>JANBXA010000007.1:17740000-19037500 GCA_030556225.1 Cricetiscus sungorus
AGACAGGTAGACCCATGGAATCTAATCGAAATCCCGATATTAACCCACACACCTATGAACACCCGATTTTTGACAAAACAGCTAAAAGAATACAATGGGGGGGGGAGGAAAGCATCTTCAACAAATGGTTTTGGCAGAACTGGATGATGGTGTGTAGAAGACTGCAGATAGACCCATGTCTATCGCCATGCACAAAACTCAAGTCAAAAGGGATCAAAGACCTCAACATAAATTCAGCCACACTAAACTTCTTAGAAGAGAATGTAGGAGATACCCTTGGACAAATTGGTATAGGAGACTGCTTCCTGAACATAAATCCAGTAGCACAGACACTGAGATCAACAATAAATAAGTGGGATCTTCTCAAACTTAGAAGCTTCTGTAAGGCAAAAGACACAGTGGACAAAACCAAATGGCAGCCCACAGACTGGGACTTAGGCCTTTTCTGTACCATCCTTTACTAAGGCAGGCAGAATTTAAGCTTCTCTTTAGAAATGAGAATTTAAATATACAGTGTACAGTATCAGAGTTTCAAATAAATTTCTTTGGTTTTCCACAGATCCATCTAATAGCATTTAAAATATAGGTTAGATAAAACATCTCAGAAGATGATCAGTTTATAATTGGTATACTTATCAAGCAAGACAGCAAATCTTTCAGGAGAAAAGAAAAGATTCCCAAATTTATATAAGGTTATTCCCATTATATAATATCAACAGAAATAACTGGATGTGCAAAGAAGTAAGAAAACGTGACTGCTACCAAAAACAAAACAGATAAACATTAGAAACTTCAGTCAAGGTGCCCTAACGGAGAAGTTAGTGATACATTCTCTGAATCAACTAATATGAACATGTGCAATTATAATAAAGCATGTTCAAGTAATTAATAGAAAATAGCTAAATGCATGAATACATTCATCAGAAAATTGAAATTGTACTAAAGCTAAATGAAAATTTAGAATGTGGTAAATATGACAGCCAAAATGAAAAGTTAACTGACTGAGCTTAGCAACAAATTGGATATAGGAAAACGTAGCGTCAATAAATGTAAAAACAGATAGAAATTATCCAATTCAGAAGAGAAATGGAAAAGATTAACTATAATGTAAGAGTCATACAGATCTGATGACTATATTAATTGAAATTCCAGAAGATGACACTGAATGGTTTAGAAAAATATGAATAATAATGAACTGCAGTTTCCTAAATTTGATATAAAATAACTCTCAAACCAAAGAGGCTTAGTTTGTTAAGGAAGAACTACACAAAAGCACTTCATGGAAACATATATTATCTACTAAAACCTAAGTGTAAAGTAAATAATACTGAAACCATCTAGAGAGCACAGACAAAGAGTATAAAAGGGAACAGTGATACAAATAATTGCTACCTTCTCCCAATAGCATATTTTAAATGTCATGAAAAGGCACAACTCAATTTAGAATTGAATCTGAAAAAAATATTCCTGCAACTAGTGGGATACCATAAATGCATTTTCTGATAAATGGCAGATGAGATTGTACATCAGCAGCAGTTTGACTGATGCTATAGGACATGATAGTGCGTGCTTTTTAGAACCACAACAAAGAAGACACCACACATAAAATTGAATCTATAAGAATCAAAGAGAAATTTGAAAATATAAAAGGAATTTTGTTTTGCTTGCTGTAAATTACTTAAAAGTTAATGGTCAATTACAATAGTAAACTAGAATGCAAGATTAAAGTGGATACCAAGCAAGTTAAAGGAATACCAGCAATGGAAAATAAAAGGTACTGGGAATAACACATGGTAACAAGAAACAGCAATGTGTAAAATGAGAATTTGTCACTGATGATGGGAGTAATAGAAGGTGTAAAGTGTGTAAAGTATTAAGTGTCAATTGTGAGGTACACTATGTGAAGCTAACTAGACCGTCACATGGAGGATGAATAATATAAGTACTAAGACATTAACTAAAAGTAAAAGACAAAATGGAGACATGATATAGAAACAAATGTGCCTAATTCACCCAATAGAACACACTCAAGAAGAAAACAGAAATAAATGTCAGAGATGACAGAAAATTAACAAGAGTATGGGCTTAAATCTAAGTATTTCTATGATTATATGAAATAAATTAATTAAAGTCAAATTTTAACAGTGGTGATAATAATTGCAACCCAGAGACTATATAGAAGAAATATACACAAACTACAAATAAATTTGTAGACTAAAGGAAAAAAGGACATAAGTATATAATATGGAGATAATAATCAAAATTAAATCTTGATCATACAATAATTTTAAACAATACAAACTTAAGAATGAGAAACAGTGATAATGGGAAATTTTATTATAGTAACATTCATAAAGATGTATGCTTATGTAGCAACATCTTAAAACTCATGAAGTAAATTTTGGGAAAAGTAAATGAAAGAAAAGTAAGTCTGTGATAATTGCTAATGACTTTGGCAACTAATCTCTCTCATATTTCAAATATCATGAAAAGGCACAACTCAATTTAGAATTGAATCTGAAAAAAATATTCCTGCAACTAGTGGGATACCATAAATGCATTTTCTGATAAATGGCAGATGAGATTGTACATCAGCAGCAGTTTGACTGATGCTATAGGACATGATGGCATAAGATGGCAGAAGTGGGACTAATACTAGCAAGAATATAAAAGCAATGAACAACACTGCCAAACAAACTGATTGATATTTGCAAAACAATGTGAAAAACCCAGACACAACATTATTTTTAAGTTAACATATGGTTATGAACACATGCTAAATAATCACTCACATACTGAGATCATCATATCTCACAAGATTGAAATCTTACCATATGTAGTACAAGGCAACTATAGAGTTAAATTCAAAACCCATAATATATCAAGATAACCAAGATTTCTAAATGTCTGGAAATTAATTAGAAACTTCTAGATATCCCACAGATGACAAAAGAATTTAGAAGGAAATTAGAAATATCTTATACTGTATTATGATACAAAAATATTAAACATTTAAGGAGACACCTTAAGGAGTAGCGTTTTGGTCTGGCCCATAGTTCAATGAAGAATGCCATCCATCATGGCAGGGTTGACATGAGAGTGAGGGAAATGGCCACCTTTCCGTAGCATTCAAGAAGCAGAGAATGGACAGGAAGTAGAGCCAGGCTGTAAAACCTCAGCACTTGACCCTAGTAGTGACCCACTTCCTCCTGAAAATCTCAATCTCTCCTAAAGGTTTCTGAAACATCCAAAAGGTTAGACTTTCAGGGTATTTCATGTTCAACGCCAAATGGTGATCTCGGAACAGAAAATACTAGGGCCATTTAAGCATTGAAGGTTAACTTGAAATGGAGTTTTAAAATCACTGATCTATGTTCTTGTTTTTTTTTTTTTCCATTAAGTTAGCAAAACAATAATAAACTAAGCGTACAATAGGCAGGTGACAAAAATAATAGAAACCAATGAATCAGAATAAAAAAGCCGGTGGAGATGATCCAAACCAATGGTTTCTTCTTTTAAGGGGTTACAATATTAGGAAACACCTCACTACTGTGATGAGATAAAAAATTGTTAATAACACAATATAAAAGGACACTTTAAAAAAAAATCTTGCAGGTAATGAAGGATATTTAACAAATAACATGAGCAAGGAGCTGCCAATAAATGCAGTAATGCACGCAAAGTGCCCAACAGCCTGGAAAGATTCACTTTACTTAAGATGAATTCATAGTGAATTAGGAAATATCATAGTTCTATATCCTTTTTAAAAATTGAAAATAAGAAATATACTTCCAAGTCATTTGGAGTAGGGATGAGGCCCTCCCTCCTGCCTCTAGGTTAAGGGAGTATCCCTCCATGGGGAATGTGCTCCCAAATCTTTTGTACACTAGGGATACATCCTGGTTCCACTGTCAGAGGTCTCTAAGATTCCCAGGCCTTATAACTGGGCTCCATGTTCAGGAAGTCTGAGTCTGTATAACGATTTTGTTGATCTCTCCTGGAAGGCATCACCCTGCCAGTGGAGTGGGGAGGGGAGGGGTTGGCAAATGGGATGGGAGGGAGAATTGGGATTGATATGTAAAATAAGAAAAAACAGTAAATATAAAAAAATGTAAAATAAAAAAGTATACTTCCAAGAAAACTTTAAGTTTCAAATGATTTTACTAAAAAATTCTTTGAGAAAAACTTTGAGAAAAAGTTTGGAATAGATAATATAAAGAAACTTTTGTCAACTCATTTGTAAGTTGCTAACCAACTGGCTAAGCATGAAAAAACATATTTATGTAAAAAAAATTACACAACATATGTAGGTATCCCATGAATACAAACTAAACCATTATGAAAGAACATTTTTTTTTTTTACATTTAAATTTGAAACAATCTTGCTTTACATGTCCACCAATGCCCATCCTATCCCCTTTCTTCTCCACAGGGAGGGTAAAGTCTTCCATGGGGGATCTTCAAAGTCTGTCATATCATTTGGAACAGGGCCTAGGCCTTCCCCCATGTGTCCAGGCTGAGGGACTATCCCTATATGTAGAATGAGCTCCCAAAGTTCATCTGTACACTAGGGATAAATACTGATCCATAGCCTGCCTAGTCCTCCTAACTAACACCCACGTGCAGGGGTTCTTGGTTGGTGCTATGCTAGCTTCCCAGCTCATCACTCCTCTCTCCCTGCAGCTGGATTCCAGGTGATGATGGAATATTTTACACCCATGAAAATAGTCCAAGATGTAAAACAAGGAGGTTTTATAGCTTGTTGATGAGACTAAAATGAAAAAGATTTTCAGTTTCTATAATACAAAACATATGACCAAAAATATGTAAAGATACAATTCATAGCACCTTTTTCAAAGTTGTTAAAACTGACAAATCTATTAATATTCATCAATAAGAAATATATAATTCAGTTTTCCAATACTGATGCAAAAAAAAGGGAAAGAAACACCATTTATCTTTTAGTGTTGCTATGACAAAATATTTGAGAGAAAAAACTAAGGGGAGGAAGCATTTCTTTGGACTCAGGATTTCAGAGATGCTGGTCTGTCACAAATGTGAAAGCACAGTAGACTAGACCTGTTCAAATAATGTTAGAAGGAAGGGAGGGAGTGGTGAGAATGGAAAGAAAGAGAAGGGGGAAAGAAGAAGAAGAGGAAGAGGAGGAGGAAGGTTAGTGGGCACTAGTGGTTTCGTAACCTAGTATAATCATCAATGCAAGCTCCCATTGACATATTTTTACAGATGTACCACACATCCCAAAATTTCCATGACATCTCAAAATTTTGCTACCAAATGGGACCAAACATTTAAAGCATAAACCTGTGGAGGACCATTTCATACTCAACCCACAGCAACAACTCAGAAATGCTTATGAGCATAATATGGAGGCAATAAACACAAGAAATGATGTATCATAATTTCTACTGAATTTTGTTGTCCATGTATTCTGATTTTATTTTATATGTACAGGACTATACACAAAGATAAGAAGGCAATAAGTACCTGAGGTTATTTTAGGAAGTGGATGCTATGGGTATTTTGAAGGGGCAGATATCTGATGGGCATCCAGTTGTGAAAGTAACAAAATGATTTGAAGGTGGGGCACAATATAGGAGCAGAGAGAAAGGCTGTGTTTAGATTATGACAAGAAATTTGACAGGTTTGTGGTGAAGATAAAGCTGGCATTGACAAAAATAAATTACAAAGGAATATATCTGCAGCAACAAGACCCCCCCCAAAACATGTTAGCTTAAATCTCTGAACACATCTGAGCTATGGAAATAAGACCAGGAAACACATGGTTTCTTTGTGACCAAAGGTATCCAATTGGCTTAGCTTATTCTGTATGTCTGTCGATGCTGATAGATAATTTGAAAATTGTGTTGTCAACACAACATTTAATCTGCTCTTAGCAGCTCATAAACACTTTGATTAATTGTTTCAGTTGGTGTCTTCTGGACAAGATTTACAGAGCTCTGTTTATTTGGATGAAAGATAGAGACAAGCTTCCAGAATAAGGGGAGAGGGAAATGGAAAGACCGCCCCCTCCCTCTGCCTGTGTTTGACACAAGTAAAGAAATGTCTTTACATCAGCATTTTAAATGTTTGTTTCTTGGAGAGTAGAATTTCTACAACTGGCAAGAGAGAAGCTCAATGTCAAGGTGTACTAACATGAGAGAGACAGAGGCAGAGGCAAATTGCCAGTGGAAGAGACCACTGTAGAGAAGAAAGGGCTAGTCAAACCTAGGGCAGAGGATGACTTCGGAAGTGGCCAATTATTCTCAGAAACCAATTGGACAATTATACCTAAAGAGCTTTCCATCCAAACTCTTGAGGGATCATAGAAGCATCATGGTAAATAGATTACATTTCAAGTATTCCATTTTCAGAAAAAAAAAAATGAGAATGATCAAGACTATGGATAGTATAGATGAAGGCTAAGTGTAAATGAGAATGTGTATTATTATTGATATTATTACAGAATGAGAGATTGCATTGTCATTTTCTTATAGTATTTTATGAATTATAATTTCCCCCCAGGTCCCTAGATCTTTTTAGTTGAGTGGTTTCTATTAATTTTGGCTTTGAAATAATTTTCCATTGAAGTGTGCCTTTTAATCAGCACCTCTCTACCTTTGTTGATTTATCCTAGACAAAGATCAGTGAGCAGAGTTCTGAAATTCTGTTTTTGGAGTCCATACTTGCATAACTTTGAAACAGTATTCATACAGGAAGTTAGGCATAAAACCTATGAATGTCATTCAGAAAAAGGCTCTCTCATAACAATGATTGCTATTCCGAATAAGGCTTGTGCATAGCAATTATCATACAAGATATACAGACAGTCTGAGGATGATAGGGAAAAGACTTCCAGGAAAACAGCTATCTATTAATTCCAGGACTATTAGATATATAAACAAACTGGTGTCACAATTCCTTCTTCCATCCATTCCCCTTTGTGCTTGTTTTTCTCTCAGGGCTGGGAAAGACTTTTCTAAGCTGCATTTTGGAATGCATACATTTGTGAGGATCATGCCGACTGTTCCTTTTGTCATTCGCATCTGCATCTTTCGATATGATGAAAGAGTCAACAAGAAAGTAGATTTGATTCGGTTCCTTTGACAAATTGAAGTTCACATGGGGACACCATTGGAAAAAACCCAAACATTACATACACACCAGAAAAGCCAATGTTAAGTTTTCTATCAGGAACAGTTGGATATTTTAAGTTATAAATGGCAACAGCTGAAAATATTAATGAAGATTCAGAACTTAGCAATTGTACTGACCTTGACACCTGTCCTCACTGCCTTGTTCTTCAATTGGACATTTACTTTGGCTGAAAATGCTATCCACACCATCAGTTTTAGATCTATTTTGAGTACAGAGTTTCTTAAAATCACTGCTCCATAAAAATTACAATATTAAAGACACAAAGGTGCATGGGTATCTAATTTTAGTGATTGTGTAGAAAATAATTCACATAAATCTCCTTTAGAGCCTTCATCAAGTTTGGTAGGTTTCTTGTACTCACATAAATCTGAAAGGATTTCAAAGCATTGTTCTACAAAGGATTATCAGCAATTTTTGAATATGAAAAGAAAAAGGGCAAACGGAAGCAATTTGAAAAGTTTATGTTGTAAAATAAACTTAAAGCTTTTAATTCCAGGAAGAAGAAAAAAAAAACCAACCCAACAAACAACAACAAAAACAACAACAACAACAACAACAACAACAAAAACCCAAACTGACTGAAGTCCTTGTGGTTCTGGAACTTTCTGTTTCATGCATGGCTTCCCATCCCCAACTCTTCAGCACAACAATTGGCTAGAAGCATTATTGTTTGTACAAGCAATATGCTGACAGACTCTAAATGTAACATAGCCCTCCTGAAAAATGAGGGAAGCATGTAATCATACAAAGAGGAAAATACCTAGTGATTTCCAATCTTCTGAAAATAGTAGTCTTCTATTGGGTTTATTTCATGATTATAAAAGCCTAATAACTAGGATAGCTGAAAGCAAATGTGATTTACTAGGGTCTCTCACACAGGAGATAAACCCATAATGCGCAGACATACATTTTTAAAGGAATATGCTAAAAAGAAAATTGTCAACAGCTTGCTTACTCTGTAGCTCAAGAATGTAATGATTTGAGACTCGAAAATACCAGAGTTGATGAATGGTAGGAGCAAAATTATAACTGTTGTTCCATGGTGAGATAAACTTTCAGTTCTGTGAAGAAAATATAGATGACTGAAACTGATTGCAAGCAATCAGCACTATCTATTCTTCCTCCCTAACTGAGCAATGTTTGAATTTGTGCCTTTCAGGCAAATGCATTAATAACATTTAGCCACTAGATATTTGTGGAAGAAATTGGAAATTATTTTTAATTTGTTGGTTTGGTGAAGCGATAATATATTGAGCCATAAGGGAGGGTGTAAAAAATTACCCATCGGTATATGATTTCTATTTGCATATGTAAATCTATTAATGTGCACATAACCATGTTATTCTTATATAAACTCTCACACAAAGAAAAGGGTTAATAGACAGAAAGTTTTTTTTAAATGTATGACCATGTTGTAAAATATGAATTTAGTACATAACTCATTGGAGGCTCCAATGAGTTATGGGCCTCATTTACTGCACATTACAGGCATTTTCTCCATATTTCTTTTCAACAAGGCATACGGTTTAAATTAGTTTCATGTTGGGTTTTCTCGGATCTTTCACGGACTGCTTCTGCAACAAACTCTAATATTCCTGCTCTTTTAATTCCACAGTAAGAAGCTATTAAGTGCTGTTCTTTAATTACCGTGTAAGGCAGTTCCTCAGGAACATGTTCTATAATAGCCACAAGCAGACTAGGCATTAGACTCAAGCATTTACAATCAGGTGACACACTTACTTAAAGGAGATGCTTATTATCCTTAGAAGAAGGTGAGTAGACAGCAGCTTGGTGATGGAGGGGCAGAGAGGTAGGAGAGAGGTAGGGGTACTTTGGATGGAGCACTCAGACCTGCCTTCTTTGGATCAGAGAGGAGACTCTGATAAGCAACAACATCCTCAAGGGTTAAGAATATTAAAGGACCCCATTTCCCATAACTTAGCTCATAAATCATATTTTCAGGTACTTTACATGATTTATGAGGGGCTTGCTGTCTGCACGATCAGTAAGTTGCATTAAAATGGCAATTGGTGCTTCCAAAACAGAACCTTATGATAAGAATCCAAATTTCAGAGACAGCAAATCTCCACAGACTAGTCAGCCAAAAGCTAGAGGAAAAGCTATGAACTACAGTTTATTTTCTGTGATTCAAAACAAGGATGGGAAATCAGAATATTAAGAGAGAAAAACACTGGGCTGGAATCACCTTGCTTGAGCTTTTGCTGTTGTTGTTTTGTTTTTTCCTGTGACCTTGACCAAGTCATTTACTTTCTTTGTGCCTTGTTAGCTTGTTTGCTAAAATAAAAGAGTTGAAGCTTAATATCTCTGTGTATATACATATGTTTAATACATATAAAAGATATTCTCAAATCTTTTATTCATATGTGTGATATACATGCAAATTGCATAGTTCTCAAATAATTTACTTATAGATTCCTCATTACAAGTGCATAATTAAATACTTTGTGTATATATCATGTACTTATTCTTGTTTATTATCCATGTGTATATCATATTTTCTTATACATTCACTGTTGCTTACTAGCAATCTGTATATCATATGTTCTGTCATAATTGTGTACTCACACATGTGATTTTTAAAATGGTATTTGCCTAAAGTGAAATTTGTGAAAGAAGCTGTAGGAGACATATGCTCGCACATATAGGAAATACGAATGAGTGTATTCACGAGTAGATATGCAAGAAATGCATATCATGGAACAATACCTCTACTGTAATACGTGCATAAGTAATTGGTCACTTTTCCAACCATCTGCTTTGAGGTTCTCATTACTCAATTTTAACTCCTGTTTTGAAAATCATAAATGCAGTGGCATAGCAGCATTACATTTGTGAGCGAGATTATAAAATGTAATCAAGCACTCTTTAATATTGTATTAAATAAAGACAGCATGCTGGCTGTTTCAGAAATAAAAAAGAAACTTACACAGGAAATTACTTCTTGACTTTGTTAGGGAGGCAATGGAATATGAAAAGAGGAGCTGACCAAGGGTGACTTGTCGCTTTACATTAGTGACAGTAATTTCCAGTTGAAGGGAGAACACAGATTTACAGCTTTGTTGTTATACCTGTGTTTAAATGGTTCCCTTCTATGTCTAAATTTGGTATGAGTGTCTGGTGCATGCCAGGAAGTATTCTGAACACAGCCAAATGCCCAGGTTTTCTATTGACCTCTTAAAAAGTCAGTCTAACCCGCGTGAGTTTCCTGAAGTTGATTTACTTGAACGTGTTAAGTATGGGAGCGACTCAACAGGTGCCTCTCTGGTTGAGAAAGAGGTGAGTGGTTTGACACAGTGAATCAGCTTGCAATGACTAAGCCTAAACTTTTCATTATGAATAGGGATCTAGACTTGGGTCTTACCACAGTAGAAAGCATATTGATCTTGTGCTTCTGTATTCTGTAGAAAGAATGCATCTTAGTCACAATCTCTCAGACAACTTTAGGATCTGCAGTCCTTCAGATCTGGCCATTGGGACTATTGATCCCTCTCATTTAACTGTTAACTTCTTCCCTCATTGCTTCTTCTGTCTAGCTCAGTGCTTCTCAGACTGGGAGGTCATGACTCCATTGGCAAACCTCTATCTCCAAAAGTATTTACATTATGGTCCATAACAGTGGTAAAATTCCAGGTATGAGGTCACAATAAAAATAGTTTTATGGCTGGGGGTTTACCACAACATGAGGAACTGTATTAAAGAGTCATAGCATTAAGAAGATTGAAAACAACTGGTCTAGTCAGTATGTATTCCTTGAGTCTGGATTACGTTAATCTTTGGCTCATCATCAGTCTCTTAATAAAGCACAAAGAAGCACATTTGTAAGTTATAATTAAGTTTTATATATGAGGTGAGCACACACATACACACATACACACATATGCACACACACACACACACACACACACTTAAGTAATTCATAAGTACAATACTGGAAACAATAGGCTTTGCAGAATTCATTACAAGGCAGATTTGCTTTTACACCATGTTAGAAATACAAATTTGAAGCTAAAAGAACATTTATGAAGGAGGAGTAGTCAGAAATCCTTCAGGACCTACAGACCTTCAATTTTTTCCAAAGAATGTTGCGTGTCTATAGTCTACATTATGCGTGTGTATGTGTGTGTGTGTGTGTTTGTGTTTTGTGATTATCAAAACTGTAAACAAGAAATTCTAAATAGTCTTTATCTGAGTTGCAAAAGATGCATAAGAGAGGGTAAAAGGCACAACATAAATACTATGTTGGCATTTAATTCTTGAACATAAATATTATTAGATATTTATATTTATTATTAAATTTTATTTTTCATTTACATACCAATCCCAGTTCCCCCTCCCTTCCCTTCTCCTGTCCCCTACCTCCTACCCTTTCCACCTTCCCATTAACTCCTCAGAAAGGGTAAAGCCTTGGGGAGGCAGGACCAAGTTCTTGCTCCCTGTATCAAGGCTGAGCAAAGTGTCCCCTCATACGGAGTGGGCTCCAAAAAGGCCAGTTTTTGCCCTTAAGGTAGGTTCTGGTTCAACTGCCAGTGCCCCTCCAGATCAAGTCACATAACTGTCACCCTAATTTAGAGGGTCTAGTTTATTCCCATGCAGGTTCCCCAGATGTCAGTCCAGAGTCCTTGAGGTCCCTATAGCTCAGGTCAGCTGTCTCTCTGGTTTTTTCTCAATCATGGTCTTGACCCTCTTGTTCATGTGATCCCTCCCTCCCTTCCATCTGATATTATTAGATTTCAAATATAAGAATGCATTGATATTGCAAGTAAAACACTAAAATATGTACTGATATATATGAAAAAGATTTTGATCAACTAAATGATTTAAATGTCATATGGAGAGTTGCCCTTTTAAAACTTCATTATCTTTATTTATTCACAGGGGCAAAGTGAATGTTAGCTTTCTCATGAGGAGGTCAAAGGAAAATTTGCAAGAAGGAGCTCTCTTCTTTCTTAATGGGGGTCCCAGAAAGTGAACTAAGGCTATAAGCACCTTTACTTGCTGAGCCAACTCATAGACCCCCTTTATGATAATTAGCTTGCAATTTGATGTTTGCTGCCTTAGGGTTCCAGTGTTTACAGTAGTAAGGCTGGAAATAAGTTAAATATAAACTAATAAAAATAGTTTAATGTTCCTAATACTCACTGATGGCTGATAGGATTTTAGCTGTCTGTGTTTGATATTTGAGGATGCTCATCTGAGTCATGCACCTGTAAACGCCAAGGTTTATCTAAGAAATGATTTCTCAATTTTTAGTTTTTATTTTAGAGGTGAGTGGGACTTTTCATTGCTTTTTTGATTCATTTAACAACAAACATCGAACATGATTAAAAATTCAAGCTTTTTGTAAATATCCTTTGTAACAGATACATTTGCCTTACTATTTGCAGGCAAAGAGCCTTAGTCTACCTTTCCACCTGTCTCTCTGTCTTTCTGTGTGACATTTAGAGGATGACACCTGCTGATAGGATCTTGTCAGATGGAGTTTGACTTCTGAAATTCCAGGGCAGACTGGAAACGTAGGTAGAATTGGCATTGATATTGAGAGGTGGAATTCCTTATTCATAGGACTGCGGTCTGCCTATTTCAATGGAAATGTGTTGCGTAGCATGTGCAGAATGGAAAGTTCAAATCCCAGCATTTCAAAAAGGACAAGTGTTTGTGTGGTGCTAGGTATATAGCTCAATTATAGAGTGCTTAATAATTATCTAATATTAGTTTTCTTCTTTTAAGTTAATTTGCTTTTTTAAATTAATTTTATATTTTTGAGAGCTTTGTACTAAAAGCATTGCATCTATATCTTCCCTACCTTTTCCTTCTGCAAACCCTTTCTGTGTCCTCTTCCAAAATTCCATGATCTTATCTTTAATTATTACCAATACAAATGTGCAGGTGTGTTTCATTCACCACCTTTGCCTTCATAGTATTTGTTCCCTGCTTTCCTGGTTGGAGGCAGAGGCATCCTTGGAACAGAAACGCGCTGGAGGTCATCTGTTTTGGTGTAAGTGATTTCTCCCCAAATAAACAACCATCAGCCTATCATTTTCCCAGATTCTTATTTATACATGCCACAATTTTCTCCCATCCCAATTTATCCCTTTTTGCTTCATCGGTCCCCTCTCAGATTTATACTACTGCTTTGTATTTCTTATATTTTTACCTAATTGTTTTCCTTTTAAAATGTTTACTTAGAGTTTTATTTTTTATTTTATATATATTTTCAGGATTAAGTAGGAGTTAATTTGTTGCTTTCACAGCTGATAGACAATTTGATTTATCTACTGAATTGCAATAATATATCAAGTCAATGCCTGGCACATGTGTGTATTTACATGAGTTTGTTTATAGACTGCCTGTAACTTCGCTTTGCCTCATTTCTGTTGCCAACCATTATCAGACTGCCTTTACTTTCACTAGCATTGAAGACAACCTTGCTATCTATCGATATTGTGTCATTTTTCTACCTTTAAAAAGGACTTAGAAATTCTTTTATATCATTGCTTCTAGAAATGCAATAACTTTATGAAGACCCAGGAAAGTCTTACAGAGATTGGGAGGTACCTAATTAGAATTTTGCTCAGTGTATTTTAAATGTCTATCTTTATAACACTGTGTCTTTCCTCCCAGGGACATGCTTTGTGTCTGAAATGAGTCTGACTTTCTTTCATGACACATGTGGCACTTTAAGACATAGTAACAATTGAATGCAATTTGGTTTTTAATACATTGGAATAAACAATGGCCACATATTTAACTTTATATTTGCAAACCACTGGCAAAGGGTAATCTACACCATTTAGTTCTAATAAGGTGGAAATACAAAATTATGAACACATTAAAGAATAAATCAGTTGTTTCTCTTAGATGCAGTTTCCTGGGCTCCAAATTAAATCACTACAAGGTTGATATTTTGTTGTGTGTGCAATGGTGAGGCACAGTTAAATTTTAATTTACATTTTAAAACCTATTAGTTCTCCAAACAAAAACAGTATGTGTCATTCTTGAATTTATTTGTTGACAACTCATGCTTTTATTACATAATTAATTTAAAGTAAATGAAACAGTATGCATCACTTGTTAAATGGGAAAAGGAAAATTTGTCTTTATATAGCATGGATGTTATTAACAATTATATTAGGATCTTCATAATGTGTTTAATAATATATGAGTCCCAAACTACTTTTATCTTAAGCCACTTATTATACCCACAGAAAATGATAAAGTGACAGAAAATAATCATAAAGGGATGAAGGAGTTACATGAGAAAGGGATGTATTTTTTGGAAGAAAAGCAAGAATTAGTTTTTCTAGGCCATGCTTCTAGATGTCTCTTTCCTGTTCTCCAGCTTGTAACTAAGTCCCTAGTGTTCTTCTGTCCTGTTCCTGCATCTCTTTTGCTTTTGTTAAAGATCTCCCACCAAAGCCAGACCTCTTAGAAGCTACAGAGGGCTGGAAAGATGCCAAGGAACATAACAATCAAGTCTCAGCTGTCCTTTAGCATCCTGGCTCTTTTTCTTAACAACTGTGAAACTATTGATATAAACAGAGCCATAACTTTCGGTAATTTGAATTCCTATCTAGTGACTTAATTTGAGTAACAATATTAATATTTTATAAGGGAATCAGAATTTTTCTCTTTCAAACTTAAAAGTTTTATTGTACCATGCCATGGATTTATGATACCTCGAGGCACAGATGTTTTCAGTTGCAACACTGTTCACATTCTTGCCCAAGTCAACTGGCTAATGGAATTCAGTATACAGAAATTTCTTCCTGAGGTAGTTAGCATCACTGTTGATGTGTAGTGAATTAAAACAATGATTCAGAAATATAACGGTCTGAAAATCCATCTGTAATTGCAAAGCTTTCCCAGTTTTACTGTATAAGGTCATAAAGAACTATCACCTGGAGATTTTTCAGCCCCACAAAGATACTTTGGTATGCATCCCTCAAGTTTGTATTTTATATCCCACATAATTCGATGTCAAATTCCAAAAAAAAAAAATAATGAGCAAAACTACAGGGGGATTGGGCTAGAAATAATTTGACATATTAATTACAATTACTCCATTATTTAATCGTTTATCTTCCCATGTATTCAAGCAGTTAGCAGGCTCTGTCTGTGATTTAACCTAAAAAGAAGAATATGCCAGGTCAGTAAAACCTCGCAGGATGCAAGATATCTTGGTGTTTAGCTTTGAAGTGGCCAGGCATGAAAACATTTGGTGGAAAGACAGGTAGACAAACAGATAGAGAGTGCTGGCGTCAATTTAGAGAGTGATTCCTGAAGTTGTGAGCCAAAGGAAGCATGACGGTCTCAAGTGACACGGTCATATCGGTTGAGGATGTGGTATGAGGTTGGGGGGTTCTTAAGTGTTCATAGCTCAGGCAAATACTCCTGTTTGTTTTACTCTCAGAAATAACACAGAACTTCAGCAAAGGCAGATTGAAAATGTCAATATGGTCTCTTTCCACAGCCAATCTGAGTTAATCCAGAACTAACTCACCAAATTCTAATTACCCTGGAACCTTAGCTTAATATTGGGGCAATCCCAAGGATAACTGGGGTTATTTTCACAAAAACGTAGTGGCAGTTAATGGAAACCTATTGGTTAAGTTGAGGAGCTGGCATGTCTGTGAATGCCAAGAGATTCAATGTAGTTTTCTTTCATAATGATTGTAAAACATTTTCTAGAGTCTAAATTTTGATTTTTTCCTACCCAGTTACCCACCTCTTCATTTATATTACCTTACAAGTACAGCATTTGAGTATGTGTTTACATGTAGGATAATTTGAACATGATTTTCACTCAATACATTGAGTTATATGTTCCCGAGCTATAATTTCTCTATCTTTAAGATTTTATTCATATAAGGTGTGTGAATTTCAGAGATCTGCTGCCCAGTCTAGTGCTTCATTTGCACAATAAATAGTGCACCCAAAAACTTGTCAAAAGTGAAGAACTTGTGTTAACTGCTTTAACAAACAAAACATGAACAGAACCAAAACCAATAAGCTAATGTATATAAGGAAATGTTTGCAGAGGGAGGGCAACAGCAGTGATGGACACATTGATTATGCATGATGTTGTGATGTTGTGAGTGCAGCATCTGAGCATTCTATATGTCAAAATCCATCACATTTTATATAGTAATTATATGTAATTCCTGCAGCTACCTAAAGAAAATGGAAAATTCTGCTAACACAAAGACAGAATTAATACAGGAATAGAAATGTTGAGACATAGGTTTAGAGTAATAGAAGTACTACTATTTAAGAATTACTTTGAATTAGGAGGGGTCATTATAATTGAGGGCAAGGGGCACAAGAGCATGTGAGGGGAAGGGAAACAAACTGAGTGAGTTTTATAGAGATGGTTTTTATTTATTTTATCCCTTCCACTCTTTCCTGTTTCTCTTGTAGTCTGATCCCCCAGGATATACATGTTTTTCTGTTCTTGAGGAAGAATTTGGTCTTACAGCTCTTCAATGGAAGTGATTCAGCATGCCATGAGATTCCTTACCTAGTACTTGTAGGATATGGACTTACCAGGATAAGAAGATATTCTCAAAGTGTAGTCCTTAGGATGAGCCTTCATGCTCTTCTTCCTGTTTCAACACCGAGTCTCCATGCAGCTACACTCCTAAACAGCTCTGTGTCTTGATATTCTCCAAATTACTTGATTTAGCTGGCAATGTATCCAGTGCTTTCCAAACAGAATCACTATTACACACAAATCAAACCTTTGTATGAAGATGGACCCCAAAAAGGCTCACACAAAAGAAACATAATGTAATCAACGTAACATTTTGAATTTCATCCATACAACAGTGTCCTCTTCTTCGGTTTTCTGTGTGGGATGAATGACATAATTTAACATTTTCCTTCTTTTCTCTTCTAAATGAATTCCAACATCTTCCCAGTTCCGTTCTTAAAAAAATAGTTTTTCTCCTTGCAATTTAACTTTGTAAAATTCCTGTTATTATCCAGACATGGTGATGCAGTGGTAAATTTGATGGAGATCTTGACCAACTTGCACCTCTGCCTTGCAGCAATCTTCCAGATGCACAGAAGGCTAATATAGCCTAATTTTCTAAATCACCACTTAATCTTATTCCTTTACCCCAAATTTCATCCCTTTAATGACTTTAAGTGAATCTTGAGTTTTTTCTGCTTCCAACAGATTTACATGTTTTTTTGGTTGCTGGCTGTTGAACAGCTGCTGTTTCCTCCTAAGAAGTTGGTGGGGGGATGGTTTCCATGGTGATGGCGATGAGTCTAAGTCTTCTCAGTTATGGACACCTCTAGTATCCCACTGCATTTGGAATTTACAGCATCCATTCCATGTGGAGCTGGTTAAGTCATTTAATTTCCTCATGGCAGTGAACTATTTGGAATGAGGACTTGAAGATATTCTTTTAATTGACACTAGTTTGTGGTTTCCATTTTAACTGATTTAACATCTAATTAATTATCATTGGGGTGTTACATTTTACAGAAAGCTAAAGAGGTGCAAAGTATATAGAGTACCTTGCTACAGTGTTTAAGCCCGGTGGTCATAAAACTTATGCTTATTGACTGGCTTGAAGCTATGTAAAAGAAACTTGTACATCTATCATGTTGCTACTGGGAAAATGAGAGATTGAATTAGAATAGGTGAGGTGCTACTGTCAGAAAGTTCATTATTTATAATTTGTTCCAAAGATACCATATCTTACAGGATGCTTTTTATCTAATTTTTAATCAGTAGTTTGCTGATAGTTTCATACAACCTATTTTGACCATATTCATCTCCCAGACCCAAGACATGCTCCTTCCCCATCCATTCAACTTTGTGTCATCTTTTTTTTTTTACTCCTATAAGATGAGTTTGTGCTATTGAAATATTTAAGATGTGTTGTCTTTACTGGAAGTGGTAAGCTTAATGGGCTAAAGTCTTAGAGAAATTGTCTCTTCCTCTGCTAGAAGTGAAAAATTACACAGAGTTCCATGACTTTGCAAAAATTGTGTACCTGGCTCCTCTTTTTTTGGCAAGACATCTTCTGATTTGCATTTACTGTTTTATGCATGGTGTTGCAGCCACGTGAGTATTGAATACCCATAGGATGCTGATTGTAAAGGCAATATTACCTAGCTTCAATTTGGAATGTAATGCAGCACATTTGGTGAGAGAGCTGGCATTTTAGGGAAAGGCTAAGTTAACTGAAGGGAATTTTGGTGAAGCATTGGTTGTATAAAGAATTAAAACTCTAAGAGGCAGAGTCTGGAGATATGGATTATGAGTGAAGGGCCCTGTCTACACATGCAGAAGACGACTGTAACTCCAGTTCCGTGGTTCTGATGTTTTCCTCTGGCCTCTGAAGACACCTGGCACACACATAGTACACAGGCACGCATGCAGGCACACACACACACACACACACACACACACACACACACACACACACACTTAATTTTAAAAATTAAGTTAATTTTTTTAAATTTTAAACAAAATATTACAAACTTAAGTCTTCCCTTCATTCCCTGTTTCTTTATTCATTTAACTAGTATTTACTAATGAACTAGGGCTTACATCACACTGTTATATAACAAAAATGAAGATTAAAATATAATCTCTACTCACAATCTGATGGATATTACAAATACTAAATTAGTAAAGACAGTAAGACATTTTACTCCAGTTCTAAAGTGTTCTTTAGATGCTCATGTATTAGACGTGGTCCCTGAGCCATGGTTTCCTTGAGCTGTGGTTTTCTGTGGAAGTTATGAAACTCTTTAAGAGACAGCACTTCATCCCAGGATGTTATGCCACTGGCAACATGCTCTTAAGGGAGTGCTGGGACTTCGACATCTTACTCCCCTTTCCTGTTAGTTCCCATCTGCCACAAGTTGACAGACTTATTGTGTTATGTGCACTCATTATAATGTCCCGCACAACCAAATACCATGGGGCTAAACAATCATGCCAAGAAACTTCAGAAAGTATGAGTCAAAAGTCTTTTGACTTCTTTTAAAGTTTTACCCCAGGTGCCTCATCACAGCCATGAGAATATTACTAATATTCATTCAATTGCTAATTGTATCTCTGAAAGATTGATAATTGCATATGAGTATAAAAGCATTCCATAAAGAGGCAGAATCTAGCACAAATTGCTTATGGTGAAATAAGACCTTCCAAGCTAACCAGGAGTCAACCAGGTGAGGTTAAATGTAGGGTTTCAAGCAGAGGTAGTGTTCCTGAATGTTTCTCAAAACCAATACAGCTCTAGTATTTGAGATGTAATTCTTAAGTCCTTTCCTGTCTATCTTGGCTTCTTTTCTGTTCCTGTGATAATGCATCCTGACAGAAACACCTTAAGAGAGAAAGGTTTAAGCTCCTAGTTCCATTGTGCAGTCCATCGATTACAGAGACTTCACAGTGGCAGGTTCCTGAATCAGGTAACCACATTATGCCCATAGTCAAGAAGCCCTCTTTATTTACATAGTCCTAGATCCAAGTTATGAAATGGTGCCATCTATATTGAGCAGGTATTCCAAGCTCCTCCTCAAAGTAATGAAGACATTGTCGCATCTGTAGCTAGGACCAGAGAAATTTATACAGATGATTCTACATGTTGTCAGGTTGACAATTAAGACAGCATCACATCAGCATCTTGTAACTTCCATATATGTAGAAGTATGCAAAAAAAAGTTAAGTTTAAAGCAAGGGAGAGGTGAGGCCTGAATTGAAAGCCAATCAGCTCAAATTCATACCACACACTTCTGGGTGGGCAAAGATTAAAATCAGATTTTTGTTTCAAAATCTCTAGTGAAGAGCTTCTAAACCTCTGGGTCACCACCCCTTAGAGGGTTTTATACCAGATATACTGAATATCAGATGGTTACATTATGATTCAGATCAGTAGCAACATTACAGTTATGAAGTAGCACTATAATAATTTTATGGTTGTGGGTCACCACAACATGAGGAACAATATTAAAATGTTGCAAGGTTAGTATGGTTGAGAACCACTGCTTACATAATTTTTGTATGACTATAAAGATGAAAAGAAAATGAGTGAAAAATGAAAAGCCAAAGAGTATACTACTATTTCCTAGATAGGCACAACTTAGACAATCTCTTTATGTCACTAGATGGTGTGTATATGAAAGAAATTTTAGAACTAAAAAAAAGCTATAAGGGTTAAAAGAAAGATTTCAGAATTTCTATAATGTGTGATCCCATACAATAAATTCCAAGTGTCTCTGTTTCTTTTCTCTATCTACTATCTTTAAATAACCAAAAACAATGTAATAACACATTTCATTTATACTCAAATACATGCAAAATATTGTAATAAAATAGAGATGTACTTTTCACATTTTGACATTAGGAAAATAATTTTAAGTCACCAAAAACAAGAAAATACAAATGATTGTTTCACCTAATTCTGTTTAGAGAGACTACTAAAATAAGGTGCTGTAGTTTATTTGGGCATTTTTCCAGAATCATAACAATTATTTGAACTAGACTGAGCAGAGAAAAGCCACAGTTAGATGGTGATTATGTTCTTACCATGTGGGTGAATAAGGGAGCAAGATAGAAATACAGTTTGCCTAATGAAAAAAATAAAGTTACGTTATTCACTTAAAAGTTGGAAATAAGATATCCCAATATAGTCCCAAAGAACAATTCTCTTAAAAGGGAGGGAGGGAAGGAGTGGGTGTGGCTTTACTAGGATCGTGGAAGTGGTACAATGTGTACTGAGATTTCACTGGAAAGAGACAATTTGGAAACCTTAGTCCTCCCATCCTTTTTCGGTTCCCTCGGTTGACATTTGAGCCATTATGTCCTAAGTGTCTGGATGTGTGCCTGCACTCCCCACTCATTTGGCCCAAGAATAGATGTAGACTAATGTTGCTATTGGTCTCTTTGGGTACACTAATAGTTTAATTGTATTTTAAATTGATTTTTAATGCTCAGTGTCTCCCTAAGTGAATCTTTAAAATCTAGAAAATAAATACAGGTCCACATTATCACAGGGAAGCGGTCCCCTTTATAACACCACTGTGTCTGAAAGCTGTTAGGAAGTCTAATCATTTAATGTTTGTGAAGTACTTTAAAAACATTAACTACAGACCAAAAGAAACAAGTAATGATACCTATTTTTAATCACATCGTCTCATTTTGAATATCATGCCAAATATATAATGTGACATGCTTTTGTGCTTTAAAATATTGCTTAAGTAATTACAGTTGACATTTGGCAAAGTGCTGACAGTTGTTTTACATTTTGTGCCATGTAGCCTTTTTTAGACATTATAAATAATTTCAAAATCAATTTTAAGTTCACAGTAACAGCATTATTGTGAAGGCAATATTGGCAATATTAATTTGGCAATTAATGAAGAATTGAAATTTGAGACAGAAAAAGATGAGTTGTGAAACACACAACCCGAAAATGGACAGATTACCTACCAACTTTCATATAAAATGTCCCACAGTTACATAATTTTGCATTGGATAGATCTATTTGCTTACAACAAGTAACTTAAACATTATAAGAATTAATCTTATAAGAAGTGTACCTTCAGATAATTGATATCAATCTAGGCCTGCATCCTTTTTCATCAAATGTATCAATTTAGAAACTATCTACATATCATTGGTGGAGGTCTGTTTCATTGGTTAAGTCATGGCAATCCAATCCAAAATGGCATTTACAGACAGTCTTAGTAACACTGTTCCTGTTCATTCTCAGGGCTGGATTTCCCCTTGTTGGTATTTGATGGGCATATGAAGTGGAGAGCTGCTGTCAGTATGCTCTGATTTATTCTTTTGGTTCAACCTTTTTTGTATTTGGCTCTATGCTGCTTGACTGTGTATGAAAGTTAAGACAGCTAATCATAATTTTAGGGCTTTCATCACCACAACTTTCCATTCCCAAGAAAGCAGCATAGCTTTTAGAGGACATTGTTGGGACTGTCATGGGTCACATGATGGTTCAGTAGGCAATATCTGTGTCTAGTAAAAAGAATGCTTTCACTGGGAAGGACTGGAACCTCTTGTGATGGTCTAGGAGCAGAATGAAGTAGTGTGTCTTCTCATAGTTTAAATGGAACCATTAAATACTGCTTAAACTGCAGCTTCACTGGGTCTCACTGCATGAATTATAATTATTATTTTTAATAAATTACTGCTTTAGTAAGATGGTGGCTTAAATGGAGTAGAATTTAAGCTCTCTGCCTATTTATGCAATTAAAATTAGAATAGAAGCTTGCAAGTTTCAAGTTTCATCATTGATTGTCTTTTACACTTTTTCTTGATAATTCTATTATGTTAAATTAATTCATTACATCCAGACCTCAGTTTCCCCTCCTTCCTCTCCTCTCACCCCACCACCAATCTACTCCTCCTCTTTTTCTGTTCAGAAAGGGGCAAGTCAAAGTTTACTTCACATTACAGTCCCAGATGGAAAAAATAAGACATTCCATGATAAGGCCAGATTTATGCAAATTTATCATTGAATCCAGACCTACACATAGAATGTGCTTGAAAGAAAACTCTAACCTAAGAAGGTTAACTACAACCATGAAAATCTCAAACCAGAAAAATCAAAAGAAGGGAAACCCCCTCCCACCCCCCCCCACACACACTTGCTGAGGTGCTGAGAATGTTTTTGTTATTTATGTGCTTATGGTTGCAGGACTGAACACCCTGCACTGAGCAACCAATAAGGGAGCTCATCCCTTGGAGTGGCTAATTTTCCTACTCCTGAAAGACGTCAGTTGCCTGTAGTTTTTCTCTAGAGATGAGGCCCTGAGAAATGTTCCCCCACCATGTTTACTTATCAGTTGTTATATCACTTTTTTTCGATTCTGTTTATGAGGCCATTTATAGGAGAGACTGTTTCACAGCACACAACTTATTTTGTTTACCACGTGCTTTTGTGCAGAAAAGCAAAGTTGTAGCTTGCTGTTTTCCGCCAGCCCGCATGCCGCCGGTCTGGCGTGCTGGCCCCAAATAACACTCTGAGATTCTGTATTTGATTCAATCCTGTTGGCCAGTTACCATTATTGTTTATGGGCTAGCTCTGTCTTAATTATTAACCCATTTCTACTTATCTAAGTATTTCCACGTGGTCATCTTATTGGGGAGCCACTGCCAGCATCTTCTTTCTCCATGTTCCACATCCTGACTCCTCCTAACTACTTCCTCTTTTCTCCTTGCCTCCTAGCCCCGCCTATCTTGCTTTCTCATTGGCCACAGTGCTTTATTAATTAACCAGTATGAGAAACATATTTACAGAATAACATATCCCATCACAAAGTATTCATCTTTTTTTTATTTTAACAGATTTAATGTCTAAAATTAAATGGCCTAAAATTAAAACTTGATTGAACCCAATGGTAGTATATTGTAAAAGTAAGTTGCTGTTATAAAAAAAAAGTTGTTGCTGTGGGTAAGATTTTTCCATCTCTCTTTTTTCTTCTCTTTCTTTGGAAAATTTTTCAATGTTTTCAAATATTATTTAATTAAATTTCAAATTAAGATACAAATTAATGGCTTAACATATATGTAGCATATGGTATGAGTTTACATTGTTCTTTCTCATCTACCTCCCCCAATAACTTCCCAATTTCTCTTTGCTCTCTCCTGTTGAACCTTTCCTTCCATCTCATTAGCTCCTACTTCTACTTTCAGGTCCTAGGTATATTTAGTTTTAATCTTTAATTTCCTAGTAAGTTCTGGTCTTGAAAAGAAATAGATGACATGTCCAAAAGTAGAAGTTTCTTCACACCCTAGGCCTTAGAAGCCTTAGTACAGCAAAAAAAAAAAAATGATTTGAGGAAGAGAGTAGAAAGTCCTTATGACAGGCAGCTATACATCACTGTTGCCTGTCTGAGGTTTACAGCAAGAAAGGAAAGGGAGCACTGTTGGGTGCAATGGGGACAAGGAGCTGAGGATCCCTGACAGAATGGAGGGAAACAGCAACAGAAGCACAATTTGGCAAACATGAGCAGAAGGCCCGACCTCTCTGTACTGTTTTGCTTTGATATCCTGAAGACAGTGTCAACTGGAAAATCCAACTCAAATCTAGAAGGCTAGAGGAGGATATAAGGATTTACCCTAGTGGGGGAAGTTTCTGCATTCTGTAGCAGAGCAGGGAAGGATGGGAATGCATCTTCAGGGAAGGAGGAAGAATGCCATGTGAAGTTCTCTTCACCTAAGCTGATTTTATCTCATCTACAAACATCAGATACCTCAGTATTTCATGTAATTTAGTAATTTCTAAGACAAGATGAAATATAGGCTTACCAACTTACCAAATTGTACTTTTTTGTGTTCTATATGAATGACTTCTAGGGTACTTTAAATAGCTTTCTGTGAAGAGTAAACTTCAATCTTAGATGGGGAGGACATTTCTCAACTTTACTTGTGCAAACAAGGCAAGGCTGCTATGTTGTTTTTCTATAGCAATACTTTTAGTTGAGCTTTAACTTGGTATTTCAAATAAGGATTTAATTTAGGTTTAATGAGGGAGTTATTATATGTTAATTAAATATCAACTGATTATTATGAATATCTATTGGGGCATAAAAACCTTTTTATTAAGATGAATATCTCTTAGCTATAGACATTCAGTAAATACGCTACTAATAATTAGTTTTAAGTTAACATTCAATGGAAAGAATGCATGTAACTGCACTACCTCAAATATAATGTGGTTGCTAGCTATTAAGTATCAATAGATTATTGAGTATATAGTTATTGGGTTTGGAGTCATACATCTTAATATACTTATAACTGTAAATAAATAAGCCTCTGTATGTCAGCTAGTATTTAATTATCAGAAGTATTTATAGAATGGTATTTTCATTTGCCTATTTGTAATCAAGCAAATAATATAACTCTTTTATTGAATCTATTTTAAATCCTTATCAAAAGAGGAACAGAAGTACAGTATCTAAGTGATATTTAATGTTTAATTCATTACATAATATACACATTGCTGATATGTTAAAAATTAATAGACATATACATTTATATATTTAAAATATATTAAAATATTTAGGGAATTTGGGGAATGTGCTTCTGTAATTTAATTTTTGGCTTCTAGTTTCTTGAGTTCTAAAGACTTGCTCAACTAAGTTCATAGCAGCTTTATTCATAATAGCCAAAATATAGAAACAACCTACATGTTCCTTAACTAAAGAATGGATAAAGAAAATGTGGTACCTTTGAAAAACAACAACATGGAATTTGAAGACAAATGGATGGAACTAGAAAAAAATCATCCTGAGTGATATTTGTGCCTACCCCAATCACTATCAGAAAGGCTTCATCCAGTAACTGATAGAAACAGATGCTGAGACCCTCAGGCAAACATCAGTCCAAGCTCAGGGAATCCTACTGAAAAGAGGTAGGAATGATTATGTAAGACAGAGAGGTCAAGGACATCATAAGAAAACCCACAGAAACAACTAACCAGGGCTCATAACCAACAATCACAGAGCCTGCATGGGACCCAAGTAGGCCTTCTACATATATGAGACAGTTGTGTAGCTTGGTGTATGTAGCTAGTTGTTTTTTGTCATCCCGCTTGCCTGGTCCCACCGCCACGCCAGCCCCAAATAACATGGAGAGACTCTATATTTGATACAATCCTGTTGACCAGGTACCAGTTTGTTACTGGCTAGCTCTGTCTTGATGATTAACCCATTTCTACTATTCTAAGTATTTTCCATGTGGCTCATCTTACCGGCCAGAGTGGCACTGGTATTCTACCTCTCCAGGCTCTCCATGTTGACTCTTCCTTACTACTTCCTCTTTCCTCCTTGTCCCCTAGCCCTGCCTATCTTGCTTTTCCATTGGGCACAGTGCTTTATGCATTAACCACTATGAGAAACATATTTACAAAATAACATCTACCATCATCTCCTCTTTTCTGTCTAAAACAAAAAGAAGGGTTTTAACCATAGAATAGCAAAATGTATCACACAACAGTTATCAAATAAGAATCACAGTTAACAATATTTAGTTCATTAACATTTTGTCAGACTTAAAGAAAATATCATATCATCTATCCTATCTTTGTGAGTCTGAAGTCCTATATGTAACTTATCTTTAATCCTAACTAAGGAAAACTATAACCATAACTGTCTTCAACTCCTTCAAAGACCACAGAAGGCTAATATATAAACTCTAGAAATGACAGAGACAACTCGCCTGGTCAGTGACCCGAAGTTGTTCTGTAATGTTCCATCTTCAGTCCATAGGCCACAGTGTGTCTGACAGACTCTTCAATAAATCAGAAACCCTGTAACACTGTCCATAATGTTTGAGCAGTCACTTTTCTGTGGGTGCTGCATGTCCAGTTGAAACAGCATAAAGTCAAACAGTCTAGACAAAAGCAGTACCTTGGTCAAATGGCTAGTATTGCCATATTGAAAGCAAACTTCGTAACGAGTTGCTTCAAGGTCCATCTTCCTTTCTGATGCAGGTGGTGTTGCCAGGAGCAGTTATGTCTCACTGTCAAGAAAAACCCTAAACCATTTTAAATGCCATCTTTAGGTCTTTGAAAGGTTTGAAGAACGCCTATTTATCTCAAATAAATCTCTGTATATCTAGAAATCCTAACTAACTTAACTCTAAGTTTTAACTATCATAGGTAACTCTATAATCTGTACTAAATTATACATTACATTTTTCAATGAGCTATATAAACATAATACCTAAACAAGAGGAGAAAAATACATATCACAAAATTGATCTTAAATTTGTGTCAATAAATGAAAATCCATTCCAAAACAATGCATTCATATCTATACCATAATTCCCTTTTTACCATTAAAAAGATTGCTTGTGGTCATTAACCATTTGTAACCAAGCCCACTTAAATGAAAACAAACATGTATAAACAATATTTGGGAATTTGGCGTTGTTCTTTCCAAACTACTTCTGGCTGGTAGGGGGCGCTGTTATGGGGATGCTAAGAAGATGCAGAAATCCTGGCTGTAGTCTGCAAGCCTGCCTTGTCCAAGCTGTTTTGAAAGTTGGATCACGTAGGACGCTCGTTCAGGGGGTCTGGCTTGATCAAACCACATCAGTCTGGAAGAAATCCACAGCTTTTCCTTTTCTGTGGAAACAAAAATAGAAATCCTTTTCTGTGCAGCACCTGACCCTCGCCATCAAGGAAGACGTGACTCCGGGAAGATCTTCTTCATGCAGTTTTAATCAGGATCCTTGAAACATGTTCTTCTGACCCACGGGCCCCGGGGGACCCTTACACAGGCTTAAATCCCCTTGTGCTAACCAACCCCAGTGAGCTACGTGGACCCTACAGATAGGTTACTGAAATGTGAAAGCAGACAGGCTGAACAGACTTAACCAAATAAGGGCTTGTTTACGCCAAAGAGCACTCAACCTTGGGGAGGTGGAAGGTGGAAGCCAGCGCCATCTTTAAGGCGTGGCACTTCGCAGCTCTCTACAATTTTCCCCAGTAACTTGTCCTTGGATTTAAATTTTGGACTCAAAGCATTTTTAAAATATATAAATTGAATATATTAATCCAGCATCATTTGTTTTAACAGTTGTTATTTTCTCAGCAGTCAAACAATTTAAAGATAACAGAACAGCGTACAATATCCAAAGTTTCTCTGTGCTTTCCATCTTTACGTGGCTTTTTTATATTACTCTATTTTTTTTTTACTTCTATTTTTACATATTTTGAGACAGGGTTTCTCTGTGTAACTTTTATCTGTCCTGGAATTTACTTCGCATTCCAGGTTTCCTATGAAATCACAGAGATCTGCTTGACTCTGCCTCCTGAGTGCTGGGATTAAAGGTGTGTGCAACCACACCTGCCACACTCTGTCTTTTTAAATCCATTTTTCTTTTTTCTCTTTCTCTCCCAACCCTATGTATATTTTAAAACACACTGTACAATGTCATTGCAGCTCTTGTACACACCAATGAATTGTTAGCAGAGCTTTTTTAAATACTTGCGGTTTTTTGCCGCTTATGCAAATTTTGGAAACCTCCATTAAATGGACCTTGCAAATATTTACTTGTCTCTCACAAAACAGAGTCCAAACCAGAAAAATGCTGCTACCAAGAAGTCTTGCTTGTCTTTGTTCCTTTGTTTCTAAACCATTTCTTAAGCTTTTCTTAGTTTTAAGTGAAAGATCTTATAGCCCCACGTTGGGTGCCAACTGTAGCTAGTTGTTTTCTGCCAGCCAGCCTGGTCCAACGGCAATGCCAGCCCCAAATAGCACGCAGAGACTTTGTATTTGATACAATCCTGTTGGCCAGGTACCAGTTTGATACCGGCTAGCTCTGTCTTGATGATTAACCCATTTCTACTATTCTAAGTATTTCCACGTGGCTCATCTTACCAGCCAGAGTGGCACTCGCATTTTACCTCTTTGAGCTCTCCATGTTGACTCCTCCTTACCACTTCCTCTTTCCTCCTTGTCCCCTAGCCCCACCTATCTTGCTTTCCCATTGGCCACAGTGCCTTATGCATTAACCAGTATGAGAAACATATTTACAGAATAACATCTCCCATCAGGTGTATTTGTAGGATTCCTAACAATTGGAGCAGGGGCTGTCCTTAATGCTTTGGCTGGCTTTTGGAAACCTTTTTACTTATACTAGGTTGTCTTGCCCAGGCTTAATATAAGGGGAGATGCTTAGTCCTTTTGCAACTCTATATGCCATGTGTTTTTGAAATCCATTGGAGGCTTGCCCCTTTCTGAATAGAGTTTTAGGGGAGAAAATAGGGGAAAATGAGAAAAGGGAGATGAAATTATGGTTGGAATATAAAATAAACAAATGTAATTAATAAAAACAAAACATGCAAAAAATTAAGCATAATTTCTTATAAAGAATAAGAAAATATGTATTCATTTTACTTCACTATTGAAATATAATCATTAAGTTTCCTTCTCACACAAAGTAGGTGAGAATCCAAAGAGAACATCTGTATAGAAATTCCTTTTTTCAGAGGAGTCAACTTTACTCACTCCTCACCCTTGTTCCAGGTTAATGACTTGAAGGCAATTATGAAGGCAATTCATTCTATATTTTGTTAGAAAAAATTGACTCTTCAAACATGTATTTCAGTTTCAACAAAAATGAGTTAGTCCATGAGGAACTTTACTATGTGACTTTGCTCTTTATATGCATACCTACATTGTCAAAGTAACCAAGGGAGGTTACTATTGAAAGTTTGTCCAAAAGATAACAATGAATCCCACAGTTTATAAATTGTTAGGGTTAGGGTTATGGTTAAGTATACATCCATCTACCCAGTCTCTGTTTCTTAGGTTGTTTTTACGTGAGGGATATATGGATACTGAGAGCAGATCTTGTTGATAACATTGGTTTTCACCCATGAAATTCTAGGTAGGTTAACTGTTCGCCATGCAGAGCTCTAGTTGTCTAGACATAGATTTTGTTATGTAATAATTTGTCTCCTTTAATAGAATGTAAGAATATATCATATTTTTCTTAGTGATGCCCTTGATGATAGACAGTATGGTCATTGATGAATCAATGACCTTCTCAACACTCTAACCAAGCAATTTCGTATGAAATGGGAAAGGCTCACAGATAGGAGAATAGACTAGGAAAAGCTACATACTGAAATATTGTTGTCTTAATTTTCCCTCCTATTCTTCATCTATCTATTGACACCATTCGCCAAGGTATTCATGTATGAGCTAAACCTAAACCTCAGCTTCTAGACATTCCTAGCAGATCTAGGCTTCCATGCCTGTTGCATTCAAGGGTTGAACACTTTTATTGCTAGAATTTTAAAATTTAAAATGCATTGTAATTAATATTAGTCTAAAAAGTATTAGCCTGACAATGTATTGTTATTCTGATAGAAATGTAAAACAATCTTTATGCAGGTCTTGAAAGGAGAAAATCAGATAATAATGTTTGAATCTGAATAGTGACTATCTCAGAGTGGTTTAATTAGTTTTTACTTCATGAATATCAGACGAAAATTATTAGGAATAAAAAGGATCAGTATTTTGAAGGAAGTAGAAATGCACTGGAACATTATTCTTCTTTATTGATGCCATGTTTCTCTATAAGATATACTGATTATGTAATTAAAACTTCAGCTCCTGAAGAAAGCAGGCTTTTAAATCTTGGTCCAGCATTTTAAGTTTTACATTTTCTACATCAGTTGTAATATCAAGTTGTCTGCTAATGCTTTTATGAATGAGGATATTTAAGTGGCAGTAGTGATCAAAGGTGCTTCCCTATGTATGCAAATCAGCAGATAAGATTTCTCAATATTGCATGAACTTCCTGTGTGGAAACACAATATGGGCCATGATGTCCATACTTTTCAGAACTGGATGAGTAACTTTCAAACAATGAAAGTATGTGTATTTGTTCTAGTTTTCCATTCTTGTGACAAAATTACTGAGGTAAGCAAGTTATGAAAAAACTGATTGTTACTCACAATTTTACTTTTGATCTCTGTGCTTCTGATGAAGCAGTAAATCATGACTGGGACATGCAGATGAGGCAGCTGTTCATCTCACAGTGGCCAAGAAGCATAGAAACAAGAGCTAGACAGGTTCCAAGATCCCAATAGTCACCTCAAGGCCATGTGCAGTGACCTAATTTCCTTCTACTAGGCTCTAACCCTTAAATACTCTACTATCTCCAAATAGTGCCACAAAATGGTAACTTTTTTCACACACCAGCCCTTAGAAGACTTTAATCCACAGCATCACCCATTTAGAGTGGAAATAGTGGAGGTAGTAGAGGTCTTGCTAAGACACAGGAAGCAAGCTGTAATCCAAGTTCTTGTCACAAACTCAGGTTTCATGGTTTTCTTTCTTTTGTTAGTTCTATAGAATAATTCCTTCAAAGCACTCTCCTAATCACCACACTTTGAGTTATGATCTCATCTAGGCAGACACAAATAACACCATTAATTTTCATATCTTATTCAGAAGTCAGGTTAGGTAACTACACACACATTAATTATACCTTTAATTTTAGCATTTATTAGGCTTCACTCTTCTAAATTACAAACTGTGGATAGAGTTGATTTTTCATTTGTATCTTACTTGATATCATGGTATTTCTCTAAGTCATGATAAGCCTTGCCAGAGTCATTGCTAGAAACCTAGGCTATAATACCTCTTTCAAAACATATTATACACTGATATGATGGTTAGCACACACACACACACACACACACACACACACACACACACACACAACCATTTATTTATGTTAACCTACTGTTTGAAACAAATGAATTGCTTGGCTTGGGTCTTCCATAGCTCACATGGTTAAATGTACATGTAATATTTGCACATGTTGTTTTCATGGATTTTTATAACAAATGCTTCAATAATCTTGCAAATAACACATGAAAATTGGTGTTAAATCTCCCTCTAACTCAGCTTCCAAACAGAAGAGGACATTGTGTTTTCTTAGAGATCAGTTCACAACTACATACTCACTTCAAGTGCAAAGCTCCATTTGATCTCAATTACTCATTTTGTCTGTATCCCAAATATGATATTAAATGACTTGATCAAACAGCTTGTTTGGCAAAGAGCAGATAAACTTCCCTGTAAGTGGTGAAGACAGACCAACTTTGAAAACACATTTAGAAAGCAACTCACAAGATCAAGGTTATTGCAATATAGTTTGAATATAGAAAAGAGATTAAGAGAGGTTTGGGAAAGGGAGACAAGAAAGCTCCTGGCTCTTGGAGTGATTGAGAAGAAAATTAAAAATTTCCAGAATAATGTGCTGTCTTGTGTTCTTGGCCTTTTGTTATTGTTGTTGTTGTTATTGTTATTTCCTTAAAGCTATTTAATAAAGTTTTTCTTATTGTTCGTAACAATAAACATGTTTGTTCTAGTGTGTGTGTGTGTGTTGTTCTTCTTGTCTGTTTCTCTTACCAATAGCTTTTGTAGTTTCCTAAGACTGTCTGTTATTCTACATGTGCTCTTCTAGAGTGAGAGCATAGTCTGTATAACCTCTCTTAACCCAGTCAGAGCTTTTCTATTCTCTGCATTACTATGATTGAGTTTTTGCCTCTGTCCAAGTGGACTACAGACTCACTCCTTCACTCTCTCTAAGTCCGTCTTTCCAATTTACATCTATACATCATACACATACAAGGTTGAGAATGGATTCAAACATTGTTAATGCAGTAACTCACAAAGTGCACTGCCATCAGATATCTGAGTTTTGAGGGAATAACAAACTCCAGAGCTAGGTAACCCCTATCAGAAAGCCACCCATTCCTCATTCTGCATACCATTTCCCAGAAAATGTCATAAGTCAAGTCATTTTCTCTATACAGTTAATAGATTTTATCCCATCATTACCTGTTTACATTACTGCTATTGCAATTATTTATTGACTTATTTATTGTTTTGCAGTTCAGGGCCTTGAGACTCTTATGTTGTCTATCACTGACCTATAATGATCATCTTTGTTTCTCCTACACGCCTTGTGACTATATGGGCTGGCCTTCACTTCCTTTGTAACTGTGGCTCTCTTTGAATCTGCCTGGGAAGTCTTTGACCTTTCTTTAGCTCAATTTTTTGAATGTTAACTTTCAAGTATAAGAACCAGTTGTGTTTTATTTATTTCCATCCCTCTCCTGTCTATAACAAACTTAAGTAACAGTTTTATTTTCTATATTTTCATTTTTTTCTTCCTTTTCATTTTTTCTTTTCTATTTTTTATTTTTGAGAGAGGGTTTCCCTGTTTTTGAGCCTGTCATGGAATTCACTCTGTAAATCATTCTTGCCTTGAACTTACAGATATCCACCTGCCTCTGCCTCCAGAATGCTGGAATTATTAATGGCGTAAGCCACCAACACCCTCTGACTTTCATTTTCTTAAATGCTAAATAGTATATATGGATCATAACTTTGGTGCTTTATATCCCCCTATACTCTTTTTCCTTTTTCCATCTTTTCTTAGTTAATTTATATCTTCCTTTAGGTTTTATCCTCAATCTGTCTTGTCTTATCTTATAATTAAGTTTATTATACCATTAGGTTTTAGCCCTGTGACTTTAATCCTCTGTAGTGTATTGCTTAAGATGCACTTTTGTCACATTTCTATACAGATTTGTAGGGTGCAAAGTCTCCACCTTGGCCACAGTCAATGTTTGCAAAATCTAAAATATTCTCAATAAATATTTGTATAGGTTGATTGTGTTCTGGATAACATTGCAACAAGCATGGTATGTCTCAGTGCACAGAGGTAGTTTTGCCTTTGTTCCCTTAGCTAGGTTTAGGCTGTCCTGGTTTTCACTGATCAGTTAATAAAGCTTTAATATACTCTCAGTAGAATGACTGGGTTCTTTTCCCCATAGGTAGATCAAGAAAAGTTATGTGTTCAACTTCTGTCCTCATCCACTTAATTAGAAAACTCTGTGGCCAGCTGTCTTTGAAATTATGCCTTATACTTTCCATGTAGAGCTCATGGTCATAACTCAACAATCTTAGCTCTTGTTCAATTTAAGTCCATACTGCCAAAGCAGAAGGAATCTTTACAGGCAAAAGGACTTGAAGTTTGGCTTCTCCAAGGAACAGAAGCTGGAGAATGAAAATTTTGGTTCCATCTTAGACTCCATGAATTCAAGTTTTTTAAGAGTGAGGTCTAGGAATTCAGCCTTTTAAAAATGCCCATTTGTAGTTGAGCTGTATTAATTAACCATTAATTATAATTTCAATTTTGTGACCAATGGATCATGCCTATGGATCCCTAACAAGGAAAATAGAACATTTCCATATGATAAAATAAAAAGGGTTGGTTCACATAATGTCAAAGAATGGAATTTTTTTTCCTGAGGAGGTAAGATAAGCATATATATCAGATAGATTTTCATCAAGGTATCTCAGGAAATGAGCCCAAACTATTATAGGATAAAGACACGTTGCATTTTTTTAAAGATAAAACTCAAAATTCATAGTCACTCCTTTGCTTCACCTCATTTGTTCATTTATTACTTAACAGTTATCTATTGAGTGCCTACTACTAGTGGTAAGTTTGATAAACAGAGCGAGGAACAAGATCTGACCAAATGTCTTATACAATTGACTTTTCAGTGGGCATGAATCTGAGCTATGAATGAGCACAAAGTGATGAATTCATGATGAATGAGGCAGAAGGAAGCCAGAGGGGGGCAGCTAGACTGATGTTGTTTCATCAAGAGGGATGGAGGAGAGACTTTTCTTGAAAGTTAGCATTTGAGCAGAGACTGGAACAATACACAGGAGAGGCTAGTAGGGTATAGCTAAAAGGTACTAAGGCAGAGACAGGTTACATGACTGGTCAAACTCTTGTTAACATTACCATTATTCACATTATTCCTATTATTCCTTTTGTGTCCTGGCTAGTCTTGTTTAAGTAAATGAATGCTATGTGTATGTAGTCAAATAATGTAGGTGGGAAGCTTTTGTAAGCAGAAAGCATCTTGCAAAGGGAAACTCTAAAGCATTATCACACTGATGTTGATCTTGTCACCATTACCCACAGTAAAAAGCACAATTTTAGAAATGCCAGTTCTGGAAGGATCTCATGAATTAACCCATTTGCCAAGGCACAGTTTCATATCTGAAAGATGAACTGACTTTCTCAAGGTCACTTGGCTTGCTAGGATTAGAAGAGGCTAGAAAATTCTTGCTTCTGCTTTCTGAGGCAGTATTTATTTTACTAGGTAATGTTTTAGTATCATTTTATTTAGTCACTTTAGCCCTAAAGTCCCTCTAATGTGTTTCAAATATTAAACTGTGGTAAAGGATACACACTCTGGTGTTTACAGCATTGCCCAGATGCAGAGGAGGAGATGAAGAGCCTCTGGTGCTATGGTTAAGATCATAAATATCACTCCTGCCAAATTAGCTTCGGGCCTGCAATCCTTGACTCCAAAAAATGGCTTCTGCGTTTCAGCCTTCCATCACCACTAAGTGACATACATCATCATCCGATATGGATTGGCCGACATAGAAAAGCTCCTGTGTGCACAAATATTGAGACATTTTATTGAGAAATGGAGCTTGAGAAATTGCCCAATGTCGTCCTTCCTCCAGTCCCTCCCCAAGGAACAGATATGCATGGCTAGATCTGACACTGCTGTAGTTTGAGAAAACCCCACCGGCCTGAAGCTAGAACTGACTGCCTGATTTCCAGGGGCTTGAAGCTGCCATGAAATCCCAGCAGAACAAAATCCTAGAGGGCAGGTATCACATTGGTTTATTCTGCACAGAGCTTTGTTGAACAAACCACACAGAAAGGGTAACATAATAATGTGATTCTCTTTGTTCAAGAGCTGGTCAATTTGGAAAGCTGTCTTAACTTGCTCCAGCCACTGTGGGACCTGTGAGTAAATTATTGCCTTACTGGGAGAAGCTGACTCATTAGGCTGCCACATATAGAGCAACGATGGCTTTATATTACCATTCCCAAGAATGTTTGATAGATATTAATGGAGTCTATTAAACCCTGGAGGCAGAAAGAATGTCTATTAGAAAGACAGCTCTCTATTTTATTCCCACTGGTTAGTATTTCTCTCACTCAACTTCCAGGGGAACAAATATCCCTTGGATGCCTACTGTGTGCAGGTTTCTCTGAACAGATTAACTCACTGAAATCTCTGTAAGAGTCTTTTTCTGTCCCACATAGACAGCCCCCCAAATAATGGCATGCAGACTTCTTATTAATTATGAAAGCTCGGCCTATAGCTTAGGCTTGTTCCTAACTAGCTCTTATAACTTAAGTTAGCCCATTATATTAATCTGTGTTCTATCACAAGGCATTAGCTCTCTCCCATCTTGTACCTCCTGTTTTTTCTCTGTGTGTCTCCTAGAATCTCCTAGATTCCTCCTCTTCTTCCTTTCTTTCCTCAGAAATCCTGCATATACCTCCTGCCTAGCTATTGGCTATTCAGCTTTGTATTACAACAATCACAGCGCAATACATCTTCACATGGTATACGAATATCCCACAACATTTCCCCCTTTTGTCTAAATAAAAAGAAAAGGTTTTAACTCTAACATAGTAAAATATATTTACAACAAGAACAATTGTTAGATAAGAATTACATTCACAATGTCCACTCATTTGTGTTTGGCAAATTTGGAGAAAGTACTATATTATCTATCTTTTCTTAGTGAGTTCAAAATTTTATACCTAAATCACTTTCTATCCTAACCTGTATTACCATTCTAAAAATGGCTTTTTATGCTTTAAAGCATTCTTTTAGGTAAACAATGCAAACTTTTTGGGTTTTCACCTCATAAAATCTACATCTCTTACATAAGCTTCTTTTTTGGAATTGTGTTACAAGGAAAACTGTAAAATTATAACTATTTGGTCTTCAACCCCATCAAACACTGAGGAAGGTATAATAGAACCTGAGTAAACAGAAAGTGCAGAGTAAACAACATCTAAAACTTTGGAAATGACAGCAATATCTGCCTGCCTGAATAGTTACCCAGAGTTCCTCTTTAATGTTCAGGCATCTGTATTTGCCCTACAGGCCTAGACTACCTGGCAGACTATTCTCTGTAACGAGAATTTAATAGTACTACACTACCTTATTTTGGCATAGTCAAGTAGTCACTTCCTTTTGTGTTCTTCTGATACAGTTCAAACAATATTCAAGTCCTTGGAAAATGAACTGTGACACTGCCCAACTTTTATGTAATGATAACATGCAGGCTTATCTCAAATCCTGACTAGAGCAGTCTGTGAGGCTGAACAATCTAGCTGGCAGCTTTGAAGTTGTTCTGGATACAGAATTTTGAGGAAACTGAAAGAAAGGCATTCAAAGAGGCTTGATTAACTTAGCTATTTGTTTTCATTGGTGTTTGGTCCTTTTTATTTTTTTTTAAACACACAAGCTTTAAAAGTAAAATATACACTGGGATTAGCACAGGTATGGAATGTGTGGTATGCACAAGTCAGGTAAATATTTACTGCTTTCTGTTTGGGTAGGCAAAAGGCATCTGTCAATTTCATAAGTCCACTTGGACTGTATAATCAAATGTCTATTCATGCCATATGAATCAATGGCATGTAACAATAAGTCATGAGGACTCTGTGGCCAACAAGATTTATCATGTTTCATCCAGTCTCAGAGCTGTTCTTGAAGCAGAGGGATCAGCTTACATGTCACCTGTCTTGTAGTTCTTCTTGGTTTATTTCTTTATTTCTATAGCTAAGATTTTCAGGATGGCTCCCATGGTTTGTAAATGGAGTTCTTAACTGGTCTAGATAATAAAAAGCCATAATCAAATAAAGAGGGAAATGCTGAGAGATCACAGAGAAGGAGCAAGCCACAGCACACCTTACTTCCTTAGCATCTTAGCTGACAAGAGAGAGATTTCCTGTTTCTCCCTGCTTATATCCTGCTTCTGCCCAACTAACTCTCTTCTTGTCTGTCTGTACAGACATCCAGACCTCTATGGTTAGTAACAAGCTCCATTCTCTGACCCTCAGACCGGTTTTATTTGTACAAGCAAGATATCACCCCACTGGTTCAAATCTTGTTTCTATTAAGTTTGAAAGAATCCATAGCTTTTCATTTCCTGTGGAAATAAAAGCCCAACTGTTACTGCAGGTTTTTCCCCGCCTGCTGCTGCTGGTCCCAAATAACACTCAGAGACTCTGTATTTGATACAATCCTGTTGGCCAATGACTATCATTGTTAATGGGCTAGCTCTGTCTTAATTATTAACCCATTTCTACTTATCTAAGTATTTCCACGTAGTCATCATATGGCTGGCATCTTCCTTCCTCCCTGGTCTACATCTTGACTCCTCCTTCTATTTCTTATTTCCTCCTCCTGGTCTCCTAGCCCCACCTATCTTGTTTCCTATTGGCCACAGGCTTTATTAATTAACCAGTATGAAAAACATATTTACAGAATAACATCTCCCATCACCCAACCTCTTCTCCAATGCAGCACATTACCCACACTGAATTTCTAATTTGAAGCCAAGACATTCTTACAGTATATACATTGCTTTAATTTTGCAGTTCCTTTCACAATCCAATGTCTTAGCAACTTCCATTCTCCGTCCATTAGCATTTTCAAAATTTAAAATTAACAAAGCACCATATAAGGACCAGTTCCTTGTTTTATATTTCTCATCCCTATTAGGCTTTATTTTTTTAATATTACTTTATTATTTTTAAAAAGATTTTATTATTTTTAAACTATTTTTTTTGATAGTGTGTACTCATTTTCTTTTCTTTCTTCAGCACCTAAGCACAATTTAAGCATAGTGTGACCTGCTCAGAGATTTTTGTGGCCTGGATCTGGCTCTGCTAAAAACCTGTAGAGGGTTTTGATCACATAAGCCAAACCATAAATCAGCAGCTGTGTTCTGCACGTGGCACTGGCTGGCTCTGCATACCACAGCCCGCCTGAGAAACTGCAGGACTAGAAAGCTGTGTTTGGCTTCATATTTGTGTGTTTGGAACCTTTTTTTTTTTTTTAATGTTTTCTCAGGTTCTATGTGGAAATGTGTGCTCTGCATTGAGAACAATATTGAATAAATCTTTTTCTGTCCCACCAGCCAGCTCCAAAAAATGACACAGAGACTTCTGGTCAATTATGAAAGCTGGACTGGCTCTTATAACTTAAGCTAGCACATTTACATTAATCTACAGTCTACTGCCTGGCATTTCCTCTCTCCCGCCTTGTACCTCCAGTTTCAGTGATTACGGTTGTCTCCTGCATATCTAGATTGCCCTTTCTCTTCTTCCTTTCTCTCCCCAGGAATCATGCCTATACCTCCTGTCTAGCTATTGACCATTCAGTGTTTATTAATCACAACAGTGTATCTTCATACAGTGTACAAATATCCCATAATAATTCTCCTTATAGTGACAATCTCCATTCTATACTTTATGACACTAGTTCTTTCTGCATTCATTAGGGCTCACCAGGGGAAGAGATACAATAGGAGGTAGATCTAACTGTCCACTATAAGGAATTAGTTTGCACAGTTGTAAAGACTGATAAGCCCCAAACCTTCAGTATCAAGACACCAAAGATCCCATGGTGCAGTTATTCCAAGTCAAAAGGCCTGGTAACCAGGGAAGTCAATGGTTTAAAATCTGGCAAACTCTTGAGACCCAGTAAGTTTATATTTTAGAATGAATCAGAAAGGCCCCCAAAACAAACAAGTACCTCAGCTCAGCAATCAGATAAGAAAAGTTCTTGCTTATTCTGCCCTTTGTTGTATTCAAGCCTTCCATTAATTGAATCAAGTCTACTTTCAACATAGAGGCTGCTTTGCTTGCCTACTGATATAAATACTAATCCCATCATAATTGGCCTAACCTCAGTAATGTTTGCTAAACATCTGGACACCCACTGCCAAGTGAAGCCAATATGTAACACTAACTATAGGTCCATAAAATAGTAATTTACTCAAAGTCACACAGATGAGACAGAAAAAACAAACTTCTTAGAACTTGAGTCTTTTCTGTTCCTTACCTCCTACTCACTTTCCAAATAACACTGTGTATGGACAGTCTGTTTTAATGGACTTTATTTTTTTAAAAATACTTCAGTAAGTACTATTATACTTTATTCCTCACTGTTCTTCTTTATTAAAATTCCATTCATGTGATTATCAATCATGTGTGTGCTGGGGTGTGATGGTTCAAACTCTAGTGACCCCTCTCTCCTTACTGGTTCTGTTACACTCAACTTTTCACCTGTGCTTTTGAAAGTACCTACCAAATCCTAGAAAATGTAGAATACTGACAATATAGAAGTGACAATAATACTCAATAACAAAGATAATAGTTAACATATGTGGGGGATATTTTGTGCCTGACATGTTTTAAACAATCGTATATACTATTTTTGTTGAGCCTCACAGATCCAAGCACTTTCCCATCTATCACAGGAAACTGACTTTGATGGAACACATTAAGCCAGGCAGTCTGTCTTTCATCCTGGAGGGCATGCTGAAAAGCTGGTAGGGAATAGAATGTATTCATGGGAGTGTGAAATCTGAATGTTAAATCCCTAGCTCTATCAAAGGACACTGCCTTTCACATAGACAAGACTCTACATGTACCTCCATTTACTGCGCAGGCAAACCTTCCCCTTTCATCACATAGCATGTGCCTTGAGTTCTTTATGGTTCTCCTGTGTACCCTGACTTTTGATGATAGCCCCTTTATAATGAATTCCTCTTGGATTATCCTTTTATGTCCTAGAACTCTAAATCCAAGCAATGGAATGTATCATTATAACTATGGTGTACAGAGAGGGAATTGATGTGCCAGATGGTTGCTTGAAGATAAGATCACACAAATTGAAAGCAAAGGAACTGAGATTAGACCCCTGAAAGCCTAGCTCTCAAAATGGCAGTCCTATGAAGTCCCTAATGAGGGCCATGTTGAAGATGCCTTCCACAGATGGGCATTCTCTCTAGACTGTAACTTGGTTCAAGTCTTCTTTCCCTCAAAAATATCGTTATATTATCTGGAATGGGATTTTCGCTCTTTTTGTTCTTAAATATCTACCTCTCAAAAAATTTATGAACACAATGAAATATTCTGTGCTTATATTCTTCTACTATAATCACAAACAAAATGTGTGCATCTTGAACACAATAATGATTGGTTTCTGTTTTTCTTTAAATAGAGTTCAGTCCTAGAGATATGGTAAAATTAGTATTCTTCGATTATATGATTTACTTACAACTCTACACAGAGTTCAGTAAAGACTTGCTTCTTGAAGGATGTTCGAGTGTAATAATGATTATGAATTGGGAACTTCTTATTATTCTTGTTCCTCAGTCTTTGGCTCACTTTTCTGTCAGATGACCTCTAAGAAAGCAGTCTCTTTCTTCATCTCTTTTGTTTGGGGCATGGATCTTGTTATCTATTAGATATTTGAAATATTAGAGTTAAATAGTTAATCTATATTTTAGTGCATTTATGCTTTAATATGTTCTATAGACTGAAGACTTGTGAAAATGGTGCAAAAAATTACCATGTGCTCTATCCCCAGTTTTTCCTATTAATTGTGAACATCTCATATTAGTGTAGTACATTTGTTCCACTTGATGAATCAAAACATTATTGGTTCATCATTACTATTAAGTAAAACTCCATATTCAGATTCCTTAGGTTGTGTTTAATATTCTTTTTCTGTTCTAAGCACCTGTCTATGATACCACATTAATTCAATTTCTGTGTCTTAAGTGCATTTTACTCTTGATAACTTTGCTCATTTTAAATGACTGGTCACTTATTCTTTTTTTTTTTTTTTTTTTTTTTAGAATATTCCTGAGCTCAGATTTGTCTACTGTTTTTTTTTTCTTTCATAGATACACTGGAGCTGTGGCTTACTTGGAAGAGATTACAGAGGAAAAAATTCATTTTCCTCATAACTCATTGAGATGTGTTAGTCAGTGTCCCATCACTGTGATTAAATACTTGAAGAAAATCAATTTAAAGAGAAATACTTATTTTGGCTCACTTTTCATGGCTTTTAGTCCATAGTTACTAGGCCCCATTGGTTCTGAACTTATGGTGAGGGGCAAAACCATATTAGTGTGTAAAGCTATTCATTCCATAGCAGCCAAGGATCAGACAGAGAATGAGAAAGGGGCAGGGACGAGGTTTTCCCTTCATAGGCATACTGTAATGACCTACAGCTGAGTTATTTCTGGATTCCTAAATTTTCCCCATCTCCCAACCATAATGCCAGCTAGAGAGCAAGCCCCCTCCACAGGGGTCCTTGGGGAATATTTAATATTCAAAGTACAGTAAAAGGGTAAATACTAACACCTGACTTACCAGTGTTGCTATCTGCCTTTGCTGTTACTTCCAAGGAAGCATTTGCTGTGTACTCTCACTTAAAAAGTTCCCCCACCATCCTGACAGGAGTATCTAGCTTGTATGTTTTCTGCCAGCCCGCCTGGTCCCATGGCTTCACTGGCCCCAAATAACATACAGAGACTCTGTATTTGATACAATGCTGTTTGTTGGCCAGTTACTACTATTGCTTATGGGCTAGCTCTGTCTTAATGATTAACCCATTTCTACTATTTTAAGTATTTCCATGTGGCTCATCTTACCGGCCAGAGTGGCACTGGCTTCCTACTTCTCTGGGCTCTCCATGTTGACTCCTCCTCACTACTTCCTCTTTACTCATTGTCTCCTAGCCCTGACTATCTTGCTTTCCCATTGGCCACAGTGCTTTATTCATTAACGAATATGAGAAACATATTTACAGAATGACATCTTCCATCAGGAGTAAGATGCTATCTCAGAGTTGTTTTGATTTGCATTTCACTGATGCCTAAGTATATTGAGCAATTCCTTCAGTGCCTCTTTGCACTTTGAAATCCCTCTGTTGAACATTCTCTATTTAAATCTGCACCCCATGTTTTAATTGGCTTATTTTGTGTTTTGGTGACTAGTTTCTTAAGTTCACTGTGTATTTTGCAGATCACCCCTCAGTCAGATATAGGGTTGATGAAAAACTTTCCCCATTCTGTGGGCTGCCATCTGTCTTGATGACTGTGTTCCTTGCTTTACAGAAGTGTAGGCCTCTGGTCTGTGGACCTGTAATGATGGCCACACCCCTTTGAGCAGCTTGAAAGTGGAAAGAGATGACCTTGAGGCATGGCTTTCCTTTGTGTTCTTTCTGGTGGGTCAGAGGATCCAGTAGGAAGAGCAGGGAAAAGCACTAGTGATTCTTTGTATTTTTGTGTATAATTGTTCCACAATAAACACCCATTTGTCATTTAATTTGGGTCTAGTTATATAATTATATTCTCACCTTCACAGAAGTTTCTCAGTTCAAGGGGTCCCGTTTATTAATTGTCAATCACAGTGTCTGTGCTACCGGTTTTATGTTCAGGGAGTATTGACCATGCTGGGGAAACCCAAAGAAACAGCTGACCTGAGCAAGTGGGAGCTCAGGAAATCCAGATTGACAGCTGGGGAACCTGCATAAGACTAACCTACACTCCCCTGAATATGGGTGTCAGTTGGGGGACTTGGGCAGTCTATGGGGTCCCTGACAGTGGAACCAGTATTTATCCCCAGTGTACGAAATGGCTTTTTGGAGCTCATTCCCTACGCAGGGATATTGTCTCAGCCTAGATATACTGGGGAGGATCTCGGTCCTACCCCAGATGATGTGATAGACTTTGATGATTCTCCATGGGAGACCTCTCACCGTCTCTGAGAAATGAATGGGGGTTAGGATAAGGAGTTGGTGGGGGTAGTGGGAGGAAGAGCGAACTGGGATTAATGTGAAAAATAAGATTGTTTTTAATTTAAATAAAAAATTGTTAGGAAAAGAAAGAAAAGTGACCTCACTTTCCATAATACTGAATAAAGTCAGAACATAGCTCCAACTTAAGAATTGAGAATTTATGATCTGCCTCCCTGGAAGTGAAAAAATCAGGATGAATTTTTGATAATTATTAGTATGAACTCATGGATGTTTATTTTGTACTATGAGCCACAAGGCAGTACTACTTGATTTTGTCATTCAAATCTTTACCTCTTTGGCCATTGGAAGCTTGTTTAGTCAGTTCTTCATCTCCCTTTGGCATATCCCTAGTACCTTCTGTCATTTGCTTGCTTAGAATGCCCCTTTTCCTAGAAAACACCATGCTTCTATGCTAGTCTTAGACACCATATCTCCAAGGAGCTTTTAGTCTTTTTACTGGAGAAACTATAGAAAGACCAAGTCTGGTTGTAAAATAGTAAGTGGGGAGGAAGAACCAGTTATGTTTTCTAAAGAGAGGTCCTAAGATTCAAATGTTTGTGACAATTCCCAGACCCTCTTCTTTGGGCAGCATGGAACATCTGCAAAACAGACAAACACAAAATCTATCTACACTTTAACAATATAATTCTTGTTTGAATTGTATACATCCAGAGTAGTTTATGCACATAAGTTATACATGTTCAAGTTTTAGCTTCTGTTGTTTAAAATAGCAATACAGACCTTCTTATGACATATATTAAGTAATAGATAGGTAACAGGCTGAAGGATATACTTTTCTCTTTTTATAGCAATAACAGGATACCCGAGACTGAAAAATTTATACCAGACACAAATTTAGATTCTGCACACTAGGTAGAATGAAGTCAGGTAGAGAAAGGGGACTGGTCTAGTGTATTGAATTTGTTTGCTAGTGTAAGCCTAGAGTGTGGTGGTAGATTTCTCTGAGTGAAGAGGCTGAATGTAGCATATAAGTGGCTTTAGGTTGGGTGACAGACAGGATAGTTCCTGGCAGAAGCCAAGATGTTGGTTTCTGCAAAGGCAGAGATGGCCAGAGTAGTCTGGGATACTTGATATGGGAATTGGGCTAGAAAGACTGGGTTGGGTAGGATGTGTGGAGAGGAAGGTCAGGTAAACTCACCAGACTAAAGCCTAGAGAAGGATGTGTAGGATTTTCCTGGGTGGAAAGTTTGGGTATTGATTCTGGATACTATGCAGCTCAAGATAGTGTGACCAGCATTTAAAAGGGACCTTCTGAAGCATCATATAGTGACAAGATATTATGAGTGAGAGAGAAGGAATTGAGCTCCTGCTCTTTCATGTTCGGCATTAAACTCTTTATGATAGTGGAGCGCTTGTTGTCTATATAGTTTCTATTAGGCCCTACCTATCAACACTGTTCTAATTTGGGGTATGCTTTTCAACACATGCTTAACACATATTTCAACCATCGTATAAAACAAAAGACCTTGACAAGCATTGACATGTGGTGAATGAAGCAGTGGATAAATGATTACATATGGAGAAAAGTGGAAAAGTTCTCAAAATTTTCTCACAAGTCTATAATTTGACTTTCCATGTCAGGCTATGTCTATTAGTTCGTATGCATAGATCTATGTAATACTATAGAGCAGCTGTTCTCAACCTATAGGATATGACCCCCTTGGGGACATCATGTAAGATATTCTGCATATCAGATATTTACATTACAAGTCATAATTCTATCAAAATTACACTTATAAAGTAACAATGGAATAATTTTATGGTTGGTATCACCATGATATGATGAACTTTATTAATGGTTCACAGAGGAAAAATGCTTTAAAACTTCATTATTAGAAGGAAAGAGGGTCCATTGAGAACACCAAACTCCTCACAGCCCATACTTTTGAAGCCATTCTCAGCCCTAAAACAGACCTGAGGTCCAGATTTTGGTGCATGGTCTGGTGAGAGATGGTGGGTAAGTGCCTCAAGAGAGCTATGACATTAGTCACTAAATTACACAGCAAAGGGAAGGTTGGTTCTTAAAGCATTAGAATGTTCATGAAAAATGAAAATATGAAGCAAATAATTGTGACAAGCACATTGTCTAATTAAAATGAATGGGACATGCTCTGTATGCATTTTTAATCTGTTAAATAAACAGCATATTAATTAGGCTTAAAGTGACTTTCTAAAATAAAGTTTATTTTGGGTTAGCATATGCTTTTTTGAGTGTTTTTGTAGCACTTTTATAAGAACCATATACAAATAACATCTTGAAATAAATCTCTTGGATGTGATCACCATCTTAATAAAAAGAAAAATTCTTCATTTTAATGTCTCTCATGACTTAGGATTTATAAAGTAGTTTGATGATTGTGAGATATATATTCTTTCATTTCTAATGTTTGGATACTAAAGAAGTGATCCAATAACGTTTAGCAATGTTCTCCCATTTTCATCCCACAATTAGGTAGTTAACTTTATACATGCCTGCATGTCAATTATAGCTCTTTAATATATCCTGACCACACACAGACCAGCCCTCTAAACAAATGGAAATTTAACATAGACTCGTTAGCTCTCCAACTCTTAATAGTTGAAGTTCACTTCCTCACTCTTTGTGTATGGGCTGCCTTGTGACTCCCACGACCAACTCATAGAAGATGGTTTATATTTTCACTCCTTAAATCATGGATAATCAATGAGAAAACTACTGGAGAGTCTAGGAAATCCACTTGTTAGGCTCCAGGAACACAGGGAAAATAAGAGAGGATACCAAGCTTGGGGCTATTCTACCAAATATCTTGGTAAGAGAACAAAGTCAACTTGCATGTCACATTAGCTGTATAAGACTACCTGAGATCCAAGTGCAAAATAAATGGATAATGGTGTGTTAAGCTGTTATAAACACTGCATAAACCATGTGCTATTTTTTCTCAAAAAATTTTTTTTGTAGTACCCTCTGGGAGATTCATAGATCCCAATACTTTTGAGGTCACCATTTGCAAAATGAATTGTGGTCTTCATTCTTTTGAAGTGTTTATATTTTGTCTCCCTTGACATCAAACATAACCACAGGATTAATTTTATTTAATAACATATAAAGGGAAAACATATGAATGCATAGGTAGCCAGCAAGGGGGAATTTCCTGGTCAGTACCAATTTAATTATTTCATGTGTGGTCTCTTCAGCATTGAGGTCTATCTATCTATCTATCTATCTATCTATCTATCTATCTATCTACCTATCTATCTTTCTTTCTTTCTTTCTTTTTTGGTTTTGTTTTTTTTCAACTTGACACAAGCTAGAATCAACTGAAAGGGGGGAACCTTAATTGAAAAAAATGACTCCCTAAGATCCAACTGTAGGGTATTTTTTTAATTATTTTTACTTACTTTTCTCATTTTTACATATTGATCCCAGTTCCCTCTCCCTCCTTCTCTTTCACCCTCCCATGGTATTTTCTTAATTAGTAATTGATGAAGGAAGGCCCTACAAATTGTGGGTGGTTCCATCCCTGGGCTAGTGGTCCTGGGTTCTATAAGAAGGCAGGTTGAGCAAGCCACAACAAACAAGTCAGTAAGCAGCATGCCTCTGGCCTTGGCATTAGCTCCTATCACCAGGTTATTGCCAGGCTTGAGTTTGACTACACTCACTGATTTTGGTGATGAATCATTTATGTAACTATGAGTGAATTAAATCCCTTTCTTCCCTAAGTTAATTTTGGTCATGCTGTTTCATCATAACAGTAGTAACCCTAAAACACATAGTACACATTTTAGCTGGACTGTTTGTTTTCTTGCTACTTAGATTTTGTAAACCTAGAAAATAAATAATCTTCTGTGAGATATATAGCTAGAAAAATTTAAAAGTCTTAGTTGACATGTTATTTATTTTGTGCAGAGTTGCATTTTTCAGAACAATATCTGATACTATCTATTGTTTTTTTAGTGTTGTTGATGATGATGATGATGATGATGATGATGATGACGATGACTATGGTGGTTTGAATGAGAATGGCTCCCATAGGCTCATATATTTACATTATTAGTCCCCACCTGATGAACTGTTTGGGGAGGATTAGGAGGTGTGGAGTTATTGAAGTAGGTGTGGCCTTGTTGCTGAGGGTGGGTTTTGAGGTTTCAAATAGCACACTCCAGACCCAGTCTCTCTCCCCACCTCACTCTCTCTCCCCCTTCTTTCTCTCTTACTCTCAACCCCCTCCCCCCATCTCTTTCTAACTGCTTCTGGCAGATTAGGATCTAAAGATCTCAGTGACAATGCCAGTAAGCATTACATCTGTAAGCAAGCCCTTAATTTAATGCTTTCTTTGTAAGAATCACCTTGGTTATGATGTCTCTTCACAAATACAATGATGATTATAGCAAAGAGAATGGTAGCAACAACTTCCTTTTTATGTTACAGAAATTATTTTAAATGTGTTTGCCATACTTGATACATTGAATTCTTGCAGTAGTGTCAGAGGCAATTCTCTCATCTCTATCTTCTAACTGAGAAAACTAAGGACAAGAACCCTTACACATTACTCAAGATCATAGCTATTAGTTTCTGAAGACAGTTCTAAGTCAGGTGGCTTAGCTTCTGAGTTAGTGCTCTTTATTGCTATACTGCACTGTATTTACAGTACAAATGACTATGATAGCATTTGTAAATTATAATAAGGTTATCTGTTTGCTATAGAAGACTGAGTTTCTACAGGGCAAAGACCATGTTTCTCATTTTTATACCTGGTATATAACAGTTAGGCGCATAGAAATGCAATAAATAATTACCAATGAATAAGATGGGGTTTGCATTTAGACTTAGATCTTTCTGCCTAAGTTTTTCTGTCTACAACATTAGTCACCTTCATTTTATGTTGCTTTTCATCTTACTGTTATAAATGAATTCTGTGAAATGCATCTGCTCTGTTAGTAGGAATAGTAGCTAAGACATTTATTGAAGAAGACCACTAATTCATTTCAATTATTTCCTTTAATGTTACAATAATTATGATTCAAAGTGAATGCTAATTATCTGAGAGCTAGTCATGCATATTAAGAAGGAGTCTTAGCCCAATAGCATTTCTCATATGGTGGGTTTCCTTTTCTTTTGTGGGGACATCTCCCTCCCATGCTCTTACTTACTTTTTCATTACATATTACCGATATTTGGCCCGTAGTTCTTAACAATGGTTGTAAAATGATTACTTTCCTTAATATTCTTTTATATTCCACTTATGTGATATTAATCCTTCTTTTTTCTTATTTCTATTTTATCTTTATTTCTTACTTTTAGTTTTTAAGGTTATGATATAATTATTTCTTCCCTCTACATCCTCCCATGGACACCTAATTCTCTGTTTCAAACTCCTTTTATTTAATCACTCATAATATATCTATACATACGTATGTATAGATACAGATATGTGTGTGTGTTCTCAATACATAAATAACAATTTCTCAGTCATATTACTTGTATGTATGTATTGTTTCAGGGCTGGCCATTTGATGTTGGATAACTAATTGGTGTGCTCTTCCCTTGGGGGAAGATTATTTCTCTTCTGTAGCATGGATAATGAAAACTTAGAGACAGATACTGGGATTCAAGCTGAGGATCAGGAAAGCAAAGTAGCAAAGCTACCAGAGATCTCTTATCTCTACCAAAGCTGGGCTGCTGGAGACTAATTGCCAAGTCAGAGAAGACCCTGCTCCTGTCTTACATACCTCTCTAGTGCTGGGATTAAAGGTGTGTACTATCACTGCCTAACTTTGCATTCTTATCTTTAGGAAAGCTTCATTAGATCATAAAAAATATATCACCACACTTTCCCCTCAGCATTCCTTAGGTACCTGTAGTTCATTGTCTAGGGCATAATTTTTGGAAATCCCTGTTCTCTTCCTGCCAGCATCAATAATGACCACCACAACTATGATATCATTCACCATTATTATCCTTGTCCTGTAATTGTATGGGTTTCAATACCTAGAAAATTGGATGTAAAAATTAAAAGTTTGACACATAATGAAAAAATTTTATGCCCTATGTTAATGTTTTTCAGTTTTGCTATAATTTTGAGATATTGCTTTTTAATTGTTTATTTAGGCTTAAGATATTTTTATTTCTGTACACCTTTGCTTCTTTGTCTGTCACATATGGACTGAATAAAATTTCTACCACAAAACCCGAGTGATGTCAGAATTTTGTGTATAAAGCAGGCTGTCTAGTAAATAAATTTGAAGATTTATCTTTTAGCCAGAATGAAAAGTAAAACTATATTTGCTACTTTTAAGGTCCCTCATGGAGCTTGTCATGCTTGCTCTTGCCTATGCCTTTCACTCTTTTCCTTTACATGTCCCTTGAGCTGTAGCATCTCAGTCCCTCATTCTGTCTGTCATACTACCTCCCATCTGTGCCTTCCCTTCATCTCCTCTTCCCTTTCCTTCAGTTGTAGCTTTTCAGGCATCTCATGCTATCTGCCTTGCTTCCTTTCATCTGTCCCATCTTCTACTTTCCTCATCCCTTACTTTACTTTCGTCTGCTCTCTTAATCCCTCCCTCTATAGCTTTTGTTTTCTTTTTCTATAACAAGAGGATTTGTTTCAACATTAAATTTCACTTTACAGATACTTAAAAAATTCTTTGACATTTTAGGGAAGATAGAACCAGATGTGTTCTACATGTTACTAATGTAGATTATACCTTACTCATTTAAAACATGGAGTTGGTATCAGATATAGCTTTTATACATCTCTATATATTTCCATGAAAAGAGAACTCAGCAGTCAGCTAATTACAGATATTGTAGTTTATAAAAAAAGTGGCACTAGATAAGAGGATGCCATGTGACAAACCTCACATGGAGGGTCTTCTTTTTTACTTAGGGAAAGGGAATGGAGAATGTCGGGAGAGGAGGGGAAGGGAGAGACCAGCCTCTAAAGACAGGAGCAGCAGAGGAAAAGAGAAAGGTAGAGGGTGTATGAGAGAGACAGATAGAGAAGCAGAGGAAGAAAAGCAAAGGAAGAAAATATGGAGAGAGAGAGAGAGAGAGAGAGAGAGAGAGAGAGAGAGAGAGAGAGAGAGGGAAGTGGGCAGGTTCCTTTTAAAAGGAAACAAAGTGGACATACAATGGATGTGCTCTTAGTGGCTACATTTGAGGAGATATCCAGATATAGACTCCCAAGGGCAAATCATTACAGATACCTGAATACTAACAACAGGGATACAAGATATTGCAGTTCCTCGTCTCTGAATGCTCAGATTTTTGAAAATATAAATATTTTGTTGAAATAATATTTATATAATAGATTCTGATCACAATTTTCCCTCTTGCAACCCTTTTCAAATCCTCTCCACCACCCAAACCATCCAATTTAAGCCTCTTTGTACTTTCTTACTTAAGAAAACACACAGGAAACAAAGGAATAACCAAATAATCCAGAATTTTAAAAATGGACAAAGCAAAAAACACAGGAAGCACACATACACATGTTCATGTATATGCATACACATGCATGCCTCCCACACACAACTCATAAAAACACAAAGTCAGAAACCATAATAAATAATTAAAATGTCAGTAAGATATACAATTAATAAATAAATCATGAGATAAGAGGTCTACAAGAATATCAGTTCATTTTCAGAATTTTACTGGTATTCTGAAAATAAAGATAAATGTTGTGTGTGGCCACAGAACACTTTATCTTGTATGTGTTGAGCAAGATTTCTTCACTTCTCCTGCAAGACTCTAAATTCAATGAAAGTCTATGTGAAATTGAGCATGGGATGGGCAGGGGAACTAAGAGATGCTCAGATCTGAGTCCCTGGGAAAAAGATGTATCAAAGTTGGTTTAGAAATTATTCCAATTAATTTTGTTTAAGTGTCAATTCATATCAAGTTAGCAAAGCTATGAGAAGGACTTGTAGATAGGGAACTTTTCTGCTTATATTCAGCTTTCTGCTTTGTGTGCGTTTTAGACAATACCCTTAGAAAGCTACTGTCACAACAGAGAATGCTGTGCTCCTCTATGAAGAGATCAGCTCTTGTGATGAACAGAGATATAATCACCACCATCAACATATATTTATACATTGATATTTTTTTAATTTCTGCAAAAGGCTAGCTTATAAAAAGAAATCCCATTTCCTCATTGATTTCAAACAATGAAGATCTTTAAGCTGTCAGTCAATACACATCTCAAGGAAGAACGAAGACATATCTGAAAGGGTGATTAGTGAAGTTCTTGCCTCCAAAATCCATGCCAAAGCACCCAGAGCATCCCTGCACCATTGTCTGGTAGCTAGACATGTTGAGAGCTAGCAAGTCTCATCCGAGCGACATGAAGATTCTGAGGAATGGACATTAAAATGGGAAACACTTCTAGAGTATGGTTACTATAGGACAGGGCTACAGAAGGGAAAAGTCTGAAGTCATGGTAGCTTCCATGTGATCTACACATAATTGCAATATTGAACAGTTTGGAATGACTTTATTAGAGTACACAAAGAAAGGAAGCAGAATTTTGGAAAATTGTGGAGCTCCTAGGTAACTGTGAATGTCCTCAAATCCTGCCATTGGAACTCTTCACCAGGCAGAAGGTACTGCAGAGAGACCCCTTTGACTTGGTGGCTAATGAGAAAGCTTCCCATGTGCCATGCATTCTTCTTTTCAAGCTTTCTATCAGTTTTCTGTTTAATCAGCACAAGATTTAACAATGGGATAACATGGAGATGAGACAGAGTGTTGGGAGCAGGAGCAGTAAGGGAAGAAAGCCAATTATGTTCTGTCTCACTTTTCTTGCCCCACTAGAGTGATGGAGACTGTTAGGACAATAATCTCCAGGGGATACAACTTAAAGCAATTTAAGTAAAACAAAAACAAACATCTGAAGCACAGACACAAACATCAATTTGTAAGACAAACATGGACAAGAGAATTGTGCAAGGTTTCTATTGAGGTAAAGGATTATTGAGGGGAAAAGATTATAAGGAGAGTATGGAATTGGATTTAAGGCATCAACTTGATCTTGACTGGAAAGCAGAATAATGAGTCAGTTAACAGCCAGTTAACCTTTTTCTGGTTTAGTTGCTCTATTTTTCAAGAGGCAACAATAAAATCATTTTTTACTATCTCTCTTAGGATAAGCATTTCCGTGGGTACCTTATGATACATAAATAACATTTCCTTTCCTTTATTATCATTCTCTAGGAGTCGTAAGCAATGAATAGCAGGGGCTGCTGTGACCTCGTTAAATATGTCAATGTATTATTAAGTTATAAACAATGGAATTGGGACAGTTCATAATACTGCTCAGGAATATTCTACACATTAAAATTACAAAAGAAAAAGAGGAATGATGATAAGTTAGCAAATTAGTCAGTCTATGCAATAAGGGAATGTAGATTAGAGACTAAGCATGTGGAGAAGTTATTGATGGGTTGTAGGAAGTTATGTCATCCTAGCGAAGACTGCTTCCAAATGGGTGATTGGAAAGCAGGTGGATGAAACAGGAATGGGTTGAATAGTATAGTTAGCAATCTGTATTGACAATGAGAGCCTTAGTTGAAGATGGCAAGAAGAGTGGCTGAAGAAAAAGAAATAATAACAAAGTACAAAGCATAGTTCAAGGTGTGGCCAGGCCAGAGCAATGTGCAAAGTGGTATCCCATTCACTAGTCTGTCTACTCCAGGCCCAGAAGGTAATAACGGCTCTTGGATAGTGGATACTTAAGTTTGTGTTAGGTTTTGCAAAGGAGACAAATATATAAAATTCAAAGAAAGGGGTTCATTAATAGTCACTGTGAGTTGGAAATACCCACTGCAGTCTTGACAGAATAACATGTACTCCAGAGGGGATGATCTGATTCAATTCTGCTCTCAAAAAACCTGGTGCACAGCAGCAAACAGCTTTTATGCTTAAGAATCTACTTCAAAACAAGTGTCTCCTGAATGAGACGTTTTCAGCCAGAACTTTGGCTTTGCCATGCTTTATCTGTTTGATATTACTATGGCATGGAGAGGGTTCTCTGCCTGCCAAAACCCATTCCTGTCCATCACCTACCTTGCCTCATATATATATATATATATATATATATATATATATATATATATATATCATCATGTCATTTTCTTGTTTTGAAATCTTTGCAATTTTTTTGTTCTGTGTTTTTGTTGAATTTCTATTTTCCTGGACCCCCTTTTTATTATCCTACATATTCACCTGACCTTCCAGGTTGATGAATGTTTCCTGATGCCCCCAATTTAGTGTTCCTTATGAGAATGTCTTTAGGAATGTTAGTGTTTTATGTACCTTTGTTTTAGAAATTCTTAATCCCATTTCAAATTTAAATAGGAAGAAAATTCTTTCCATATTAATATATCCCCAATATTCCAAGAAGGTGATTTTTATTTAATGGGCTCTTTGCCCTATTTCTATTTTGAGGCTCACACGTTACATTAAACATACACACCCATGTCCTCCATTGAATGTTTTGCAATTGGAAACATTTGTAAAAGTATTTATAATGGATTTCAAAATGTTTTAGCTGAGCACAACTCATTTGAAGTCAGCTATGATTTCTCATAAATTTCTGGACATACTAAGAGAATCAGAAATCAAAACTGCAAGTTATCTTCAAGTATAATGACATGTTTATGATGGAAAGTTTAACAATTAATTGATTTGGCACAACATTATACATATAAAATTAATCTTTTGCAATTTGGCTTTTATATTTTCTAGCCAGGAATTAGATTTTTTTAAAGAAAGAACATTTCTATTTATTTTTGTTTGTGTGAGTGTATTATGTGAGTATATGCCACTTATGTACATGTACTTGGGGCATCCAGAAGAAGGCATTGGCATACACATAGATATATAAAAGATACAGAAATAGGTATGACATAGGCAGCTGGTTGAATTTGACTAGGGGTCAAGTTAGAGTTTTCTACTCTCTTTAAAGCCATGGTTTTTTTTTTTTTATTGAAAGCGCTATGAAAAAAGGGAAAACAATTAGCTGAAGGCAATTAGTGTGTTTCATTTGATGTTATTGGTTGCTGATTTCCAATTTCAGTTCTAATCCATATGAAATACATATTTTCTTTACTCAAATGAGTTTTCATGCTCTGCCTCTTTGTTTTAGGTAATATGTCCTATACCAACTGAGTTATAATTATTGTTAATAATAGCACATTATTATCAATAATTAATAATGGTAATAATAACACATCATCAATTGTTAATAATGATAATAATGATACATTATTATCAATTGTTAATAATAAAATATGTTAATAATGCATTATTATTATTATTATTATTTATAACCTGCTGCCTTAGTTTGGAATTCTGTCATTTGGACCTGGTTGTCTTTACAGACATTGTTTACTCAAGAATTATACAAGGAGCTGTGCTTTAATTTTTGCATTAATTAAGTGATTATTTTCCATGTTCCCAAATCTTCATATATTGAAGAAATTTTTTGGAAGAAATTTTTATGGGTTCCCCATGCATGTGTTCTCTGACTTTTTTTGATTATTGCAAAGTGATTCTGCATTGCCATTCTGTTGGCTTTAACCATGAAGTGGTTAGTCTTCAATACTACTTTCTGTGGAGGAAGTAGACTGGATATTTGTTAAGTGTCCCCTGCTAATTATTACTGAAGTCTAACTAGCAGACTTCATACTTTGACATCATGTTTGGCATGGAAAATTAATTACACATTGTCTAACTCTGACAATAATTGAAGTACTATTTCTCTGAATAATTTATATATATATATACATATATATATAGATATATGATGTTTATAGCTCATGGTAGTTAACTTGATTACGTTACTGAATTACATATACTGTACATTTGGTTGCAAACTTAATTTTATTTTAGTTGAAGTGAATTAATTTATGTTGTTAAGGTTATATACATACCCCCTGAAAGGACCAGGTTGAAAACAGCAGAAATAGAAACATATCCATCATAATATATTTTTAAATAAATTATAAGAAGTTAACAATGTTGGGATTATAACACCTACATCCCTTTAATTAGTGATAAAATAATCAGACTTTGCAGAGTACACTATTCAGAATTTAGTAAGCTAAATTCTTCATTTTCCAGCATCTTAACAACCAAATATGGTCAAGCTTCCCCTTGTTATTGACTACTGCAGTACATCTGTTAGAGCACTTACATCCATTAGGTAGAGAATGCAAAGGTTAAGTAACGTGTTTTTAGCAAGGATGGAAACACACACACACACACACACACACACACACAAACACACAAACAGGAGATCAAAGTCATCATTCAGCCTGTCTTTGGTTTGCTGGTATAGGCAGAAAATGAATGCATGGAAAGATAGCTTAATGTAAATGCAGAATTACTACTTTTATCTGATATTTCTGCATGATTATTGCTCCTTTCAAAGGGATATTGGGAGCATAAATGCCATAGTGACAGCCTAAGGATGACTGAGAATTGAGCTTTAGTCGATTTACATGGGTAGGATAGGATTCACAGTCAAGTGTAAACCAGCTATCTGTGAAGGGAAGGAATAGGGATGTTTTAGATGTCTCTATGACTTAGAACTGACTTTGGTTATCATATAACTGTGTATAAACAGATTGTTTATCACAATTTAGCTAACTAACATAGTTGAGCATGAAATGGACAGTGTTGAGGACTAGATATTATTCTTACACAGGGACATCTCAGCATAAAAATAAAAATAATGTTTGCCTTCATCCAGCTTACAGTCAAGTAGAAGGAGGTAATTAGAAATTCCTCTCTGCTGTCTAGCTTTCATAGAGCCAGAAGGTGCTTATGTGAGCTGTTGGTAGAAAAAAGGCATCAGCAGTTTTACCCAGCTGTGAACACTATAAACTTCAATACCAACTTGCCAGAGAAGATATGCCCACTTGTGCAATAGGGTTATTGGATCACTGATTGGATTTGAGTTCTGTTGCACAGGAGGGGACTCATGCCTGGTACTGTAAACCTGGCCAAAAGCATACGGCTGGGAGAGACATAGGCACTAATGAGCTTACTGCTGTTGTTTGGATAAATTAACACAGTATCAACCTTCTGTATAAGTATCTGTGTTTATACCAAGAAAAGAAAAAACAATACGTTCAGCCTTAATAAAAGAAGACTGTCTCTGCAGTGAAAGACAGTGAATACAGAGACATACAGCTGCTCAAAATGCTCCATTAAATGGTCATTGAGTATTCACCCTAAAACAAACATCCTATGCCTCCATCTCTAAGGCTCATGAGAAAACTGTAGAAAAGGAAGCAGACATAATGAAGTAACTGGATTATAGAGACAAGAGATATTAAAAATGCATCTTCTAGACAAGACATAGCCATTGCAATATTCTACCACAGAAAAATCTGTCACTTGTAGTGGGCCTAAGAATACTAGCCCTTTCAACAATCAGTTACACATTCAAGAGGCTCTTACGTGGCCCTACACCACCATATTGAGCTATTGACTACAAAAGGTAATGGAAAGTATTGTCTTTGTTATTGTCTTCAGTTACATGCTCATCGGTGAATTAACCAAGCTCCAGTGGATAGTTCCAAACCCAGGGCCATACAGGTGTCCTTTGTTAAACTTAGTTGCTCACAAGATAGAGAAGAGAGATGTGAATGAGGACATGGAATTTATAGAGAGAAGAAGTTAATGAGGTGAGCGATGAGAACAATTGAATTCTATGTTGTACTTGTATAAAAGTGTCACAAATAATTTAATTAAACAGGAGGGAAACATAATCACAATTATATACTTGCAGACATGGAGAGGCATGCTTCAGGAAAGGCATAGTTGCTTTGAGGATTGTTCTAAAGCATCTTTGTTGCTATATTTGCAGAATGATTGAAGACTTCTCAGAGGGAATACTAGTAACCTCAGTACTGATGACTAACTGGAATTCATCCACTGCATGCTAGAAACAAGGACTTTCCTAGTTAATATGGATAAGGTGGATTCAAACCTTTGAAAAAATTACTAACATATCTAAATAATTTATGATTAAAAATAATGTGGTGTGTTTCAGGAACTGAAGAAGATGAAGCCCATTGTGGCTGACTAGAGGTAGATAGGATGGCATTTGTGGGGGCAGAGGAGAAGAAAATGGCTGAAACTTTTATCTGTGAAAAAGCTTTGATATTTAATTCCAGCTCTTAATCAGTAAATAGCAAATGGTTCTATGCACGATCAAAAATGTGGTGTCTATTTTGGGTGTTAGCAACGATCATTCCCAAAGCTTTGTGAAGATGGCACAGGTGGGAATTGTGTGTGGATGGAGCATCATCGAGGAAGCAATCAACTGTAAGAAATGTTGATGAGTTGGACAAAGAGGATAGTCTAGGAAGTGAGAAAGAATGGGCAGAATTAAGCCCTGGAAGGGATTTAGAACCATAAGATAGGCTATTGTTGAAAGAGGGCTACAGGAGGAGAGGAACAACAAGGACAACCTCGAGGTTATGTGATTTTCTGAGTCAATGGGAATATTTCATTTAGTGTAATGCAGAAAAAAAAATGTCTTTGTAGAAGAAGGAATTCTGAGCTGTATGTGTGCTTTTCCCTGGTACATGTTATATAGATGATTGTGGTTAGAAGAGAAATTTATGTTGGACATAAAAATGTTGGGAATATTGAGAGCTGACAAGATGGCTAGGAGAGTAAACTGCTTGTCACAAAGTGTGAAGAACAAAGTTCAAATCCTCAGAGTCTAAGTAAAGCCAGACGTGGTTGAATGTGTTGGCAATTTCAAGTGCTTCTGTAGCAGTATGGGTAATCCCCAGAAGATCCTACACCAGCTAGATGAATGTAGGCAGGGAAACAATAAAGGAGAACCTCACAAAAACAAGATGGAAGGTGAGGCCTAACACTCAAGGTTGTCCTCTGACCTCAAGAAGAAAGCTATAGTAGATATATGTCCTCCCTGAGACAAATACACACATATATGTATGCACAAACAGACGCCCATGAACATATGCACAGAGAGATTAGGGTTTAGTTTGGGAAAGCAACATTCAATTGTAGGTCTGGTACAGTTCCTTGGATAGAAGGTGGATTATGAAGTGATAAAGGTTTTCAGGCTTGAGTCTTGGCATGTGCGTAGTCGGAAGAGGAAGAAGCACCAGGAAAGAAAACTCATTGCCAAAGGTATGTGTGCTTTCCTTCAACATGCACAACTTAGTGCCCCCGATTTTGTGTCTTCACTGGGATCGCATGATGTTCTGAGAATGAAAGAGAACATTGTGAAGTTAAAAATATAGCTGTTTTTTTTTCTAAAAATAACATGAACCTTTTCCAGTGTTCTATTGTACTGTGGTCCTTGACTTCAACTATTTCCCCACATGTTACTTCTGTGTATCCTTCTATGCTTCTTAATTCGATGTCTTCCTGGCTAAACAATGTGACAGACACTTGTGAATAAACAAATACTTTTTGGATTGACAACTATTGGAAAAATCACCTATGCTTTAGGGTGTTTGAGGAAACTGCTCAACTGTTTTACGCATGTGGCTTTATAAATACCATGTAAAGGTATTTATTATCATACTATTAAGAATTCAGCTCACATATGGACACACAAGCACACACCATTCCATACAATTTTTCTTTGAATTCCCTTCTAATTGCTGAAGTAGTTCACCAAACTGCCCCCAAGTATACCCCTTTGAATTTGTAACCTCTCTGACCTCTCTGTCTCTCTATCCCTTTCATATGTACTCTGCCAGTCACTCTCTCTCTCTCTGCCAGGTCTCTCTGTCTCTACTTCTCCCTATCTATTTATCTATCCATCCATCCATTTATCTACCTATCTATCTATCTATCTATCTATCTATCTATCTATCTATCTATCTATCATCTATCTACTATCTATCCATCCATCTTATATTTGTATTCTATCTATCCATTTGTTATCTGTCTGTTATCTATCTATCTATCTATCCATCTATCTATCTATCTGTCTATCTATTTCATCTGTTTAAAAAACTTTATGAGTCCCATCAGTGTTGCCTTATTTTCCCAACACATTAAGGGCTAGAATCTTATTGCTGAAAATAACATCAGCAAAATACAGTGAAGCAAAGCTGGTTCTCTCTGCCTCATCCCCTATTAACTTTCCATAGCTCTTCATTTAGGGGTGGGCTTTGTGAAATTTTTCTTCATCCATTTTGGCAGACACAGGACTCTTTTAAGTCAAGACACCTTAGTTACATTGTCATTTCTAAAGATATTTTTTTCTTGTAAAACATATTTTGTAAAAACATTCTTAACAAAACTTTTCTTGGTGACTCTGCTGTACTGTACTGAAGTTGTATTCCCACTTCTCCTTTGTTTCTCATAGTAAAAAGCAATAAATCAGCTTCCAGCCCACTGCCACAGTGATAAATCTGTATGTGTATAGATGAAATTGAGAGCATATCTGTTATGGAACTGCACTGATAGGAACATTTCATGGACACATTTATTCATTCAAAAAATATTATTCAGTACCAACTAGTCATTTTAATAACAGATGTGATAAAACTTCTGTTATTTAAGAGCTTATAATCATGTGGAAATGCAGAAAATAACATGAAGTTTATTATAATTTTAATTTATTTGATACACACACACACACACACACACACACACACACACACACACACATATATATATATATATATATATATATATATATATATATATATATCCTCTGTATCATAATTTTTTTCTAAAAACAGACCAGAATTCTGCTATTGTGATCCCTTCTAAGCCTAATTAGCCTCAACATCTCATCTGAACAAGTTACTACAATTGGAATTGGGATTCAAAGTGAATTTTGGGGGAATATAAATATTTCTTTCCCAGTGATATGTCACATTTTGATAGAATATATGATTAGGCCCTCTTTGGATTTCCTTCCTTGTAAGAGGCTTGCATGTTGCTATGGGACAGACTGTCAATGTTCCCCCTGTGCAGGAGAAGCACATATGCCTACTACTGTGAGGGTGAACTTGGCCTTGTTTTGTGCTTTAGACAATGGACAGTGAACAGTCATGCTTTGTACCACACCAGTGCCAGGTATCCAGTACCTTCTTCTGACACCTGTAGGCACCAGGTACTCATGGGGCGCAATGGTACCATGCAGGCAAAATGCTCAAGCATAGGAGATTTTTTAAAAAAATTAACAGCAAAAGGCAAATGCTCTGCGACATCAACAATAACAACTTAAATTACGAACATTGGCTCTAGGGATTATTATTTGAAAAAAAGGGCATTCTGTATTGTGAAAATGCCACACACTGCTCGAACTGTCTTGATCATCACGGAGCAGGCAGGTCGTTTGCATAACAGCCATGTGAGTTTGGAAAGGTATCCTGGAAAAAGGACATCAGTACCTCCTTGAGGTTGATTACATTGTCTTTTCATATAGCAAGAAAAAATAATAAGGCAAAGGAGCAATAACTTAGGAAAATTAAGATCTGTCTTAAAGCAAGTATAAAAGGAGCAAGAAAAGGGAGTTTTTCTTTTTTCTTTAAGAATTTAAACTCCAGTGTCCACTTTTCTCATCAGTAAAATGTAAAGCTGAAAAATCACTGGAACCTCAAAGGGAAACTAGAAACTTTCCCAAACAGCAAAGACTGAACCCAGGCCCTGGTTGTCATATTTATGTCAAAACCTCTGAATTCGGTAAGGGGAGAAGAAGCAAGCCCTTAGGAAACTCCAGGAGATAAAGTCCTGTGAAAGGCCCCATGGAGAACTGATTAGATCTTCTAGGAGGCAGGATGCAGGGTGTGTTTGCTTGGTTTGGATGAAAATGCCCCCTACAGGCTCACAGGGAGCAGTGCTATTAGAAAGTATAGCCTTGTTACAGTAGGTGTGGCCTTATTGGAGGAAGTATGTCACAAGGGTTAGGCTTTGAGGCTTCAAATTCTCCAGCTAAGTTCAGTGTCACTTTCTTCCTGCTGCCTGAAGATCTAGAAATAGTACTCCCATTCCAGCACCATGTCTGCCTGCATGCTACCATACTTCCTGTCCTGATGACAATGGACTAAACCTCTAAAGTGTAAGCCAATCTCAACAAAAGTTTTCTTTTGTAAGAGTGGCCATGGTCCTAGTGCTCTTCACAGCAATAAAACCCTAAGACAGTGGCTATCAGCATATAAAGATGACTAGAGTCAAAAGAGCACAAGCAAAGTTTTTCTAAAGTTGAATTGCAAAAACATTAACAACCTGGGGCAGGCTTTGAACAGATTGCCACTCTTCCAAACACAGGATGACCTTTTCTTCTCCTCTTTGAAAAAGATACAGGGCATATTCTCATTCAGCTATGGCCATCTGGGTTGATGACACGGAAGGGCATTCCAGACTTCACAGTTGTTTTGGCCAGCTTGAGTTTGTGTAGATCATATGCTTCTTATTTGTGAATGGGGTGATTTTGATCACAGTTTTTCTTTCTCAACTAGTGTGTTTTGATGCATGTTGAACAGTGTGTACGTGCATGTGTGTGTGTGTGTGTGTGTGTGTGTGTGTGTGTGTGTGTGTATGTGTGTATGTGTGTTTAAATCAAAGTACAGTACATTTAGCAGACAACAACCCATTCCTATAACCCTTATAAGTGTTTCCAAGTGTCTTCCACAGAATGACATAGAGTAAATGTTGCTTTGGGCCAGGATAATTCTGTGACTCTGGAATGGAATAGATTATACCACTGCTCTAGGTCATGTTTCATTTTCCTTTCTAATGTGATGATGACACATATTTAGCTATGATCCTTCTGTGGAATAGCTCATATTCTGCCACATTGATCCTGACCAATCAGTGCATTGAGCCTTAATTCAGCCCATATCCCAGAAAAACCTTTAAAGATATCTTAAGGTCCTCCCAACTCTCATGTTTTTTTTTTAACCTTTATGCTAAGAAATGAATGTTTCCAAAGGAGTCTGGATTTTCATCTATAACAGAGCCAGAATCATGTGCCACAGAGGCATACTGGCTGACCTACAACCACTAACAGTGTAGGGACGAATCCTAAATCTCTTTGTAAGCTACTGAGGTCTTGATATAACATATTACTTCCTGGTACCATGGGGATGAATTATTCTTTGGGCACTAGGACTCAGAACAAACATTTTAAGCCTTGAAACCCCGAAATGTATATTAAATAATCAGAAAACAAAAATGTTTCTCCCGGGACAAAAGCTCCGGTCCCCTTTGTAGTATTTCAATCCCTTTCCAAATAAGAGGTTTTATTTATTTATTAATTTTGGTGCCTCTCTGGACACATGTGTTATATCTTAGTCCCTTAGAAGCCATGCATTTGTTTTATAGTATCATTCAGGAGGACTTTTTGAAGGATTTAGATGGGGCTTTCAATCCTACTTTTGCTTCCTACCTCCTCATAACATGGGAAACAGCGGGTGACACAGTCCCTCCAAGTGCAATTCTGCAGCAAACAAAGCTGACCCCATGTCTGCGGTTACTATTTTTCTTTAGGTTTGGACAAATGTGTGTGTTTCATAATCTGGCTGGACAGATTGGCATGTTTCCAACTCACTACCTCTCAATCATCACCCTCCTTGTAAATAGTAGGTGAAGGAGCATTGCCAAATGTTCTCTGCTTCTTCTAGAAATAACCTTTTCAAAGGTGTACCTCCCTGCCTCGCTCCTATCAAGTAGGTCAGAACAGTTTTAACAGCATGGAAATACTCTACATGGTCCATTTGTTTTTAGAACTCTCTCCAGAAAGAGGTGAGCAGGGAGAACATTTGCTATCTCCCCATCTGCTGATCTGCCAGCTTCCTTCTATCACAGCCTTCCCTTGATATCCTCTGTTTATATATCTTGTCTCTGTTGTTTATACCAGTCCAGTTTCATTGAAAGAAATAGTGTGGTGACTGTTTTTAGCTACTTCATGGGTTTGGCGCTCTTAAATTTAAGACCCTTTTATTTCCTACAGATGAAGGCTTTGATTTTGAGGTAAATCTTCATCTATTGAGTCTTGAACCCATGTTTCTTTCATTCCCTGCTCTATTTTATTAGCCCTTCAGGCTTCATGATTCATCTCTGCCAATACTCTAGGAAATGCTAGGGTGAGACACACGATGCTTTTTGCAGATGCTCTCTCGCTCTGCTGTGAGGCAGCTTGATAGAGTGTTATTGGGATGAGGTTGGGGCAGGATAAAAGGGATGAAGCCCATGTTTCATAGCAGGATCCTTGTTTTTAACCCCATATCATCAACTCTCTTCTTTTTAAATGTCGTTTCCCTATTTTGCCTATGTTTTGTCTTTTTTACAGTAGGATTGCCACCAGGGCTTATAAGACAGTAGAGCAAGTTATTTTTGTAATAGTTCAATAAAAATAAGATATGTATAGGAACGCATAAATGTGCTTTTAATTAATGACACATTATATACTTCAAAGAACTTTCCCCTTTTAATAGGAAAACCATATGATGTCCCTTATCCCAATTTGGCCTATTTAAGACTTAAAATAGGTTGATGCAATTTATGTGAATTTAGCTGTACCCATTCACTCATTCAACACAGGTTGACACAAAGAAAGAGAGCAACATGCAGATAAGAAGACAAAGACAGATAAGCCATCACCAACAGAAGCAACAGTGATAGATTTTGATGTTTGAATATTGAACATGCTGAAAGATGTCAGCAGTTTCCTACAGAATGCCAAGGGTAGATTTTAGCTTCATGGAATTTTCCCCTATGTACTCTCAGCTTGATTTTGTCCTTTGTGCCCATACAAACTTGGACACACAATTTCCCCTTTTTCTCCACTGAAGTGTACCTTTTAAGAATGATGACCATCCATTGACTGTCTCCCTATCATCAGATACTATGCACACATATCAGGCATGTATCTATACACCATTGTTTGCCTTGTAATAAAAATAATTTGGTCCTACAAGCCTTTAATGAAATTAAGACTTACAGATATTTCATCACTTTCACAGAGATGTGTTCAGAGTTCTTATTCATGTGGTGGATTTTAAACTCACATAGGATCATTTTCCCATACAACAGCAAGATGTCCAAGTCTCTCAGCCTGTGTCACCTCACTCTTTTCATCCTGCTGCACACCTGACACCTGCTCAGAGAACTTCCTGCTTCCTCCTTCCACAGCATGGCTTCCATTACTCTGAATGCTGCTGCATCTTCTCTCCCATCTTTGCTTGCAATCTCTTCTTTAGGACCTGCCATGTGTCCTTTCAGATTTAAGGTGCTGAAGATACACATATTACAGTAATTAAGAACACAGTCACTTGGTTCTGCTACTTCCTAGCGATGCACCCTTAGGCAGGTTGTTTAATTTCACTATGTCCTAGCCTCCTCACTTATAAAAATAATTTATGAAAAAAATTACAGTATTCTGTAAAAACATTTTATGAGATGGAATAGTCAAGCCTTTGAAAAACACATGTGATACAAAGTAAAGCAGTTTGTTTCTGCTCCTGTTAGATGAACACTAGATATGACTTCCTTCATGAGGGTTTCCTTGACTCTCAATCTGCCCTGAACAAAATTGGCATGGTGGACTTTCATTGTAGGTGTTGATATTGTTTTCTTTTAAAGTTACAAGTCTGTCTCCACCACTAAGTAGAAGCTATGAGGGGTTACTTAATAATTTATTTTGGGCATGCAATCTGTTACATTGTTAGACCTTACCTTGTACAAAATGCATTATTGGGAGTCAAAATTGTGAACTGAATGAATTATTGATATTACTATTATTATTATAATTAAGCCTTATGAATTGCTTACTGCATATTGTCTCTCCCACAATAAAATCTCTGGAGATAGGTGTTGTTAAACCCACTTTCCAGATGAGAAGGAAGAAACACAAAAATTAAGCCATATAACACAGGATAAATGGCCAGGATATGTGAGGGAAAAAAGGGAGTTTTATCAAGCAATCTTATCCAAGAGTTCATATTCTTGCTACTTTTTGCACCTGCCCCCAAAAGAATTTAAAAGGGAAAAGGGAGAAGGGAGTAAGTGGAGGAAGGATGGGCAATAACCGCTGGCAAAACAGAGTCTGGATGTAGTCGCCAAAGTACTTGCAACCATCCCTCACTCGTCCTAGATTTATGTTAAATCCTTGAGTTTTCAAAGTAGTCACTATAAAATATAGCCATGTAGAATCCACTTCTTTATTTGCTGTGAAAAACAACTCATGAGCATTACCCATTAAATCATTCAGCTCTGCATAATATCCCAACAAGGAGAAATGTTTGCTTCTGAATAGACCCTGTGTCCCTGGAGGCTTTGGCCCAGTCTACTCTTTGTGATGCTTTGTAACAAGTATAGCACTGGATTCTTGGACTGTAAGCTTGGCAACAAAAATTCTATCAACCTTCAGACTAGAAGGGTTTCCTCATTTGGCAAAGCTTTCCAACCTCAACTTTCATTTCTTGTGCTGGTTAAGATTTTGTCAACTTGACACAGCTAGAGTCATCTTGGAGGAGAGAATCTCAATTGAAAAAGAAATTCCTCCATCAAAGAGCTTGTAGGCAAGTCTGTGAGGGCATTAGCTTGACTACTGATTGATGTGGGAGCTTACTGTGGGCATGTGACCCTGAGTCTTACATGACAGTAAGCCATACCAGTTGTGGGGAGCTTTAGTTCCTGCTTCCAAGTTCCTACTTAGACTTTCTGTCTTGTCTTCTCTTGATAATGTTCTCTGATGAGAAAATATAAGGCAAATGAAGATTTTTCTTCACCTCATTGGCTTTGGTGAGTGTTTTATTACAGCCACAGAAACCAAAGTAAGACAGTCTTACATTATTAATATAAGTAAAGTCACTGAGTTGTTTAATATCTGCCAGAGAACTCTACAGTACCATTTTCTTTCAACTTTGTGTCAATATAGGGTATTATGTTCAAACATCTTTGTAACCATCTCACATAACAATAACTTAACTAACAATAAACTTTATATCCAAGGTTCAGCCAGTTTTAGGACATTTTATCAAATTGCAAAGCTAATTAAAGTGTTGCAGAGTCCAAACGAATCTTGAGAACCTTAAATCCTATGCTGCTGTTCTGTGTTTCACTTTATAGCCATTATTCGTAGTATGATAAAGTTATAGCAAATTGGGGGGGATCCATATGAAATACATTAAATGGCCATTTTTGAGATGAAGTCCTGGCTTTGATAGGATAATATTATGACTGAATAATGGCCAGCAATGTAACTATTTTCTTGTCTCTAAAATATGAATTTGTATTTTCTCTATCACAAATGTTATGATTAGCAATTAAAGAAATTGTAGAAGTCTAGAAATATAAAAGAAAGAGAAATGCTTTAATTCTACAAGGAGATAATTCCTTTAAACTTCTTACATATACTTTGTTTATTTTAATGCAAAGAAAGTGGGTGCTCTACCATTGAAACCCACCTCCTACATCCTATAGCTTACACATGCTCTTTTAAGTCATTTTATGCTCAACTATTTCTTAAACATTTTAAAATTTTAATCATACTATTTCATATTTTCAATGATTTTTACTATAGATATTTTCCCATGCAACAATTCACATCTCACAATAAAACTTTAGGTAGTTGAAGGGTTACTTAAAGGGTCATTGATTCTAATTCTCTACTTTTCACATGTTGTTGGGTTCTGAGCCTGTCTTTAGTATCATCCAAAATGTAAGGTAGTACAGGTGGCCTTCCATGCACAAACATCTGACTGACATCAGATTAGAATGTAATGAACAAAGTTCAGGCTTTGATTTTACAACACTGTGTTGGGGTCTTGTTAGTGCTTCTCACCAGCTCTTTTGGTTGGATGCCTTGCATTAACCTCATAGATCTCTCAGATTTTCGTTTCTACAGGGGGAGTGCATAATTGCTTCACAGTGCTGGTGTAAGTATTAAATGAGATAGTACCCTGAAACCTTGTCAGCAGTGTTCCAAGATTTTAATGCTTTTGCCAGGTTATTTTCCAGATAGCTGTAAATAAGTCTGAAAAATTCCATTTCATCTAACCATCTCAGCATGTTCCTATTATAGTGTTTTGATAACTTGATAAATTATAGGAGTTTGTTATTACTTCTTGAGTTTTACTGCCTTGCTTCTGAGAAAGAATAGCATGTTGTTGTAAAGTGTCTAACAGCTATTGTACACTGGTTGTGTATTATTGATATTCATTTCTTATTTGTTGATTGCAACTGCTTGCTGACTTAGAAAAACATTTTTCCTCCCCCTAGAAGAAAAATCTTACCTATAAAATCATTGTTATTTCTAATTTATATTTTCCATTATTAACAAGTTTAAAATGTCCATTCCTTAACATACTCTATAGTTTTTCTTCATGTCCTCTCATAAACCCTTGTAATTATAGGATAAATCAATAGCCAGGCCTCTTGCACACATGAGGTATTTCACATCTATGCTTGGGTAAAGGTGAGAGCAAAAAGTATAAATTTCTGGGTTTTTTCTTTGTTTGTTTTTTTTTTGAGTAAATCAAAATGCCTAAAAAATTCTTTTTAATACTTGGTTTCTATCTACACATTTATTTTGTGATGTTTATTTCATTTACTGTATAGTTAGAGTGTCTAGTACTTACCACACATAGAGTGAAGCTCTAGGCAGAAGTTCTGTAACACTTTGTGGATAGAAACTGATAGAACCTATAACTTTGGGCAGGGAAAATCTTTATCACTAAACTCCTGCTAATGACTGTATCCTCAAGTGTTAACAAAACTTCAGAAAGTGCCAGTATTTTTGGAAGTAAATGTATATTTAATAGAAATTAAAGATGTTTTAATCTTAGTTTACTCTTGCTAATTTATTTTACTATTATTTGAAAATTGTTAATGACTATTAGATAGAATGAATATATATTCATATTTAATATATGTGTGCATATATATTAAAATGTAATTTATTAGAGTATCTTATAGACTGTGGTCTGGGTAATGCAACACTGACTGTCTTCTAATAGAAATGCAAAGAAGCTAGTCATTGTTAGTCCATGAGACCGGAGGCCTCCACAGTTCTAATATGGTTCTGAAGTCCCAAGGAAGTCCTAGACAGCTCTTGGCCTTCATTGTGCATTGGAATTCTAAAGAAATAGATTCCAATGATATCAAAGTGATACCTCAGTAAGAGGATAGATGAACATGTCAGTGTGTGAGGATAAATAGACTAAATGGAAAAATCCCCTTTTTCCTATATCCTTTCATGTGGGTGCATCTTTTCATCTCAAATAATTCAGTCATGAAAAATCCAAGACATGGCTGATACTTGAATTTTGGTTGATTCCAGTGGTAGTCATGTTGGCAACCAAGATTAGCCACGGCACCAACAAATACAGATTAAACTATGAATTCTTCTATAAATACTCTGAATACAAATATTAAGCACAGAAATTGTTTTGTAAATTTTATTTCACCTTTAACTTACATTCCCTCTACTCTGCATTTAAAAACCTATTATGGTTTGAGTGTGAAATTTCCCCCTCTTGTATCTGGACACCTGGCCCCTGAACCTCCTGGCACTGTTTGGGGAAATGTAGAACCTTCTAGAGGAGTGCCCTAGCCAGAGGAGATGGGTTACTGTGGGCAGGCCTTTGAGGTTTATAGCCAACTCTGCTTGGGTCCTGTTCTCTGTCCACTGATCAGGCAGCTCTGTGGAACTCCATGACATTTTCCTCAGACCATGAAGACCCTCCACAATGCCTTTCCTACCATGATTGTTTATAACGTCCGAAACTCCAAGTCCAAATAACTTTTCTCTCCCTAAGTTGTTATTAGTCAGGTATTTTGATCACAGTGACTAAAAAAGCAACTGATAAAAATTCCTACACTGGCAAACATTACTTGTTTTAGTTTTTGCCATTTTGAAAATAGCATGACACAGGAATGTTTCAAAATACCAGACACAGTGAATTAAAAGTAAATAAAAGTAATATGTTCATGATAGTGGAATTCTTTTGATTTTCCTTTAAGTCTACTCTCTGTAGTTAATATAGATATAGTATTTGGGGAACAGTGCTTCTAAGAAGGGGGTATCCTGCTCTTTCTAATTAAACATTCAGATCTGGACACTGACCAGTGAGTGCCAGAAATCTCAGGGCATTCTCATTTCCTCCTGTGATTCTTCAGAATATCATTTCACTTACTAGAAAAAAATAACTTGTTTATTCATTATGGTATTGAGTGGAAGACACAATTTAACTCGATATTTTAATGCTCCTCATATTAAATGTGGCTTCCTTAAAGCAGGAGTTGTCTGACAGTTTATTTTATAAACGATGCAGTGAACTGCATAGCCTACATGCTGGAAGCAAATGAATTCCAAGAAAGAAAGTCCTGCTGCTATATTCAGGGGAGAGGGGCATTCCTGTGATGGACAGGCTCCACCTCCCTGTCCTTCTCAGTCTGTGCCTTTCTGTGTCTGCTTCTGAAACCCTATTTCCACGTGTGTATTGTTTCATCCCCTCTTCTCTCAACTCTGCTTCTGGATTCTGGTGCTGCCAGAGACTAGAGGAAAGATCAAGAGGGTTACTAACGCCTTTCTTTGTTCCTCTTTTCAGGCACGTGGCTTTAGCAGCAAGTATGTGCTTTTGTCTATCGCCACACCATTTAAATTGTGGTTCCCCTCTTTTGTTACAACTTTTTCCTGGCCTCATTCCTGCCTGGCATCTTCAGGGATAAGCTGCTTACAATATACCACCCCAGCAGGATCTTAAGCACTCCATCATCCTCAGCTGTGATTTTCTTTAGATAGACGATCCATTTCATTGAACCGAACTCAGCTAACCATTGGTAAAAACACCTGATTCTCTTTTATCATCTGCTAAAATTATTTACTTTTCCCTCGCGGGAATGGTCCAAATTTGCCTATTTACCACTGAACAAGAAAATCACAGTTTCTGTTCATTCAGTCATTTGTACTGGAATTTTCTTATGTGTTCCAAGTACTCTCTGATGAATAAACAGTTGTCCAGAGAGGTACAAACAGTGAAAGAAAGCAAGGTAATTCAAAATATGTTGTTCTTGATATTTTTTTTTAGTGACATCTGAAGTAAATTGGGAAAGTTTCCCAATCTCCTTAACAGTTGACTACTTTACCAAAACCATTAAGGACTTGTGAGAGCCTGCTGTGAGGAACAAAACTGATGATCCCATGGCAACCCCCCTCCCAGTACTGAGAAAGAGTGCATGTAAAGCGGTGTAGTTTAAGCTCAGTTACTCATGCATGATGCTTATCGACACATGACCACTATTGAAGCACAGTACCAACTCAGTATTCCACAGAGGTTACTTAACTCTGGGAGTTTATTATATTCTCTCATTTTCCTCCATTTCTACTGGACTCACTGGCAGATATTTGCTGCACGATGTGTATTTAAAAAATATTAAGAAGTCTCCAAGCTTAAGGAAGGAATGAAAACCACATTCATAGAAAGCAAGTTATCTAAATCAGAGTGAAACTACTCATGTTGAGGAGTCAAGAATAAATTCACTATGTAATGAATTGGAACGGTGGCTTACTCCATCTTTTGTGGCTATAACAAAAATCTATGAGCCTAATTAACTTATAAAGAACACACATCTGTTGTCGATATTTCTAGACACCTGAAAATCCAGGATTGACATGCTTGCAGATTCACTTGTATGAAGAGGTCTGTTCTTATTTCCCAAAGTGTTCCACTGTTACAAATGATACAGAGGAGATGGGTACTGTGTTTTCCCATGTTTGAAGGCAGAAGGGCAAGAGAGCCATACCTCACCAAAAGCCTCATATATATATATATATATATATATATATATATATATATATATATATATATATATATGTATCTGCTACATTTAATACCAAAAATGCTGTTCTGAAACTCTTTTCTTCCACTATGTACGCTCATTTATACTTTCTTGGTAGCATCTATGGGTTATTTGTCATGGAAGAACATACATTTTGGTTGATTTTTTTCTGATATTCATTTAACAAGTTGTCATTTCAGCTAAAGATGTAATTTCCTGCCAATTATGTTGTAGATTTCTCATGCAGCTGTCACCATGTCACTTGGCATGCCTCTCATTATATCTTATCTTTGAAATCATGTTTTTTTCAGTCACCTTTGGTTTCCTTGCCATTTATTTGCCTATGACCAAAATCCATTGCTCACACACAGTGTAATGAGGAATGATGCCTGTGAAATTTGTAGGTAAATCTCAGACCTTTACTTCAAGATCTGTTTTCCATTGATACTCTCTATATCTATGAATAAGTCATTAATATTTAATAATGAAATCCAAGTTCTCCTTCACTTCTAAATCTTCAATTCATAATAACGCATACCATGGGGCAACAGTCTTCTCTCAGCTTCTGTCCCTTTTGCCATCTAGAAACATGTGAACAGGCAGGAAGATTGCCATGTAAAGATCAGATGCTTGCCACCACAAGCAAAGGATCCACAAGTAAGGGTAACTTTGCCTACAGATATCAAATACAGCATGCTACACTATGCTCTGAGCTACAATTTCTGCTCTCCAGAAGTTTCTTCATGTAAGCCACTCTGTTTATATTATTTTAGTATGAATAAGTGTAACTTGACTGTTTTAAAACAAAGTTAGAGATACAGTATCCTTGTTTATTTCCTGTTGTGATAAATGCAAGGACTAAAAGCAACTCGAGGCTGGAAGGGTTTATTTCATTTCACACTTTAAAGTCTATTGTTGAGGGAAGTCAGGGCAAGGACTCAAGTCAGGAACCTGGGGGAGGGAACTGAGGTAGAAGCCATACAGAAATGCTGCTCACTGGCTAGCTTTCCATAGATTACTCAGCTCTTTTTCCTACACAGCAGACTATCACCTGCTCCAAGTTACACTGCCCACAGTAAATGGACCTTCCCACATCAATAATTAGTCAAGAAAATGCCCCCCAGATTTGCCTAGAGGTGCCCCCACAGACTTGCCTAAAGGTTAACCTGATAGAGGATGACACTTGACTGAGTTTTCCAAGTGTGCAAAAGTAATGAAAATTAACCAGTGCATTCATTCAAACAGTAATCTATTGTGGATTCTCATTTACAAGCCTCATGAGAAGAAAGTCTAGGTTCTGTGTTGAAACCCTGTGAAGTATTTTCCTTAAGCCCCCAATATAATATTTCCAGGGTAGTGGTTCCCAAGCAGATCTCATACAAAGACAGATCAATATTCCTACAGGTATTTTCTTAAATGCATATGTCTTAGAAGAATTTCCTTTGGTTTCAGTTCTGGAATTTGATGGTGGTGCTGGTTGGGGCTGAGCTATTTAGTTCATATAATCTGACTAGAAAATTCTTATGATTGGTGAGGTGTGGGAAGCACTCAGGTAAGGAACTAAGTAATGGAGGGAAAATTTCAATAATTGAGACATATTATTCTTGGGAAAAAGATCATCCCATATAGCTTTTACTCCCTTGCTTCCAATATCATTGGCATTAGGATGGAATAAGCTAAGTGAAAAACCTCTTTCCTGAACTTTGTTCTCAAACGCAAAAGAGATAGGGACCTTGGGAGGGAGTGGATATAAAACACTTCTTGGAGCTTCATCAGTCAAGGATTGAAATATCGGTGTAGTTGGATACTTGAGGAAATCAGATTCCATCAGTATTCATTCTGCAGAGTTGCAGAGCACCTACCATGAGCCAATTGAAGTGGACACAGTAAAGGAGAGATGTGCTTCAATGACTAACGTTTTTGAAAGGGGAGATGGCCCACGAAGGAAGAGCAGTAAGCTTTGAAATGTAATTTTGAAAATATGACCTCAGGCAGCTATAGAAACCAATAGGGCTGCACAGGGAGCCCTCATATGAATTCAGACTCTAAATATCAAGTGCAAAATACGAAAGGAGGGACACATAATTGAAACTACAAAAGAAGAGCAGGGTACTATGAAAACAGGGTCAGAAATCTGAACTCTTTGAAGTATCAAAGCGAGTATTATGGTTTCCACTCATAGATAAAAAGCTGAAACTAAGGAAGATTAAGTGACTTGGTTACATCTCATATCTAAACAAACAGATCCATGTCCTGTTTTATTCCCTTAACACCCTTCTACACAAAGTGAATATCGGCATCCCCTGTGGCATAAACCCTGAGGGGTCACTTTTTTTTATATATATAGAAAGCAACTCCAGACTTTCTATCTCATTTCATGTACATAGAGTTGTCCTACATACAACAGACAAGAGGATACTTTTAAGCTGTCAAAGAAAGTCTTTAATGTGAGATACACTGTAAGATGATATCTGAAGGAAATGGCTATTAATGCACCTTCTGATATCAAAAGCCAAGACAAATCATGTCACTGTATTTTTATTTTTCTGAAGTCGATTTTTATAGCCTTCAATATGGTTTGAGTCATTGTAGTAATCTGCTTGGTTTTGAAAGGATGGTGGAGTGTCCTTTAGTCTCAGGCTGGAGGGTTTGGAAATTAATCTCTTTTCATGACCAACATATGGCATTCCCTTATGCCAAGATATGGTTATAACTTAGGCTTTTAAAAGAAAGTCTTAGTTTAGTTTTGATGGAAATCACTAAAACCTCACTAAACACAGCTCCATGACCATAAATGAAGTCAGGTTGAGGCTATAAAATACCTAGACTTGGACTTCTAAATCGTTAGCTGACTTTTAATGTATATTGGACAAGATCAAAGGGCTAGGTAATTACCTAATCAATCCTCCCAAAAAGTCTTTGTGGTCCGTAGCTAATACCATTTAACTCATCTTACCAATGGGAAACTGAGGCAATGAATGAGTCTATGTGAGTATATTTTTTTGCCTTTTATTCCTGTGCTATGTGCAGTTCTGAAAAATTAGATCCTATTACCTTTCTAACTTTATGTCTCCAGTATAATGGAGTTTTTTCTAGTAGGAGGCTAAGATAAGAAAACAAGGAAATGTTAAGTAATAAGAAGCTCACCAAGAACATAGGCTGGATTTAGTAAGAACATAGCAATGGGTTTCTTTTTAGAAAACCCTTCCATCATTAAAGGTATATTTATAGTCTTTACCTAAAACATCTCAATTGACTGACACACTAAATCATGGTATATTTTGCAATTGGGTATCAATAGAAACATAAGAAGGTATTCTGTTCTATGGGAAAATAAAAATCAAAGTCATTACCTACAATTTCTGGAGAGTTCCATGTACCTTTGGATGTACGAACTGGCTCAAAGATGATCAGAAATAGATTGCTAGAAATGAAAAACAAAGTAAAGAAAGCATATATGCAGAGTGAAAACATAAGGAACCTGAACTCTGTCAAAAAAAGCCAGAGGAGATGTATAGTTGAGGTTGAAGTGTAAGGTAACTACAATGAACTAGCAAGGGTTTGAGGCTTTGGTGTTTCACTATATTTTCTCTATAAATCAGTTACCAAGATTCATGAAAATGCTGTGACAAAACCTGGCATACACTACTCTATTTCAGGCAACATAGAAAGTCCCTAGCTTCCTCTGTGTAGAAACCCACAATGATGTAGAGAGGAGTTAGCTCCACAGATGATGAAGTATTCAACAGAATAAAGTGCCATGTTGGAAGCCAGGCAGATCATCACAGCCATTGGCTGGAGCTCATGTGTCTAGTTCTCCAGAGATTTCCTTCCATTATGAGCATACTGACCATACTTCTCTGTCATTTTCTTTCTTCATTCGGGAAATATGTAATACACACACACACACACACACACACACACACACACACACACACACACACACATAAACACACATAAAACACACACATTGTATATATATATACAATTTCATGGGCTCATTAAAGGCTGAATGGGAGCGTGGTTCTTGGGCTATTCCTATATCCCACCTCCTGTAAATTGTCATTAGTATTTCTTCAGTAAAGTTTCAAAATTGGTTCATATTATCCTCTCAACACTACGTCATATAAACCTGACTGTGCTGATAACACAAAAGAATCATTATCCTTTTGTCATAAGAAAATAAAGCCTCTCAGATTGAAATAACTGGGCTTCTAGCTGCTATTGAAAATCTCTAATTCGACTCTTTTTATCAAAAGAAACTTGTGACTTAAAGATTTGGATGACCATTTTTGCAGTAATAGATACAATGATTTGTTTTTAAAAAATCATGTAACCAGGTCTACAAATGATGTTTCAAATATATACTCTTCCAATATAAAACATTTATGGATGCTATTAGGCAGCATCTTTACAGTGCAACTGTATTCCAATGAAAATCATGATTGTTTAAGAGCTAAAATACATCAGCTCTCTGTGTACCTTCTGCAAGTGGCTAAATGTGCATTTTACATGGTGTACATAGACATAGAATATACAACCTGAATGACAATTTTTGCTTCTCTGTATAGTATGAATAAAGTACATTAATTTGTGATAGGGATGTCTCTGAAGTTAACTAGTGTAAAAACACATTTAAAATATTAGATATATTTCTTTCAGTTTTATGTGTATTAATGTTTGTATTGTGTGCCATATGTGAGTAGTGCATGTAGAGGCCAGAAGAGGGTTTCAGATCTCCTAGAACTACATAGAAATGCAGATGGTGGTAACTGATGATATGTGCTCTAGGAACTGAACCAAGGATCTCTACAAGATTAACAATTGCTCTCAACCATTGAACCATCTTCCCAGTCCCCAATTTTAAAAACATTATAAGATTTCTCATGAAGACCTTTTAATTGATGGAGAGAAAGGACATCCTTCTTATATTTTAAATCCATTACTTGTAAAGAGATTGTATAATTTACTATTGTCATAAAATCCTGAGGAAGAACACATTTAGATGTCATGTAATCTCAAGAATAGTTTTAAAAAAACATGTGTATATCCAAGTGATGGGAGATGTTATTCTGTATATATGTTTCTCATACTGGTTAATAAAGCTCTGTGGCCAATGAGATAGCAAGATAGGTGGAGCTAGGAGACGAGGAGAAGGAAAGAGGAAGTGGGAAGGTGGAGTCGAGATGTAGCCCAGGGAAGACACAGCACGCCTGCCGCGCGGCTCCCCGATAAGACGACCACGTGGAAATACTTAGATAAGTAGAAATGGGTTAATAATTAAGACAGAGCTAGCCCATAAACAGTAATGGTAACTGGCCAACAGGATTATATCAAATATAGAGTCTCCTGAGTGTTATTTGGGGCACACTTGGTTGCAGGACAATGGCGGCAGAACCAGCGGCAGCCGGCGGGGAAACCTGCAGTAACATAATGGTGTCAGAACTGGGACTAAGAACTTTCACTTAAAACTTAACAAAAGTTTAAAAAATAGTTTTTAGAAACAAGGGAACAGAGACTAGCAAGACTTCTTGGTAGCAGCATTTTTTCGGTTGGATTTGTTTTGTTGTAGACAGAGATTTGCACGGCTCCTTTAAGGGAAGTTTCCAAAATTAGCATAAGCGGCAAAAAGCCGCCTGGTTTTTAAAGAGCTCGGCTAACAATTCATTGGTGTGTAAGAGAGCTGCAATGAAGGTTTACACTGTGTTTATAAAAATACGCTGGCTTGGGAGAGAAAAAGAAACAAGGTACAATGGTTTAAAAAAGAAAAAAGAAACTAGAATGAATGGGTATAATGGGACATGCCATTAATCCCAGCACTGGGCAGACAGAGGCAAGCAGATCTCTGTGATTTCAAAGTAAACCTGGTATGGAATGAATTCCAGGACAGATAAAAGTTACACAGAGAAACCCTGTCTCAAAATATGCAAAAATAGAAGTAGAAGAAATAGAGTAATAAAAAAGCCACGTAAAAATGGAAAGCACAGAGAAATTTTGGATACTATACGCGATTCTGTTGTCTTTAAATTATTTGATTGCTGAGAAAATAACTACTGATAAAAGAAATGCTGCTAGATTAATTCAATTTATATATTTTAAAAAATGCTTTGACTCCAAAATTTGAGCCTAAGGACAAGTTACTGGGGAAAAGGATTTCTATTTTTGTTTCCACAGAAAATGGAAGGCTATGGATTCTTTCCAGACTTATGTGGTTTGATCAAGCCAGACCCCCTGAAACAACTCCCGAGGTGATCCAACATTCAAAGCAGTTGAGACAAAGCCTTGCAGACTACTGCCAAGATTTCTGCGTCTTCTTTGGAACCCCATGACAGCGCCCTCTACCAGCAGGAAGTAGTTTGGAAAGAACGACGCCCAAATTCCCAAATATTATTTATAAATGTTTGTTTTCATTTAAATGGACTTGGTTATAAATGGCTATAACCACAAACAATCTTTTTAAAGGTAAAAAGAGAATTATGGTAGAGATATGAATACTTTGCTTTGAAATGGATTTTCTTTTATTGATACAATTTAAAGTCAATTTTGTGATATGTATTTTTCTCCTCTTGTTTAGGTATTGTGTTTATATAGCTCATTGGAAAATGTAATGTATAATTTAGTACAGATGAGAGAGTTACCTATGATAGTCAAACTTGGAGTTAAGTTAGTTAGGTTTTCTAGATATATAGAGATGAATAGGCATTCTTCAAACCTTTCAAAGACCTACAGAATATGGCATTTAAAATGGTTTAGGGATTTTCTTGACAGTGAGACACAACTGCTCCTGGTAACACCACCTACAGAAGAAAGGAAGATGGACATCGAAGAAACACATTATGGAGTTTGCCTCTAATATGGCAAGACTAGCCATTTGGGCAAGGTACTGCTCGTCTAGACTGTTTTACTTTATGTTGTAGAAACTGGACATGCAGGACCCACAAAAAGGTGACTGCTGATGCAAGATGGACATTGCTACAGGATTCCTGCTTCATGGAAGAGGCTGCCAGACAGCCAGATAGTCTACAGGACACAGAGAAAAGTTTCCTGCCTTGTTGAGGAGTCTGGACACACATTATGGCCTATGGGCTGAAGATGGAACATTACAGAAGAACTTCGGGTGACTGACCAGGCAATGCATTGTCTCTGTCATTTCTAGAGTTTATATATTATCCTTCTGTGGTCTTTGATGGAGTTGAAGACAGGTAGTTATGACTATAGTTTTCCTTAGTTAGGATTAAAGATAAGTTACATATAGGACTTTAGACTCACAAAGATAGGATAGATGATATTTTCTTTAAGTCTTACAAAATGTTAATGGACTAAGTATTGTTAACTGTGATTCTTATTTGATAACTGTTGTATGGTATATTTTGCTATGTTAAGGTTAAACCCCTTCTTTTACTTTAGACAGAAAAGAGGAAATGATGGGAGATGTTATTCTGTATATATGTTTCTCATACTGGTTAATCAAGCCCTGTGGCCAATGAGATAGCAAGATAGGCAGAACTAGGAGACAAGGAGGAAGAGGAAGTGAGTAGGGAGGAGTCGAGATGTAGCCCGGGAAGAAGCAGGAAGCCTGCCGTGCGGCTCCCCGATAAGACGACCACGTGGAAATACTTAGATAAGTAGAAATGGGTTAATAATTAAGACAGAGCTAGCCCATAAACAATAATGGTAATTGGCCAACAGGATTGTATCAAATACAGAGTCTCTGAGTGTTATTTGGGGCACACGTGGTTGCAGGACAATGGCGGCAGGACCAGGAGGCTGGCAGGAGACCTGCTGTAACATCCAAGTCTTGGAAATAGGAAATAGCAGTTAAAGATCAGAGAGTGGATGAAGTAGGATAAGAATAATATTAACTAGGGTTAATTAACATGGATAGACATTCTAAAGCAAAACTATACATACTAGCTGAGGGACCATAAGCCAAGCTCCTCTTAGCTAGAGTAGATAGTCTTGATAGGAAGTCATTGTTGGGAATTTGTTTTAAAAAGAATGAACATTAAACTTGATTTCTTTCCTCAGGTACAAGATATCATTACAAGGTGTGCTGGTCAGATGTGTTTTTTTGTTCATTTTTATTTTTTGTGTGTTTATTTGCTTTCTTTTGTTTTTCAACTTTCTAAAGCTAATTTCTATTAAGAAAATTCTTACATCATATTTACCTTAGGCAAGACTGTGTTACATTTTCCTGATTCATTGATGTAGGAGGGCCCAAGCCATTGTAGGAAGTGCCACCTTCAGGAAGGTAGCCCTAGATTGCAGGAGAATTATAGCTAAAGAAGTCATGAGGAGCAAGACAGTAAGCAGCATTCCTTCATAAGCTCTCCTTTAGCTTTCTGACTTCAGGTTTCTTCCTTGAGTTCTTGTCTTGAATTCCCCCAGTAAACAATTGTGACCTGTGAGTTGTTTTCAAAATTGCTTTTGGTCATGGTATTTATTATAGTAACAGAAAGAAACTAGGACAGCAAAGAAATAACTACTGACATCTAGACATAATACTATTTAGATAAGTGTATTAGCTTGAGGCTTTACAAGAAAGCCTTTGTGAGGTTGACTGTATTTTTCCCTATGGCTAAAATTACATACAATTTATTCCACATACACTCAATGAGCCATGAAGAATGTTATCAAGAGTTTCAAATTCTCTGTTTTTTTTCCTAACAAATTTGTGAGAAAGAAATAACCAATATAACCAATATAACGATATAACCAATATAAAAAATTGGTGGCAATATATAACCAATATAAGCAACAAGACTGTCTCATTTACACCAGTCTGCTCTACCTTCCTTTATGGGACTTACATAACACTCCTGATTTCCACTTTCTGCTTTTGTGACAGGACATAAGTCCTTACTTCTATCCTATTGGTACTAATTTCTGAAGTTCATACACAAAATGTTGATTCCCAGGTCTCCCAGGTGGCAATAGACATAGACTTAAAGTCATGTCTTTTCATTATGGCACTACTGAAATCTTACATCCATAGTATTTCAGAAACATAGCTGGATGTTCCAGCTTACAGTGATTTGAATGAGAATGTCCCCTATAGGCTAAGATATTTTAACAATTGTTTATCAGTTGGTGGGGGCCATGTTATAAGATGGATAACATGGTGTAGCCTTGTTAGAGTAAGTAAGTTAGTTACTGGACACAGATTGTGAGAGTTCATAAATTCACACACTTCCAGCTTGCTATCTGCTTTGTTCTTGGGTTTAAAGATGAGATCTCTTAGCTTTCTACTGACATTCTTCCCTGACCATTGTGGATGCTTCTTCTGCAGATATAAGCCAAAATAAATGCTTCATTCCAAAAGTTCTTTTTAGGCACCGTATATTATACAGTAACAGAAAATTAACTAAAACACCACTCAATTAAGTGTAACATTGTAGCTTCAGTGGGGAATGATTTCTCTAATCCTTGCCCTTTTATTTCTCTTCTCTGTTTGCTTTTCCTTTTGTTATCCCTTTTAGTACTTGCTAAGTAGTCAGTACAGGATATAATCTGTAGAAAGCACTTGTCAAATAAAGGTAAAATAACCATAACCTTTGTGTCTCACTCAAAGTTTATAACCCATTGAAGGAGTGAGACAAGTAAATAAAAAGACATACAAAGAAAGTCTTAAGTCATGAATGCAAAGCCTTCACAAATAGCTGTGGAACATCAGAGTAGGGGAATTAATAGACTAACTCTAGAAGGAAGTTGTCAGCTAGAATAGTCAGCAATATACAGCCCAATTGCTTACATCAAGTCTTTGCCATTGCTTTTCCCAGTCTAGGCCACATCAATCACAGCCTTGACATGTTCATATTATACCTATGTAGCAGTCATAACTTTTCCATGTAGAAAATCCACCAAAGTTTCTGTTTGAGTTTTCTTGTCATCAAAGTACATATCCTATGGTATATCAATTAACTTTTCATATGATTTTTTTTTATTCACGGTTCAAACACAGTGTACACAACAGTCATTCTGGGTTTATGTGGCAATCCTCAACTTAATCATGAGCCATAATCTTATCTTAAGTGTGAATTCATGAGAAAGTAATTTTTGTCTGCAATTCGGTGGAGCCACTGATGAACCCCATAGCATGAACAAGCTGTGCAATGCCTGATGCTGAAGGACAGCTTTGTGTTTTGTGTGATCTGGATACACAAACTGCTGAGAGCAGAGGGTACTTGTCTTGCAACACTGTTGTATTTTACTGTGTGTTAAAGTTCTGTCCTGGTCTCATGTGTTTTCATGGACTGAACTCTACAGTGTGAGGCCATTGTTGAGAATCTAAATGTTATGATCCCTAAATCAGCTTACAAGTTGATAGCTTTTTGTTGTTGTTGTTGTTCAAAATAGAACACAACATCCTCTCCCACTACAACAGCTGAGCTAAACATCTCATTTTTGATTGTTGGAAGAATGTCAAGAAATCAACAGTTGGCACCATGCCTAAGGCCATTATACTATTTGTTATAGCAATGAATTCAAAGTAATTCAACTAATATTTGAGGATCTATTGTGTGAATAAAGCTCTGTGGTAGGCTCTATGGAAGTGGGGGGGTGTTAAAAAAGTGGGCTATCCATGCAGAGTTAGTAACTCAATGGCTAAAGGGATATTCTCATAACAAACCATGTGGCTGAGACACAGGCCTCTCCCTGTGGTAATCAAAAAGTTAGAAACATGAATTTTATTAGCAAATATGCCAGACACCAGTAAGATAACAGCATTTGAAGTGAGTATACCACCTTGAAATCTCTACTTACATCGAAGTCCAGAGACTTACATATATATGCTTGCTTCCAAAAGGAACATTTAATCTTTGACCAATTTGCTCTGTGGCCTTCTATGAATATAGTTCCCCTTATAATGCTTTAGTTTTTGGTTAATTTTATATTCAAGATTTTAGTGTAAATAATATGTATTTGATAGGTTGTGTAAAGACTATTATTATATAAAAGGCTTTGTCATACCTATCAGACTTTACAATCTTTCTCAAATTTTTTGATATCCTATTTTGCTTAAACTCGATGCTTAAGAAGGATATCATCCATAGGATACTCTAAACAAAATAATTAAGAGATAGAAAATCACAGAAAGATTGTGAAAGCCAGGTAACAGGAAGTCTGTGGTAGGATTATGTTTCCTAGAAATGACAGAGATGGTACTTTCTACAATGGTATTTCTACAGTCTTTCTACAATATGGCTGCCCAAGCAAGACCTGAGCAATGACAATACCAATAGATTCACATGCAAAGGGAAGATATCATGGTTCTGACCCTAAGACAAAGAACTACAGATAACTAATGCTTTCTAAGAGACAAAGAATTAGTCTTTCCCAGGGATGAATACACTAATTGGTTTTCCAATACCAAGTCATCATCCCTGAAATCATAAATACATACAAGCAACACTAAATAGACTCAACATGTGCATTTATATGTGTGGTATGTGTGTAAATAATAATAAAAGAGAGAAAGGAGGAAAGGGGGAATGATTTGATTATATTTTAATTAAATTAAAAAAATCAAAAGAAACAAAAATAAAGAGAAAAGTAAAATTTAAAAAGGGGGAAAGGATGTAATAGGTATTGGAATTATAGTTATGATAGGCCCAGTGACTCCTCAGGAGTAGAACACAGGTTAAGTTCCATTGTTCTAGGTCCTAGCTTTTTCTTACATAGTGTGATATAAATGCAATGGGCAGGGTCATTAGGATTTCCTTTTTCTGAGCTTAATTATATTTTTTCAGAAGGCAATCGTGTGAAAGGGCAAATTTTATCCTGGTCCCAGAGAATTTATTTCCCACAACTTCTTTCAAGCTTTATGAAGTATTTATTCTACAGCTACAGTGCAATGGAATGCCAGGTTTCTAATTGCCAATTGAGACACTCGGGCAGGTCTCTCTCTGTCCACTTCTTATTCTGCTGGCAAACTCAGAGCTGTTTTAATTCTCTCTGTAAAAGGCCTTGAAAACAAAAGCCTTTGGTAATTTTGTCGAACATTTGTGGCTCTCTGAACTTCACATATTCCTGGAGCTTATTTCCCTTCGAAATCTGGCCAGCAGTTTGCTCTGGAGTCTCAATTATCTCTTGTTGCGGTGGAACACGGCTGCCAAGGACCATTTCACTGCTTCTTGCCATCACTCAGACACATGAAGAGTCAGCTTAGCAAACTGGAATATCAAGTTCATTAGTGGGCTTTGAGGGTCACCAACTGGAATGCTTCCTAAACCAGCTGGAGGAGGAAGATGTGAATGATAAGCCTATCTCTGCGAAAACAGATGATACTGTAGGTTTCCCTAGGCTTAGAGGTTCATCTTCGATTGTACAGACACTATAGCAGCTTAGTCTGCCTGAGCAGTTTAAAACAGGGGTGAAAAATCATCTCAATTGAACCAGGATTATACACTAGCTTTCCTAGGTTGTCTCAAGAAAACCAAACCAAAATCAAACAAACAAACTACTGTGAAATTATCATGTGGCCCTTTATTTGATGTTGGAATATTGACAATCTACCACCAAGCAGAGAGCCTGAGCTCCTGAAATAGTTCCCCCCAGTGAACAACTGCCCCATGTCTTAGTGTCTCCAAGTAAACTTGCAGAGCTAAAGCTGGGATTCTTGTGTTTTGCACTCACTGCCAGGCAGATGAAAGGTCTTTATCCTCCCCAGAGTGGATACATTTTTCCAGTTAAAAGAGATAATTTGGTGCCCTCCAGTGGCTAGACCTGACAACCTCTCTCTTGACCTTTTAACCTCTTTTATCCTAACAGGAAAGTTACAATTTGATCTGCCTCAATATAATGGAGATCTGACAAGGTCAGGAAGCAAGAAATAAAGACCTGTTAATTTATTATAGTAGTAGTAGTAGTAGTAAAAATGGAATACCACATATGGACATTTCTGTGATAGTACCAATTTTTAGACCTAGATGGCCTTACAGGCCCATTATTTTCCTTGAAGCTATGTAAACTTGGAGCCATGTCACCAATAAAATATCCCTCATATTCCCCCATGCAATTATTCCAAGATCCTAGAGAAGGGATGCATGTTTCTAAGTGACATCTACACTCAACACTAGGTAAGAAAGATAGCTCCTGCTACCAGCAAAAAGAATCTTTTTTAAGAGTCCAGAAAAGAAATGAGAGTAAAATTCCTTTTCCAGTGACACATTTCACATGTCTAAGCATGTTCTATTGGTGCTATCTATACCTGGAAAGCAAGGTAGTCTGAGAGGCCATCAGACAATCACATTCCAGGATGGGTAACATGTATTAATAAATATCCACCAATTGGTTCTTAAACACAACGATGTATAAATTGTTTAAGAAAAGAAACAAAAAATGGGGGAGAAACACCTGTTTAAACCTCTTTACTGTATAGCCAAAGGAAGCCATACTGTTTTGCTCATAAACAAGATGAATCACTCACCTTCTCTTTCTTCCTTATCTTAATACTTAACTGTGCTGATGAGTCTAACATTTAGATGCCATGACTCCTTTATATAAGGCTCACTATGAAAAGAGATGTCTAGAAGCAGTGATACAGAAGCTTGGTCATAGGTCGCCAAATGGATGCAGAAATATTATTTCAAAGGTATTAGCCACAGACACTTTTGCCAGAGTTAGTTTGAGAAAAACAAGTTGATAAGTTCCAAAGATGGTTTAGAAAGTAAGAGGAAATTAGTCAGGAATAGCTTGTGTGTGTGTGTGTGTGTGTTGTTGTTGTTGTTGTTGTTGTTGTTACTGGTAATACTCTACAGTGTGAGAGCTCTGTAAAAACACTAAAAAGGGAGAAATAAGTACACAGAAAAATGATTGTAGATGTGTGCTATACAAAATAGTAGTCATTACGCAGCTATACCTGCCTATTGACTCACTAAAATACAGCTAGTTCAAATTGAGATCCAATGTCAGTATAAACTATTCTGAAGAAATTTACCAAAAGACCTGATCAAAGGTGGTGGTTTTGAAGACTTCATACAAAGTGATAGTATAAAGTATGTATTCCTTAAATTTCCCCGATTGTTCATTTTTTCTGGCAAGAGACAATGATGTGACTGAATTTTTCAAAGTCATCTTGCACAGGATTTGCTAACAGCTTGAATGTGGGGTGTGAGAGGTAGGAGTCCAGAATGACTCCAAAGGTGAACTTGTCATTAGTGATGATGCAGGAGTATGTGGGAAGGAATATGGAGAAAATACAGCTCAAACACTTTAAATGAGTCACCTAAGTCTTACTGATGAGTCAGAGTGAAACAGTTACTTGAACTGGTAGGAAAGTAAAAAATCTGTTAGTTTATGATTTTGTGTCCTTAACAGTTGGAAAAACGGGTTTTTAAGGAAGAGGAGTGATTTGCTCAAAGTCACACAGAAAATGAAGAATGGAGCCTTTGAGATAGACTTCTTGACAGGCAGATGAGGAAGGTTATTTTTGGCATGGCACTGTAGCTGTGGAAATTCAAATATAACCAGGTTTAAGCAAGTCTGTAAATAAATTAAGGGACAAAAAATATCTGGAGACATTTAGGGAAGAATGCTTTCAAATCCCACAGGTAAAATTTGTTCTATACTCAAAATGATGGTTCTATTTGATTGTTGGATATCCCCATTTGAACTATAAATAAATGAAATACTCTGTCTTTAAAAGGTACTTAAGGTCAAGGTGCACAATGATAACTATCATTTAATAGGAAAATGTCCCCAAGAATAGTCTGAAATTCCATCTTTAAACTCACGAGCTCACGAAATCTCACTGCTTAAGTCTTATTAAGGGAGAGAGATGAAGCATCATAGATTACAAACATCATCCTTTAAAAATATTGTTCCCAAATGAGATTTCAAAGTAAAATGGTTATGGATACACACACACACACACACACACACACACACACACACACACACACACACAATATATATATATATATATATATATATATATATTTGACATTCATAAGACCTGGATACATAATTGCCCACTCTTTCTTACTCTTATCTTTGTACTAACATAGAGTAGAATTATATATAAAATTTGTTATAAGTCAGATATTGCCACAATAATGTTGCATAACAAAGCACACCAAACAAGCATAGATGTAGTTTGTGCTATCAAAATTTTGGCTGCTTTCTAACCTTAGTTCCTGGAAAAAGCTTCCAAATTGTTAACAATTTTCTGAGTGGTAGGAGTGTCTTGATTAATTATTATGGACCCTGAATTTTCTAAACATGTTAGAGGAGCCAACCGTGGTAATGGCCGATAGGTTTTTGTGTCACCTAACTTCTGAGGAGAGAAGGCAGAATGTAGCTGGAGCAAAATGGAGGAAGGTTTAACAAGCACATCTGTATGGAGCTTGAAGCTCAGTGAGTTTCGGGGTTTGTAATATGCATTTTAAATAACCATGTAAGAGCAATGCATCCTTACCCCCAAATGACAGGATAACAGAAACACCACATCTGAGAGCCTTTTAGATTTTCTTGTGTATGAATTCAATCAGCGGTTATGATTAGAACCTTTTGCCATAAGGCAACTAACTATATTGATAAGTATAATTTTTTTAATTATTTGAGACATCCTTGCAAATTATTAAATCAGAAGAAGTTGTAGTACTTCATTTATAGTCACTTGAACATGATGAGAGTACAAAGACCTCCTTACTTTGTCACTGGTGTCTGAAGTATAAGCTACCTTTAGAAAGGGTTGTGCCTACCAATTGTGAAGTTGATATAAATTAGATTAGTTGGGTAGTTGATATCAAGGCAATATTTAAAAAAGTATTTCTATGTCTTCTCAGTCATGTATGTGAATGCCAATTAGAAATATCTGCTATATACTATAAACAGATAAAGCTCATATCTAAGTTTCTGGTCTAGTCCATGTCTCATATTCTGGAGCTCAGGTTTCAATTCCATACATATTGTGCATATTCTATCCATATTTATGACATTTTAGACTTTTCTCAATTCACATCTAATATAATATTTTTTTTTGTTGGCCAAAATAGTCATTGAAAATTCTGAACATAATGGGTGGGATATAAATAATTCTATCACAAGAGTATGATGGTGTGGTGATGTAATAATTCTTCAGTGGGGGCAATCATGAATTGAGATAGTTAGTTGTTCATATTCTACACAGGAACCAAAGATACTATACGAGAAGGCTTACATCATACCCATTACACCCACAGACCAAACCATATCCAAAACATACCAGAGAGTTGTCTGATTTACCTTGCACATATATCTCCTCAGGATTTCTCTTCTCCAACAGTACTCGATATCTAACTAATGTTCTGGAAATTCACCTTATTTCCAGCATGCATACTACATTAAGACAACCCAAACCCTTGTAGTGAAGATGTTTAAATCAATCTTCCTAATTTGAGACTCTTTAAAACAGATCATCTTGTTGTGGTGACTCCATCCACAAAATTATTTTCATAACTATGATACTTCATAACTATAATTTTTCTACTGTTATGTATTGTGATGTGAATATCTGTGTTTTCTGATGGTCTCATGAGACCCCAGTGGAAGGATATTTTGACTGTCCCTCAAAGTTAATGGGAGTCACATGTTGAGAACCACAGCTTTAGATGCAGCTTAGCAGTCATTTTATGTTGCTGACTGAATATTTTCATATATGGGAATATTGCATGACACCACTCCACTAATGACACTGACATTTCTATTATGTAACTTTGGACAAATGCATAGCTCATTCAGGAACCCTGATTCCCTTGCCTGGAAAATCACCTTGTACTACCTCTCACATAGGGCTGAAATAAAAACTCACTGAATTAGTAAATCCAAGCCTTCAGAATCGTACCTGGACCAGGAAAGGATTTCTGTGTGTGTTAGTCCTTCTTCTGAGCAAGTCATATGAATTCTAAGACAATTGATTTTAACAATGACAATAACAAACATTGCCCTTTGTTTTCTGATCTTTTCCTCCAGATACAGCTGAGGTGCAGAGATGGTAGTCAACACAGTCTACATGAGAAACAGATGGGAAGTGAGGTCAGGTAACAGGCACCTGAATCCACACATCTTCTTATTCTATCCCATCATCTACAGACCTCAGGTATGCCTTATTTTCACTTTTTGTTTTTGTTTTTTGAGACAGGGTTTCCCCTCTGTAACAGTCATAGCTTCCCTGGAACTTGCTTTATAGACAAGGCTGGTCTCAAAATCACAGAAATCCACCTGCCTCTGCCTCTCAAGTGCTGGGATTAAAGGTGTTTACCCCCATCTCCTGTCACTCTTAATTTTATCAAAACATGTCCTTTCACTCTTACTCCAGTGCCAAGAGTCTTATAAGAGGTTCATTTGCAAATATTTCAATATTATTTGTAGGTATAGATTAAGTAAATGTATTTTATCTCTTTACACATATTTTTATTCCACTTAGTATTAGATGTTCTGGTAGAATCAAACAATATGACAGGACAGGATTCTAGACATAGTCTAAATGACTGCTGTTTTTTACATAGTTATAAAATTTCTCTGAGATCTACCAACTTTCCAAAGAAGCCAACATACACTACTTGTGCCACACCTGCTACAAATACAAAGCTGTGTGATCAGAGTCCTGTTCTTATCAGTTCCATCCACCTCACTGACTCAAAAAGGGTCAAATTACAGTCTTATAAGAGGCTACCTCCAAGATGAGGATTGGGAAATTTCTATCCAGTTTCAAACATCCAGCATTTCTCCAATAATTCCAAATGTAATTTTGAAATGTTGTTCATTTCCTTTAAAGTGATAATAATCAAGGGAAAAAGATGAGCATCGATTCTTCAACTGGAGCAGAGCCTTGTAACTATTATAGACAAACAATAGAGAAAATGTCATTTGAATTCAGAAATAAAAGTGGCTTGTTCTACCTGCAACATAAAAGAAGATTTCATGGAAGAAACAGCATTTTAACTGGTCTTGACCAGATAAGATTCAAACATGAAAAGATAGAGAATAGGAAAACAGAATGTATGCACATAAAAGTAAGGCTTGTATGTCTCTGAAATCTGTGAATGATTGGATTGCCAAGAGGGAAAATGCAGAAATGGAAAAGTGGGAGTAAATGAATTTTAAAGCTCAGTTCTCTGAGAATAATCAAATGGCTCACCAGCTCCATGGAAGACATCTTTTAGTGTAGGAGGAGTGGCATCCATAAGAAAGATACATGTAATATCCAAAGAGTGTATTTGAAAGCATTGAGTTAGCCTTGGAATTCATTTCCTCCCATTAAGGTTTGCTTCACCAGAACTGTGTCTTTGCTGTAACTGTTTGGTTAATTTCTTTCAACATGATGTCAACCATCATTGACTTAAATGTACTCAGCCATCCTGTGTGTATAAAAATGCCTTACCATTGTACTTTCATGGGCATACACCTGTATAGATGTCTACACAATTGACTGTCAGAGAAAACACAGTTATTTATTTGACTAAAATATGATTTAAATTAGACCCATGCTCTTCCTTTTAAATTACAAAGTGTATTCATCCATTTTTTGGTGGCCCTATGTAACCCCTTTCTTCTGTTCTTGGAAGCTATGGCATTCACAGATTACCTAATATCCACGAATAGAACAAAAACATTATTTTGAGAAATATGCTTATAACACACTTCTTTCAGTGAAGGGAAGTGCACACTCATTCAAGGAACACTTTGAATTTCCTACTTCTAGTTAAAAGATTCAACCACAAATAGAAAATTCAATCCTCATTTTGCTGAAGGAAACAACATGCCATGCCTACTGATCTTCATATTCCCAGCATGTGGCACAAGCTGAATGAATAATATGTGTCACTAATGTATTGCCTAAGTGAACAAATGAATGAATATGTTACTATTTGTCTGAAAATAATTTATAACATTATAAAATAGCATTTCCTTGTACTGTTTACACATTGATCTTCACCATACAATCTTTCCAATTATCCCCTTTGTTGTCTTTAACCTTATTATCTCAAACAGTGTATGGAGTTCTTTCCTTTGCGTTTCTGTCTCCCTCAATTTTCCACTTCCCCTTAAAGAGCATGATGAATATTAATTATGTTTAATATACAAAAATAGCACTATCATTACCTTTGATTTTTTTTCACTTGTCTCTGCTTTTTCGTGTCTCTTGATTTCCTACTACATTATATTATGCTAAGTCAGAAAGACCCATTTTCTTATGTTATCTCTTCACTTTGTCCTTGCACAGTGGCTCTTTATTGCACTATTCTTAACTTTTTCTTCTCATTGTCTTCAAATTGCTTATGGTCATATCCCTCACTTCATACAGATAGTATCTAAATGCAAATACCCACCAGGAAAAAAATTACAGAGTGGCAGAGGGAAGTAATGCTTTGAAATAAACATTGTATATTGAATTGGTTTCCAAATCAGCATCAGTAAACAAATGCCAAATAGCAGTCCCCAGAGACACAAGATAAGATCATTTTGAAATAAGAAGCTTTCTTTCTTTTTTCTTCCTTCCTTCATTTTTTCCTTCTCTTTCTCTTTTTATCTTTCTCTCTTTCTTTCTAATATCTAACTTTCTTTCTTTCCCCTTTAAAAAACATACATGATTTCTGCTAACAGCAAAGGGGTCCTTCAGCTGAAACTATGACATAACAGGAAATCCGTGTGTGTGTTTAGACAAATGTATAAGCAATGGAATCTGGGAGGGAAAACATCAATTTGACTTGAAAGCTACTCATTTTACATGAAAGAAATGAAAGTTTTCTAAGCTACTGTTCCATTGTGAATGTGTGTGCCTTTTGGAGATACTCCCTCTCAAGTAAAAACCTAAGTATAGTCAGTGTACTTTAGCAAGATGTCCCCTTTCCTTTATGATGTGGTTCATGATGAGTAAAGAATCCCAGGACTTCCTGTCTCTGAAAAACATATGTCTGGGAATCTCTAACCTTATGCCAGTTCTCTACTTAATAGCCATTGGACTTTAGGCAAGACAAAACCTGCCTGAGTCCCAACATTCTCCTCTAGAATAGAACATAAATTATCATGGTTTCAGTTCCATGTAAGAGTGATGCAAGAGCATCTTCAAAAAGCTTAGGAGAGAGATCACCTCTGGGAGTTCTCACCTGTAAAGTAGCATTGGCCCCATCACCTATTATAAGCCACAAGCAAGAACCCAGTAACTGCTTCTCAGGAATATGTGAACTTCTTTTTTCTTGTCTGCATACATGTCACTTTATTTCTCTAAAATTCTTTCTTATTCAGTTAGCTAACAGAACAAATGTATTCATCCTTCAAACCCTGTCTACTTTGGCATCAGATTATAGGAAGTGTGCTTTGATCTCCCCAAGAACTGGACTCTTTATTCATTAAGTCATTCAACCATTTATTTATTCAATGTCTCCTTGCTCTGTAAGCTATGAAAATATAGTCAGCAAAAAAAAAAAAAAAAAGGTAAAACAAACTAAAATCCCCAATCTCATGGAGGTTGTGTTTTAGTAGAAGACATGAATAGTAATCTAAATAAATAAAATATGTAGTGTTGAAGTCATTCATCACTGCTGTGGAGAATATAAAGCAGAAAAGAAATCATAGGGTGCCAATGTTAGGAACTGGGAATAGCTTCCAACTTGAACAGACTAAGGAACAAATATATTTGAGCAAAGAGAAGAAAGAATGGAATTGTTGGAAAATGGACAAAGGTTGTTCCAGGCAGAAGGATATACACATGTGAAGGCTCTAAACTTTTCCATTTATTGTCTCTCTGCAGTGTAACTACTTGCTTAAGTTCATTTACTGAAGTTTACGGTTGTTAATTACTATGATTTTAAATAAATTATATCCATATTATGTAAATGAGATATTACAAATTCTGTGTTTTAATTTCTCAGAGGCCGAAAACAGGAGTTGTCTTATCTATGTATTCTTGTTAGGTGTTATAGGTTGAGACCCAAAGACCACTCAGAATAACTGGAGTCTGAATTTGATAGCTATTATTAATCTGCCCAGCGACTTCCTGGAAAAAAACAGTCCTTACAGACAACCAAGACTGCTTTCTTCAGGGGAAAAATAGAAAACACATCTAGTTTGGCAGCAAAGCAAGCAAGCAGTTTAACACCAGCTAAAAACATGCATTTAGTTGGGACATCTAGAAATTGATCCCAACTTCTAGAACTGAGTTGGATACTTTCCCACAAGATTTTTCACAATGGGCTTAGGAGGAGAGGTTGATTACAGGTTAAACCAAAGATAGCTCCAACTGATAGAAGAGGGAGGAACTTTGACTCTTTAAAAATTAGTGTGGAGTTTGGTCCTCAGTGAGTACTCAAGATGTTCATTAAATTCAATAATTTACTAACAATGTTAATTTCAGTGGCTCATGTAAGTGATCAGGGAAGGGTAACAATCTGGTAACAGTTTTTGAGCATTGGGTGACTTTTACAATTACTTTCACTTTACTTATTTTTTTTCTGTTTATTCCTCCCATATTACTCTGGTTACCATTCTCTGACTGAAAGAAATATCAGTAGTCAGCATGGAATAGAACAAACAACTGGTAGATGTTTACTTTTTGATAGTAGTATTAGTAATTCTGATTTTTTTATGATTTAAATTGTGTTTGTGGAATCTTATGATCTAGTCTTGGTAGCGTAAAGTCCCTTGTCTATAGGGCCAGGTAGGTGACTTTATGGACAGGGGTGGAATTATGGCTAATAGGGACTGACACCCTGTGTAAACACAGAGGCCCTCACCCAACACTTTGGCATGATGTCGCTTCAAATCTGGTCACACAGTAATAGGAAATAGATACACATCTCTGTTATGTGGAAATCTAAGTTTTCAAAGTTGACAGCAAAGTCAATATTTTAAGTGAAAAAAAAATATGTTCAAACTAAATGTCAAAAATAACAAACCTGGACATTGACTTCTGTGATTTCCCATCTCCTATTTGGTTAAACCATGCCATTTGTAAGTAGGAGAAATGACAAGTAGAAATGCCAGGCATCTTGCATAGTCACATTGAAGCAGGAAAGATTTAGAACTTCCAAAAGAGCCAAGGTGTTGTAAAGTCATTTCATTTATTAAACTGAGCACCTGTAAAATAAAGACACAACTCTGATGTTCTGATGCACTCAGAAACATCACAGATCCTATGCCTTTCCATTTGTTTGAAGGTTGAATGTAGAAACAGCTTCTGTTACATCAAAGATCAAAACATCAAGGTTTGGAACATTTTGTGTGCTCATTAGAGTTAGTGTCAGATGTGTCTCTCTGGCTCACACCTACCTGCCATTGAAGGGGAAGCATCTTGTCAGCTATTTAAGGAAAACTGCAGAAGTTTCCTCCTGAGAGATCCTGAACATATAATTTTCACCACCTTGTGGAGACTGCTACATGTCCTCCATCTCTGCATCTTTACTTGTGATAGTCTGTGGATAAAAACTGCTATGGATCTTGTTGTCAGTGTTGTCAATGCTGTGATTCTTAGGTTTTCTCAAGGCCAGTGCCTGGTTACATTAAGAGCACACTATGGAAAAGAGAGGCCTGGTTCTGCTTATTGTCATAATAGCATCTATGTATACCTCCACAAATCACAGAGTGATCTCTCTCTCTCTCTCTCTCTCTCTCTCTCTCTCTCTCTCTCTCTCTCTCTCTCTCTCTCTCTCTCATTGTGTGTGTGTGTGTGTGTGTGTGTACAAATATATTCATGCAAAAAAGAGAAATAGAAGAAGTAGGAGACATGGAGAAACATATACAGAAAATATGTTTCAACTTTATGTGTTATTTTCATCTCAAAGGGTAGTTTAATGCCAGAAGACATGATAATGATATGATATTACAATTTTACTGGACTTTAAAATATGTTCAATTTTATAATTTGAGAATGTGTATCACTGTATTATTTAAATAATTAGATTAATTCATTAATGAATTAGCTTCTTCTGATTTTCAAGAGAACGCTCAGTGCAGAATTTATAGTAGGAAGTTATATTTTAAAGTGGACAGTTGGATGAATTTTAACAAATGCAAAGTTAAATTAAGGTAGGATTTCCTTGTGGGCTTTTCTAGCCTGTGTTCACATACCTCAGTTCCTGACAACCAGTGGTAAAATTTCTACAATATTAGGTAAAAGTCTCCCACTGAATTAGGGATTCATGTACACTCCAGCTCTATTAATGGCCTCTTTTTAAAATTTGATTATGTTTTGTGGTATTAATATATTGTGGTTTGCGTGCCCACTTACCAGTTGATAGAAGTTTGATATATTTACATGTTTGGGGCTGTTATGAATATAAATATCATACACAATTGCAATTCAGGTATTTTATAAACTATTATGCTCCCGTTTCTTGGAGTAGTACCAAAGAGTAATGTGATAAATATTTTCTACAGTTAAGAAAAATTCTTGAGTATTTTTCCAAATCATTTTCAAATCATTTTAGATTTTTCACTCTCTTAGTTTCTTGAAATTTTTTACAATACCTTTTGATCATGTTGACAACTCAGCCCCAACTCTCAGTAGATTCACCTCTTTTCCTACCCATTCAATTAGGCATCCTCTCATGTTTCTAAATGTGTAAAGTCCAGTTTGTACTCTTTGATATATCGCCTTCCACTGGATTATGGTGGACCTACCAGGGACTAGACCCTTAAAGAAAACAGACTATTTCTTTTAAGAGTCATCAATTGCATCAGTTGATAATAGCTACTAGGCTAGGAGAGGGACTTTGTGCCCACTTCAACTCTTCATGCTGGGATTTTATCTGATCTGAGCTTGAACAGGTCTTGAAAATGTTGCTTTTCAGATTTTGCATTATTGTTCCTTGTAAAAAGTTATGTGTGATAGCTTACTTTTGGTGCCAGCTTGTTTGTGCCATTGTGTTGGTTCATACTGGTTGTTGACTTCACAAGGAAGCAGTCACCTAAGAGAAAGACCTCAGAACAACTTTGTGAGGGTGTTTTAAAATAATCAGGATGGGAAGCACCATTTCATAGACTGAGGTCCTGGAATAAATGAAAAGGAGAAAACAAACTGAGCCTTCCTCTTTCTCTCTGCCTGTTAGCACACTATCACTAATTGATCATGTTTTCATGACTGTACCTTCCCTGCCTGTTTTCCTTTCTCATTGTAATTGAGAAACCTCCCTCAACATGCTTCTTGTTGGATATTTGGTTATATCAATGAGAAAGTTCCTCATGTACCCATGGTATCAGGATACTTGATCAAACATGTCTCAAGTCTCAGGAGAAATGTTGTTGCTTAAGGTTCACATTCAGATTGGTGGCATTTCAGTGGTGGCATTGCTTTTTGTGATATTGGTAGGCCTGATCTAAACAGATGCTGGCCAATACAAAATAAAAGGATGACCCCCTTGGAACAAGAGGGAATTGTACCAGAATGCTGTTCATTTTCAACTGATATTATCTGTATTTTCTGATTTGCCAGCAGACTTTGAACTTGGAAGAGAGTTGTTGTTTTTTCCCTGAGTCTCCAGTCATTTGGAGTACTCTGATTAATATAATTTAGTGGGCTGATGATGATGTACTCTTTGTGATGACTAATGATGAATATTCTTCTGATGAGTAAAAATATTCCTGAACATTTATAATATGCTCATAATTTGCACATAATTTTGGTGAAGTATCTTTTTAAATATTTATCCAGATTTCTCTCGTTATTGGATTGTAAGAATACTTCACACACTCTCATTATGTCTTGAAAGATGCCATCCATGGCTTAGATCTGAAGTGTCACCCACAAGCTCATGTTTTGAAATCTTGCTCAGTACTGTCTGGCACTGATGTGAAGGCTGTGCATCCTTTTGGAGGCTGGGTCTGGTGGACAGAAGGGGTTGACTTTGCCTGTGAGGCTTTATCTGCACTTAGTTTGGGACATGGTCTTTGCTTGCCGAGACTGGCAATGTGGATAGATATTGAACTTCTCTGAACCCATGAACCTACATAAATGTTCCAAACTTTTTCAGTTGCTTTTGCCATTTATTTTGCTTACAAATAAGAAAAAAAATCAATAGGAAAGGCACCTTCTAATCATTTACTTCTTGTGAATAGTTTGATCATTCATTCTCTTAACTATCCTCTCCAGAAGAGCAGATAATTTTAATTCTGATCCAGCATTGTCCAGTTTTTTTTTTTAATGTATTACTATTTAGGTCCTTTTAACAGAACTGTTATCTGAGTTTTAAAGGCCAAACTTATATTACTTCTATAACTTTTATAGTTTTTAGTTCTTATGTTTACAGTTATAGTTTATTTTGGGGTGATTTTGCAAGTATGGTAAGGCAAGAGTTCACCAATACCAGAGTATATATAATTACCTCTTATTCTTCAAGAGTAAATATTGTATATTTTCAGGTTTTCAAGTATTGTCTTTACTCTACTTTAGTAACTCATGGTCTTGTTATTATACAAAGAATACTTTTGATTAATGTAGATTCTGGATACAGTTAGTATGAGCCTTCTTCATTGTTGCATCTTTTCAAAGTTGCTTTTTCTCTTATATATAGTCTTTTTTCTTTCTTTCTTCCTTCCTTCCTTCCTTTCCTCCTTCCTTTTTTCTTTCTTTCTCTCTTTTCACACACATGTATAAACACACACACACACACAATGCTCACACACACACAACACACACACACACACACACACACAGACTTCAGATCCAACTTTAAATATCTATTGAAATGTGATTTTTACTGGGATTGTATTATGTCTGCATAGCAAATTGATGAGTTTTGACATCACAGTGCCATCATCCAATACATAAACATAGCAGTTTTCAATTTTCTTTAATCTCTCTCTCTCTCTCTCTCACACACACACACACGCACACACACACACACATTTCACTAAGTTGATGTCTAAGAACTTAATGTTTTTTTACTGGGCCAGTTGATGGTTATTTCAAAAATACTTCAAACTGAACTCTTCAAGGCAGAGAAATATAATCTACTTCTAAACATTGACTTTTCTGTTTCTGCCACTTCTTCTACTGAAATACTAATATTAATAAGTTAAAAACTTCCCAGGATTGCCTGCATGTGATTTTCCTGTCTTTTTGCTGTTGTTGTTGTTCACTCAATTGAAAGCATTTAATTTGACCAAAAACATTTCACACAAAATATAATAAAGCATAGTTAAGGGGAGGATACTACCAATTAATGTGTCTGACTTTTTTTTTCTTACCAATACCATGATGTTTGTTTGTTTATTTATTTATTTGTTTATTTATTTATTTATTTATTTATTTTATATTTTACATGTCAATCTCAGTTCCCTCTCTTCCTCCCTTCTCCCTTCCTTTCTCCCTCCCTCTCTCCCTCCCTCCCTTTGTCCCTCCCTCTTTACCTCTCCCCCCCACTGTCAGTCATGTGCACCCTTCACACCCTCCCCTCCCACCCACCCCCACTCCACATGTAGGGTGATGCCATCCAGGTGGGGTCATCTAAATCTGTCAAGTCATTTGAAGTAGGGACTAGGACTTCTCTACTCTCTCTAGTTAAGGGAGTATCCCTCCATGGGGGATGTCCTGAAAGGTCCTTTTGTGCACTAGGAATACGTCCTGCTTCCACTGTCTGGGGTTCATTAGACTGCTCAGGCCTTCTAGCTGAGACCCATGTTCAGAGGGTCTGAGTCAATCCATGATTTTTTTTAAGTTAAAATATTTATTTTGCATTTTACATACCAACTCGTTTCCCCTCCCTCCCCTTCTCTCACTCACACCCCCTCTATCCTCCCCCTTTTCATCCTTATCCACTCCTTAGAAGATGTAAGGCCTTTCTTAGGGAATCAACAAAGTCTGGCATACCAAGTTGGGGAAGGACCACATCCCCCCTTACAGATCAAGCCATATAACTGTCACCCACATTCAGAGGGCTTAGTTTTGTCTTATGCAGGTTCTCTAATTGTCAGTCCAGAGTCCCTGAGCTCCCAATATCTCCTGTTCTGCTGTCTGTGGTTTTCCCCCATCATACACTTCACATACCCACCTTGTATTTATGATCCCTCCCCTCTTTCTTCAACTGTACTCCAGGAGATCAGTCCAGTGCTTGGCTGTGGGGCACTGCATCTGCTTCCATCAGTTACTGGATGTAGGTTCTATGATGACAATTAGGGTGGTCACTTATCTGATTAAAGGGGAAGGCTCATTCAGACATCCTCTCCACTATTGCTAGGAGTCATCCTTGTGGATTCCTGAGATTTTCTCTAGTATCAGTTTTCCCACTAACTCTATAATAGCTCTCTCTATGAAGATATCTCTTTCATTCTTTCCCCTTTTGTCCCTCCCCCGACTCAGTCTTCATGTTCCCTTATGCTTCTATTCCCCCATACCCTCTCTTCTAAGACCCTACCTGTTTACCCAAGATATCTTAACACTTTTCCCTTCCTGGGGCCCTCCATGTGTGTCCCACTTAGGCTACCCCTTTTGACCTAGCTTTCCTGGGATGTGGATTGTATACTAGTTATCCTTTTCTTTACATCTAATATCCACTTAGACCATGTTTGTCTTTCTGGGTCTGGGTTACCTTACTCAGGATGTATTTTTGTTGTTTTGTTGTTGTTGTTGTTTATTTTTTTCTAGTTTCATCTATTTGCCTGAAATTTTCAAGGTGTCATTATATCTTATTGTCTTTAAGTGACAACCTAACAAAACTCAATAACTGTGTAACTATTACTCTTAGTCACTCACCAGTAAATAAAACTCTTATGCGTATATTTTGGGGGGACATGTCATAGATTCAGTAATTTACTTACATTAGACCACTATGCACTTTTACCTTGAGAAACTGTTGTATCAGATTATTCTTGTATATTTATTAAAGTAATCACAAAGTTTTCTTATTTTTTCTTTTGATATGACTGTCATAACACTTACTTTTCAGCTTTTGAACCACTTTGCATTTAGCTAAATCTCACTAACTTTGGTGTAGGAAGATACTCTGTATGCCACCAAAAGAGAAAAGTAAACCTCAAAACCTTTGACTTATAATCTGTCCTGCTTGCACGATATGCTAAGGCAAAGGTGGCATAGAACTTGTGCGAGGGGCCAACCAATGTCTGATTTGAGTTAAGGTCCACTACATGAGAAAAAATACCCATACCAAACACTGCTTGGGTAACCAATAAGAGAAGACTAGATAACCTTAGACTTAGGATAAAACTAAACACCACAGTTCTCAATAAAAAGAGGTCAATAAAATTACTCCTAATGATAATCAGTTATACTCAAAGATCAGTGCCTTATTCAAACATTATCAGATAACCTTTCTCCTGCATCATCCCACAACCAGTCAGTATGTAGAGAGAGAGATCCTGGAACATATAGCTCTAAATGGGATGTCTCATCAAATCCTTCCCCTCAGAGCTCAAAGAATACCAATGAAGAGGAGACAGAAAGGTTGTAAAAGCTAAAGGATGACAGAGGACACCAGGAGAACAAGACCCTCTGAATCAACTGATCAAGGCTCATATGAACTCACAGAGACTGAAGTAGTAAACACAAGGTCTATAGGGGTCTGCAGAATCTCTCTCTGTGTCTCTCTGTTTTCTCTGTCTCTGTCTCTCTCTTTCTCTCTCTCTCTCTCTCTCTCTCTCTCTCTCTCTCTCTCTCTCACACACACACACACACACACACATATTAGCTTATAGCTGTTTTTTTTATTGGGCTCCTGAGTGTGTAAGCAAGCATGTCTCTGATTCTTGTGCCTTCTTTTAGGGTGTTTTCATTCTGTTGGGTTGCCTTGTACAGCGTTGATGTGGTGGTTTCTGTTTTACCTTATATTTTTCTTGTCATGTTTTGTTGTTATCTCCTAGAAGCCTGATATTTTCTAGTGAGAGACAGGTAGGGAGTTGATCAAGAGAGAAAAGGAGGGCAAGGAGAACTGAGAGGAGTAGAGTGAGGAGGGATGTGTGATAAGAGTATATTGTATGAGAAGAGAATATATTTTAATAAAGATAAAAAGTAATGGAAAGCAAAAATGTTGGCTAATGTTAAAATTATCAGATTTTTATTTCACTGCATTTTTCTGTTTTCATTTCTGTTTGACTCTTACATTTATTATTTCCTTGTTCTCTTTGGGGGTTATTATTGTTTTCCTCATTTCTTCAGGTGAAAAATTAAGAGCATGAATTTAATGTTTTGTCATTTCTAATACATGTTCCACACTCTAAAATCCCCTTTGAGTGATGTTTTAGATGCTTTACTACAAACTCTAATGTTTCATTTCACTCAGTTCAAAGTGCTAACTTGATGCCCAGCATTACATCTTTCATGGTTCTGTGTTTTTTAGATGTGTGTGACTTACTTTCCAACCAACTGGATATTTTCTCTCTCTTTTTCTATTGTTAATACCACATGGTCAGAAAAAAATTGTAAAAATTTAAGTTTTACTAATGTTGTTCATTACCTTTCAGAATAATGGCTCTTCATAGAAAGTGTCTATTTTCAACTTAACTCAGTATTTGTAAGGAGTAAGGTTTTCTACCTGCCCTGGACCCAGAGCCATGCCAGCCCCAAAATAATACACAGAGACACTGTATTTGATATAATGCTGTTGGCCAGTTACTTGTTTCTTATCGACTAGCTCTGTCTTAATGATTAACCCATTTCTATTAATCTAAGTATTCCCACGTGGTCTCATCTTACCATAGAGCTGGCTGGTGTTCTGTTCTCTCCAGTGTCTCCATGCTGACTCCTCCTTAATACTTCCTCTTTCCTCCTTGTCTCCTAGTCCCTCCTATCTTCCTTTCCTATTGGCCAACAGTGCTTTATTCATTGACTAGTAAGAGAAACATATTTACAGAATGACATCTCCCATCATCTCCTCTTTTCTGTCTAAAATAAAAAGGATTTTTACCTTAGCAGAGCAAAATATATCACACAACAGATATAAAACAAGAATCACAGTTAAAAATATTTAGTCCATTAACATTTAGTAAGACTTAAAGAAAATATTCTATTATCTATCCCATCTTTGTAAGTCTAAAGTCTTATATGTAACTTATCTTTAATCCTAACTAAGAAAATCTATAACCATAACTATCTGTCTTCAACTTCATCAAAGACCACAGAACGATAATATATAAACTCTAGAAATGACAGAGACATCTTGCTACCTGATTAGTCACCTGAAGTTCTTCACAAATGTTCCATCTTCAGCCTATAGGCCATAGTGTGTCTAGCACACTCCTCAGCAAAGCAGGAAACTTTAGACTGTCCATCTGTATTGGCAGTTTGTCAATCACTTTTCTCTGTGTCCTGCAGACTGTCTGGAAGACTCTTCCATGAAGCAGGAATCCTGTAGCACTGTCCATCTTGAATCAGCAGTCACTTTCCTGTGGCTCCTGTATGTCCAGTTTATACAGCATAAAGCCACACAGTCCAGACAAGAGCAGTATCTTGCCAAAATGCCTACTCTTTTCATATTGGAAGCAAGTTTCATCATGTGTTTCTTCTATGTCCATCTTCTTTTCTGATGTAGGTGGTATTGCCAGGAGCAGTTATGTATCACTATCAAGAAAATCCCTAAACCATTTTAAATGCCATATTCTGTAGGTCTTTGAAAGGTTTGAAGAATTCATCTCCAATACATATCTGTATATCTAGAAATCCTAACTAATTTAACTCTAAATTTTGACTATCATAGGTAATTATATATAATCTGTGTTAAATTGTACATTGCATTTCTAAACAAGAGGAGAAATATACATATCACAAACTTGATCTTAAATTTTATCAATAAATGAAAATCCATTCCAAAACATAGTATTCATATCTATATACCATATTCCCCTTTTGACCTTTAAAAAGAGATTGGTGGTGATCATTAACCATTTATAACCAAGTCCATTTTAATGAAAACAAACATTTATAAACAATATTTGGAAATTTGGGTGTCGTTCTTACCAAACTGCTTCCTGTTAGTAGGGAGCGCTGTCATGGGGTTCTTAAGAAGACTCAGAAATCCTGGCTGTAGTCTGTGAGGCTGCCTTGTCCCAACTGTTTGGAATGTTGGATCACCTGGGATGCTCTTTCAGGGGTCTGACTTGATCAAACCACATTAGTCTAGAAGGAATCCACAGCTTTTCATTTTCTGTGGAAACAAAAATAGAAATCCTTTTTCTCAGTAACTTGTCCTTAGACTTAAATTTTGAAGTCAAAGCATATTTAAAATGTAGAGACTAGAGACAACAGAGGTCTGGGCCATGCCTCCAGTAAGATGAGGCCATGTGGAAACAGATTAATAGAAATGGGTTAATATTTAAGACAGAGCTAGATGATAAGAAACTAGTAACTGGCCAACAACATTATATCAAATACAGAGTCTCTGTGTGTTATTGGGGGCAGGTATGGTAGTGGGGCCGACCGGCAGGGAAAACAAACTTGTTACAAGTATTTCCCTGTTGCTGAATGGCATGTTCTATAGATACCAATTAGTTCAAGAGACTTTTTTAAAGCATATTTTGAATCTTGTAAAGCTTCACTGTTGTGATTTAGATGCTCTTTCACACTCTTAAAGGAGTAATAAACATTACAATTCTTTTTGGGGGCAGTGCATCATGTTTCTAGGATTACATTGAACCTGATAAATATATGGGGATGCTCTTGAACTCCTACCTTTCCTGTCTCTACCTGCCAAATCTGGGATTTCACACCCATGTCACTGCACCTGAAATCATTATTTTTATAATGCTCATTTATTTAAGGTTGCTACTATGAATAAATAATAGTGATATTTGCACTTTACAGATAAGAAAATATATGGCAAGAAACAATTATGGAACAAAAGGGAATACAAGTCCTTTGTCATCTGGGCAGGACACACATTTTAGAATTTGCTAAAAAATTAAAAAAGTAAGTGTGCTAAGCCATTATGTTCATTGCTGAAAATAAAACAAGGTAAAACTAGCTGAATAAGAATAGAAGTGATGTGTAGATTATGGGTGGTTTATTTCTTTTTAGAGTTCTATAGTTTATAAGCTTGCGACAATAATTGTTATAAGGAGAACAAACTGTAATTAAATCATTATTACATTTCCCCTTTTCACTACAATAGCTTAAAAGAAACCAAACAATTACTGTGATGTTTATCTAATAATTTCCATAATCTACCTAGCCAAAACCCTTAATTTCTTCTTAGAATGGATCTGAATTTATTGTGTCATTCTGTGTTAAATACCATTGGGTATAATATTTGACTTTCTATCTGATTGTTTTTCTAAATGTGGATTCCTGAAAGTATGAAATGTGGTCTATTTCGACTTTAGATTGCTTTATAGAAAAGCTATGTTTCTGTAGAAGAGAATACTGTCAGAATTTAACATTATAATTATATTATAAAGAAATACTTTGTGAAGCTACAAAGGAATGAGAGGCACAGTAATTTTCTATCTCAAATATAAGTTGAGCCAGGCAGATGGTTTAGTGGAAGCATGAGAACCTGAGTTTAAAAAACCCAGAACTCATATATAGAGCCAGGTACGTGTGCTGGGCAGCTGCAATTCCTTAACTTGTGAGGCAGAGACAGAAATCACTAGGGTGATTTGGCTGAATGGACTAGCTGAGTAAGTGAGCTCAGGGTTCAGTGAGAGACTTGTCTCAGTTAAAAAATGAGAGAGTAGGACCAGAGGGGTGGCTCAGGGATTAAAAGTACTGGCTGCTCTTCCAGAGGACCCGGGTTCAGTCCCCCAGCACCTTCACACAGAATAACCGTCTGTAACTCTGGTTTCAGAGAATCTAGCACCCTCACAAAGATACACATGCAGGCAAAACACCAATGCACATAAAATACAAAATAAATAGATATTTAAAAAGACAAAGTAGAGAGTGACTGATGAAGGCACCTGATACCATCTATCTTTTATCTTATCTATATTTATTCCTATCTATCATCTACCTATCATGCTATATACATGTAGATATGTATATATAATATTTTAAAGTAAAACTTTATGATAAAAGAAAGGAGGAAAAAAGGAAGTTGAAATATTTTTATCTCTAGTATTTATACCCATTGTTGAGGTCTGTGGTTTTTATTTTATTAGTTTTTAATTGTGATTATTTTATTTTACTATAGATAATAATAGTTACTATTATACATTTGTGTTTGTGTTTATGACAGATGTATGTGAATGCAAGTGTGCACAGACAGATCACTATGAGTCTGGAGGTCAGAGGAAAATTTTCAGGATTAGGATTTTTCTTTCTACTGTGGGTTCAGGGGGCTGAATTCAGGTCATCAAACCAGCACAGCACTGTTACCATCTGAGGATCTTGTTGGCCCAGGAACAATGTGGCTTTTATAATCATGTAAGTGAGTTTTAATAACATCTAGCATCTTACATTTGCACAGGTTTGATAAGAGTATTATTAAGGGACATTTAAAATGACTCTGTGCACATCAGTGATAACTCTTGTCTTCTTGAGCCTTGTCAGCAAGGGCTGGTAAGAGCTGCAGACACAGGCAGGTAAAACAGGAAGAAGCCAAGGGAGACAACTCTGTGGTTCCTATGATCAAAGGAACTCATGATTTTCATGAGTCAGAGCCAGACATTACACTGCCTGGGATTTCTCTATATTCCTTTCTATTTAATTAGATGTCCTCCTTTAAAAAAAAAGCCTCATTTGTAATTATATAAGCACTTCTTTTAGTAAGAAGGCTCACATTATTCTGTTCCTTAAATAGTCCTTGAAGAATCAGCAAATAAAAAATTTCAAAAGTTGTTTAGCAACTGGGCAGTGGTGTTTAGTAACTTAGGGGGCAGAGACAGGTGGATTGAATTTTGAGTTTAATGCCAGCCTGGGTACAAAGCGAGTTCCAGGACAGCCAGAGCTACAGAGAATCCCTGCTTCAAAAAACTAGAAATTAACCAAAACAAGAAAAAACAGTTCTTTAGTTACTAAAGACCTTGCACTTTGGCTGTACTTTATTTCAGCCACCCTTCCAATGGTGCCCGCAATCCCTCTGCCCTTGACAAGGGGTATTTATTTGCTTTTAAAGTTGTAATAGCATTTGTCTGTAGTATTTAATCTGACAACAGATTAAAAATGAGAATTTAAAAAGTAGACTTTATCTTCTTCATTACAGGTTATTCTTGTGATTAAAATGAATGACCCAATGAAATTCTTTTCATTTAGAATTTTCCTACATGAGACTGTGAAATAGTACCAGTGTCTAGTTATCCCTGCAGAATCATTATGGGGACTAATTCCATCAAATTTATCATATAAATTGATGCTCCTCTTTAAGACTCTGAGGTATGAGGACTCCTTGATTAGTGGATACTGTGAAAAGAAAGACCACAATATTTTATACTAAAATGTTCTCATTATTAAAGAACGAATGTGTTGAACATTTTCTTGGTTGATATACAGATACACACACACACACACACACACACACACACACACACACACACAGTTTATGATGTAACAAATAAGCTTGCCTGAAGATCCAAGTGCAAAGCTAGTCACACTAGTCAGCCATATAGGCCAGGCAGTAGTGGTACTCACCTTTAATCCCATAAGCCGCATTAGTTAGCCATAGAGGCCCAGTGGTAGTGTATGCCTTTAATACCAGTGCTAGAGAGGAATATAAGTCTGGAGGACACAGGAGTCTGCCAGTCCACAGCCACACTGAGGATAGGATAGCCCCTTTTGGTCTGAGCCTTAGAAGTTATGACAAACTCTCTAGTTGTTTGCTGCTTGGCTTTTCTGATCTTAAAACTAGCTTTATTTGTTTAGTCATAAAATATCACCACATAAAAATAAATATATTGACAGATAAAACATACCTTTTTATATATCTATATGGAAAACTCTCTACATATCTACATATGAATATCTCCATACATATATATCTGTTAAAGTTTGTGTATCTATTTTATGGGTAAGTAATCTATATATCCAGCTAAGACACACACACACACACACACACACACACATACACACACTCACTCACTCACAAACACATGTACATACAAGATAGAGAAATACATACATACATACATACATACAGAGAAAGAGAGAGAGAGAGAGAGAGAGAGAGAGAGAGAGAGAGAGAGAGAGAGAGAGAGAGAGAGAGACAGAGGTTATGTTCTACTACCTCCTGTGTTCCTCAGAATGCCTTTATCTTTGCAGATCAGGGAGTTTTCTGTGAGATTATATCTCCTAGTAAAATAAGAAGCTATACACATAAAGTCTTATCAACTCAAGCAGAACTCAGGTAATTTCATGGAATATGGCAAACTGAATGTAGAAAAGTCCTTGAGGCCTCAACCATATACAAAACTATAGGCAACTGAGGGAATCTGGGAAGAGGAGAGGTGGTCTTGCCCTGGGAATAGTGTACCAATAGTTTGTTCAGGGGCCATCAGCCCTGAAAAATATACATACAGGTTGCATTGTAAGGATTGAACAGGTTTATTTATCCATGTGGTAGGGTTTGGAGGAAAGGGGAAATGATGTAATCAAATTATAATCTTAGAAATAATATGAATGAAATATGCCAAATAAGAACTCTAAAACCTCTCAAGATTGGTAGAAGTTGCTAGGGTCCTACCTTTTCAGTATTTTCTATAAGAAATCTAGGGCTAATTTTGTGAAACACAGGTTTATTTTCTGTTGCTATTTCTCTATAAGCAGTTTACTTTTTCCCCTGGCCTTGTTTATGTAGGACATTATTTCTGTAGGTATAATAAAAAAATTCTGTCAAAATGTAATATTAATTTTTTTGCCAGAGTAAATATTCTTACCCTTTTTCTTTGTTTTGCCAGAAAGTTGATATGCATTTCCAGCCCTATATTATATTTTATTGCTGTGTTATAAATAACACAGTTGCCAGATTAAAGCAATACACTATTACTAGCCTATAGTTCCCATGGGTCATAAGTCTGCGAACAATTGACTAAATCTTGTACAAGGGTTTCCAAAGGCTTCATTCCAAGGGCAGAACAGGTTGTCTTCTTATCTGTAAGTGTATGCTGGGAAGAATCTACTTCAGAGTTCATTCAGGTTGTTGACTATGACAGTTTGAATGAGAATGCTAACCATAAGCTCATAAATTTAAATTCTTAGTCACCAGTCAGTGAACTGTTTGGAAGGATTAGAAGGATTAGGAGATATGGCCTCCTCACAGTGGATATGGCCTTGCTGGGGGAAGATTTTTGGGGTTTGCTTTAAGGTTACAAAGCCCAAAATATACCCATTTTATCAGCCCCATGTGGTCCTGCCTGCCAACATGATAAAGTAAATGCTTTCTTTTATAAGAATTGCTTTGGTCATGGTCTCCCTTCATAGCGATAGAACAGTAACTAAAACATTAGAAGAGTTTATTTTCTTTCAGTTGTGTGATTAAGTGTTTGGTGGTTTTTGCCAGGTGTTGGCTGGAGGCTTTCCCACGCTACTAAAGCAGTGGTTCTCAGTCTGTGGATTGTGACCCATTTAGGGATCGGATGACCGTTTCACAGGAGCAAATCAGATCACCTGCATATTAGATTGTGATTCATAACAGTGGAAAAATTACAGTTATGAAATAGCAAGGAAAATAGTTTTATGGTTGGGGGTCTATATAACAAGAAGAACTGTATCAAAGGATAAATCTTGGTTTAAGCAGAGTAGAAACACCAAAGCCTACAACCTTTGCCATGGTCCTATGTAGAAGTCAGTTCCAGGGTCTGTGGCATTCCAATCAACTCATTCCTAAAGAATGTGTGTCACACAAGTCATATTAAGTTTATCTAAACCATCCACTCACGTTTGAGAAAGAGGAAAAAAAGGTTCGAGTGTTGATTGTTGGTTCTTTAACTAGTATTTCTTTTCCCCTTAGTTAAAACAGTAGTTTGGAGATATTCTAGGCTGACATCCTATATTTCTTTGGATTTTCAAAGGTCAGTGATAGAAATTAAATTGTAATTATGTTATGTAACAAACAGGGATTTAAAAAAGCAAAAGGATCAACACAAAAGAACAGGTGGTGGCTGTGGAGGGAAGGGAGGGTCAGTCACGTGATCAACAATAAGAGAAACATATATTCAGAAGAACATACCCCATCATCTCCCTTTCCTCATTTTTATCTCTTTGTGTTGGCCTTAGAAATGCTCTGAGATCCTACATTTTTTTCTCCTGTGTTACCAATTCTATGTTCTACTCTATGAATTTCTCTATTTATTTACTTCAATATCACGTTTGGCTTGGCACTCATTCCATCTTTTATCCTCTCCCATTTTTCCATGATATTTTCTTTTCTTTTACCTACTCCCACCCTGATTCATTTCATTTTATTCCATGGCTTTTTCCTGCGGTTACATGACAGCTGTACTATGTGTATACTCCTGAGAATATAAAACATTTTCCTGGACATTCCTCCTGGCAGTTCAAGGAAAGGTCCCTGCTTGTGGCTTAACTGCTGAATTTGAGTTTTCTTAAATAGTTTTCCATGAGGCCAAACTTTGTGTTGGCTTTTCATCACCTAATGGAATTTTCAAGTCAAATATAAATAAACTCTTTGTCCCATTCCTTCACTGATGTATCCTAAAAACACCAGAATTAGATCCCTAAAGACTATAACCCTCTTACAATCAGGACAGAAGTACAACAGATTGGCCCTACTTGATGGACTAGGATTCACTTAGCTTTCTAGCCTCTCTGCTTGTGTGACTCTCGGATTCATCCTCAGCTTTCTTCTAGAGGTCTGAAGTGAGTCTAACTGGTGCATGCCTTCAATCCCAGCGCTTGGGAGGCAGAAGCAGGTAGATCCCTGTGACTTTGAGGTCAGCCTGGTCTACAGAGTGAGTTCCAGGACAGCCAGGGTTACCAAGAGAGACTGTGTTTTGAAAAACAAAACAAAACATAAAACCTCACAGTACAGCCTGGTCACTAATGCTCCCTCATTGTCCCTCTCTCTCCCTTTGTTACTTCCTCATTCCTTAACTGAGCTTGCTGGGGTCTTTGCCTTCCAACTATCTGCATTTCACTACCTCTCGGGTTGAGTTTCTTGGGGGGGGGGGCTCCATCCCAAGTCACCTTTCCACAAATCCAGAGACTGGTTTTCTCATAGGCACTGTCTAGCATGAACTAAAGTACTCTTTGGATTTGGAGATTGGAAGCAAAGTGCTGTATTTTATTCCCAGTGTCAAACAAATTTGCATTTGTCTTTCCTCTGGGTTGAGATGGACTGTCTCCCACACCACTGCCTGACAGTGAACAACAAAGGCAGGAATTATGCTGTCACTCACACAGTTTACTTTTCCAGGCAGCTCCCATCTTTCCTCATTTGTGGTCTTTTATTATGAACACAGGGTGATATACCAGCATCTTCATGCTCCCTTTCTACTGTTTCTGGAACTCTTCACCTTGGATTAGAAAAAGTACAAGAGACATTAGTGAATTTTTATGTAGCATTAACATCCTTCACCCAAGAACCATTGTGCAGAAGACCCTGGCAACACAGCTTTCTCGTTAATTCAGCTTTTTTGTAAACACACCAAATTCATTTTGTGATCAGTCAGCTTCCTCAACATGTAACTCAAAGACTACCTTCATCAAGCTGACTTGGAAGCTGAGTAAGCTGGACTTGATTTGTGACCTACAAATGGATAGCTTTGAATCCTGGCACTTATGATAGTGTCAACTGCCCACAAGTTTTTGCTCAGTGACTAGCTAGAGAGATGCTCAGGTAAGGAGAATGCTACCTTTAAATAAAATCCTCCTCTTTTTCCAATTCATTTGCTGTTTTAGTAAATTTAACGAAATTTTCTATACAATGAATTCTCACATTGCTTCAAAGAAATGGTATGTATGAAGCATTTTGGCGCAATTGAAAACACATCTACATTTCTATAGATACTTTCACTGAGTAAAATATTCCAGATTGGAACTTATTTTCCTGAAAATATTAATGCTATTATTAGTCTGTTGTTTTATAGTAGCTAGGACTGACCAAAAAAGTCAGTTGGACTTTACTTAATTTTAAGTAATCGACTTCCTCAATAAATGAATGAATGAATGGCATGTCATTGTACACATGTACATTTTCTTATCCATTCCTTAGTTAAAGGGCACTTTGGATGTGGCCATTTCCTAGCTATTGTGGATAGAGAATCAATGAATGTGGCTGGGTAAGTATTTGTAAGTAAGAATGTTGAGGCATTTGGGCATATGCTAAGGCGCTATAAAGCTTTGTCGTGTTAATGATGTACCTTTAGCTTTTTCAGCATTCTGCACATTGATTTCCAGAGTAGCTGGACCAGTTTCCAATCCCACCATCAATGGTTGAAGGTTCCATTTTCTCCATCATAACCAGCATCTGTAGCATTCTGACAGGGGTGGGATGAAATCTTAATGTTCTTTAAATATGTGTTTCCTTAATTGTTAAGGATAAGGAGCACTATTAAAGATTTTCTTTGCTATTTACATTTCTTCTGAACACCACCTGTTCAGACCCATAGCCTATTTGTTATCTTGATCTTTGTATTTTAAGCTCTTTTTATATTTCATACAAGAAACCTCTATTGGATGTATAAATGGCAAATATGCTGTCACATTTTGTGGGCTTACTCTTTAGCGGATTGATTATTTCCTTAGGTTTTTAGTTTTGAGGTCCCACTTGTCAGTAGTTTTCACTAATTGCACAGCAAATTGAATCCTATAAGGAAGTCCTTTCCTACACCTATAAATGCAGGAGGACACTGTTTCTAGCAGATTCGGTATTCCAGGTCTTGCATGGAGGTTTTCAGTCCATTTGGACTTTACTTTTGTGCAGATGGCAATAAATACATGTCTATTGTCATTCTTCTACACATGGACATTCTGTTTGATAAATATATTTATCAGAGATTCTGTCTTTCCTCCAGTGTGTATTTTTTGGCAACATCGTCAAATACTGTGAGACATCTGTAATTATGTCCACTCTTGTTCTTTTCTTCTATTTTGTTCCATGGCTTTGAATGTCTGCTTTGTCTCAATACTCTGCTGATTTTATTACTATAGCTCTGTAATGTAGCTTGAAATCCGGTAAATCACTGCAGCATCGTTCCTTTTGCTCAGGGATGCTTTGAAAACATGGAGTCTTTTGTGTCTCAATATTAATTTTAGAATGATTCATATTTTCTTTTTCTGTTTCTATGAGAACTTTAGTGTAGGATTTGCCTGGCATTGCACTGATTCTGTAAATTGCTTTTGGTACCACGGTCCTTTAGACAGTCAGTTCTACCAGTCTCTGTACACGGGGCATATTAAGGTCTTAAATTTCACAATGAAATGCTGGGAGTAGTTTTCGGGACATTGACTCTTTTGACCTTTGAAGGCATGTGAGCTTTAACAGCTGTTCATGGTTTGCCAAAGTGTTCTTTCTTTCTCTCTTATTGAAAATACTGTGACTGCCAGTGTCAGAGCATCTACATTGAGATTCCACACATCTCATCTTCTCTCACATAATCTTGGATTATTCAATGATCTACTGATTAAAGTCTTAACCATATCTTGTTAAATATTAAAGACCTCTACTGTTTCTATTTATTCCAAGGTTTGGTTAGTTTTAGTGTTTATTTTGACCTATCTTTTAGGCTGCTGTTTCTGAAATATTTGATCACCCATGTTCTCATTTTCAATGAATGTGTCAATTGACAGGAACTCCTCTTTGCATACTGTACAGCTTGAATTCTCATTGGTCATATGAGTTGTAATAATTCTTGAAAGACTCCAGCACCAGGTTGGCTTAGGTTTAAATTTTGCAACCATTTGGGATAGTATTTTATTTCTGTGTTTACAATGTTCACAGGAGTCACAGAATGATTCAATCTAAAGTCTCAGTCATGTGCCAGCAAAAACCAGAACTAGGTTCTGTTCTCCAGACTCCAAACTTGACTTTTTAAAATTTTCCAGCTGTGCAGTAGCTTTCCCTGTGTATTGATCCCTCATTGAGATGGGTGTTAGTCACTTCAGCACTTTTAATGTCCTGGTTGTCATGATGACCTTACCAGGTGAGAACTCTCCCTGACAAATGTGAGGGACTCCTTCAGCCAGGATAGCATTTGCATGTCTCAGACACTCTTTGAAAGACCCTGGAAGTCTCACTATTTTTAACCACCAAAAACTAAGATATGTTGGAGACATTTATCTGGCATTTTATTTTTTATTGTGTGTGTGCGCGTGTGTACGTGCATGCGTGCCTGCGTGCACGTGCGTGCATGCGTGCGTGCGTGCATGCGTGTGTGTGTGTGTGTGTGTGTGTGTGTGTGTGTGTGTGTGTGTGTGTGTTGGGATCTCCACACTGAGCGTAAAATAACCTTTTGAAGCCATTGTGATTCAAGGTTTGTCTAAAGCCTCTGGAACATTTAGTCACAGATTTCAGTAGCATTAGGTTCTAACTGGGATTCCAGGGACCCCACTCATGCCCTACTTCATTGTTGACAAATAATCTAATTTTATTGTTACCCACCTGGAAAACTACATTGAAAACAGGGATCCACAGATTGGAGCCCACTGTCAAAATGGGCAGCAGAAGATACACCCTCGATAAGAACGATGCCTGCAACCAGTCTACCGCCATAGACCAAATTTTGCAAAGAATGACTCAGTAATCCTTTGCCAAGTTCACTCTGGAATTTCGGTCTCTAAATTTCACCTTTGAAATGAGGTGAATTTCTCCTGCCATTCACATTTCAGCGGGGGCAAGGATAGTTCCCAGCCTGCCATCGAAACACTTCAGCAGCCTCTTGACCAGCCTCATGTCAACCTCCATGTCAATCCATGGACCAGCCTCATGGAACCTTCTGGGGTGGTTCCTGACCATTTGGGAATAGCAAAGCTTCTGACCCTATGGCAACTCTTCTTTCTGGTTGCCTTTTTGATCAAGCACTGTGTGGGATAATGCCCCAAGAGGCCCTTCTCCTAGTTCAGTTGTTAGCAGGTGTTGCTGAACAGATTCACACTCTCTGGGCAAACGGGAAGTCAGTGGTGTCAGAGGCAGAGGGTTGCTTTAGGTTAAAGGCAGCAAACATCTTGCATACACACATTTTATGCACTTTTCGGGGATTTCTGCCACACCCTCTGAAGTAAATGGTAGAGCCATAGTTGGTGCCAAGCGTTTTCTTTTGGGGCCAGAAGGAGTAGAGACTCAACTCATGAATGCAGAAAAGGGAAGACGATGTTGTCAATTATTTTTCTAAGGAGGAAAGAGAACAGGAAAGCATCACCCAAAGTTGAGTCAGGAAATTTAGTTTGAAAATAAAAAGAATGGTATGCAGTTTTAAACAAACAACAATAACCAAAACAACAACAACAACAAAACCCAAATCTTGAATGTCCTGTTTCTTCAGACTTGAAAATTTAAGTTTCTGGGTCATCTTTGTCAGTTCAGGTCCACTAACTTTAATCCCTTGGTTCCTTCTCCATGAGTTCTATAATTGTCTAGAATTGATCATCATTGGTTGGAGGAAGGACCGACTTAGTGGACAATTATACTGGTAAATACTCTACAGAAATAATAGCTGTTGCATAGACTACACACTCTTGAAGTGCAAGGAAATACTATATTAGACTAACGGAAGTATTGTGAAGTGAAGCCCCTTAAGAAACACAATTTAGCATGTACTTTTAAAATGGTCTGTACTGCACAAGGTGATTACCATATCTAAATGGTTCCAGGCCTCTTTGAAGGAATTTGGAAGAACAGAATTATTGATTGGGTCAAAACCAAATGACATAGAAAAATTTTATCACTATACCAAATACCTGAGATAATCAACTGATAGAGAGAAAGGCTTATTTAAGCTTACAGTTTCAAGGTTCTAGTCAATAATTTAACACTATTGTTTTTGAATTGAGTTAGGATGCATGTCATGACAGAATGGTGTGGTGAGCACAATGAGGAACAAGAGAATAGGAAGGAGCTGCAGACTCATTTTTGAGGGCATACTCATAGAATCCTAAACTCCTCCCAATGACACCTTGTCATTCGAATAGAAACATCTTCTATTCTTTTCCTGGCACAATCTTCCTGCCCCTCATGCCCTTCTCTTTCTCATGCTCTCCCTTCTCTTTCCCCTAACTCTGTCTCCCCTCCCTTCATGCTCCCAATTTGCCCAGGAGATGTTGTTTCGTTCCACCTTCTCCAGGGGTACACAGGAAGATTAAGACAGGGAAAGAATAGAGGAGAACAAGAAAAGAGATACCATAATAGAGGGAGCCATTATAGATTTAAGGAGAAATCTGGCACTAGGAAAATGCCCAGAGATCTACAAGGATGATCCCAACTAACATCTAAGCAATAGTGGAGAGGGGATCTTTAATGCCCTTCTATGATAATGAGGTTGACAACTACCTTATATGCCATCCTAAAGCCTTCATCTAGTAGCTGATGGAAGCAGAAGCAAACACCCACAGCTAAACACTAGATGATATCCTGGAATCCAGTTATAGAGAGGGAGGAGTGATGAGCAAAGGGGTCAAGACCAGGCCGGAGAAACCCACAAAATCCGTTGACCTGGATAAGGGAATCTCATGCACCCCAGTCTGATAGCTGGGAAACCAGCATAGAACCTACCCAGACTCCCTGAATGTGGGTGTTAGTTAGGAGGTCTGGGCAGTCAATGGGGTCTCTAGTAATGGATCAGTATTTATCGCTAGTATACAAATGAACTTTCAGAGCCCCTCCCACATAGAGGGATACTTTTTCAGCCTAAACACATGGGGGAGAAGGCCTAGGCTCTGCCCCAAATGATATGACAGACTTTGAAGACTCCCCATGGAAGGCTTCACCCTCCCTGGGGAACAGAAAGGAGATGTGCTGGGTTTGGTAGGGGTGGTAGGGGAAGATGAGAGGGTGAGCGAAGTGGGATTGACATGTAAAACAACCTTGTTTCACATTTAAATTAAAAAAGAAAATAAAAATGAAAGAAACATCCTTGGCCGCAATATATTAATACACATGCTTTCAGGAGATATTCAACATACAAATGGGGAAACTGGATAAGACCGAACTAGACTCCCTTAAGATAGGTGACAATGGTATAACTGGAACAATGTATGAAGCCATTGGTAGTGGCTCCAAGATGTAACACTAATGCACAAACTGACTTAGGATATTTCAATCTATATGGAGAGATACCATGTCCAGCTTAGACACAGGTGTCTTGGTCCTGCCTCAAGGAGATGATGGAACAGGCTTAGTAGACTTTCTAGGGGTGGCCTTACCCTCTCCAAAGAGCAGAAGGGAGGTGGGAGGTGGGAGATCAGGAGGAGAGGAGGGAAAGGGAACTGGGATTGAAATGTAATAAACATACACACACAATATATATAGAATATATATCAATATCAGTGTCTCTGATAAGTTTTTTGGGATATTTTCCCATTCCTACCCACCAGGATGCAATGCAGTGTCCAGTAGCACTATCTAATAAGTCTATATACTCAAGTATCCACTACCAGGCACCATTCTAATAAATAACAATATACTGCCTGACAATTTCAAATAGCTATGATTTTATGAGACTCCCATTGTCATGGGGAAAATATGCAATAAACAAATAACAATGCCACTTTTGTTCACCAAACAACCTGTAAAGAAAGCAGTTTTGGTTATCATGGTCACCAATAAGAAAGTGACCAAAGTGAGATCTCAACTCAAGCCAGACTCTTGCAATGAAAGGTTCCCTTGAAGAGAAAGGAGTTCTGTGCTGCAGCAAGGAAAAGGAAGAGGGGACTTTATGGGCAAAATAAATCTACATGTAATATCATTCTGCAAAAACAAACTCCAGCTGTCAAATCATTCAATTGCCCCCTCCCCAGTCCTTTGACTTTTAGATGTCAATATAATTTTCCCAGGAATCACAGTGAGTTCTTGGAGAAATAACCTCTAACAGGGCTCAGATTTATCAGTCAATTAATTTAGAGTGGGGACATTTTGGAAACAGAATTAGATCTGCGGGTTTGTTTGGTATCTTCCTGGAGAAAGATGTACTATCTCCTGCCCATCTCACTACTTGATCTCCTCCTCCTTAGAGTATCCATCTTCCCCAAATAACCATTGTGTGGCTGGTGAGAGAGCCCTCCTCATTGAGTGCAGGTATGGCTGTCTGTGAGTGCTGAGGATGCTACTACCACTGTTTCCAGGCTCACCCATCTTCAATGGATGCTCCTGGTTCCAAAGGCAGCATTGCAGTACTTCAGTCCACTATAAATATTTCAACTTTCTCCTGCATTGTCTCTCCCCTGTTGCTTTTCTATGTGTTTGGGGACTTTTTTCTCTTCCTCATGGAGCTCTGAAGGAATATTTTTTCTTGAATCCTCACTTAAATGGAATTATGAACTGCCAAGAAGAAGCTCTTCTGTTGATTAGGTTCCCCCTACCCTCCATTTGGGGAAAATGAAATGACTAAAATATAAATTTAATTTGAATGGTTCTTAAATATCTTTTTTCAACATTGACAAGGAATTTGCCTCTGCATTTTGATTCCACATGTTAAAAAACAAAACAAAACAAAAAACCCCAGAAAAATTCTTAATACCTGGAAGATGAGGCTGAAACAGCAGTCTAAACACAAACTAGCAAAAATGATGATGATAAAATGTCTTTTGCATGTCTGACCTAGAAATACATCTAATGGCCCACTCAGAGGTTGATGGCATTGTTACTGTAAGTAACATATTCTTGTAAAGTACGCCTCTAATTCAATCTTAAACTGTCCCAGAGAATTTGCAAAGGTTGTCAAATGTGAATTCAAAAATCTCAGCATTCAGAAAGGGCCATGTTAAAAGTGTAAGAAAACAAGGCAAGACAGAAGAAGATGTGTTTTTTTCTCATTACCAGAGGGTTATGTGTACTCTAATTCAATTAACTTTGACTTATTCATTTCATGGATTTGGTTGTATATGTGTATGGACATGTCCTGATGCCCACATATTGGCTTCAGAGGACAACTTCTGGGTGATAGTTAATTCCTTCTGCTTTGTGAATCACAAGGGTCAAACTGAGGATGTCAGCCATAATGGTAAGTGACTTTACCTGCTGGGCTATCTAACTAACCTGTCAAATACTTCTTACCATAAAATGAGGTGCCTCTGAATAAAAGGCTTCACAATTTTTTTTCTGTTTATTGTCTTATCATTTGGGAACAAAATGGATCTCTTATTAAATTCCCTCTCCAAAAGTTTTAAGTGTCTAAGTATCACACTGGATGGATAAATTTCCACATGGGTTAGTTTAATAGAGCCTGAAAGAAGACAAAGTCACCTCACTCCAAATGAGATAATCACTGTAAAATGGACTGCTGATGACCATGCTGAGAAGACTCTCCCTGCCTTGATGGAAGGCAACTCAAATATCAACACCAACAATGACTCAGAAGCTAACCATCTTCCAGAAACTGGTATCCACTGCTCTCTGTGAAAAGCCCACTGGCACAGTGTGTCCTTCTCTTGCCCAAGTGGCCCCTTTCCTCCTTTCCTATTAATTAGCATCTTTGTAGCTGGATACTTGAAATGAAGGCTGAAGCTGATAACACCTCAATCTTCTGTTTCTTCTACTCAAGTGTGAGAAAACCTTCATGGTGGGATTCCGGCTGTTGCTTGTCCTGACCCTGAATTGCAATACTCACATTTTACCCTTTGGACTAAGCAGAGAGAGAGGCCTTAAGGTAGAAGTCAGCAGACTTGGTGAGACTCTGGAGTGAAAACAGCAGATGATCTAAAGTTCAAAACTGTGTTTTGCCACCTAAAGAAACAAGCAGTTCAGTTATATCATTAAATGTGTCTTCATAGATTATGAAAGCAGCTATGCATTCTTGACTCCCTTGGGTACATATTACTCTGCAATTACTCTGCATTGCTTCTCTTGATGAGGAGTGGATGCTGCCTAGCTGCTAAAATCCAAGTCTAGGTAATGTGCTTTCAGTGGATGTGATACCATGCAGATGCTTCTCTCTCTCTCTCTCTCTCTCTCTCTCTCTCTCTCTCTCTCTCTCTCTCTCTCTCTCTCTCTCTCTCTCTCTCTCTGTTATAAAGCAACAAAATGTGAAGGTTCTAAGAGCTGTCAGGACCTAATAAGTTTTGTTCAGCAGTGGGCATGCAATTGTTGTCAGTGTACTTTTAAGTACAAAGAGGTATAGTCCATGGATTATCTCTCTTAGCCATTCCTATGGGAGACCTTCCCATCCAGTAAGCCATGTTAGTAAATAGGACCATCCGGGTTCAACAAGCCCCAGCTGAATGTCTAATCAATGCAGATGCCATGAGGCACAGAACAGAAAACCCACCCACATAGCACCTGCTTCATAACTTTGGGACCATTTATTTTTCACAGAAAAGCCAAATGACAGCCATGCTCTCTTGGAACTTACATGTTAATGTGTTTACTAGTGAAGTACCAAAAACTGCGAGGTGAGTGATGCTTAAAAAGATGTTAGTGTATAAAACTATAAAATTCTTACTTTTAAAAAAATGAATACATCTTTCCAGAATGGTTGTAGCCCTAATTCTGCTTTCCCTGAAACTTTGCAATTACCAGTCCACAAATTAAAATGGAGAAAATTTAAATATGAACCCCTTGGTGTCCACATCTTTAGTTTTAGGAATTTAAAGGAGTTGCAAGTGAATGACTTCTTTTCTTGGATATTTGTACACATTTCTGATTTTCTCATAATATTGGATGAAACTGCTATTGTGTAGGAAAATGTACAAAGGGAGATTGCAGACCCATAGCCAGGGTTCATGTATAAAAGCAAGGGATTAGATTTATTTGTCTTGACCTATTTATCCATACTTCTGATAACAATATTGCCATCTGATACACCATTTTCACTGAAAGTTTAACTTGTGACTCATGACACTGTTTGTTGCATGTCATTACTTTTTGTCTTTCAATCAGATCCAGAACAATCAGCAAAGGAGACAAAGTAATATTTTTTCAATGATGTGCTTACTCTAAGTTGTAGAGAGCTGCGAAGTACTGTACGGCACCTTAAAGACAGCGCTGGCTTCCGCCTTCCACCTTCCAGATGGTGAGCGCTCTCTGGCGTAAACAAGTCCTTATTTGGTTAAGCCTGTTCAGCCTGTTTGCTTCTGCGTTAGAGTAGCCTATCTGCAGGGTCCACGTAGCTCATTGGAGTTGGTCAGCACAAGGGGATTTAAGCCTGTGCGGGTTTTCCCCGGCAGCAGAAGAAGCTTGTTCAATGATCCTGAATAAACTGCATGAAGAAGATCTTCCCGGAGTTGTGTCTTCCTTGCTGGTCAAGGCAGGCATGGTACACTAAATCATAATCTTCTTTCTCTGGAAACAGAAAGCAGTGGAAGAGAAAGTTGACAGGGCCACCTGTGCTTAGTTGCATATGATTTTAGACTAGAGTTAATAGCATGAAATATATTCATACAGTGATCTTCGGCAAATGTGAAATTTCTTTGCTTCATAATAGAAATTCATTACCAATGGAAAGGCTTAAAAATCAGAGAAAATGACTCAGGAAAACTTCTGGAGAACATAACAGACTTGCAAAGCAAAGAAAATCATGCCTTAAACCATAAAGAACAACCTAACATTAAGCCAGTTTAGTAGAAGTTCACACATACACACACACACACACACACACACACACACACACACACACACTATGACAACCTAAAGGTAATTCTGTATGTATTCAAAGAATGTAATAATTCCATTTATAGGAAAGAATGCTTACTTTAAAATTCATATTGGGTCCAAATGACATCCTAAAACTGCATTATTCATTAAATTTTACTTATGATTTATGTCACTTTAATTTTGTCAAATAGACTAGTGCTAAAATAACGTCATTTTGGTTAGAATAATTTGCAAATAGTCCAATGGAATAATGAGGTAGAATTTCAAACAAGTAAAACTTGTACTTCAAGGTTCATAAATGCAAGTCTGGTTAACAAGGGATAGACATCACTTTTATTTACAAACATGCATCAATGAGGTTAGTGTTATGTGATCTACTCATTACCTCTCTCAGATGCTTATTCCTTTTTTTTTGGTTATTGAACATGTACCTATTATGGTCATCACAATGGATGTTCCAACAATATGAAAAAGCATATGTTGCCTCTATACAACAAGACAATCTTGTGGAGGCAATATCCAATGCAAAATTATGTTATAATGCATACTAGGAAAGATAGGATTAGGATTTCTGTAGAACTTTACTAGGGAAATCAAAGAAGACATAGTATTTCCTGAGCCTGGCTAGGAGCTACCTCTGAACCAGCACATATGCTGCATTCAGCCTTGGTCAAAGAAACTTCTGTTTACTGCAAGAAGCTATCAATATGGAAACACATGGCCTGCCAAAGTGTCAAGAAGAGAGTGAGTTCTCAGACATTCTTAAATAGTCTATCTTTACCAATGTTTCTACAGCATTCCACCCAGGCTCAAGGAACAGGACAGAGGGGGCTAAATGAGTGTAAGAGCTGCAAATTGGGAAGGAGTGTTGAGAAATGCTTTCTTCCAAGATGACATGGCTGTTGTATTCATGAGATCACAACATGGGCTGCCTCTGCAAAAGGCAGTCATAATTCCTCTATAGATGGAAAATATGCTCTCCAGTCCCAATTTTACTTTGGAGCTATTGTCTGTTAGCTGTTGGGAGTGGAGGAAACATTCTTGTTGAGGACATAGTCATGGGTAGGTTTTCTGTGTTCCAGGTGATGGCTTCCCATTCATGTATGTTTTGGGGTCCACACTCATGCATGAACTAGAGCCCTCCATTCATGCATATATTAATGCCCCATAATCATGAATGTATTAGAAGCAATAACTGGACTTAGTAAGTTGTCAAAAAAAAAACAAGTACAAATTTAGAAAATGGAAGAGTTAGAGAGAATACAGTGGAAATAGAGGATGAAAACAGAAGTTGGTTATATTATCATTGCATTTTATTGTATAACATATATTTCTCAAAGATTATTCTTTTATTCTGTTAGAGTTTCATACAGTATGTTTGATCAAATTACCTCTCTGTCAACTCCTTAAAGATCTACCTCTTTTCCTACCCATGTAACTTTGTATACACTATGATTTTAATTTGTACAGTCAACAGAGTCTTGATTGGGTGTCTTTCCCCTGAATCACAACTTACCAGGGCAACATTCTTAAATAAAACTGACTCTCCCACTCCAAGAAACTACCACTTGACTATATATCCTTGCCTAAGAGTGAAACTTCATGTTGTCCTCCCCTCTCTATGCCAAGATTTGGTCTGAATTAAGCTTGTGTAGGGCTTGTGCATACTGTCACAATTGCTGTGTGCTTCAATGCACAGCTGATCTATTGTGTCTGGAGAATGTTTCCTTGTATTCTTCTAGAATCTTCTAGATCTCTAGATCTTACAATATTTCCAATACCTCTATTGAAATCATCTCTTAGCCTTGGGAGGAAAGAATATGACACAGCTGTCTCATTTAAGGTAGAGCATTACCTGAAAGTTTCATCCCTACTTGCTAGCTTTCATAGTTCTGGAAGAAACTATGCCTGTTACTGAAAGAGAAAAGTCATTATCATTCATACTCAAGCCTATGAGCTAAAATAATGTCTGGCCTGCCAAGATAAGCCAATTGGAGCAATGGTCACATGAATATCATGGAAGTAACCAACCACTTCAGACTGGATTTAAGTCCCACTATATAAGACAAAAACCATTGCTCAACAAAGTACCTCTGATAGAAAAGACATAGGCCCTAAGAGAAAACCTACTATTCTACTAAATTCCACTATTATTCTACTAAATGGGCATAGTGTTAAATGATCCCTAATGACTTATTATTGTTCAACCATCATCAAAGAAGCTGCTAATTGTAGTAGATGGTGATTAACACAGAGACTCTTAATGGGCCAAGATAGAGAGAATAAGTAACGGGGGGGGATATAAAGGACAGACTTTTGTTATTTCAGGAACAAAAACAAATAGTATCCTGAAAGAGACTATTACTGGCAGGGATATATAGTCAATGAGGCAGGGGTGGTGGGTGAGGGGGTGGGGTTGGAGTTGGGATTTCTCCGACTCAGGAAGGCAGCAGGTGCAAAACTCAGTTGTATGATCAGAGGGAGAACAGTGCATACAAAGAGAGATGGTGATGAGAAGGTGATTGCCACTCAGCTTTTGACCAAGATCATAGAGGCAAAGGATGTTATGGAGCACTCCAGGCACCCTAGTTCAATCTCTTCACTTTACAGGTGAAGAAACAAGCTCAGAAGGGTTAAATGACTTGGCCAAGGTGACATTGCTAATGAGTGGTGGTTCTGGGATCAGAGCCCAGGGCTCCTAATTACCCCTTTAATGCTTTCCCACCACACCATGCTGATTCTTTGTATCTGTGCTAATGAGTAGATCAAGATGCTGTGAAATTAGCATAATAATTATTTGTATATCAATACTGCATTTAAAATAGTGCAGTGTAACATAGCTTATCCTTCACTACCCATGCTTGTAACTTGTCAATGTATTAGTCATAAATAAATACGTAATAGCTGGCTTAAAAGTTCAGATCAGAACCCAAACTTGAGACTTGTAAATCTAACACTATGTCTGTCTTAATGGATTTTTAGATTAATGACATTGATTCTTCACAGTATTCAATAATTTTAGTGTTGTGTCCTAAGCATCTGACTAGGACTAAACGGCTTCGCTTCAGCCCACAAGATTCAGTATTACATTCAGTCAGCTTAGAGTCCAGTGCATGTGGAGCACACTTTGTTTTGTTTCTACACAAAAGTGAGAAAGTCTTTTCATGCAATGCCTAATGGAAAAAATGGGCAATTTCTGACCAAGATTCTGGAAGAATACCTCTCCTAAACTGACATTCAAATAACCAGGTAATCATTCTCAGATGAGGGTGGCTAGCCATGGAGGATAGGGAACAGAAAGGGGAGGAAATTACAGTTGTTGTTTAATTAGACCACTGTTAGGTCTTCAAAGTGAAATTACCTGGTGTTCTCCTGTGACAGATGACACTGCTATGGAAAGCTGGTGATGAAACACAGCCACTGAATTACATTGCACTGCAAACTGCATTTGTCCTTAGGTGCACAGCAATTTGCTATAATAATGATCATCCATTTGCAGGACAGCTGAGATTTTTTAGTAGCTTGATTGCTTTTGGCATTGCTTTATTAGTCTAGGAAGCATGCAACACATTTGCAACCATTCTTAGATTGTACCAACTATACTGTTCTCCTCCCAAAAGCCTGCTGTTTAAGCTGTGTTTATGTTACTTCTCTCTATTTTTTTTCTTGCAATCTCAAACAGTGTTGACTATTGTTTTAATCAACACCAGCATATCGATTCCCATTCCTAAAATTTCAAGTTCACTTGAATCAGTGAGTTTTATGGACAGGTGTATTTGTGATCAATGTTCCTAGGGGAACCCACTTCTCTTTCCCCATAATCTCCTTCTTGAGAATTACACTAACATCCATATCCAGCTAGTCATTGATAACACCCCCAAGCCTTTACTGAATTGCACTGGAAAAGAACCTAATGGTGTTGACTCTTTCCAGATCACTGAAGAAATCAACTCTGTTCCCTGTTGCTGGTACTTTTCAGCCCATCCATCTTGAAAATGTCTATGGGATGAATCTGCTGGAGTTTCAGAAATGAAATTCCAAGGCCTGGATTCTCTCACACAGCCACTTTATATACAAAGAGGAGAATAGCAGAAAGGTCATTTCCAAAGAAAGTGACATTTATTCTGTATTCACTGAAAAGCCAAAAGAGTTTTTCATTCACCCGTACCCACTGAGCCCTGTGTCTCTCTCAGAAGAGGTGAAAAGAGGCTGTGCCTATCTATACCAGCATCAGAGTCCAGGCTCAGACCTGTCTGAAAGAAATGGATTCTTTCAAGGCAAGAACCTTCTGGCCTCACCAGAGGCTTTATTTTGTGTAGAGTCAAGCTTGCTTGATGGGTTTTGTTTACTTTGATCTGTACAGCTAAGCTATGCCCACCTCCTTTCTGAGTTACATCTGCCCCAAAGTTATCTTTCTTTGACAGAGTAAGGCAATAACTCTGAGCTAATAAACACACATGTATACCCTACATATGAATGACATAGGATATTCATTTATGCAGTTACATGTGTGTATCCTTTATCTATCTTCTATCATCTATGTATCTGTGTCTATCATCTACCATGCTATACAAACTACTAGTTTTCTGTAGTTTAAAAGAAAAAGACTAAGTTATAAGTAAATACTGTTAGTTAAACCAAGACCAAGTATATGTGAATAAAGTAAAATATAAAACATGTCTCAAAACTTATACTATCCAGTAGATTCTAGCATGTTGGCAGTAAGATCATTAGTGAGAGCCTTGCTGAGCAGAACACTTGAGCTGTTCAATAGCAAATATCACTGTGGCATTGAGCAGCAGCTTCCTTCTACATGGTTGTTTTACACAGACTTGAAAGCCAGTGCTTTTGCATTTGCAGAGTACTATGGATGGTAAGTAGCCAGAGAAAGGAGGGAAGAAACCAAGAGGGAGCTTGGTAACTTCTGTCTCACATAAGTAGAATATGTATATCATCTTTGCCTCAGTTCTTAACTGTAACTTTTTTTCCCCCAGAAGATCATGTTGCTGAACCGTTAGTTAAATGACACAGGCTCTGAGAAGCCATCATGACCACACCAATGGCTAATTCTATATATCCTTGACTGAATTACTGAAGCGCCTTGTATTTTTCAAAATTTCTCTTGGAAAATGAATTTCACCTTACTCTCTACCTTGTTGGTTCATTGTGAAAGTAAATGAATTAACACAGGTGAAATAATCATAATACGTGACAAGGACTCATTATTGTAGACCATTAAGGAATGCCCCATCAGAAGAAACTCAGGTCACTGTGAAATTGAAAAGTTTGGAAGGTGAGAGACAATGTTGTTAAAGTTAAGGTGAAGTGAAACTGTAAATCTAGCTGTTGAAATAATAAACAGAGTAATTATTGGTGAATTAGCAGCAAGTCGTGTGGCATTACATTTAAGAATTGAACCTTGCTCCAACTACTTTTAACTTCTTTAATGTTTAAGACCTATAAATGTCAGAGCTCACTAATTTCTTTGGCTTTCAATAAATGCCAGTGACTTTGAGAATTGCTATCCCTTTAGCTTATCTGGCAAGAGCACAAGCTTAAAGGGTATCCAAGAGGGCAATGATGGCCCATTCTCTTCCCCATGGAAAATGAGGGTTACTGAAGTCACACAGCTTCTCGGGCTACTGAGGTTCTGGGGACCTTCAGCATGGAGCTTCATGAACTAAGGTGCACAGGGGAGTTTCCAAGGACAGGGGTGACTTAGCCCCTGTCTGCTAAAGAACACTCAAGTCACTAGCAGAAATATATGGGCGAGCATACATGTTTAAATCCTCTGGAATCCTCTGAGAGTCAATGTAGCTAATAACATGGTCTCAATATCTAAAGCATATCTCATTTAGTTCCCCCCAAAGGTGATTTAAATATTTCAAATGAAAATGCTCCTAACAGAAGGGAAACACACCTGACCAGAGACTCTGGAGGAGAATTTTGCTTTAATAATACAAGATCATTACTGCAGGTGTCAATTATTGAACTGTGCTATCATGTAGTGGGCTACTGAGCTATGAAGGACTGTTTGCCTTGCCCTAAGTGACCCCAGTGCACATTCTTTTTAATAGCCTTCATGCTTCTTTCCTGATGGATAGGCAGTTTAGTTTTTCTCTCAACTGTATGGTCGTTTCTCTTCTCGTATTGGATTGGGCATCAAGATAGAAAGAAAAAAAATAGATTGCATTAATTTTACACAAACTAAACTAATTAGATTCATTCTGTTTTCTTAAAACTACTGTCATATAAGTAACTGTTAATAACTCATGTCTTGTGCATCTTCATTTTGTCCTCTGATACTTTTTAAAATATGAAGAGAATTGCTGGTTCTACAATTCCCTAGCTTGGCATAGAGCTGTACTTAGCAAAACGCTGGTTAGGTAACACTCATGAGAAGGGCTTGAGAGAATGATGGTGATGCCTTGAAGGAGCATATATACTTATTAATATATATGTATTTTTAATAGTTTTATTTCTGTAAATATTGGCAGCTAGGTACCATAAAGATTTCTGGTGGTACAGCAAAAAAACAAGGTACACATTTGTTCTCCTTCTGAAGCTTACACCCTGTAGGTGGGAATCACATGCAAAATTGAGAGACAGTAAAGGAACATAATGATTTCAGAATATGTTTGTTATGTTGAAATAAAAATGGGTGTTGTGCTGAATGAAGGAGAGGATGTGATTTAAGCTGGAAGAAAGGGAGACTATGCGAGCTTGCACTTCAGTGACCTGAAAGCACCACAGCAAATCTCCCAGATCCTTTTAGACCAAACAAAAAGCTGGGGAGTTAGCTAGAGTGCTTTAAGGACGATGAAGCCTTAAGTCTACAGGCTATATTGATCACAGGGAAGTGGGAGGGAAATGGGAAATAGTGGGAAAATGGTGTAGTTCTGCTGCACCAATCACTTCATGCTGGCAAGAAAGGAAAAGGGAGCCTTGAACATGAGGAAGTGGCGAGGATTGGGAGCCGAGTTCTGAGAAGGTCTGAGCATAACCCGGAGTATCTAAAAGCAGCCAGTGATATTCTTTGTTAATGCTGATGTACAGGAGCAAGCATATAGAGGGTTTGGGGGGGGAGGCGAGAAAATTTCTGTAATAGAATGAGCTGTATGTTGAAGGAATTGATTTAATTCAGCCTCACAACTGTGTTTCTGATCAGCGTGTATTTCTATTTCTAGGGCTGGCAAGAGTTAATGGCAGAAAATACCTTGGAATTCAGTTAGGTTTCTCTACACATAAATTTAAGCTGTGGTTAACTATAGCTATGAATTAGACTCACCTGATGCTTAATGATACAGCTGCCCAGACCCCATTCCAGATGAATTAAATTGGAATCTGTGGGTAGTTGGGCCTAGGGTGATGTGTGTGGATCTGATGTGCACACTACTCCCAGCTGAGAATCATTACCCTCGAGCAGGTGTTCACAACCTTGACTGCACATTAGAATCACTTGGTTAAGCTTAAAAAAATAACCCATGCCCAGGCCTCACCTCAGATCAATTAAATAAGAATCTCTGGGGGCTGAAGATCTGAACATTGGCATTAAAAAAAAAAACAAAAAACAAAAACAAAATACCCCAAATAAGCTTCTTAGAAACCCTGCCTAGAGCTACAAAATCAAATGAAGCAAGATTGCTGACTTCTCAGTTTATTCTTTACTGCGGAGTCTATGAGCATGCACAGTACAGTATGGAATTCATAATAACAAAATAAAAAGCATAGGGAGATGTAGAGAGGCTCGATATGGTGACCTTTTTGACCAGGCTTACTTGGAATTTTCTGTGTTTTAGTTCATAAATTCTGAGTTCAGAGGATCCTCTCTGTCTCTTGCAAACCAGGATAGCAGGTGTTTTCATAGGGAGGTAGATGCCTCTTGGAAGACTGGGATGGTAAAAGAAGTTTTAACAGAGAATTGTAGCATATACTTCCTCATCACAAAGGCTGAAGAGCCAGGTGGCCATCAACATGCAATCTGAAACTGGTGGGAACAGCAACTATTTCAGGCAGCTCCAACAACATGGCATAAACATGAAATATGCAGGAGTGTGGAACCAGGAAACCTCTGGATTGCTGTGAAAGGCTATGAAGACAAAACTCAAGGTGAGTCTGGAAAAGTTCTAGATCACAAAGGTCCTCCTTGCTATTCTCAGACGTCTGACTTTCATCTCAAAGGCATAAAGGAATCATGGGTATTGTTAATGGTGGAGAATAATAGCTGTGCCTTTCTCTGAGTTTGGAAGCTTATTTTAGAAAGGGGCTTGGAGAAAAGCTCTGGGCTCATGTGCTTATTTCCTTGGAGCTCGCAAACCCAGTCAGGGACTAATTCATTTAACCCCTCTCACCGTGCTGGGCTCATTAGAAAAATATAGGGGTCACACTCGCACAGTGCAAGATTTAGATAAAATCAGTTTCCATTACTTGTGAAGAGGCTTCAGATAACACCACCTAGGAAGTTCCCTAGTATTTGGATGTCAGATTCTGTGAGAGTCTGGAGTCCATTTGTGCTTCACCACATGACCCTAAAAGGTTCATCAACCTATGTCTCAAAGTAGCATCTGTAAAGGACAGAGCTTGCCCACCAACTGGGATACCGCTGGTCAGATTAATGAAGTTCAATTTGAAATGCTTTTGTACTCTTAAAAACATTTCCCCACATCTCTGTTTAATATAATAGTCAAAATTCTAGCAAGATAACTATGACAATAAAGGAGGTGAAGGGGATACAAATTGGAAAGAAAGAAGTCAAGTTTTCACTATTTGAAGATGATATGATAGTATACATAAGGAGCATCAAAAATTCTACCAAGAACTTCTACAACTGATAAACACCTTCAGTAATATAGCAGGATGCAAGATATATTTTTAAAAAAACTTGTAGCCCTCATATATGCAGATGATAAATGTGCTGAGAAAAAAGGTCAGAGAAACATCACCCTTTATATAGCCACAAATAACACAAAATATCTTGGGGTATCCCTAACCAGACACATTAAAAACCTGTATAGCAAGAACTTTTGAGTCTTTAAAGAAAAAAAATTAAAGAAGATATCAGAATATGGAAAGATCCCTCATGCTTTTGGATAGGTATGATCAACATAGTAAAAATGCCAATCCTGCCAAAAATAATCTACAGATTTAATGCAACCTCAATCAAAATCCCAGCACAAGTCTTCACAGACCTTGAAAGAACAATACCCAACTTCATATGGAGAAACAAAAAACTCAGGATAGTCAAAACAATCCTGTACAATAAAGGATTATCTGGAAACATCACGATCCCTGACTTCAAGCTCAATTATAGAGCGGTAGTAATGAAAACAACTTGATTTTGGCATAAAAATAGACAGGTGGACCAATGGAATCAAATCAAAGACCCCGATATCAACCCGCACATAACTTTTGACAAAGAAGTCAAAAATATGAAATGAAAAAAGGAAACATATTCAACATATGTGCTGGTATAACTGACTGTCAGTTCAGAAATCTTCTAGGAGTCCTAGCTGGGGTCCTTCTTGTAGATCCTTGAGAGTTACCCTAGCATCAGGTTCTTCCCTAAGTCCATAGTGGCTCTCACTATTAAGATCTCTCCTCCTGCCTCAACCTCCTCATTTTCTCCTGTTCTCATCCCACCTCCCTTTTGCCTCCCTCCCCGCCCCCAGTTTTTCCTGTAGATCTCAACTAATTTTCCTTCCCATGTGTCCCTCTTAGGGTCCTTGGTATCACCTAGTTTCTCTAGATCTGTACTTGGTTATCCTTTGTTTTACATCCAATATCCACTTATGAGTGAATATATACTGTGTTTTTCTTTCTGAGTCTGGGTTACCTCACTCATCTTTTTTTTTTTTATTTTTCTAGTTGCATCCATTTACCTGAAACTATCATGAGGCATACTACTCCATTGTGTAAATATACCACATTTTTCTTATCCATTCTTCTGCTGAGGGGCATCTAGGTTGTTTCCTGGTTCTGGCTAACATAAATAATGCTTCTATATGCATTGTTGAACATAACACATCTTGGTGGTATGATTGAGCATCCCTTAATTAAATGCCTAAGAGTGGTATCACTGAGTTTTGAAGCAGATTGATTCCCAATTTTCTTAGAAACTGCAATACTGATTTCCAAAATGGCTGTTCAAGTTTGCACCCCCACCAGCAGTGTAGGAGTGTTCCCTTGACTTCACATCCTCTCCAATAGAAGCTGTTCTCAGTGTTTTTTTTGATCTTAGCCATTCTGACTGGTGTAAGATGGTATCTTAGAGTCATTTTGATTAGCATTTCCCTGATGATTAAAGATGTTGAGCACTTCCTTAAATGTTTTTTGGTTATTTGATATTCTTCTGGTAAGAATTCTCTGTTTATCTCTGTATGACATTTTTCAATTGGGCTATTTTGTAGTTTTATGACTAGTTTCTTGAGTTCTATATAAATTTTGTAGATCTGCCCTCTGTCAAATGTGGGGTTGGTGAAGATTATTTCCCATTCTGTAGACTGGCATTTTGTATTGTTGACAGTGTCTTTTGCCTAACAGAAGATTTTTGGTTTCAGGAGGTCCCATTTATTTATTGTTCCTCTCAGTGCCTGTGCTACTGGTATTATATTTAGGAAGTGGTCTCCTGTACCAATGGATTCTAGTCTACTTTCTCTTCTAAGAGGTTCAGTGTATCTGGATTTATGTTGAGGTCCTTCATACACTTGGATTTGGCTTTTGTGAATGGGGACAGATGTGGACCTATTTGCAGTCTAATACATGTTAACATCCAGTTGTGCCAGCACTACTTGTTCAAGAGGTTTTCCTCTTTCCGTTGTACCATGTTGGCTTCTTTGTTAAAAATCAGGTGTTCATAGATGTGTAGACTGACATCAGGGTCTTTGATTTGATAACATTGATTGACATGTCTGTTTTTACACTAATACCAAGCTGTTTTCATTACTATAACTCTGTAGAAGAGTTTGAAGTAAGGGATGGTGAAGCCTCCAGAAGTTCTTTTATTGCACAGGATTGCTTTTAGCTATTCTGTTTTATTTTGTTTGTTTGATTTTCATAAGAACTTGATTATTGTTAGTTTTTCAAGGTCTGTGAAGAATGGTGTTGGAATTTTGATAGCTTTTCTACATACTATGATGTAGGTCTTAAATGTTCCCCAAAGGCCACGTATTGCAGGTTTAGTCACCAGCCTGAGGTGCTATTGAGATGTAGAGAACAATTTAAGAGGTGAGGCCCTGTATTGGGACCCTGGCACAGCACATGTGGTGTGGTTGTGTATTCTCCTCTCTCTCTCTCTCTCTCTCTCTCTCTCTCTCTCTCTCTCTCTCTCTCTCTCTCTCTCTCTCCTTCCCTTTATCCCTCCTTTGTCTTTTTTCATTACCAGACATTATGATGTAAGTTGTTCTTTTCTACCACATACTTCTCACCATGATTGAAACTTTGGGAAAAGGCAACATAAGTCTCTCCTCCTCTAATTTTCTTCTGGTATTTTGACACAATAAGCTACCCTGATAGCAATCCAATTCCTTATTCCAAGTGAATCTTATTTCAGTCTTTTTCTTACATGTGTCTGTGTGAGTGCATGCATTTATGTATAAGTGAGAGCATGACATCTGGTGTCTTGATGTTACTCTGCATATTGTTTGTTGAGACAAGGTCTCTCATTGAACCCAGGAGTCACAGATATGACTAAACTGACTGGCTGGTGAGTCATAATGATCCTCCTGAAGCCTCCTCCTAAACACTAGAGCTACAGAACTTTTAGGTAGGTCATGGGAATCTTAACTAGCACTTTGCCAACTTAGCCATTTTCCCAGGCCTTATTAGTAATTTCCTATTCATTATTTACCATCCATTTAATTAATGTTTAATGTTTTTTTATCCACATCTCCTAACTTTCTCACTATTTTAAAATAACTATTTTATGAACTATGACATAATATATAACAGAAACAATAAGTAAACATATGTAAATACAATAAATATAAAACATACTGCAAACATTAGTACCAGAAAGTGAAAGTATACATAAGGTATTTGGCAATTTATATAGATTTCTTTTTTATTCCTTACTTATCCAACTGTTCATTTATATCTCTATGGCATATAATAATTATGTTATTTTTGTGTTGTATACTATTATTATATTAATTTTAATAATCATGATTTTCCAAATTGATCATAAAGGAATCTTTTCTGTTATTTCCTATCTCCCAGTGGCATGCTCCACTGATCTGTTTTGAAGAGACTTCCTTATATAGCAGCATGACAATATGGTCTAATTTCATCTTCTGTGTTTTCTGTCAGGTAAACACACTAGCTTAAGAAGACTTTGGGAAACAAGATCTAGGTGCTGCTATGTCACATTTGTTTGTGAAAGTTGTCCATCCAGATGAAAATATTACACTTTAGTTTGCATCTGGGATGATGATTTATTGTTAACTGTGCCTTCCAAGTTTCTCTGAATGCAACTTCTCTCCAGACTTTTGGATGCTTGGTGCAGTTGTAAGATTTGGCTGTAAAACTCAAAGTTTTCAGTAGCTACCACTTATGTCTGACATTTGATTTCTGGCCTTTTGATGCCCTTTTTTTGTTTCCTTATTTTACATCTTCTGGGTAGATTTTAGAAAGTTACCTACCTAGATATGGATTTTAGTTTTGATTTGTATTGGAAGACCTTACATCTGTCTTTCTACCACCCAAGTTCTCTAAAAATAATGTCTACCTTGATCCAGTACCATGTCATCAATGTCTAAAGTAATATGTGAAATCAAATGAACATTCAATCAATATTAGATACATAAAATAATTAACACATTTTATATGAGAGTCTGTCTTAGTTAGGGTTTATATTTCTGTGAAGAGGCACCATGACCACAGCAACTCTATGAAGGAAAACATTTCATTGAGATGGTAATTCAGAGGTTCAGTTCATTATCACCATGTCAGGGTACAGGGCACATACAGCCAGATACGGTGTTGGCCATATCTTGATCAAAAGGCAACAGGAAGTGGACTTAATATTCCACTAAGCTTGAGCCAAAGAGACCCCAAAGTCTGCCCCCACATTGATATACTTCCTCTAACAGAGTCTTACCTACTTCAAAAAGGCCACACCTTTTAACAGTGCCACTCCCTTTGGGGGTTATTTTCTTTTGAGCCACCACATCACATTCCACTTTCTAGCCCACAATGGTTTGTAGACATATCACAATGCAAGCATGCATACAGTCCAACTTTGAAAGTCGCTATAGTTTATAACAGTCTCAAACTTATTTAAGTCTGAAGGTCCAAGTCTCTCCTAAGTTCATGCAATCTCTTATATGCAATCCCCAGTAAAATCAAAATAAAAATGCAGCCACATACTTCCAACATCTTAATGGCATGGGATATACATTACCATTCTAAAATGCAGGGAAGGAAACATAATGAGGAAATACTAAAATCCAGCTAGGCAAACTCCAAGCTCTGCATCTCCATGTCTGATATCAAATGCTCTTCAGATCTCCACCTACTTTTATATTTGTTGACTCCAACACACTTTTTTTCTCTTAGGCTGATTCTACACCTAGTTATGCCATGTATTCCATGGCTCTGGCATTTCTAACATCTTGGGGTCTCCAAGGCATTCCATGCTTTAACTTTACAACCTCATGCAATGACCACTCTAGGTCTCAGTTAAGGGATAACCCTGATACATGCCTGTCCTCAGTGGATTTCCTTAATCTCGGGAGCAAATTCCTTAGCTCCTTTCCTGTATCCTTAACTCCAGAACCACATAAGTAATGCTGCCAATTTCTGCTACTTGCTGGGGCTAGAACAAGGCCCCCTTTTTTTCAATTATGTCCTCAACACCTTTCTGTCTTTCACTCCGTAAGATTTACTGTCCTGAAACTTGCTCCGTAGACTAGGCTGTCCTCACACTCAGAGATCTGCCAGCCTCTGCCTTTCTAGTGCTATGATTAAAGGTGTGCACTACCACACCCTGCTTTAGGATTTTCTTTTATTCCTTTTCACAAGTTTGAAATTTAGCTGTGTGGGATCTTGCCCTGAAGTTGCCTCTGCCTTTATTCTACTTCTTAATATTTTTATTTCTTTGAACACAGGATTTAGCTCTATTGAATTTACTGATGCCCCTTTCTCAATCTGCACATTTTATAATTATTTTTTCTCATCTTGCTCCTTTTAATTATAAAGCTGCATAAGAGTTATCAGAAATAAACTTATGACTGAGTGTATACTAGGCTGGTGATTTCTTCTGCCAATGGAATTATTCCAAGAACATTCACTTTAGCCTCAGGAAGATTGTTTGAACAAGGGCAAAAAGCAGTCACATTCTTGAAAATAAAATCACAAGAATGATCTCTAGGCCATATATTAATATGCTTCTCCTCTGTAACCTCTTGAGCCATTCCTCAACATTTCAAATAACTCTTAGCACCTCTGTCTTCCACATTCCTGCTAGTATGGCCCATTAAGCAGTAATTAAAGCATTCCACTGCTTTCCTAACACAAAGTACCAAAGTACCAATCCCTCCAAACAAAAAACATGGTCAGGCCTATCACAGCAGTACCCCATTCCCAGGTACCAACTTCTGTCTTAGATGAGTTTTCTATTGCTGTTAAGAGACACCATGGCCATGACAACTCTTTTGAAGGAAAACATTTAATTGCACTGTTGGCTTACATTTCAGAGGTTCAGTCTGTTATCAGTATGGCAGAGAGCATGGTGGCCTGAAGGCAGACATAGTGCTGGCTACATCTTGATCATAAAGCAACAGGAAGTGGACTAAGTACCACACTAAGAAAAACTTGAGCAAAGGAGAACTCAAAGCTCACACCTCAAATGACATACTTCTTCCAGCAAGGCCATGTGTACTTCAAAAAGTCCACACCTCCTAAAATTGTCACTCCTTTCAGTGACTATTTTTTCAAACCACCACAGAGTCTATGACAAGATATTATGAACTGGAAAGAGACTGTCATGTTCTGCTTTTGAGGGTTTGATTGATGGAAAGAGCAGATGAGACCCAGAAGATATTGTGTGGAAATGATAATGGTTGTCAGTAGTGATCATGCCAAGTACTAGTTAACTAAACTCCGCATCGAGAAGACCTTCAGGATCACAGGAACCTTACATGGATTAAGTTCACCACTGTGATTTATGTACCTGATCCTAGTTTATCTGTGGCTTAACAGTGAGTAGACTTCTACCACACAGGTGTTAAACATAATACAAAGAAGGGAGCCATCCAAGAAGATAGAAACCTGTAGTGTGTAAAGATGAACAGAGAGTAGCTGGCAATTTTATTTTTCTCTTCTGAGAAATCATCAAGAGAATTGGAGAGAAGCTCACATTTATTAAAGGTCTATAAACTACCACTACTGGAGATGGTGGTTGTGGTGGCCATGTGTTCCTCCTTGTGTTCATCTTCCTTCTTCCTCTCATTCAATGATTTCTCCTTCTCTCACTTCTTCTCTCTGCATTCTTCTGATATTGTTTCCTGTTAATCTTTCTACATTCTCTTTGTCTTCCTCATACCCCCATTTCTTCTTTTCCACAATACAGTTTAGCCATTTGATACTCTCTAGATGTTTCTTTCCCTTAACATCAATGATGAAGATCAACAAATGGAAATATTAGGCTTTCTTCTTAGACTTATTAGAGGAGTGAAAACCCAGATAATCCTTTGACTCCTAATATTTGAAAATATGTGCATAAGGGAAGTCAAAACTTACCAGTGTGAACTTCTTTGCAAATGAATGCCCAGTGGAGGAAATACTGAACTGTAAAAAAAAAAAAAAAAAAAAAAAAAAGGCTCAGAATAGGCAAGTTAAAAGCCAGCAACTCCACCAAGAGACCCTACCAGAGCAGGAACCCCCAACAAGGACTTGGCCAAATTCTCACAATATCACAGAATTTGTATATGTATGTATGTATGTATATATATATATATATATACATATATATATATGCATATGCACATGCACATGCACATGCACATGCACATGCACATGTATATGTATATGTATATGTATATGTATATATCACACACACAGTTGCTTTCAGTGGAAAGAAGGGAACATTTTGATATAAGTAATAATGCTCTTTCTCACCAAGGCCTCCTATTGGGAAAAGTGAAAATAAATTATTGGGTTGTCTCAGAGCCCAACTGACCAGAGAGAAAGGAAATATTCAGCCCCAGGCCATTACAACTTTTCAGTCTCTCCCAAGACAGAGAGAGAATAAAGAAGTACCTCTGACATTTACAGCACAGAGGCAGAGAATCACTAAAAGGATAATGCTTAGTCACTGTGCTATTAAATTATTTTCTTTCCAAACACCATCACACTAGATTTAAGAAACACAATTTGGGGACACTGAAAGTACCAAAGCCAGACTAAGAGAGGGTGGAGATTGGCATTCTGGATATCCAGGATATCCAAGCAGACAAGGTATATAGAATTCTCACAGCCTCTCAAGCTATGCACTGTTTTCAGGTATTGCACACTCAGTCTGAATATCTTAAGTGATGTGTCAGTGTCAGAAGGCATGCAGGGAGCAAACAGCTTGTTTTGTTGTCCCTGCTTATCATATTCTATTTTAAGTAGCATGACAAGAAAGTTGTCATGGAGAATTGTTAGGGTAGTGGAGAATGGTCAGTGTTTTGAAGGGTCTCTCTCTTCTGAGGTCTTGGAGGAGGAAATAGAGACAGATTCAAGGAAAGCCCGTGAAATGGCTATGGATGTTAAAATGTTTAAGGAGCTCAGCTACCACACCTGTCTTTAGGGTTTGCTGCAGTGACTCAGAATTCTCAGACAGGATAGTTAAAAAAGGAAGTGTTCATCAAGAAAGCAAACATGGACTGCCTCAAGGAAGTTAAATGAAACCATGAAGAAAGTCCCAGACAACCATATCACTGACCCTGCCCCGAGTCCTCAAAACTCCAGTTACCTAAGATGAGAGTGGTGGATCATCGGGAGTTTCCTATTAAAATCTTAGAGTAAAGCTCAGACTCTGCTGTACATTTTCATTCCATCCAGGGCTCTGGCTCTGAGACTGAGTTCAGTGTGATTCTTTCCCCTGTTAGGAATTGGAAACAGTACAATAAAACTAACTCAAATTCCCAAGGTACAAATGCAGGAGCACACATTTATTTCTTCTCCAATACAGCAGAGATTTTCTATAAATTTAGCTTCTGATTAGAAAACTTCTTACATTGGAAAATTTGAGCAATGAAATTTCAGTAATAAGCCAAATACAGGTCTGCTTGAGGTCGAATGAAATTTAGATGAAAAATCCAGGATTATCAAAAAGAATGTACAGACCTTCAAGTTTCTGTTCATTCAAGGTCAATGGGTTGGATTCTTTCATTTTTGATTTTTATGGCAGCACATAATTTCTGTTTCTAGTTGGCTCTCTACATTTTTGGAGCAATAAATTTTCGTTGAAAACTAAACTTTACTTGCAATCAAGTTGGTAAGTTTCCCTGTCTGAATATGTCCACAGCATCCATCTATTTAGCCAAATATTATTTATTACTATTGATGTTTAATAAGGATCAGGAGAAACAAATAGGCTGAATTGATGTTTATTCGGGGAGAAATAACTTACAACATAGATAGATGAACACCAGTAGGTTCCTGGTCATAAGGATGCCTCCAGATGTTCTCCTGTCCCTGTGCTGCAAGCAAAAGAGCTCTCAAAGCCCCCTCTTCAGACTTAGTTCCCCCAGGTAACACCCACCCCTGTCTCAATCTCCCCAATGGGCATGGTCTGTGCCAAGGTGCGAACAAAGTGAACATCTCACTACATATTACCCTTCATAGAAAAATAACAACAGATCTAATAGTCTTCTAGTAAAAGTTGTACCAAGATATTCTAATGTAATTATTTAACTGAGAATGAGGGAAACTGAGGCAATACTGACCATTTGTCATTGAAGTCATATTCCACTGAAGTCATAAGGTCATGTCTATACAGCACCTACTTCTATGTGTATTTTCCCATTGATCTCATAATTCTCTTTATAACTGTGGCTGGGAAAGCACAATTGTACTATCCCTCCTCTTTCTATTGTTTCTTGACTTGTATTCGGATGTCATTACTATGTCTTTAATATTCAATCTTCGTAAGAAGCTGAGAAATTATATAAGGGCAGTAATAGTGTTCTAAGCTTATGTTTCTCTATCCCACACCTGCCATGAATGTTCAAATGACAATTAGGACAAGGTGTACCAATCAGAACAACTAATTGCTGGAGATTTCTACTTTTTAATGAAGGAACTTCACTTAATTTTTGCCTTTAGTAGAGAGTGAGCAGAAATTTGTAAGAGCTGGGGTGAAACTCGAGAGAGTTCTTACAATCTAAGATTTTCCTAAAATATGTGCTGTCTCCACGGTCCTGTGTGTGAGAGACTTACCCTTTTACTCAGGCCTTATTGACTAAAGGGAAGGGTTCTCCAGAAGGGATTTATGGCTGAAAGCTTCCTTAATTATAGGCTGCTATAATAAGTTCTTTCAGTGTCTTAATGATTGGGGAATTAAGAAGTTCCTTAATAGAAATTGACAGGATCCATTGTCATTGCAAAAAAAAAAAAAAAAAAAAAAAAAAGGTTCTGTTATGGTCTGGAGTACCCTGCCAACCATCCTAGGATTTAAGGTTCCCCAAACGCTCATTAACATCTCGGACCATAAGGTCTCCAAAGGAGACACTAATGGCCCACCTCGTTATAATCTGAGGATAATGACTGCATGACATCCATCTCCACTGAGAAGATAATGGCTTTGTAAAAACTGCTATGATGTCAGCAGCAGAAGAAATCTCATTTGCACTTTATAATCTTAGGTTTCTAATATGCCATAGTTTCTAAATCATTCTAGAATTATTTTACAAATCAGGCTTAACAGAGGCAATGCAATATGTTCTGAAAAATCAAAATACTCTCTTTAAACAGCTGTTAGCATCCTTGTGATAGTGTATGAATAGAAGAAGGTAAGGTTAGTAATTTCCTCGAAGTCCCAAAATATTTATGAGTAATGGAACAAATATCAAAGACTTAAACACCCCTTGAGTGTCATATGATTTTACTCCAAGGAGTGAGAAGAAGTCTTGGTTTTAGACTGTCTCAAAACAAAGGGAAATACTCATTGCAACAATGCTAATCAGAGTGATGACCAATCTCTCCTGAGTACTTCCTCTGCATCATGTCCTATGATAAGTAATTTTTATCCTTCCCAAAACATCTGTGGAGTGGGCATTCCCACTCACTCTACAGTATGTACGAGGTGGCGAAGGATGTCATCCTCAATAGCCAGGTACTGTAGAGCCAAGAGAGATTACCATTCTGTCAGTCTAACTCTAAATTTGTGATATAAGAATAGTGACAGATTGCAGAACCAGGACAAACTGGTTTATGCTTGGTTGACAGATAGCTGTGTGAATTTCAGCAATTTATTTCACCTTTGGACATTCTGAACTTGAAAACACTCTATGGTTTCATCATTTTAATTGACAAGAAACTCACAGAATCAGGGAAGGGACCAGAACTTCCACAGTGTCCTCACAGCCATGATCAATGCTCACTGGTTGTGAGATCATGTTTTTCTGATCAGTTTGGACAAATTGTTTTCCCCTTTGGTACTAAATTGTTGATTTAAAAACAACCCTAGCAGTTTATAAAAAGCATATGTGGGAAAAGCATCTCCCATTATTGTTTAACTGTGTAAAGAATACTCAAAACCATTTTCTAATCAATTTCTATTTGGCTTTAAACAAGGGAAAATGGAGATGAGTGTAAAGAAAAATCTATTAGTCAGTGTTAGTATTGCTTTTTATAGCTTTGAGCATTTTCTTGCCTATAAACATAAGAAAGAAAATTAGCATCTTAAGGATATTTCTCTATTGGATTATATTTAATAACAAACTAGCATAAAACAGAGGGTTATACAATAATAATAAAAAAAAATAAAATCTGTAGATGCTGTTTCAGCTGCCAAGCTTTGCTAGCTGTTGGAACCCTAACTGCAATACCCAAATTCTTCCACTAGAGGGTGAATTGTTCATGATGAAGAAGATCTTAGTGTTTGGGGAGGGGGACAGAGAAAGTTAATAACTTACAATGTGGTAAATTCCCCAAATATAATCAGGGTAACATTATATCATAACACTCATACTCAATAAGTATTTTTAGCCAATCATCACACAATAAGATGTAGGTTTTGCGTGAAAAAAAAAAAAACCTGACCAGGAAACAATAATGAGATGGTATACTATGTCAGCTGCATGAGGTTGAATTATATTAAGACTTCTAGAGGACAGTAAGATATCTATGAATATCTGAGGAGAAAGCTCCAAACCTTCCTAGTCTCTAGAATTGTCTGGTATCAATGCAGTCATTTCATTTCACACAAACACAATAATTAGAAAGCAACCAACCCAGACATAAATACTCCATGATTCTTCTGTTTTTTCAAAAAGGGATTTGGATGTATGGCTCACAGGGTCTCCTTATCTATCAGTCTCCTGTGTACTCTGGGATGCAGTGATACTGGCATCTTTGAAGGCTGCACGCTACTTACATACTGAAGGGTTAGAAGCATTGTATTCAAAAGGGTTTGCCACTATCTCTATGCATCCTGTCAACCAAGGCTTAAAAAGAAAACCCAAAAGTCAGTTGCTGGTGTTATGATAAAAATGTGATGCATCAAGCAAAGAGTCTCCTGAATTTCTAATCCTGCATTACACAAGGACTTGGCGTGCACAGAATGTACACATCAGTTTGACAATCCACTGAGGAAGGGGATACAGGGCAATAACAATGAGCATAAAGAAGGCAGACAATTTAGAAGAAGCCACATTGTCAACCATAATAAAATGCAGAACAAATGTTGGCTGTTCTGTAGTGGATCCATTCTCCAGTATGTGTAAGGCTCTGTAGTCACTCTCTAGTCCCCAAACAAAGAAAAATAAAAGGTGATTCTCTCCACCTGTTTCCCACCTCCATTCTTCTCTCCTAGAGATGAGACATTCCCGGTTCTCACAACTTCTGCCATCAGAACTTCAGGATGTTAAGCCTTTGGAGGCCAGAACTTATACCACCATCTCTCAGGTTCTCAGAACTACATCCTGACATGAAGAGGCACACTGTCAACTTCCTAGATTTTGTTGGTGCAGTCACTCTGTAGAATCCCGCCTAATACCTGTAGCAAATGTAGTATTGAATAAGGCAAATTTATATGTGCTTATGTGTCGATCAATTAATGCCAATGAAATCAGAGGCTAACAGGGCCTCAGCCTTATATTTCCCCTAGAAGCATCTGTTCAGTTAGGACTTGCCCATTCACTATTTGCAGAGACTTTACAAAACATAAGTACAGTGGATAGTGGTAGCTGTAGTCCCCCTCCATCTTGCTTCGTATGTGTGTGCCTAAAAAGACAGAGAAAGGTAGAGACAAGTGAATACTAAAGCCTCTTTGTGTTTCTATTGAAAGGATATTCATCTCTGCTGACAAAGACGTTTACTTTAATTTCCGCATTAAAACAAAATTTAATTGAAGCAGATCAAATATTCTGTAGCTGAATTGGAGACTGAATTGAAACCATTAATAGCAGTTTGAAATCTATTTCATGGCTGACTTTGAAGGAATCCCCTTAAAAGTGAGTTGTGAAGTGTCAGTAAGAGAAGAATAAGAGGAATAAATAAAGGATATGCGCACACGCACACATACACGCAAGAACACACACACATACATTTGTCATTCTGCGGATGTACCTGGAAATAGTGTAGTCTTGATTATTTGAATAAAACTTACAGCCTTAAGTTCTTTATCTAACAAGAGGAAGTAATAATATCCATGAAGTTTCTGTCATAGACATGTCATAAGTCATATGATGAGATCTTAAACTCCAAATGACTTGTTGCCTAGAGCTGGGCTATTGGGATGGGTCTTGTTTGTGAATCTGGTTTCTTTATCAATGTAATTAGAGACACAAGAAGATACTCGAGGAAATTACCAGCCATCTTTCTGATATGTGAACATGAAGGGACTTGACTAGCACTGAACATAAGACTCTGATAATGGACTTCCAACCTCCGGAGCTATGGAAAATACTTTTCTGCTTTTATAAGTCACTAAGTTTTTTGTTAATCATGATATCCTGACTAGACTATGATACTTATTTCAGAGAAATAAATTTTCTCTGATGCCTCCCTCTCAAGTAAGTCAAAATTATATACATCTACAGTATCTTTAATTGCTTTTGCAACAGTTAAAAACCTTGATTCTCCGAATATACCTATTTGAGCAAGGCTATGAAGCTAAATGAGTATGTAATGAGGCCATGGTCTACAATATACTCCGAGCGTGCTGAGAACATAAGCCTGGATATTGGCAGGCATCTTCCCACAAGATTCCCATTGCTCCATTTTCTGGCATGAGATGAACACAACGCATTTCCCCCTCTCTGTTTGCCTCTTTCATGTGTTTGTCTGTGAAGAAGCAGGCAAGCTAGTTCATGTGTGGAAGCTGGGGACCAATATTAATTAAGATATCTTTCTCAATTGTTTCTCTGATATTTTTTTTTAATTTAAGACAATCTCTCATAGAACATGGTATCTGTTATTTCAGCCAAAGTGGCTGGCTGGCCAGTGAGCCTCTAAAGTTCCTCTTCATCCATCTTCTATATCCTGTGGTTATAGACACACCTTGTTACAAGTATGGTTTTTCCCTGCCAGTCTTGTCCCACCTCCACGTCTGCTCCCAATAACACACAGAGACTCTGTATTTGATATAATGCTGTTGGTCAGTTACTAATTTCTTATCAGCTTGCTCTCTTGATGATTAACCCATTTTTATTAATCTAAGTATTTCCACCTGGTCTCATCTTACCAGATAGAGGGCCAGCGTTCTGCTCTCTCCAGCCCTGAATGTATATGAGTACTAGGGATCTGAACCAAGGTCTCTGCTTGCTTCCTGTATGCTGTCAATCCCTAGTGCCAACTCATTGTCAATCTTCTCCACTCCATAGTTGCCTGTAGTTGGTGGCATTATGCAATGCATTCATATTCCTATCTGACAGTGCCTTCTATGTCTCTGTCTTTGGATCTTCTGTCTCTCCAGTTAAATCTTCTCTAAGGCCAGGTCTTTAGTCCTCTGTGAAAATCTGATAGTCATAAGCCTTCAATGTAGCCAAAGCTCATAAGATTCTGACATCTTAACCTGTCTTTTTTCCTCAGTACTATCAGCTTCAGGGGCTGAGTAGCCATCAACTGTTCCAATCACCATTTATAGACACCTAGAATGATCACTTCCACCATCCCCATTATTGTTACTCAAACAGTTCTGTTGATTGGCTTCACTCCATGTCCTTGAGATCCACACTTTCTTTTCCACTCTTTCTACCATGAACTTACTGGACATTCTGGCCATTTCATGACTGGATTCGTGACATAACTTCCAATGGCTCTCTCAGCTTTTCCTCTCAACATGTACAGTCTTCTCTACCACCTTTATCGGAGGAAACATTCTCAAAACAGCAATCAGTCCCACTCCTGTTCTGCTTAACTTCCCGCAAAACCTCTTCATGGCCCTGGCAAGAGGAAAATTCCTCCTGGCTCAGGTCCCAGGGTCCTTTGTTCCTAACCCTCATCTTTCTCTTCAGTCCTCCTTATCATCTGCCCCTTATGCTCAGTACTCTAGTATAATCACCTCTAAGAGCTTTCAGCTCTTTAAACATCATATACTGTCTCATGCTTCTGAGACTGTGTGCTTGAAATTACTCTTGCTTTGAGTCTTCTACTTTCTTCTTCTCTAAACAATCACTTCACACATTGAAACATTCAAATCCCATACCATTGAATATAAAATCCATCTTGAATAAAATTTTTATCATATGAATTATATATTCCCCAAATTTCTCTTTCTGAATGCTGGGATTAATTACAACATTTTTTTTTGGATTATAACACTCACTTTCTTTGTCTTGTATTTGTCCTCTTATTTTAATTAATATTATTTTATTTCATGTGTATAGATGTTTTGCCTGCATGTGTGTTTGCAGAGGCCAGGAAAAGGTGTCAGTCCACTGAAACTAGAGTGACAGATGGTTGTGAGCTGCCATGTGGGTGCTAGGAATTGAATCCAAATCCTTTGCAGTAGCAGCTGGTACTCTCAACCATTCATAGCTCCAGCTCCCTCTGTCTCTGTATTTATTCAGTTCACACAGAGGCAGATCCTGGTATAAGTTGTTATTATTTGGGTGTGGAATGCCTTTTAAAGCCCCATGTATAACATGTGTGGTCCTTAGCCTTTGGCAATTCTGGGAGGTAGTGTAGTTTTAAGATGAATCTCAGGAGGTGGATTTAGATAGTCAGGAATATGCCCATGTTGGAGGCTATAAAATCCTGATCTTTTTCTCTTTTTATCTTATGTCCTTACTGCCATGTTCAAGAAATTTTATCTACCATGATTTCCCTGCTATGATGCATTTACTTCTTGACACAGGCCCAAAGCTATGGGTCCATTCAACCATGGACTTAAACTCCCAAAACTATGAGTCGAAATAAACTCTGACTCTTTATGGTTGGTTAGCTGAGGTGTTTTGTTACAGTAATGGGAAGCTGACAAACACACAAGAATTTAAGTACAAATACTTTGTTATAGAGCTGCAGCCAGGAAACTCAATGGAGAAATGACTTAGAGAAGGGAGAAATGCCTGTAGAGTGCGTATCATCAGGCACGTTGACAATATTGGCAACTGGAACATAAATGTGCTACACAGATCTGGGAATCAATGTTGAACATGTGCCTCAGAATTGTTCCAACTGCAGGGTAAGGGAGCTAGGCCATTTACACAGCAGTATTCATTAGTCACTGGTTAGCTGTGGCTAATGGGGTGTGGGACTGCTGGTAGGCAGGAGATAATTCCCAACACATCTCGCCTCCTGTACACACAAACCTTTATCAAGAAGATGAAGATGATATGTGAATATGTAGACAGAGCATTGGTTGAATGTAACCCTTCCATGCTCTTATATAATAGGCAGTTTGAAAATTAAGATCAACTGACTGAATAGTTAATGTTATAAAACTAAATATAAATATATTATCATATTTATAATAAGTATTATATAAATATAATACAATATAAATATTATATGGAATAAAACATGGCCCCAAATTTATTCCTTTATATTATCTCTATCCTGCTATCCTACACTTTAGGGGTTTTAATGGTAGCAGGACATGGAGGTTAAAGAAGAAGGAGAAGGAGGGAGTAGAGATAATTAATATTAAGGATACTTTGAAACATCAGCAGGAATCATTATTTTATATTGTCTTAAAATTACATATAATACATATAACATACATATAATGTGTGTGTGTGTGTGTGTGTGTGTGTGTGTGTGTGTGTAGCTTTAATGAAATAATTCCACTTGGGGTATTAAAGCTTCCAATAAGCGGCATATACTATACAACAAAAGCCTCAATACCAATCCCAAGATACCTCCCCAAAAAAGCTGTTCCTGTTGCCTTTGATGGTCTTTCAGAAGTTGGAGTTATCTCTAGTAATTAAGATATGACAGAATTTGGTAAAGGGACTTAGAGGAATTGAGCAGGATATAACTGAAAGGCCTTCATGAAGACTGGCTTTCATGATACAGAAAGGTGCCAACCAAGGCACGAAGGCAGGAAAGCCTTTGAGAGTCCTACCCATCTCTGACATCTATGAGTCAGCACAATGATCAGTGCAGCACACTATTGCAAAGGGTGAAATCATGGCATTTATATCTGGGCCCGAGGAAACATCTGTCTAACTGTGCTTGGTACTATAAGCTTAGTTAACAACCCATGACTACTAAGGCCATAGACCTCAGAGGAAAGCCTATTACAAACCAGTATATTTCCTAACTCTGGTCTAATTTGTTATTCTTCCTATAGATAGGATAGAAGATAGATAAGTGTAGCTCTCTAGCCAAAGCTTTTTTTTTTTTTTTTTTTTTTTTTATCTGATGGGGACCATTACAGAAAGCCACAACTAGTCAAAATAAAATACAAACAAAAACTGATGGTGCACTATCCAGACCCAGTTAATACATCTAAAACATGAGCCTTCCACCTCGAGCTCAAAGGAACATAGACTAAGAAGGGTTGCAAATCATGTTAAGACCAGAGGCCCAGGAAGTCTACTGTAAGATCTTGCCTTCTAGATATGACAGGGGAGCTAAATCAATGGAATCTGAACAGTATGGCTACTGAAACAAAACCTAAACAAAGACAATACCAGTTGATATGCCAGTGTAGATAGGGAAATTGCATGGGGCCCTGTTGCTACATGAAGAACTACAGAAAATTAAAAACCACTAAGAGAGGGAGAATTAATTTCACCAGGGACCAGCACCCTAAGTGACTACCCAATCCTAAGTGTTCATCCCTTAAAATATATATACATAAACAGCACTAAATGAACTCAGAAGGTTGCTTGTGTATGTTTATTCAAGTCTCTCTCTTGTATGTGTGTGTGTAATAATAATTTTTTTTTTAAAAAGAGAGGCCATGAATTAGGAAGGGAGTTGGGGAGCAACAAGAAAGGTTAGAAGACAAAAAGGGAGGAAGAAATGATGTAATTCTATTTTAATTACATAAAAACTTTAAGTAAAACTGCTAATGTTTTAATCTTGGATATTAACCTAATTGGTTCTGAAACCACCTGAAAGGCAATCGCCCCGGACACACCTGTGAGGGATGTCTTGATCAGATTATTTGAAGTGGGAAGACTCACTCTAAATGTGGGCAGTAGCTTCAGGTAGCCTCCAGGACAAAGGGAGTCTCTGAGGAATGTTCTGCTTCTTCCTGCTTGCTTTTGTTCTCCTTAGCAAGCTGACCAGCCCACTGTTGTCGCATCCCTTTGCTGATGTGATCCCAGCTTCTTCCAAGATCCAACATGGACTGAAGACCAGTAGCTCTCCAGAAATCTGCTAGGCATTCAGCATCAGATAGGGACTGCTAATGTACCCAGCCCCACAGACTGAGACGCTACTATGTTCTCACCTTTAGGGGAAAGACAGCCATTGTTGAACTACCCAGACCATAGCATGTAAATTGACCTAATATGTACTCTTTAATTACATACTCTATCTCCAGGTTCTATTTCCATAAAGAACCCTGATGGATACAGTTTGACTACATGCCCTCTCGACAGTCTCTCATCCAAGCCCTTCAGATGGGAGAGATATTGATAATGCAAATGGCAATGACAAGCTGACAATGTACAACAGGTAAACTGGATGCATTGAAAATACTCAATTTAAATTTAACTGAATTATGTGCAAGAGATAGTGTTGTTTTTTTGTAGAGTACATCATCTTCAAATCTATTACAATCATCTGTGCATCTGTATTCAAGTGTGTGTGCGTGCATGCGTGTGTGTGTGTGTGTGTGTGTGTGTGTGTGTGTGTGTGTGTGTGTGTATTGTCATGGTAGAGTGGGCAGATAATTATCTTCAGCAAAATTTATAAGAAACAAATGCTTACTCTGCCTCAGCAATACATTGCTTTTATTGCTTTTATCTTTTACTAGCTTTGGGGTGGCCAATAGATTTTTCTTTCTCTTCTCTGGGATGAACAGTTTCTGTGAAATGAGCCTGAGCATAGTAAAAATGGCATCCAAAAGGATGTCAGAATACATGGAGTCCATGCCTTCCTTTGTTTCAAGGCAGATGAAAACAGGCTTCCCTGACCTCATTTTCTTTGGGATAGAATGGTCAGGAGTGAATTCCACTTTGAAAAGAGACATAAGGCTCAGTATCGGTTAATTTCCATTATCAACTTGGCAGATCCAGAATCACTTGAAAGCAAGTCAAAGAGGATTAATTAAGAGTCTCAACTAGGTTAGTGCAGGAGAAAAGACCCACCCTAAATGTGGGAGGTACCACTTCATAGGCTGGGTCCCAGGACGAATGAACAAGAGAAGGGAACTAGATAGCCACTCCTCTTTGGGTCTGACTTTGGACATACTATGGCCAGCTGCTTCAAGCTCCAGCGGTCTTAACTTTGCTGCCATGATAGACTGTACCTTGAATGTTAGCTAAAACAAGCCCTTTATCTCTTAAGGTACTTTTGTCAGAGTAATTTCTCATAACAACAGGTAAAAAATTAAGACAGGCTCCTTCCAGATTTGAAGCTGCTACACCCTGCCTTGAAACAAGCTGTAAGCCAGAGCATTGCCAGCAAATGCTTTTTCATTTCTTTTGGCTCCAGATAAGTTCTGGGATAGTTTAGTATTTGTCTTTTGAAAGAATCCTTGCATTTTCTTGTTGATAACTAAAAGTCACTCATTGATATTCAAAACAGGACATTTGTTAAGCTTTCATTTTACAATATGACCCTCTGCACACTATTAGTCAGAAACTAAGACTTAAATAAATAGAAGTTACTGTTTGTCTCAAGGATTAAAAGAGAACAAGTTTGTTATTGTCAAATAGTTTTAACAATGAATATTAGAAGGCCATGTGTAGGCTTTATAATAGAACATAGTAAATTCAATTTTCCAAGTTAAGGTCTCAGAAGAGAATGTATTATATGTGAAAATATAGGCAGAAAGGAACACACAGATTTATGATTACCCAAGTATGCATGTATATAGTGTAAATACATGAACATGTGCAGTGATTTGTAGCAGCTAGCATGGTTCATCTGGTTCATTTCTTATTATTTGGAGATCTAGATCACATTTTAGCTCATAAAATAAGTAGATGGTAGACTTAGAAAAATTCTTGCTGATTATTAACTGGTTTTCTCAACTGTTAATATGAAACATCTATTATTAAATAAGTTCACATGCTTTTTATTTGTTTAGCATATTGAGTTTAATACATTATAGAAATGAAAGTTATAAGATTAGACCTGGAGAAATTATCATATATGATCTGAAATGCTAAAACATACTTCAAATAGAGTAAAATATCCTGTAGTCATGTTTATTCTTTTATCTAATGCTTATTTTAGAGTTTCTATTGCTTAAAAGCCAACCCCATGCATGGTCTACCTACTCAGACTGTGTACTGGAGACTGCATTCTTAGAAGTGTTCAAACCTACTGTTGTTTAATTCCCTTCATCAGGCCATATATGTTTGTGGCCATTAAACCAATGAGTATAGCCAGGCACTAGAAACTATGATATATATTTGGATTCCTTTGGCAAAGCAGAGTCCTGAAATTGTGGTAAGAAACTAGGGGAAACATTAGGATGGCAGCTTAGGATTTTAATTCTTTCCTTTGGGCTTTCTATTTAAGCTTGAAAGAGAAAAACCTAGGACCAAATTCTGAGACACCATTCTTGTTTCACCATGTTACTTTCCCATCTTTCTTAGGCAAAGTCATACACAGCACTGTTTTGGTGTTCCTATGGGAAGCACCATTGCACATCATTCACAATCCCTAAGAACAGTGGGTCTCCTTGTTACTTATCCTATGATGTTTGGCACTTCTTAGTAAATGTAGGCACATGAATAAGAGTCTATGGAATTCATTTTTGCTCCAGGACAGCATATAGACCATGATTATCTCCTTTTAGCAGATGTTTGGTGCCTAACAGAGAGATAAATTATTTTTAAATGGTTATTTTTAATTAACTGTACAAGTATGTTTTGTGTATGGGTATTCCAATAAGTGAGTCCAGAAGAAGGTATTTGGTATCCTGGAACTGAAGTTGCAAGTAGGTATAAAGCACTTAATCAGGGCTATAGTGCTCCATGCCCTTAATCCCAGCACTGGGGAGGCAGAGGCAAGCAGATCTCTGTGAGTTCCAGGCCAGCCTGGTCTACAGACTAAGTTCAAGGAAGGCCAGAGCTGTTACACAGAGGAATCCGTCTCAAAAAAAAAAAAAAAAAAAACAATGACAACAACAACAGACTGAGAGAGAGAGAGAGAGAGAGAGAGAGAGAGGGAAAGAGAGAGAGAAGAGAGAGAGAGAGGAAGGGAAGGAGAAGAAACCACTTGACATAGATCCTGGGGACCAAACTAGGGTCTTCTGCAAAAGCAGAAAGCTTTCTTAAGTGCTGAATCATCTCTCCAGCTTTTAAGATACTTTGTTGCAGAAATAAGTGATATTTTTTTCACTTCAAAAAGAAAGCTCATTGAGAGAGTAGTCACTTAATATTTGCACATTTAAAAATCAGATTTTTAAATAAAATAAAAGCCCATTTCTGCTTGAGTATATGAAGTAAGGAAAGCAATAACACAACAAGGAAGTCCATTAGTCCAGTGTTTCCACTTTCACATGTAGACTCACATTTACCACAGATGATTGGATTCTTGGAAACTCTCAATTTCTGCTATGTGTTAAAGGTTGCTTGGGGTCCTCTTCTTAAGATGAAGAAATGCAAAATATTAGAGGCTATCAAGAAATTTGTGTATGTTTTTGTAAGGGAACATTAACTGGGAAACAAAGAAATTCAGCCTGCAACAACATGAAAAGATATTAAAAATGAGATACTAAGCAATTACCACGAGAAACTTCCATAAAAGATGTACTGGAAAATACCTCCCTAAAGAGATAGATGCAAGGTTGACTTTAAGTGTGTGAGGGCAAAGAAGTTGGAAGGGATAGGTATTATTCTAATTATTGGGTAGTTTGACATTCAAACTACCCAATATATATTGGCTGTATATTTAAATGATTCAATGGGTGTGTAAGTAAATAAACAAGCAAGAAAACAGATGCACAAGTAAGTAATTGATAAGAATTATGTATTAGCTATTTTTCATTAACCAAATTTTATGATTAACCTGATTCTGTGAGTCTGAGATCCACTAAAATAGATGAGGGTGCATTATGGGTGTTCAGATCCCTTGAGAAACATCAGTTGCCAAGGTATGATTATTCTCCTGTTGTAAAACAGGAACAAATACTAGGCTGGTATTCAATGATTATCTATATAGTAGGCAGACAAATTTCTGAAAAACGTACTAAAATTGTCTTTCAGTTTTTCACCTTGATCATTCATTTGGTCGTTCATCTAATTTGAATTCATTTTAACCTAGGAATACTTACTATACATTTACTATACATAATTAATTCTCTTTAAGGTAAAGTGTTACAAAAACATACAAACTAAATCATGAGTAAGACTGATTTATAGAATATTAATAAACCAACAGCTATTAGTGTGTTAAAGGTTACACAAGTAGAAGTCAATCATATTGCCACTGGAAATTTGAGATTTTATAAAGTGAAACTCTGAGACTAAAATGCTAAAATAATTACTGAATTTCTGGAGAAATCCAGATAATTTGAGCTGAGATCTTCTGAAGAATGCATGGAGTATGTCTAATAGAAAGGAAGGTACTGAAAGCACACAAAGAGAATGCTATGATGTGATAAGGGAAGAATGTTTCACTGAAGGATATCAATTAAGCATCGTATAGATGAAGATAGGGTTAGGAGCTAAAGAATGTATACTGATGGAGTAGGGAGAGTGCATGCTTATGGAAGCCTTTTAAATTATGACATCTGAACAGTAGTATCCCAGGAGTAGTTTCATTCTATTGGATTTTGCAACATGAATATGACAATAATGAACTAATACCTTATTAAGATGTAAGGTAGTAGTCTATGCATGTGTATGCAGGGGCATGTGTAGAGACCAGAAGATGAGAGCGGGTATCTTCCTCTATCATTACCCTATTGTGTATTTTGAGAGAAGGTCTCTCATTGAACTTGGAGGTCATTGTTTCAGTAAGACTAGCTGGCCAGGAACTCCTGTGATTTGTTTGTCCCTCTCCCTTACCATTGAAGGGTACTGAGCATTCCTGTGGATCCAGATTTTTTACATGGCTATGAGATAAAAACTGAATACTAAAAAATAAATGTCTCCCTACCTGAGCAGCAAGCACCAAGTTATCTCCCCAGCCCCAACTTGTATTTTTGAAAGAATATACTTGTTTAGAGGTAGGGCAAAATTAGAGACTGGCCAGGGATGGAAATAGATCAATTAGGAGACCATCTCAAATTCAATATTAAATGCAAAGGATGAGGTCATCATTGATTTAGACATCTACAGTACAGAGAAAACATAGTCAAATTTGAGAGGTAAATTAAAGTTGTCCTAGATCTAGGTTGTTGTTTCCATCTCACAAATCATGTGTTGACATGCCAGCACCTCAATATGATGACATCAGAAGGAGGAAGCTGTGGGAAGTGATTATATTATTAGGGCATGACTGCCAAAAATAAAGCCACTGCCCTTACCGAACAGACTGTGGAGAACTCTCTTACCTACTTAATTATGTGAGGGCATGGCATGGAGTGTCAGGAAGTGGTTCTCACCAGAAACTACATGTACTGGGGCCTTGCTATTATTTACAGATCACCAGTCCATGGCGTTCTGTTATAGAGACATATATGGATTAAGAAATACGGTTATATAGAACTTTATTTTTCATTAAAATTTTTCTTTACATTTGTCATGTTCCCAATTGTCTTATTCTAAGTATTTCATAACTTCTGTACTTTATTCAAATATATAACAAACAGTCCCAAATTCACTAACATAACATACTAAAAGTTTCACTATTATTTTTGCTTGAATGTCCCTACATAGTATCGTTCTATGGATATTATCACATGGGTAATGTCTCTGCTTAGGTTCCTTCCATTTGTCCATGAGTTCATGAATTTATCACATTCATGACAGGTAGAAAATGTTGGAAGTGGAGAATGTGGGAGGTAAAGTAAAGCTGAGAACTCATCAGGATGGTTGCTTAAGTATAAAGGCATGAAGAAAACATTGGCAACAGTGTCCTTGTTTGCCAATAGCAACTTCCCAGTCTCCAAGCTGAAGATTATAGTCTTTCATAATTCATTTCATAGTTAGTAACTCATCTCTTTCTGAGTTCCTGTGTGGGTAAGTGGGTAAGTCCTGTTGAGTCCAGGATGCTACTTCCATGCATCCACCACCTCCAGCTCTTGCAAAGACATCACACTTTGGGCTGAGTGCTCCAAAGTCTCTTGCTCCCTGCACATTGTCAAGTTGTGGGTTTCTGTGTAAATTGCCAAACATGTTGATTGATATATATATATATATATATATATATATATATATATATATATATACAAAGATAATTTAATACTCCTAGATATTTCAGAGAAAGCAGAAAAGATACTAGCTATATTGTGAAATAGGCACATTTTTCTTCTATATTGTTTGATAATTTCATACATGCATATAATTGGTTTTGGTCAAATCCATCCCCAGTCCCTGTCCTCCAATTTCTTCTCTATCCCCTCTCAGATAGATACCTTTCTCCCTTCATTTTATATGCTCACTCCTTTTTCTTTTTCACAATCTGAGCACACTTAGTACTGCTTGTATGCATTTAGATAGATGACAATCTTCTGGAACAAGAGTAGCCTCTCAGGTAAAAATCTCTTGATTGTGATCCTACTGTTTCTGGTATATTGGTGGCTATCGTGTTCATGGAGCTTGCTCTTGGTTCTCGAAACCCTACTATTCCAAATTTCCTATCATTTACACTAATGCAAAGCTCATGTTCACAGTGGTAAGTCTTACGATTGTCTGTCATTTTGATTTTCTGACATTTTGCAATCTCCCTACTCCCAAATTTTATTCTGATACCTGCCTCCATTAGTGACAGCTCACTTCTTCCACAGTCTTTAAGGTTTTTCAGAGGAAGGCCCTATAAATATTTATATATTTAGATCGCCACAAGTCAATGTAAACTAGAATTTAGCTATTTTCCTGGCCTTAGGATCAATTGATCATCATTTATTAAAGGATGTTAAAGGTAACATTGTGTTATAACTTATATCAAAACAACCTTTATCACACTGTTCTTCATTGTCCCGGGGAGTATGAGAATAATAGAAGTACTGAGAACCTTGAGAGAAGTTCTACCCCTGCCAGCAACCACAGTCCCATGGCAATGTCACTGTCAACTCATAAGACAGAAAGGCAGAAAATAAATGATGGACGCTAGGGATGAGTTCAGTACTAATATGACTGTGAAGATTTGCCAAGCAATCCACATGAAGTACTTGGGATTCTTCATGAGGAGACAATGGTCTTAGACAATGGTCTATTAGAAATAGTGTTAATTAGAAATTAGTTAATTAGAAATGGACATGTGTATGGCCCATTACAGATAGTTTCTTTCAAGCTGGGGATTTTGAGTTGTCCACATATGACTAAACTGCAAAGATCAAAGTGAAATATAAATGAATATTATAAGTGCTATATAAGAATATAGGGCAAGAGATATATTTGGGGTTTATGTGAGAATAGAAGAAAATTTGTTTATATTATGGCATAATATAAAGAATTAGATTATTTGCATATTAAGGTATATAATTTGAAAGTGCTTACATTTAGACAAGTTGAATTGGGTCTTCAAGTTGTAGACATTTCCTAAAACAAAAGTACATTCTTTATTTTTGTTTAGCTTTATTTTAGGATATTTGTGATTGTTGTATGGGTATATAAACTCAGTGGTTTAGCTAAACTTTGTGTCTTTCCTATTGAAGTGAATCTCACAGTAAGTCTGGGAACTTTTTATGGTGCACTCTCACAGTTCAGCTACTTTTATCAGTTCTCCCACAGATGCTACATGAATTATTATTCTACACACAGAGGCAAGAGGAAATTTAACCTCCATAGGTTAGGATTCAATAACATCTTAGCGTCTACTGTAGGATGACTGGCTTCTACTTGCTAAGGCCAAATTCTAGAACAGGAAGGTCCTATCCATGCACAGTTGCATCATGGGAGACACCTATTATTCTTAGTCATCTGGGCAGAGGGAGAGATGAGTCTGAGAGACACTGGCTGGCTCCTTTCTTCTGTTCAGATGTATCTTGTCCTAGGGGACCACATTCTGGCCTGTCATTTCATGATGTCCCTCAGTTCTTTAATGAGTAGGGCTGGAAATAAAGGAAGCAACAAACATTGATGGAAATAAATAAGTACAGAGTGAGGGGATTTTTACCTAATAGCTGGGAGAAACTACGAACTATTTAAAGCTTTTCAAACCAACCATTAGGAAGAAGTTATTTAAAGAGTATTTGAGTTTCACAAGAGTGGGGGTAGGTCTAAGATTTTAATGGAATTTAGAGATAGATGATATTGTCAGAAAACTAACAAATAACCAAGATAAATACATTTAGAAAACAATGACAGAATGAAGAATAAAAAATGGATAATACATTGGGAAAATTTTTGTTCTTATCTATTTTTTAAAAAGTTTAAGCAGGTACTCATTCCCATACATGTATACTATATTCTTATATTTAATACTATAATGCTAATGGTTCTTAAGTCTATTTATTGTTTTGACAAAGTAAAAAGTCTAAAAATGCATGTGTGTACATATGTGTATGTACATGCACATATAAATATTTTATATATATATATGTACATATATATATGCCTTATGTATTCTTGATTCAAAATTATTCTACAACCATTTTATAAAATGCAATTTAAGCCACCTTAAAATACCTTTAAATTGAATTGATATTTTCACATTATAAACTATAAATATTATAAAATACAAAGTAACAATATTTTATATAGTTATATTCCAATTACAGTTTTAAAATATGGGAAGCTTAGATTTATATGACTTGCTGTTACTTACCCAAGATCATATAATGATTACATAATGAATTCTGGCAAAAATTTCATTTAATGTGAATAATCCATGTTCAAATCTATTATGCTATATGTAACATATAAAAACTATATGGAAAATGTAAATTACTTTTTGTAATTAAGAAAACTGCTGTTCCCAAAAGCAGGCATTGTACTATAAACCTGAAGTCTTTGGAACTTATCCAAAGAATAAAAGTTGGATCCCAAAGAAATATGAGCATTCAGACATTCATTCTTTTTGTTATTGTTCTTTTGTTTTCTGAGACAGAGTTTTCCTGTGTATCTCTGGCTGCCTTGGAACTCACTCTGTAGACCAGGGTGGCCTTAAATTCATAGATCTTCCTGCCTCTACCTCCCAAGTGAGTCCTGGGATTAAAGTCCTGTAACCACCTCCCTGTTAGAATCCCTACATTTATATTATAACATCATTCACAACAGTAATGTGAATACAAACTTAATGTCTGGCCACAGATGGATAAATAAATGTATAGTAGGGTAGGGTGGTTCAGTTCTGTCATCTCAGCTATTAGGGTATCCAAGGCAAATAACTTGAAAATTAAAGGACTCCATGGTGTACTTTGTGAGCCCTGATTTCAAAATAAAAATTTTATAGGGGCTGACATCATAGCTCAATGATAGATGACTTGCCTATTCTGGCTGTAGAGCCACTCTCAGGAGATCAAAAATAAAAGGAAAACAACACACGCACATGATACAATATCATCCTGACACTAAAAAGAAGTAAATCATATGCAATATTGTGGATAACATTTGGGAACTTTGTACTAAATGCAAATGGACAGTTAAAGCAAGACAGATGCTGCACGGGGCATGTTAGATGAGTATCAAAACTGCCAAGTTTGTACAACTCAAGGAAAAGATGCCAGAGATATGGAGTGGATGGGAATGTGGATTTACTGTTGAGCCAAGATGAAATGTCATTCAAGTGGAGCGGGAGGAGGGGCTTTGACAGATTTGGTTAAAACCTGTGTACCTGCTGTCATGGAGAAGGCACTGTATACTGAAAAACCCGTGAGATTTCACACTAAATGACCTTACAATCATAAATTAATATGAGCAATAGATCCCAGTAAAGTTTGCAATTGCAGTAATTACTTCTAACTATGTCTTTTACATGAAATATTAATTACATTTTAGATGTGAAAGTAATAAGCTCAGCGTAAGATGTGTTAATTTTGAAAAGGGCAAGATTTCTAAGTGAAGATATGGTGTCATCTCAGGATGAAGTAAGAGAAAAATGATTATAAGTGTGAAAATCTTGTCAAATGTAGGCAATCGTCTTTAAAATATATCATATGTAATGTGCTGTTTTCAGTTGTAAGTAAATATAAAATGTATTTTATTTAGGTAGAAGTTATAACAAAGGCTAGTTCTGAGGTCACTCATGGAGTGATCTGCTAAATATGCTGAAAGACTTTCCTTTCAAGTTTATTTCTATAAAGGTTCTCTGCTCACTGAGGGCAATTCTGGAGACACTCTGGGGCAAAAGGGAGATATGTGTACACTAGGCACTCTCTGGAAATCTTGATGAATTGCTTGTCAAATCATCTCTTTGTCTCACAGACATTCACTGAGCTTTTACTGATGTACTTACCACTACTATACAATCATGGACAAAACATACAACCTCCCTGCTGCCAGGGATGCGGGAGAGAAGAAATGAGAGATCACAAAGCACTTGTCAAGACAGATATAATGTAATTGGTTTGCAAGTTGTTAGTTCTGTGGTGGAAATCAACTGTTTTTTTGTTTTTTGTTATTTTTCTTGAGAGTGTTTTTCCACATAACTTTGGAGCCTATCCTGGAATTCACTCTAGACCAGGCTGGCCTTGAACTCACAGAGATCCACCTTCCTCTGCCTCCCAAAAGCTGGGATTAAAAGAGTGCACCTCCACTGCTTGGATGCAAATGGACTCTTGAAGTTCATTGCCTTGCATTCACTGGCTACAGGTGAATATATCTAGGACTAACATCTTTGTATGCTCAAACAACAAATGTACTAATCTCTATGAAAATGTTCCATAAATGCATGTGCAAGGCTTTCTCTCTCTCTCTCTCTCTCTCTCTCTCTCTCTCTCTCTCTCTCTCTCTCCCTCTGCTTACAGTTCTAAAGTTCCTATTTATCTCAAAATGCTAAAAACTTCATCTGGGGAACATCTTGTAATGTTAAGAGTTCCTTCATAAATTCAATCTCCAAGCCAAGATTATCCCCTCTTTTAGATTTAGTAGGATTTCCCTGATATTCTGGCCAACAGGATTCAGCTTTTTGTGCCTCTTGGTTGTATGTAATGTTGTTGGACATGTTCTATGCCCTTTTCAATTGTGAGGTTTAGCTGGGCCTCCTCTCTGTCTTCCCCTGCTGGCTGCCTCCAGCCCCAATGGATACTGTTCTCTGAGATAAAATCATTCTGAAATTCAGTTTTTAAAAATGGCACTAGTCTTGATTTGTTCTTTCAAAATGTTGTCATCACTGTAGCAACTTTATGAGATATGCACTAGCTGTCAATTTTAACCAACATATCTGTCACTCTGGACACTGAGGAATTTGGGCTATCCCTCGCTCCTTACAGAAGCGGACATTTCTTCTACTGTGACAGCTTACAAGTCATTTCTCCTCTTTACAGCTTCCCCTGTTTCACACTATGAGGAACTTCATCTACTCATAGCCCAGAGGAACACTGCCCACTCATTTTCCCTATCATCATCAAAACTCTTAAGAGTTTTTCTACCTGAGAACTATTTTTTCCCTTTAAAAATAATTAGAAAGCTACGAAATGAATGTGCAAAACTACAGTTACCTTGACCTGTCTTCCCAGACCTCTTTTCTGCATTGAGAAACTACAATTATCTCTCCTTCCTGCCAGGGAAAGTACTTATGAGTTATCATTCTTTCAACTCCAGCTCATTTTAGGTTAATAAATATGCTGAATTGACAAAGTTAAAACAACAACCTCTGCAATAACAATCCTAATTCTTGAGTTAGAGTGCTATGTGGCTAGAATAGAGCACGTTGTATTAATTCACAGTATGGGAATGTTGAGTGACAGGACCTTTGAGATAAAATTCTGGTGGAGGATCTCAGGCAAGAAACTGCAGAACCTGCATCATGGTAATGTTTCTCAGTTTTGTGATAGGATATTTTGTTCTACTACATACTCTTGCCATGGTGATGCCATCTACCATCAGACCATCCCAGCTGAGCCAATGTTGTGGCATGCTATCAAAACTCAAGAATTATATGCTAGGTTAGCTCCTTTTCTTTATAAAATTGTCCTGCTTCCATGGTTCATTATAGAAGTGAAGAGTAGACTAATCCAGCAGCTAAAAGGCTTTTGGCTAGTAACCTTTTAGTGGCAAGAGTAGAATCACATGACTTTGAATGCAAAAAGTTAGAATATTGCCTTCTTCCATTCTATTCAAAATAAGTGCCTTCATGTTAGAAAATCATCCAGTGGTTGAATAAAAAAAAAAGTGACACATAAATGTGTTTTAGGTAGAACTCTAGATGAAAAAAAATCTCCTTGAAAATATTATATAATAGGTTTACTGTCAAGTAATTCTGCTTTCAAATCTATTACATTCAGAGATAAAAGATCTTACAAATTAAGAATATCCCTTCCAAGGTTCTATTGTCTAATGCTAGCATTTTGTATCTTTCTTCCTTCTTTATTCAATTCTTAAATACTGTAGTACATATATTACTCATTTGTTGCTACTCCCTCCTAGTATAGAATATATATTGTATGGTTTGTATATTAATTTGTTGTTCTTATTAGGGTCTCAGTTGTCTCAGTTAGGGTTTCTATTTCTGTGACAAGACACTAAGCCCGGCCAACTCTTATGGAGGAAAACATTTAATTTAGGCTAGCTTATACTTTCAGAAGGTTAGACCATTATAATCATAGTGGGAAATATGGCATTGTTCAAGCAGACATGCTGCTGGAAAAGGAGGTGAGAGTTTTACATCTTAAAACAGAAGAAACAGGAAGTGAATTGTGCATAAACTGAACACAGCTTGAGCATAAGAAACGTCAAAACCCACCCCCACAGTGACACACTTCCTCCAACAATGCCATACCTACTCCCACAAAGCCACACTTCCTTGTAATGCCACCTCCTATGAGTTTATGGTGGCCAATTACCACACCAGTTATTCAAATATGATTTTGGCTTTGGTTAATCATTGTTATTGGAGTTAAAGTTATAGTAAATGAATATGAAGACAAAGTACAGGATGAAAATATCTTTAGTCACAAAAGAAGTCTAAGGAGAAATACTCTCAATTTAGGCTGTGTACCAACTCCTTAAATGAGTCTCTTTTGATTAAGAACTTGCAAAAATTTCAATAGACAGTATCCTTAAAATGAGAGACAGCATTCCCTACACACCAAGACCAAATTCTCCAAAATTTTTACTGATTGATTCATTAGTTAGAGAATATAAATTCCAAATGTTTAAAAAAATCACATGTAACAATAACTGGTAGCATGATAAAACCATCAAAAGCTAACGTAACCTTTAGAGAGAAATCATGACATAATCTAAAATAAAATCTGAGTTTATTAAATACAAAATGAAGTAGAACCAAGAAGAAATGTTTTAGAGAATGTTAATAATTTAATTTAATTCAATATTTTAAATAAGTGATAATGTCTAACTTTTGATCTACAAACTGTGGGTTTGGAAATTTTACATTTTTAATGACAGGATCTCCTTGGGTACCTAAGATGGTCCCAATCTTCCAGGAATCCGCATGCTCTGTTTTTCAATTACAGCCACCATGTCCAAATAGATCTGGAAGTTTCAAATATATATTTCTTCATGCATTTTCTACTTAGTGTTTTTTTTTCATAAAAAATACATCGTGCTTCTAAAAGCAGAAAAGATACTGTAAACTCTATGGTAATTGCATTGAAAGCACTTAAGGGACCAAAAATATTAAGTTAAAAATTATTTGGTGCATAACAATACTTGTTTCTTGGTTGGTGATTTCTTTACTGTCTAAATTTTCTTTCTAAATAAAATTAAGAAGACAATATGGGTACTAAGCTAAGCTTTTCTTTTACCCTGTGACCCTTCCTTGGGGAAGACATTCCTGCATTAAGAAGCTGATAGCTAACACTTTAGAAGGGGAAGAGTTTTTACGTATTATTATTTACACTGCTTTGCTGTCAGATAAAGCAGAGCAGCCCCTCCTTTGTGAAGCTGCAGGTGAGATGGAGCTGGTCAAGTGCTATTGAAGAGCATTCATAGTTAAAGTTCTTTTTGTGTTGCAAATACAGGTAAACCTTCCCCACACTGAGAAAAATAAACAAATGGATCCGTGTTGTATTTTTAAAGCTGTCAGTAGTCATTGGTTTTATGTCAGATTCAAGGCATAGGGCTGTTGTTTATTATTTATATTTGGATACAATGAATAAAGGATAACAGAGAAGATAAATGGATTTAGTTGAGTGCATGAAGTTGTTTAACATCAGGAAGGTTATTTTGGCTTGCTTTGATCAGTTTGTTTCTCTGTCCAAGTTCATAAAGAGAAAATTCTATAAAGCTTAATATTTGTATTCATCTGTCTAAGTGAATGTACCAGCGAGTACAGTTTAAAGATATATATATATATTTCTAGATCCTATAAAATAAACTAAAACTTATCAGAAAATACCTGCATTATTTGGACATCCAATCTTAAAACATAGTTCAGACATACCCTTGAGCTCCTAGGACTGTTGAAGAAGACTGTATGATTGATACAATTTTCATAGTGATGCTAAGTATTTACAGTTTTCACTTTTATTTTCTCAGTAGTGAATTATGGAATTTTTCAGAAGATTAATTGAATTTAACTCTGCTACTACTTATTACTTAACAAAATACTTTTAAAGTATTTTATCCTTTAAATGTTCCTCAGCTTTAATTTCTTGTACAACATAGATAGTTGTCCATGTAAATATAAGACTGTGTGACTTTTGTTAATTTTTAGAGCCCAACATGGTCCTAATTAAAACATGGCCAAGCGGATATGACTAATGCATTCACTTGACATTTTTGTTTTTTGAAGCTGTTCTCTTCTTTCTCTCCTTCACATTCTGAGTCTCTTCTGTACTATTTTTTCAATTATTTCTGGGAGATTCTAAATACAAAAGAATTAGAAAAAGATTCTTTTCTACTAAGAAAAACCTTTTCAGCATGCTAAACTTTTAAATAAGGAATTTGTGTAAGACTGAAATTGGTATAAAGTGAAGGGACATGTGGTCAAAAAACAGAATTGGTGCCATCAGCCAATTGGTGCCTCACACCCTCTCTCACTGGGAGAAAGAAAGGTACAGAGCAAGAAGCAAAATGTGATGTCTTCTGGGGACCGTGTGAAAAGCTTTATGCAATCACCTAGGATGACAGGGGGCTATTTTACCTTACCTCAAATGGAGAGAGATCTAGTCTGGACCAGAAAGGACAAACGTGATATTATAGAACTGATGATAGTGTGTGAACTTTGGAAGACTTTATAGCAACTAACAGCTGCAATGTTGACAGATGGGTCAGAGCAAAGATATTAAAAATGAATATGATATATTAAATGCTAAGGTGAATGTATATGATACTTTCCATTAGGTATATATAAGAGTGTTTCATAATTATACATATGAAGCATGCATGCACATGTCTTAATTTTAGAAACTGTGATTGGGAGAAGAGACTTTACATCAGATTGAGTGGTCAGACAGGACTTACCTATGAGTCAACTATGAAACTATGAATGACAAAGTCAGTAATGCAATTATCTATGAAAACAAAAGAAACATACAAGTATAGCTATGACACACATGAATGTGTTTTGGTTCTTTGTGTTTAGAGTCCAGAAAGGTACTCAGGGAGTCTGGTGCCAGACTGAACTGGACCACATGAAATAGGAAACAGATACAGATAGGATTGTGCCAGGGTTTTAGTCCAAAGAAAGACCAAGGACTTGCAGACACACCCATCATTCCATGCTTTATTTAAGTGGAACATTCATTTCTCAGCACCCAGTGATGATTTTGAGGCCCAGTCATCTTCTTAGTCTTGTATGTTTAAAGAGAGTCATGTAAAGTATTTTTCTGGGTCTGCGAAAGCAATGTGAGATTGGCTCTACTGTTTTATAAGTATCTACTAATCTTATAGAATATTCCCAAAATTGTCTAACACCGTAATTGTAGCAAAGGCTGTATTTATGTATTCATGATTTCCCTGCGTAACTTGAAATTATTTGGGGCCAGATTTCAAATTTTCTTTTCTATTTTATTTCATTGATCATTTAATTAATACTTAATATTAATAATCCTTAAAAGAGATGTTCCTTCAGGTTTGACACAGTGTAGAAATATTAACCCAGATCAACAAATTTCTTTCATAATATTATGACCAAGTCTTTGCCTTTATATTGAAATAGTTCATACTGATTTTAAAATATTACAAATAAAGTTTTTGCTTCTTTTCTGGAATCATTTTCTCATGTAGTTTTGCTTAATTACATTTAGTTTACAAAATGAGCTGGATGAAAAACAATCATTTTGAAGATTTTCATTTTCTACATATTTGAATCTCTTTCAAGTAGTTTGGCAAAAACTAATATATATGTTAAATTATCTTTTGAGAATTTTATGTATGACTACTATATTTCAGTGACTCTAAAAGATTTGAAACAATCTTTAATTGCCACTTCTCCCACCGTTTTGAGACCCGGTCTTTCTCTATAGTATTGGCTGTCCAGGAAATCATTGTGTAAACCAGGCTTACCTAGAATTTACATAGCCATCATCTTGACTCTAACTCACAAGTCCTGGGATAAAAGGTATGTGACAACATGTAGTTTTAAACCCTCGAAAAGACAGCCTGTTGTCTATCATCTATTATAATAGTGTCAAATATCTATATCTATATCCTTTTATATACAGTCTTTCTCAAATGTTATTAGAGTGACTATGCAAATTAAGTGAAATTTACATACATATATATTTTTCTTCTAAGATATATGTACCTATATATGCTTTATATATAATATAGTCAATATACTGAAATAGTTCAGTATATGATTACAAATATTAACATGGTTATATTTAATAACCAGATATTTAGTAATAAAAGTATAAAGTTAGAGGTAAATTTTAATAGACCAAAGACACAATAGAATATCTTCCTTGAGGAAGAAAAATTTGAATGTAGCCTTGAAGGACAAATAAGGGAAATGAATTATTATAAGATGGGCAGAGAATTCAGTCAGGATGCAGGATAGTAGGCAGTGGGATTTAAGAATGCGGAAAGCCACTGGCAGAATGAATATATTGATGAGAATTTTAAGAAAATTGGAAAAGCTTTCTGGCTTTAAATGTGGACCTGACAAACATCTGGATTTTACTTTTTGAAAATAAGATGCTGCTTTTTAAGTTCTTCCTTTTTAAATATTAAGTCAGACAACAATAAAAATGATCAATCAGAATTTTCAACTCACTGTGACCTTTCTAAAAAGCATGTTCACAAAATGACAAATTATGTACTATACAAATGTTTTTGGTCTCATTTTTGTTAAACTATTGTAATGATTTAGCTTGAGAATGCATTGGAACGTTTACCACAGATATTACCATGTACCACAGACATTAGCATGTGACCACCATGGTAACCATCATTTAATGACATATGACAAAGGGAAATATGGAGGGTTTTGCTTTGCTTTTGTTTTCTGTAATACTACTTTTTATAAACTTTAAACTAACATTTGTGAATTGATAGGTATCTCTATAACTTGTTCTCAATTAACCATTAAATTTAGGGAGCAGCCCTGATGGCTAGATTTGGGGCATGATACAACTCTACATAAATCCTGCTTTAGTAGCCTCATATCAACCAACATTTCTGCTGTAAATTAATTCTACTTCTCTTCTCTCAGGAAGTATGCTAATTATTCCTCTAGTTTTCCTATCTTCCGAGTCTTCTCCTTATGTTTGAGAGAATAATCTATCTTAAAGCAAGAAACTGGAAAAAAAGTTATGACTATATTATATTGCATTTAAAATTGTCAATGATTCCTTATTCTTCAGAATAGGAGTTACATCTTATCAACCTTCAGGCATCAATTTAGTTTGCACCTCCTCAGAGAAGATTTTCCTCAACCATTAATGCATTTTCATAATACGATCTTGCAGTTCCAGTATTTCTCACAATTCCAAATTTAGACCTGTTATCATTCTTTACAGAAGTATGTTTCTCATCCTATAATGTGTGTTGTGGAGTCAGAAACAAAATATTCTTTTGTAATGTATTCTAGTTTGAGCTACTCACGCAGACTTAACAAGTAGTAGGAATTCATTGTATATTTTTTGTTATTTTGAGGAAATATGAGTGAAAAGATGCATATATATCTACACAAAAAACATAGTTATCATGTATTATATTCATGAATCACACTGTGTTTTGGAAGAAAAGTATCTTTGAAATCCTTCATCACAGATATGGAAATTGGATATCAAGATTATACAGTTAATCAGTTCCTCCGTCTTCACTGAAACTCTGAGTTCTATCTGCTTTGTTTCAGCTCTGCCCAGCCTATCCCATTGCAAAACTAAAAGTTGGGGACCATGCTAGGTGAAGGGACAATGAATGCAGAAGCAGAGTCACTTTGTCCTTGGTAAGTGGGTCTATCTTCTTCTGTACTCAGGCACTGTGCACAGTACCAAAAGGGAATGTGGTTGAATATCATGAGTCTTACAAGCATGTTTGCTCAGCTTAATTTATCCCATGGCCACAAGAACTTTAAACACAGAACTCTATGCTAATTCTTCATGACATATACACAAATGGCCACTGAAGGATTAGGAACTTGAGTCCATATTGAGTAGCAAGCAGGCAAGATACCAGCAATAAAACCCAACAAGCAACTACAGCCACATCTAATACTTGAGGCTATGTTCAGACCTTTATGTTCAGTTTATTTATCTGTAAAGTTCTTTAAAAATGTTAGTCTTACTAAATGCTTTTATGGATAAAATGTCCCAAGGAATTCTCTTTGTCATCATCCCTTCTAAAAGATTTTCTCTTTTTGTTCAATAATTTGTCCCATAATCTGTTGCCTCTTAATTATAGCAATGGAACTCAATGTGAAATAAATGCCTGTGAAAGCATTTATGATTCACATCAATGTCCCATTGCAGAAAGGGTCAGGTCAACTAATGTCCTTTTCCTTTGGGTACCTTGGAGTTACCCTTAGGAAGTCAGGTAGGGTAGTAGGTTGGCCATTTAATCCACCCCCTTCTCAATTTCACTTTCTTTTCTTGTGAACACAAAAGAACTTTAAGTGATCCGACCGTGGCATTGAAATGCCAACCTTAGTTGGTACTTTGAAACTCAAAGCCTTTTACAAGATGAATAGCAAACTGTGGATGACAGCTCCTGCAGAGCCATTATTGAATCCCAGCCCTGATGACTGCATTGCTTTGGATTTAGATAAAAGACTCCATACAAGACAAATGGTAGGAGCACATCAAACAAGACTGTGTCCATACAATGACAGAAACAATCCAATTGAAGAAGCAGTTGATTTCCCCAAGGCTACATACTGGTGCTTCTAGAGTCATTTATATTAAGGAACTAAAGATTGTATATTCATCTTCTATTTATTCTTTTCTCTAAAAATACTAATGTCCACTTGTCACATCTGAGTCTTCTTGCTTTTACCAGGAAGAGAAATGTCAATAAGGGAAGATGTTAATTATTTTGTATTGTGTTTTATTTAACCACAATAGCAGTGTTTAAAGGTTATAGACAGAGAGTTACAATCTATAATGATCAGATAAAAAGATTAGTCAGCAAATCGATGGTTCTCTGTACCAACAGGAAACTCAGTATATTCAAGGCAACAATGAGTACAAAAGGTAAAGATAAGGATCAGGCACCTTTATTTAGATGAAAACTAACTCTAGAAAACGACTACCACCTCATTAATTACACACTCACCTTCAGGAGGCTGAAGTGGGTGAAATATCATTGAAGTGCTTTGGGAGAGTTTGGAAAAAGGCTTTGGACTGTATGAAAACTATGAAATCAGAGCTTGCCTTTGTGTAGGGTTGGCAGATGTCACGGGAATCCAACTGTTCAGAATAGAAAGAGATTTATGTATAAAACCTTGGTGTGTTTTATATAATGTAAGTCTTGGTAAGAAAATGTGGCAAGTTTGTAAATCACCATCACACTTGTTTAAAATATGGATTTAAGGACAATCTATTTAGTAGAGAAATAATAGTGTTCATGGACATTTTACCCCCAAACAGTTCTTTATGTAATTTGTCATCTTTTTTTTCTCAAGTTTAACTTTATCAGGTAAACTTTTATAGTACTTAATTATTCTTCTTTTTCTGATTTATTGTGCATGAGCTTCTTCTCCCTTCTCTCCTATTCATAAAAGTAATCTATTATGGCTTGAAAAATGCCTGTTTCAGAGGACTGGAACTTGGTTCACTACACCCATACTGGGTGGCTCACAACAATCTGTAGCTCTGGCTCCCAGGGAACCTATGGGTAGGTACAGCATCTGTGGGCATCAGCACTCATATGAGTACACACTCCCACTTAGGCACATAATTTAAAATATAATACAAACATCTCATAAGCTAGCCTATTTGAAAGCAGGTTGAAATATGTTGTACTGGGGAATGTGAAGATTGTTTTGAGTGAAATGGGGAGAGATATTTAAATTAATAGAATGGCACACAATATCTGTAAAATCATTCCTATTGTGTAGGGTTCCCCCTGTTACTATCATTGACTTTTAATAATTTTCAAACTAGAATTCTGTTCTCTGGATGATTATTTAAATATTTAGTTCTGTAAGATCAACATAGGTGTTCACTTGTTCAGAAGGTAGTCACAGGCAAAGGCAGGCTCCAGTAGTTCCTAGAAATAGATCAGTGTCATCTAATAGAAAATTCTGACTTTGTACCAATAATTAGTATAAAAAGTGGGAAGCGGAGAAGAACAAAAGGAAAATTGATAATTGAATAAAAAACAGAGTTAGAATATCTTCTATCAATCCTCAGATGCTATTTTGACTGATTGCTTTTACCATTTTTTTTTTGTAAATTTCTTTTTGCATGTTAAAGCAGGAGTTTATTGAATTATTTGTTCTAGGTCAAATTGTTGCGTTGAATGTGTTTCTGTTACTTTTTCATGTTGAATCCAATATGAAAACCAGCTTATGTTTATTAATTATAAAATTCTAGCAACATGCATGCATGCATGTGTGTACATGTGTGTGAGCTTATGTGTGCATGCATGTGAGCCTGTGTGTACAGTCAGTCTCTGTGAAGAGGGGAGAATCCTAGCTGCTGCTACAATCATGAGGTAACAATGCTATCTTCCCTACCACATTTTGGGAGTTGTGAACTTGGTAACAGTTTCTTTCACTGAGTTCACCTTGACTGTGGTTATTTGTGCACCAATTGAATCACTGAATAAAGGTCCTGATTAGTTTTCGTTCAAACCAATCAACAGCCATCTGGCTGATTGGCTCAGACCTAGGGTACCAGTAATTCTATCACACCTCCAGGGCAGACTAACAGTCGTGATTATATTTAATGAAACACTTTGCCTTCATATGTCTACTTAGCCAAAGACTGTAATTCCTGTCTTCCTCCCTGGCTTTTATATATTTTGTTCTATTTTTCACTTCTTCCATCCTGGTGCTTCTCCTATTTCTTCTTCTTTTCTTAATTTTACTCTTTCTTACTATCAACTCCACAGTAGCATTTTATAATTTATGGAGCAATTTCATACCTCACTTCTTTTATTGTTCAGTAGTTCATCATCTTTTACTTGGACCACTTCTATGGATTCATAACTTCTTCCCTTCATTCTTGGCTGCTTCCTACTACACCTACAGTTGTTGTACCCCAAATAATCTATCCTTCACAATGTTGCTGAACTGCTCTTTCTAAAGTATAATTCTCATGAGAGTATCATGTTGAACATATCCTACTGAATTCATACCATATCTAGGATAAGGTTCAATCTCTTCAGAAAAACAAAACATTACGCATCTGGTGTTGGACCAACTTCTTGTCCTCACCTATATTATTCCAAGAATATCTTGGGCCAACCAGACAGCCTTACAGACATTTCACCCTTTTCACACATGTGTACCTTTGCATACATTGCACAATACCCCTCATCATCTCTCATATTTTCCCTTTACTTTTACTCAGATGACTATTTTTTGGCTTGGTTAATTCTAACTGTTTTGTAAGGCTCAGATGAAGTATTATTTAATTTGAAATCTCCAAAGAATAGTAAACCATTATTACCTTCCCCAAATCTTCATTACATACATAGACAAAGACACAGACACAGAAACACACACACACACACACACACACACACACACACACACACACACACACAAGCTGAGATCTCACAAAGTCACTACTATGATACTAGATTCCCACTATACCCCTGTGGAAACATTAAGTATATTGTACTAATATTCAGACATTTCTTCTTTGAAATCTTGAATTCTTTAGTTCTCATGGTGAATATCTCTAGTATAATTTGACAAAACTAAAAATCTGTAGATGAACACATAAACAGCATTTGAATAATTACAATTAGTAGTTACAATTGATATACTGTAGTAAAAAATATGTCAAGAAATATGATACTAAGAAATATGTCATGCTATAATACTGTGATATGAGTTTATTAAAACTTAAATTCAAAAAGTCTAGAAGAATTTTGTGTAATTATTACTTTTTGAAAATGCTCGTCAAAAAATATTTCAGGATACTTTCAGCACAATCTGAAAGCTATGTTCTTCAGTTTTATATAGTACTAGTGTGGTTTTGCTTTTTATAGCTTTTACTTTCTAAATATTACTTAAAGATGGCCAGAAATGAAGACGTGATCAGCATTTTATTTTTAGCCCATGGAGAACCTGAGTTCTAAAAATTTGATATTTAGACTACCCTGAGCTTTACATATTGACATGTCTATGTGTTGTATACAGTGTTAGAGTTTAATAAGCCTCACATATTTGGTAGTCAAATTAATAAAGGAAGACCTTGTTTGGTATTTTATCTTATTTAAATATCACAAACACCTATTCTATGTATTACTCTATTACTTTATTACTCTATCCTCAGATTAGGAACAGCTAAGAAAGATTAAATATCTTTCTCTGGTTCAAAAGGCTTTCAATATTAATTCCAACAAATATTACCCCCCTTTTAGTTCTCTTAGTCACTAATGACTTATATTGTATCTAATTTATTAAGTAAGAGAAAGGGAGCGAGCATGGAAAACTTGGACTATCACTTTCTTAACATTTATACTGGTATGTCAGGTGACCCTTGACCTCCAAGGAATTAGTTCAATCAATCATCAAATACTGATGAGTTGGCTACATACCACTCAATTGTTTCTTGGTAGGATGTCTGGGGACCATTGAAGAGTGGGGCTGTCTTTGCAGAGTCCTGTATCTCATGACTATTTGTCCCACTAGGAGGAGTGCTTTCTCAGACACAGGTAATCTGAGAAAAAGAATAGGAATGGGCATGCCACTTCCTTACAGCCTTTGAAGGGGGACCATGACTACTTACAGAGCTTTTTGTTTTGTCTGTTCCTTTTTAGTGGAAGACTAAAAAAATATGAGGGAAACTCAGACAGCCCTTTTCACATTTGTAGAAATGAGTGAAACTGTTCTTATGTTGAGTTCTGCCCTGAGCTTTGGTATGTTTGCACCATTACATGACCTGATGGCTCTTTTGAAGATGGTAGCTGTCACTATACCTGTCTACTGCTTCTTTCTCTCCCCATCCCTTGCCTTTTGTGGTGCCCTCCAATATTCAGTATTCAAAGAAACCACTTAGTAGCAGTGACAGGGAAATCTTTTCAAACAAACAACAAAAGAGAGATGGCCCACATATTCTGCTACACACAGAAAATGAGAGGGAAACATGGCTACCTAAGCTGTGCTCCCTTAATAACACAAAGTCACTTTGAATAAAGCTAAGTTCTTATTCCTCCTGGAGGCAAAAAACAAAACCAGAGGCACCTTAAGTTGTCTGTGAGGTAACTTTTACAATAATGAAACTCTTGTCATCTAAGATGATGACCATTTGGTATTTCTGGATCTTTTATGATTATGTTCTTGTTGAGCTGAATCAGAGACATTGGAAATTGTACAAGGGTTCCTGAAAGGCTCACACACATGTGCTTGGAGGTTTTGAGCAAGTAGACTTCTTTAAAGGATTAGTTTATGACAAACTGCCAATATGGGTGGTCAGTTTAAAGATTTTTGCTTTGCCAAGGAGTCTGCCAGACACAATATGGCCTATAGGCTAAAGACAGAATATTACAGAAGAACTTCAGGTGACTGACCAGGCAGTGAAATGTCTCTGTCATTTCTGGAGTTTATATATTATCCTTGTGTGGTCTTTGATGGAGTTGAAGACAGATAGTTATGGTTATAGTTTTCCTTACTTAAGATTGAAAATAAGTTACATATAAGACTCACAAAGATGGGATAGATAACAGAGAATTTTATTTGTTTCCTGGTAATGTTAATGGACTAAATATTATTAACTATAGTCCTTATCTGATAACTGTTTTGTTATGTATTTTACAATGTGAAAGTTAAAACTCCTCTTTTTACTTTAGACAAAAAAAGAGGAAATGAAGGAAGATGTCATATGTTTCTCTTATTGGTTAATGAATAAAGCACTGTTAGCCTATAGGAAAACAAGATAGATGGGACTAGGAGAGGTGGAGGATTCTGGGAAATGTAGTGGAGTCTCAATATGATCTCTGGAAGAGAGGACATGAGTCTGGCATTCTCAGTAAGATAAGACCACGTAAAAAAACATATAATAGTGATTATGGGTTAATATTTAAGACAGAGATATCCAATAAGAAATTCTAGTAACTTGCCAACAGTTTCATACAAAAAAATTTAGTTTAACTATGAGGCCACAGTAAAGTCCTGTGGCATCCATATCTTACATTAACTTTTAAATTTTTTTTATATTAGTTCCTTGATTCCTACTCAGTACTGCCTATATTTTGAGATTTCATTATCTTCCTTAGTTAGAGATGCTGTAACAATATGCCAGAGACTTGATAGTATACATAAAACAGAAATGTATTTCTTACAATTTAGGGGGCTAGAAGTCACATGATCCATGCACAAAACATTTGATAAGGTCCCAGTCCCTGTTTCCAATATGTTGTTTTGAATGCCATGCCTCCAGAAGGGAGAGCATTGTGTTCTCATATGGGGAGATAAGAGGAAGCATAAAACAGGGCTGAGTTGGCTGCTTCTAACTATTGTAATGCCTTAATCGCCCCCTGAGTGGTCTATTTCTTAGTCATAAAATTTAGTCTTAACTCCTAACATATGAGTTAGGATGGGGCACATCTTATGGCCACATCAATTATTATTATCAATGCTTAATCTTGAGGTACACTTTAATAAGCCCTGAGCATCAATCACTTATCACTAAGCAGTCATGCTGTTGTAGAAGTACACTGCAAGAGAATAGTGCAAACTGTTTTCTTCCCCTAGAGAATGTGCTGTGCTAAGATCAAGGAAGTCTTTTGAGGAGGACATCCCAGAGTGTGATTATCAGGAATGTAACTTTGCATGTTGCATCTCTTCCATCAACTCACTTAGCTTGTTCCCTCTACTTCATTTTGTAGTGAAACCTATGGTGGTATAATTTCAGAACCTATGTAGTATTGTTGCTTTAAGAATTAAATTTGTTAAGAAGAACGTACTTTGTTTAACCCAGAGTCTGACATACAGTAAACATTGTAAACATAGAATAGCTGCCATTGCCCTGGCCCTCTTGTAGACTTTTCATTTCCCTGCTGATAGATTACACAATAAAACATGTTTAATATCAACTATAGCTAATATTTGTCTAAACTTTGCTGCTCAAAATGTGGAATTAATGCATCCTTTCATTAAGGCTCACAAATTCCAAAGGATGATATTGTTATTGTTTTCTCTTTTTCTTTCTTACTTTTCTTTTTTATTCTTTTGAGACGGGGTTTTTGTGTAGCTTTGGAGGCTGTCCTGGAACTAGCTTTTGTAGACCATTCTGGCCTCAAACTCACAAAGATTTGCCTACCCCTTCCTCCCCACTGCTGGGATTAAAGGTGTGTGCCACCACTGCCTGGCATTAAAGTTGTTTTTTGTTTTTTTGTTTTTTGAGACAGGATCTCTCTGCAGCTTTGGAAGCTGTTCTTGAACTAGCTCTTGTAGACCAGTCTGGTCTCGAACTCACAGAGATCCACCTGCTGGGAATAAAGGCATGCACCTTTTATCAATAACTGGTTTGTATGTTAGATAGGTCTAGCGACTTTCTGAAGGTCTATACTAATTTGTGGCTGTAGAGGAAGACAGATTGGCCTGATGACTCCTCAGTGTTTGCTCTTGTTAAATGGTTTTACCTTGAATCCAATTGAGACTCTGCTAAGTACAATTACTTTTCCCATTTCTTGCAGTCACAGGTTTAAATCAAGACAGGGCATACAGTCTTGGTATACAGAATAGTTATTAGGAAAGCTTACTAAAATATGAATCCCTATCTTTCATTCCCTTCCTGTCCCTAAAATTTCTGATTCTCAATACCAGGGATAGGAAAAAATCTGATAAGGCTCCTCCCTCCTGGACCACACTGTGACCAGTCCTAATTATGCTGTATTTACTTCCAAGGAAATCACACAGCATATTTGACATAATCTAGCAAGCCATTCAGAGCACATACCTCACAGACAGACTTTCTTTGGAAAGAAAGAGTGGGAAGGCCCCTTTTGTTTCCTCAGACAAAATTTTGCTGCAATCATTCTGTCCACCTCCCAATCACACATGGAAGAATAATGTTGTTAGTGGTATCAAGGATCCAGGAATCCTTGCAAATTTCAGAGGCAGTTTTGAGACAGACACATTTTATTGTCTTCAACTAACAGCAATTCAGCCTCCTGCTACCAAGCCTGTGACTATCTCTCTCATTAAATCCCTGTGAGTAGCCCTGCTACAGCAATGAATCACATACCTAGGGTTTCACACAGGCTGAGTTTATTGAGCCACATGATAGGAGACTATATCTCAGATAGCCCCAAAGGAGCCAAAACAATCTGTCACTTTTAATTCTTCCTGTCACCTCATTAAGGATATAGCAACATTGACAATAACACACATTTTCACACAAGCCACATGACACACACATACATACTACCAAAATCCACCAATTCTTCCTCTTGTATTCAGATATGGTTATAAATATCCAGTCATCATAAGATTCATTGAGCAAACATATGTGCCAGGGACTGTATATAACTGACACAGGCACAGAACAGTCTCCAGGGGCACATAAAGCAATTAAAAATAACTGTGCTTCAAAGCAGGCTACTATAATACAAAGGTCAGGCCCATAAATATGAACAGGATGACAGTAATGTCTCTATCCAAATATACCCCCAAATACACCACTATAACAGTTTAGAACTCAAAGGTTAATGTAAAAAAAATTAAAACCCTGAAATTATGCCATATTCATCTCATGGCTTTTCTTCCTGTGGTCTTTTCATCAAAGGTTAATATATGTGAATACCATGGAAAAATTTTATCAAGGCCAAATGTGCATCACCAGGAACTACTTTATTCAGTGCAAAATATTTACCCTTGTGCATGTGATAAAATAAAGGACTTGTGGCAAGTTCTCAGCAGAAGGAAAATGTCCCCCCACCCCCACTGGGTTGCTTGTTTCTTACATTAACTTCCTTGATCTTTGAATTCCACTCTGAGCTGTAGAGAGTCTGTTTGGAGGGCAGGGATAATTTTTGCAGTAACACAGTGAGTGTGATAATCAGGTTTATGCATGGTTGTAAAGAATGTGCTGACAGACGGAAAAGAAGCTACCCCAGTCTGCACCGGATTCCTTTTTATATATATTAAAAAATCAAATGACACCTGACTCCAATTCAAACAGTACTTCTCTCCCCTGCTGTCTCTGGACAGCAGAAATATTTTAGAGTATAAGGGAAAATTCCAGCCCCTCAGTAGTGGGTTTCACTAAAATTTCCAGATCTGTGCTCATTTGAGCATTATAGGTTCCAGTATTACCATTGAAGGTGTTGTGTGCAATGAAAAACTTACTCCCACCAATCATGAATCTTTACATAGTAAGTGTCCTAGACAGCAAGCATGTTAATTCAGAAAAGGATGTGAATAGAATGGTTTCCACAAAAGGCAGGCATTTCCTACCCTTCCTCTGGAAAGCAAAATACCAGGAAGGTCACTAACATTTAGCTTTCACCAGAGCATACTAAATATGATTGTCACCTGTGGAGCACATTCAGGCCACCTGGACCCTACTGAGGTGACATTTGAGAACACACTGATTAAAAGAGTAAGTTCTCAGAAGCCAGATCCTTTCTCTTAAAAATTATGAGTTTACAATGACCAAACCATGTAGGCCTTTGATTTTGGCCCTCCAAAGGGAAGAAAACCAGACCTCAGTATCTTTTCCCTTGTAAACTTTATTTCTTCATTCTTAGAAAAACACATTCACAAATGGCTGTACAGTTTGTAATCCCATCATCAATGAAAGAGTGTTGCCCTTTCCCTACACCCTCTCCAATATAAACTGTTATTGGTGTTTTTGATTTTAGCCATTCTGATGGTATAAGACAGTAGCTCAAAGTTGTTTTGATTTGCATTTCTCTGGTGGCTAAGAATATTGAGCACTTTCTAAGTACCTTTATCCATTTGAGATTCCTCTACTGAGAATTCTCTATTTAAATCTCTACCCCATTTTAAAATTGGATTATTTGGTGTTTTGGTGACTATCTTGTTGAGTACTTCATATATTTTGGAGAACAGCCCTCTGTCAGATGTGGGGTTGGTGAAGATCTTTTCCTATTCTCTAGGCAGCCATTTTGTGTTATTGACGGTGTCAGGATGTCCCATTTATTAATTGTAGATCTCTATGGCTGTGCTCATAGCAGCATTATTTGTAATAGCCAGAACCTGGAAGCAACATAGATGTTCCTCAATCAAAGAATGGATAAAGAAAATGTGGTACATTTACACAATGGAGTTCTACTCAGTGGAAACACACACACACACACACACCACCACCACCACCACCACGACCACCACCATCACCATCACCACCACCACCACCACCACCACCAGCACCACCAGCACCACCAGCACCACCAGCACCACCACCACCACCACCACCACCACCACCACCACCAACAACAACAACAACAACAAAACAATACAAACAATTAAATCTTGAAAATCGCAGGGAAGTGGATGGAGCTAGAAGAAACCATTCTGAGTGAGGCAACCCAGACACAGAAAGAAAACATGGGATGTACTCACTCATAAGTGGATATTAGACATGGATCAAAGAATATCTAGCATGCCAACCACAACTCTATAGAAGCCAGGAAAAAAGTAGGACCCTAACAGAGTCATATGTGGACCTCAGAGAAGGGGAAAGGGACAAGATAGGGCAGGGAGGTAGGGGAAAGAGGAGGGGAGAAGGGAGAAGAAGGCAGGAGAACATGAGGGATCAGGAAAGTCAGGTCGAGTTGGGAGAGGAACAGAGAAGGAGATACCTTAATAGAGGGAGCTGTTATGGGTTTAATGAGAAACCTGGCACTAGGGAAATCTCCAGGAATCCACAAGGATGATCCCAATTAAGAATCTAAACAATAGTGGAAAGGCTATCTTAAGGAGATTGATGACTACCTAAATGTCATCATAGATGGAGAGATTCACAGCTAAGCACTGAGATGAAGTCCTGGAATCCAGCTAAACTGTTTCTTTGTCTGTCTGTTTCTCTCTCTTTCTCTCTTCCTCTCTTTCTCTCTCACCCCCCCTCTCATTTGTCACACAGGAAGGCCAGGAACTGACATGGTGAGTCTTACTTAACTACTTCCCGCCTTATTTTCCAAGACAGGATCTATCACTGACCTAAAGCTCACCATTTAGTCTAGAATAGAACAGCCCAGCAACCTCCAGAGATTATCCTTGTTCTACTGGTTCAGAGCTGGGATTCTAGGGCCATGCTCAGGGCCCAGATTGTTACACAGGTATGGGTGAACCAAACTCACATCGTCATGTTAGCATGATAAACATTTTAACAAATGAGTAGATTCCCTACTGCCCCAATCTTCCTCTTGACATGAGGACACCAGCCTTACTGGATCAGGGCCCATGCTGATCAACTACTCCACTCACCTCTCTGGAGATGCTACAAATACAATCATATTATGAGGTTCTCTGATCAAGACCGTAAGTATAATCTTGGTGATAAATATAATTCACCCTGAAAGCTTTTCCTTAAAAAAATTAACAAAATTAAAATTGAATCTTGATAGTTATATCTACTCTCAGTGGCCCCCCAAAGAGAAATTATTCCCATATCCACAACTCCCAGAGTATGCTTCCAAAGGCAACATAAATCATTTCCTTATAACCAAAGAGGTTATAAAAATGGTCATATTTGTTTATTTTTGCATCTTCCAAATTCCTAATAACCAACTCTGCTCTCCAGCTCCATTGCAGTATATTTCTCTGCCAACCCCAAAGTCTGACTTTATCCTGACATGGCCAGGGGTTCCTATTGTAACCTTGTGAGTGAATTAACTATTACTCTATTCAATTTCTCTTAAACTTTTCTTCTCAAATGACCTTTAGTCTATGTAGACTATTCCATGAAAATTAAATTCAAATACTAACTCTTTGACCTTCATTTTCTCATATACAGTTTTTAAAAATTTCTCTATTTTCTTTGTAGCATCACTTACCAAATTGTGTTATTACATGGAACATTAGTATTTTAGTATCTTAACAGGAGCTATATAGAGAAGATAAAATGGTATAATCAGACAGCTTTAGGACAAGAGAGTTAGAAAAGTTTAAATGTTTCTTTACTAAAAGAATATAGTACCTAAATATCTACTCTCTATGAACAAGATCTGGCAAATGCTTTACCCAAAGTTCTGTGAGAAATTAAGCAAAAGAAAACGCTGGATAAATTGATTAGTATGTAAGAGTATTTGCTGCTCTTGCAGAGCATCTGAGTTCAGATTCTCAATGCTGACAATTACCTTTACTTCTCCAGTTTCAGGGGGCATGGCACCTTCTTCTGGTGTCCATAGGCACCCTGAAGCACATGTAAACTCACACATATACAAAGAGAAAACAAAATGAATAAAACCTGTAATACATGGAACACTAGTCTGGGAAGAGGGCCACCAGTGTTCAGTGGTTTCCAGTGTAGTATACTTATTCATTTTCTTTGTTCTTTTTATCCCCTCCTGGAAATATTTTATATAATGTGAACTCACTACTGTAGCATGTATGTTTTCCGCCAGCCGGACCACCGCTAGTCTGGTGTGCTGGCCCCAAATAACACACAGAGACTCTGTATTTGATATAATCCTGTGGGCCAGTGACTATAATTGTTAATGGGCTAGCTCTGTCTTAATTATTAACCCATTTCTACTTATCTAAGTATTTCCACATGGTCATCTTATCAGAGATCCACAGCCGGTGTCTTCCTTCCTCTAGGATCTACATCCTGACCCCTCCTTACTACTTTCTCTTTCCTCTTTGTCTCCTAGACCCACCTATCTTGCTTTCTCATTGGTCCAACAGTGCTTTATTAATTAACCAGTATGAGAAACATATGTACAGAATAACATCTACCATCATACCACCTTACTAGACACACTAACAAACCCCCCAAGTCCTCCCTGCAGCTCTGCACCTCCTCCATTTCATATGTAGGTTCACCTTCAGCCACTTTCAGTAGCCTTCCTCAATATAAACAAACTGTGACTGCTGATTCTTTTTTTAATCTTACAAACACAAACAGCACTCCTCCATACCTCCAGGGTTTTCTGCCACTCAGATGACTCATGTCCTGTTTTGCATGAGGAAATGAGGAAAAGCTAGAAATTACCATCAGGTATGAACAGTGTGCTCTGATTTCTCACCTTTGATTACAAAGCAGGAAAGTGTGTGCACCCATTCCTCCTACACGCTCCCCTCCATTTAAACAAAATTCTTTGGGAAGGCAAATTAACATGCCAGTCCCTTCCGGTCATTTTACAGTCTCAAGGACAGATTATGTCTGCTTACTTCAACATTTCTTCTTCTTAGCTACTATTTTTTTCTCCCAGGTATTCTGTATACTCAAAGGTTCTCATTTTTTATTTTGTCTTCCTGTTTCATTGTGTCTTGGATGTGCCCTTGTCTTCTTTTTCATCCAAGTAACATATCTTTTGTTTTCCCTCTTCTTACTTTGAACACCTGTCTTACTTTTTCAAAGTTCAGGACTCTAGCCAATGGTGGTCTGGTTCCAGAGCTATGCCAGCTCCAATAACACACTGACAAGAAGTACTAGATATAATTCTGTTGGCCAGTACTAGTTTCTTATTGGTTAGTTCTGTCTTAAATATTAACCCACTTCTATTAATCTAAGTACTTCTACATGGTCTTATCTTACCGGAGAGAGGGATGGGCATTCTTCTCTCCATCCTCCATCATGAATCTCCTCCCTACTCCTTCCTCTCTCCTCCTAATCTTCCAGTCCCATCTATCTTGCTTTCCTATTGGCCAACAGTGCTTTAGTCATTAACCAATATGAGAAACATATTTACACAATGACATCTCCCATCAGATGTTTTTGTTGTCATTGTTGTTGTTGTTGTTTTGTTTGTTTTGTTTTCTGAATTCTGTTAAAGGGAAAAACCAATTTTGTTTAGACAGAATTTGGGTAAGAACAATTTAGACATTCTGTGGCATCTTCTGTAGGTGGCCAGTAATTGTTCACTGTCTGTCATCAACAGTCTTCTGGCTGCATCTTTCCACACTGCTTGGTACTGTCATGTTGAATGATTTCTATTTTCTTTTCCTTCTTCCTTCCTTCCTTTCTTTCTTTTCTTTGTTTTCTGATTGTGCACTTTAAAAAAAAACTGCAATTAGAAACAATCTTATTTTATATATCAGTCCCAGTTCTCTATCCCTCCCATCCTCCTATGCTCCCATCCCATCTCTCTTCTGAACCCCAGGGAGGGTGAGGCCTTCCATGGAGGCATGGAGGGTCATCAAAGTCTGACACATCATTTGGGGCAGGGCCAAGGTGCTTTCTCATGTGTCTAGGCTCAGAGAGTATCCCTCCCTCCATGTGAAATAGGCTCTCAAAGTCCATTTGTACACTAGGGATAAATACTGTTTCACCACCAGAGACCTCATAGGCAGACTAAGTTTCCTAACTGACACCCACGTATAGGGGATCTGGGTGGGTCCTATGCTGGTTTCCCAGCTATCAGTCTGGAGTTTGCCTTGGTGTTCAGTTGTGGGTGTCTGCTTCTCCTTACATCAGCTACTGGATGAAGGCCATAGGATGGCATATAAGGTGGTCATCAAACTCATTATCAGGTAAGGGCATTAAAGGTAGCCTCTCTACTATTGCTTAGATTTTTAGTTGATGTTGAATTCTTTTATCCTGCTCATATCACACAGTAGCCCCTGTCTCTTCTCAGAGCTCTGAGTGTTCCTACTTTATCTTTCCCTTGTCCTTAATGTCAAGATGTGTCAGCTTTTTCTACTACATTTCTTCTGAATTGGAAATTTCCACTTTCATACCATTTGCTACCATTTTTTGAAGAAAAAAAACCACTTTTTTAAAAATTTTATACATGATCAATATATAAGATGTCAGTAAGTATATCTAGTAATTTCTTTCCTTACTACAACTTTATGAGCATCTTTTAAGAAATTAAAATTTAAAATGTCTAACATTGAATCCTGTGTCCCCTATGAAGTGATCTCTCCTTGTATCCTTTGTCTCAAACATGACATTATTTTCAGATGCAGGAAATAATTCTGAGATCAAAATAACAGCAATGAATTTAATTAAATGACACAATGAAAACATTCATTTTCTTCCAAAATAGCTGATTAAATCAATGAAAACGTTTCTATTTTGGAATTAAGTTTTCATTTATGTTTCTGCCATAATTTAGAGATTCTTATTTTAACAAATAGAGATTCATTACAGAACTTTCACCAAGACAAATGTTAAGAAGTTTGATTGTCAATTTTATGTTTCCATTATATTTATGATAAATAATCCATTCCTTTAAAAAATTAGCCACCTTCCTCAAAAGAAATTATTGATAAATGTTGGTGATTAATAAAGTGATATAACTTTTCTCAGATGGGTCTGAAAATGGAGCTCAGTTAAAACATCTGGGTGTGGTGTCTTGTACTGCTAATCTCAGTGCCATGGAACCTAGAACCTGATCTCTAGCTAGCTAGCCTATCCTAGTTACATAGTTTAACGAAAGTGAGGGACCCTATCTCAAAAACACAGGTGAGGGCCTCAGAGATATATCACTCTGTAAAGGCGCTAAGGACTTGAGCCTAAGGACTCAAGTTTAATTGTCAGAACCCACATGGTGGAAGAGAGTACCTCCTGCTGCCACAAGTTATCCTCTGACACGTGCATATGCAAGACTGCACACAAAGTAAACAGAGACCTGTAAAGACAAATTCAAAATGGAATTGTTATCTCCTCTTCAATGGCATCAAATGTTGTTCCAGGGCATCTGCACACACACACACAAACATGCACACATACGCATGAACACACACACATACACAAAAAATACCATTTTTTGTATGAGCTTTAAATCACACATTTGAGGAGATAATGAGATATTTTTTTTGTTTTGTTTTTGTTTTTGTTTTGTTTTTGAAACAGGGTTTCTTTGTGGTTTTGGAGCCTGTCCTGGTACTAGCTCTTGTAGACCAAGCTGGTCTCAAACTCACAGAGATCTTACTGCCTCTGTTTCCCAAGTGCTAGGACTAAAAGTGTGTGCCACCACTGCCCAGCAAGAAGATAATTTTTATGAATGCAATTTGGTTATAATTTAAAATGCTAAAGAACAGACATGATAATTAGAAGACAAAAATAGAAGAAAATACATGAACATACTTTTGTTTAAATTATCAAAGAATAATAATTAGACATAAAATGAGTTTAGAATAATTGTATCTCTTTACTATAGAGAAGTTATAAAGACAGTGAAGAGAGTTTCCATATAACCTGGAAAATTTGCTTTATTAAAACTTACATACATTACATTTAATGCTACATTTGCTAGAATAAATGAGCCAAAGATATATTATCATTAAAGTCCATATATTATTCATATTCCCCCAAATTTTCCTCTTTGCTTGTTGATCTCGGATCTCATCCGAAGTACCATTTATATTTAGTCATCATGTCTGCTTATCCTGCTCTTGGCTTGCGTGCTATCTATAATTTCCCTTTGTTCTGGTTGCTTTAAATGATACTAATCATATTCCACAGAGGACGTCCTTCAAATAGGATGTATCTGGTGTCTATTCTGAAATCAGACTAGAGTTTGAGGTTTTCACAATGAAGGCCATGGTAGTTAGAGTTTCACCTTTCCCCTATCAAATCATGACAGCAGCCATCAGCAAGACTTACCTCTGCCAATCTTAACTTTGGAAACTTGACTAAAATAGCAAGTATCTGTTTTCTCCATTGTAAAACTTTTTTTTGTTCTTTCCTTCCTAAAACAAACAGCTTACTTTTTTTTTTAAAGGAATAGCTCACATTCAATATTTAGGTATTTATTCTCCATATCATATTATGAGAACTATTCACATAATTTATACAAATAAATATGGTAAAAGGAAATGCAGGGTGAAATGCAAAATCAAACTACAGAACAAATGCAGAAACAATAACCCTAAAGGGGATGCAGAGGAAGACACTGGCTTAAGCAATGGCTCTTGGAAACTAGGGAGACCTCTAAAGAAATAAACACAACTACCTGTTTGTATAGTAACTTTTTTTGGTAATAGTGTTTCTCATGGGTGCATTAAAACTCTCCTACTGCTAGAGCTGTAAACGAGAAGTGAGGATTTGCAAATAAGCTAGAAGGGGACCAACAATAACTTGTGTTTAGTGTTACGTGGACTCAAATTGGATACATCACTATGAACACATACACACACGCATACACACACCACACACACACACACACACACACACACACACACACACAGAGGTAGATATAGAAATGTAGTCATAGATAGAAGCATTAATACTGTGGTATAAGTGAGTACTTCTAGGGCCAAGATATTGTTTCCAAATTATCACTTTTCAGTAAAGGGAGCCAGGGAATCTTGAAAAAGTGGCTTTTAGTTGGGTCCTGTTTGATAATTCTGGACACAAGGAAATGCTGTACAAAAAAAGAAAGATAAAACCACAAATCCTACTTTGTGTGGCCATGTTAGAGACTATGACATTTTGGAAGTGGTTAGATACGTGATATAAAGGAAACATCCAATTGCTTTCAGCCTGTAGACAAGGGATGTGTAGATCTCTTTGATGCAGTCTTTGTTATAACGCTGGTACTTCTGGATATCAGCTGGCTAAACAAGACAGCTGAGATCTGCCAGATCATCAATAAACTCCAACAACTGACTGATATCATATATTATGGAGGAGATGTTGGGATGTGGGGATTCTCCTCAGATGTTCTTTACACATTTTACAAACACCTTCCAGGCATGCATTCCCAGACACATGGTCAGTGCAAGTCCTGCCTTCTGGCCTCTTGGTAGGCAATAAGGGCAAAATGGAGTGAGACATTACACCAAATACTTTGCTGCAGCCACTGATGAAGCATTAGGAGTGGGCTAGGAATAGACACATACAACATGCTGTAGTGAACTATTTGTGTCATAGTAATCATGTATCCATTTTGTTACACTCAACCGAGACTGAACATACAACATAAAACATGAATGATAATTTCATTCTGAAATCACCATTGTCCCTTTGCTCCTTTTCTTTCTTTGTTGCTTTTTATTTTTAATGTTTTAATGATAATTCAGCAAGAAAGGTTCTTTGCTATTTAAGGTTTGTTCCAGTTCTTAAAATGGTTCCTATCTGCTTTGTAGCATTGAGCCTACAAATCCTTTATTAGGAATGGGGACAGTGACAAGGTTAATTATGTCCTCTTGTGAAGTCTTAGTGAAAAGATAAAAAGAAAAAAAAAAAAGAAATGTTCTATGGGTGGGATGTAATGACATTGCTGACTGCCTTACATGCAATCTTACAGCTTTCATCCAGTAGCTAATGGAAGCAGAAGCAGCCACCCACAGCTAAACCCACAGTCATGAGCAAAGGGGTCAAGGCCAGGCTGGAGAAACTCACCGAATCAGCTGACCTGAACAAAGGGGAGCTCATGGAACCCAGACTGATAGCTGGGGAAACTGCAGACCAAACCAAGCCCCATGAATGTGGGAGTTAGTTGGGGTGCTTAGGTTATCTATGGGGCTGCTAGCCATGATGAACTGGCTGTTTGGAGGCTATTTCTTATGAAGGGATACTCTCTCAGCTTAGACACACTGGGGAGGTCCTAGGTCCTGCCCCAAATGATATGATGCCTTTGATGATACCTGTGGGAGGCCTCATCTTCTCTGAAAAGTGGATTGTGGATTGGGGGTGGGATGGGGAGCTTGTGGGGAATGGGCAGTTGGTGGGGGAAGGAACTGGGATTGGTATGCAAAATATGATTGATTTTAATTTAAATAAAATAGAAATGCTTTGTAGTAAATAATTAAGGAGATAAATTCAGTAAACATCTGCCAGGTATGGTGCCATGTCCCCATAATGCAGTGTTCTGGAAGGGCAGAGACAAGAGGATCATGCGTTTAGCCTATGTAGCTAATGTTACAGTTGAGGTGACCCTGTCACAAATATTAAACAAAAATAGGAGTTCAAGAGTCCACAGAAATATAATTTATCAAATAGGGGAAATCCTTTACTGAAAAATATCGAATAGATTTTATCATATGTAACTTGATGAAAGACAGAACCATTTTTTTTCAAATTTATGATGAAATAAGTATTTTCAAATCCCAAACCAACAACAACAACAAAATAATTGAAAGCAGTCACTAGGGTAAATGTTAATGAACTGTCACTTATATCTGCTGGGAGAGGGAAAAAACCAGTGGTCTCCAATAGAGTAATACTAAATATGTCAACTACTCCAGGGCAGGCCTCATGTTCAGGAATAGTTGACCAACATGTAAAAGATTCCACAGGCTCTTTTTGTGCTTTTATTTGATTACAATTTTGGTGGGGTTTTTAAAAATTTTATTTTCTGGTGTTTTGTTTTCTTGGTTCTTGAGCGGAGGGTTGTTTCTTTATGCTTTTGCCTGTTTCTTGAGAAAGAACTTAAAGTTGGGTGGTAGGGATGGGGTAAAGATATGATCAAAATATATTAAATTTTAAAATTGTTTCTAATAATAAAACATAATAAAAATTAAAAATAAAAAATTATTAACTAATTTACATTAAAATAGAAAAATAAAGATTAATTTTACCAATTATTTTATTTTTCAATATCAAATATACTAACCCACAGTTCTGAGATGTAGTAAATAGGAGTATGTTGAAAAGTTATTATGTTCCTGTTATTCCAGTTTGTATTATATTTGTGAGATTTAACTACTAGAAAAGATTTTGGCAAACTAAAGATAAAATATGACCAAAAACATTTAGGCATTTGATGGTGATATCAAATAGGGGGACAGTTTTAAAAGATTAGTTTATTTTTTCTTTATTTTAAAATATAAATGAAACAGGTACTAAATCAGGAAAGTGTAAAAATTAATATTTATAATGAATCTTGTAATAAATCTCATTAACACCAAAGAATTTGAAAAAAAATATTCAGAAAAATGTTACTGAAAGAAAATTCTCATCAAATAATTTTCATTAATTCTTTGAACTTGATTTTAGTTCTACTGCCTTAGACTGTATGAACTGAAGTAAAGATTTCAACCTTCAGTTAGAATATAAAAATTTTATCTTGACAGACTGAGCTAAATTATTTTTGGCACCTTATCAATTAGTAATAGGAAATTTATCAATTAAGAAGAAGAGGCACAAACACTTCCCTAGGATGATGAATTCTTTTTGTTTCAAAGTGACAGCCAAAATCATGTCTGTTTGTAAAGTATTTGACCATCCTCCTACGAGTCTAGAAGAAGGTAATATTACTAATATCATCTTTCAGTTACATTTTTAATGTTTGATTTTTTGAAGCATTATTTATAAGCAGGGGGATTCATTATTTTTAAGTTACTATAGGTGTAACTTAGGGTTCTGAACTGGCAACTGATCTAATCATCTCACTTTCCACACATGAAACAGTTGCTATGTGCAACCCCATGGGAGGCCTGTCCCTTCTGAATAGAGTTAGAGGAGTGGATGGGGAGGGTGGTGCATGGGGAAAAGGAGGAGACTAGAGGATAGGAAGGGTGGGAAACTGGTTGGTATATAAAATAAATGAAAAGAAATGTTATTTAAATATATAAACAAACAAGTAAATATGTAAATAAGAAGGAAGAAAAAGACTGTTCCCACGTTCAACTCTGTCATTTGGTTAGTAACTTGCTTAGCCCATCACTGTCTTCTGCATAAAATTCTGAAGTCTTATTCTGCAGACAAGATATGAAGACAGATCGACTCCCCCTTAAGCTAATATTTAATGTATTTTTCTAGGCTCACAGTCTTCACTTAGAACTTGCAACGTAATGTTAAATGGAAGGAGGGAAGACCTTTTTTTTACGTTAGTGAGAAATGTAATTTCTCATTCATGTGTTATTGGAAGAATCTTAACTGAGGCCTATGTTTCAGTGTTGAAATCTTCAACTTTAATCTTAGACTTGATTGTATTTCCATGCATTTTAGATTCTTTTTATTTATATTAAGTCCCCATTAAGTGTATTAACATTTTAATTATATTTTTCCTATAAACTCATGGTATCTTATGTAAAAAGCTTCTTTTCATGTTTTTTATCTGATATTATTACTAGGACTTCAGCATTCTTTGTGTTGGGGTTCTATGGTGTTTACCTACTTTTCTACATTTAAGAAATATCTTCATATTTAACATTGGCCTCTTTATAGGCAGCAGATACTACTTCTTATTGGTTCATATTATTTGTCAATCTAAGACATTTAACTCAGTGTTTGTACAGTTAATATTTCATATAATAATTCAATTTATAATTTTTAATTTATCTGTTTCCACTTCCTTTGGGTTTATTTTGAATTAACATTAAATATGTAAATATGTTCACACTAAGTTGTTCTCCTGTTGCTCAATATTACGTCATTCGCTGTGTAGTGAAGACACTCAAGGAACATTTCCTTCTCTTTCCCATGCTCCAAGCTATTCTTGTCCAGTACTTTGCTTTTGTTTTACCTTAGACAGTCACTATTTTATCATTTACAGTTTTAAAATTAGCAAGCAACACATCCCAACATGAATCACTTCTTACGGCTTCATAGATCTTTCATGTTTTTGTAGTTTTTTATTTCAGTGTTTTATTAGCCCTCTGCCTGGGAGCTTCCTTTAATAATTCTATTAGTATGATGTATGATTTAAGAGTAATCAGAATACACTATAGATACATGTAAAACACTAAAATTAATTTAAAGGAAAAGTATTCAGATTCATCTAGAATTTATCCTACTTTTTCTTAAAAGCTTAACAAGTCTTTATTATATATTTAGCTCTGATAGTTTAAGGGGTTTGTGATAATTATGTTATTGACTATAATATGTTCTCTTGTCTTTCGCTCATTAGCTCATCACTCTCTCCCTCTGTCTCTGTCTGTGTGTGCATATGTGTGTGAATATCCAGTATTTTTTTGCTAAAAGTATTTTTTATTCTGGTGTTACTAGTCATTAATCTTCATCAATGTATCATTTTATAATCACTATGATACCTAATTTTATCATTGTAGCTTATAGTGAGTTTGAAGCTGAGTCGATCTATGTTCTGTTTGTTTAGTAACTTCATTACTGTGCTATCAACTGCAGGAGTTTTGACTTTTACTTTAAACATTAGAAAAAGGGTTGTGTCAAGAACTTGCATTGTAAGTGTAAAGACTGAATTTCAGATCCCCAGGGCCCACATAAATGCCATTTGTACATGGCAACAAGTCTATAATCCTACTACACAGAAAACAGAAACAGGAGATAACAGCAGCAAGCCAGATAGCAAATAAGCAAGGGTCAACAGAGTGTCTGGATTCAACTGGGAGACCTGCCTGAAGAAATAAGATGGGGAAGAGGGAGATCTATGAAAGAAGAACCCTGATGTCAATCTTTGCTTACATACAATTCACCTCATAAGTATGTGTACTCACATTCGTGGTGACATGCATATATAAATATACATGAAAAATAAAGTTTAGAAGGAGCTTGTCAATGTCCACAAAACAGTTTGTTAAGGATTTGAAGAAACTATTTTAATTTTATAAAACATCTTTGGAGAGTGGAGATATGAATTATATTTAGTTTTCAAGTTCAGGAAGATGGAATATATGTCTCTTACCTTATATATTGTTACTTTTCTTTCATCAGAGTTTTGAGTTTTCTACATATAGATTTTATATGTTATTTGATATATCTACAACTAAATGCATTGTTGTTCAATGTCAAAATAAATTATATTTGTATTGTTTTTCAAATTCTAGTCTTTCATTGATTCTAGGGAGGAAAGTATTATTTTTCTCACCTTATGAAATGATCTTACTGTCAACCATTTCCAAGTGTTTATCCACTATAACATTCTTGTCAGGTAAAAAAACAGACCCCCCTTTTCATTTCTAGTTTGTCTTTATAACAATTCCTTTTCTTCTTGTATTGTTGGATCTTCCATACCATGATGGCTGAAAAAAAAAACATAGGAAGAATATTATTCTGGAACTTTCTGTCAAGTATAACATTACATACAGACATTTTATAGATGCCTCTTACCAACAGAGTCCATTTCCTTATTTTTAGTTTTCTAAGAGTGTTCTGAATGTGTTATGGATTTTGTCCAATGCATTTTCTGCATCGATTGATATGATTATATGGTTTTGTCCTTTAGTCTGTTGATATGGTGGATTACATAAATTGATTTTCAAATGTGGATGTAGCTTTGCATAACTGGCCTAAATCCAGCTTGATCGTTTTGTATAATTCTTCTCTTATATTGTTGCAGTCAATTTGTTAATATTTTCATGAGGATTTTTTATCTGTGCTCATGAGAGATAAGGGCATGTACTTTTTCTATTTTGTAATGTCTTTATCTGGTTTTCATATTATTATACAGCTGGCATCATAAAAGGATTTGAGAAATAGCTTTCTATTCCAATTTCCTGGTAGAGATTGTAATGAACTGGTATGGGTTCTTTCTTAAAAGTGTTTTAGAATTCACCATTGAAACATTGTCTGCCCTAGCATATAATTATTTATTCAATTTAATAATTATAATATACTTATTGTGATTACCTATTTTGCTTTTATGAGTTTTGCTTGTTTCTGTCTTTCATAGAACCAAGCTATTTCACTTTAGTTTCCAAAGTAGGAGTAGAGGGTCCATGCTATGCTTTCTTTAGCCTCTTTGTGACTATATATTTAAGCCTATCATTCCTATGATGAAACCTTATGACCCAAAGCAACTCAGGAAGGGAAGGGTTTAGTTTCTACATGACTATTGGTAATTGATGAAAGTTGTGGTAATAACTCAGATGGGGCAGGAACTTGGAGACAAGGGCTGATCTGAGGACATGGAAGAGTGTTGTTGGATTGCTCTCCATGGATTTTTCAGAACATTTTCTTATAGAACCCAGGACCACCAGCCCAGGGATGACACCACCTAGAATGGGTGCTCTCCCTGTCAATCACTAATTAAGAAAGTATCCTTTAGAATTTGTTACAGCCTAAATTTATAGAGCCATTCTCTCAATTGAAACTTTCTCCTCTATGATGACTCTAGCTTTTGTCAAGTTGATATAAAACTAACCAGCACAGTGACCTTGGAAAGGCTTATTGTTTTTCATCTATGATATCAGTAACTTGTGCAGCCTCTGTCTTTTTCTTTAGTTGAATTTGGGAAGAGGTTTATCGTTTTTATTGATCTTTAGAACAGCAGGATTGGATTTGCAGACTTCATTATTTTATGTTCTTAATTTCATTAATTTCAACTCTAAGTTTTCCTATTTATCCATTCTGTTTTCATTAAGTATGATTTTTTTATTATTGATTTTTAAGTCTTCCTTTCTTCTTTTCTTCCTTCCTTCCTTTCTTCTTCTTCCTTCCTTCCTTCCTTCTTTCCTTTCTTCCTTTCTTTCTTTTCATAGTCACTGCTACAAGTTTCCCGCAGAGGGACACTTTTATTATAACCTATGACTCTTGTTTCCTTCACTGTGATTCGGTTCAGAACTTTTTACAATTTCCATTGAGAGTTCTCAGTGGTGCTGCCAATTTTCTGGGTTTTATTTAGACGTGCAAATCTAAATCTCCACATAGCTGATAATTTTCTGTCTCTCTTCTTAGATTCTAGTTTAACTCCTCTGTGATATGATGACATGCTTATTTTAACCTGTTTAGGCATTTTAATGTCCTAGAATGTTGATGAGTTTTCTGCTTGAACTTGAGGAGAAAACAGTTTTTAACTGTTGTTGAGTCTAGAACAAGGTATGTGTCAATTATGTCCTGTTGACTAATGTTTCTGTTCTTTACTACTAAATTTTTGCTGGCTATGTTTCTTAGCAGAATGAGGGTGCTGCAGTCTGTGTTTCGACAGGAGACAGAACTATTTTTTGATGCTTTACTCTCATGTTTTGTCATCTGCATTTAGATGGTTTATCAGTACATCCACATTAATGAGTGTCATATTTTTCTAAGAAAATGGATGACTTTATTATTGTGTACTGTCTCCCTTTATTCCTGATAATTTTCTGGATTCTCAAGTCTGCTTTTGATAATGATAATATGGTTACTTCCACTTTCATTAGGTAATAGCACAGTAGATCTTTATATGTTCCTTCAATTTTAATCAACCTGTGCCTACATATTCAAAATGTTTCTCACAGACTGATTGTAGTTGGACCTTGTTAATTTTTAAATCTAGTTTGACAATCTGCTTTCATATTCTGTATGTGCAACAGCCTTTTCATGTCCAGTGTACAGCATTTCACAGCATTCATTTACAATCCCAAGTTCATATACATTCTCTTTGCTTCAGCTTTTTAACCCACTCCTTATCTCTCACAACACCTGCTTGCTCCCATTCTGACTTTAATCTTTAGCTCCCAGTATTCTCCCCTGTGTATTCATATTACATGTGTTCTACTAGCCACTCCAATTACATTGATTTACTTCAATTCAAGATATTGGGTTCCCAAAATGCTTTGTTACCTATACTCTCCCCCTCCCCTCACAATTTCCCACATCATCATTGTAATACTTGCTTGAGCGTCTCTTTTCTGTAATGCCCCCCTCTCTCTATTTCCATTTCACCTATGTTCTACTACCCCTCCAGTATCCAACCCCTGCTGGTGGCCTATTACTAGTTTCCTATATCCCCTATGTACTCCGCACTAAACAAATGAAACAAGGCATTTGAAGCTATGACCATCGTATAACAAAGAATATGAGCTGTTTATATTTTAGATTCTGGATGACATTATTCAATACAGTATTTTGTTCATTTACTTGCAAATGTAATGATTTCATTTTCCTTTACCGCTGAGTAGTATTCCATTGGGTAAATATACCATATTTTCATTACCTCTTTGTCAGCTAATGAGCATCAAGGGTGATTTCATTTCCTAGCTATTGGTGATGATCATGAATGTGCAGGTATCCAGTGCTAAGATAAAAAGCCCTTAGTGTTTGTAAGGAGTACTATAAGTGAGTCAAATGGTGGGTCTAATTCTAGTTTTGTGACAGGCTAAGAACAGGTTTCCAGAGTGACTCTAACTGGCTTATATGACACCAAAAGTGCAAAGACACCTCATTTCCCCACACTAGAGTTGTCATTTGTGTTCCTGCTGATGGCCATTTTGGGTACACTAAGGGTTCTGAACACTGTTTCTCTGTTCACCAGCCATTTGTATTTATTTTGGAAACTTCTTCCATTCCATGGTTCATTTTTAATAACAAAACAAAACTATCAAAAGATAAAACAATACCTAACACTTTGGAATTTGGCAAAGCAAATGTACAGAAGAAAAATATCCCAATAGGAGGCACAGGTGATGGAGAGCCACTCATTGATGAATGTAGGCATCTGAGGTGAGCAGAATTGGGATGTATGGCATGAAATTCTCAAAGAGTCAATAAAAAAGTTAAAAAAATATAACAGTAAATATTTAAAAAAAACAGTAAACAGAAAGGCATATGTAAATTACCTTCAGGGTAAAAAGAGAGACGATGTAAGTATTATTAAAAATAAAAATAACACATTAAAATTTTAAAGGAAATTCCTGACCAGATGTTATGAGACAGAACCTCCGAAGATGATATTGAGTTTGTTTTGTGTTGTCTATCCACTGTTGGGCATGCAATATACCATTAAGAATACTACTCTTTTAATAGTTTTACTAAATTTTCATTGTCAAGTGGCTATCAATTGGAGATAGCTTCTGGGTTAGGGATGTGTGTGTGCCTACTTCTTTCAGTCGAGAACCTCATCTCGTGCAGACCTATGTGGGCCCAGTGTCTACTGCCTCTGTGAGTCTCTATGAGTTCATGTGTGTATTGATCCTATTTATTTAGCAGACTTTGTTTTATTGGTGTCTTCCATTCCCTCTGGTTCATACACTTGCCCTCAATTTGCTCAGGGTTTCTTGAGACCCGAGGAATTGATGGAGATAGCTCATTTAGAACTGAGTGTCAAGGTTTCTCTCTGTGTGTCTCTACTCTGTTTCTCATCCCATAATGTCTGGATGTGGGTCTCTGTTTTTGTTCCCATTTTCTAAAGGAGGAAGCTTCTCTGATAATAACTTAACATGGCACTGGTCTATGAGTGTTGCATAATATAATTAAGTCATTTCATCACTACTTTTTATTTTTTAAGACTAGTAATATTTTCTTTTACTCTAGGTCCCTAGGCTAGTTAGTCTCTCTCAGGTCCTTGGCTGTTCAAGCAATGTTGGATTAGGGGGCTGTCTTGTGGAGTGCACATTAAGTCAAGTCAGATCTCGGTTGGTTTTTCCCACAAACTTTGTGTCACCATTGCACTAGTGTATCTTGCAAGTGGTACTTGACTGGAGATGCAAGGTTTCATGACTAGGTTGGTATTTACTTTTTTCCTTTGCTAGTATACAGAGGACATTCCTGTACTGAAGGTTCTGTCTAGCATGTAGGGCTAAACATTCTATGTACTCACGAGCTCATTTTCTCCATGTTTAATGAATTGTGTAGATGTTGTCTTCAGCAATGAGGCATTGCTGTCAATTTGTGAAAAGCAAACTATAATCTTGACAACAGCCAGAGTTTTTTGGAGATTACCATGAGACCTCCTTGACCAACATCTCAATTAGTTGCAACCCCATCCTGCTACTGAAAGTTGGTTGCATTTGGTGACAAGGAAGGGCCAGTTGTGGATCTGTCTCCCACATTACATTGGTGATTTCATTTAGAGCAATATGTGTATTTTTAGTGTGCTTCTACTGTATTCTGTTTCCATACTAACCCTCAAATAACTGTTGTCTCTCTCAGAATTTCCATCCTTGTCCCCATCCCCATATCATCCTCCTACCAGCCCTCCCCTCCTTCTGTAACTAGATATTTTATTTCCCTTTCCTAGAGAAATCTACCTGCCCCATCCCTAGTTCCTGTCTCTATACCTTAACTCTAGGATCCTGGAGATTATAACTTCGTTAGTATTGACTTAACAGCTATATTTCACATAAAAAAGAATGCACACCATATTTTTATTCCTGAATCTTGGTTACCTCATTCTGGGTGATTTTTTTTTTCTCTAGTTCCATTCATTTACTGGTAAATTTCATGATTTCATTTTTTAATTACTGAGAAATACTCTGTTGTGGAAAAATACATTTTCCTTATCTATTCTTCTTTTGAGGGACATTAAGTTTGTTTCCAATTTCTGGCTATTATGAATAGAGCAGCAATAAACATGACTTAGAAAGTGTCTTTTAGTAAGATAAATAATCCTCTGGGTATATGCCCCAAAGTAGTATAACTAGATACTGGGAGTAATTTGGTTCCCATATTCCTGAGGAATTGCCACACTGTTTTCCACAGTGGCTATACAAGTTTGTACTGGTACCAGTAGTGGATGAGTGTTCTGCTTACTCCACATCCTCACCCACATGAGCTGTCACTTACTTGATTGATTTTAGCCATTCTGAAAGAGGTAAGATGACACTGCAACATTGTTTTGTTTTTCATTTCTCTGACAAATAAGGCTACTGATGATTTCTTTCTTTCTCTGTCACTTCAGATCCCTATTTGAGAATTCTGTTTAGATCTCTATCCCATTTCAAAAACAGGGTTATTTGTATTCTTGATATCAAGTTTTTGGAGCTCTGTATATTTTGGCTATTAGCCCTCTATCAGATGTGTAAATAGTAAAAATCTTACACCATTGTGTAGGCTGCTGCTTTGCATTTTTTATTTTCATGAAGTTCCATTTGTTTATTGTTGATCTCATTGCTTGTGTTAACAATGTTCTGCTCAGAAAGTTTCCTCTGCCAATGAGCTTAAAGTTATTCTCCACTTTTGTCAGATTCAGTATATCTGATTTTATGTCGATGAATCTGATTCATTTGGAGTTGAGTTTTATGCAGAGTGATTAAGTATGAATCTAATTTGATTCTTTCACATGCAGACATACAGTTTGACCAGCACCATTTGTTAAAGATACTGTCCTTTTCCCTCCTGTGTATGGTTCTGGCTTCTTTATCAAAGATCACATGTCATATGTATGTGCATTTCTCTCTGGGTCTTCGGTTCTATTGCATTGATTATTGTGTCTGTTTTTGTGCCAGTGCCACAATGTTTTTATTACTACAGTTTTGTATAACATCTTGGAATAAGGAATGGCGAGGTCTCCAGCAGTTCTTTCATTATTCAGGATAAATTTATCTATCCTGGATTTCTCATGTTTCTGTATGAAGCTGAAAATTGTCCTTCTGGTATCTGTGAAAAATGTTGTTGAAATTTTGATGGGGATTGCATTGCATTGAATCTCTAGATTGCTTTTCATCAGATGGCCATTTATACTATAATAATGCTATATAATAAGATCCATGAACTCGGGAGTTCTTTCCATCTTGTTATAGCTTTCACTTGCTTAGAGTTAGCACAAGATAGTGTATATTATTTGACTCTATTGTAAAAGGTGTTATTTACTTGATTTCCTTCTCAGCCTATTTTTCATTTGTATCTGGGAGGGGGTACTGATTTTTATGACTTAATTTTGTATCCCACTACTTTGCTGAATGTGTTTATGAGCTGTAGGAGTTTCCTAGCACAAAATTTAAGGGCATTCATATATACTATCATATTGTTTGCAAATAAAGATACTTTGGCTTCCTTCTATCTGATTTATATCTCTTTGATCTCCTTCAGCTGTCTTACTGCTCTAGCTATGACTTTAAGTACTATATTGAACAAGTGTGTATATGTATAAATATGGTTTTGATTATGGAATCAATTTGCCAACATTTTTAAAAGCATTTTTGCATCTACGTCCATCAGGGATATTGATCTATAACTTTATTTTTTTTCCTTTGAAGATTTATCTTTATCTGTTTTGACATCAGGACAATACTAATCATAAAATGCATTAGAAGTATTCCTTACTTTTCTTGGCATTATTTTAAACAGTAATTGTGTTCATTGATACTCTAGTGTTCTAGTATAATTCTTCAGTGTATCTACCTGACCCTGAATCTTTTAATAGTGGGGCTATTATACATAACTGCCTCACACTCATTGCTGGTGACAGATCTTTTTAAAGGATCTATTTCTTCTTCTCTGAACTTTGGAGTGCTTGAACATCTAAAAAATTGACAATTCTTTTAGATTTCAAACTTGTTGAAATTGGAGTTTTAAATTATGTTCATTAACATTTGTTCTAATGTCTTTTTTAATTTCTACTTTATTGATTTGGTTATTCTCTGAATTTCTTTTCATTAAATTAAGTCAATGTTTGAAAATTTTATTTATTGTTTTCAAAAAACCAAATAATCTATTCTTTGTATTTTTTATTTTATTATTTCCATTTTATTGAAAATAGATCCTTTTCTTATATAATATACCCTGATTAATATTTTCCATCCCTCTATTCCCCCCAGTTCCTCTCCATGCTCTCTCTCATCCTGATCCACTTTTTGTCTGTCAGTAAAAAAGGACAGGCTTCTAAGAAATCACAACAAAATGAAATATAGTAAGATGAAACAAAAAACATTTTCATCAACGTTGCACAAAGCAAACAAACACAAGCAAAGGCGCCCAAGAGGAAGGCACAATTGTCAGTGGTCCTCTCATTCACACTCAGGAATCCCATAAAAACAAACTCTGGAAGATCTAACATTTGTGCAGAGGACCTGGTGCAGACTCCGTGGGCCCTGTGCTTGCTAAAGTCTCAGTGAGTTTACATGAACTTTGCTCAAGGGTAAAACTTTGTTTTCCTGGTGCCCTCCATCCCCTCTGGCTGTTTGTTACACTCTTTCTACTTCAGTTCCACATGGTTCCCTGAGTACCTTGAGGAAAGGCATCTGATGGAGACACCCCATTTAGAACTGGGTGTTCTGAAGTCCGTTTCTTAGCATAATGTCTGGTTGCCAGCATTTTTTAACTTCAGCCCTGGTTTTTATTATCTCTTCTCACTTACTGTTTTGGAGTATGAATATTCTTATATTTATAAGGCCTTAATGTGAATAATTAATTGATTTAAGATCTTGATATTACTATATTAATAGTACAAACATTTCTCTTAGTAATACCTTCATGTGTCCCATAGATTTTGGCACAGTTTATTTTTATTCAATTCTAGGAATCTTAAATGTTCATTATTGATTTCTTTTTTTTTTGACTCAAGTATAATTCACTAGTATACTATTTAATCTGCATGAGTTTGTGTACATTCTATACACAATAATTCTACAGTTTCTGTTACTGATATGTAACTTTATTCCTTTGTAGTCAGAAGGAATACAGGATGTTATTTTGATTTTGTCAGATTTGTTGTGTCTTAAAATGTAATCAATTTTGAAAAAAAGTTCCATGGGTTGTTGAAAAGAAAGTGTATTCTTTAGTGTTTGGGTGTAATGTACTCTAGATATCTGTTAGATCAGTTTGGTTTTTTAGGTAATTTAGTTCTAATGTACTCTATTTAGTTTTTGTTCAGGTGACCTGTGTATTGATTAGAGTGGGGTTTGAAACCACCCACTATCACTGTGCTAGGGTTGATCTGTTGATCTGTGGCATTAGATCTGGTAGTTGTATGTTTTTATGAAATTGGGAATACCTGTGTTTAGGAAGGTAATATCATCTTGGTAAAATATTTTTTTCTTTAGTGAGTATGAAGTGATCTCCCATATCTCTGACTAATTTGAAGTCATTTTTTTTCAGGAATTGGAAATGCTACAAACTGCTTGCTTCATAGTTTAGATTGTTTGGAATACTATTTTCTATCTTTTCATCCTATGTTGGTGCTCTTCTGGGGGCAGCAAAAAGGTGAATCATATTTTCCAATCCATCCTGTTAATATTTTTAGTTGGAGGATAAGAACAATTAATTAATATTCAGAGTTATTATTGAAAGATTGTGTTGATTCCAGGCATTTTGTTGATTTTGTAATGTTTTCTTGGCCTTCTTTTGATTAACTGTCTTGGTATTGTTTGTGTATTCTTCATGATCCCTTGGATATATTTATTCTTTATTGAGAATAAAATATTCTATCAGTTTCCCTTGTAGAGGTGTCTTAGTGGTTATACATTCTTTAAATCTGTTTTATTGTGGAATTTAAAAAAATCAATATATTTGCTGGTTATATTAGTATGAGTTAGCAGTAGATATCTCTCAGAACATTCAATACATTCTCAGTTCTTCGACTTTAAAAGTTTCTGCCTGCACAAGAGAAAAAGGAAGGATTGTAGGAATCAGAGGGGTTCATTTTAGTTTCATATATATAAGTATACTGTAAATTTTAACCTGTACAACTGTACATAAGGGTTTTTTTCCTATTCTGACTTCTTTCAAAAGTGTTAACTTGCCTTTGATTTTCTCCAGATTGAATATTCAGGGTCTAAAGAATCATAATTTTGAAATTGTCCCATAATCTTTACATATTTTCTGTTTTATTTCCTTTCTATTCTCAATTTGCCTTTAGTTCAGATGTTTCAATTCATCTATCTTCAATCTTATGTATGAATTTCTTGTCGTGGTAGGTTTCTGGACATTTCTCCCAAGATAGTCTCTGACACTGTGTTTTATGGTGTCCCCATTCTTTTCTGAGCAGAGGATTAAACTGGGGATCTTGTTTGTGGGAGGCAAACACTCAGCTATGAATCTTCATCCTCAGCCTCTGTTCTTTTATTGTGTTTTTATTTCTTTGCTCACTACTTGTTTTCATTTTCTAATTTTCTTTTAAACATGTTAAGTTATTATACATTTCCTATCAGATAATTTCAAATGCTGTGTCCACATATAAGCCTTGCTCTGATTATTCTGACGTTTACTGTTTCTCCTACTTTAGCATGTCTTCCACTTTCTTTCAAAATCTGGACTTTGTGTACTGAGTAATAGAAACTGAAGTATAATGATATTTATGATGAATTGTGTGTGGGGTGGGGGCTGGTACTAGGTGGGAGCTAAGGTGCATCAGAAGCCTCTTATTCTTTCATGATCTTTTTTCATTGGTTCCCTCATCCATTGTCACTATCATCTCTAAGACCCCCATCTTAACAGAGCCTATAATGAGTAGTACTCATAATCATGAAGCAAGGCTCTCCTGCAGTTCTGTGAGTGTGGCAGAGAATGAAGAGAAGCATTCTGTATTCTTACCTTTCTATTTTTGTCTTTTATTAGAACTGAATTTCAGGAGTGTTCCTTTTAGCCTCTTCCCATCACCATTATTTCAACTACAAAAAGCTAAGTCTAAAACAAAATGGTTAATATTTTTTATCTAGCAGGAAAGTCACCAGTGTGTGAAATGCTCATCCTTGGAGACCACACCTATGTTATGATGAGTGCTCAGGAAGTGTTTCATATGCTTATTTCTCATCTTTCCCTGCTTCAAACTCTAGTGAGTATTTCTTGGATCATCAACTTGAGACCCCACAGGATGTTCTGGATTGTTAGTCCCTGAGATGTATTCCTGGCTGGGTTGTGAGACAGGAGCTTTGCACAGCCACCCACAGCCAGTCTGTCTCAGGTCTTCAAATCACTTTGTAAGTGCTGTAGAATTTTACACATTATCAACTTCCCTTCTAGGAGTGGAGATTTGACTATGATGTATGTTTCTCCTGTCTCTCCCATTGGGTTGGCACTTTGCTGTCACTCTAATCCTCTGATAGCTCTAAGGAAAGATGTTGACTTTCAGTGTGTTTCATTTTTTCTCATGGTGAAGATGAGAGTGATGATTTCCGAGTGCCTTCCATGTTGGTGCTGTAACCAGAGATCTTGGTTTTGTTTGTAAAAAAAACATTTCACTGGATATAAAAATCCAAGTTGACATTTTTCTCCTCTCCTAGTGCTTTAAAGATGTTTCTGTGTTGTCTTCACTCTTGAATTGTTTCCCATGAGAAATAGGCTCTCATGTTTATCTCAGAATATAGAAAGTGAAATAAAACAGGTAGAGTCTAAGAAAGAAAGGAGATGCTCCAGAGTCACAAAATACTTTTATTTAAAGATGGATTGCCACATCTTATATAAGAAATGTGGGACAACATGTTACTTTGGGGGACAAGAACTCTGTCAAGTTAGCTGCTAGGCTTCTGATGGTTTTGTTGCCTTAGATATATTTAGGGTTCTAGAACAGAGCTAGGAGTGAAGTTCAAAAACTCACTTGATTTCATGTATATAAAGATGAGAATCATTATTACACATGTAAAATTTTTAAATTATATTATTATTAAAAAAAGAAGGAAAAATGCTGCTGGATTAATTACATATATATATATAAAATTTGCTTTGACTTCAAAATTTAAGCCTAAGGACAAGTTACTGGGGAAAAGGATTTCTAATTTTCCACAGAAAATGTAAAGCTGTGGATCCCTTTCAGACTAATGTGGTTTGATCGAGCAAGACCCCCTGAAGTAACGTCAATGGGACAATGCAGCCTTGCAGACCACTACAGCCAGGATTTCTGCATCTTCTTAGGAATCTTCCCATGACAGCACCCCCTACCAGCAGGAAGCAGCTTGGGAATTCCCAAATATTGTTTATAAATGTTTGTTTTCATTTTAAAAAATTTAAAAAAAGGCATGAGAAAAAAAAAAGTTTGTCTTCCCATTACAAATGCTTTAATTAAGAAAAATCCCTTCACAGATGTACCCTGCACCCTGGGTTTTAACAAATTTCTCATGTAGTCAATATGGTAGCTAAAATTAGCTATTATGATCACCACACTTCATATGATATTTTGTAATCCCATCCATTTACCTGAAAAGTTTATGATTCCACTTTTCTTTATAGGTAATATGGCTGACTAGTATTCCGTAGACAACTAAGGAAAGCTGGGATTGGGTGTCCTACCCTAGGGAAGAACACACCAATTGGTTACATAGTGCCAAACAATCAGCCATGACAAAATCCTAGAAGTAACATTATACCGACCAAGTAGGTTACACTTAGGAATATATATATGTATATATGCATAAGCATGTACATGTACATATGCAAAACAAGGAGGTCATTAACTTGAAAGAAAACATGGAAGTATATGTGAGTTCGGAGCAAGGAAAATGAAGGAAGAAATATATTAAATTGTAAGACCAATTAATGTCAGAAATAGAATAAAATGCTTCAAAGTTCAAGCGGCCCTAACAGTGACAACTGCATTTTATTGTTCCAGCCCTTAGATGGGAGTATAGACATGCTTACTGCTTTGATCCAGTCGAATTCTGTATCGATTACCTGCCTCATCATTTCTTCCATTTCAACATATTCTACATAGATTCCAGCTGTTTCATCTAGCTAAGAAAAAGTATGATACTATGCATTTATATCAACCACCATGTCCATATTTGCCCTCAATCACTAAAAGTTAATAGAAGCTGACAATGTGCATTCAGTTCAAGCCATTTCCTAAGCTTCTCCATTTATAATTTCATAGAAAAATTATGTGAGATGTATACATCTATCTAATAAAATTATTCACTAAATATATAAAGAGTACATTTTTTAACCATCCAAATATTTTCATATATCGAGTTTCAAATTATTTCTAGCTGGATTTTATTTTCTTCCTAATGGCATTTTCCTTATATCTATGCTGAAGTAAACCCAAAAATAGCAAGGGGGTAAGAACTCAAAATAGCAGGAACTGAGGAGATCAGCATAATCAGCAAATTAGGGCTATGTACAAATCATGCAATTGGCATCATGGGAGCAGCAAGGGCCACACCATGTGGAGAGGAGTACACTCGACGTTGATAACTTTGATTAGCATTAACATTGATCACATAATTCACTTACTTCCAGGATGTTTCATGATGCTAATAAATAAAAGATGACACTCTTTAAGAGTGGTGGCCTCCACAGTATTGTAGTAAGAGATGAACTGTGATGTCAGGATGCTATTTACTTCACCTGCATTCTCTTGATAGAGCTTTGATTGCAAAGATCCCAAAGGAAGGCAGAGTTACAGCAATAGATTTATTCAAAAACCAGTTTTACCTTCAGCGATAACTTCTTCCAGTCTCTGCTTTCCTCTCCTATGAAGCGAATTCTTCCATCAAACCAGCCATTTCCCAGTTGAAATCTGGGTTGCAATGCAGGTCATACTGTGAATCTTTCTTTACTGGCCTTCCTTATATTGCATTCAGCCTTTACCTATCATACTTTAAAAGTTCTAAGCACTTTTTACACACAATACATCCAAACATTACTTTCTTCCCCTCCCTCTGACCATGGCTTCTCTCCACAATATTTTAAACATGTAAGAAATCATTCTATATTCCTAAAGCACAGGATCAAATTATCAACTTTACTTTTTGTCTCTTTACTACTCTCTTCTTAGTTTTAGCTTCTTATTGTTTAAGCTAACCAGTATCAACACAGCTGACAAAGATTATAAGAAATCCCAGAATTTCAGTGTTAAAAGTCAGTTTCTAGCAAACTTATTTGACAGCAATTTAATAAACAAACAGACCTTTCATGTCTATACACTCCAGGTTCATAGGAAATTACAAGCTAACTAAGACTCACTTCTTTCACATCCATATTTGGACAAACTTTTAAATCTGTTTTACTTAGCAAGATGAAATATGTTCCCTGTAACTCTTTCCTTTTGATCATTGCTCTTCATGTGAAGTTAAATGATCATATTAAGTAAAATTCACATTGCATTCTAGCTCCCATCTACACTTGAGGCTCATGAGTTGATCTCAGAGAAATCAATAACAAGGTACTAGTGAACTCATTTTTTTAGATGAAGAGAAGAAGCAAAAATTTAAAGGGTCTGTTTTAAAAAAATAAAACAAAGTCAAGCAGAGCTGAAGACACCATTCCAGAGCCAATGCACTTAGTGATAAAATCTTACTTTCTGCTACTTTTAATATAAACTTGAAACAGAATTCTAGTTTTGACAAAAATAACCTAACTTCTATATTCACACTTTCAAGCCATGCAAATTATTGTAGTATGTTCACAAATATTCATGTGTGTACATACATATGTGTTCATCTACATAGAGAGAGGGTGATATCAATCAATGTTATGCTACACTGATTTATGAACTAGAATCTCTAGTTACCTAGTGTGGTGTGGTTATCAACTATCAGTATAACATTACCACTTGATTTGATGGTTAAGTCTTAATGAGTCTGAACCTCTGCATTCTCAAGTTTTTGAAATTCATATATGTGCCATACAGGAGTTTTCTTGCCTACAGTGAATATCTTGAGACATTACCAAGCATGTTGTCAGAAAGCTTAAAGTGTTACCTAATGTGGCTAATACTAGCAATACACAATAGAATTCTAGCACAGTGGCTGGTTCTATTTCATTTACAAATTTCTTGCTGACTTCACATATGTTCTATAACATCCGAGAGCATGGGTAATGAAGATACTCTTTGTGACTACCTTAGAACTCTAGAGGCTGATTCTAACTCTTGACTTTACTCTAGAAGTACTAGAGACCAGTTTCATGTAAAGTCTGCTTGCTGCTTCAAAAGCCTAGAGGTATACATTTTGCATATCTAAGAATAAAGATGCAGCAAAGTCCAGCACAGAATAAAAATACAATGTGTGTTGGAGTGCTCATATCCTCATTAAACAAGTGAGCATTTTTCGTATCCATTGGCAAAGGTCAGCTTTCTGGCCTTGGAGATGTGTTGGATCACAGGGCAGTTGAATTTGGTGAGCTAGCCAAGGTGCTAAATGATACAAACTTGTTCATGACCTTCTCCCTGTCTCTTCTCTCATTCCCCATCCCCAAATATTCATGAGTGAAAATAATCAACCTTTAGAGACTCCAAATAACAAATTTTCAGGCCAAATTAAATGAAGCCTTCTCAGTAGCGTCCAAGTTTACATAAATTACAAACACGTATGAAAATGATACTGAAAGTTAATTGGCTGATATATCTAAACAATAGAAAAAGAAAAAGGAAAACTACAACTTGATTAGAAATTTCTGTATGCCTGACTGGGAAGTACCTGTATCTACACACACACACACACACACACACAGACAAGAGAGAGAGAGAGAGAGAGAGAGAGAGAGAGAGAGAGAGAGAGAGAGAGAGAGAGAGAGAAAAAGGTGGATGAAAGGATAAAAACTTCTGAAGGAAAGGAGTTGAAGAAGTTGTCATGTTCCTCAAAGAGTGGTGTTTAAATACGCACTCAGCCGATCCCCTCTGAGGTTTGTAATCATTCCCATGCATTTGACAAAGGCCTTTACTTAGATGTTCTTTTGTATCTGTAGACTCTCTGGTGATGCCATTAATGTGGCATAAAACACCATGAAATACCAGGAGATCAAACCAAGCAGCAATTACCGAAACCATTTTTTCTGATATCTCTCTTGATTTTCCTTTGGGGAGTGCTAACTCAGTAAGTGTTCACTATACATAAACAAAACACTGGCTATAACTCTGCACAGAACTCACAGCCTTTTCTGAAGTGTTTTGCTTTGTTTGACAAAATAGTCTTTAGGGGAAGCTCTAATGGACAAAAGCTAAAGAGCCAAAAAAAGGAAAACTGGTCCATTTGGAAAAGAAGGCTACAGAGAGAATTGGATATATGCTGGTGCTCACTCGAAAAGTGCTGACTTCCTCTGACATATCATGCTAAAGGTGCACCTTACACTGCATAGAGCTGTAATTCAAAAGCAAAAAACCTTGCCTGCTCTACTGCTGTGAAAGTAACAGGGAGTCTACCTTCAGTGGCAGCCTCTCTGGCTAACATGCAGCACCTCACTTTTATGACTAGCCCAGGGTGCAATCAAACCTCATTACCTTGGACTTCACTAATTCTGAATTTACAGGAATTCAGATATGGCTTCTGTATTGATTCTTGCTGAGCTAAAAAGCCCCAGATAACTTCCTCTTTTGTGACTACTAGGGCTTTATTCACAAAACCAATATCATCAAACGTTGTAGCAGTTACGTCAACAAAGGGTTTGCTACTTATTTAGCTGTTTACTTTAAGCCCACAAATTGATATTATTTGAAGAATAGAGCTGAATATAACACAAGGTAAAATTAATATGGAGGATAGAAATTTGAAGTGTAAATAATTTTAGGTCTAACATGGATTTTCAGGGTTTTTTGTCTTAGAAATTATATAATATCTGAGCCACTCCCATATAAACTCAGTGATAATACGCTACTATCTTGGTTTTATAGTAACGCAATATATAAGACAAAAACATTTTCTTATTAGTGGGATGCTATAAATGAGTTTATTAAGTTTGTCTGTATTGTATAAAAGATGTCATCAGGGCATGAGGATTTGGTAAAGTAGATAGTGGTTGGGGTAGAAATGAGTCCAAACTCAGTATGATCTTTTCTCAAGGGAACGACTGGCTGATTTTCTCTCTTAGCTCCTAAAATGTCTTAGTTTTTTTTCTTTATTCTTCTCTTTTATATTACATCCTGACTGTAGTTTCCCCTTCCTCTTCTCCTCCCAGTCTCTCCCCACCACCTCATCCCTCCCTCAGGCCCACCCCTCCTCTATTTCCCTTGAGAAAAGAGCAGGATTTGAGGGTTATTAACCAAACATGGCATTTCAAGTTGCAATAAAACTAGGCACCTCCCCTTCTAATTTACTACTTAGTAGCTGCTATCTTTGATTGTTTTTTTTTTTTTTTACAAATACAAAGCTAACTATTTCCTGTTTATTTTCCCATCTAAGTCACTAATAATGGGGCTTGAAAGCCCCTCCTTTAATCCCAAACACCCAAATAGCTACACAGCTTTTCCATTTTGATTGCTGTGTGTGGGAAGTCTACAGAGCTGAAGGCACAGCTTTTGACTCTAATGTGATTGACAGTCTATACAAACAATCCATATTAAACAATGGAAATAGCTAGAGGGAAGTGATTACCCTTCTCCCCCACCTTAATTTGTATGTCTGAACCTCTTCTATAAGTTCACTGATGCTGTGACAACCAAGCTCATAGTTTGTCACGTTGCATTGGTTCCTAATTGTTTGACCATGTCTGTCTTGTGTATATTTCAGAAGTATAAACTACATATGCTTATTATTAGTTCATTGAAATTGAAAAACAGATTTTCACTACTAGTAGTTTGAGAAATACCAGCTTCCATGTAATTTGTTGTAGTGATTTCAGAGAAGACTACCCATAATTGTTGTGGAGTATTACTTAACTATGTAAAGGTGTGTTGCATTTGCTTATGCTGCATATGTTTGACTACATAAAGATCTGTTGCTTTGCCTACCTAAGACACCTTATTGGTCTAATAAAAAGCTGATTCCTTATGCTGCTTTTGTCAGGGCATGCAGAAAAACTAAGTAAGACTGTTATTACTCCACTTAATGGCATCCAACACTTTAGCTCCATGGGTGAACCACCTTGGTAGATTGCTAAGATCTCATATGGAATAAGACCTAAAACTCCTTTTACCAGCATAAGCATGGCAGACAACATAACCACAGATAAAATGATAAGCATAGATCACAGCATCATTTCAACGAGGACCATTCCCATATCAGTCAATGAGTCTTTCTTATCACCCAGGGGAAAGAACATTCCCCAGGGGAAAGCAGAGGTTCAGTCTCCAGTCATGATTTAGAATAAAACATAAGCAACAACAGAAAGTATCTTACTGCTTCTAGCAAATGAAGGTCTAGATAGTCTTTTATGGTTCTTGACTTGGAATTATAAGTATTAGAGCTTTTCTGCTCTATGTGACCCTTAAACCAGTCTGCATATATACTCTTCATTTATTTTAATTGTACATCATTTACAGTCTCTTACAATCATGAATTGTTTTGTCCTACCAGAGTTCCCCAGTAAAATATTTTGTAGAGTATTACCATGAATAGTTGTAAAAATCCAATAAACTCCAACATGAAATCAATCTAATTCTAGGCTATCTTTATTGGTAAGCATTAAACAATTTTAGCTACTTAAATTAGAGTTCCTTAGTTGTAAAAGTTGCATTTCAAGGGATAGTTGTGGAAAGTTCTATCAGAAGCTTTTGATTATGGGGTTCAAAGATAGTTAATGAGTGGCCTCATTGAGCATTGTTCTTTTGGGATTATTACATTTTGTATGCTCAGGATATTGATATATAAAACTGCATCTTGTCATAGATATTAATGTTGTCCTCTTTCATTTGAAAAAATGTTCTAAATTGATCAAGACATCATGGATTCCTTAATGTTTCATGGTACACTACTCTTGATATGCATTTCTCCCTTTCAAGACTTAGAATGGATGACACCCTAGTATGAATTTCAACACTTCTCTGTTCTGCTAGATGAAATGTGGATACACAATCCATCTTCCTAACCTCCATTTCACACTTTTCTTCCTTTTTTTACTCTCTACAGTGATTCATGTATATAAAAATTCATAAAAGGATTGAACGTAAAACCTAGGTTTGAAGATTTTGCAATGTAGCACTGTGTCTATTATATTATATGTTACTATTGTTCTTTCATTTTTGAGGTTGTAGTATAATTGCATGTCTCCCTTGCAAACCCTGCCTTATACCCCTACTTGTTCTCTTTCAAATGCATTACATCCTTTTTCAATAATTGTTGTTATATACATATAGGTATATACACATATATTCCTAAATATATCCTGCTCAGCCTGTGTATAGTTACTTACGGGCATGCTTTCAGGGCTGACCATTTGGTGTTGGATAAGCAATTGGTGTGCTCTTCCCTGTCCAAGACTATTTCTCCCACTCTCAGCATTCTCTAGCTGCCTGCATTACTTTGTATCATATTGAAGCCCCTTGAGCTTTCCCAACTCCCCATGCCTACTCCTATTGTCCTTACTTTTTAAATGCTGAAAGCACATGATTCCTGTGGAAAGTCCCAAGATGTACATTCCATTTCTCCCTTGTCCAGTACAAATGAAGGGCACGTGTGATTTCCCATCAGCCAGCCAGTTATTTTCTCTGGGTATATTGAGAGTTTATTTATATCATTTATTTGCTTATTTATTTATGTTTTTGAGACAGAGTTTCTCTGTGTAGCCTTGGCTCTCCTGAAACTAGCTCTGTAGACCAGGCTGGCCTCAAACTCAGAGTTCCACCTACAGCTGACTTCCAAAGGCTGTGATTAACGGCATGTGGCAACCACGGCCTGGCTGGGTCTTCATATTATTCATATTTAACATGTGTATTAGGGACAGTGTAGATGCATGCATTCGGTAACACATGTGTGCTTTGCAGTCAGTTATTCAGGTCCACTGTGGGTTTCAGGATCAAAATCCAATCTTGTGCATCAAGCACTTTTACCAGCCAAGTCAACTGGATAATTCTACATGGGCCCTTAAGAAAAGGGCAGAAACTGGTTCCACAGTGGGTATTGAGCTATGCTGAGGTGGTGATACATTGTCAAGTACATCCCTTGTGCCTGCCCTTTCTCGGTTTCCTGTTTTATTCCTGTTAACCCATTGAACTGCTCAAGTCCTTTAAATAAGTTGTGAATTTCCGTAAGATAGACTCTCTTTCTGATAACTACATGCAAGTACCCCATCATCTGGTAACCTCAGAGAGAATTGCCTTGCGATTCCTCAGTGATGCTAGAAACACTATGCAGTGAGATGCATTTTCAGTGCAATTAGCTCAGTGCAGAGGCTCACAGAGACAGCAGATGAACTCTACTCCAGATGCACACAATAACATCTATGTAATCATATGCTCTTCCACAAACGCAGACTGTAAGCTTCAGCCTAGAAATTTCCCATCTTCAGAAGAGTCTCTTCTTCTGATATTATTACAGTTTCTCCAGATGTTTATTAAGCATGCACTCCCATTATAATCTGCTTCCCATTGCAAGCTGGCTTCTGTCTTTGCTGATGCTCAGCTATATCATGATGTGGGTCACGGTCAACTCTCCACATTTTCACTATCTAATTATTGTTTATGACTTTGCTTTGGATCCTGTACTTCAATTACCTACTCTTTATTGAACAAACATGCAAGATTTCCCTCTATTTATTATATCTTCCATAAATAGCCCATCTAAGATAATGGGTATAGCTTATACATTTGTAACACTCCAAAAAGCCTAAATTTCTTGATAGCTTAACTTAGTGGCGTGAACAACTGTAGGGCTTCAGTCTTGCATATTGGAAAAATGATAGATTTCTTCAGATCTCCAAGTTCGTGTTTTTATAGTAAAGTTAATTTTCTCCTTGGTAGGGGCTACTGCACAGCCAGAATCGTATCGTGGAAACACTACAACGAAAAGACATACTAGCCTTTCATTTTCATTCTTCTAAACATTTTCATTTTAAAGGAGAAAATGAGACACCAATGAAGATAAAACTGTAAGGAGAAGTTCTTCCGCCACTGGGGTGGGTAAGGGGTAATTTAATCCTTTGAAGAGATGGAGAAACATGGCTGCACAGAACAAGAATGTCACACCATCCGCCCTACTTTTGAGATTTGTAAATACAGAACTGTGGCTTCCAGGAAGTCCCTAGGCTGCCTGTTATAAACAGTAATCAGTTGAGGCTGATTACTCCACTCTGGTCATTTTCATCTACAAACAAATTCACAAGTTTCTCAGACAAATATGGATGGGCTGGCAAATTTAAATTTCAAATGAAAAAATATCTTCCTGTAATGAGTTCACATACCTTTTATTTAGACTTCCAAATGCCAGCATAATGTGATTAGTTTTGATGTTGTTTCTTTCCACCAGTTATGAGAAATCACATCATCAATCATATTATCAAAATTAGATATGGAGAGGGCCTAGCGTGTCACTAGCACCCTCCCCAGTGCCAGTACAGACTTGTTTGAGCCAGACTGCTGTACTTTTTAATATTTTCTTCAATCTAATATTAAATATCCCCTGTGATCAAATATCTACCATTTCCACTTTAATGACATAAATATAAAGAACAAACAGAGGTTCTCTTAAGATGATGCATCTATGTTCTGAATTTTTTTCAAATAACGAAAGTTTATGAGGAGCTAAGAAATAAAGATAAATACAGTACATTATGATTTCTAATTTCAATGATTACCAGTTACTTATCACTAATTTTTGTGAAGGATTTCACATGCATTCTGTAGATGTTTACATTAAAGTTGTTGTAAAACTAGTAAGCATTGTATTCTCATAAAATTTTATTAGATGCTTTATTTCAGTGTTTAATAAGCCATATATCATGTACATATTTACTCATGCTTTTAAAATAAGTTTTACAAGTTCATCAAATACTTTCAATTTGCTAAATAAAAAAACATGTTCTACTCCACCCTCCCCCCAAATTCTGTCTTTGAACCTTGTCAAAGTTATCTTTTATTGATGAAAATGTATATGGATTTAGATTATAAAAATCTCATTCCAGATGACAATTTGAATTTTAATTTAAGAGTTAGAGAAACTAGATCCAGACTAGGGTCTGAATCACTGAATCATGACCCCCCAGCTTTGAAATTTTAGGGTTAATCACTCAGACTACAGTAGGCTCTGTTTCTTCTGAATCGTGCAGAAAGGGGAAACAAAACTATCTGTATGTTTCTCATGTCAACCATAGCTCATGGATCTGTGAGTTTGGAAAGACCACCTCTTTAACTCATCTCATTCTAATACCAGATCTTTCCCAGAGCCTCTGGTATTGTGTGATTAGGAAGGTAAAAGTTGAGGAAGGAACTATCTTTCCAACTTGGTAGTGGGATTTCAGTTTCCCTGAGGTCATTCTAGCTTGGACTTTTCTATCTGGTGGTGGTGGCATTCACCAAATTATCAGTATGTACACCTCTTACACATTCTATGTATTTTCACGGTCTCTTGGCTTTGAATACCTGGCTACCAAGCATATCTGTTTCTTCTGTAAAATACAATCCTCTTTGGATCAGTAATTCTTATTGTATAACAATCACCACTCAGGGTTAAAAGTAAAGGAGATGAGGTGAAAGTTGTCTTATCTATTTCCAAACTATATTACATCACTGAATACTTTAATTATCTTGTCAAAATCATGCCAGATATTTTGAGACAGTAACAAATCCCCAGACACTAGGCACATAGGAACCCATAACCTTCAAAATATGCAAGTCATATTTCCTAAGAACTCTTTTATTTCCCCATTGATTGATCCTGTTGTCTATCAATTACTCACCAGGAAACAGTTACAACTTTTCTTCTTTGAGACCCAGTCTCTATGATGAGCTTCGTTTCTAACACCATGAGTTAGCTATGCAGAATAGAAGAACACATTCTTTCTACTCAGCATCAAGACATTACTCAGGAAACTCCCCAGTCTCTTTTGTTCTTCCAAGTATGATGATCCAGAAGGTGATTGTGTAGCTTTCTGGTTTGGACATCTATATTAGGAATGGTTGTAATGTCTTAATGTAAGACCCCTGAAAGCAGAAGCTTTCAGTAAATAAGTGGCTTGTTATATTCTTTAAAGTGGATATCAGATGCTGAATCTAAAGGGAAAAAAACAAAGGAAATAGCCCACCATACATATTTTTACATATAATATATAAATCTTAGCATAAATGTATAATATATGATAATATAGAGTAGTAGTAAACATTAAAAACTTGTTTAGCAGGTACTATAGCAGCTTTCCCACACCTGCTTTGTATTGCTGTCAGAACAATTTGTAATCCAGAAGTTATTTTTAAGTATAGAAGTTATATGGCATAACTTTTCCTGGGAAAATTATACACATTTATCTACTCACCCCAATTAGGGATCAAAAACAGATTAAAGTATGGGTACCTCCAAATTCCAACATCGTAAACCAATGAGTTTTATTGGGGTTACACAATGAGTTTTATTGGGGTGACTGAAAGACAGTTGTATCACCAAGGCCCACCCTAACACTGGTGACAGCTTACAAAGTCTAGGAAACCTGGAGTACACTGCACTGCACAGCCTGTAAGCAGCTCAATTCATTGGGAAGTGTCCTTTCCAGGTGCTTCAGTGGCTCTAAACTCTTCCAGGTAGATGTCTAGTTCTTTCTTCTAGGCCAGTGGTTCTCAAGCTTCTTCATGCGGCAACTGTCAATACAGTTCCTCATGGTGTGGTGACTGCCAACCATAAACTTATTATTGTTGTTACTTAATAAGACTAATTTTGTGCCTGGTGTTGGTGTCCTTCACCTTTAATCCCAACACTTGGGAGAAGGCAGAGGCAGGTGGATCTCTGTGAGTTAGAGGCCTGCCTGGTTTACAGAGCTAGTTCCAGGACAGGCTCCAAAGCAATACAGAAAAGCCCTGTCTGGAAAAACAAAACAAAAACAAACAAAGAAACAAAAAAGACTAATTTTGCTACTCTTATGAATGGTAATGTCAATTTTTGGGAGGTAGAGGTTTGTCAGAGTGTTCATGATCTACAGTTTGAGAACCATTATTCTGGCAACTAGTGTGGTCTGAGTCCTCTTTGCAGCTTTTCTTCTCTGAGTATCTTCTTTGAAGTTCAGCTTGACTGAGTGTCTTCTTTGCAGCTCATATTTTCTTCCTCTGAGAGGGACTGTCAGATTTTGTTGTTTACTCTGGAAACATGCAGCCTAATGAATCAGGTCAGTTTCAGGGAGTTCCTGAAGCTATTTTCCAGTTGTTTACCTCCCTGCTTAAGGAGCACCCATACTGGAAGGAAGGCTTTAATCTTGGAGGAAATTGTTACACAGCAGTAGGAGAGAAAACTGTGACTGGTAACAAGCAGTTTCTTCAATCTTTTTCTTACCAAGTTCTCAGTAGGAGTGAGTGTAGAGACAGCAGCACAGTATTGAGGTTCAGGCATAGCAAAGAGCTTCACATGTATGCAAAACATCAACAGAGATTTTACACCCTGAAAATTCTGACTTTACCCTGTAATTCATGTTCATATTTTGAGATGAGCATAAAGGAATAAAAGTAATAGGCCAGTAGTTTGGCTGAATTTCTCAGTAGTCTCTTGGAGATTCAACAATATCTAAACCCTGAGACTTGAAAGCCCAATTTCTTTGTTCTCACACACTATATGCACTGTAAAAATGAACATATCCCAGTCTCTTGCTTTTCCAAGACCTACATTGTAATCTCTTTTCTATTCAAACCTGCCAAATCAACTATATTGGAAGAAATTAAAGAAGATGGTTCTATTTGGAAAAAGGATGGATATTAGCAAATAATTAAATGTGTGCATATTAAAATATTCCTTTATTTTTTAAGAGTGTGAATTTTTTATAAATATATATGTACGTTCTTGATAACCAATATAAATACAACCCATTAGCCCTTTGGGAAAAAAAGACCAATCCACAAAGTTTTAAAATTTTTGTCACTTAAAGGACTTATAATCACATAATAAATCCATAAGTAAAATGTACACCATCAACAGAACACTTTAGTTATTATTTGTGTGGAAATAGTACCAAAGAGGTGACAGTGACCAATCGTTAAAGGCCAACTGGATATTGAGGCTATTTTCAACTTACAAGTAAATTTCATTTTTTAATGTCCCCACCTTCTCAGCTTCTGTAAATCCTTGTGCAATGGTGTATACACACAATCATGTGCCTGAGTGGCCATATGTCTGGTAGCTTTGTTCAGTGTAGGATATGTGTTCTTTCTCAGAATGGAGCACTTAAATAGTCGATTCACAACAGGACAAAACTGTTAATCCATAGATTAAAAGATGATGGGGAACCCAAAGGGGTGAGGATTTATATGTATGTAGAACATATTGGAACGTGTAGAAATTATACACACACACACATACACACACACACACACACACACACTTCCCTAACTGCTGATTAGATTATCAACTTATTATGATTCTTGAACTTGTATAACCTAAGTCATGTGCACATATTTACCTTCTCATCAGAAATGGTGATTATTATGATCTTTTTGATAATCCAGTAACCACTCTGTGAAAGACATTTTATTTTTTTATTATGCTGATGAATAAATAAGCAGTATCCAGTGCTATTTCACATGAGCAACAGTGCTACACTGGAAAACTCAGACTTATTCAAAGCCCTGATGTAGTATTCTTTTAGATTACTGTGTTTTAAAATTGAAGCACAGACAAACGGAAAGTCATGTAACAAAACCATTTGTTAAGAAAAGAGCACTTTTGCTCATGCCAATGGGTCAGAGAACTTGAAATCTAGAAGCCCATTGACTTCCCTGCCAGTGGGCTGGGATTCTTTCTAGCATGTACTTCTGTGATTGCTATATTATGTAGGTCATTGGTTTCTTTCAAATGCTAATATTGATACTTCTCCATTCACACACACACACACACACACACACACACACACACCCTTTTACATTATATACATCAAGTTAAGAACAATTAATAGCTGATGAGTAAAAGCCACTATGGTCTTCTAGGTAAGAATTTAATTTCCATTTTGTTAAGAGACTGAGTTTCTCAAGTCTGTTGGCAATATCTAGTTTTATCTAAATTAATATATTGTTCTGTTTATTCAATCTGTCTATAATGTTCTTCCCACTATAGCTAACCATCATTTAAAGATGAGCTTAAATACCACCTTCCTTACATTTTTCCTCAAATCCCTCCTTTATAGTTAATATCCTCCTTCATTGCAATTCCCTGGCTATTTGTCTTGCTATAATTAATTCTGTCCAAGGAAGTATTCACCAATAAATTATGAGCTTCTGTGGATAGGAACTCTATCTTAATCACTTTGTACCCTTTAGAATGTCAAACACAGTATCTCACAAACAGTAGGTGCTCAATAAATGTCTGTTACATTAAACTGAATGAAATCGAATTCATATATCTGGTTGATTAATACATTTCTTTCATTCAAGATTTTAGGGCCGCTATGGAAGAAAGAAATCTATTACTTCTCTCTGACTCCTTAACTTGGCAGATTAAAGTGAAATAAAAATGTGTCCTGTATAAAATGAAAATGCATTGTTTTACATAAGGTATAGCAATTTTGAGAACTCCATTGATTTAATGTTCCTAGGCCAGTGAAAAATCTCTTAGTTTAAGATAACTGCCATTTGTTTCAATTAAAATGTATTGATTTGGGTAAATGTTGGGTAGAATACATCTTGTGACTAAGGAAAATGTCCTTAAAGTTGCCTTTGAAACACAGTTTAAGGGTTAGGCTGGGGAGGAGAGTGTGTTGCACCAGCAGGCAGGGAGAATCAATCTGGTTCTGTCTGCTCTAGTTGGCTACTAAGTGGGTTAAGGTTGTCCTATGACTTTATGGTGACTACAGTCTGTGAACAAAGTAACACTGAGATAAGACTTTGCCTAAACTCAAATGTTTAGGCCAGACAGGCCAATCCTATTAATTGAAAAGCTAGAAGAACTTGGTTTCTTGAGTTTATAAAACAAAACAGTTAGGTTTTATTGAAGAAGACACCAAAATACACACACACACACACACACACACACACACACACACACACACACACACACACATGCATACTAAGCTCTCTCTTCTCTATATGTACCTATTTATCTCTGTCCATCTATGTCTAATTTTCTTTCCTCTAACATCTTTACATTTCCTTTCAAAAGGAACTGAACCAAAACAGTACTTAGAAACATTTAAAGAAGGGAAGGCCAAAATGCAAGAATATGCTAAATTATGGCAGTTGAGGTTAGAACAAGAGAAACAGAAAAAAATGGGTAATTTTAACTAATTCATTCATTTTAACTCTTTGCATTCTTTTTATTGAGAAAGAGAATTGCTTTTTTAATAGTTATTTTTAATGAATGTAGGAATTAAAAATCTCAACTATGAATATTGGCTAAAATATACAAAAAAAGGCAAGACATCATGAGAAAATTTCCATGTGAAGGATAGAGGAAGACAGGAAAAGTGAAATACAGAGGGAAGCACTGAGAAAAAGGGGAGACACTTGAGTAATATGGTTTGAGATTGAAAGAGAAATGATTGCAGAAAATGTATAAGTGGCATCTAGAGAATCAAAGTAATTTCAATGGAAGAAATAGCCAAATGTACAGTAGGCATAGCTAGGAATACAAGGGCAGATTATCTCAGGAGATGGGGAAAGAAAACAACTATAACTACATTCCTTACCTCCTAGTCTCCTGCTTCTCAGTTGTTTACATTGAGTACATTTACTCTTTCGGTTTGTTTATTTTGGTTTAACTGCATGAACTTGCAAATCTTTAAAATTCAGAACAAATGATGTTAACCATGATGACCACAAAAAATCAAGGTGATTCATCAGGCCTAAGGTTATCTTCATAGTTCCTGTTTAACAGTATCCGCTCTTTGACACAGGTTATAAAATTTGAGAGTGGACCATGGATTCTTCAGTACATAGAACCACAGAGTGGAGGAGATAGATGGACTATCTTTTAACCTTAGTTCTCTTGCAAATTTTTGAGTGACAGAAGAAAAATTTCTTAAATGTTTGGATGTGCTCTAAGTATAAAAGAGAGATGATTTAAAAAAAATAATCATTTTGTTGGCTAGTTACTTCAAAAAGCAATACAATAGTTAATGCTTATAATAAACCAAAAGAAGTGGCACAGTGTGTTCAGAATGGGCATGTGACATACATTCCATATCACAATTGCATCTCATTTAATCCCAGCAGTTATCATGTGACAGGGACATTATCTTCACTTGGAAAGAAATAAATCTCACTTGTCAGAAGGTGAGCAATTTATCCAAATATAAGGTAGGCACTTAGCAAATATTTTATGAATCAATTGATAGAGTGCTCTCTAGACCTCTCCTTTGGCATCCTTCATATTTAATTATTAACACTGAGTAGAATATAAAATGATGATGTTGAGGGGGTAAGCCATGCTAAGTAAGAAAAGTAAGAATTATAAAATATTTGGTGAATATAAAGTCATTCAAAGTTCTTTCCAACTTTTGAATCCTGCCACTTGCTTTGCTTTATACAGTGTACAGATATATAAGGAATGTAATAAAACCAGATCATTACACATTTAAATATTATTTAGGAAAACATTCATTTATTTGTCTCATTTGACAAGTATTTATGGTCAGTGAGAGGGACAGTGTGTACTCAGTAGTGAGCAAAGCTGGTCATTAACTTCAATAAGTTTCTATAATGGTAAGAAATATGGGTATTATCCCAATTATTACAAAACTGAATACCTTAGTCCTGCAGTCCTTCTATAAGTATGACTACACTGGAGATCTTTAGAAGCAGACACTGCTTCCATGAGAGAGGAAAAGGAAACAATGAAAGGAAACATGAGAGATGATGAGAAAAGGGAAGTGATTTTAGGGAACAAATAAAATCCCAAACAACACTCACAGTAAGAAGGAGAAAAGAGTATAGAGAGGACAAAGAAGGTCCCATGCCAGCATTAGATTGTCAACTTATTGACAACTTGCCTACTCATGTGAGCTCAGAACAAATAGAGAGCAGCAGAGGAGATAGATGCATGGCCATGAGAATGTGAGCTTCATCCCTTGTCTTCATTATCAAATTTGATGACTGAGTAAGGTCCGGGATAAACAGATTTTCTAAATCTTCTACCTCCTCTCATGTCATTTCTCCATGTCTAAACCTCAGAATGATCCACCTAAGAAAATCTGGGTATGCAAGAAAATACTACTCAGGATTATGACAATGAAAATTGAGAAAGAAAGACATGGGTTAAAATAGCAAATCCTCTGCTTATTAGCCTTTCATTTAAAGAAGGGTAAATGAGTTTGTCAGCCAACTCTTTACCCACAGAAAGACTGAGGATTAACACACACAGTCCAGGCATGTGAGTCAGTGTAGAGAAGCCACTACTGTGATACAGGTGTGGGTGCAGACAAGCGGTCTTCACTCAAAATTGGAACAAGCATGGTTTTTAACAGTAATACAACACACCCTGCTACTCTTGCAGATGACCTAAGATAAATTTATCTAAATTATTTAAGTATTTAAATAAAGTATTTAAGAAGTGTTGGTTTGGCCACTTTGTAGGTTACTTTGCAACTAGCTGATGAACAGAAAAGGAATTGAAAAGGAAAACAGGAAGTTATTGTAGATTGCTTATAGACATGTAGAAAAACAATGATGGTGTCTGGGATAAGAGTCAGGATTACAGTCGTTGTAAAGAGCCAGAGATCAAGAAGTCCTTAGGGCATGAAAAAGACCGAGCTTTCTTAAGAAATAGAGAATGAAGAATACTTACATACTGGAAAATGGCAGGAGCTTCTCAGAAAACTGAAAAGGAATCAGGTTGAGAAAGTAGTTTACAACAGAGTTCAGATACACAGAATGCTGGTTGTCTTTACATTTGGCCACATATCTGCATCCACATTCACTTTCATGAAATTAATTCTTGTTTTTTAAGTTTCTCCTTGAAATCTTGTTACTACTTTCTGGTGTCCTGGAAGCTTTTTCTTCCAACTCTATCTGTTCAGTTCTCAACAGAAATTTTGTGAAAATGGAAGACAAATCAACATGATTTCAGTGTGTCCACAACTTTTTAAATTGTTGTTAATTATATTCAGGGTTAGTGTCAGTCTTTGGAAAGGTGATTTTTGTTGAGTATATATTGTGTTTCTGCTGTGTTACATCTTTGTAATTGAACAGTAGTGTGGAATAGAAGGCAACTTGAAGTCCAGTTGACAATATCACATCACCATATATGTAAGAGAGTCCCTATTAACATTGCAAAGGCTTCACCCACACAAGGAGGGAGTATCCTGCATGCAACATTTTTTATTTAATTTCTTCATAAAATACATTATGATCACATTTTTTTATATTGACTCCCTCCACATCCCCATATTCTCTACCCACTCAACTTCATGTTCTCTCTCTAGAAGTAAAAATAAACAAAATCCGTTAGACAAAATTTAAAAATGTTAAACCAAGGGGAAAAGAAAAAAAAATACACACAAAAAAGAATAAAGTATGAAGTCCATTCTGTGTTGCCAATTACTCCTGGGTATGAGACCTGTCATGGAATGTGGTTGATATTCATTCCATTGGAGAAAACTGATTTTTCCTTTTCTGCTGTGGAATAATCTTTTTGTGTGCTGTGAATACATATTGTTTTCATTGGCCAGTAAAGACCTCACATGTCAATAGCTAGTCAGGAAGATTAGGAGGGACTTGCAGATAAAAAGAGAACATGGGGCAGAAGAGGAAGGGTTGCCAGGATACATGGAGAGAAGCGAGCTAAACATGACCCAGCTGAAAAACAGCGCCACCATGTGGTAGAGCACAGATAATGACATGGGTTAGCTTAAGTTGTAAGAGCTGGTTAGTAACACTCTAAACTATCAGCAAAGCATTTATAATTACTAATAAGTCTCTGTGTGGTTATTTGGGAGCTGGAGATCCCAATGAAAAACTCTGCCTGTACCTTTCCCAGTGGATATCATTTGCAAAGAGTTTCTTGGTTAGGCTGTGATTCTGTGTCTAATTTCCCTCCCCATGCTGGAATTTCTTTCTGCTTTGACATTTTGCAGGACTTAAGCACGTTGTTGTAGTATCTGTATGACCACATGTGTATTCACACTCTCATATCTAGAAGACACTGTTTCCTTGGAGTCATCTACCATCTGATTGCTTAAAATTTTTTGACTTTTTTAGCATAAATCCCTGAACTTCAAAGGGAAGGATTGGTTAAAGACATCACATTTAGGTATGTGTACTCCAAAGTCTCTCACTCTCTGAACACTGTCCAGTTTTGGGTCTTTCAGTTAATTGCCCTTTATTACAAGAAAGAGCTTCGGGAGTGATCTATGGGGATAGCAATATTTTATCAGGAGCCATTTTGTTGTTTGCCGCTGTAGCAGAATATTAGTAGAGGATTTTCTGCTAGGTCCCAAGAACTATCTAGTCCCTGATTGTTGATCACGTTAGTGGTGTCCCGTATGTGTTTCATCTCATGAAGTGGCTACAAATTCAATTTTAGAAAGTGGTAGATTATTCCCAAAACTTTTGTACCAATATTGTGCCAGTTTATCTTACAGGCAGCTTGCAGGGTTTACAGTTGAGTGTTATTGATGATTTTTTTCCTCTAGTAGTATCTTCCAGGACCACAAATCCTAGCAAGCGTAGGTAAATATTGTAGTTGGGCCCCAGCTCAGTTTCTTTATGTTTGATGATATAATTAAGTGATATCTTCAGCAATACAGCTTATTGTCAGGTTGTGGAGACTAATCAGTAGCCTTGGCAATAGCCTATGATGTCTAGGGGTGTTTCTGAAACTACTTTTGTTAATGACTCAACAAGATGTAAACCATTCTGAGAACTGGAGGTCTTACATGGTGGCATAGGGTATTGTCTCCCTCATTATATATTGAATCCACTTACATTTTCTTCATATAAGTATTTTAGGAAGCTTCTATAGGAGTAGGCTTCCATATGTCTTTTCCAATGGCCTTTAGTGTGAGTTATCACTCACCATATCCCCCATTTACCCTTCTCGCTTGCCATATTTTTCACATAATTCTCCTATTCTACTTCCCCTCTTTTTCTGTATAACATTGTATTCTATTTCCTTCCCCTGTAAAGACCCCACTTTCTTCATGGTCCCTTACCAGTTATGTAATTTCTGTGGTTGTTTTGATTGAAACACATATCTGAAGCTTAAAAATCATCATACACATATAAGATAAAGCACTTGTTTGCAACACTTTAAATAAAGGAACACACTGAATATAGTAGGATTTTAATTGTATAGCTTCTCTTCCTTCCCTTTCAATGATGTCACAAAAAAATATCTCACCAATTTATATATACTCTATTTATAAACATGTCTTGAGACAAAGTTTCTTTGATTATTTCCTTAGCTTTTTCCAAAATTTAACCACTATTGTCCATCTCATACAGTCTTTATTTCAAATCTAAGATCTACCTGATGGTGGTAAAATTTGCTTCCTTTTTTTTCAAATTAGAAGAGTTTAACATAGGTCACTTCACTTACATGTTCATATCTACAACAACAGAAGACAAATAGAGTAACTTTTACAGAGAAATGTTGACTGTCTGCTAAAAGCTTAAAGTTTTCCAAAATATTAAGTATTCAAAAACAAGAAGTATGTTTTTCAAACTAAAAGAATTTTAAAGATGTTTGACTATCAGCTCTTTGTGCTTGTTTTTTTTTTTAAGGATGGAATAGAGCAGCAGTCAATGCTAAGGATAAAGTAGGTGGTGCAGGCATCTAGGCAGCATGAAGGAAGGGAAAACTGTATTAGGGTGTTATTTTATGAGAGAAGAATCTATTTTCAATCTGAAGAAGAGATACATGTGCAGAAAAATGATGATTTCTAAAGTAGTTCTTGCAACTCATATGACCAAACAATTTCTATCTAACAGCATGGAGCTTAATGACTGCTCAACATTTTTGTTGTGATATTTCTGAAAATGGTTCCTGACTAGAAAATACGGTGTCTTCATTATTATATTGATATGAAAATATTTCAAAGAAATGTATCAAAATTGGAAGTGTGGTTCCTATTTTTATTTCAAGGGCTAAAATAAATCTTGGGATTTATGTGAAATGATGTGCCTACATGAGCCAGAGATATGGGGCTTCCTTAAAGACATAGTCTGAATAGGCTATGAAAGCCATTAATAGAGCAGTAGACTGTTTCATTTACTGACGCTCACTTGTATGTATAATATATCTCCTTTTTAACCCATCAGTTGATGAAATTGAAGAATTTTAGCTTTCAGTACATAGTGTCATTATGTCATAGAGGATTAACCTCATGTCAATGTAAAAGTTGTTTTTTTTTTTTTTTTTTTTTTTTCATGTGAAACTCCCAGGATGAACTTCACCAGTTTCATCAATGGGGGATTTTCTACTTCCCAAGTCTTTTGACCCTCTGAATGCTGTACTGCGGAACACCCTATATCATGTACATTTAGATTTAATGACCCATCCATCCTATCCTTCTTGAGTTTGACAAAATATAACCTTGTTTCCAAATTCCAAATTTTCAAGTATCAACAGTAAGTGATTGTGGTTCTTTTCATCTTCTCCCCACCCATAAAAAAAAATAAGTTCTCCTCAGGATTATATATAAAGCATGATTTTTAAATAACTGGTTGTTCATATTTCTCTAACCTTAGCCTACTTTATAGCAATATATCTCTTAAGATCATATCCAGAATAACACACTGGTGGTGTTTCCATCCCCATGCAGCACTCTGGGGCTGTCATCACCTTTATTTGTGTCACTAAAATTTCAATATTCATTTAAATGGGTTAATTGTAGAATTTTAACAAAACAATGCTTATGTTTTCAACAACACAACACTTCATTTTTTTCATATGTAGCATTTTCCTCACTCAAGGAAGCACACTCATGCCTCTTTCCAAAACCCTTGTACTTACGTATATTACTTTTAATAATATGTATATACTTTTGTCTATCATAGTTGAGCTTCAAATAAATTAACTTTGTACTTTCTTGTTTCTTTTTTCTCAGAATGAAATCTGTTAGAGGCACACATAGTGTGCACATCAGTAGTTCATTTCTTTCTAACACAAAGCAGAGTTGCTGTTCCTGGTGATGTCCCGATTGCCCAGCCAGTTTGACCTCTTCTTATGCGTTGCATACACTCTTCATTCCATGGTACCAGGTAGTGCTACCTTAGATACTCATGTCTACTCAAGGACTCTCACACGCACACACACACACATACACACACACACACACACACACACACACACACACACACACACACACACACACACTATAAAACCACAGCAATGGTACAATAGTGAAAAGCTAGAAACAACCTCAAGAATATGTACTAGGAAATCCTAATTAAGACGATGTGTCATAGTGTTGTGTTTTTAGTTTGTTTTGGTTTTTTTGTAATTTGCACACTCATTTCCACAGTAGATGTACAAGTGTTCACTCCCAGGAGCAGTGAACAGGGTTTCTTAATTCTTCGCATACTCATCTAATTTTTGTTCTCATTTGTTTAGTTTCTGATAGCCATCTGAATGAGAGGATATGGAATCTCAAAAATAATTTTATTTTGATTTCCCTGATGGCTAAGTATGTTGAACATTTTTAAAAGTATTTATTGGCCATTTGGGTTTCTTACTTTGAGAATGTCTATTCAGTTCATTATCCCACTTATTGTTGGTTGATTTGGTTTATTGGTGCCTAATTTTGCAATTCTTTGTGTATTCTACATATCAATCCCCTGTGTGATGTGTAGTTAAAGGAGTTTGCTTCTCATTCTGCTGTCTCTTTAATCTGGTAATTACTTCCTTTGGTTGAACATAATGTAATCCCACATGTCAATTCTGGGAAGGATCCCTGTTGTTATCATAGTCCGTTGCAGTAAGCCCTTTCCTATCACTTTATCTTGAAGAGTGCTTCCACATTCTCCTCTAGAATTTCCAGTCCTTCCATTAATGTATGGAAATACCTTATAAAATTTGAGATCATACATCAGTGTATGTAAACTGAAATGTGTGGATCAAGTTTTATTTCAGTATGTTGTTTTTATTTCATTTTTAATGTGTGTTTCCTGTTTGTATTTCTATATACCATGTGGGTGCCTACTGCCCACAGAAGCCAAAGGTGGGCATCAGATACCCTGGATTGGATCCACAGGTGATTGTGAACCACCGTGTGGATTCTGGGTATTGAAACTTGGTACTGTGTCTTAGCACCCAGTGATCCTACTTCTGAGACATATCTCTATCCTCTCAGCACCGTTTCTTAAATAGGCCATCTTTTCTTCTGTGTGTGATTTGACAGACTTAGCAGAAATTATGTGACTGCAACTGAAAGGGTTTATTTTTTGAGTTCCATACCCTATTGTATTAATTCATATATTAAACATGGTTCTCCAAAAAAAAAATAAATAAAACCAGAGCAGATAGAATGATACTTATAATAAAAGGGCATTTATTAAATTGATTCATGGGATGTGGTCTAAGATAAAGCAAAAAGACAGAGAATCCAAATGAAATTTATATTTGTTTTCTCCAATTCTATGAAGAATTACATTGGATATTAATGGGGACTGTTTTAAATGTGTAGATCACAGTTAGTACTATGGACATTTGCACAGTATTAGTTCCGACAATATGTAAGCATTGCATTTGGGGGTCTTCCCATCTCCTAGTATCTCCTATAATTTCTTCAGTGTCTTAAAGTTCTCTTGAAAACATCCTTTACTTCATTAGACTTATTAGTAGTATTTCTCTAATTTGTTATTAATAAGACTTTTTATTTTGTCCTTGATTTCAACCTCAGCAAGTTTATTACTGATATAGAAAAATAAAGGAAAACAACATCAACAAAAGACTATTGGTTTTGGTCTGTTGATTTTGTATTATACATCGGTAAAATTATTTATTAGGCCTCATTTTTCTTGTACAGGCTTAAGTATATTTTAGATGAAGGATCAGGTATTTTAGCAATAGGAATAACATCTTCCTTTCTTATTTGTATTGATTTTATTTCTTTGTCTTGTCATATTGCTTTAGTACTAGACTGCCAAAAGTATGGAGAATAGACACTTTTGTCTCGTTCTTGTCTCACTAGAGAAAGCTCTCCACTCCAAGATATTGTTTCAATTTCTGTCTCGGAATCATCTTGATAGGCTGCTCACACCACAGAGGCTTTCTTCTTTGGGAACAGCAGAAGAAGGGTTAGGCATCTAGCAACACTGTTTTATATGATGTAATGCCATTATAGGTATAGAGCTCAACACTGTCATCAGATTACAGCAGTTAGTAGCCCATCAGAGGCATCCCCCACAGAGGATAAACAGTGAAGGAAGGAATGAATTCCAGGAGATCAGGGTACTCATGGTTACCTTAGCGTGTGGCTTCTTCTGCATTCGTTATGATTATTATGAGATTCACAAATTACTAATTTTTCTATCTAAACTTTTCAAAGATAACAATAACTTACATTATAAAAGGAAAATTAATCAAGGTAGCTACTTTAGGTATTTATTATTATATAAAATTAACACTTATTTTCCAAGAATTATTAAATTTATTAATCTATGAAATATGTTTACCATTTATTTTTTATCATCTCTTGATGTACCATCATCTATCTGTCATCTACGTGTCAGTTGTCCTATGTATCTATCCATCTGTCATCTGTCATTTTCATACACATATGCAGATGTGTATTTGTCTTCAATGACTGCCCACCCTTTATTCCAGTAGATCTATATGAATTTAATTCTAATACTGATCATTTGCTATGTTTTATGACCTATGCACAATTTATTTAATTCTTCTGAATTTAAGTTGTTCTGTGACAAAATGGGACAATTGTGGTATTTGCTTCACATGCTTCTTGAGAAACTAAAATGTAATTATCAACAAATAGCCTGACCTACAACATCCTACCCAAATGCTATTTTTCCTTTAGTCCTGTACTTTGCTTTGCTTTTAATACACTATATCATTCTTTTGACAGTCAGTATTTACAATATTTTTCTGCAGTTGATTTCACTGTATATATGTTTACATATATCTGGGAGATGTATGTGCTGATTACACATTGTATTCTGTAGAGTGAGAACTTGAAGTCAGTTTTCCAGGTATAGTTAAGGATTTGTAGTGATTAATACGTATTCTCTTTCCAGTTCTCTGAAATAAATTTCAACACACCTGTGAGTTGCCAAGCCAGGTTATATGTATCCAATCAGAACACTTCCTTGGAGAATGTTTTTGTCATTCTTACTCTTGTTTCCATGAGCCCTGTTTTATTCTAATCCTTGCTCTACTCTCTTTTTAATGTCTCTTCCTCTCTTTGAGCTCTCTGGAAAGGAGATTGTTCAGGGTCCTGGTTCAGAGTTTTAGGTAGCAGATGGCTTTTTGTATGATATCTGCCAAAGAAGTTTTAATTATGTGAACTTCTCATTATGCAATTCCACTGGGGGGGGATATATTCTTTAAGGAGCATTGTAACTCTTAACTTTAAAATTCACTTTCTTAAAATTAGGATGAAGTGACATATTTCTGCTCCAAAGTATAACTTGTGTGAATAATCTCTATAAATGTTTGAAAAATGTAATAGCATAAATAAAGGCATAAGTTCTACTACATGGTTTTGGTAAATGCACAAGAAATAGCTAAGTTCTAGAAACTCAGCCTCTGATGTTTGCTATTGCTTCAAAGTAGCTTTCTGGCCATAACAAGCTTATTTTATTATCCTGATAACTAGGTTTCTAGTTTCATGCTTGAAAATATGGGTATAGCCATTATACGCATCAGATACAATACTCTATAATTTTAGAAAATTATTTGCAATTCTATCTATCTATTGCTACCCCCAAAGTTGCACTTTTCATCTTTTACCACAACTTTTGCTTTTCTCATTCTTCCTCTCTGAGTTTGGGTTTGTGTTAACATCAGAGCACACTGTCTTTTCCGTAGGCAGCAGAGGTTTCCTCCATATAAATTAGTGCGGGGCAGGGAATATGGTAAAAGAGATGTCTGATTAAAAGTAGATAATATCTCTTCACTCAGTCTTTTGTGAAAGAGAATAGAACAAATTCTTATCATGTCAAATACAATGTATTGAAATCAGTCATCAGTAATTTCAGGATAGTTATGCTAACTTTGAAAATTAATTTAAAATAAAAATATTTCTAATAAATTACTACCAATAATGATAAAGAGATGCGGACAGAGCCTGACAAAGAACTTTCAGTGACTTGCTGACAACTACAGAGTTAGGGACAGGGCAAGACAAGCAGAATCTTTTCACAGTCCGGTTATAGACATTTGCATTGTGCCTTGGGAAACCTAAGCACATACAGAAACCGACTTCTAAATCATGGAGCCACAGACATTCTTTCTGAATGTCTAGAATATTAAAGAATGGGGATGATGGCCAACATATGCCCATCAGTGTTCTAAGCACTGAATGCAGACACATCTGACAAGCCTGCTATCCACTCATTCAAGTGTGGCTAAAGGGGCTCATTTCTGACCTACAGTCTGTTCCACACTGACTGAAAATACAGTTTGTCTTCTCAGGGCCAGCAGGGCCACCCATGGAGCCTGTCACTCAGAAATCTGCAGAGGACAGCTACTTTGTCTTCAGCTTGCATCGTGTCTTTAATCAAATTTATCTTCCACACTGGTGGAAAACTCACAGTTTTCCTGTTTTCTTAAATGTCAGGATGGAATCTCTGCCTTCTTTCTCTTCAGACTTGAGGCTGACCAGTGTGGATTTAAGACCACAAATGCTGAGATCTGGGCAAATATCCTTTCCATTGGCTTCATACTGACAGGTGAATCACCTCTTTATACCATAGTCAAAGGCTGTTCCTGGCTCCACACTGTATGTAGCAGTGTGACCCTGATGGGTATATTTCATTCTAAATTTTCATATGTGCAGTTGCCAATGGTTGACCAAGTATGACTTTCCTAGTTCATGATTATCGTTGAACCTTAAATGATGAAGTTTATAAATGAACAATTAGTGAGGCTTATAACTATCATCAGGCATGCTGTCCTTTTGTTCTAACTTTATTAAAAGTATTCATCCCTTATGGAACAATCACTTTATCATTTTAAGAATCACTTTTGTGTATTTGAACATGCCAATTATTTTTTTCCATTAAGACCACCTTATAAATTCAATAGAATGATTGTAACAAGGGTATAATGTGGTGGAGTCTCTCTTGGTTCTTAGTGAACTTGTCTCAAGGGAGCAAGGGCCCCAGAAAACTCAATGGCCAACAGAGGTGCCCTGTTGCTAAGGTTTTAGGGTCCTTACCTTACAAATTTGAAAAATGAAATTCATGGGAGAAGTCTATAATAGATTTCTTATTTGGGAGAAAGGTTGTGGTGGTGGGAGGAGGCAGAGGTCCTGTTTAGCAGAAATAATCCTGGGAAATTGGGTGCCATAGAGATGATAATCTGTAGGCTTGTTTTATAAGTAAGACATGAGGACATGTAATTCATACATTATTCTTACCAGGTGGTATTGACGAAGAAACAGAATTTGTATGTCTACTATATTGTTAGCTTTAAAAGAATGTACTAAGTCAGCTTGCCTTTTAGCTCTAACCTAACTTGATTTTTGTAGAAATAGTGAATGGGCAACATTTTGATTTTTCTAATTTAAATCTTTTTCCCAGCCACAGACACACTACTATAGCTACTCAATAAACAGGATCTGTTGATGGTTTTAAGAGCTTTCTGGAGGTGAATGAGTCCTGTAATAAAATATGGGTCCTTCTCTTTGGAGTGCCTCTTTATTTACTGGAATTTCTGAAGTCCTTTGAACCCCACCCCAAAGTGATCTACACTGCTCTAGGAGGCAGACTATTGATTAAGTTCTTGCAAGATAATTTCAAACTTTCTTTCTTTCTTTCTTTCTTCTTTCTTTCTTTCTTTCTTTCTTTTTTTTCCTTTGTTTTGTTGTGAAGCTAATGAGGTAAAAGGGGCTTTGGCTTGCTCCTTCTTCTCTCTGATCTCTCAGCATCCAGCTTTTTATTGTTTGAACCAATTCAATCAAGAAGAAATTTTACTCTGTTAAATAAGTGAAAGTTTTTCTAGATAACCTGACTTGGAACTAAGAGAGAAGAAAGGTTTTAACAATCAAGGTGCTTAATTAGGAAGCTTGACGCCTAGCAATAGAGGAGAGGATGCTTGAACTGGCCTTCTCCTGGACCAGATGGGAAATTGAAGGAAACAGATGCAGAGTTTGCTTTTTAGGAACCTATTCCCCATGCTGAAATGCACCCCCTCAGCCTTGATGAATGGGGGGGCTTGGTCTTGCCTCAACTTAATAAGTCATGTTTCCTTGACTTCCATGGGATGCCTCCCCTTTTCTAAACCAGAAGGAGTGGATTAGAGGGTAGATGGGAGGTGGAGGAGGGAACTGGAAGAGATAATGTAGGAAAACAGTGGTTGTTATATAAAACAAATGAAGAAAATTAATAAAAAAGAAAAAATAAAGATCAAGTGCATCAGGCCAAAAAAAAAAACAAAGAAAGAAACAAAGAAAAAAGAAAAGATGAAAGAAAGAAAGGAAGGAAGAAAGGAAGAAAGAAAGAAGAAAAAAGGTAGCTTGACATTGGCCGTTCATTGACTGAGCTGTTTGTGAGAAGTTTTGGCTAACAATTTATTTGCATCCACAGAAGTAGATATGATAAGATAGCTGCAAGAGGAGGACAGGACTGTTACATCCTACCAGTTCTCTTCAGGGAGCACACGAGGTGTACCCAAGTCAGTTCCTTTTTCCTCCTGGTGGTGTGCAGACGTCTATGGTGTACTTCTGTGGTCTTAACTGCATTTTCCTTGGAGGGACAGAGAATATGCTTCTGTTTCCTGTAGACTTTCCCAGTTACCATTACACACTCCATAGTTAAAATAGAACTCTTATTAAAGTAAAAGGAGGGAGATTAACAGACAGACAGACACTGGGCAGCTTCATCTCAGTCTGGCTGTCTAAGAGTCCTTGGGAAATTGGTAACTTCCTCTGGAATAAAGAGGAATTTCATCTTTGTGTGTTCTTCCCCTGTGCTACAGAAGTCATTTATTCTCTGACTAAATGTTAAATATGTTCTAAGAATATTTCAAAGTATTCTTGTACTTAGGTCCTAAAAATCGGTTTTGGCATTGGGCCTAGTCATTTCACTTTTGGAAATCTACATTAAAAAATAATGAGATATTTGCAAAAGGATTTTTTTCTTTTAGAAAGTTTGCTTCAGCATTATTTGCAGTGATATACATTCAGGGGGGAAATCAACCTTATAATAAAAGGATATTGGGTATATAAATTATACTTTATGAATTCTTATTGTTGAGAAAATATTTAATGGCATAGATCATACTGAAGGTGAATTTTAAATGATAAAGTCAGATTAAAAACATAATACAATAACTCGCTTTTTAAAAAAAAATTATTTAAATTAGAAACAAGCTTTTTTTACATGTCAATCACAGTTCCCTCTCCCTCCCCTGCCCACCCATCAATCCCCTGTTTCATCCCCTTTCTTTTCTCCAAGGAGGATGAGGCCTTCCATGGGGCGTCTTCAAAGTCTGTCATATCATTTGGAGCAGGCCCTAGGCCCTCCCCCCACGTGTCTAGGCTGAGAGAGTCCATTCGTATACTAGGGATAAATACTGATCCATCACTAGAAGCCCCATAGACTGCCCAGTTCTCCTAACTAACACTCACATTCAGGGAATCTGGGAAGGTCTTATGCTGGTTTCCCAGCTATCAGTCTGGGGTCCATGAGCTCCTCCTTGTTCAGGTCAGCAATTTCTGTATGTTTCTGCAGCCTGCTCTTGGGATTAAGGGATGGTTCAGCCATTTAAAGACTAGCCTCACACCATATATACAATAACTCACTTTTATAAAGATAAATATGTGTGGGCAGAAGAGATTGATCAGTGGCAAAGAGACGTTTCTGTTCTATCATGAGGCCTGGAGTTTAGACCTCAGCACTTATGTCTGCTAGCTCACATATGTTTATAATTCAACTGCCAGAAATCTGAAAGAAAGCCTCAGATTGTTGACAGACACCAACACATAAAAGCACACACAAAGACACAAAATTACACACATGAATAATTTAAATAAGCATTAAAATATCTATGCAAGTTTTGGACAGAAAGAAATGTAGAAACTTCAATTACAAAATTTCAAGTGCTCATTTATCTTTAGTAATTTGTAACTTTTATCTATTATTATCCATAATTCTAAGTGCTTTTGTAATGAAGATTGCATTTGTAATCAGAAATAAAAATGATTATTCTTGTTTAAATCACATAAATTAAAAAATTAAAGTGTGCCTGTGTACTCATCTGCTTTTACCTTCCCAGTTTCCAAGAATTCAGAAGTTTCAAGGAAGATCTTCAAGTCTTTTCACAAGGTATAGGCTTCCCAATAATTTTAATTCTAAAAAAGAAAATAACTTATATTTTGCTTTTGCATTAACTATAGATGTTAAAATTGCTCATTAATAGTTTTTATTTTTTATATTACGGAGACTCGAGAAGAACAATGATATCATTATATAACAATAGTGGGAAAATAAGATTATAAGCTGCAGTTGGTCACATTCTTTGCTGTAACTCACTGGGGTGAAAAGTTTCAGGTATTAATTCATGCTTTTAACTCTTCTTCTCCAGCATGAATCACCTAGAATTACAATTGTATAGACCTGACCCACATTATCTATCTATCTATCTGTCTATCTATCTATCTATCTACCTACTTATCTATGATGTTTGCCTATCATTTAAATATATCTATATATTGCAAAGATCTCTAAAGCAACTATATTACTAATACATAAGAATGTGTGTGTGTGTGTGTGTGTGTGTGTGTGTGTGTGTGTGTAAGCAGTTTGCAGGTGGTATGCCACTTTAAGAGCCTTTAAACACTGGCTTTATTTACACAAAAGTCAGGTATGCAGTCCTCAGTAATTTTTCAAGCACAAATTATACAATTAACATAATTTGCTTTTATAAATATTGGTGAATAAAAATTCCCCTTATATATTTTTGTACAGGTATGACTACATATATATTGGGAATGTACTTTATATACTGTACACTGTACAATCATATAATGGGATCTGAGGAATATTTTATTAGATATGTAACACTCTAACAAAAAGCATAGCTTCATACTACAGAATTTAGAAAACCCTGTGCCATCAGATTTAGAGATTCTACCATCCCTCAGATTATGGAGTGTCCCATGGTCATATGACCTTTCAGCTGAATGACCCTATCTTGACCATTTGTGCTGATGTTTTTGCCTAGAACATAACTCACATTGAACACAGTGGGGGCTGGCATCCAGAAGGCTTGCTACAATTATACCGCTGCTGTGGCACTATTGCTAGAGTCTCTTAACAAGGAGCACATTATTATTGCTCTGAACATCCTGGTGATGGTTGGTTTAATATTACTGTTTTGATGTCTGTCAGCAGAAAGAATTTTTTTGTGGGAATGTGGGAATCAATGTTAGGTAAAGTCTGAATATTACCTTTTTTAACTAATTCATTAATTTATAGGAAGATAATATTGGGTAGTTATCATCTTTCATGAACAGTGTTTGCTTATTAGAAATTAAGGTTCACCAGGTGGTGGTGGTACAAGTCTTTAATCCCTACACTCAGGTGAATTTCTGAGTTCAAAGCCAGCTCAAACTACAAAGCTACACAGAGAAACCCTGTCTCAAAAATCCAGAAAAAAAGAAAAAAATTAGAGTTCAACATACCAAGATTTTTAAGAACTTAAACATTAGAGGAACATATAAAGTTCCCTGTTTGTCAGGACTTTCGAAAGTATAGAAACTATCTTGTCAGAATGGCTCCAAATAAGAATGAACTTTGTTCAAGGACATGAATGTATCAGATTTCATTTATTAATTTATTTTGTACAAGCATGTGTAGTTTGATGAGACACTATCTAGGCTAACATTCGACACTATCTAGGCTAACATCTGACACACACACACAAATGAAGAAGTTAAGGCTCAGGGAGACAAAAGGCCATCCTTACGGCTGCAAATACAGTCTAAGGTCCAGTGCTCATTTTTTTTAATGAAAATTCATGTATTTTCTTTTAAGATGACTCTACTGCTGATACTCCTAGAGAATTTTTAATGGGAAACAGAACGAAATACCAGTCATGCAGGATTAACATTTGCAGTAGTTAAATGTTGCGGTGGTTCTATAGCTGGTTTGAAAGTTTCTTTGTGGCGCCTTCAGCTATTGTGAGTTATACCCTAAAGTCATGCTTTCCTACTAATTCTGTTCTGGACCTAAGAGTTTCCCCCTTTTCAAACTGACTAGCAAGTATGATTTTTCTCATCTCCAAAGTAGAATAGAAGCAGTGTTAGCAACTCCCCTCATGCCTTTCTTTGCATGCAGACTCCTCCATCAAGGGCAAAAGTGGAAAGACCATGCTCTGATAGTGGGATAGCTTGTGGAAATGCCTTTGGATATGGAGGAATTGGCAGGGGATAAGGAATTAATGTGACCTACTGCCCATAGTTCTGGAATGTCATTTGAAAACTCTGGCTTAACAAGTAGCTTTGGTGAAATTCTCTCAAGAAATCTGAGTAAGATGATGAAATAATTTTATGTGTAAGAGAACATAAGAACATACAAAAAGACTGATGGAGAGGGGATACTACCTAGGTGTGATATCTTGCTGCTGATATAGTTGAGGGACATCAATAATTTATTATCTTGATGAAGATACCAAAGTTTTGCATCTGTAATAATTGATTATTTTTCTTTCAAGACTTCAGTCACATGTGATATGTTCATGCGTAAGTTTCAGGATCTGCCTTTCTTTGATGGTAAGACAGTGAACTTACCCCAAATAAATTTCAGGACCAACCATGAAGAAAAGACCCATAAATAACTTATCATGTGGATTATAAAACAACATATGCCATTGTCATATGGTATGAGATTTATGTTCACACAATAGATAGAAATGACATAGGTAATTAAAAGCCTTTAGACTTGTAACAGATTTCATATAAGTTTCTGGAAACACAGACTTGAAAAAAGTTTTTTCTTGTACTTTAATGAGAAAGTATCCTTATAGTTCATTTTCTTGAATTTTATGCATGGAGGTAAATTATTTCAAGGCACACTTTCACTTGATTCTCGAATAACTCTGTGGCATTGGTTAATCTGTACTGCATGTTTGTTTTATTTTCTTTGTTGTTTTTATTTGAGTAATGAAAATGAAGAAAATAGAATCTGTTGATGCTTATAAGGTGATTCTAGATCCTATCAAGTTGACACTTAACATTGATCATCATACCACAGTCCTAAAATATTCATGGGATGATTTAGTGGGATTGTAGAAAATAGCCTATGCTCTTCAAACCATTTTTCTAACAATGTGACTTTGGAGAAGTCACTGTATGGAACCAATTATTCAAAATCCTTTACTTACAATATTTGTGTGTGCTTTTTAAATTCTCCTTTTCTCTATGAAAGAAGATAATCTTTCTACAGTCTATAAAGGCATCCTACATGGTGTCCCATTTCTGGAGTGATTTGATTTTCTGCCCTTTTTACAGTATCTCTTCTACTACTAGCCAGAAGGCTGTTTACATTGCCTATCTGAACCACAATTAGAGCAAAAGCAATGTGATAGACCAGCCAACGGCATATTTGTTTGTAACTTCAGTGAAAAGTGTATGCAGGGAAAATCCTTTAAAAAGTGAAGAATACAATAAAATTTAGGAACGGCTTGTACATTTCAATTTCATGGACTATGTAAATGGAAATAGTCCTTATATAAAAAATAAACCAGGTATAGTGCATGTCTATATTTAACATTTTATCATTATCTTCCCATTCTTATCTCATTTTCCACAAAATGAAACTAACAATTCATTAATTGTATTTGTAAATGTATGTCACGATAGGAACAGGGATCCAGTGAGAATGTGATTTTTCTGATTGCTTCATCTGTGGTTCCCAATTTAGTCAATTCTACGTATTTTGAAGACGCTCATGGATTAGACACACATCTAAGAATATATTACTTCAGTCTCAGTATGCGTAAATAATTTGTCATTCAAAGACAACCATCTGTGACAGTGAAAGAAAGGGGCAGACATAATTATTATTCTAGACAATAGTTATAAATCAGATTTGTTCCCTATAATCCAGAGGGCACTGTTACTCTATGTCTTGGTGCAGTTAAAGACTATCTAGCAAGTAGCACATAATGCTGATTAGAGTCATAAAAATCTGTGTCCTTATGTTCTACTTATAGTGGGTGTTGGTTATCTGTGGATGACAAGCATGTGACATGCAAACAACTTCCAGAGGAATAGCCTAGAACATTAGTAACCTATCAGTACCCTTGAGGACTACAGACACCAATGATCCCCTTGTGTATTATTACAAACTTCACTGATTTGTTTGTAACATGAATAATGAGAGCCCAGAGACAGATTTGGGGGTTCAAGCTGATCATGAGAAAAGCAAAACAGCTAAGCAACCAGAGAGCTGGAGACTAACTGTACAACACTGAATGCTGAATACACTGAATGCCAGCTCTGAGGCCCTGCTCTTGTCATATATACCCATCTAGTGCTGGGATTAAAGATGTGAGCTCTGTTTCTTTTAGACTATTTCACTTTCATGTACCCTGGGTAGCCTTGAACTCACAGAGATCCATCTGCTTCTGTTTCCTGAGTCCTGGGATTAAAGGTGTGTGCCACCACTGCCTGACCTCTTAGAATGGCTGTGGCCAGCTTTGCATTCTGATCTCCAGGCTAGCTTTATTAGATCACAAACAACATGTGCCAATTGATTGATTCATGCATTTCTACAAAATAACAATCACTTAAAGTTAAATTCCAACTTTAGTTACTAAAATACAGTTTCAATCCTATAGTTAATTGCAGCATAATGAGGGCAAAGAGTAATAAATATTATCTGCAAGGATGAGTAAATGATTTATTTAATAAACAGTGGCTTGAGGAGCACCGAGGAGCACAAAGGGAGGAAGCAAGGAAGGAATGAACAAATGGAAAAAACAAAAAACAAACACAAATCAGACAAAACTTACCTAAGATTCCCTGATAAATACAACGAGGAATTCCCCTGGTGGAGGAGAGGGAATGACAACAACGCGAATAGATTAAACAGCTTTTACCTGGCCAGCAAATGAGGCACAGTTGTACACACAACTTTTGTATCCATTAGATTATGAGAAGACTACTTGAAAATCTAGGGACGGCCATTGCTTTTGGTTTTGCTGTAAGGCAGGTAAGTGATACAAGCAGACTTGTGTTTAAAGTGTAATTCTGCTGGTCGTCATGAGGGAAATCAAGTCTAGGTAATGTCTGTGTCTACTTGGTTCTTTAGCAAGCTAAGAGCAATGATGAGGTGTATATTTCAATGTCTTAACCACATACAGGCTACATAATTTGCTTTTTACATAACTCTAGCCCAACCACTTTTCTCTCATGCATGTTCCACTTTATTCCATGTTCATATATTCGTCTAAAATACTTATTATAATTTTAGACTAATATGGGAAAGTTCTTCTGAAATTCCATGATGATTCAGCAATTCTGCTTTTTGCTTAGAAACATTCCTTGATGATTTTTCTTTTCATGTGTTGTTTCTATCCACAACATATAAAGCCCAATAATACATCCCTCCGTTTAAGTTGTTCTCCGTTTTTCACTGTGGTCTTTGATTGGATTGGAGAACTGCCTGCATTGCAGTCAAATGTGCTGAGTCATTTGTCATTTATTTTGAAGTCTAAGGGCTTCAGTGTCCCTAGAGAAGATGTATAAGTCTGGGTGGGGTTTAATTATAATTGAGTCAAATTACATATTCTAATTTAATGATGGCAAAATGTGAAGGGATCAAAAGGGTACGTGTATTTACAAAATCTTTCATGAGGCAACAGAGAAATGATTGTTCATAGCTTTCAAATTTTCATTTTTAAAAGAGAAAAGTTGTTTCTAAAGGAACCAGAAAGAAGATTAAAAACAGAGAAATACAGGAAAATATGAGCCTGAAAATAACTGTACTAATTTTGAAAAATGACCTATGATGTAAGAGATTGATTTTTTTTCACAGATAAAATTAAGAGTATTTTTGTAATTTATAGTAGACAACTACATGTGTAATACACACTGTGGTACAGGGATATTTGGGTGCGTGTGCGTGTGTAGTCATGTCAATATGCTCTTGTATCCAATGCCTTGTTAGATATCTAAAAGTCAAACAAAGTTTTTTTTTTTTTTTTTTTTGGTGTGTGTGTGTGTGTGTGTAAACATGGTATTTCTCTTCCTGACTTTTGTCTTGGTCTTTCTTTTATCTAAAAAGATTAGGAACACAAAAACAGGCCTATGCTTTGGTCTTCTGATGAATTCCTTTTACTACCTTGTGAGGAAGCCTGGGATGGCCTTTTATGGAAGGAACCCTACCTTTGTCTTATTGCTCAAACCCACTACCAGAATTAGGAGGCCACTTAGGATCAGGATGCACCCAAAAATGAATACCTCCAAAATTACCAAAGAATCTCCTTTCAATGTTCACTTCATATTCCCAGCCTCTTCTCTGTAGTTTATTGAGCTAATAACCAGCTATTACTTTTTTTTTTTTTTAAATCTTCTACATCTGAAGATCGATTGCAGGCATAGAAAAACCAAGACTTGGAATTAATTTGTCTCCACCCATGATAGGGCAAATTCTAAGATGGTCCTTAGTTTCCCATATGCCCCTTGTAATCTGAAATGTACTATACATCATTCCAGTGTTAGGTAAAGATAAAGGAGCTTTTCAAGCAGAGTTACAGCATCTATTTAGGTCACTGGTTTTAAAAAAGGGGAAATTGTCTTAAATGGTCCTAACCTAATGAAGTATGTTTTTTTTTTAAAAAGTACAAAGGATATGAGGGTGGTACATGTGTGTGTGCATATGTGTATGTGTGTGTATAATATATATGTATTTATAATACATACATATATATGTATATAATACATACATTATAGATTTTTTTGTGGAAACAAAGACATTGATACTGAGTTTCAAATTGCCCATGCTATCTGTGAACTTACAATATAGCTCAGGTTAACATTGTACTGATTCTTCTGTCTCTAACTGTTATATTTTGTCTTGAGATGGTAATGTGCTGTGGTGTGAAGCTGATTTGATTTGATGTAATGGGAACATCATCTTGTAATCACTTTATTATAATTGAACCCACAGATTAAACTACCATACAGCTTTATATTTCTACCAAGTCAAACACTTTTTCAGTCCTATAGTGGATAGTTTTCAGTGAACAGCCATACATTTAGAATGCCATTTATGAAGCTTTCAAGTTTGCTTAGGATTTTACACTTTCACTTTCAATTACATTTTATAGAATTAGCCACCTCAAAATATATAACAGTTGAAAATAGACTTATACCCTTTGTAATATTTCATATGTCCTTTTTTGAAAACTCCATTCTTTTTTATTAATACTACCTTTTGTCTCCTTTGTAGATGCTGTATTGAACCTATAATGACAGTTCCTTATATAGAACCAAATATATATTATATACTAGTATCTGTATTTGAGTAAGAAGATAGAATGTGTTTTCCTTTATGTATTTGAGTTACCTTGCTTAATATTGGACATATTCCAAGTCCAACCATTTTTCATGAAAATCATTTTTTTCTATTTTTAAATTTTTTTTTTTATCAATCCCAGTTCCCACTCCCTCCCATCCTGCCATGCCTCAGATGCTCCTTCCCATTCCATTCCCCACACACTTCTCAGAGATGGTAAGGCCTTCCAGGAGGGTGCATCAAAATCTGTCTGTACAAGTGTGGGCTCCTGCCAGCAGTGGAGGAGTGTTCCCCTTTCTCTACATCCTCTCCAGCATAAGCTGTCATTTGTGTTTCTGATTTTAGCCATTCTGACAGGAGTAAGATTGTATCTCAGAGTTTTTTGATTTGCATATCCGTGATGGCTAAGGATGTTGAGCACTTTCTTATGTGTCTTTCAGCCATTTTAGATTTCTTTGTTGAGAATTATCTATTCAATTCTGTACCCCATTTTTTAATAGAGTTATTTGGTGTTTTGGTGACTGGTTTCTTGAGTTCTTTGTATATTTTGGAGATCAGCCCTCTGTCAGATTTAGGGCATGTGAAGATCTTTTCCCAGTCTGTGGGCTGCTGTTTGGTCTTATTGACTGTCTCCTTTGTCTTACAGAAGCTTCTCAGTTTGAGGAGGTCCCATTTATTAATTGTCTATCACAGTGTCTGAGCTACTGGTATTAAGTTCAGGAAGCAGTCTCCTCTTTTCTAAGAGGTTCAGTGTGGCAGAATTTATGTTGAGGTCTTTAATCCATTTGGACTTGAGTTTTGTGCATGGCGATAGACATGGGTCTATCTGCAGTCTTCTACACACCATCATCCAGCGTGTATGCATCATCCAGTGAAGATGCTTTCCTCTTTTCATTGTATAATTTTAGCTGTTTTTCAAAAATCAGGTGTTCCTAGGTGTATGGGTTAATATCAGAATTTTTTTTATTAGATTCCATTGGTCTACCTGTCAATTTTTGTGTCAATACCAAGATCTTTTCAGGATTATAGGTCTATAATCATAATAGAACTTGACATCAGGGATAATGATGCCTCCTGAAGTTTCTTTACTGTACAGGGTTGTTTTGGTTATTTTGAGTTTTTTTTTTTTTTCTATATAAAGTTGAGTATTGTCCTCTCAAGGTCTGGAAGAATTGTGCTGGGATTTTGATTAGGATTGCTTTTGGCAAGATTGCCATTTTTCTATGTTGATCCTAACTATCCAATAGCATGGGAAATCTTTCCATTTTCTGTTATCTTTGTAGTGTGTATGTTTCCGCCAGCCCGCCAGTCTGGGCCCTCAGCTGCGCCAGCCCCAAATAACACTCAGAGACTCTGTATTTGATACAATCCTGTGGGCCAGTTACCATTATTGTTTATGGGCTAGCTCTGTCTTAATTATTAACCCATTTCTACTTATCTAAGTATTTCCACGTGGTCATCTTATCGGGGAGCCGCGCGGCAGGCATCCTGCTTCTTCCCTGGGCTACATCTCGACTCCTCCTTCCCACTTCCTCTTTCGATGATGGGAGATGTCATTCTGTATATATGTTTCTCATACTGGTTAATAAAGCCCTGTGGCCATTAGGAAACAAGCTAGGCGGGGCTAGGAGACCAGGAGGAGGAAAGAGGAAGTAGGGGGGGTGGAGTCGACATGTAGCCCAGGGAGGAAGGAGGATGCCCGCCGCGGGTCCCCAATAAGACGACCACATGGAAATACTTAGATAAGTAGAAATGGGTTAATAATTAAGGCAGAGCTAGCCCATAAACAGTAATGGTAACTGGACAACAGGATTGTATCAAAACAGAGTCTCTGAGTGTTATTTGGGGCACACGTGGTTGTGGGACCATGGCGGCAGAACCAGCAGCAGCCGGCCGGGGAAACCTGCCGTAACACATCTTCCTTAATTTCTTTCTTGAAAGACACAAAGTTCTTGCTATTTAGGTTTTTCACTTGTTTGGTTAGTGTTACCCCAAGATATTTTATGTTGTTTGTGGCTATTTTAAAGGGTAATGTTTCTCTGATTTCTTTCTCAGGGCTTTGTCCTCTGTATATAGTAAGTCTACTGATTACATTTGAGTTAATATTGTGTCTTGCTAATTTGTTGAAGGTGTTTATTGTTATGAGAAGGTTTTTCCTACTGCCGGTCTGGTCCCGCAACCATGCCAGCACCCAATAACATGCAGAGACTCTGTATTTGATACAATGCTGTTGGTCAGTTACTATCATTGTTTATTGGCTAGCTCTGTCTTAATGATTAACCTATTTCTACTATTCTAAATATTTCCACGTACCTCATCTTACTGGCCAGAGTGGCTGGCATTCTACCTCTCTGGGCTCTCCATGTTGACTCCTCCTAACTACTTCCTCTTTTCTCCTTGTCTCCTAGCCCTGCCTATCTTGCTTTCCCATTGGCCCACAGTGCTTTATTCATTAACCAGTATGAGAAACATATTTACAGAATAACATCTCCCATCAGTTTATCAACTGTTGGAGTTCCCTGGTAGAGGTTTTTAGGTCACTTATGTAAACTATCATATCAATTGCAAATAGTAAAAATTTGACTTCTTACTTTCCAATTTGTATCCCTTTTATCTCCTTTTGTTGTTTTAATGCTCTAGCTAGAATTTCAAGTACAATATTGAAGAGACGTGGAGAGAGTGGACATCCTTGTCTCTCCATTTAGTTTGATGTTGGCTATTGGTTTACTGTATATTGCTTTTATTATGTTTAGGTATGTTCTTGTTATCCCTGATCTCTCCAAGACCTTTATCATGAAAGGGTGTTGGATTTCGTCAAAGGCTTTTTCAGCATATACTGAGATTATCATATGATTCTTTCTTTTTGAATTTGTTTATATAGTGGATCACATTGATAGATTATTGTATGATGAACTATTCCTGCATCCCTTAGATGGTGCCTACTTGGTAATGGTGGATGATTTTTCTGATGTATTCTTGGATTCAATTTGCCAGTATTTTACTGAGTATTTTTGCATCAATGTTCATGAGGGATATTTATCTTTCTTAGTTGTGTCTTTGTGTGGCTTGGGTACTAAGATAATTGTAGCATTGTAAAAAGAGTTTGGTAATGAAGCTTCTGCTTCTATTGTGTGGAACAATTTGAGGAGTATTGGTATTAGCTCTTCTTTTAATTTCTGATAGATTTCTGCACTGAAGCGATTTGGCCCTGGGCTTTTTTTTTTTTTTTTTTTTTGGGGTTGGAAGACTTTGGTGACTACTTCTATTTTATTAGGGGTTATGGATAGATTTAAATTGCTTATTGGTTCTTGATTTAATTTTGGTAAGTGATACCTATTCAGATATTTGTCCATTTCTATTAAATTTTCAAATTTTGTGGAGTACAGGTTTTCAAAGTATGACCTGAAGAGTCTCTGGATTTCCTAGTGTCTATTGTTATATGTCCCCCATTTCATTTCTGATTTTGCTGATTTGCATGTTCTCTCTCTGCTTTTTGGTTGGTTTGGATAAAAGTTTGTTTATCTTGTTGATTTTCTCGAAAAACCAATTCTTTGTTACAATGATACTTTGTATTGTTTTCCTAGTTTCTACTTTATTGAATTCAACACTCAAATTAATTTTTTTTCCTGGTGTCTACTCCACTGGGGTGAGTTTGCTTCTTTTTTTTTCTAGGACTTTCAGTTGTGCTGTTAATTCTCTAATATGACTATCCTCTGTTTTCTTCATATGGACACTTAGTGCAATGAACGGCCCTCATAGCACTTCCTTCAAAGTGTCCCATAAATTTGGGTATGTTGTGCTTTTATTCTCATTGAATTCTTGGAAGTCTTTAATTTTTTTTTAATTTTTTCCCTTGACCCAGGAATGGTGAAATTGCACATTGTTCAGTTTATATGAGTTTGTAGGATTTCTGTTATTTGTCTCATTGAATTCCAAATTTAAAGCATGGTGGTCTGATAAGATACAAGGGACTATTCCAATTTTTTTGTATCTGTTGAGGTTTGTTATGTTGCCATGTATGTGGTCGATTTTACAGAAGGTTCCATGTAGAGCTGACAAGAAGTTATATTCTTTTGTGTTTGGATAAAATATTCTATAGATATCTGTTAAATCCAATTGGGACATAACTTCTGTTAGTTCTTTTGTTTCTTTTAAGTTTCTGCCTGTTGGTCCTGTCAAGTGATGAGGTGGGGTGTTGAGGTCTCCCACTATGAATATATGAGGTTTTATGTAAGCTTTGAATTTTAGAAGTGTTTCTTTTATGAATGTGGGTGCCTTTGTATTTGGGACATGGATTTTCAGAATTGAGACTTTGTACTGATGGATTTCTCCTGTGATAAATATGAAATTACCTTCTTCATTTCTTTTGACTGATTCTGGTTCGATGTCTATCTTGTTAGATATTAGGATAGCTACAACCGATTGCTTCTTGGATCCATTTGATTGGTAGATCTTTTCCCACCCCTTTACCCTGAGATAGTGTCTTGTCTTTGAATCTTAGATTGTGTTTCTTGTATGCAACAGAAGGATGGATTCTCTCATTGTATCATTCTGTTAGCCTGTGGCTTTTTATAGGTAAGTTAAGACCATTAATATTGAAAGAAAGTAAGGCCTCTTGATTGATAGTTCTAGTTTGGTTTAGATTTGTTATTTGCTGTGGTATTGTGAGTATATTTGCACTGCTTTTTATTTTGGATTCTGGTAGAGGGGGATTATCTATTGACTATGTCTTTGTGAGCATAGCTAACTTTTTTGGGTTGGAGTTTTCCATCTAGAACTTTCTGTAGGGAACTATTTGTAGAAACCTATTGTGAAAATCTGGCTGTGTCATTGAATATCTTGTTTTCTCTGTCCATAGTGATTGAGTGTTTTTCTGGGTATAGTAGCCTGGGTTTGCATCCAGGGGGGCTCTAAGTAGTTGTAGAACACCTATCCAGGACCTTCTGGCTTTCAGTGTTTCCAGGGAGAAGTCATAATTTTGATAGGTCTGCTGTTATATGTTAGCTGACCCTTTTCCTTTGCTGATCTTAATATTCTTTCTTTATTCTGTATGTTAAATGTTTTTAGAATCATGTGCAAAGGGAACTTTTTTTTGGTCTAGTCTATTTGGTGTTTGGTATGCTTCTTATACTTTCATAGGCGTGTCCTTCTTCAGATTGGGAAAGCTTTCTTCAATGATTTTGTTGAATATGTTTTCTGCGCATTTGAGCTGGACTTCTCCTTTTTCTATGCCTATTGTTCTTAGGTTTAGCCTTTTCACTGAGTCCCACATTTTCTGGTTATTTCATATGTTAAGGATTTGTTGGATTAAAATTTTCTTTGGTCGATGAATCTATTTCCTCTAATTTATCTTCAATGCCTGAGATTCTCTCGATCTCTTGCTTTCTGTTGGTTATGCTTACATCTGTAGTTTCTGATCATTTACCCAGTTTTTCTATTTCCAGCATTTCCTTGGTTTGTGTTTTCTTTATTGTCTCTATTTCCATGTTTGGGTCTTGAACTGTTTGAATTGTTTCCTTCGTCTGTTTGATTGCTTTTTCTTGGAATTCCCTGCTTTTTTAAAGAGATTTGTTCATTTCTTGCATTTTTTGTTTGGTCATTTCCTCTATTTCTTCCAATTTTTTGTTTGTTTTTGCCTCAATTTCTTTAAAGGATTTTCTCATATCGTATTTGAGAGCCTCTATCATTTTTATGAAGTTATTTTTAAGTCATTCTCTTCTTTATCTGCTTTGGTGTGTTCAGGTCTAGTTGGAGTAAAGTCTCTAGATTCTGGTGGTGTCATACTGGTCTTTCTACTGTTGGGTACTGCCTTCTTGTATTGCCTTCTTCCCATCACTTCTTCCAGTGGGTGCAGGTGGAGCCTCTCTCTCTCTACACTGCTCTCCTGGTGGGTGTAGGTGAGTCAGGAGTTCAATGTCAGTAACTGTGGATGATCAGAGGTCTTTTGGAGATCTCTCAAGATATTGTGGTTTGGTAAGGATCACGATAAACAAATCAGCTGAACAGATGTTTAGTCAGGGAGAAATAACTTACAACCTAGACAGATGAACACCAGCAGGTTCTACAGGATGCTATCCTCTCCGCATCCCACTAGCAAGAGAGAGTTCCTGGGCTCCTCCTCAGACCTAGTCCCACAGGCACTTCTACTTCTGGCTCCACCCCCAATGGGCATGGTCAGTGCCACAGAAGCAGAAAAAGTAAATATCTCACTACAATTCCTCTTTTAGTCTAAAGAAAAGATTTAGGCTTGATATAAAACTATATACAAAACAGTGAATAACAAGTATGCTCTAAGAAAAGGAAAATAGAGAACAAAATGACCTACATACCTAGTCCTGGAGTGAAGGCATAACATAGTTTACAATAGAATTGTCCTAAGCTGAAAGCTTAAGTCTAGTACCTAATATATCTAACTAGGAAGAGAGAATAATAGTAGTGATAGTTTAATATTCAACCTCATCAAGACCTGAGAAGGAAAATAACAACACTAGGGTAGGTAGGAAGTACGAGTGGGCAACTTCCAAAAGGTGCAGCGAGGACAGAAATAGCAGGCTACCTGGACAGTCACCCAAAGTCTCACAGCAACATTGGTACAGCCAGTTTTGGCTAAGGCCAAGAGTACTTGACAGACCACAACAAAAGCAGGAAGGTAGAAAGGCTGTCTTACCCTGACTTGGCAGTCTTCTATGTTTGTCTCCTGTAAGCACATAGGACTGCATGTCCAAATCAGTGGTCAAGGTAGGGGTAGTTCTTTGCTCAAGAGGCCATTAGCCAAAGCGAGGATGGACTCCAGAAGAAGCAACAACAGTGTCCAACATATTTTTGGGAAAGTGCACGGTGCTGTCAGGAGCAACAGTGTCTCATGTCAATGGAGTACTAATAGTAAAATATTTAAATGCCATATTCTGCAGGTCTATGAAGTGATTGAAGATTAATCATCCATGTATGACTAATCTCATAGGTAAAGGAAAAATGGGTGAAGATAGTCTGTAATATTCAGGAACTTAGCTAAAAAAAATTGATTAAAACTTTCTTGAGTAAAGCAGGGAAAAATACCTAGGCAATATAACTATGTACTTATATATACATGTAAACCCCTAAAACAGAGGTAGAGTAGAAATGTCTAGTAGAAATGTCTAGACAAAAGGTAGACCTATAAAAGGAAGAATGATAAAAAATATTCTAAATTGTATCAATATACAAAATGTCTTGAACATAAGTAAAAGTATACATACATAGAATATGGTAAGGATATTGTGCATAAAACATCATAAATGGAAAGATTCTACACAATATGACAAAAATATAATATACACCAGCATTGGACCAGCAGGGACAATGATGTGAGGAAGGCAGGCAAAAAGGACTAAAGGTCAGGTAAAGACAGGCTCCAGACAGTTCCGAGTTGAGGGGCAGGTCCAGTATGTACAGAACTGACCCATGAAGTTTCAAGGAGATGGTGGTGTTGTTGATCCTGTGTCTGGCCAAATATTCACCCTGACTAGTGGGTCCAGCAGGGCCAAGATGAGGGGAAAGCAGGCTCTGGGTTATGGATGGTCCGGAGTACTAGGACATGACTACTCAGGCCAAGGTTATAGGGGGGAGCAAGATATGGAGCTAACCCAGGAAGTTCCCAGGAAAGAATGTTGGGGGGTCATTCAGTTTGGGCTAGTCCCAGACTTACCTCAGGCAGAAGGCAGGTGAAGGGGCCCTGGAAATTTATATTTCATAGCTAACTAATATTCATTACTATACATGTACCACATTTTCATTATCATTTTGGATTGACATCCAACTTAAATCCAATTTTGTTCTCCCCAGTTGGGGAAAACCTCTAAACATAGGTAAGAACAGATTGTAGGTGACATCTCCCAAGAAAATGGGCATATTACAGTTCTACTGGAATTCTCTAACAATCAGCAGCTTTAAAAAGGACTATGAGCTTCTAGATTCTAAAATCTGCAAGGTCACATCTCTTCCTTCTCCCTGGACCTCAACCCTATAAGACCTCATCCAGAATATCAAGCTCGCCTGTGTCCAGACTCCTGAACTCATGGAACTATATGACAATGGATGTTATTGTAAGTGGAATTGTGGCAAATATGTTATTGTACAAGAGAAGAGGAAGGCACCAAAGAAACACTCACAGACTTTAGCTCTCACATGGTGTTATAACTTTAATGCACTGAGATTATTAGTTTATAGATTGCTTTGCCCAGCTGCAAATTTTAGTAGAAGGGAGAAGGGGTATTCTTTGTATTCAAGAGAGCTATTTTCTCGTCTAGTCTCACAGAAAATGTAGTACCCCATCAATGTCATGTGAATATAATGTGAAGAGGACGATTTTATCTGTAAGTGATGGCCTCTTCAAAGCCCGATGTTCAATTGGAGCCAGAGGATTGGATTATATGGTCTCTTGAGGGAATTTCTTGCTCCCATAATGTTGTGGCTCAAAATAATGTCATCTTTTCTTGGTCCTAGAAGTGCTGAAAGGCACTCAAAATTATAAGTCAAAGTGCGTGACTGATGGGCCTGCTAATGTTGGAAAGGAAATGACTTGTTCTCTATTATAATACAAACAAAAGCAGCATAACTTCCACTGAGGAAAACAAAGATGACAGGAAAGCTGTCTCCTGATAAATAAATGGCATAATGAAGCCAGTGAAAGTCCCAGCTGGTTACAAACACAGATAGGGACCAGCTAGATCTCCATGTGGTGGGATGGATGCAGTGCTTTCTTTGACAGAACAATGACAAGAGATTTCAGTGAATATGCATTGATTTAGCAGGGCCTCGGACAAATCCATCTCTACTGAGTGGCAAATACAAGTTCCCTGTCATTAAGTACAAATCAAAGCATTTAAAATGCATGCAAGGAAAAAGTTTTTAATCCTGCTAGACTTAGCATCATGCAGAGAGCTCTGTGGGGCATCACATTTTTAAACTGCTGGTCCAGAACCCCTTTCTAGGATCTGTCTCTTTTCCCACTCCTTAATTTGCACTGATTATCCCAACTTCTGATCCTCTCATTTATATTTTTTAAGTTATAGCATTTACATCCTTTTTTGAATATGATTTATGCATACTCCAGTGTTCATTGCTTACTTTAAATTTATCCCATGCTGAATGCTGACTTTCTGTATGAGGGATGTTTATATGAGTGAATCCCAGTGACATGGACAGGATGGAGACAAACTCAGTCATTATTACATTTTATGAAGCACCATACTTATTCTCAGTCATTCTGTTACTATGGAAATTTTCTGTGTTGTAGAAAATGAGTACTCTGAACAGGGACTTAAAACATGGAAGTAAATACTGGTTCTTCAAAAAATGGGGAAGGATGGGTGAACTAAGTGGCAGCGTTGATGAAATTTTAAAACAACCATGTTCTTTCATAACTATAAATCAGGATGTATCAGGACAAGACTGACAATAGTTTAAGCATGCCAAAACAAAATTTATTTTATATATGAAAACAGAATGATAATTTCTTTGTGCTTTGAAAAACATTTATATGCCCCAAATTCTTTCTTCCAGAATATCTACACAATGAGCTATAAAACAACGTATACACTCTGTGCCCTAATATGCTACCTCACCAATGCAATATTTCAGTACTATGAAAGACTGAGGATTGCCAGTACAGTTTTAATTCACATTTTCAGTACCAAATTCTTTGTTGTTTGGTTTCACATAGCTGCAATGGAGTGCTGTGAATAAATATGTTCCTTACATAATTCAGCTGTTGTTTATCATCCCTTATGTGATGATAATGAGATGCAAGGCCTTTGCTAAGTGTAGTCCAATGTGGGAGAAGAGAGAGCAGAGAGGGAGACCTACACACACACACACACACACACACACACACACACACACACACACACACAGAGAGAGAGAGAGAGAGAGAGAGAGAGAGAGAGAGAGAGAGAGAGAGAGAGAGAGAGAGAGAGAGAGAGAGAGAGAGAGAGAGAGAGAGAGAGAGAGAGAGAGAGAGAGAGAGAGAGAGAGAGAGAGAGAGAGAGAGAGAGTATTTAGTTGAGTGGCAAAGTAGGGATGATTTGGGAGGAGTTGGGAGAGGGGAAACTGTAATAAAAAATTCTGTATTAAAAAAAAACTATTGTTAATTAAAAAAAAACAGAAATAATGAGATGATAGGGGATCCAAACTCTGTAAATGCAATAAAGAAGATGCTTTATAGGGTGCAGCATCTCCGGTACTTCTGCCTACTTTCTAGCATGTAAGACCTTGGTGTTCTCTCTTCCTTGAAACATGCTTCCCTCATATGATTAGTGAAGCCACAGATAATATGACCATTAACTTTTCAAGGTCAAGATCTCTGAAAACAAAATGGTGGGGTTTCCCCCTTTTTAAATTTAAAATTGAAACAAGCTTGTTTTACATGTCAATCCCAGTTCACTCTCCCTCCCCTCCTCCCCTGTTCCCCCAACTGCCTAACCTATCCCTTTCTGCTCCACAGGGAGGATAAGGCCTTCCATTGGGGGATCTTCAGAGTCTGTCATATCATTTGGAGCAGGGCTATAGTCCTGAAAACAGATTAGTATTAGCACCAAAATAGACAGGCAGACAAATGGAATTGAATTGAAAATCCTGATATTAACCCACACACTTATGAACACCTGTTTTTTGACAATACAAATAAAATTATACAATGGTAAAAAGAAAGCATCTTCAACAAATGGTGCTGGCATAATTGGATGATGGTGTGTAAAATATTGCAGATAGATCCATAACTATCACAAAATGGTGTTTAGAGCCTACTTTTTGTTAGCTGTTCTGTTATAGCAACACAAACGGACTGAAAGAGAAAGATAGTTTTTTGCTAACTTGTAAGGAGGTAGAAAAATATACTGGCAGACATCTAGCCATTAGGACATGATCATGAGATCAACTCTAGTGTGGATATGATGGTGATGAGTTACACAACAGCTGAGATGTGGTGGAGCTTGCCTTTAATTTTAGCACTACAGAGTAAGAGGCAGGCAGATTTTTTTGAGCCTGAGGACACCTTGGTATATAGATCAAGTTCCAGAACAGCCAAATCTACACAAAGAAACTTTGTCTTGAAAAATAAATCATTCAACAAACTTTAATTAGGTACCTACCGTGTTCCTGGACTGATTCTAGGTCTTGAGGCTTTACCAGTGAATAAATCAAAGATTTTTATCATTATGTTAAAGGATTAAAATATAATATCTAGGGTTATAAAATAATTAGAAAAATGATGGCAAGAAATAGGAGACCAGAATCCATGTGAGAATCTAGTAACAGTGTGGAATTCTTCACAATTAGATTACATTTTGCAAACTATAATTTACTCTTTACACCCTTCCAAAAACAATAAAAAGAAGGTGATATGATTTACATGAACACACACACACACACACACACACACACACACACACACACACATAACGGCAGCTTTTGAAACTGAATCATATGTAAATCCTTTATTATCATATAGGAATTTCAACAGACATTAAACAATGTGATTGAGAAGCAGGAAAGTTTAAGGCAAAATTAGCTAAGCTCAAATTTTTGCTCTGCCAATTACACAGTGGGGCATTTGTCATTTCTTAGTTTTTTTTTTTTTTGTTGTTGTTGTTAAACAAGATCTTCCATGGTGTCAACAACATGAATTAGAAAGTGTCTCACATCATACATACATACATACATACATACATACATATATTTGATGCAAACTTTTTTATATTTTTTCTTATTTTATATATCAATCCCAGTTCCCTCTCTCTCCCTCCCTCCCATGCCCCCTGACATCCTCTCCTGTTCCACTTTTCACCCACTTCACATGAAGGGATCATCAAAACTGTCAAGTCATTTGGGGTAGGGTCTAGGCCCTCTCTCCTGTCTTTAGGCTAAGGGAGTATCCCTCCATGGAGAATGTGCTCCCAAAGTCCTTTCATCCTGGTTCCACTGTCACAGGTCCCTTAAACTTCCAAGACCCTCTAACTGAGACCCATATTCAGGGGGTCTGAGTCAGTCCAGTACTGGTTTCCCAGCTATCAGTATGGGGGCCCCTTAGCTCCTCCCTATTCAGGTCAGCTGTCTTTGTGGGTTTCTGTAGCCTGGTCTTGATTCTTTTTCTTATTACTCCTCCCTCTCTGCAACTGGATTCCAGTAGTTTGGCTCAGCATTTAGCTGTGCATGTCTGCTTCTGTTTCCATGAGCTACTTGATGAGGGCTCTATGGTCTTTTAATTAGTTATCAATCTCATTATCAGGGAAGGGCATTTAAGGTAGCCTCTCCACGGTTGCTAGATTGTTAGTTGGGGTCATCCTTGTAGGTCTCTGGAAATTTCTCTAGAGTCAGTTTTCTCTTCAAACCTATAATGGCTCCCTCTATTATGGTATCTCTTCTTTAGTTCTCATCTATTCATCCCCCAACTCAACTTTCCCAGTCCCACATGTTCTCCTCTCCTCCCCTTCTCTTTCTTCTAACTCTGTCTCCACTCACTGGCCCCCTTCCCCCAATATGCTCAGGAGATCTTGTGCCTTTCCCCTTCTGTGAGGGACCTTGTATGAATCTCTTAGGTTTCTCCTTGTATTCTAGCTTCTCTGGTGGTGTGAATTATAGGCTGGTGATCCTTTGCTCTGTGTCTATAATCCATATATGAGTGAGTACATACTTTATTCCTCTTTTTGTTACTGGCTTACCTCACTCAGGATAGTTTCTTCTAGTTCCATCCATTTCTCTGTGAATTTCAGGATTTCATTGTGTTTTTCCACTGAGTAGTCTTTTGTGTAAATATACCACATCTTCTTTATCCATTCCTCAGTTGAGGGACATCTAGGTTATTTTCAGGTTCTGACTATTACAAATAATGCTGCTATGAACATAGTTGAACAGATGTCTTTGTTGCATGGATGTGGATCATTTGGGTATATGCCTAAGAGTGGGATTGCCTGGTCCTGTGGTAGACTGATTCCCCTTTTCCTGAGGAATCAATGTACTGATCTCTAAAATGGCTGTAAACTTTTATAAGCTGATTTACATAGAAGCACATCCTGAGAGATAGTCCTTAGTAACTAAATATGAATAGATTTATTTTCTGTACTGTATTGTTGCATATTAACTGCACCCCTATTCTAACTTCACTTTCCCTCAAATGTCTTATATTCCCTATACCCTTAGGACTTAGGTGTATAGAATGAGAGCTGCCTGAGAATGTTGTTAAAATAGTTAGCTCAGTCCCTCTCAGTGTGTTTGGTTCTCTTCATCTGTTTGAGTTTGTACAGTGCTTCTAAGAAATTCACAGATAATGTTGATTCTTCTATTCTGATGACCAGATTTTGAGTACCACTCTCTTCTATATTTCATTTTCCTTCTTACTTCTTTCCTCAAAGCATGACTCTGAAAATTTGTGCATAATTAACTGTGTGCAAGTGCTCATCATGTTGATGGGGCCAAACCATATCAATTTCTAATATTGATTGGAAAACAATTCTCCAATAATCTTGATTTTACTACCACTGAGTAGTTAATTGGGTTTTTAATAACTATCTGCCATGATATCCCTTTTGTTGAATGGGTATTGGTCTAATTAAAGAGCTATTGGTTACAAACAAAATATGTGTGCCTCCACTGTACTCATTGGATTATAGTGTCATGCTGGTCATCGATGTGGTTCATACATGTGATAACTAGTAAGTCTGTGAATTGACTCCCTTCATTCAAGGCTTATATGATACTTTTTGGTACCATGAAAGCTAGGCCTCAGAGAGAGGAATTTCAGGTCAGTTCAAGCTCAGGAGCCTAGGGTTAATATTCCTGAAGTGCACAGTATCTTCAGCAATCATCTGGGGTTGGTAATAAAGAAGGGCAACACCAGTAGGCTGTATGTTTTCAGAGTAACTTATACAGACCTGACAAACAACTCAGAAGAAGGTTTCCAATGTCTCATATTTTGTTATGTACCCATTGGCTCTGGAGGAAGCATCAGGGGCTCTACAATTAATTTTCTAAACCAGCATGATCGATCCCTAAAAGCTGTCTACAAACATTAGTCCTTATGCTTAATTAAGTGTAGTTTTCACCCCTTACCAAGAAAATTTTCTTTGCAAATAATGGAGACCATTACAGAAAACCACAACCAACCAAACTGCAGAGTTGAAGAACCCAGTCCCAGTGGATATGTCTACAAAGCACCCCCATCCTAAGGCACAAGGAACATTGCAGAATCTAGAGTCCTTTTGAGACAACTCCACGGAAACAAGACAAGAAAGTCTTTTGACCTCAGTTTCTTTACAAAAGAATTATTCTTACAAAGTATCTTCATGACACTCCCAGTTGTAAGAGATAGGGGTAAATTTACGTTGGCTGTTGTTATTCATATGCATCTCTAGAAAAACATGTTTTTGCCAGTGTGGCTTGTCCTTGTGCCTGTATACTTTACCCAGGTGGCTCTTCTTAATCCTCAGAGCATTAATTGTCTGATGCTGTGAATAAAGTTGATTATTGCATGAGACTTCAGTCTGTCTCATTTTCAGACCCCATTCTACCAGGTTCACACTGCCAACAAGAGTGATAAACAGAAACTGTACCTGTAAAATTTCAGTCATGTTCACCTAAGTGTGAGCTGAACAAGGAAGATGCCCACAAACATGTCAAAAATGGTAAAAATCCCAGGAGGCCTCAAGGCTACAAAAAGGACTATAGGCAACTGAGCAAAGCTGGGAGCAGGGGAAGTGTTTCTCTCCAGGGAAGAGTACACCAATTAGTTATAAAGTGCCCAACAATCAGAACAATCAGCCCTGAAAACATACATTCAAGTAACATTATATGGACTGAATAGGTATATTTTAGACTGCACATGTATATGCAAAGACCTATATGCATGCAATAACAATTTATGAAAAAAGAGAGCATGCATTTAGAGATTAGAGTGAAGTATATAGAAAGGATTGAAGGGAGGAAAGTGGGGGAGAAAATGTAATTAAATTACAGTCTCAAAAATAAAGAAACAAAACAGAAAATTCTCCCTCAATAGGTTCAAATTTCAGTTACCATGGCACATTAAGCACAGACAATTGTAGAACAGATCAGTATCCATGCTTTTCAGTCTACAAATCATTCTATAACTAACAAATGTGCACAATGATCTCTGAACAATCATTTCACATCTTTCACATTTTTCCTAGTGATTGTTCCTGTGCATATGGTCGGTCAGTTTACCTGAAGATGCAAAGCATGCAATTGTCTTGCCTCGGTGAATCTCATTAATGAACGGGCTGTCTTGGTAGGCTGCCAGAACACAATACCATAGACCAGGTGGCTTAAACCATAGATCTGTTGTTCTCAGGATTATACAAAATAAGGGAAGTCCAAGGTTAAGATGCATGTGTATCTAATACCTCATCAGAGCGTTCCTTCTCATTTGTGCATAGGCCTTTTTTTTCTGGAATCCTCATGCTCACTGCCGAGAAAATGTCATTATTTCTTATAAGGTCACAGATAGCACTCAGGAAAGATCCATGAGCAGGATCACATCATTTTCAATGTCATCAAAAGCCTCGAATTTCATTACCCTGAGTATTTAAGCTTCATCATAAGTATTTTAAAAGACAAACATTCCATTCTTAATATTTGGCATTTTATTGCTATACATACCTGAAGGACATAGATGACCAACAAAGAAACGACAAGATGTGATCATTAGAAGTAAAAACTGAATCAAGGGCAAAGGACAAAAGAAATGTCTGAATGTATTAAAAAAATTGAGATCTAAGATATGAAGCCAAAAAGAAAATTTAGAGAACTTAGCACCATTTCCAAAGAAAGCGGACATAGCAAAAAAAACAAAACAAAACAAAACAAAAACAAAACAAAACAAAAAAAAACAGTAAAATATTGGGAGAAAATTTGACAGACTCGTCACACTAAATAAATTCAGAAAAGGTTTCATGACATTGAAAAATTGAAAATAAAAAAGTTCTGGTTTGGGAAGGGGACCCATCCTTAGAAAGCTGGGTAGCTGGGGGATGGAATGGGGGAGTTGGTGGGAGTCATGGGAGTGTGGGAGGGAGAGGGAACTGGGATTGATATGTAAAATAAGAAAAATGTTAAATAATAATAATAATAAAGGAATCTAGGTAGCCATTTTCCAAGGCACATAAAGGATGTCCATTTCAAGTTATACAACAAGAGGAAAGTAATGTTCAAGCATGCCATGATACAAAGAAATAAAACACTAACAATCTTCCCAATGTTTTAAATTAGAAGGCAATACATACTAGGTTTGTTACATTTTTAATTTACGTATCAGTCTTTAAAAGATGATAAGACATTTTAATGTTTTGATAAAAAAAATCAAAGGTTATAAAACAGCTAATTTTTGCCACTCTTCTGCATGGCTATTACTAGCCCTACAGCAAATAATGAATCCTGCCTGAGTTTATTATCTTTCTTCCTAGATGTAGAAAAAAAAATAGATAATTTTTACTGCTTTTAAAATACAGGCAGGTAGATTAGAATTACTTTGTAATCATCATCTTTGTGAATATTTCTAATCCATGGCCTGGCACTGGTGGACTCCAGGGATCTGGATGTTATCCCGCGTTGCTCCATTGTACTGACTTTAAATGGACAGTCTGTGAGTGCACTCCTCATTGTGTCCTTAGATAAATCTTCAAGAGCTACTGTAACAAAGTGCTCCAAAATGAGTGGTTTAAACCATGAACCACAGAAATTTGTCTCGGAGTTCTAGGGGCTGTAAGTCTCAATTAAGGTGTCAACACAGAAGTGTTCATGCAGTCTGTAAGGGAATCCTGCACTCTCTCTTCTTGATTCTGGAAACCCTTTGATGCCTCCTAGCTACAACTCCATTATTCCTTTTCCTGGCTTCCTTGTTACCCAGAGATCTTTCTATATGTCTCTGTATTTGCACAGCTGTATCTTTATGAGGACAACAGGTGTATTGTGTTAGAAACCCACCTTTTCTTATGAACTCACTTTAAATGATTATGTCAACAGTGACCCTGATTTCCAATTAAGTCCCACACAATTCACCCTTATTATTCATGATCCATTAAGCCAGCTAAGGTACAACTATTTGGACTATGTGAACTACTCTCTCCTAAATTTTAGTGCTTCACAAGTATACTTGAAACATTAATTTTTAGTCACAGAATTCTTGAAAAGAGCAAATAAACTTATTTTAACACACAGGCTTAAAGTTTGTCTTTTTAAACAGTTTCCATGGGTTGTATATTACTCAAGTATCTGTAAATAAAATCAATATTTGAACATTTGATTTATGGCCTTAAATTGATAATAAATGCTATTGCCTATGTTGGTTATCTTTTTAGATAAGTACACCCAAGTGTTTATTTGTGTTATGATTTTGTATCTCAAAATATGTAAGACATGTCCAAATACAGAATAAATGTATAAAAAATTTTGTCTGGTAATACAATCTAAATGAAAGTCCATAAGCTACATAAGTTATAAATTTTATGTTTTTAGTATAAATATATGCACATCATGGTGACATTTCCTGAGTACTCAAGATAATTAATTAAAATCTTAATTTCCACAATAGAATTTTGAAAGAAGAATTAACTATTTAAGTAGCTATTTAAATGACTATTTTCTTTTAAATTTTAGAATAATGTGAATATTTAACCAAGCAGGTACCATTTCCTTTCTTTTGACATCTTCATTTAAGTATAGGTAAATAAACTTCCTTCACACCTAATGGCAGGAGACATTTTAAATGGAAATGTGTGGTATTCTGAATTAAGAATTGTCTGGCATTTTAAAACAGTGGATTTATTTTTTTTCCTTTGATTTTTTTTTTTACTTAAAATTGAAACAATCTTGTTTTACCTGTCAATCCCAGTTCCCCCACCCTCCTTTCCTCCCCTGTTTCATCCATCAACCCCCATCCCATCCCCTTTCTGCTCCCCAGGGAGGGTGAGGCCTTCCATGAGGAGTCTTCAAAATCTGTCATATCATTTGGAGCAGGCCCTAGGCTCTCCCCCAAGTGTCTAGGCTGAGGGAGTTAACTAGAGATAAATACTGATCCACTACCAAAGGCCCCATAGATTGCCCAGTCCTCCTAATTAACACCCACATTCAGGGAGTCTGAGTGGGTCCTATGCTGGTTTCCCATCTGTCGGACTGGAGTCCATTATCACCAGCTTGTTCAGGTCAGCTGTTTCTGTGGGTTTCTCCAGCCTGGTCCTGACCCCTTTTCTCAATATACCTCCCTCCCTGCAACTGGATTCCAGGAGTTCGGTGTTTAGCTGTGGGTCTGCTTTTCCTTTCATCAGCTACTGGATGAAGGCTCTAGGATGGCATATACGGTAGTCACCAATCTCATTATCAGGAAAGGATATTTAAGGTAGCCTCTCCACTATTGCTTAGATTGTTAGTTGGGGTCATCCTTGTAGATCTATGGACATTTCCCTAGTGCCAGATTTCTCTTTAAACCTGTAATGGCTCCCTCTATTATGGCATCTCTTTTCTTGCTCTCCAACATTTTTTCCCTGACTCAATCTTCCTGCTCCCTCATACCCATCTTTCCCCTCCTCTTTCTCCTAACTCTCTCTCCCCTGCTCCCATGCTCCCATGCTCCCAATTTGCTCAGGAGATCTTGTCCTTTTCCTCTTCTCCGGGGAACCATATATGTCTCTCTTAGGGTCCTCCTTGTTTCCTAGGTTTTCTGGCAAATGAATTGTAGGCTAATAATCCTTTGCTCTGTGTCTAAAAACCATATATGAGTGAGTATATATCTTGTTTGTCTATTTGTGACTGGGTTACTTCACTCTGGATGGTTTTTTCTAGTTCCATCTATTTGCCTGCTAATTTCAAGAGTCCAATTTTTTTGTTTGCTTTCTGTGTGTGTGTGTGTGTGTGTGTGTGTGTGTGTGTGTGTGTGTTTGCTTGTTTTGATTTTCCCCCACCAAAGAGTACTCCATTGTGTAAATGTACCACATTTTCTCCATTCATACTTCAGTTGAGGGGCAATTAGGTTGCTTCCAGGTTCTGGCTATTACAAATAATGCTGCTATGAACATAGTTGAACAGATGTCCTTCTTGTATGAATGTGGATATTTTCTTTATTTGCCTAAGAGTAGAATTACTGAATCTTGAGGTAGACTGATTCCCATTTTCCTGAGGAACAGACATACTGATTTCCAAAATGGCTGTACAAGTTTGCACTCCCACCAGCAGTGGAGGAGTAGTCCCCTTTATCCACATCCTCTCCAGCATAAAATGTCTTTGGTGTTTTTGATTTTAGCCATTCTGACAGGAGTAAGCTGGTATCTCAGAGTTGTTTTGAGTTGCATTTCCCTGATGGCTAAGGATGTTGAGCACTTTCTTAAGTGTCTTTCAGCCATTTTAGATTTCTGTATTGAGAATTCTCTATTTAGTTCTGTTCCCACCCCCTCCTTTTATTAGATTATTTGGTGTTTTGGGGACTAGCTTCTTGAGTTTTTTATATATTTTAGAGACCAGCCCTCTGTCAGATGTGGGGTTAGTGATGATCTTTTCCCAGTCTCTGGGCTGGTGTTTGTTCTTTTTGACTGTGTCCTTTGCCTTATAGAAGCTTCTCAGTTTCAGGAGGTTCCATTTCTTAATTGTTGATCTCAGTGTCTGTGCTACTGGTATTAGGTTCAGGAATCAGTCTCCTGTATTAATTTATTCAAGGGTATCTCCCACTTTCTCTTCTAAGAAGTTCATTGTGGCTGGATTTATGGTTAGGTCTTTGATCATTTGGACTTAAGTTTTGTGCATGTCGATAGATAGATAGATAGATAGATAGATAGATAGATAGATAGATAGATAGATAGGGATCTATCTGCCGTCTTCTACCCAACAGCATCCAGTTATGCCAACACCACTTGTTGAAGATGCTTTCTTTTTTCCATTTTCGAATTACTCACTAAGAAGTCTTAAAAACAAAGTGTCACAAAATAAGGAAGAAAAAAGATATATCATTGTAATTAGAAAAGCCATGTGTAAATACACACAATTGATATGGGAGGTAGATATCACTAATTTTACTGGGAAAAATTGTTTGCACAAAAGTTGTAGTTTTTTTTTTTTTTCCTCTTTGATTCTTTTGGCAATTGCTCTATGAGGGCCCACCACCTAGCAGCTCCCAAAGAAGAAACAGGGATTCTTATTCTTTCCTATGAATGTCAGGCCTTAGCTTGTCTTGTCCCTGCTAGTTCCAGCAATCCTTTTTCCCACCTAGCTGTTGGATATTTAGCTCTCCATTAGAACAATCAGGTGCTTTAGACTGGTAAGTAAAACAGCCTCACAGAGTTAAAAAAATGCAACATAAAAGGATGCAACACAACTTTGCACCATCAACAAATATTCTATAGCATAAACAAATCTTTGCATCTTCAACTAATGTTCTACAACAGAAGCAGTACTGAAGACTTATACTGAAGACTTAAGTTGGCTATATAGCTTAACAATAACAAAGCAAGGCCACTCCTTTGTGCCATTGCACAAAGGAAAAATGTCAGATATTTGTTGAGGATAATTTAAATATCAGTCACTAGTATAGTAAAAGTATGGAAAAATATGTCGTTCAAATGTCCACCTGGATCAAGTAATTGTATTAATATTTCACTATATGGACTCAAATATAAAATGCCTTGTTTGAGGAAAGAAGGAATGTTCCATTAAGATGGTGCTAATAAAATTGCAATAGTCGTGAAAACACAGATATGATTGGAAGATACTGATTTCAATTCTTCTGGATATACATCTAGAAATAGGATTGCAAGGCCATGATTAGATTTAATTTTAGGTTTTAGAAGAACTCGAATGTTGTTTTCCAAAGGGAATATGTCATCTTGTCTTCTCACCAACAGAATCCAATGCAGTGCTCCAATATTTTTATTTTTCAGATGAAATACATCAGAAAAATTTCAACTTATTATCTATTGTATCACTTATGGGCTCATATATTCTTGTGGTTTTGGTTTTGATTTATATATTGTTATTGTTTTCTTTAGCAATATGTCTATTTTGTCATTTCTATTTTTGAAAAAGAAACTTTACCTTTGAACTCCAAGGATTTTAATATGCTTTATAATGTCCTATGGGTTTAAAATTTTTATGGAGATCTATGGTGTTATGGTATTTTCTGTAGATTGCCTTTATAGTCTGTTGGTTGTTTTTCTTTGCTGTAAGAAGTTTCCAGTTTTGTGTAGTTTGCCTTGTCTAATTTTACTTTTGTTGTCTTGCTAATGGTGATGGGTGCAAAATAGCATGTTCAAGTCAAGTTATACTATAGATTTGTACTTGCTTTGAAATTAGAAAGCTTAAAACCTCTAGCTTTATTCTTTCTCAAAGCTGTTTTATCTATTCTGGGTCTTTGTGGTTCTATGTGGTTTTAAGTTAATTTTAATTACTATGTTTTCTTATTCTTCAAATTCTGAAAAATATCCCAGATTTTTGATGATATTGCATTGAATCTGTGGGTCACTGGGGTGGATGGACAAATTTTAAATTGCCCTCTATTCTGTCTTTTCATTTATTTGGGTTTTAATTGTTTTCATTAACATCGTATAAGCATACAGGTATTTCACAAAATTGTTAATTTTTTAATAAACCAATTATAAGAAGTTTGACTTAATAATTCCTTCAAAGAGGCTGGAGATGACTGAGTGACTGAAAGCAATAGAGACTCCTTCAGAGGAACTGAGTTTGATTCCTAGTACCTTACAACTCTCTGTAACTCTATTATTTTGGGGAACTCTAAATTTTCTGGCCTCTTCAGGCACCCAGCATACAAGTGATGCACAGAAATACTTGTATTCAAACCATCCATACACTTAAAATTGAAAAAAAATATCTAAACAAGAAAAATCCAGACCAGGAGATTTTATTTATGAATTATAGGAATCTCTTCCCCCATGAGGCCAAGCCTTGCTCACACTATTCCCAAAATTGAAGAGGACAATTTCTAAACTCACTGTACAACTCCAGTATTTCTCTGATAATGAAAGTCAGACAGGGATAGTACAAGGAGGGACATATGGGCATGCTTAGAGGACAGAAAAATAAAAGATAAATGTTAAAAGTAAATTACAATCTCAAATATATGTGAAAAATATTGACGATATTTGCAACAGAAAAGTTTCTAATTCATATAGAGTCCAATTTGTGTGTTTCTCCCTTTTCTTGTGGTTTTGATGTAACATCAAGAAGCCTTTGAGGAATTCGGTATCAAGTAATGTCTTTTTTATTTTCTTTTGTGAGCTTTGTAACTTTTTGTTTTACATTTAGAAACTAAAATAATCTAAGATTTTACTTGAGGAAAATATAAATAGAAGAGCAAACTAAATTTTAAAATCAGTTTGCAAACTATAAAACAATGCCAATATCAATGAAGCAAGACCCAGAAATCCCATAATCATTGAAATCATGCTCTTTTTATCGTAATAAATCAATTATAAAATGATAGTAGAGTAGTGGAGGAAAAATTGAAATGATATAAATTAGTGACCAGCACTAAGTATAGTATAGAAAATTGAGCAAGAATAAATTGATGTGGCTAACCACTTACCAACAAATTTAATACCTTCAATGAAAGTTATTGTTATTATTATCAATGTTAGTAGTGTTGTTGGTGGTGTAATTGTTGTTAATTTATTTTATGTCTGTGGACAGTTTGCTATCACGTTTGTGTGCATGCACAGAAAAGCTAAGAAAGACATTGGATCAAACATAAATGGAAACTTCCTAAATTTGGTTATGAGTATCTAACAAAAACTGAAAATAAAACATAATCATACTTAACATAATAACTAATGGTAAGAAGACTTTTATCTCTGCTAAGATTTGGAACTAAGCATCTTATATTCTCCACATGCCTATCCACCAATATAATGCAAACCTTATCTACTAGATTGCATCCTTAAAAATATCAGCCCTGGAAATTACACACACACACACACACACACACACACACTCACATATATATATATATATATATATATATATATATATATATATATACTCAAATATATATATACTCATATATATATATACATACATACTTACATATACACACATAGTATGATATAAACCAGTAATACCAACACTTGGGGCTAGAAATAGGAGGATCATATGTTCAAGAGCAGCCTGCACTCTATAGAGAGGTTGAGGCCAGCAAGCAACAGAGTGAGACTGTCTGAAAACAACTTCAACATAAATCATGGCAACAGATGGTATATAGATTTGAAGGCAAGGAATAAAGCTGTATTTGCACTTGATATTATCTATGAAGAGAATCTCAAACAATCAAGGAACACACACAATTTCCCAGAACTAATAAGAAATCATTGTCAGCTTATAGGTACAAAATTAATATATAAAAGTCAATTGCTTTGTTATTTACCAGCAATAAAAAAAATTGGATTGTAATTAAAAGCATAATGCCATTCAAATTAACATAAATTAAATGAGATGCTAGATAGAAATCTAACTACATATTGCCAGCAACATATTACTATGAACACAAGAAACTAAAAGTAAAATTACATTGTGTTTTTATATTAAGAATATCCATCAATTAGCATAACAATAATATCACTGTCAACTGATTTTTTAGAATGTTTGATGATTTCTTCTAAGATAGGAGAAAGGAGGTCTGATAACATAAAATGATTTCTTCAAATCCACAATAAATAACTGTAGCTGAACATGGGAATTCTGGAGACCTCTTTTGCCCTTAGAGACTCTACAACAAATAGCATGGCCAAGATTTGAGTTGAATATTAAGATACCAGATGAACAGATTCATGCAGCCTCTGTGCATAAAGGTAAGAACCAGAGATCAAGAACAATACAGAGAAAAAAAAAAGAGTCGTTCTTTGGAGACCTGTGGGGTATATAGCATGCAGTTGGCCAATAGTGTGATGGAGAGAGATGGTCCAGCCAAACATCAATAATTAAGTAAAGATCCAAATATAAACAAAAGTTCAACATTATCAGGGAAGCAAAAATGATGTCCAGAGTACAGAAGGATCTTGGGAAAATGAAGATAAGAGCTCAAAGAGAAGGCCCTGGATATGGAGGCTGCATCCACAATGCTGCAGAGCCTGGATTTTATCAAATGTCTAAGCTGGTTCATGAGCCAATTAAATATTCAGTGTAGAAGCATCTGTCTGGTTGCTTTTGTGAAGTCTCTAATAGGTATGTTTCTAACAGTCTCAGCTTTGCCTTTTCCATTTTACAGATGCTCATTCATTTTTGTTGAATTAAATATTTCATGGACAACTCTAGTAAATTTCTTTGCTTTTTAAAACTTACATCCTGCATGCTTCCAACAAGGATCTGGGCCATGGTTCACTGAATAAATTTGTGGGACTGTTTCTACTCAAAACCTCACTGGTTTCTAAGCCAGATGATTGGCAGAAGAATGAATTAGTTACTCATCCCTAACTAACAATGATGGATTCTAACTTATTGTGAGCTCTCTGAACCTATGGATAATTTTCAGTAGATGCTCCATTAGTTTTGGGTAATGGATACTAGTGGATTTATCAGTGATGTAGGTATGGATGACTGCATGGAAGGGCAAATGTTGAGCAAACATTGGTTGCCACATAGAGGAATATATGAAAATGTTTGTCTATAGTCAATAATATCAAATAGAGATCAGACATCTACTACCATCTATAAATCTATGCCTAAAGCCCATGCCTTAAATTGAAGATTGAACTAGTGTTGTAAGCCCTACATAAGAATTAAGGTGTGCATATTTTTAAATACATAACAATTTTATCCTCCTTAAATCAACATAACGTGCAAGAGTTCAAATGCTTATCTAATCCTAATACAAACCCCAAAGAATTGGAAATGTTTCCATCACTGCCTCTTTTCTGACTTTGAAAAACAACTTCCAAATGACTTGTCTTTTCTCTAGTTTTCCATCTAAAGTAGATGAATACCTTGCATCTGACAAATCAATGAGACCTGGAACTACCTACAGATAGATAAGCATATCTGTAGTCAAAAGCCAGGTTGCATGATACTGATTATCAGCTAGACCTTTTTAGTGACATGTTCCACTTACTGTGACCTCCTACCTGCTCTCTGTTATGTTTTTAGTTTTTAAATATTCTCTATTATACTCTAATTTCAAGACAAGTATGTAGACTCATAGCAAGGTTTTCCTCTGTATCATCACAGAATGGTACGGCCATGTCTACAAAGTTAGATACACGAGGTGGAGACTATATGAATCACAATCAATTTACTTCAGTTTTGGGCTGATGTGCCCTCCCTGTACACAGTGACACCTGGCAGTCAAAATAACAATCAGCTGTGCCCATTCCTGTGTGGAAAATTTTAGGAGACACCTCTTTTTTGTCTTTCCCACATTGTTCAATCTCTGCTGCAACTGACTATCCCCAGAAATGTTTTGGAATAGAACCTACAACAATTACGGAATCAACAGCAATTTACCTACCTTACCAATATCTATATCAGAAGAAAATAACTGAAAGTCTTTAAGTTTGAGGGCCTACTACCTAAGTACTGTAATGGGCAAAATATATCAAGTTATAGAGTAAAAATACTCCCAGCCACTGGAATAACTCAATAGTAGAATATCTGCATAGAATGTGTGAGGCCCTGTCCAACTGAGTACTGAAGAAGAAGAGAGATAGGAAGAGAAGACGAAGGAGGACAAGGAGGAGGAAAGACACCTACAAGTCATGAAATCCCTTAATTTAACATGTATCCAGTACAAATGGAGAGCTGGATCTGGGACTACAAATAGAATCAACATTTCTGCTTATCACCTCATCCCCTATGTTCTCAGTGATACCCCTTCCAGAGAGTCATTTCCCCCTTTCTACCACACTACAGAAAGCATTGTAGCTCCCAAGACCCTCTTTCAATTGAGATCCTTGATGAGTTTGGGTTAGATGTATATCGTTGCCACATTAACTCAAAAATGTTGTTTTCAACAACTAGATGAGATCTCAGAAGACAGAGCCCTTGCTTTTACCGAGAATCTATAAGAAATCCTGTTGCTTTTTTGACTATTTGTTGAAAGCATATTGTAACAGCAAGCAATAAAAAACAGGGTTTGGTAAAATGGAAGAAAAATTAAGGATGAGAGTTTGGAATCACCTGAGAAGTAAATGGGAGAGAAGATGGGAGAAGAGGGATGCTGTTTTCCCGAGCAGAGTACTCGTCCTTCACAGCCTTGCTTGTATATGTTCTCCCTCTTTGAATTACAAAGCTGAAAACAAGGGAGTATATCAAATGTGTTTTCCCAATTACAATAACTCAGAAAATGGGACAAAAATCATCTTATGTAAAAAAGGACCAAAGAGGATGGAAAGAAATAAACAAGAAGCAGGGACTGAAAAATGCAAGGAAAACCCATTTGCCACAATCTCTGGCAGCCTTTTCCCAAAAGATTTGGTAATGCAATTCGTTAGTCTGATGGTTTAAATATCCACCTTGGTAACAGGAGAGCGACTGTGCATTATATTGAGAAATTATGCAACATATTTACCAAATGTAATGGCCGCCTCTATCATCATATTTGTAGAACATAATAAAATCTGTACTTGACTAACAGGTGTTTTACCTTAAAGTGCTTTTCTTATTGTATTATGAACCTGTTTTCTGACACCGGTTATTACTTATTTCTACAGCCTTTATTATAGGAGCAGTTAAAGAGTAACTTCCACTCTTAAAAAGGTTGATTTGTTTTACTTCAGGAGTAATTCAGCTGTGGAGTGTTGAGAAACACTGTAGTTAAAGGGCAGCTGCTAGGTGACAATTGAATCTTTCTTCCTCTTTGCATGATGCCTTTCCCTTTGCTTCTTCAGCTTTCTGCCTAAGCAAGTCATTGGATACAAAAGCATTTGCCTGTTCATAGTGTTCTTTATTTTACTGCTATTTTCCAATCCCATCATTTAGCTGAGAGAGAGGCAGCTATGCCAGTCTCTGAATGGAAGATTAAAACAGGGTCCATACATTAGGGTTTTACGCATTAGTATAGATTGAGTATCTTCCATCTATATGTTGATATCTTTGTCTATATGAGTAAATTGTTGATTGGTTAAGACATTTCCCATGTAAGGTCACCCTTACCTGTGCAGAGAATTTGAGTGTGTAGACAGAGAGGATTTTATTTATTTTTTTTTCACTTTATGTATTTAAATACATTTTAGTTATTGAGGTTTCTTGTACTTAATGCAGTTTTTCCTTTTTTATTTTTTTCTTATTCTTTCATGGGAAAAGGGGGCAGGACTAAATGCAAATTAACATTACTGTTTAAATACCACAGACCATTTTCTCTGAGCCCAGTTACAATAACTAGTAATTATAAAAATTGCTTGCCTTCGGCTTCCGGCTAAGCCAATGCTAAACTTGTCCTTTTATTAGGTCTGTCAGACTGAGTTAATTATCTTTATGATAATAGATGTGCCTTACCTCCAACAAAACAAATACACTTATAATTAGCTTTTTAGTTAGAATTTTAATTTATTTATAAAGACTGTTTGTTTTATTTTGTTCTCCCAGTTATAAAAGCCAGAGTGTAAAGAGGGATCGTTCCCCATTAATCAGGTTACCAGTCTGCTAGTGGTAACATAAAGACAGGAGGAAAAAGGGCTCATGGTGTTAGAAACTTTCAGCCTAGCATTGACTCGTCCATCACTCATCTTCAGAGTTCTATCATTCAAATGCAAGGCTTTTTATTTTACTTTGCATAGACACAAAAGCCATTTTTATCTGCTTCCTTAGTATGACAGTGTTATGGGAGATGTTATATGAGAATGCTAAAACATCCAAATCGGGGCTCTTTCGTATCAAAGCAAACTGTATGGAAAGTGCCGGTGCTGTGTCCCCGGCACTTCTGATGCTGTGTTCTTTCATCTATGACCAACATGTTTCAGGAAATGGCACAAAATCCTGCACGATGTCTCAGGACGAGTTTACTGAGAGAAGAGAGCACATGGAGACATGGAGAAACATATGCTTGATGGGATGTCAGGCATGGGCTGGCCTTTGGGGTAGATTACTGTGCTTACTGCCAGTTGACTTGGGCAGATGTCCGAGCATCAGTCTCCTTACCAGTATAATGGAAATAACTCCTGAGTTAAGAAGAGCCGTTTGTATGAGAGAATACACACTGTGTTCAGAGTCTGCTCATTAGGGGGAGGGAAGTCTCTGTTTTATCAGGAGAATCATGGAGAAGTGGCAATATGCAAAGAATCTGAAATTAATATTATAATCTAATAATAATTTCTCAGATTCATTTTACATGGAGATATGCACTCTTCTAATTAGTGAAAACAGACTTCCTCAATCATCTAAAATGTTCTTCCTGATTCAAGCCACATAATGAAAGCATATACAAAGAAATGACTTTCCAAACTTGGCCACGTGAACTTCTGTGGGTTTCATGCTGGAAACTGCCCCTCAACATTACTGGCATCAAGCATAACTATTTCTTTTCTCCCTTTATTTTTCTAAACAAACTGAGATATTCATTTTAGTCTGTAAAGTGCTATTGGCTTAAAGTCTCCTTCCAGCTACATTGGATCTGCCAAACATAGAAATTTTGGCTATGACAGCAAAGGTCTCATTTGTTCACTGTGAGTAGCCAAATGTTTACTAAGGGGTTAGAGTTCCCAGAATAAGATTCAAGTTGATGGCACACCATTAGCAATAAATGTACTTTAAGTCATCCCCAGTGAAAACAAGGAACTCCATGCTGACAGTGATGGACAAGTACTCTGTACTCTGGTATTGCTATCACATACCCTAGTGGAGGTCATGGAAAAACATGAGAAACACGGGCCAAGGCTCTAAGGGAGAGTCCCAGTACCAACCCAAGAACAAAATCTGGGTACTGAGTACCAGAATGACTTGTCTCTGGGTATGCTGGAGTTCAAACTTCACCAGCTACAATGTGCTAATTATAAGAGCTAACAAAAGCCCTTTGTCATACAAGTTCCATCACATTCACAACCAGCTTCTTATGCCATCCACATAAAAACTGTAGAAATTACTGTGGGAATTTTTATGTACCCCTTGATCATTGTAATATATTCAAATTTATCCATACCTTCATGGAAATACATTGAATTTTCTTTTAATCAGGGTGCTTCATAATCTACAAAACAGAGAATGACTCCTCATTCTGTGATCCTCTAGCTAATGTTGCAAACATGAAGTATTGGGGCTCTGGGTTTGTGTGTGTGTGTGTGTGTGTGTGTGTGTGTTATTTTGGTGACCTATGCATTCTTCCTGATCTTTCCAAGTAGTAAATTCACTCATTACTTCCATAAATATTGTTTTCAAAGCCCACGGTTGATGCAAAGGACACACCAATGAAATGATGGATGCATTCCTTGTCCTCCCCATTATCTCAACCCTGACATGATTTGAAAATATTGAACCATGACATAAAGACCAGCCTGGAGCAGAAGCACGATGGACGATGGTACACTTACATCAAACCCTGAGGATAAACAGGATTTGTGTTTCAGGGTAGAGCATTTAAAATAACATGTCATCAATTAGGCACTGAATAATCAGAATTTGGAATGTTGTTGATTTCTTTAGCATCTTTAAATTGAACAAATCTCAAAACAACATGAACTCTTCAGCAATATAGAAAACAAAGACAGAGTTTAGTGGAGCAATTCAGACTTCCTTATTGTGACAAAATACATATGTGTCATTTTATTAATTGAGCAGACACTAATTAGGAACCTTTTTACTGGAATTGGAACTCAGTATAAACTTTTATTGTGTTTATGTGAAAGGTAAAGTAATACAGAACAAGGTATTCAATGAAGTGAACATGTCTGGATGTGTTAGCCAGCCCCTCACTCTCTGTTCAAGCTAACTAACTGATATCCCAACACCCTATATGCTAATTCAAAATGACTCAACTTAGATAAACCCTGGGTGTATGAAGAACTAACAGTTAATTCTTAAATTTTCACTTATTTATTTGCTTTTTATTGTAACCATAAATTAAATAAGCAAACTGATTAAATTTGAATAAAAAGTGAATTATACAACTTGGAAGACTGTTCAGGAAACTAAGCTGGAATACGCACCACCCACATAATAAAAACCAGGTAAAACAGAGCACACCCATAAATTATAGTGCTAGAGTGTTTTGAAAAGTCAGGTGGATTCAGCCAGTTTTCTGATGAGTCAGTCTGGTTTAATAAGATAGCTCCCATGTCAGTGAGAGACCTTGTCTCCAAAAGTTTGTGGAAAGCAATAGAGGGCAGTCAAAGTTTACTCATAAATCCCACATAAACATGGGGGAATAGATACATATGCATAAATATGCACATACTACAATGGCATACACATATATAGGTAAATATACACATATGCATACACTTGCACACACAGACACACACAGAAACACAATTTACAATTTAGTGACACTGAAACTCAGGAATCAAGGTGAGGTACACCCCCCACACGTTGTTAACATTTGAGACAGCACAAGTTCAGGAAGTGTTTTCCTGAAAACATAGTACTCATGTATGAAACTTTAAAAAAAGAGAATGTCATAAAGAGGAAATGTCTTTGTGCATGGCAATAGATACGAATGTATGTGCAGTCCTCTACATGCCAGCATCCAGTTGTGTCAACACCATTTCTTGAAGATACTTTCTTTTTTCCATTGTATAATATTAGCTGCTTTGTCAAAAATCAGGTACGTGTAGGGGTGTGGATTAATATCAGGGTTTTCAATTTGATTCTATTGGTCTACTTGTCGGTTTTTGTGCCAATGCCAAGCTGTTTTCAGGACTATATCTCTATAGGAAAGCTTGAAATCAAGGATGGTGATGCCTTCAGAAGTTCCTTTATTGTACAGGGTTGTTTTGGCTATTTGAGTCTTTTGTTTTGCCTATAAAGTTGAGTATTGTCCTCTCAAGGTCTGTGAAGAATGTGTTGGGATTTTGATAGGGATTGCATTGATTCTTTAAATTGCTTTTGGCAAGATTGCCATTTTTACTATGTTGATCTTGCCTATCCATGAGCATAAGATATCTTCCCATTTTCTGGTATCTTTTTTAATTTCTTTCCAGACTGATATCTGGGAAACCAGCTTAAGAATGACCAAGGTACCCTGAATGTGGGTGTCAGTTAGAAGACCTGGACAGTTAAGAGACCTATGACAGTGGAACCAGGATGTATCCCTGGTGTGCATGAAAGGACTTTGGGAGTCTTCTCCCCATACAGGGATACTCCCTTAGCCTGGAGACATGGGTGAGGGCCTAAGCCCTACTGCAAGTGACTTGACAGACTTTGATGATACCTCATGGAGGGCTTCAACCTCCCTGGGGAGTAGTAGATGATGGAGGGAATGAGGGGGTATGTGGGGAGCCGCGAGCCACTGTAATTTCAGGATGGCGACCGCTCCCCTACAGGATGCAGTAAACAACTCCATATTAGGCAATGCCTCCTCGGACTGCGTGTCCTGTGCTTCCTGCATGCGCAGTAAGAACAATGTCTCTGGCCAATCCCGAGGCCTCGGATGTCTGCAGTTCAGCTGTGACCAATCAGGGTACGACCCGTGTCCTTTTTCCCTATATAAGCAGCTGCATTTGGGTTTTCGGGGCCCCTCACTTCCTGCTCTCCCTTCAACCAAGAGGCTCCAATAAAGCATGATTTGAGAAGAATCCTTAAGGTGTGGTCGTTCTTCCTCGCTGGTCGAGGTGCGTGCCGCAGGGGTATGTGGGGGGCAAGGGGACAAAGGAGGATGGGAGAAGGAACTGGAATTGATATGTAAAATAAGAAAAAAATTATTAAATATAATAAATAAGAATTCCTAGTCTTTGTTTTACAAAAAATTAAGTGTCTTCACTTATTCCTCATGACAAATTCATGATTTAAATATTTTGCCAAAAGGGATTTTTTTTTCACTGTTGCTATGATGACTAAGTGAAGAAAGTATGGATGAGTATAAAGAGGCCAACTTTACCTTACTTTTCTTTCTCCTGGGCAAAGAATTTGGGGATTTTTCTTTTAGATACTCTGCCCTGGAAAGCCAATGGGATCCCCAAGCCCACATTGTATTTTCTTTTTCTTTTTTCTTTTTGGTTGAATGGCAGGGTAATATAAAATATATCTTATAGTATAATTCTACATGTATATTAACACTTATTTCCATCTTTTAAAAGTAGTAGGGTAGAGAGCCCCCCAAATTGTGACACCCCTGCAAATTACAGTTCATTTCTTTCTCTTCCACATTTATTTAGCTGTTGCTTCCCTGAAGTAGGGCACAATCTAGTTTGTACATCACTGATGAATCCCAGGAATTCATTAGCTGGTAATGGCAAGTGGCCTTGTGGGCTTAGGAAAAGTCCGTATCTCTTACATCGTGATACTTTGCCATCTCCTCAAAACCATTTGTAGTATTATTTCCCAGTCTCCTCATTTCTCAGAACTACTTTTTCCTGATGTGTGCCACTCTGCTGCCAGTACGGTTCTGTATGACAACTTGAGGGACATTTTTGTGAACATCCATAAATATAAGATGGACTTCTTGAGGGACTGAATAAAATCTATGCATTTTATTAAATATACAGGTATATATGGACATATTCAGAAGGCATTGGTGTCTCAGCAACAGTAAGAATTAACAACAGTGCATTTGGGACTTAGTTTATTGTCTTTTTCTTGAGCCTAATGGAAGGTGGTTAAGATAAAAAAAAAATAAGCAGGTTCAAGCAAAAGTCTAGACAGAGCCCAGAATTACTCCGTAGGAATGTATGTTGTGTGAATTAGCATAACTTCTGTGCTTAGTTCTCTTTTTATAGAGGAATTGTGGCTTGGGGTTATTCATACAAGATGATGAATTAATCACTAAATTGGAGTGAAAGGTAACAGTAACAAAAAGGGATGTCATAGTCTCCAAGAAAGATTTTAAATTTTGTTGTCTTTGTGTGTGTATGTTTCTATAAACCTAATTATTATCATACTAGGATGTGGTTAAAATACAATCAAATTTAATTCTCCATATAAACTCAAAACAAATTTTATGTGACATTTTATTTATTTATTTTTGAATCTTGGAGACTAATTCAACACTATTAAAGTGCTGGACAAACATGATACTTTTCAGATCTATATGTTACATAATGCTAACATAGATTTTACCTAATAAATATTTCTACGAAATGTCATTTAGTTAGAAGAGCAAAAAATTTTCCTATAGGAGGCTATATATGATGTCCCAAAGTGATAGACTAAGTCAGTCTCTTGACTTCCATATCTACAATAAAGAACCCAGTAGCTGTTTCCTCTCTATCATCTACAGATTATCAGTTATAATGTTTGTAAAAAAATGTCCCTAACTGACATGTATCATATTGGAAGGGTTATTTTCAACTCAAACCAGATATCAATACATCTACTAAACATCTCTTAAATATCTTCTGGGTGCAACACACAAAAAATTTCATTTCCAATCTATACTTTATGGAGCTTCCATTCTAGAGTGTTTTGTAGGAAATAGTGAGCTAGAGAGAGAGCAATGAAGTCATTCCTGTATGCCCAAATTTCAACAAATATGTAACTGTCTCATTTAATTCAGGAAATTGATGTATAAAACAAACTAGATGGCATTTAAGTGGTATTAAGTGAAAATCTAATTAGAACCCCAAACTGTAAGTCAGTATGCAGAAATTAGTGTATATACATACAACAGGGTACACAAGCATGTATACTCATGCACATTCTTTCCAGCTTGATGTTCTTAGGGAAAAAAATGAAGGAAGCATCAAATGGCAATTACAAATTGAGTAGACCATGACAGTTTGCTTTTGCTCCCCCTCCTTCCTCCCTTTTCTGTCTTTTGTCATTCCTCTACTTCCCCATTTTCTCTGCCTTCTCACTGCCTGTTCTCATTCTAATCCTTACTTAAAACTCTATATTCCCAGACTGTTTTCATATTTCTTCATTTTGTTTAATATGTTTAGATTCTCAGATACAGTCAAAATTGGTCCCAAACATACATGCTTGCTTCCTACAAATACAGTGCCAGTAGTGTACTGCGTATGCTGAAAGCTTAGGAATATGCAGTTGTAATACATCAGGACACAAAGATACCTGCCCATAATTGTGTAAAGTGTGAATTACATAACAAACTGATTTCTATGAATTCGGTAGGAGTTGGGGTAGATTAACTACTGTAACAAATAGTCCCACATGAACTACTGTAACAAAAAGCATAATAATTAAAAACATAAGGACATTTTATTCCTACTGGTGTAAACAGTCTAAGACCACTTCAAATATGGAGAAATTGGGTCAGACACTGGGACGTCATTCTCTTCCTGGCAATACTTATTGTCTTTTATATATATCTTTTAGTCAAAAGAGTAGGATGAACATGGATTGCTGGCCTCATGCCTGCAATGTTCAAGAACTTCCTGCTTGTGTATTGTTCCAGGGTCACAGGAACTACCTAGCCACACCTAGCCACAAGGCGAACTGATATGTAGAAACACAAAACAGGTTTTGGTTTCATCATGGAATGACTGCCATATATGACATCAGAAATGTCTTTTTAGAATCCAGATATTAGGCCATAGTCATCAGCAATCATAAACAAAAGTTCAGTGTGACATGTTTAAAAAACAAACATAAAGTTTGTGAGTATTTATAACTACACAAATATTCACAGATATGTAAAAGCTTCCTCAGAATTTTCAAATTTACTACACTAAGGTCAATGGCACTAGGATATTCATGGGATATTAATTCACTCATTGTTTATGTCTCATTGGGAAATACTTGCATTCAGAGTGGTGAATCTGTGCCTGTGGAGGATATAGGATATTTGCATTAGAAATAACTCCAAAGAAGACTTTTAAAGCTTCTTATGCCAGTACCACCCCAAAGCATTGCAGGTCCAGACCAATTAGTTTATGGCTTGCAATTGTCTATTACAAGTCATTATGGAGGATCACATGATACCAGTCATTTCTCCACATATCTGTATCATCTCCAGGACCAAAATTGAATAACTAGCTAGGAACAAAGACATGACAAGCTTGGAACATGGTCTAGGTTGGGCCACATGATATTAATATTTCATGCCTCAATAAACATCTAAGTCTGTTTATGGGTGGACAGATCCAAGGTGATCTTAGGCTGGTCACAAAATCTGGGGCTTTAACCAAGAACATACTAGCCCCACACACTTTGAGCGGTGGCAGAATGGGAGCTGTCCATAGATCTGTTGCTGGAAGCAAGGAAAACTCTGAGAGGCTGTCTTCTGATTGGCAGAGGAAGGTGGCACTCCAGGGTTCTCACTAGCAATTCTCCAAGGAGGGCCTGCAGACATCTGACAAGCTGAATTTACTAAATACTGTTAGGTTGTAAATTATATAAAGCATCTGTCCCAAATGCTTTCTTTGAATTTATTGAAATAAACTTGGATCATAAGGACGTCTTCAATGACTCATTTAATGTTACACAGAAAATTTATACATTCTTAAAATAGAACAGCACATATTTTTATCAGGTTAAAAGCTATTTTAATACTGAACCTGCTTGCACAAAGTGATATTATGTGTGTGTGTGTGTGTGTGTGTGTGTGTGTGTGTGTGTGTGTTACTGCCACTGAACCAAACAGACTTAGCTCAAGCAGTAATAATGAGGACATGGCAATTTAGAGAGATCTGGGTTCAGCAAGTTGTCCCAGGCGATGAAGGTTTCGATTTTATAAGCAGTGTAAAGTGTAATTCTCTTCGGGAAAAATATCCAATGGGTGTCATGTGAGCTCTCTGTATGCCCCTGAGTGTGAACAGCAGAGCAAAGGATACAAATAGATGAGGAAAGGGTGTCATTACCATTTCCTTTGTTTCAGTACTCCCTTACCATCTTAGTGAAATTTGTATTTTTAGGCAAGTTTGGCCCACCATGGTCCCTGTCTTCCTTTTGCAAAAAGATACCAAGATACTCAATCTGCTGAAAGTCTCCCACCCATGTACGTCTTTGCTTCACTACAGAATCTAAATACGAACAAAGGATGTGCTGCCACCTGAAAGAGAATCCCTTGCCATCAAGATTTAGAATGCTTAAGGTCCAAAACACATTTGTTCCTCCATGACCCAAAAACAGAAAATAGGCACAAGGACCACTAGCTTTGCTAATGCCTTCCCCCCCCCCCAGTACAGGGGTCCTGGTAAGAAAAAAAATATGTCAAAGAACACAGATTACAACTCAAGCCTACTGAAAGCATTTTATTTTCATCTCAATATAAAACCTGCAGGGAGAGCTGGGTCAGCAAAACAGACTCCAGTTATACAAAGCCAGCCTGCCTTACACATGGTTACTCGAGAGTAAGGAAGAAAGAGAGGAGCACCCTAAGTCTCCTTGAGGGCACTTATCTCAAGGGAGCAGAGGACAGAGATGTAATGCTCCCTGTCTTGGATAAGCACTTCCAAGAAAGCAGGAACCAAAAGCCTTGTTGCATAGGTGCACATTGGCACAAGCATTTATTGCTGACAGAATGTCTCTGGAACGTAGTTTCTCAGAAGGAAAATTTGCTTCACACCACCCAGAAGGGAATGAGACAGGAAGCTAATGCTCAAGTGCAGGATAGGAGGTGCTAGATTGATTGCACTTTTCTGTGCACAATTTTAGGTAATGCAGTGGCGTTCTTATACTTAAAATTTACTTTGATTTTATTTAGAACTGCTAACAGCAAGGGAGGGGGGCAATCTGGTTTGGTGTGAAGCAAAACATAATGGAAGTCCATAAGGCACTTCAAGTCCTGAAGCTTCTGAAGGTTTCCTAGTAAGAATGCAGGATTTTGGGTAAGGTAATCCAGTTACAAAAAGACAAACATGGTATGTACTCATTCATATATGGTTTTTAGACATAGAGCTAAGGATCACCAGCCTACAATCCAAACCACCAGAAAAGCTAGGAAACAAGCAGGGCCCTAAGAGAGACATACATTGTCCCTCAAAGAATGGGAAAAGGACAAGATTTCCTGAGCAAATTGGGAGCACAAGGGAGGGGAAACGGAGTTAGGAGGAAGAGGAGAGGAGAGGAGAGATAGGCATGACAGAGCAGGAGGATTGAGTCAGAGAAAAAAATAGAGGAGAGCAAGAAAAAAGATACCACAATGGAGGGAGCCATTATGGGTTTAAAGGGAAATCTGGCACTAGGGAAATGTTCAGAGACCTACAAGGATGACCCCAACTAACAATCTAAGCAATAGTGGAGAAGCTACCTTAAATGCCCTTCCCTGATTAGAGCCTTCATCCAGTAGCTGATGAAAGCATACGCAGCTAAACACTGAGCCAAATTCCTGGAATCCATTTGCAGAGAGGGAAGAGTGATGAGCAAAGGAGTCAAGACCAGGCTGAAGAAACTCACAGAAACAGATGATGTGAACAAGGGGGAGCTCATGGGAAACCAGCATAGAACCAACCCAGACTCCCTGAACATGGGTGTTAGTTGGGAGTACTGGGCAGTCTATGGGGTCTCTGGTAGTGGATCAGTATTTATCCCTATTATACAAATGGACTTTGGGAGCCCATTTCACATAGAGGTGTACTCTCTCAGCCTAGACACATGGGGGAGTGCCTAGGCCCTGCTCTAAATGATATGACAGACTTTAAAGACTGCCCATGGAAGGTCTCACTCTCCCTGGAGAGCATAAAAGGGATGGGATGGATATTGGTGGTGGGACAGGAGAAGAAGGGAAGGTGCAGAAAGTGTGATTGACATGTAAAACAGGCTTGTTTCAAGTAAAAAAAAAAAGAAGAAGAAGAAGAATGCAGAATTTGACAAAGGCTTCACATGCCAAGAACAGTGTGTTTTGGTGTCATAGCAGGATACCTAGGAGGTAGTGGTGAGGATGGAGTTGGGTGCTGTGTGTGGGGGTGCTGTTTGTGCCCCTTCTACCATTCAGCCTCCGGGATCCTCATCTCCACACTGGCCTTGCTTTCTCCAAGTTGAGAAAAGAGATTTGAAATGAAGCTGAAGATCTCCTATGGTTATCTGGTTGATGAGGAGGAAGGGATTAGCAGAATGGAAATCCCCAAATTCTGCCACCAGGGAGATCGATTCTCTGAGGAGAACTTTATCAATTTGGTTATTCAATCAACAGTTATTTAGAGGCACATGGTGATCCTCTGGGGTCTGCAGGTGCCAGATTGTGAGGCAGTGTGATAAAAGCTGACACTTTAGTGGTTCCCTTGGTACTAACGCTGAGAAGAAATTCACACATGAGCTTCAGAAACCTTGTGCCTGTTTGAGGTAGACAGCAAGTGTCAACAATATGCTCGAATTCACTTTGAATTTCACCATTGAAATTTCACAAAGACTATGAAGATTCAGGGAAATATATATGTGTTATATTAAATATTTAATACATATTAAAAGCATCAAATAGCGAGGCAAGAGATAACTGAAGCAGTAAATGGTCTTGTCACAAGCCTGAGAGCATCTCTCTCTCTCTCTCTCTCTCTCTCTCTCTCTCTCTCTCTCTCTCTCTCTCTCTCTCTCTCTCTCTCTCTCTCTCTCTCTCTCACACACACACACACACACACACATACATACATACACCACATACACACATACAAACACACATACACACAAGCATGCACGCACACTTACACACAAGCACACAAATACATACACATACACATGCACACACATATACACTCATACACACACACAAGCATGCACACACCCATGTACACATACACACACATACACTCACACACACACACGCACACACATACACACACTCACACACACATACACACCTACACACACACACACATATATATATATACATTCACACTCATACATACACACACATACACTCACACACACTCGCACACACACACACTCGCACACACATACACACCTACACACACACATATATATATACATTCACATACATACTCACACATACTTACACACTCATACATACACACACATACACATAGATATACAATCATACTCACACACATACACACTTACACATATACACATACACATACACACACACTCATACACATAAACACTTTCACACATATACACCCACAGACACACTCACAAACACAGACATACTCACAAAAACACATATATACAGTCACATACACACATACACACACAAACACACTTAAACACTCGTACACACTCATACACACATATACATACACTCACATGGACACACACTCTCTCCCACACACACACATACACTCACACATTCACACACATAAACTCATAAATAAATAATAAATAAAAATGTAATGGCAGTTTTTAATCTCTGAAATACCCACCCAAGTTTTAGAAATATTACTTATTCTAGAAATATTGCAGTTTGTTCTATGATACAAACACATTAGTCTTCAACCTCAACCTTAGAATTCATGACAAGTTTTAGCTTAGATGCATTATGTGACTTAATATGGTCCTAGTAACAATGAGAATAGTATGCCTTATTTTAACACAAATTAATAACAGACTCAGTGACTGATATTGAGGATCAAACTTCATGCTGAGTATCAGAAAAGCAAAACAGCTAACCACTAGTTTCTTACCTCTACCTCAGGCTAAATGGACTGATATTGTTTCCATGAGCTCTCAGACTATATAACCTTTCTTCAATGTGGCTAAAGAATGAATGCCTCCTACTGAATACTGAAGAAAATGCTTCTTTAATACCCATCTAGTGCAGCACGCACCTCGACCAGGGAGGAAGAACGACCACACCTCGAGGATTCTTCTCAAATCACGCTTTATTGGTGAGCCTCTTGATTGAAGGGAGAGCAGGAAGCGAGGGGCCCCGAAAACCCAAATGCAGCTGCTTATATAGGGAAAAAGGACACGGGTCGTACCCTGATTGGTCACAGCTGAACTGCAGACACCCGAGGCCTTGGGATTGGCCAGAGACACCGTTCCTACTGCGCATGTGGGAAGCGCAGGACTCGATGCAGTCCAGGGAGGCATTGCCCAACATGGAATCGTTCATGGCATCCTGTAGGGGAGCAGTTGCCATCCTGCAATGGCCGTGGCTCGTGGCTCCCCAAAATCTAGTGCTGAAATTAAATGTGCAAGCTCTGTTACTCTTTTAGAATGACTCAATCCCATGTGTCCCTGGGTGGCCTAGAACTCAGAGAGATCTATCTCTTACTCCTGAGTCCTAGGGTAAAAGCTGTGTACCACCACCTCCTAGCTTCTGGCTGCTAGGAGTAAAGGTATGTGCCTGGCTTCAATGGCCTATGGTTGAATTAGCTTTCTGAATACTCAGGCAAGATTTAACAAACCATAAATAATATATCACCTCAGTTTATCAGTGTAGTTCTTACTGGGTAGAGGGCATGGTTTATGTAGTATGTTTCTCACCATGTGTGGCACAGTGTTATCCATGCACAATGTTGATCAGTATGGGCTCCTTCGACGCTGTGCTCCTCCTCCTCTTCCTCTCCCATTACCATATGACAAATTACCTGAACGGGTACAATGTTGAATTTGGACGATCTCAACAATACACAACAGATAAGGAAAACAGTTAAAAATGGAACAAAGAGGAATATAATGTAGAGAGATTTTTGAGGCTTTCTTTATGCGCTCCCCCACCCCTACCATCATAGCTCCTAAAAGAAACTCAAAAGCGTTTTTCCAAAGAAATAGTGAATTGTAAGGAGTGTTTCCTGGCCTGGCAGATCCTGCTGTCCTTCTCTTCCCCAGTGAAGCACAAACATGCTATGTAATTGTAAAGCTGTTGGCCTTTTCAATAAATCTTAGTATCTCCACATGGTCTTCTCTTACTGGAGAAAGGTCCTGGGACCTCCTTCTCCCCTGGCATTCTATATCTCAACTCTCATCAACTTCACAGAGAAGTGAAGAGAAGAGAGAGATTTCCTGCTTGTCCCTGCTTATATTCTGACTCTGGCCAGCTATGTCACTTCTTGTGTGTCTGTACAGATCTCCAGACCTCTATGGTTACCTAGTGGCAGGTTTCTGCCCAACTACTGGGATCACTTCCTGAGATCACATAAGGACTCCTCTATGCCTATGATTCCCAGAATCCTTCTTATCTCCTAATCCTACCTATCATCCTACCTGGCCAATCAGGGTTTTATTCATCAACCAATAAGATCAACATATATACAGAAGAATGTTCCCCACCAGTGAATATTCAATTAATGATTGTAGTGATGGTGAGGGTACAGATTACAGTAACGATGATGATAACAGTGATGGAGAGAGTTTGTGTTCATCTCCTGTTCCTATGCTGTAGGAGCTCTATTTGCATATGTTACTTGATCCTCACAACGCTGTTGTGATGTAGAAATATAATTTCCATGCTGCAGAAAAATCTCAAGTTTATAATAACATGTGGGAAAGCTGAGACTTGACCCAGTTTCCTCTGACTTAAAAATCATTATAATGTGCACTTTCCATAAATTAATGAAGCGGTGATTAAGTGCTGTATAAACTTCCATAGGCTTTTGTGGGTATATTGAGCCCCCTTGTCTGGTTTATCTCATTCATCAGTTACCTGGTTTTAGTTCCCCAAATGGGATTTGGGGTGAGAAAACAGCACCTTCTCTGGTCTTGTGTAAATTGAGCACTTGCCACTCTCTTTAGTCATGTGACTCACACCCAAGGCACCAAAGCATTACATTGCACAGTGCACATGATAATTTGTGCTCAGATGTAGGCAAACATGTGACTCAACACAATGCAGGTAAATCCAGCAAGGTCCAGGATCAGAAATTATGTCCACAGTTTTATAAAAGGGACTATCTTTTCCTGATATACTGGGGCCTAAGAGATTATAAACGGGGAGATACCATGGCTTCCTTCCAAACAAGGGCAAGGACCAGCTAAGAGACCAAAATAGTTAAAACATCATTTGATCCACCATTTATAGACTATAATACTGTAAACAAATGAATTCACTCATTGCTCATGTCAGTCTAAGATGTTTATTATATTGATAACAGAGGACTCATATATAAAGAAGTAAGCTTGCCTAGATGCCTAGGCACAACATCTCAAAAATATCACATACATTATATAGACACATGTGAAAATACATTCAAAATGTTCTATGTGTGACATACTGAGTGTATGAAACATAAAACACCCTGTTGTATTTCTGGTTTAAAGAGTAATAACTCACTGAGCCAATGCTAGCCCTTCATAGGGATCCCGTAGTCTCCTTCTCTATAGATAATTTTGATGTAAATAAAATAATATAAATAGATAATAATAATTTTTCCTGATTTTGTGAGTTGTTGATATATGTCATTATTCTTCAAATTTGAACCATTTAAGGGTCATCATAGCATCTTAGTTTATGGGCTATGACCCACATGGGATCAATGATCTGGCAGGGGAGTTGCAAAGATTTCCACAATAATATAAAGCTTTTGATCTTGTAGTAATCAAGGAATAGATGATAGAGAGAGAGAGAGAGAGAGAGAGAGAGAGAGAGAGAGAGAGAGAGAGAGAGACATTAAAAGAGGGAGCCATTATTGATTTGAAGAGAAAACTGTCCCTAAAGAAAGGTCTAGAGACCTACAAGACTGACTCTAACAATTTGAGCAACCATGGAAAGGCTACCATAAATGCCCTTCCCTGATAGTGAGATCAACAACTAACACCATCATGGAGCCCTCATCTAGTACCTGTTGGAAACAGAAGCAAACACCCACAACTAAACACTGAGTCGAACTACAATCCAGATGCAGAGAGAGAGAGAGAGGACAAGGCCAGGTTGCAGAAACACATAGAGAGAGCTGACCTGACCAAGGAGGAGCTAATGGGCACCCCAAATTGGTAGCTGGGAATCCAGCATAGGACTGATTCAGACCCCTGAATATGGGTCTCAACTAGAAGGACTGAGCAGTCCGAGGGACCCTAGACTGTGGAACCAGGATGTATTCCTGGTACACAAAAGGAACTTGCAGACACATCCCCCATAGAGGGACACTCTCTTAACCTAGAGACAGGAGAGAAGACCTAGTCCCTACTTCAAATGGCTTGACAGATTTATATGACCCCACCTGGATAGCATAGCCCTACATGTGGAATGGGGGTGGTGGGAAGGGAGGGGAGGGTGGTCAGGGTTCATGAGAGGGTAAAGAAAGGGTAAGAGGGAGGGAGGGGGGAGGGATGGAGAAGAAACTGGGATCAACATGTAAAAAAAAAGAATTACTCCAAAATGAAATGTGAAATGTATGATGTGAAGGGTATGTATGGAAATGCTTGCTCATAGTCTGTTGTGAAAACTTCACCACAGCCTTGGTTCTGAATGTATAGCATGTACACTTTGCCCTGGGCTTAATGTCATTCCAGCTAGCACCAACCAGTGTTGTGGAATAATAAGGTTCGGGAAAAACAGATAGGCTGAATAGATGTTTATTCAGGGAGAAATAACTTAGAAAAGAGACAGATGAATGCCAGCAGGTTGCCATCCTGAGGACATCTCCAGATTCTCTCTGTCTCTGTCCAGCAATGAAGAGAGTGGTCAGAGCTACCTACCTCAGACCTAGGTCCCCCAAGTCATGTTCCACCCACCAATGGGCATGATCAGTGCAATAGGTGTGGACAGAGTAAATATCTCACTACAAAACAGCACCTTCTGAAATACTTTGCAGGCTTGAGACTGTGGTATAACATGAGCTACAGTGTTTCTACTGTGAATACAAATGTCTCTGCTCTTATAGAGATGTGATGGTTTAATTATGGAAAACAGGCTTTTAGTATTTTCCTGCCTTCATTCCTCAGCATGTATCAAATTAACATATCTATGGATTGTATTGTATTAGAATGTTTGATTTTAAAAATTGCTATTTGAGCCACGACTTGACATTCATAAGACAATTGCTAAAATTTATTTTGGCATGGGATTAGGACAGAATTTCTAATGATTTCTGAAATGGCCCAGAACATGCATTTGCTATTTCAAATTTTACCTTTGTGTATAGCAGATTCTAAGCACAGATGATTATAAAGTTAAATATCCATCAATTCTGAAAAAAACAAAAAAAAAAAACTGAAGATGCTGTATTCCTAAGGTATCAAATAGCCAAGATTTGCAGGCATATCCTTCTTGTTACTATATAAATTTGTTTTTGTCTCCAATGAATATTAAATATTAGTTATGACAAAATTGTTTTAAAATGAAATTCTTTATTATTAATTATCAGTTAATATTTTATTGATATACCCATCTTCTTTATCTATATACCCAGAGTTGTGTAAACATTTTTTGGGTGAAGGATTCATGATTTGAAAAAGTATAAGAAGCCCTCCTTCATTTTCTTTCACAACTGTATTGCTTGAATAAACCATGCTTTATTTAACAACCTTTGTGGATGCACCCGGCTGTGAACTCTTAAACACAGGCTTTCCAAGTATCCTAAACATATCCATCCAGCAGACAACTGAGATTATATGCAGTGAAGGATGTACTGTACAGCTATAGCAGGTACATCTACAACACCATAAAATTATATAAAGATTTTATGCCGATATTCCTTGTATTTGTGTTACTTTCAAAAATAGCTAGGTTCTCAGTTACATTTTTCATACCTATCCTACTTAAAATACTGTCCAAATTTATTTTTTTGTTGATGAAGTAACATCGATGCAACTTTTATTGTAATTTCTTTACTTAATTAATGTGTATGTATTTGCTTTGTAAGTTAATGTTTTACTGCTCGTTTGAGTATTTAGCCTACTTTTCTGTTTCTTTAGTCAAGACTTTTAATTTCTGAATTTTTATGACACATTGTGGACCTCTGTCCTTTTTTATTTCTAACAGTTTCTGTGTTCTGCATCCCTTTGTTATGATATCACAGGATTATCAGAATCTTAAAACATTTAGTCATACTTATAATCATTAATGCTTTTATTTTTTTGAAGCTCTTTGAGAATCGTGCACAATATTTTGATCATATTAGCACCTCCCCCTCCCCCCGTCTGATCCATCCCCTTTTCTTTGCACCCAACTTTGTGTCCTACCCCTGCCCCAACTCTTAACATCCAGTTTGTGCTGAGCATATAATTTCAGATGTGCAGCCTTCAACTGGAGTGTTGTCACAGGGAGCAATATTCTTAACAGAAACTGACTCTCCTTTGCCTCGATGCTAGCAAATGCTACCCTTAGCTAGGGGTGGGACTTCTTGTTCACTTTCTCTCTCCACGGTGGGCTCCTACTTGCACAGGTCTTGTTCTTGCCAGTATAATCACTGTAAATTCATATGTGCTCTTCCTCTATTGTGTTGGAAAGACATTGTTTTCTTTGTAGGTACACACTGCCTCTGGATCATACACTCTTTCTGCCTCACTTCCTCAGTGGTCCCCAACATTTGGAAGTAAGGGGTGTGAAATAGATGTCCCTTTAAGAGCTGAGAAATCTGTAGTCTCTTACTCTTTGTACCCCGACCAGTCATGAATCTCTGTGTTAATCAGCATCTACTGAAAAATAGATGTTTCTCAGGTGAGGATTGAGAGTGCATTAATCTATAGGTGACAATAACTTAATAGGAGTCAGTTTAATGTCATATCTATTTAGTTGAGTATTAGTAATATGTTCTTCCCCCAGAGCTTATGAGCTATGACCACAGGCTCTTGGCCTTACAGTGGCCCCAAACATAAATTCCATCTTGTGCAATGGGACTTATATGTATCCAATAAAAGGGTGGCTTCTCCTATCAATGTTATGCTACTATTGAAATGCTAGGTAATGTCCTACTGAGCTAGTCATTATTGTAATCCAATAGGTTCACAGTTTCATAAGATTGATGACTACTTTTATCTTTTGATAACTTGTGTAACACTTTTCAGCACTATGAAAGCTAATGGAATTAAGAGTTCAGGTCAGCGCTAGCTAATTATGTGGTATGTTCAACACTAGGGTTTTACCATCAAGTTTTAGTGGGCAATAAGAGAGATGTCCCATAACTAGTAATGTTTGGGTATCTATGGGGGAAAAAACCCCTTCAACAACTCCAGAAACAGCTAACTCATTTAACTTTTTAATTGATAAAATAACATTGACATGATTTTTATTGTAATTTCTTTACTTATTTATTTTGTATGTATTTGCCTTGTACAGGGTATTTTTCTCATTTTTCTATGGTGTTTAATCATGACTTTTGATTTCTGACTTTTATGACATATTGTGACCCTCTGTCCTTTTTAGTTTATTTCTAACAGTTATCTCTAAAATTATATGGGTATGTATTTATATATGTGTACATGCATTAGAAAAATTTTGTATCTAATAAATTCATGAATATATAAATCTATATTTCATTCAAAAATGTCAATGATTCACTTACAAAGTAGATAAAATTGCAGTTTTATACTCTTCCACGTAAATAAGCAACTTTCCCGAATGTGAGATATGAACATATTTGTTATTTGAATTGCCATGTTAGTTGGATTCAAATTAATATTATAAAATACCTGCTACAAGTTGTTGATAAAAAGAAAAGCTTATTTGGATTTCTGCTTCCATAGATTTCAGTTGGAACTCAGGTGCCTTACCAATTGGGCCACTGCTGAGCACAGCACATTTTGACGGGAGTGTCAGGTGATGAGATGGAGTCCAACCATGCCCTGCAAATGCTGTACCAGTTGCCTAGATAGCTCTTCAGTGGCTCCCCCTTAAGGATCCTCATCCCTTCACACTACAGCCATATCACTGTGCAAACCCTTTGCACATGGATCTTTGGAGAAAATACTGACAATCTTACGTACACAGCATAATGTGACTTACTTGAGCAGCTTTTCACTTTTAAAGAAAGTGTGTTAAAACACAAGGCATTACTTGCTTTGTCATTGTATGTTTCACATATTTTTAAAGGTGTATCCATGGCTAGGATGAGCATTTACTAGTCCTTCTTCTGCTCCTCCTACAATGCCTGGTTTTACTATAATACCCCATAAAATTACATAGTTAATTTCCCAGCCCTCTCTTCATTTTCATATTAAAAATATTAGTTACACTAAAATATTTCATTTCTACACTATATGCTTGAACTTTCTAATAAATTTGTGTGTGGGGAGGATTATATGATGCTCACTTAGAAGACTTTAAGCAAACAGTGCTTTTTCATGATTGGAAATAGAATATTCATTCTCCATATTTCTCCAATATAGTTTCATTGAGTTTGCCTTTGCTAATAAATTACCAATTTAGCATAGAACTTTACATTTATTGCCACAAGGGGATTGATTCATCATGTGCTTTTAAATCTGAGTTGCATCTTTCTTTACACTCTTGTTTTAAATTCCAGCAGTGCTGTATTCATGTTTTATCTCACTTCCTTTTCTAATCAATCCTTATGCAACATTGCCTGCTTTATCCCCCTTTTCAAAAAATGTAAATCACTCTGTGAGTCCTCATAATAATAGCTCATATTTATTCAATTGATTTAATTTTTGCTGAGTTTTTTTCTGTGGCTCTAGCAAACATTCAGATCCTTGCTATCCAGTGTAAGATGAATATTTCAGTTAAGAATTTTCTTATGGGAGAACACTTTAATTGTAATCTTCATTTGTTGATGGGTAATATTTTAGTTGTCACTTAGTCATTTGTAAAGTTGTATTTCCATATTGATTTTTCCCTTTTGCCTTTGGAAATATATAGCATCCATCTTATTATATATGTCTTAATCATAAGACATGTTTTTTCCCTCCCTCTCTCCTCTCCCTCCCTCCCTCTCTCCCTCTTTCTTTCTTTCTTTCTTCCTTTCTTTCTTTCCTTCTTGTTTGTTTTTTCTGAGACAGGATTTCTTTATGCAATCCTGGCTGTCCTGGAACTGGCTCTGTAGACCAGGCTGGCCTCAAACTCACAGAGATCCTCCTGTGAGTGCTAGAATTAGGCAAGATATGCATTTTATAGTAATGATACTGACCTGAACAAGGGGAAGCTCATGTATCCCAGTCTGATAGCTGGGAAACCAGCATAAATATGACCCAACCCCCCTGGACATAGGTGTTAGGAGGAATGGACTTTGGGAGCCTATTCCACATAGAGGGATTCTCCCTCAATCTAGACACATAGTAGAGGGCCTAGGCCTGGCTCCAAATGATATGACAGACTTTGTAGACTTCCCATGGAAGTCTGTTCCCTGGGGAGCAGAAAGGACATAGACTGGGGGTTGGAGGGGAGAACAGGGGAGGACAGGAGAGAGAGTGAACAGGGATTGACATGTAAAACAAGCTTGTTTCAAATTTAAATTTAAGAAATTATAAAAAAAATAAAGGAAACAATATAAACAACAACAACAAAAGAGTATCAGATTCATACTTTATAGTCTTATAGACAGATGCTTCTAAAAAATCTGGCTCTCTTACTGCCGGGTTCAGGATTCTATATATGGTCAAGTATATGCAACTAGCCAAATGAGCACTGACTTTTTTGCACATGATTTAACAATTATTGAGTGTTGTGTGTTAATCTGCTGTAATGTGATACTGCTTTCTTAATTGGCCCTTTAAGTACTGTAAATGTTTATTTGTATTATAGCATAATAAGTTTTTTCTATAACTCTGGAATTGCCATGTACTTCCGTTTAGTTGCAAGTATTGCTCTTATGGAGGCTTACTCTTTATTTCTAGCAGTATCTTCTCTCGTTATGTCTACTTTCCTTTATAACAGTATAAATACATTGTATTTTAGTTAGTAAATGCCTGGAAACTTTTCACTAATTTTGTACTTAAGCTTTCTTTTTTAATTTGATTTAAGTCTGTGTTTTATAAGCAGCCTATAACTGGGTAGTGTTTTATTTTTCTAGCATGACAGCTTTTAATTACCAAGACTAATCTATGTAGAGAGATTTTTAACATATTGGAATATTTCTAGGATCTTATTTTTTGTAGTTCTTCTGTCCTACTTTTATATGTGGACTAATTTTTTTAACTTCTCTAAGACTAGGTATCTTATTCCATTTATTCTTCTGAATATTTTAAGATTGCCTAATATACTTCGAATACACTAATGACTTATGGCAATACTAACATATTTAACAAGTTATTTCTTAACACAAGAATCTGAGACAAGTTTTTATAACATTATCCACAGATTTACATTGTGTAGAAGTTGAGTTCCTTAATCTACCCCAACATATTACATATGCTTACCACTGTCTATTATCATCACATTTGTTTTGGATTTATTCTTTTCATTATTGTTTCCTTCATAAAACTCCTTGGAATTGTTTTCATTTTCAAAACTGGTACTTAGGAAGTCTTTTGCAATTTCCTGTTGATTATAAATTCTCACTCTGTGTTGCTATTATTTTGCTTGAATTCTGACAAACTACCTACGTTTGAATTTTTAAGTCAACAACTGTGTTTATTGACCATTTTAAATTTATTGAACTTAATTGTATAGATTCTAGATGCACTCTCCAATCTTGAAACTCAATGCAATATCTAGTAAGTCTATTTGGAGTTGGGAGTTTTGTTATGTTTTGGTGTTAGCCATGTTCAGATCTTGTCTCACAGTAGTAAGGTTCACTACAGAATAACTAGGCTTAGAATATCCGGTCTAATCCCTATTTGGATTCATTGAACTTCCTCATTTGTCATTTCAGGAAACAAAAACAAACAACAATCAAAGCCATTATTAGCTCAAATATTTCTACTTTGTCCTATAATAGTCCTTCCTTTAAAAAGACATGTCACCTCTCTGCTAGGCATTTTATTCCATTCTCTACATATCTGAAACTATGTTTACATGACTATATTGTAGTCTGTGCAATTTTGTTGAAGCTAGTTTTGATTAAATGAATCTCTTCTTAGTGAATTAAGTCTGTTTTCTGGCATTTAATGATTTCACTGGTATTTAAATTTAAAATATAATTGTATTCATGCAAAACTTATTTAGTCCATAATATGATTATATATATTTATATATATATATATACATACACATGTATATATATATATAATTATATTATACTTATATGTCTTTTTATGCACTTTTATGTTAACTACTCATCAGGGAACTCTTTCCTTTCTCTAATAATTATTCTGGGCATATAATATTTGTCGCTCAATCTGTGCTCATGTCCTACTTAGTCCCTTTTAGTACTTCTGTTTATACAATGTTAGTTATTCCCTATGATCATGTTTGTAACTGGATTTTATAAGCATCTTTAGGTATCCCTTAGATTAAGAATTTGAGAAGAGCCTGAGTTTTGTGCTATTAAATATAATAGCTAGCACAGCAATCAGGTCTGCAATATGTTTCCAGTTGTAACATTTGCTAGGAAACATAAGCAAATACTAAACATGAAATATAATTGATTCTGGCTATCTAGGTATTAAATAAATTTTTCTTTACTTGTTCTCAGTTCATTGTTATATTGATAGGGGAAATTAGCAAAATTGCCAAACTAGAACAAAAGAATAAGCCCACAGATCAATTTTACCAATGAACTATATTACAAAGACTAGAAATACCAAAAAATTTCAAAATTATGTGATATTCCATTTGAGAATATCATTGGTTTATTGGAATTCCAGACCCTTTCACTGTAGACTTCAACAGAAGGCCTAAGCATACTGGCAAGCCTGGTCACAAGCTTCAGAGAAGTAGCTAATTCCATGTTGGGTAACAATGCTCTGAAAATACGTTCTGTGTGAAGGGAGAGTCTTTTTCTTCTTTCCTTAAAAGCAAACGAATACCTGCTTCCTCCATCAGCAATAGCTTTCCATCCCAATGATGCAACAACTTGGATATCAAGAAGAACCTGAATTTTATGCCAATCAGATCAATATAAAAATATGAGGGTAAGAACTCTGCTGCTTCTGTGGAATGAGAATGAAGCATGTTTTACAGTAATGCCAATAAGATGATCAAAAGAAAAAACATACTAAGGGATTTTATTTAAAAGCTCTGTCCTAAATGGGGTGTGCTTAAGATACCAGCTATTAATATATACTGCAGTTATAAAACAATCTTGTTGGTATGAGAGTTAACAATGTTCTTTTACTCCAAAAGAAACTATCTCTTTTCATGCATGCTGTACACCCAAGGGCATAGCTAAACTAAAGCTACTATCATTTGCGAGGCAAACAAAACCTCTGTGTGCATTATAGAAAGGACTAAGTAAGCAACACATCCTAAGAGATGGATGGCTCAAACATCAAGGTTATGATGGCCTTGCCTCCAGGAATGGATAATGGTTTCCAGGGGGGTAAGTTCAGCCTTCTCTCATTGTGTTCTGTGGATATTATATTATCCGCTCTTTGGGTGAATGGATATTGGTGAATGTTACTTCTTGATGTCTGGAACTGATTCTCCATTCCAGGGTGGTCCACTTTCCTTTAATAAAACAAGTGCTGTAATAGTGCTTAAAAGTGCTGTCATAGGTTTAGCTATTTTCCCCTCAGAAATGTATCATTTGGATTTAGTTGGTTTTTTTTTCTTTTTATTTCTTTAATTGACTTCTGCTGTGGTCAAACTCCCAAGCCTTTGCTTAAGCATATTAAAGCACTTTTAAGAATCACATTTTCCCAAACACCACAGTAATAGGAAGGATAAATGAATAGGTCCTAGAAAAAAAATGCATTTGTTTTATTGACAAAATAGTTACTGAATATAGATGATAGAATTAAGAATGGTTTTAGTCATTACCCTCTAAGTTGATTTTTCCACCTTCCATCTTTGTGTGTCTGGAGTTCAAAGGAAAACATTTTTTGTCATTCTAAAGATGACTTATATTTTAATTTTCCAAGTGTGTTCAGACTCCTTGTGCTAAAGTGCCTTACTGTCTCCTTCTGAGAAGTTAAGCATTGGCCATAATCTGGAAGCCTCCATATGGACTTTGCAAGACAGTTTTTTACAATTTCCCTTTTTCACAGCCCTTTCCTGCTTTTGCCGCTGAGTGTTGGGATTGAAGGAATGGTGACTACAACTTTGTGATATGTCATGTTTTGTTTGTATCTGTGGGAGGCCTGTAGTTTTCTGAATAGAAATGAAGGAGGAGAAGATTGGGGAGGGAAGGCAGAGGAGAGGCAGAGAGGACTAGATGGAGAGGAGGGAAGGGAAACTGGGTTGTAATTTCATTTTTAAATAAAGAAAGAAAAAATGGTGGTAGAACAAACTAAATACTGGTTGGAACACTCAGACATCCAGATATCTTTCCTTTAGAAAGAGGAACATCATACCACAGGTTCCTTGTTATGGCTGTCATTGTCTAAGTCTGCATTCCCTTTTTCTTGCTAATTTGTGGCCTGTAAAATCCTCCTAAAAGGGAACTCTAGGAAAGCTGGACACTTCTGCCTTCCCTCCCCTTTTTCACTTTAAGAAATATTATTCCAATTATAGGGCCAAACACAGGGCTTGTAACCATGGATGAATGGTTGAGGATGCATGGAGGAGGATACAAATCTCATTTTAAATAACTCCTTGAATTTCAAGAAGCCAGGTAGTGATGACAAATAATATGAACACAGGAGGATATCAAACACCTTTGTGGATGGCTAAAGCAGTCTTGGAAATTAGTGAGTGGATATTTTTTTTATTTTATTTTTAGGACACTGGATGCAACCTAGATGCCCCTCAACTGAAGAATGGATAAAACAAGGCATGGCGCATTTACAACATGGAATACTACTCAGCCAATGGATGAGATTTGAAGAAATCATCCTGAGTGAGTTAACCCAGTCACAAAAAAGATGAACATGGTATGTACTCACTCATATATTGATTTTAGACATAGAGTGGAAATTTTTTAAATGTTGACATTACTTTCACTTTTCTGAAAAATACACAGATAATTGTATGGAAATTGTACATAAAATAATTGTATGAAAATGTGACTGCATTTCCTCTAATGACGATGGATATGTTGTATCAAAATGATAAATATGATCAACAGGAAGCTTTCTCAAGTCTTTATACTCCTGTTTGAGTGACTGTCATTCAGAGTTGAGTTGAAAGTAGAAGAAATTGTTGAAAAGTAAAGAGTCAAGAATTATGATACACATGAATGTACAGGAGACACTTAAACTGTATCTTTACTTGTTTTTGTCATGTTCAAGTTGGGAACTATACATGCCTTGATGCTTCAAATATATTATGATAGCCATATTAATCACTATGAAAACATGTTAGAATATAAATTACCTTCTAAGTTTCTTTTATATATTGCAGTAAAGATACTAAATTAAGGTAGTTTACAACTTTGAATCTTATAAATTCTGCAGTTAGAGTTATGTTTTCCAGTTGTTTTATATGTTAAAGTCTTCTAAAAGAGGAAAAAATGTAGAATTCAAGTAACTCAAGGTAATTCAATGTATGTAAATTTTAGGTTTGTCAAATATTAATACTAATCATTGTGGATAATTTAAAAATATGGTAAAAACAATAATGATAAACAAGTGAAAAGTCCAAAATGAGTTCAACAAACATGCAAGTAGTGGAGAGATACAAGAACAAGCTCTGGGATTTTGTCTTAGTTTACAGAAAGTTTGAAATACAACTCAAAAACATTGAGCTAATGTTGAATAAAATGTTGGAAATTTTCAGAAAACTAAAAACTGACACACAGAAAAATAAAAGTAATGCAGATGATCTATCTTGAATATATTTTTAAAATATAAATTTTGTTGTGTTTTGCTTTTTTGTTTATGTTTTCTTTGAGACAGGATCCTTTTGTGTAACATCACTGGCTGTCCTGAAACTTACTCTGTAAACCAAGCTGGCCTCAAACTTACAGAGCTTTGCCTGCCTCTGTCTCCCAAGTCCTGGGAGACAGCACCAACACTGGCATAAATACACTTATATTTCTTTAACTAAATTATATCTTAAAAAAGATAAAACATATTTCTATAATGAATTTTAAAGAGAAAGAAAATATAAATGACATTGTTGGAATTAATTGGTAAGAAAATATTGGAGTCATATTAATTTTATTGAGAATTTCATTCATACATGTAGTTTCATAAATTCCATTCCCATAGCCCCCTCAATTTTCTCTCCCAACATCTTATGATCTGTTTTATGTCTCTGTCTGTCTTTCTCACTCTCACTCTTTCTTGCTCACTTTCTCTCTCTCTCTCTCTCTCTCTCTCTCTCTCTCTCTCTCTCTCTCTCTCTCTCTCTCTCTCTCTCTAAGCACCCAGAATCCACATACTGCAAGTTTGTTCATGAGTGTAAAAGCATCTATCATCTCTACTGTACCTCTACTCACACCATGCCAGGCCAATCACTACTGTGGTTCCCCTGTTCCCTGATGGGTAAGATTGTGGAAAACTTTTCTCCCTGAGTAGAGTAAATGGAAATTTCCAGCACTAAAATACTAGCCAATAAGAATGAAGTTAGCAGGTCAGTAACAATTGCTTTTGATATACTTTCATATGCACATTTTTTTTGTTTGTCTTATCATATTTTACCTCTATTCCCTCCAACTTGTTCTCTTCCTCTTTCCAAATTTATACTTTGTGTCTTTTAAAGAAATGAGCCTTGGTTCTACATGAGAAAATAGCATTTTTCTTGTAAGAAGCGTGGTTTATTGTGCTTAAGTTGACGATCTCCAGTTCTATTCAATTTACTACAAATGAAATAATTTTATTTTTATTTATCGTGTGTGTGTGTGTGTGTGTGTGTGTGTGTGTGTGTGTTCTAAGTCCTAACTTATTTCTTGGGAATAGGGCTACAGTAACCTTGATATACAGGATCCAACTGGTATTCTGACTTTGGTAGGTCTAGATGTATGCCCATGAGTAATATGACAGGAAGATAGTGCTATTTTTATTTTTTGTGGAACCTCCATACTGATATTCATGGTTCCTGAGGTTGTTTACATCCCACTAACATCAGTACCTGCCATTCTTAGATGTGGAACTCTCTAATGAATTTGCTGCATTTTTAATAAAATGCCAGCTCTTCTGTTACTCGTCATTTTCCTGGCTCATGTGTAATTTCATAACTGTCACCTATACTCTAAATTCCCTGACACTACATGTCTTAAGTCAGTTGAGATTTTGAATCATTGTGATGCTTATTGACTTGATTGCATATGGAATCAAGAGATACATGCCTCTCAGTGGATTTGTAACATTTTGAAGAAGCATTTGCCACTGCCATCCTCCACTAAAATAAGAAGCCAACTTCTTTGGCCCCTTAATGTGAACTGAGAAATGGTATCTCTCTAGGACTCCTCCCAGCCTTCCATACCAGAAAAGATTCATTAATGTGTCAAAGTTCATGGCCTGAGAAGCTACAAAGCATTTAGACTTCCCTATGTACAGACAACCATTGCTGGATTAGGCCAACAGTTGTGTAAGCCAATTTAAAATTTATCCTTTGAAATATATATACATTCCAGTAGTACTTCTCCTCTAAATAACCCTAATAGATCCCTCAAAGTGATCTTCATACTTCTCTGTGCCTAAAATCATCATTCTCTTGGACTTGTTATGACTTGACTTCCTTTCTCTTATTTGTATCTAAGAACAAAGGTCACATTTCTGGAGTTTTTCTTCATGAATTATATGAAGTGTTCTTCCACCAAGCTCCTTCAGTTTGCCTTAGTTGTTTTCAGTTACAAAAGCCATATAGAATTGCTCACAAGGACATCATTTTTCACCACGATGGATGGCCTATTAAATGGGTATGTCCACTCTTGTCTGTAGCAACACTGCACTAGCCTATGTCTCAGGAATATAGAGGTTCACATACAGTTGGCAGATAAGATAAACCTAGAAGAAAAATGTGGTTTCATACTATAAGTTTATTTTTAAAAATAGGTAATGTAGTATATAGTTCATTATTTCAGTATGTATGTATATGATATGACTATGGCAAACAGTTGGCAGTTATCTATCTAACATTATGTTAAAAATCACATATTGTAATATTTTATTAGCCCTACATGGTGTCTCCTCTCAAGTGCTTAGTATCTTGAAACCTGACCACATTTTTTTGTTTTTCAGTTTGCATTGGAGAGGGAAGAGGAGATTGGCAATGATTTTAGCCTGGAGATATAACAGTTCCCCATGTGCTATTTTTATACCCTTCCCTCACCTCTGTTAATGGTCATTGTATTAAACCCTGCTCATATTACTTCAAACATGCCAGTTGTTTCTTGCCGGGACACTGGCTAATGCACATGTATTTCCTCTGAGCATTTTCAAATACCAAGAGTACATATTTCATTTTGTTTCCACTATAGTTATTAGTTGAGTGTCTATATGTGTTGGGTACTATGATAGGCCACTGGGACATCATGGTGAGCAAAATAGAAGAAAACCACTGACATTGGGAAACTTGCATACTACTTGACTATGAAAATGCTGCTCACTTTAGTAGCAAAGAAGTTGGCAAAGAAATGGTGGTGAATAGAACCAAGTACAACTTTGAAATCTGAGTCAGCATGACATTTGACATTTATTATATGCTTACAATTGCTCAGGCAAATACTAGGTACTGACTGAGAAGGGAAAAGTGGACAGAACCAAATCCCCTCACCCTATAGGGCATAAAATATACTGATGGTATTAAACATTCAAAGAATGGTTAAATAAGATAGAGTGTGTTAAAGGTGATAAGTACTAAGAAAAAAAGAAATAGAAAATGTTAAGTGAGTGGATGAAATCCATGTTGGATATTAGCGCAAATACTTGTGGAAGAATGGAGAGAGGCCAGTGAAATAATTGTAGAGCAAGGCCTGCAGTCAGAAAGAAGGGCCACAACAAGAACACTGGGTAAGATTTAACCTAGGGATTCAGAGAGCCAAAGACTGCTGGAAAAGCTGGAAAAGAATGAGTATGGGCCAAATATTAGAAGAGGTAATGAGAGAGATAGCAGATTCAGCCTGTGTAAACCAATGGAAGCTACCAAAAAAAAAAAAAAAAACCTGGTATCATTCTGTTTGCAGTTAGAACTCCTGTGGAGTTTTATGATAAGTCAAGGTAAGCTCTGACCCACTGCTTTAACAGAATGGTTGATGTTTCAGCATTGAGAACAGCTGGATCAAAGCAAATACTCCCACTATTGACATGGAAATGTTCACTTCAGATGTAGCGGCCAATGAAAGACATGGAAAGACTGAGATTTGTGCATTAGTTAGAGGGCAAATGGTGGGAAGAATGTGTTGTCAGTACCATACATACTAAGATAGAAATGAATAGTATAGTTGAGTGCCTCTTAGTTTATTCCATGGGGGAAAACTGCTCTCTGCAGCACTGTTATGAAATTAATACATGTGGAAAAATCACCTGGGAATGAATGTTCAGGTTAACCTCCCTTATTTTTCCCCCTCTTTCTCTTCTTGAAGAATCACTTTACACAGAAAAAAAAACACTTCTGAATGCACTGTAAGTTTTAAAGATTCCATATTTACAGGGTTCTCTATATCTCTTTCGTAATTCTGCTTTACTGCATTTGGAACCTAAATATTTTTAAAACAAAATTAGCAGATCTTGTTTTCTGTAATCAATAGATATTTTCCTTAAAGTGTTTTGTGGTTCCAATCTGCACCTGATCGTCCTCGTGTCAGTCTGTCAATCCTTTTGAAGTCTAGAGTGTTCAAGTGTTGGTATTCCCTTTTCAAGCTAAAGATTTTTTAAATGATTATAGAGTGAATTTTCTACTGAAAATTATTATTAAGAGGCCACCTTCACACCCAAGTCTTCTCAATTTTGAAGGTAAAATTGAATTTGACCTTTAACTAAAGATCAATTCCACTGGGTAACCAATTTGGACTGATTCCATAGGAGATCACCTCAGAGTATTCTGGCATTGTAAATGGCCATTAAAAGCCATCCGTGCTATAATTCTTTTAGAAACAGATAGTTATGTGAGAGTCATATGATGGTTATTGCTTTATGATTTAGATATTATTTAATGAATACTTGGAAATATCTATCAAGTCTAACTTGACAAAAGAGGACAGAGAGGACCTCTATCTCAGCCAAGAAGACTTAGAAAAAAATGCTGTAATTTCTGAAACCATACCCTTCAAACTGACAATAATAGCACTTTATCCATTTGCTTTACATCTTCATTTAAAATTACCTAAACACTTTGCAGTGCTTTAATGCGGTCTTATGGCTAATTAGAGGCACAGCTATAAATCATTAGGATAGCCCACCACCCACAGAAGAGGTCATGCTGGATCACGGATTTTAACCTGTTTTGTACCGTGGACCATTTTCACAACAACAGCTTTAAACACATGGATGACAAAGGTAGGACTCATCCTGAAATACCTTATGTACTTTTGTGTCTTTGAACTTTTGAATGTTTGCCTAGGCTTATCACAGTTTTCACTGAACACAGTATTATTGAGTTGGTAAGTTACTACTAGCCCATCAAATTGTTACTTCATCTATGTTGTTCATAAGGTTTCAAAAATTACTACAGCTGGATCTATCTCATGGTTTGTAGAAGCAAATAACTGTTAGATTTTTCAAAATTGTTTATGATCTTAATGATTTGATTTGTTTAATGCTGCTTATAGTTTAGAATTTATGTGGAACAAAATTGATTGTGTGGTTTTCTTCAAATATGTTCAAATCCAAGTTTGTTTAATTAATCTGTGTTTCTTGCACACCTTTTCTAGAAGGTGGATACAATTCAAGATGTTTTTGTTGTTTGCTGCTGTTATTTAAGTAAGAAAGAGGAAATAATGGACAAAGAAGGGAGGGAAGGAAGGAAGGAAGGGAAGAAGGAAGGAAAGAAGGAAGGAAGGAAGGAAGGAAAGAGTAAGAAATATATTGTCAAAATACAAGGATATAAAACAGAGGAGACTAGAGGGAGATAGTTAGAGAAAAGTTGTTGCATTCAAATAAATGTGGGCAGAAAGCAGATTATTATATAATCCTAACACATAATTTTGAACCACAAAAAATTTGAACAAACCATGGTGATTTTCATGGGAAAGTGCATATATTTTGCCTTAGAGCAGCATTAGGATCCTAAAGCCGGACAAAGCAGATCCACTAGCTATCATAATTCCAGTCTAGATGGGGAAGGGTGTTAAAAAAGAAGACAGCAAGCTTTCAGAAGCACTTGGTTTGTGTCCCTCAGACTGTACTCTCAGCTATTGTCAAAAACCTACTTTAGAATGCTTATTTGCTTCAAAAAGTCTTTAAAAAGAAGGGAAGAATGGGCTTTCTTTCCCCCTGGAAATGAGTAACAAAAATCTGGCTTTGATTTTTCTGTCTTCTGGAAATCAATGACTACCCTTGGCTTTTTTTTTGTTATGCAAATAAAGCACATGATTTCTGCTGTGTAGTGTCTCCCCTATGTACTTGTTGTGTTCAATTACTTAAAGAGACAATCAAACCAAAGAACCTACCTACTCTAATATGACCTCATCTTACATAATTGTATCTACAGTGACTCCATCTTAAACTCCAGCTCACATTTTGAGGTGTTAGTGCTTATGATGTCAATGTATTTTTTAACCTACAATAGTAATGTCCAACAAAAATTGGAGTCCTTAGCCTTTGAGCAGTGTAGAAAGACTATGGACTGGGAAGATATGCAGATAGTGAATTGTTCCACTTTTTACATTTCTTTTGCAGCACTATTGGTCTTGGGAAGGGTGCTCAAATGTCTCATTCGATAAGATGATGATAGTCTCTATTCTACAGAACTGTTATGAAGATAGAAATATGGAAAACTCTGACAGGATACAGAAACTCATATGCCAGTTCAGCCATTGCTGTAACTACTTTTGATATCTATCAGAAAAATACCACCCTAATAAAAAAGGCACTACAACTTTCCTGTTCCTAGGGAGAGGTATAATTACAATTACTGGAACTGGTGAGATTGCTTAGCAGTGAAAAGCAGTTGCTGCTTTTGTAGAAGACCCAGGTTCGGTTCCTAGCACCACATGACAAATTAAAGCTATCAATTACTCAATCCCAGAGAACCCAGTTCCCTCCTCTTGGGCATTTACATACATTCAGGAAACACACACACACACACACACACACACACACAAAACACACACACACACACACACACACAAATAAAAGTAAATACATCTTGAACCTTAAAAGAACCAACATGTTCTGTCATCAAGTTCAGAGCTTTAAATTAAGATGTATCTCAATACACATCTACAATAAATTGAGTCAAACCTATTCAGAAGGTGAAAAGTTCATGGATTACATGAAGAGAAAGAAAAATTAGCAACCAATTGACCTAAGAGATAATAGACTCTGTAGTTGCCAAAGAGAGGACAGTATTTCCCAAAGAATTGCTTGTGTTGAAGTTGAAGCCATGGCCTGTCATTAAAAACATGGTTTCTTACGGCGAGTTCTTTCCCTTACAGAAGTCATTAAAATTTACAATTATACTTGAATATCTGTGTCATTTTTCTCTCTGTTAAGACACAAATTAAATGTCTATGATACCAGAACTAAGTTTTGAGCCTATATAGCACAATCCTTGCCATAAAAAGTATTCTCAGTAGACATCATGTCTATGAGTAAGTGGATGGACATGTTTATGGACAAACAAAAATACTAGTACTCTCTAAATAGTCTCATTTGACATATTTTGCATCAGAAAATATATACAACAACTACATTTGTTGATACATCAATGGATTTGACACATCACGGTTAAGTCAATGAAATACTGTTGGCATAATACTTCAAAATTTCTAGAAATAATATAGTTCAAACACCAAGCATACCCATAAACTTTATCTTATGTCTGAGGCATAAGAGACATCACGATAAGTAAGAAAAAGGTGAAGAAGCAAATTAGACCAAAGTAAAAAAAAATATGAAAGGGAAACCAGGAGCTTATAAAAGGGCAGATAAAAAAATATATATTTCACATGTCATAGTTTTATCCAAAGTTACACATTCAACATTCTTTTCACATGAATTCACTCATTAGGCCCAGCTAATTTATTCTTTGCAGCCTATGTCTCTTATCTTCTCTTTACCTAGAGCACTTCAACATGATGATACAGCAATTTATTCATTTATCTCTAGAGACCTCATGGAATGCCAGTTTAGCTACTGGATCTTACCAATGTGTATCTGTTTATGAGACTAAGTGGTAAAGAGACAGTTCAAGCTGCCACAAATAGTTGTGTAGGTTAAATGCATGAAAACTATCAAAGGCACAAAAATATGTTAGAGTTTCATTAAGGAATGAAATGTTAGCACTTCCATTTTAACTAGTTAAACCAAAAGTAAATTCAAGTTTGAATTCTTGCTTTGTTGACCACATCTTTCTTCTGTTCCTAACAAGATTCTCTGTATTCATTAAAGAGTACAGAAAGAATGAGGAATTCTTTGCACAAGTCTTTAAGAGAAATTTACACGAGATTAAGTTACATTGGTGCTACTTACTGACCTAGCGGCTAACAAAAGAACAAATAGTATTGCCAACATATGCTATTAAGCCATATTCATATTGTTTCCAATATTTATGCTGGGTATTTGTTGTATATGGTCCTTTTCATACTGCTTTTTGCTTTCAGCATGTGGGTATCATATCATACATGAGTATGCATGCATGCACGTGCATGCACGCAAGCACACTACACACACACACACACACACACACACACACACACACACACACACACTGGATCAGAGGCATGTAAAAGTACAGAATGTAAGGTTAAAGTCATGTATTAGCTTACATTGTAAAATAAGATTATATTGAAAATCCAAGGCAGGCATTCTTGGTTGTTTCATTATTCTCTTACAGGCAAGTTAAAGAAAGAAGCTGAATGTGCAATAGGGTAAGTACCAGGCTAAGTATTATGTTGTCTTAAGGAGTATTATTAACTTGGCTATGAGGCTAGCAAAAGGTCATTCTTTTGATATAAGAGATACTTTCATTTAAATGCATCATGGCAGTTAGTGACAAGATCACAACTTGAACACTAAAACATAATTCTCTCTTCAGCATTATAGAGTGTATAAATTCTAGCACCTCATATTATAACACTCAAAATAGTGTACATTATACAACAGCTGAGCCAGACATTGTCTTTGTGGAACAACAAAGGGAATAGGAGATTCCAGAGAAAAAAATGAGCCTGTTGCATGATAATTAGCATCAACCCTGAAGTAAATATTTCAGGGTTATGGGATATATTTATGTCATCTCAAAGTCAACAATCAATTACATAAAAATGCCCCCACTGTGTATGTGTTATTACACTTTGGCACAAGGAAAACTGGGAAAACAATTTCCGATTTAACCATGATATGACTTTCATGCAATCAAAAAGCAATACCTTTAGGAGGTAATTTCGATTCTTCTTTCAATTTTGATCAAGGTTCCAATTAATGACAGCATGTGCCAGTTGATGGAATTGTACCCCCAGAGAACCCCAGAGACACTCAGTGGTCTTTCTAGAAGAACAGCACAGATATGAGGCATATAATCAATATTTATTAGTTATTAAATTATTCCATTAAATTTTGACATTTATAAGATTATTAGGTTTTGTCAGCCTATTTCTACATTTACTTGATTTCAGGGATCCCAATAAGTGTCTGAAAAATATAGAAACTTTTCTTGGAATATTACTAAGGAGAATAAGCTCAACAAGTTGGCAATAAAGTTTAAGTTCTCCTGTGTAAGAGCTGCTTTCATGAACCACTTAGAAAATCATAAAGAAAAAAATCTTCACAACTTGATATTTTTAAAGGAAAAATAAAAAAGCTTTTCTGCAACATATAAGTGAATTAAGGGGAGAATTTTAAGAAGAGGAAGAATCCCTGAAAGATTTGTTATGTAAGTCATAAAAATAAATACTGTACAAATATTTCTATCTTTATTCAAGTTTCTTGAAAAATATTTTTTATTTCTTTGCCCCCCCCCCACACACATACATACATACATATATATATATATATGTATATATATGCACACAGAAATACAGAAATATTTATATTTTTACAGATAGAAAAATAGTCACAAACATGCAGATATGCTTAAACTTGTGATTGGTTACATTCTTGATATACCATCATAAACTGAAAATATTCCAATTCAATAATGTACTTCTACACATAACCCAATAGACACTGTAGGCCAACAGCACAATTAATTCACCATAGGGTTCTTAGCTAATTGAAACCCATGACTCTCTGACAGTGTTAGGAATGAATCTGAAGACCCCTAAAAATGACCACAAAATCCCAAGTATCTAAGCAAAGTAAGTTTTGCCCCTACACAATGGTGTACAGCCATGAAAATCAAGGCAATGTAATACACCAAGGGGAAGCTGGTTTCATTTTTCTTCCTATTACAATGGTCTTGTGTGTCACAGTGATGGGCCAAAGCTTGCCCTTACATATTTGTATGATTGGCTAATGAAAGCAACTCAGCTTCTAGGGAGAAAGAATATCTGAGTGCATATTTTTTTTCAAAAACTGGTGGCTGAGGAGGAACTACACCCAAATGACATTTTTCTCAAAATGGAGTTTCCTTTGACAATTAAAACTCTTTTATAGAAAAGACAGTATATATTTCCTCACATTTCCAACACCTGTCATGCTCAGGAAGTTTTGTACTATATCTGTGCAGTCCAGATAAAGCTGGAAATTAGATATTTAAAAGTGGAGCTTTTAATTAAATATATAATGAGTTATACAAATACAATGCAACTAGAGAGAAATTTGCAAACAGTAATATGTAAATTTTAAATGAGGGAGAGTAGAAATGAAATAAAATGAAGTGTTTAAATCACGAGTCTACAATGAAGCAAAACAACCATGAGTAAAGAGAAAAACAAAAAAAATCTGTAATAATAAAATGAAAAGCAAAGTAGAAAAATAAATATACAGGTTGATAAAATAGAGCATTCAGACTTGACAATTGATAGGAAAGGAAAGTGAAGGACTTACTTGATATCTATGAGGCATCAGGAGTAAGGAAAGATTAGATTTGTGGGTATGTTATTTGTAATGTTAAGTGATCAAAAGCTAAAGATTAGAAAATACAAATGGACTAGAATATAAAACGGAGGTAGCTTTGACATGAAAGTTGTATAAGCCAACTGTGACGGTTGGTGTCTCTCTTACTGGTAAACATTATTACCCTTGAGTGTGTCTATGAGTATATTTATGGAGGAGATTGGTCTGTCCATTGGTGACTTCCTCAGTGTGGGATATTAGATATTTGATGCTGGCTTGATAATTACAGCATCATCTTTTTGACTTTCTGAAGGTTGCAAACTTGGACAGAGCTGGATAGAGGCTTCCAGTATCTCCCAATCCAGATGCCTGAGGTGGGACTCCTAGTGCCTCTTCACCATTGTCAGTTCTCTAGATAAATCCCCTCTCCTATGTCAATATGTATATTTCTATTTCTATTAGCGCTCTCTCTCTCTCTTGAGAACCCCAATTCTTCTCTCTAGGGAGAGTCCCAACAAGTAACAATTATGAAATTTTTTAAAAAAACATATTTCTCCAAGATATTGCCAGTGGAAGACAATTTAGATGGTTTATGGAAACATCAAAAATCATTCTTTTGTTATTAAAACTTTTTAGGAACGTAGAAAATACTTTATGAAGCTGACAAAACATTGATCTCTAAACTTCAAAAATAGCAAACTAAAGCATATCACATAGCAATTGTGTTTAGGATTATTGATTGAAAATCCTCTAGAAAATACTACCAATTTTTGCCTAGTATTATTTTAAAGAAGCAATATAAAATAATGAAATGGACCGGGTGTTCAAACTTCAAGGATTTCTATGTATCATATTAGTTATATTAATATATAGTTGAACTTGTTACATTCAACTTATGTGTATAAATCAATGTTCTCAGGAAAATTCCATGTGAATATCCTGAAAGATATTCTAAGGCTTTTCAGTATTTGACAAAATAATGTTCCCAGTTCTAATAATTGAATGTTTTTTTCCCACAGAAAGTAGGCATGTGTGTGTGTGTGTAGTAGTAGTAAAACTAACAGAAGAGAAATTCCATTCAGTGGCTGGCAAGAATTGAAACAAAGTAAGCCAAACAATATGTAGTTTATTTCTTTAGATAATGCATTATACAAAATAAAATATAAGTGTAAAGAATCAGCACAGTTTTAAAAGTATGATAGTAGTTGAGAGGTAAGATGAGGCCTTATTTACAATTCCAGAACGGATGACTCATGATTAATGCTTAAATATGTTCGGCATCTACTTTTCCAATACTAACTCATCTCTTAAGTTCCTTCTTCATGACTATTCACCATTTTCTCCCTCTTCCCATTTGCCTTTCAGAGTTCTTCGCTGAATTGTAACTGAACTGTGTTGCCTCGTCTCATTTTGTCCACCTGCTTGTAACCTCCTTAGGATTCCTCTTTACCTCTTTAGTGACAGTTACTATTTCTAAACTGTGTAGAACTATCTCAAGGCATGAATGCAGAGTCCTACTATGTCTTCCATGCTTCCTCTGAATCCTTGCTCTCATCTCCATAAAGGAAATACAAAGAAATGCAATGCTCATTGAAAGCACAGGCCATCTGCCTGCATCATGCCATACTTCTTGCCTGTCATCATGCTCAGACACACACATACACAGCCCAGCCTCTATTACGAAAGTGTCCTTCTTTCTACCCAGGCTCACTTTCCAATGTGCTTTTTGGAAACTTCTTAGCCTCTTCTTCTCAAAGGCATTGCTTATTACATATTGAAAGCTGACTATTTAGTGGAGTGAGTCAGCCTAGAGCAGAACAGAGGCTTCTCTGTGAAGTGTCACATGCATATAAGTTAACAGTGATGGGATGATATGAAATACCTTTATTTTATAGAATTATCATAAGAATTAAAAAGGTTTCTAAAGACTATGTGAATAAGGAAATGTTTAACAAATATGTTTCAAATCTACCTCTATATTTGCTTCTGTTCAGCATTGTGCACATTATTTGGGAAAAAATAACAGCTCCATGTTCATTTCTATTCACCAACTAGACTTCCTCCTCATATTCAAAACAAACAACACAAAACAAACAAACAAAAAAGCAGACAAAGCCTTCATCCTTCCCCTGCTTCTGTTTGTCCTTCTCACTCCACAACTGCCCCAAACTTGGATTCTGTTTCTTCAATGCTGCTGTACCTGCTCTTGTCAATGTCAGCGATGATGGCCTTGTAGTTAAATCCAATAAATAATTTCCAAGTCTTATCTACCAGAACACTTGGCAAGGTCTGACACTATTGACTGTCCCTTCTTTCTTGAAATGCCCTCTTCCTGGGACTTATCAATTCCAACACTCTCCTTTCTTACCTTAAACCTCTCTTTCCACCTCATTTCCATCTCCTTTGTGAGTCTCTTTCTCCTTGCCCTACCCTCCAATTATTGGTGATCTTCAGAACTCTACCCCAAACCTCTTTGAATGCTCATTTTAAGGAATTTTCCTAGCTGATAGTTTCTTTTTGCAGAACATCAATTTTTGCCTCCTGCTTTTTGATGCTAAACTGTGAATGTCACCAAGAATTCAGGAGACAGGAGATCTATGGCCAAGACATGGATTTTCATTCTGCTACTTGATGGGTGGATTACTGATAGAGAAATATTATTTCTTGTCTAGATTTCAGATAAATTATTTGTAAACTGCTGTTGAAATTAGTGTAAGGAACATGTGCACCTTTTTTTTTGTTTTTAATCAGTGACACATGGCAAACACTTATCTATTTTATGTTTACCCTGAGTCTGGATAGTTCTTTTAAGCTTGAAGCAAGTGTCCATGGGCTACTTCATTAAACTCTTTTATCATTCAGGAAAAAACCCTATCTCATGGACTGCACATATTTTCCTAATATTCTCTTGTATGTGTTTTTCTAACTTGTGTCATAGTTACCCTATAAATGCATCATTCTTAACAGTTTTCAATAGTTAAATGCATGCGTAATTCTAAGTCACATCTAGTTAATATTATTTATTGATGCTCATTTAATTGTCATAGGTCATTTTCTTTGAAACCTGTATATTTTGGTAATATCTTCAATAAATCAACTTTTACATACTTTAACTATATCATTACTTTACATTTTAATGAGTTTATTAGTTGTTTTTACATCCTGTAATGAATGTTTTCCTCTATCCCCTTGGTCCCCTGGACCAGTTTTTTTCCCATTCACAGGTCCCCAAAGCACCTTATGAAATAATTACTCAGGGGATAATATTAAATATAATGGTTTATCCAATGGCTCAGGCTTATTACCAGCTAACACTCTCTTACAAATTAATCAATTTTTAATAATACCAGTAATATTTTAGAATCTTATCCCTTTGGCAGCTATATGCCGTCTCTCTGTCTCTACCTTCTTTCTCTTTGTAAATCTGTTTGGATTTCATACCTAGCTATATTCTGCCTGACCACTGGTTAAAAAAGCTTTATTCATTAACCAATAAAAGCAACACATACTCAAACATACAGAAGTGCATCCTATATCAATCCTTTTATATTGAGATTGTTAGTTTACACTTGGTAATTGTGTACTCAGCTCGTGAAATATTAAGAATGTATCTATCTATCATCTATCTATCTATCTATCTATCTGCCTATTATCTCTCTATTTATTCTTTCATACAGTATATCCTAATTGCAGCCTCTCTTCCTTCACCCCCCACCCCAGCCCTGCTGCCAAACTCCTATCTTTCCCAGATCCACTGATCCTCTATTTTCCTTCAAAAAAGAGCAAGCCTACCTGGAATAGCAATAGAGCACAGCATAACAAAATGCAATAAGGGAATAAAGGTAGGCACAAATCCTCATATCTAGGCTGGATGACGTAACCCAGCAGGAGGAAAAAGGCAATACTAAGATTTTTAAATATTTATTAAGTAACCTTCCTTCTTAGTTAAGAGTTTTTATATACAGAAGTAATAAAATCCATCAATTATTATGATTTTGTTGAAATATGTAATTTATTTAGCAGCTTATAATGATATGTGTATTGTATGTATTTTGCTAATGATAGGCTATGGTCAATTAATGTGATCTTTATATTGAACTAAACTAATTTTTTAAAAAAAGTCTTCATATATTGCATAGTTTCAACAAATTCTTGAGAAATTTAGAAATCTATACTGTTACTTGGAGATATGGGAGTATATATGGCTATTCATTTTATAATAATCACATTCTTTACATTTTATTTTTACTCATTATCTTTTTAATTTTATCTGTCAAAACTTGAGATATTTATATCAGATCTACAAGGACAGAAGCTTTATTAGTTTTATTCACTTTTTCCTCAATAGCATCATTAATATTATTTTATCTTAAGATAGTTTATTGGAGGCATAAAACAATATTATATTTAGACATTCCTAGTAAATTTAGCTTTTTATTATTACAAGATAAGAATTTATGGCCCTACACATGCTTTAGTCTTATGATACATTTTGCTGCTAGTAAGTTAGTTAGCTTACCTTTCTTTCATTTAACCTTTGTTTCACACGCCTTTTGCATCATTTTATATATGACTTCCCATGCCTCTAGTACTTATCCATGTCTCTGCAAAAAAGTATGTAGTGTTATGTGAGAGATCCAGTTCAGTGCTGAAGAGATAGATAAACAGTGAAAAGTGCTTCCTGCTCTTGTAGAGGATCCCATTTCAGTTACAAATACCCACAATGAGCTCCCACACCAATTGTAAATAGCACAGATATAATACTATAATATGTATATATATATATATGTATATATATAATAAAACTGTATATATTGTTCTTTGTATTTTGTCATCCCTCACATTTCCTGCCTTTCTTCTCTCTACTTTCTATTGACAGCATTTGATCTATAATCTAGTTCATTAGTTCCCCTATATTAGTTCATTCTATAGTCACTACATTAACTATATTCACTGTACTGTTTGATCTAATCCAGTCAGTTAAGGTATCTAGTTCTACTGCATTCTGTTTAATTTTAGAAGTTACGTAGCATAAAATATGTTTGTGTGAACTAAACTCGAGTGCTTTTAATGTCTTTTTTTATATTACATGCTATCTCATGCTATTTCTTTTTGTGCACTGTGTCCAAATTTCCATCCATTGCCAAGTTTTAAAAAAATTCTTCTGAATTTCTTGTTGATGTACTGATTGGTGTTTGTTGATTGATTTGTATTTGTTTTAGTTTTCTCCTTTCTACTTGCTCTCTGACAAAAGGCCTTGCTTTCCTGTTAGGCTCCTTGAATTTCACCTTGATTACTTGAATAAGGGTTTTGCAAATGAATGATCAAATATTGGGAACTGTACCGGTACCAAACACCCAGAGCAGCTTGCATTTCTGCTATTACTCATGATCTAGGCTAGACAGAAGAGATTCAAGCATTCCTTCCAAGGACCTTCACTTTCCCAATGGCATTGTTATATATATATATCATTTTTGCCTCCTCCCTTTTCTCATTTCTATCCTTCCACCCCTTTCTCTTGCTTTTTTCTTTATCTTTTCTCTCTTTTTTCCCTCTTAATCTCTTCTCTGTTCTCTTCTCTTCCACCCTCCTTACCTCACCTCTACACACACGGACACACACAGAGTCGGAGAATCATCTCTTTTTCTTGTTAACATTTACTATTTTAAATATTTTTCACTGTGAATTTGATACTTTCATTGTTCTGATTTTGACTCTTTTGTAGTCCCCAGACTCGGTTAATCTCTCATGAATTCATCTAGTTAGTGAACACACATGAAAGTAAAATCCTTGACAAGTTACTAGTACTCTCTAGCCCTTCACCAATATACCAATATTCCTTTCCAGATTACTATCACCTCCTTACCAGATTACTTGAACCTTCCATGTAGTTATGATTACCTTATTAAAACAAGTATACACACACACGCACATGCACAATTCTTAAAACATCAACTTTGTATTATTCCAATAAAATTAGAAGTTTATTTTCATGGTTTTCTCAGTAACTCTGACTCTGGTTAAAATAACAATCAGTTACAATGTGATTTTATCTCTCAAACCCACCCTCACAACCACCTTACCCATTCTAAGATGTTGTCAATGCTTTACTTTGTTTTCCTGGGTCATTCTTGTTTCTTGAGTATACCATCTCCCATCCTGATGTTATCACGCCTCATACATCCCTGCCCCTAATTAAACCCCCTATTGATGACTAAGCAATACTGAATAATGTCTGTGTCCTTCCTTACTTAATTTTAATCAAAATCCATCAGTATATCTCTGACCTTTAAAGTGAAGCATCTATTTCATATACTTTTATGGACCACCATATCTATTCTACTAACACACTTTATTGTAATTGTTGATGGCCTGTTCACACTCTCAGCTATAGGAATCATCCATGGTAGCAGAGTACTGTTTACAATGTTTATTATTGTATCTGAAGTACACAAACAAATGCCTTGCCCTTGGGTATTCAGTAATTATTGAATGAATGAATGAAACTAATGATAGTTCCAGATAGTAAGAGAAGAGCTCAGAGCAAGAGTGGAAATGAAATTGCCAATACGTACCCTGTTTATTAAGTCTGAAAGTCATTTAATATTTCTTAAAGGATTATCATTGTGAAGAAACAATTAAATGAAATGTGTTCTGATTACAAGGAATTATAATCTTACACTTGCTAAAAAGTTATAGTAAAATAGAAAAGTTTATTTGATGTACTGAAATGTGTGCCTTTACATTTAAATTACAGCATAGCTATTACTTTATTTCAGTACCTCTGTCATGCAAATTATCCTAATTGGCATTTGAATCCTGCTCTTTTCACTTTGTCACAGAGTCCAGCTTAACCACAGTATCTTGCATGCTACACCACCCACTGTCTCTATCCATTTTGTCCTGTCAGAGGCACATCAAGCAGACTCCGGGTGTAATCACATCAAAATCGATTTTCATGGCTGAGAGAAAAATAATGGAAATTTCTCTAATGTAGTAAATGTATGTGTTCCCTTTGGTTAACCAAAATAGACTATACATCAGACCTGTCAAAATTAAGTTTTCTTGATTCAGTGCACTTCTACCAACTTGTGTACGAATCACAAAGGCATACTGAGGAACACTATAATGCAATCTTCCTGCTTTCTGGACTGTTCCTACATCTTTCTCAAACAAACAGTTTCACAAATTTACAAGCTACAAGCCAATCTTCTTCCCCAATTCCAAAGCAACATAATAGCTTATGTCTTTCATTACATAAGTCAATAGATTGCACCCCTACCCAGCCATGTTTATATTTGAGTTGGCTTTGAAAACGTATTATCTTCTTAGACTTTTCCAGATCATCAATTTTCTATACTAATTCAAGCCAAGGAATCACTAGTATGGACAGAACTGTTTATTTATTTGAAGCCATGAGATATGATCTTCTATATTTGAATGATAATCTGAGTGAGGCATTTATTCCACCAAAGTATTCATTCACCAATGAGATATATTTCAAAAGAAATCAAAACTATGAAACTAAAACAATTGTATAATTTCATATTTCAGTTGTGTAGAAAATAATTCACAGCTATATGATAATATTTGAAGGAAACCTTATTATCAATGACCTCAATTGTCTATTTTTTAAACTCACTATAGAACTTTGACTACTGTGATAGTTAATGTTGATTATCAACTTGAAAGGCTCTACAGTCTCCGAGGAGATGAACCTCTGTTATGAGTATGTTTTTTCCACTGGTCTGGGCCCACTGCCACACCAGCCCCAAATAACACAGAGACGCTGTATTAGATATAATTCTGTTGGCCAGTTACTAATTTCTTATTAGCTAGCTCTTTCTTAAATCTTAACCGATTTCTATTAATCTAAGTATTTCTACATGATCACATCTTACCAGAGAGAGGGACCTGCATTATGCTCTCTCCAGTCTCCCCATGCTGACACCTCCCTACTCCTTCTGGAATCCTCCTTGTCTACTAATTCCGCCTACCTTGCTTTCTTATTGGCCAACACTGCTTTATTCATTAACCAATACAAGAAACACATTTACAAAATGACATCTCATCTCATCTCCTCTTTTCTGTCTAAATAAAAATCAAATAAGAATCACAGTTAACAATACGTAGTTCATTAATATTTAGCAAGATTTACAGAAAATATCCTGTCATCTATCCTATCTTTGTGAGTCTTAAGTCTTATATGTAACTTGTCTTTTATCCTAACTTAGAAAAACTATGACCATAACTATGTTTTCAACTCCTTCAAAGACCACAGAACGATAATATATATACTCTAGAAATGACAGAGACAACTCACTGCCTGGTCAGTTACCCAAAGTTTTTATTCTATAATGTTCCATCTTCAGCTTATAGGCCATAATATGTCTGGCAGACTCTTCAGCAAAGTAGGAAACTTTAAACTGTCCACCTGTATTTGCAGTTTGTCAATCACTTTTCTCTGTGTCATGTAGACTGTATGACAGACTCTTCCATAAAGCAGGAACCCTGTAGCACTGTCCATCTTGTTTCAGCAGTCACTTTCCTGTGGGCCCTGTATGTCCAGTTTATAGAGCATAAAGTCAAACAGTCCAGACAAGAGGAGTATCTTGCCCAAATGGCTAGTCTTGACATATAGAAAGCAAACTTCAAATGTTTCTTCTATGTCCATATTCCTTTCTTATGTAGATGGTATTGCCAGGAGCAGTTATGTCTCAGTGTCAAGCAAAACCCTAAACCACTTTAATTACCATATTCTGTATGTCTTTGAAAGGTTTGAAGAATGCCTATCCATCTCAAATACATCTTGAAAACCTAACTAACTTAACTCTAAATTTTGGCTATCATAGGTAAGTAACTATCTATATCTGTACTAATTTATACATTGCATTTCTAAATGAGCTATATAAACACAATACCTAAACAAGAGGAGAAATACACATATCACAGAATTGACCTCAAGTTTATCAATAACTAAAAATTTATTCCAAAGCAAATATTCATATTTATACCATAATTCCCTTTTTACCTTTAAAAAAGATTGGTTGTGGTAATTAACCAAAATCTAACCAAGCCCATTTAAATGAAAACAAAAATTTATAGACATTATTTGTGAATTTTGGTGTCGTTCTTTCCAAACTGCTTCTTGCTGGTAGGGGGTGCTGTCATGGGGATTTTAAGAAATCCAAGATGCAGAAATCTTGGCTATAGTCTGCAAAGCTGCCTTGTCCCAACTGTTTTGAATGTTGTATCACCTGGAACGCTGTTTCTGGGGGGTTTGCTTGATCAAACCATGTTAGTGTGGAAGGAATCCATTGCTTTTCATTTTCTGTAACAACAAAATTAGAAATCCTTTTCCCCAGTAACCTGTCCTTGAACTTAAATTTTGGAGTCAAATCATTTTTAAAATATATAAATTGAATTAATTCAGCAGCATTTTTTAACAGTGGTTGTTATTTCCTCAGCAGTCAAATAATACAAAGACAATATAATACAGTACAGTATCCAGATTCTCTCCATCTTTACATGTCTTTTTTATTACACTATTTCTTCTACTTCTATTTTTATATATATATATTTTGAGACAGGGTTTCTCTGTGTAACTTTTATCTGTCCTGGAATTAACTCTATATACCAGGTTTACTTTGAAATCACAGAGATCTGCTTGACTATGTCTCCCAAGAGCTGGAATTAAAGGTGTGTGCCACCCACCACACCCAGCTACTCTCTTTTCATATTCTTTTTAAACCATTTATCCTGTTTCTATTTATCTCCCATGCCTACATATATTTTAAAACACACTGTAAACCTTTAGCAGTTTTTCTTTATCTGAATCTGTCTTTACTGTATCTTTATCTTTTGTGTAGCCACGAGTCTTTTATCTGGTAAACAACAATACTGCTAAAACAAAAGCCACAGTTGTTTCAGCCATGGTCTATCAAAGATGGTGGAGGGTACTTTTACTGCCAGCACTTAGAGCTGTGCTCATTGCCTTGGTCTACGCTGCCATCTAGCAGCATGCTGCCAGCTTGGAGAAGTAGTCACTGCCACTGCCAGCTCTCGTACACACCATTTGGTTGTTGGCAGAGCTCTTTAAAAGCCTTTCAATTTTTTGCCGCTTATGCTGAGTCAGGAAATCTCCCTTAAAGGAGCCATGCAAATCTGTGCTTGTCTCTAGAAAATAGAGCCCAACTCAGAAAAATGGTGCTACCAAGAAGCCTTGATTGTCTCTGTTCTTTTGTTTCTAACACCCCTTTTAAAGCTTTTTTTTTCACAGAAAAAAATAGATGATGGGAGATTTCATTCTGTAAATATGTTTCTCTTATTGATTAATGAATAAAGCACTGTTGGCCAATAGGAAAGCAAGATAGGCAGGACTAGGAGACGAGAAGAGAGGAATTAGTAGAGGGGAGTTCCAAGATGGAGAGACTAGAAAGAGCAGAACGCCAGCCCCTCTCTCCGGTAAGATGAGAACACGTGGAAATACTTAGATTAATAGTAATGGATTGATATTTAAGACAGAGGTAGCTGATAAGAAACTAGTAGCTGGCCAACAGAATTATAGCTAATACAGTGTCACTGTGTGTTATTTGTGGCTGGTGTGGTGGTGGGACCAGAATGACCAGTGGAAAAACATACTCATAGCAAACCTATTGGCATATTCTTGAATGAGTTTCTAGAGTAGGCTAATTTAAGTGGAAAGACCCACTTTAAATGTGGTGGCATCAGTCAGTGGGCTGAGTTCTCGCCTGAATGGAAAAGACAAGAGAGGTAGCACTAGCATTCTTCTCTCTGTATGTACTTTCCGAGGATGGAGTGTGACTGGACATCCCACACTCTTGCCACTTTGCTTTTCTCAACACATACTACGACCTTGAACTGTGAGCCAAGCAAACCCTTCCCAACTTAAGCTCATTTGCTCACATATTTTCTCACTGTAAGAAGAGTGACTAATACAATGATCAAGATATATGCTGTAATATGTATGACCTACAGTAATTAGTACTGCTCTGATTATTGTGGATGTAAGTTGTTTATTAACTGATATATTACCAATATATTATTACCAATATACCAATATGTTAATGCACTAATAAATCATCTTTAAATTCTAAGAGCCATCTATAACCAACAGAAAGTAACATTTTTAAGATCAGTATATCTATGATTCTATGCTTATTGAATGTAATTTTTCTGATGAGAGAGGTAAGCATGAGGAAATCTTGTGAAAATTTAAGCTATATGGGTAGCCCAAGAGAAATGAAGTAAGCTTTTCTAAAACCCAACCTATTTTAAAATCAGGGTTATTTCTTAGTTCAGTTTTCTTTATTCAAAATGAATTCTGCTAAGACTGAGATTAAAAACAAATCAATTCTTGGAGTTTAGTGGCTTTCAACAGCAATGATAAATTGGTTTGTATATCTGGAAATAGAAACAGTATGAAAATTCAGATTGTTCTTTAATTTCTTATAATTTTTTTTCTTATTTCACATATCAATCCCAGTTCCCTCACCCTCCTGTCCTCCCATGCCATCCAGCCCCACTCTCATCCCATTCCCCATCCACTCCAGAGGGAGGGTGAGACCTTCTAGGAGGAATCATCACATATGCCAAATCATTTGGAGTACAGCCTAGGTCCATTCTCCTGTCTCAAGGTTAAGGGAGTATTCCTCCATGGGGAACGTGCTCCCAAAGCCTTTTGTGCACCAGGGGTATATCCTGGTTCCACTGTCAGAAGTGTAGACTGCCTAGGCCTTCTAATTGAGACTCATGTTCAGAGGGTCTGGTTTGGTCCTTGGCTGGTTTCCCAGCTATCAGTCTGGTGGTCCATGAGCTCCCACTTATTCAGGTCAGCTGTCTCTGGGTTTTTGTAGCCTTGTCTTGACCACTTTTGTTTTTTTTTTAGCAGTCCTCCCTCTCTGCAACTGGATTCCAGGAGGTCAGTTCAGTGTTTAGCTGTGGGTATTTGCTTCTGTTTCCATCAGCTACTAGATGAAGGCTCTAGGATGGTTTATGAGGTAGTCACCAATCTCATTATCAGGGAAGGGCATTTAAGGTAGTCTCTTGACTATTGCTCAGATGGTTAGTTGGGGTCATCCTTTTAGGTCTCTGAATATTTCTCTAAATTCAGTTTTCTCTTCAAAGCTATAATGGCTCCCTCTATTATGGTATCTCTTTTCTTGCTCTTATATTTTCATCCCCTGACTCAATCTTTCTGGTCCCTCATGATCTCCTTTCCTTAAACAAGACATTATGGTGGTATATAAGAGAAACTAGTGGTAGTTAGTGGTCTCTAATTACATATTTAGAAATATTTTTAAATTATGATTTATTATAATTTTGTTGTATATAGAATAGTACATCCAGTTAGTCTTTTAAAATCATTTTTTATGTATTTGCATCATTTTCACCCCTCTTAATCCTTCTATACATACTCTTCTCCAATAAATGTATGTCTTTTTTAATTAGAATTATATACACATTATGTATGTATGTATTATATTTATGAATATATAACTTTCTTAGATCATTCAATGCCATATATGTCTTACATGTTTATGGCTGACTACTTGGGGTTAGGTAAATTGTCAGGGACATCTCCCTAAAGAATAACAATTCTCCTTCTATCAGCAGTCATTAATTAATAGCCTATATATATAGTTCTTCATCTGGGGGTGGGGCCCAGTAATATAACCAAATTCATGTTGTTAAGCCAATTGTTTATTTCATTATTCCTGTCTCTTTAGTAACCCCATTGTGTTTATTTTTTAAGTTTATACTTTCCTGTCTTATATAAAATGCTGTTTTCCAGCAGATTGTCTGATTTCCTGACTCTTACATATTTTCCAAACCTCTTTTTTGATATTCCCTGAGCCTTAAGGATAGTGATATAGTAGATATATCAACTGAAATTGGGCATCTGAATCTCATTGGTTTTCTGGATTTCAGCAACTTTGGGATTTCTGTAATTACCCATATGCTGCAAAATGAAGCTTCTCTGGTGAGTTTTAAGAGCAATTAAATTTAGCTGAATGCAACTAATAATCATACTAGTTTAGGAATGTGGAAGTAGTAGGTCCAATGTCCAAAATTTTATCAGCCAGTAATAGCTTACTAGGTTTGTATTACCTGGCATGAATTCTCTCCTATTGAGCTGCCCTTTAAGTTCAATTAGACATTTGTTGGTTATCCCTAATATACACATGCCACTACTACATGCTTAGGGATATTTTGTACTAGTGGTCATTGTAATGGTTCATCGGCATTATAGCTAAATATTGATTTTTTTCTTCCTTGGTGGCTTACAAATAACTTTCACATGCCATGGGAGTTCATCCTGAGGTCCCCAAGAGCAATGGAATATATTTTAAAAATACAGTACCAAGTGTGGGAAACTTCCCATTAATTTGTTGGTCAGAAGAGTGCAAGAAGTTCTCAAAACAATATCACTGTTATTGTTTATCTTGGTTGCCTCCAAACCTGGTGGTAAGTCCCTATTGCTAAAGACGTCATATATTTTGGACACAGGTTTTAAGGGAATCCAGCACTAACTAACCTCAAAATATTTATTGATTTTTCATCTATAATTCACAACCCTTTAAGATATTTTAAAAGCAGACATTATGATAGACTAGGAAAACCATGGGCCTCAGGATTTGGAATTACTATCAATTTAAACATCGTGAATTTGATCTGCCCAATAAAATGCAATATATTTTATCAGTGAGCAAATTTCCTTTACCATTTTCTAAACATGTTTTAAAAGTCAATTTATTTAGAACTAGAAAAATATTCCTTATAGACATTTAGATCTTTTAAAACTATTTTTTTTACATCTTTAAAATATATCCAAGGCATGTAAGATTTTAAGCCCCAAATGACCCAGTTTCTTATTATATGGGACAATTTACTATTGACTACAACAGTCTGAACTGGCTTTGGAAACACTGCCCTCCAGAGACTGATGATAATGTTATAGAAAGGTCAGCTATAGCAGGGTGATAAGAAATCCATGCACATATCCTACCAGACTCTGAGTTCTAGACAGCACAGTATGGGTATTACATGTGATGTTATCCACATTAGCATAATTGATGGGAACATTGATCCAGGACAAAGATGAGAGGGAAGAACCAACAGGAGAGGATTTTCTTTTTGAAAGCCAGATTTGAAAAGTGGAATTATAAAATAGTACAAATTTCTTTACTTGACACCACAAACTGGCTGTCAAATTATTTCCTAAACTGTATATGCTGTGGTGTTTGTGTTTTTGAATCTAATCTAAACATTTCATTTCATGTCAAAATCACAAGCTAAAATCCTAGTAACACATGATCTTTATCAGTGTGAGTTAGTCCATCATCAGAATATAAAACAATATGGATTTTATTTATTTAATGAAAATTTTAAGTAGATATTCCCTTAGTTCAATCTATGAGTAGTCCTTGAACATGTATTTTATTCCATTTATTTATTATTTATTTATTTGTGTGTGTGTGAGAGAGAGAGAGCGAGCGAGAGAGAGAGAATAAGCACACACATGCCCATGCTTTTCAGAGAACACCTGTAGAAGTCAGAGGACAACTTGGAGAGAGTTTTTTCTTTTATGTTTGTTTTGGGAAAATTGAACTTGTCTTCTCAGGCTTATAGGATAGCTGACTTTAACTGCTAAATATCTCTCTGGCCCCAAATATTATTTTTTTATAAAATTTCTAGGTGCTTCATTTAAATTCTAAGTTTATTTCTCTATGCTAAAAATTGCGCATATGTCTGAAATCTTCTTACCCAAATTTAAATTCTGTTTTCATTACTCACAATATGAACTTTTTTCTTAAGTTTAAATTAGAAACAATCTTATTTTATATATCAATCTCAGATTCCTCTCCCTCCCATTCTCTTATGCCTCCTACTGAACCCCATCCCATCTGTCTTCTGATCCATAGAAAGGGTGAGGCCCTCTATGGGGGAATCATCAAAGTCTATCACATCATTTGGGGCAAGGCCTAGGCCCTTCCCCATGTGTCTAGGCTGAGAAAGTATCCCTCTATGGGGAATGGGCTTCCAATGTCCATTCGGACACTCGGTAAAAATGCTGTCTCATTACCAGGGACCCCATAGACTGCCCAGGCCTCCTAACTGACATCCACATTCAGAGGGCCTGGTTCTGTTCTATGCTGGTTTCCCAGCTGTAAGTCTGGGGGGGGGTCCCATGAGCTCCCCTTTGTTCAGGTCAGCTGTTTCTGTGGATTTCCCCAGCATGGTCTTGATCCCTTTTGCTTGTAACTCCTCCCTCTCTACTAATGGATTCAGGAGTTCTGCTCAGTGCTCACCTGTGGGTCTCTGCTTCTGCTTCCATCAACTACTGGATGAAGGTTCTATGATGGCTTATCAATCTCATTATCAGGGAAGGGCATTTAAGATATCTTTTCTCTTATTTTTTCTCTTATTGCTTTGATTCTCAGTTGGGGTCATCCTAGAATATATTTGGACATTTCCCACTTCATGAACTTTTACATTTTCTCCAACCTTTCAGTGACATACTAGTCTCCTATATAAAGTGCTTATTCAAGAAACAAAATGGAAGCTTTGTGAGGATTAAATGAATTAATGAACATAAAAGTTTATCATGGCAGGCCATAAGTGTCATATACAATAACTATTGTTTCCTTCAAATTAGTTATCCCAAACTGATGCTTTAATGAAATGTCATGCCTGTGGGCATGTAGGTTATGACAAGAAAACTGGGAGACTCATACTTTATTTCTCTAAAACATGATGTACTTTCCTCGTTTTGTATAGAATTTTTTTAATCGATTCTCACTTTACTTTTAGTTAATATGTGGGGAGGTGCATGTATAGATATCAGAGGAGAGTCTGCTGTCATCAGGTTTCTCCTACCATATGGGAGGGACCTAAGGACCAAATTCAGGTCATCAGGTTTGGTGACACTGAAACATCTAGCCATTTCTCATTTGAAACATTGTGGCTTTCATCAACACAACATCCATGTATTATTTTTCAGAGGCAAATATCATCATTTTATGATTTAACAAATCCAAAAGTAACAACCTTTTCTGTTTCCCCTCCATCCCTGATTTCAGTAACATGTTAATATCTCCATTTCTTGACATGAATTTTAGACATTATCATTAGTTTTCTGCTATAAAATATGGGGACTTATCACCCAAATGTCCTCATTATCTCCTTTACGTTATTTCACTTACCCAACACATTTATATCAAACATTTTCAGTTAAAGTAATTTTCAATGTTTACATTATGACAGGCAAGCAATTATATTTCGCTCCTGAGTTAACTCAAGCACAATATCAATTACCTTTTCCTATGTGAGACTTTTGATTTTTCCCAGCTTTTAATCATTTTAATTAAAATTGACTAATTTTCTATGTCCTTATCAGTATTTTTTTTCTCAACTCTTCAGCTGATATTGTCAACTTCTGATATTATTTTTCTGGGGTCAGACTGTTCAGATATGGTATTGTTCCTTAGTTCCCATTGGGGTCTCTCACTGCAGAGTACCAGACTCCATTCTCAGTCTCAGACATGTCACACTGCTCCCTTGAAAGTGTGCTTTCTATCTCATTCTGCTCCATCCACCCTTCTCTTGTACAAGTTTCTTTTTGTTACCTCTTTATTTTAATGACAGTCACTCCAAGATGCTAGAGTACCTTTGATGCCCAAGAGATGTGTTGTGGAATCTCATTTGTCCAGAAACAGCTTTCTTCTGACATTATTGTTGGTTGACAATTTGACTATAATTTAAATCTTGCTTGTCAAAATTTCAAAAACATTATTATGTTGTTTAGTTTCTAGTGTTGCTTAAGATTTTAGCTTTAATTCTTTATTCTCCTTTATATGTGGCCACTAGAATGAGGAAAAGTTAATTCTTTTTATATATTCCCTTGTGTGGATCTCTTTTGTTTTTCCTTTCATTTTTTTCTGAATAAAATTGATCTGCAGTTTTGAAAAACATCTCTAGTAGTTTCTTATTTGGTTTCCCCTCCTCCTCCTCCTCCTCCTTCTCCTCCTTCTCCTCCTCCTCCTCCTCCTCCTCCCTCTCTCGATGTGTGTGTGTGTGTGTGTGTGTGTGTGTGTGTGTGTGTGTGTGTGTGTGTGTGTGTGTGTTATCCTAAGGTTAGAACATACAACAACAATGTACACAGAATCAAACTTTGTTTTCTAGACAGTTTCTGTATGTATCTTTGACTGTTCTGGGACTCAGTCGATAGCTCAGGCTGACCTCAAACTCTGCCTCTGCCTCCTAAGGAAATTGAACATTTGATTGATAATATCCTCTCCAAATGTCTTTTCTGTTTGAGATTATGATAACTTCCCTATGTTTCCAGTGTTAAATATTCATGATGTCTTATTTTTTCACGCTCCTTATTCATCTGTGATTATAGCCCACTTTCTGTATCTATTATGTTTGCCCATCTCTTTTTAGTTAAAGTTGTCTATTAATTTCTGGTAATCCCTGACTACCAACTCAGTTCAAGTGAAAACACTATGGCGAGTAGAGTTTCTGAACTAACAGAGCTGACTGTGGAGTAGCTGGTCTGAGAGTCTTTGTGCTGTTGTTAAATAATGCTCTTTCTGCACACCATCTAGACTCATTACATATTTAATTGTCATCCTCATTCACCCTCTGCCATCACAAAACTATCAAAACTTTCAAGAACAAATAAAAAGATCTCATTGTAGGCTAATTTTCTTACTCCTCTATTTTATAGTCTTAGATTCTACGAGAAAATATTTTCTTTAACTTCTCCATTGTGTAATGTTTGTCTTGATAGCAGTGAGAGAGAGAAAATTAAGTAAATGGTCAGAATGAAGAAAGAATCTTACAACTCTAGCTCCTTTTGAACTAAACTTTCACCCAACTTAGGGATTTACTTAAGACTTCTACAGAGCTGATGGCTCAAGGTTATGACCTTTTAATGTTCGGCAACATGGGTTCATGTTTCATTTGGTATCTCCTCAACTATAGGTGATTACCACGTTCATTAATTCTTAGGTGTGTATCTTTATTCCTTTTTAATTACCATAATTAATTGTTCAAAATAATGGGTTTCCTTATGACATCTTCATACATACTTTTCATGCATATATATATATATATAACCTACTTTGATCTTATCCATCTATTTCTCTCCCATCCCCTTCTTAAATCCTTCTCTTTGCCTCCCAATATTTAATTATCTAGATTTGATATAGAGGAGTAAATTTAATACTTGCTTTTCTGATTTGTCTTATTTTGCCTGTTTATCTTCATTTTTCCTGCAAATAATATAACTTGTTTCCTCGTTGTGGCTGAATATCCCTGTAACATTTTGTTTACATTGACGTCTAACTGACAGGCACCTAGACTATTCCCTCAACTTGACCATCAGGATATATAGTTTTGTTTCAAACTGAAGTATTTTTGAACATGGTAAATAGGGTTGATGAAATTGATAATGTTTACACTTCATATTGATGATTAGAATCATGCCTTCTGTCCCACATTTCCTTTTGATATTGTTGTTCTCTGTTCTGTGAAGACAAGGTGTGCTTGTCTTCAGCCACTGGCTTCGGTGAGTATTTCTGGCTGCTTTACCCACTCATATGGGGAAAAAGTGAAGGTGTGTGACAGCTAGTAAAGAGCAGTTATATGTCTTCCATTTGAATGTCTTTAGACACTTGCTTTTATAATGTAGTCACCAGGTCATGGAGAAGCCCAAGCTATATGATAGGCCTTATATAAGTTTCCAGGGCTGCTGGTCCAATTGGAATCCCAAATGACATGAAGACTTTGAGATAGTTCTATCTCCAGGCAGTATTCAGTTACAACTGCATTAGACGCCTAAAGCAAGCTGGACCTGGATATAAGGGAGACAAAAAAGATAAACATTGTTTATTTAAGCTATTGAAGGACTTGCTCTTAATGTTTGCCTAGGTTCCAGATTTTCTTTGTTTGACCTTGATAATATATTTGAGGAACTCATCTTATGAAGGTCTTGAAATAGTTCTACCTTTTTCTAATCTTTGGTTTTGCTTAAATTAGTCAAAATCTGTTCTTGTTAAGTCTACCAACAAACCCAAATTGGTCCACTGATAAACTAATAGTTCATTTCTAGCAGAAATGTGAGCCATATTTAAAGGCTGACCAGACTGAACCTAAATAGGTTTAGTTTAACTGACTTGTAATTTTTCATATCCTCTCATAAAACATTCCCTCCTTTTTAGAGCAGGCCGAATTTAAGGGCATTGAAGTCAGCGGATCCTCTTTGTTTTTTGAGGGGTGGAGGTTCAACAAGTACAAGAACATATCAGGAATAGATTAAACAAGCTCTATATTGGAGTAAAATGTAATACTTTTGACTTGAAGGCCAAATGTATTTCAAATAAGGCAACCAAATTTACCTTCACTGGCATTAAATATATGAATATGTGATTGGTGCCTTTTCTATAACTGCTTAAATCCACTCATTACTTAAATCATATATCATTTGTATGCATTTTTATTCTCCAAGCATGGTGGTAAACTTAAATCATTCATTCCTGTGTGAGATGTTGCTTACTTAAAACACAAGCTTTGCACACAGGGCTTCTGACACACACACACACACACACACACACACACACACACACACACACACACTACATTTAGACCCATAAACAAAGACCAGAAAATCACAAAAGAATATAATGATGTTACTATGTAATTGTACAGCTCTATCTTTGATTATTTCCACTGCTATTGATAATCACATTGTCACCAGCTGGTAAATGGCACAGGTGCTCCAAGATGAGACTATAGTTTCTGACATGCTTTCCATGGTCTGTTCATTCCTTTTCCCTAATAGATTTTTGCATGATTACAAACATCTTTATTTCCTGAATGATTGTTTAACATTTTGTTTCATTTTTACTTAATTAGCCAAAATGTACTTAATACCTAAGACACTTGCCTCTAGTTTCCTTTGAACAACTAGAGTCAACTCTGATTTTCTAGTCACTTCTGTTTGTTTAAAAGATGTCCTGAACCATGAAGCAAGAGTCAGACAATAGAATGTCACCCTTGATGTTTGATAATGTATGGAAAACTTGAAAACCTGAATAACTGATACTTTCTCAATTTTGATATGATGTCCTGACTGTTGTTGGCTGTTTTCTTATCCTGGCATCTAGACATCTGGGTTGAGGGTGTTATAATTATAGCTATGATTTCTGGGTTTGTATTTCTTGGGTGTGTGTTTTGTTCTCAATTTCTGCTTCCTCTCTGGTCTTCTGGTCTGAGTGGCCATCTGCATTGGAGGCTGGTCTTCTGGAAGCCCTCAGATTTTACTTTATGTATCTACTACCCACTTACCCCAACTCAAACACTACAAACACACAATTCTTTACATGATTCATGAGCACTTTCCTCACTGCTATGTCTGAAAGAAGTACATAGTAAAGCTGGTAACTCCAAACTGTGGTAGTTCAGTTCTCTCTCCCTCTTTCTTCTTTCTCCCTCCATTCACCTTCCCTCTATCTCTCTCTGCTTTCCTCCCTCCACAGTCTTATATTTAGAAATTTTCTGTCTTGATGCAGTCTTCACTTTGCTGAGGAATTTAACTATATAAAGTCATGGAAGAAGCCTTCAGCCTCCCTGACATTTATGAACATACAGATTATGTTAGGAAATGTCAATGACTCTGTGTTCTCATGAGCGTGTGTTCTCCTGGTCCTTAAAAGAAGTTTCCCAGTGCCAGAAAGTAATTCAGTCTGATTTCTCCCTCTTCACACTTTCCTGTCTTTTATACTTCAACAATCTGTTTTAGGTTTTAGGATTATTTTATTTTAACTTCCTGAAAGTTTCATTTAATATACTTAGTAATATATACACACATATATATATACATATAAATATATGTATATATTTATATATATTCAGAAACTCATAGACCATGATAATATAGAGCAAGTACATAATTAGGTCTTCCATGTAGTTCCACCATATCCCTTATATATGAATCACAGGCTTCCATTTCAGTGCTTATAATGACCAAAGGGGTCTTTAGAAGAACGGTATGCCATTAACTCACCTTCTGGCATTTTAACTATTATCAGCTGTACAGTTTAGCTTTATTACAACAGACATTATTGTGATAACTTTTCCTACTTTATCTTTGCAATTTATTGGAGCAGTTAATTTCTCAAAAAGTAAGACCATTTTTCCTCATTAGAAATTCCTTCATGGCCTCTTTAATGCATGTTCCTTGCTATTTAGAAGAACTGCTGATAAGTGATTTTGACTTGTATCTTCAATAGTAGGAGATGTTTAACAGAAACTCGGCAAACCACTTAGGGGTTGAAGCCATTCTTTCAAACCAGCCCCAACTGATTAATTTCTGTCCCATTATTGCCATCAGCCTTCAGACACTTCTCTAAGAAATATCCACTCGAGTGTACCTGTGTGCTTCATAAGGACAAAGCTTTACTTCATTACATAGATCAGTTTTTTTAGAGTTTTGTTTTCCTCATTGCTCATTTAAGTCTAGCATTTGACAGCACTCAGTGTAAAGATTAAAATATCAGCTGCATTAAAATGGGAGAGATTCCAATTATCTGATAAATATAAACCAGGTAAATTGTCCTCCGTCAAATGAACCAGCAAATTCCACTTGCTCCCTCTTAAACTAATCCACATGATCAAGCTGTAGCCTTGTCCTCTCTTTAATGTCTTATCCACCCTATATTTCCTGTCTTCTGGACTTTGATTTCTCCGTGTTTACTTGTCCGTTCGTGGAATCCTGACAGGACTGCAGCAAGACAAATGAGGAGAATAGAAAACATGAACTATGTGTTGTAGTCCTTAGAGTGCAGTAAACGGAAAATGGGATAAAGGGGCATTGAGAGGTGACCAGTGAGGTGCACGGGAGAATACTGAGGAAAGGGAATAAGACCATGTTCAGTATCTGGGCTGAAAAGGAACTGGCTTATTGTGGTTTGAATAAGAGTGGCCCCCATAAGCTCATAGATTTAAATGACTAGTCACCAGGGAGTGGCTCTATTAGGAGGTGTTTCCCTGTTGGGGTAGGTGTGGCCTTTTTGGGGGTTTCAAGGGCTCAAGCCATGTCTTTTGTCTCTCTCTTTCTTCCTGCTGCCTAAAATCCTGAATAAAGAACTCTCTGAACCTTCTCTTGCATGTCAGCCTATGTGAAAGCTGAGTGTGAACCTGATTTTTTTTCTGTTTAAAATTTTTTTATTAATAATATAATTTAAAAATTTTACATGTTGATTCCAGTTTTCTCTCCCTTCTTCCCTCTCTCCCTCTTACACTCTGTCCCCTGTGACATGTACCTTGGCCACCCTCCCCTCCCATCCCTCTACCCCTCCACCCACTTGGAGGGCTATGCTATCCAGATTGGGTCATGTAAACCTGTCAAGTCATTTGAAGTAGGAACTAGGACTTCTCTCCTGTCTCTAGGTTAAGGGAGTATCCGCAAGGGGGATGTGTCTGCAAGGTCATTTTTTGTGCACCAGGCATAGATCCTGTTTCTACTGTCTGAGGACCCCCAGACTGCTCAGTCCTTCTAGCTGAGACCCATATTCAGGGGGTTTGAGTCAGTCCCATACTGGATTCCCAGCTATCAGTCTGAGGGGGTGTCCATTAGCTCCTTGTTCTGGTCAGCTATCTTTGTGTGTTTCTGCGACCTGGTCTTGTCCTCTCTCTCTGCATCAGGATTCTCGTTCGACTGAGTGTTTAATTATGGGTGTTTGCTTCTGTTTCCAACAGGTACTAGATGAGGGCTCCATGATGGTGGATAATTTAGTTGATGATCTCACTATCAGGGAAGGACATTTATGGTAGCCTTTCCACGGTTGCTCGAATTGTTAGTTGGAGTCAGTCTGGTAGGTCTCTAGACCTTTCTTTAGGTTCAGTTTTCTCTTCAAACCAATATTGGCTCCCTCTTTTATGTTCTCTCTCTCTCTCTCTCTCTCTCTCTCTCTCTCTCTCTCTCTCTCTCTCTCTCTCTCTCTCTCTCTCTCTCTCTCTCCTATCCGACTCAATCTACCTAGTCACACATGCTTTCCTCTCTTCTCCTTCTCTTTCTGCTAGTTCTGTCTCCATTCACTGCCCCTCCCACTTCCCATGTGCTCTGGGGGACTTGTCCCTTCCCCCTTTTGTGAGGGACCATATATGAATCCCTTAGAATACACCTTTTATCCTAGTTCCTCTGGTGGTGCGTGAATTATAGGCTGGCGATCCTTTGCTCTAGGTTTAAAATCCATATATAAGCGAGTACATACCATGTTCCTCTTTTTGTGACTGGGTTACCTCATTCAGGATGGTTTCCTCAAGTTCCATCCACTTGCCTGCAATTTTAAGATTCTGCTATTTTTTACTGCAGAGTAGTATTCCATTCTGTAGATGCCACATCTTCTTTATCCATTTTCAGTTGAGGGGCATCTAGGTTGCTTCCAGGTTCTTGCTATTACAAATAATGCTGCTATGAATATAGTTGACCACATGTCATTTTGCATGGTTGTGGGTCATCTGGGTATATACCTAAGAGCAGAATTGCTGGGTCCTGTGTATAACTAATTCCCATTTTCCTGAGGAACCGCCATACTGATCTCCAAAATGGCTGTACAAGCTTGCACTCCCACCAGCAGTGAAGGAGTGTTCCCCTTTCTCCACATCCTCTCCAGCATAAGTTGTCATTGGTGTTTCTAATTTTAGCCATTCTGGCAGGAGTAAGATGATACCTCAAAGTTGTTTTGATTTTCATTTTCCTGATTGCTAAGGATGTTGAGTACTTTCTTAATTGTCTTTCAGCCTCTTTGATTTCCTCTATTGAGAATTCTTTCTTCAATTCTGTACCCCACTTTAAATAGGGTTATTTGGTGTTTTGTTGACTAGTTACTTGAGTTTTTTGTATATTTTGGAGAGCAGCCCTTTGTCAGATGTAGGATTGGTAAAATATTTTTCCCAGTCTGTGGGCTGCCATTTGGTCTTGTCTACTGTGTCCTTTGCCTTACAGAAACTTCTAAGTTTGAAGAGGTCCCACATATTAATTGTCGATCTCAGTGTCTGTGCTACTGGAATTATATTCAGGAACTGGTCTCCTACACCAATTTGTTCAAGGGTACCTCCTACTTTCTCTTCTAATAGTTTCAGTGGGGCTGGATTTATGTTGAGGTCTTTGATCCATTTGGAGTTGAGTTTTGTGCATGGCTATAGCCATGGGTCTATCTGCAGTCTTCTACACACCATCATCCAATTGTGCCAGCAGAATTTGTTGAAGATGCTTTTGTCCCCCCATTGTATTCTTTTAGCTGTTTTGTCAAAAATCATTTGTTCATAGGTGTGTGGGTTAATATCAGGGTTTCCAATTTGATTCCATAGGTCTACCTGTCTATTTTTGTGCCAATGCCAAGCTGTTCTCAGAACTATAACTCTGTAGTAGTGCTTAAAGTCAGGGATGGTCATGCCTCCTGAAGTTCTTTTATTGTAAAGGGTTGTTTTGGTTATCCTGGGTCTTTTGTTTTTCCATACAAAGTTGATTATTATCCTTTCAAGATCAGTGAAGAATTGTGCTGTGATTTTAATGGGGATAGCATTGAATTTGTAGATTGCTTTTGGCAAGATTGCCATTTTTACTATATTTACTATATTTATCCTTCCTGTCCAAGAGCATGGGAGAGCTTTCCATTTCCTGGTATCTTCTTTAAATCTTTCTTTAAAGCCACACAGTTCTTATTGTATAGGTCTTTCACATATTTGGTAAGCATTACCCCAAGATACTTTATGTTGTTTATGGCTATTGTAAAGGCTTATGTTTCTCTGATTTCTTTCTCAGCCTCTTTGTTGTTTAATTAAAGTAGGGCTACTGGTTTTGTTTTGTTTTTTTTTTGTTTGTTTTTTTTGTTTTTTTTTGTTTGTTTATCTTGTATCCTGCTAGTTTGCTGAAGGTGTTTATCAGCTGTAGAAGTTTTCTGGTAGAGTTTATTGGGTCACTTATGTAAACTATCATATTATCTGCAAATAGAGACAGTTTGACTTCTTCCTTTGTTCTGCAGTTACTTATAATCATTACTGTTGCTCCTTTTTCATTGCCAAGGAATCAGATTTAGACAGAAGTGTGCTTTCCCTGTGTACATAAGTAGTGAACTACCTATACAGGTTTAGATTTGTCTTATCTGCTATAGTCTGTCTACTTACTTAGAGATGGTTCTTCTGCAACTTCTACTTTCTCAATCCTGAGTCCACTAAGGAACTTCTATATTGATTATTTCATTAAAAGGTTTACTTTAAACTATCCATTTTTATATTGCAAAGCCATTCTCAGGGTATATTATTCATTATTTCTTACATCTAAGTATCCCTAAAGTTGTGGTGATTGGGCAAATTTTACAACTATTGTAGTGCTGTGCCCAAGGTGCTGGGATAAATAAGACTCACAGAGTCTTGCTTCAGCTAGCTTTCACTAAGAATCCAAATACAGAGAAACAACAGAGCCTGAAGTAAGACATCACTGAACACTGGTATATTTCATGGGCCTTTCCTGAAAGAGATGGACTAGAAAATGCTTCTTGAATATTAAGTATAAAATTGGCTATAGAATTTGAGAAAGCAAGAAACAGCACAAAACAATAATTTTATTTAACATGAAAATAATGTCATACAGAATTGTGGGAGGAAAATAGAAAGATCTAGAAAAAAAACAGAAAAGAGATAAGCAAATACTTACTTTGCAAGGTAATCCAAAGTTGATCTTGGAGGTTTAGGTTTGGGAAGGATAAATGAGTTTATGCTAGAATGGGAAACCAAAGCAATCTTGATAGTCAAATTCTGAATTACTGATGAAAGAAGCACAGATGGTATCTTGCACCAAAATCCATATCTCCATGTACTGATGCTGCCTGAGTATTGGGTAGAAGACTAATACATCACTCAGCCTCTAACACATTTCAAATACAAAATCTTAAGGTGGGAAAATACTGACACCTTCAAAAGAAAGCATTAATAACTCTAAGGATAATCTCTATTTTGTTGTGTTTTTTGTAACTGTTTTAAATAAATCAATTTATACTGTATATTTGTACTTTTATGAGATTATTTTTGCTGTTTTACCATTTTAGTCTCTGTACTTGGCCCCACACAGATTATATTTTTATTGGTAATGCTCTTCTTATAGCAACCTGCATGTAACTTGTGGACTATATAAACACAATATATATCAACAATATATAACAATATCTATATCTATATAAATCTATATAGACTAACTTAAAAAAAACACCAGTGGCATTCTAATCCCATTATTTAGCAGATAAGAAGACTAAAATTGATTTTAGAAGACTAAAACAAGGATGTGATATGGTTTAAATCAATGGATATTAATTATCAAACTAAATACTCATTATTTGGATATTGCCTAAACTAATATAACAACATATCTTTCATCTTACATCTGGCGATCCCTGACATCTGAGGTGTTATAGAATGACATCTTGATGTGAAAGGAAAGAAAGCACCTTCAGTATAGTTGAACTGTTTTAACTCAATGGAATTTGAAGGAAGGATTCTCCAATAAGGCAAAGAAACAGAATTTAAAAGTTTTTCACACTTTTATTTTTCAAAATAAGGCATTGAGCAACAAAAGTCAAGGTAGACAACTGTTTGAAAGGTTTGAATTGTTTTTGTGTGGATGACCAGTTCAAAGTTCAGAGCATCCCACAATCACCAAGACATATATTTTCATTCTACCAAGAAAGAGAGGGAAAGAATAAGAATATTTGATAGTTGATTGGGAATAGAACCATCAAATGACATCACTCAAAGAATAAATGGAAAACATAATTATTTTATTTGCAAGGGTAAATTCATGCTTTAATTTATTTACAAAGATAAATTCATACTTTTGATTTTCTCCTGGATTAGTGTTGATTGCAGGCAGTCTCCAGAATCCCTCTTCAGTTCTTTTCCACCTTGATTCAGTGTAAACTAAGGGCAAACAATAGCATATTAATATGATTTCATGGGACCTAAGTTCTCCCCCTTTTAATCTGATCTTCAAGAGAAATTCATCAGTCAGTACGTTTGGAGACTTAAAAGTCAAAGTTCTGTCTATATAGAATTTAAAAAACATTTCAGACTCAAGATATTGTATAGAGCTCATTTGGGGGATCCTTGGGGTCATAATAAAATTGTGGTCCTACCATCATAAACATAAATTTAATAGAAAAACTCAAGATTTCAATACTGAAAAATAATCTACTGTATTATGCATGTTTAAGCTACATCTTTAGACCGTAGGATTTTTAAGAGCAGAAAGATGCAGTTGTCATCATCCACACATTCAAAAATATCAACAAAACCTCCATTGCATCTGAGTCACTAATAAAGCAAAATACACCTTCTCCCTTCAGCACTCCACACTGTAATTGAGGATACAGTGTAAATGAGTTATAACATAACTCATAGACATAGAAAAAAGGTATCAATGTGCTATAAGAAGATATATGGAAATATGAAAGCAAATATTTATTAGAAGCAATGATCTATTACTATTAAAGGATTAGACAACTAGACTATTAAACTATAATATGCCAGGTCTATGGTGCTGCCAAACACTGAATAATTTAGTAAATGAATGAATGCTGAAAGCAATAAGCAATCAATGGGTGCACTCCAGGCTTATCTAAATCATGAAGAATTTGGAAGATTATTTAAAAATCCCAAACCACTTGGTCTCCAGTTTCACGTAGGAAAGCACTTAATTGTAATATTTTTATTTCTAAGCATTCTTATATATAATGCTCTATTTGTTCTCCTGGTTGCTAAGCCAAGACACAAAATGAAAAAAATTAGTTAACCAGTGTAGACAACTAAGATTAAAGGACTGTGTGAATGAAAAGTAGGTAACACTTTATCCAATCTCCTCAAGATATTTTCCCACTAAAATCTTCACTAATCTGCCCTCTTCTGTTATATTTCCTGAACCTTGATTAGAGGGCTGTGATATAAATACATCATTTATGGTTAATCACTTTACAGACCAGACACTTTCTGCCCCTTGCTGAATTAGGAATTTCTTTTTCTACATTATTAGGTTTTAGAGAATTTCATGGCAGAGTACCGTAGTTACATTATTTCCATCCCTCCCTTGTCTCCTCCAGTTCCATATATAAATTCAATGTCTCTCCCAATTTCTTCTCAAATTTATGACCTCTTCTTCTTTAATTATTACTATCACATATATTATTGCTTTTCATTTGTTACATATATTATATATAATTTTATAGCTTACATATAAGTGATAGCTATATTTTATCTTGTGTAATGTTTTATGTATTATTTTATTTATGTATATATTTTACACAAACAGTTATAGATAATAATTAAAAATATTTAGACATATACATATATATATATACAAATATAACCTGCTGAGTTCATTTCACGTTGTTCATATGTATATCCATTTAAAACTAACAATTTGATAATCTATCAAGGAGCAAATCTCTGGAGAAGACTGATTGTCCCACTCGACATCCAGTAACTGACTGCAGTTTTCCACACAGGAGTGGGCCTTGTGAGACTTTCTCTATCTACTCTGGGGTGTCCACTGGTATTCTCATTTTGGTTAGGTTGCCATGTTCTTAAGATTTCACGGGTGCAATTTCCTATGATATATAGAAAACACTATCTACTAGTATATATTCTAGTTCCCAGCCCTTATAATAATTTTATCATCCATTCTGTGATTTTCCTGAGCCTTATGTGTAGGGGATGTGTTGTAGATTTATTAATTGCAGATGGGTAATGGTTGTTCCTGTGAATATCTCTGTCTGCTGCAAACAAATAAACAAATAAGCAAAACCAAAACTACTTTGATAATGAATGAATTCTCTTGATTACAAATTTTATGAAAACAGAGTCAACTGTATTCAATAATCCCAGTTACCTAGTATAAGCTATTGCATGCTGTAAGAATGTAATAATTGTTCATAAGTGAAATCCATGTTTAATATATTACTTATTAGACTACTATTCCAAAGAGAATGCTGACTATATCATACTTCAGGTCCAAAGCTTGCCACTGAATGTCAATCAGACTTTAAACTCCTTTGAGTGGCAATGAGGATTTCCTTACCAAATTGAAGGTTAATTCAAATTTAGAAAATTCCAGAACATCAAAATTTTATATTCATGCTATATTCAAATGCATCCACATTAGAATTTCTTGTGTTTTTCTCATCTCTTTTTTCTAATAGTCTCCCTATCTGTGAGATCCAGTTGAGATTCTTTTTTTCCCCTCAGGGAAGATACCCCTGATCCTTCTCTCTTCTGTCTTTATCTCAAATAAATGTTTTCTCTTCTCTGGTTGCTCACAGCATTAGACTCTTCTGTATTATAGGGTTGACCAAAAACTGCCATGCTTCAGATGTGGACTCCCAGCATGCTCCACTTCCATATTAAAACCATAATTTACAGAGGGTGGGTACCAACTCCTATACACGATCAGAGCCACAAATCAGGGAGAAGCAGGGTTTACCAGTATGCATAGATCAAAATAATGACCCAAGTCCATAGAATTATAACAACAACAACAAAACCCCTTTTGATTCATTGTCAAAGTGGCTGTAAGTTAACAATGAAATATCTTAATCTCTCTCAAATATTTCTCTCTACATGTGTGAATTTTGATTCTCTCTACAAAAATAGACATAACACCCAGTGACAATGTTCTTTAGAAAATCCGATAGCTGGTGCATACAAAATATTCAGAATATGTATTTTATGTAGTAAGCAATAGACAGTATTTCTACCTACCACTGTCTTCATTTCTATTATCATCCCATCATCACTATAGTATGATATACTTGTACTGACATTTCAAAGAGCATATTCACTCTGGATTATAAATTCTTTTTTTGTAGATGATTTTCCCCAAGATTTCTATGTTGTACAAAGTTATTACCACCAAAACCAGGTCCCTATGTCTTGCTAGTGGAACTGTATAATTCTTGACTCCATAATGCTTGGGAGACTCATGCTTCACTGAAGTGCCATTGATTTTCAACTAAAGTGAAATGCTTTCATTTAATGCTTTCTTCAGAGAATTACAGCTGAGGTTGAAGAGGGTTTGGCTTTTGAAAAATCCATTATTAATTTTACATGGAAAAATTGGGATTTATATATTGAAATTTAAATTCAGAGGTCTCTTACATCAGTAAAATTTGAAATGTTGTTTTAAACTTATTTGTCTTTTCATTTCTCTGAAGTAGGCCTGTTTTGTTTTATACTTTCAAATTCCCTGATTTTTCAAATGATTCTTAGTCTTTTCTGTCAGGATGTAGATGTCTGTTCAGCCTATCGGTACATTTTCAACTTTCTTCTCTATGTGATATTTTAATGAAAAATGCTAAAGAACTTTGGTTCCCTTAAAATGTTTCCAATCTCTTAACCTCTTCCTATTGCATGACAAACCTTTGGTTAGAACTGACATGTAAATACTTTCCCATTTCATCTGTAGAAGTACTACTGGCCAGTCAATTTTAACAGTTTATCAGCTTTAACGCCAATGACTTTCTCTGATCACTTAGAATGCTTCTTAGGTGAATCAATAGGTCCTCAATGCTCTGTGAAGACTTGAGCCCAACGCAATTCTGTAAAACAGAGATAGGACTTTCAGAGCATCTTCTTTTCTGCAACTCAAAACCTGACAACTTTCTGTTTCTGTTTTCTCTGTTTCTGTCTCTCTGTCTCTGTCTGTCTGTCTGTCTGTCTGTCTGTCTGTCTGTCTCTCTCTCTCTCTCTCTCATCTCTCACACACACACACACACACACACACACACACACTTAGATTCAGCCTAGGCTTTTGATCATCCATTAACTTGCATAATAATGGCAGTGATGTCATACAACTTGATTTTTATTGTTATGTTTTTCTGAGTAATAGGAGCGAAAACACAATTTCAAGGAAATGTGATCTATTTGGCCATGGGTACATAACTGAAAGACAGTAGAAGTCAGTTCAGAGTAGTCTCCCGTCTCATTCTCAGAAAAATTCCCCTTGGGCTAAATCAAGCATAGAGAAATTTTGCCTAAATGCATTTTTTAAAGGGAAAGTCATAATCAATTGGGGAAAGGCAACTGATAATGAAAATGGTTTTCTCAAGCATCAAGATAACATTTGCTGCTGTGAATTCTATAAAAAAAAGGTCTTTATATTTCTATAAGAGGCCATGGATATTGCTTTACTTCCCGCTGCTGATTATAATTTTAAAGATGGAAAATCTAGATGGTTCTGTTTTGCCCTGGGAAGCAAATCTTGACTCTGTGGTCAGCCTAATTTCAGGTTTTCCTCTCTAGTCTCCAAACTTTACCTAGAGAGAGAATATACAGGACTCATTTCTTCCAATATTACTGTGTATTTTTTATTCTTAGTTCTGGGATATTGTAATTTTAAACTTATTACTAGTTGGAAGTTGTATATATTACTAGTCAAGTTATCATTTGCTTGCATTATGATTAACATAATACCTTCTGCTATGGTGATGTGAAAGAAGTTATATATCTATCTTGAAGATGAATGTTGATCAATAAGTGTTTCTGAGAGGTGGAACTCTCAGCTGTGGCTATCCATTGCCTTCTTGCTGGAAATGCAAATGATCATTAGTCTATGAAGTTCTTTCTGTTCAAAAAGATTCCCTTTTCTAATTCTCCATTAGGCTGCTTACTTTGTATGTCTACAATCACCTGCATCTGACAACAGTTTTGTATTAGTGCTTCAAATGCTTTACACCACAGTGACATGAACATTATACTGAAAGCTATGTAACTCAGAGACTGAGGGAATGTTTCTAGAATTGCTCACCTTGGTTTGAGTACCATCCAAACAAAGCTAGCAATGACTTAAGATAGCTACTTACCACCCCCATCTCACCCAAAGTTCTTATCTATAAAGTGGAGACATTATTACCCACCTTTAAAAATTTTGAAGACTGCAGAAGGTGATAGAGTGGAACCTAACATCTAGTAAGTAGTTAAAATGTGGCCCTTAATATATGGTTTGGATATAATAGCAACTACATTGTAAGAAAATAGTTGCTATGTGGTAGCATTAGTGCTAGGCAATATTATTGTGCTATCAATATATGTACTAATGTACTAATCATGCTTTGGAGTTTACAAAGCACTTTTGTATCTTTATTTTCGCATAGTTACCTTTCAACAAAATTTTATTATTGCCACCTTACAGCTTCACATTTATTGCATCTATGTGATAGACGAAAAAGTGATTAGTGGCAGCCAGCAATAGACTACATAGCTACAGGATGATGAAGATGAAACTAGCATTCTTTTGATGTCTCTGTCTTGCCATGTTCCTCCAATATAGTAAAGCCTAGTCCCCACCCCCACCACCCCATCCTCTGTGGATAATGATTAACAGAAAAAAGTAGAGGTTATCCTAGACTTTCTCAGTCTTTATTCTATTTATTTAAAAAGTTGAAGACTGAGTCATGTAAAAGGGGAAGGACCAGTCTTTTGAAAGCAAGTCATATTAATAGAACAGCTTTTTGTAAATCACTGTTATTTAAAATTCATTCTGTGTTCCTCCTGGATGTGTAATAACTTGAGTCATTTATATTTTTTCTTACTCATTCATTCTCACTGGACAAAACTTCTAATTCCTTTGTCTCCCCTGACACACTGTATTTGGCAGGTAATTCGTAATCAGCTCTAATTTTGAAAATGAACATTTGTCATTTGGGACCATCACTTAGATAGTTTAAAAACACTGAACCCGCTGTGCAAACATCTGGGAAACTTGATGATGGGATTGTTTGCTGGGGCCTACAAATCTACCAAGTAAATGACAGAAGCAGCCTTGGAAAAGTTGCTCTAGAGCTCAGCAGAGATGACGATCTGCCTCATAAGAGGTCAAAGAGACCCAGAAGCTGTTTCCATCATGTTGACAAGCACTTTCACCACCGCACACCAGTGGCTAATTGATGCCTTTGAACTTGTGGTCCTATGTACTGTAAAATAAGAAACTTTACCCACAGAAGCACAGACCATTCACTACCTATATGAAGATGGAGTCAGAAGAAAATTTGAAAATGAGGAAAGTCACGCAAAAATTTTAGACTTTGAAAGCTCTTCCTTTGGGAACTGTCAAATGCCAATCAGGTAATTGTTGAAGTTAGCTTTCTTATAAACCAAGAACAAGGCTCTAAGCATTATGGTCACATGTTCCTTAGTAACAAATATATACAGATAATAAGAGTAGTATCATGAAGGATCATTATTATTTTAGATTTAAAAACATGATATGCTCCTTTAAAAGTAATTAACATCTACCACATTCTTATTCAACCTCCTTTTTGTTATCTTTTAATTCATAAAGAAAAGAAGTCTGAAAACCTTAGAGAGATTATCTAGAGAGATTCTTGACTCGAAATACACCCATTAGTTTTGTAGAAGTAGAGAAATGTTAAAGATGCCACTGAAAGGCATTTAAATACATTTAAGAGTTATATTGGTTTAGGTAGGCTCTCACCAGCCATGGGTATTTGACTAATTTCACGGTACCAAGCATGATTTCCCTCATATTGGGTGAGTCTTAAGTACAATTAGGTGGCTGTTATTTACACCCAGGATAAAAGCACCACTATTGTACCTCTGCAAATATCTTGCCTTGGTAGTCATTGTTGTAGTTCATTAGAATTACAGATGGGCAGGGCTATTAATTGCTTTTCTCCCTTGGCAGTTTCCATGCCTCCTTCTGTTGCCATAAGAACTTATCCTCAGGAAGAGACATCCAGGTAGAATACATATAGATTCCTCCAAGTCCAATGTCCAAAGTATATGCTATCTCATTAATAGGGTCATACCTTTTTTTCCCCTGGAAGACACCAAGAGCAATAACAGTAGCCTATGCTGTTGGTGGGGGGAGTTGTCTCTTGGACTCCTCTCACAGAGAGCTGAGTAGGATGTTCCCCATGTTTGTCACTATTTTTGTTTGTTTTCCCATCCCAATCAAAGTTTTCTTGCCCTCCCCTCATCTTAGTTCCTCCTCCAACAATCCCTTCCTCCCCACTGTTTTTCTTCAGATAAAGGCTCACCTGCTTCCCACTGATAATCAGCCAAGGTATACTAAGTTTCAGTGATAGGCTCCTTGTCTGCTATTAAGGCTGGATGGCAGGAGGAATGGGTCCCCAATGCAGGCAACACAAGCAGAGACAGCCTCTGCTCCCACTGTTAGGAGTCTTACAGGAAAACCAAGCTACACAACTGTCACATGTATGTAGAGAGCCTAGGTCAGTCCTATGCAGGCTCCCTGGTTGTTAATTTAGTCTCTGTAAGCCCCTATGAGCCCAGGTGTCTTGGTTCTGTGGGTTTTCTTGTAGTGTCCACGACACCACTGGGCCTTACAGTTCTCCCTCTCTTCCCCATGATTCCAAGTTCCACCAAATGTTTGGCTGTGGGTCTCTGCATCTGTTTCCATCAGTTACTGAGTAAATTGTCTCTGATGGCAGTTGAGCTACATATTGCTCTATTAGGAGTCATTTCTTTGACATTAGTTTGTTTTTCTTTTTTTTTTTTTTTTTTTATAGGCCAACAGTGCTTTATTCATTAACCAGTATGAGCAGTATGAGGAAAATATTTACAGAATGACATCTCCCATCACCTCCTCTTTTCTGTCTAAATAAAAAGAAGGGTTTTAACCTTAACAAAGCAAAATATATAACACAACAATTATCAAGTAAAATCACAGTTAACAATATTTAGTTCATTAACATTTAGCAAGATTTGAAGAAAATATTTCATCATCTCTCCTATCTTTGTGAGTCTAAAGTCCTATATGTAACTTATCTCTAATCCTAACTAAGGAAAACTGTAACCATAACTATCTGTCTTCAACTCCTTCAAAGACCACAGAACGATAATATATAAACTCTAGAAATGACAGAGACAACTCACTGCCTGGTCAGTTACCCAAAGTTGTTCTTCTATAATTTTCCATCTTCAGCCTATAGGCCATAATATGTCTGGCAGACTCTTCAGCAAAGCAGGAAACTTTAAACTGTCCACCTGTATTGGCAGTTTGCCAGTCACTTTTCTCTGTGTCCTGTAGACTGTCTGGCAGACTCTTCCATAAAGCAGGAACCCTGTAGCACTGTCCATCTTGTTTCAGCAGTCACTTTCCTGTGGGCCCTGCATGTCCAGTTTATAGATCATAAAGTCAAACAGTCCAGACAAGAGCAGTATCTCTTGACATATAGAAAGCTAGTCTTGACATATAGAAAGCAAACTTCAAATGTTTCTTCTATGCCCATATTCCTTTCTTATGTAGATGGTATTGCCAGGAGTAGTTATGTCTCAGTGTCAAGCAAAACCCTAAACCATTTTAAATACCATATTCTGTAGGTCTTTGAAAGTTTTGAAGAATGCGTATTCATCTCCAATACATCTCTGTATATATAGAAAACCGAACTAACTTAACTCTAAGTTTTGACTATCATAGGTAACTATCTATAATCTGTAATAATTTATACATTTTTAAATGAGCTCCATAAACTCAATACCTAAATAAGAGGAAAAATATACATATCACAAAATTGAAATTAAGTTTGTATTGATAAATGAAAATCCATTCCAAAACAAAGTATACATTTCTATACCATAATCCCCTTTTGACCTTGAAAAAGATTGATTGTGGTAATTCACCCTTTATAACCAACCCCATATAATGAAAACAAACATTTATTAACAATATTTGGGAATTTGGGCGTTGTTCTTTCCAAACTACTTCCTGCTGGTAGGGGGCACTGTCATAGGGATCCTAAGAAGACACAGAAATCCTGGCTGTAGTCTGCAAGGCTCCTTTGTCAAAACTGTTTTGAATGTTTGATCTCCAGGGACTCTGTTTCAGGGGGTCTGGATTGATCAAATCACATTAGTCTGGAAGGAATCCACAGCTTTTGATTTTCTGTGGAAACTAAAATAGAAATCCTTTTCCCCAGTAATCTGTCCTTAGACTTAAATTTTGAAGTCAAAGCATTTTTAAAATCTATATATTGAATTAATCCAGCAGCATTTCTTTTTATTAATAAAATAATTTAAAATATTACATGTTGATCTCAGTTTCCTCTCCCTCCCTCTCACCCTCTTCCCCCCTCACATGCATCCTGACCAATCTTTCCTCACATCCCCCACCCCCACTCCACATGTAGGGCTATGCTATCCAGGTGGGGTCATGTAAATCTGTCAAGTCATCTGAAGTAAGGACTAGGACTTCTCTCCTGTCTCTATGTTAAGACAGTGTCTCTTCATGGGGGATGTGCCCGTAAGGTCCTTTTGTGCATCAGTAATATATACTGGTTCTACTGTCTGAGGTCCCTGAGACTGCTCAGTCCTTCTAGCTGAGACCCATATTCAGGGGGTTGAGTCAGTCCCATGCTGGATTCCCAGTGATCAGTCTGGGGGGTGGCATTAGCTCCTCCTTGTCAGGTCAGCTGTCTTTGTGTGTTTCTGCAACCTTGTCTTATCCTCTCTCTCTGCATCTGGATTTCAGTTAGACTCAGTGTTTAGTTATGTGTGTTTGCTTCTGTTTCCAACAGGTACTAGATGAGGGCTCCATGATGGTGGATAATTTAGTTGATGATCTCACTATCAGGGAAGGCCATTTATGGTAGCCTTACCACTGTTGCTCAAATTATTAGTTGGAGTCAGTCTTGTAGGTCTCTAGACCTTTCTTTAGGTTCAGTTTTCTCTTCAAACCAATAATGGCTTCCTCTTTCATGTTCTCTCTCTCTCTCTCTCTCTCTCTCTCTCTCTCTCTCTCTCTCTGTCTCTCTCTCTCTGACTCAATCTATCTAGTCACACATGCTTTCCTCTCCTGCCCTTCTCTTTCTACAATGGGCCCCATACTGCTGGGATTTTTATGGAATGCACTAACAATATATCATATGAAGTCAACCCATGAGAACACTGGAAACTGAAGTAGTATTTTAAATGAGACCTTTTCTTGATAATTAGTATTTATATTAGCCATTTTCCATGTTGCTGTAACAATGTGCTCTAATTAAAGCAACCTAGAGCAGAAAAGGTTTATTTTGGCTACCAGTTCAAGAGACTCCTGGCAAAGGAGTCATGATGTGTTTGGTGTCATCATGTCTATTTTCAGGAAGAAGAGAAGAAAGAATGCTTATGTTGAAGTTGCTTACTTCTTTTTATACCATCTGGATTAAAGTCGGTCTTACCACCTCAATTAACTAACATAATTAAGAAAATTCATCACAGGCAAACCTAGAAGCTAACCTAATCCAGATAATACTTAATAGGCATTCTCAGAAGTTTTTCTGGTGATTCTTGATTGTGTCAACAGGTCAAGCCATGGTAACATCACACTATTTTATGATGTCAGGATATCAAATGTTCTTTAGCTGATACATGGGAATCAGACTTTACTTTTTTGGTGGTCTGTCACTGTGGATGGAAAGTTGACTTCGTTTTACACAATCATTCAAGTTGATTTGCTGTTTTCTTCTTAGTGCACCTTACTAAAGATTTTGAAGTCTAGTTTGATGTTAACAGAAACGCTATAATCAATGTGTAATTACTATCACAGTACAGTAATGGAATCTCATATAGTGTTTAAATATTTCTACTTATCTTAAAATAATTTTAAAATAGCAACAAAGGTATAATCAATATAATGATCAATGGCTCAAAATTGTAGCTTTCTCCAAAGATCAAAGTTTCTTCAAAATATAAGTCACAAAGCTAACATTGCTTTAGTACAGAGTATGGATTGATGCCACAAGATTAAGTGAGCATCACTAATGTGCTTAGATGGAATCATATCATAGTCAATTCTATTTCTATCCTTGCTCTATTACTCAGCCCTTAAGATGATGTCACTGTGGGTTTACTTTGGTCTAAGATGCATGCATTACAATATGGATATGTGTGTATCTTATGATACATGGAGATAAAAAATATATATAGATCAAGGATGATTTCAACAGAAAATTTGGTACCTGATGGCAACCGATCTAAATCATTTTTAATTCAAACTGACTATTGTCTTATGATTCAGTCATTTAGCTAAGTAGCTAAATGGATTTTGTCAGTGCAGTAGACACTCTCAATGTCTTTTAATGTTTTGTCTTACATGAAGGCTGAATTAAAAGGCATTCAATTGTGGTTGCTTCAGACACAAAGGATGATTCATCACCCAAGTGGTATCAACTTCTGTTACAGTTTGTCTTGGGTAACTGTTAAGTGCTCTCTATAAAAATCATTCACATGCATCTATTCTTTCCTTATCATTAAGGTACTTTAACACAAAGGGGTAGATTTATGCATCATAACCACAACCTGTTTTTTGTTGGTCCTTTGTAGGAAAATTTCTTTGTATTGGAAAACTAGCTGTAGAGGCTATTTAAAATCTTTAGCTGTTGATGAAATTTACCTATATTTTTTTTGTTTACTGGAAGTTTAAGAACTATGCTTTACCTGAAAACCAACTGTTAAAAAGGCAGGGAAGCAAGGTAGAACTGCAGTCACATGACCTCTCTCCCTTCATCATCTCCTCTTTGAGCATCCTGCAATTTCCCTTTACATTAAAGTTTAAGATTTGGACTGCTGGTAGAGAATTGTTCTTTTGGTTAGAGTTTAATGTTTGCTGCACATCAGAAAACAAAAGCTTTTGAGACATTGTTCTTCCTAGAGCACTTTTTTGACTAAAGCAGACAGTGCTTAAAATGTTACCATGATATAATGACTTTCACTGAGGTGCGGACAAAATGGCTCTGTGGTTTGTTTGGAATCCATAGTTTAAGAATTTGTAATCAATAGTAGCTAAGATATATATATATATATATATATATATATATATATATATATGTTGTGGGTGGAAATAAAAGTAACTCCCATCACTTTCAAGCCTAATGTACAGTTTTGATAGGTTAGGTGTTGTATGAGGTACCAGAGAGATGAAGCTGAGTAAGCCCACACTTCAACCTTTGAGTTGGATGAGAACTATCCATGTACTAGCACTGATGCTGTTATTCTCGGCAATGTAGAGGAGAAAGAAGCAAATAGACAGTTCTTCTGTTGTCTGATTATATTCCACCCCACTCTGGTGACTGCAATATGGACACAGTGTTTCAGAGAGAAATAGTTGTGGACTTTGCAGCAAATGTGCAGTTTAATCATTTTCTTCATGAACGGACACTGAGGAAAAAATGGTAGGCCAAACCTAGGGATGTTTTCTCTATTGATTCAGAGTAAAATACGTAGTTGTGTGGGAATATAGAAATATTGGAGTTTGGCTGAAAACAATGCAAAATAGTTGTAAGTTTCCATATTACTGTTTCAAGAGCTCTTTGTTCTTATACATGCCTCCTACATCCCCAACTTTAAGCGACTTTCCAATTCGTAACCCTAATCAAACTTTTTATTTTCTATTTTTCCCATTGAAAACACACTAATAGCTGTCCAGTAATTTGCTGACAATGAATGGATAATGCCAATGAAATACATGTAATCTCAAGGTTCGTAGTTAGCATCCACAAATGAGAGAAAATATATGCTCCTACAAATGGCCTATTTTCTGTAATGTAAAAGTTATATTTAATAAGCAGTAGACTTTAGAGTCTATAAGACCAGTATTTCTATGGGAAAAGGGAGGGGCAATGTAGAGTTCACATGCACCTGTACAAACTTAGTGATGGATTCATGCAAAAATAAAGATTAAAATGAACCTCAAACACAGAAATTGTTGGCAAAAGTGTCTTTAAGTTTGTCCCAATCTTTTAAGCTAAGCCCTGGTGATTCTAGAAATGAAAAAGAGTCCCTTCAAAGAGAGAGTTAGGAAACCCCATAGCCTTGATAAAAACACATCAAATGAGATGCTAACACCCCACATTGATCACACTCAGAAAGCCTGACTGAAGATGTTTATCCTAATCCTCCAATCCAGACACTTCCTGAGATATGGTCAGTAGGGGTAATTACTCCAATACATAAAAACAGAAATGCTCTCAACCCAAACAGCCAGAGAGTTCTACATTAGCTGCACTGGCAGTAAACCCTGACGCTGCATCCTTGGTGAAGGAATAAAGCAATGTTGCACGGGTGACAGCAACATCCATAAATCCAAATTGGATTCCTCCCTTGAAAATGAGCCACAGACTTCATCTCTCCCTAGATTGCTGCATATTAACAAATATGTGGGGAAAAAAAATCCAACTGGGAGGAGAAATTTTCCTTGCTTTATTAGAGTTTAAAATCGTCCTGGACTCAATCTGGCACCAGAAGTGAATCCATGACTACTACAGATGGAATGGATGGAAAAACAAATGACATATATCAGTTCCTGTATCAATCTGTCAATTGAAGGATGGAAATAAGCATAAATGGATGCTTTCAAGCAAGAAAGTGAGACAAGGACACACATCTCATAGCTTAATAGATGCTAGGATGAGTTGCTCCTGAAGTTGGAGAAGTACCCAAGCTCAGGGCTTCTGGTAAACCAAAGAAAAACAGCCTATCAAGGCACAGCAAGGGTTGGGTGTGTGTGGCATTTACATCATTAATGTGGGAGCAAAGCAAAAGAAGTTAGTCACACATTAGTAACCAAGCTCTCTAGATCCATCTGTGGAACAGTCCTTAGACTATTTTATTGATGATATGATAGAGCAATGATTGATAATAACACACAATATGGAAAGCAGCATGCCTGGTTGATCATTAAAATGTGAATGACAAGAAATAACAGATTGCATTGTGCTTAAGTCAATGAATTTTTCTGGAACCCAAAATATATGACATGTCTCCAGTTTGGGGATTGCATAAAGTCTTTTTTATTAATTAAAAATATTTTCACATGATATATTTGGATGATATTCTTTCCTCTGTCCAAATCCCCCCTACCTTCCTACCAACCCAACTTCATGTTCTTTCCTTTCTTCTCTTAAAAAATAAATAAAAATTTTAAAAACCACATAAATAATGAGACAAAAATGATACTAAAACAAGCAAACAAACAAAAAGCTGCATGAAAAACATGAGTTCAATTTATGCTGGTCAACACCTCCTGAGTATGAGGACTGCTGTGGAATGTAGTTGTTAAACCCAGTGGCAATCCATTGAAGAGAAATATTTTTTTTTCTTTCCTGGCAGGTATCTATTGCAAATTGTTTCTTAGTAAGCAGTAGGACTCATACTGGGATCCTTTTGTGGTTGTTTTGATCTTATGCATGTTTTATATGTGCTGTTATAATCTCTGGTAGGTCAAATGTGTGTCAGCTCTTTTGTGTCTAGAAGATGCTATTTCCTTGGAGTCATCCAATGTTTCTGGTTCTTGTAATAATTCTTTGGCTTCTTGAGAGTAGGTGTTAAATGTAATCATTTTATAAAGAAAAATACAGATTATAAAACTCTCCTTTACACAAATATCTCAGGTGACAAATCCTTCATGTTTCTGAGAATGATCCCCAAGTTTCCCTCCTAGCCAAGAGCATCACTTCTATGTATAGAGATGTACAGTAGTATGCAGCAAATGCAAACTTTCTTATGTGTAGCATGTTAAATTCAAAGCTGTACAGGGTCTGCCCAGAGCAATTATGTAACAAACCATAGCACCATAGGTATGCATATGCTCAGATCATAGTTTCTTATTCATACCCTTAAATGACCACAATTTGAAAAAGGAAACTAAATGGCAAGAGAAAGAGGAGCAGGGAAAGGAAAAGAGAGAAGAGCAGAAGAAAGAGGAGGAGTAGGACGGGAAGGTGGAGGGAAGAGAGGAGTTGGAAGAAGGAGAGGAGGAGCAGAAGAAGAGAAAAGAAGAGTCAACTACAAAAGGGTCAGAAAGTAAAATTTAAAAATATACATGTATATATTATATATATATATATATATATATATATATATATATCTTTTTACATAATCCTGGGTAATGGTCTCTATAAGATAATTTTCCTTCAAAGTTTTGACATGCTGCTAATTAATACTCATATTTGAGTCTTAATTCCTTCACAGCTTCTCGATCCTAAGGAGCACTGAAAAAAGTTATGAATTATTTTTAAAAATATTGAGATCCCACTACTTCCTAGGTACAATAAGGACTACAGAGGTTGAATGAGGATCAAGTGGGAAATAATGCATGAAACAAGTAAAAAACAAAACAACTTCAAGTAAGTATTGTTCAACTGAGAGTATAGGTCAGTAAAGAATATTCTTATTAAAGATCAAAGGGGTTGACTCAAGGAATAAAGGACAGGTAGAGTTATCTGCAAAGGAAGGACAAATGCATTCAAGGCTGATGGAAGATCAGGTTTAACAAACAAACAGGGTTGACTGTTTCCTGCAGAGAATGTTACAGAAATACTGTGTATTCTGAAGGATGAAGGAAGCAAAATCAGAGAGGTGGGCTCACGGATGTATCTTAGCTATAGGGCTCTGGGCTTTATAAATTAAAATATGAAGGCAGTGTAAGAAGAAACCTCGGGAGAAATTTATATGGAGGAATCATATGGGAGAGAGAAGACTGAGAGTCTCTTTTCCCTGCAAAGAAGATATATATGGGCAAAATGGTCTAGGGTCCATGAGAAAACTTTTGGAGGTGGGACCAGCTGGGTATGGAGAGATCATGACCAGTTGCAAATGCAGGGTATATTGTACAAGGTGATAGGGATTTCTCATGATCTTAAACTGTTTTAAACGCTTCAAAATGTAAGTCCAGAATTAAGTCATTAATGTACAGGGTTTCAACCTGTAGAAACATACCTGAATTGGAATAGTATGAAAACAAATGTTAGACCCCAAACAGTTACTACTTTTAAGGTAAAAAGAATTATGAAACTACTCATATTTTTGAGATCTTAAAAAGGAAACTTTAGATGCATTGAAAGTAAAATATTTCATTGTTACTATAAATGATGTAATCTGTGCTAATAAGAAAATATGTTGGTCACAGTTTTAGGTTAAAGATAGATTACAGATGAATATCTATACTGATAAAACTTTTAGAAATGAAGAAAATGTACAAATATATACACTGCCTATGGAACAACTTGAATATTAACTCACAAAATATTTATAATGGACTTTTTTAGGAAAACAACAAATACATTGTCAATAGGATAAATGGACATTCAGGACCTACTCTAGATGGGTTTGTTGTTTGTTTGTTTGTTTTGTTTTGTTTTTTACAGCCTTTGGTTCTTTTGGAATTGTATTAGAATATACAGGTATCAAATCATCATTTCTAAACTTCCCACCAGTCTACAACGTTATTGTCAGATTGCACCAATGCCCCAGAGATTTTCTGTTAAAATCAGAAGTACCTGTGTAGTACTCTCTAATAAGATCATATTTGTTTAAATGTTTTGGGTGGCTCTGGTTTTATTTATTTTCTCAATATAATTTTTACATTTTCATCAATGGAATTTTCATAAGATGGTGTTGCCATAAGGGATAACTATAGATTGTGTACTCTGGGAATTTTGTTCTACACATGTGCATTGTTTATTATGCTTCTCTGATGTTAACATGTTACATTCACCCATCTGTTTTCATCACTTGTGTTATTTAATGCCGCTTTGCTTATCTGTAAAGATCTAGATGAAAGATCACAAACTTGAATTATTTTCATTTTCTGGCTAAGCTATTCCAGTTACTTTACAAAAGTTCATGTGGTAATTATTCACTCTGCCATAAAAGTTGTTATTATAGCTGCCTTATGCCCATTCATACACTTTTTTTTTTTACTAATTCTTTCTTTTTTCTGTCTCTACTTAATTCTCTATTCTCTACTGTTTTTTCATATTAATGTTGTTCAGTGAGTAAATTATCCATTCACTTAAAAATTAGCTTTTAAATCCTACAAAACACTAGACATTGATGTCAAATTCTTAAAATGAATTTGACAGAAAATGTTTCTCAAGGAATCTAAAGCCTAATTGTAACATAGAAACAAAAATACAAAATCTGTGCTTACAATTGTTTTTAGTGTTTTACAATATTGATTTTACCTGACATATACAACAAAATTATGAAATAGTAAGTCATTTTTCCTATGTTATCACAACTTCTAGTGTTGAGATAGTATCATGAGCATATAGGAAATTGGTATAAAATCTCAAGAACTCCTGTTAGAATGTAACTGATACAAAATCTAAAGAGACAGATGAATGGGCTTAGTGGATGTACAGCATGGACCAGGGAGGATATTCAGGTGGGCCATCAGGTCAAACATAGGTAGGGGATCAGAAAATAGGCTTTGAAGAGGAACCAAATAAAATTAAAGGCTAGAACCCAATGGGATAAAGTTAGGGAGCATGTGAGAAACTATCTCTAGAGTGAGACCCAGATCCTTGGGAATATTTGGCTTTCTTTTCCAAATTTCTGCTGCTATTTATTTAATCATTGCATGTTACGTGATCTTGCTGTCCTACTAATTGGGTAGTGACTAAGGGTTGTGTGATGCCTGACATTATTGATGAAAGCCATAATGGGGTGTTTATATGTAGAGATTTACTGAGTAGCACTTGGGCATGTTCTCAGTCTTAGACAAGGGTATCCTCCTCTGAGCTGCAGTCTTTAGGGACCTCTTCTCTACCTGTTATTTGATCTTATAGCAAACCTCCTTCAAGAGTGAGACTTTGACAGGATATTCTTCCCATATATCATTAACCCCAACTAAAAACCCCAGAGATATCTTAAGTCCTAGTATTTTCTGCCAAAGTATTTTTTTCTTAGGGATTCTTCTGTGTGACTCTCTAAAGATGTATTCAAGGGGTCTTTCTGTTTGCAAATTGAGCTAGATAACATATGCTATTTTCAATAAACACAAGCTTATAACTTTTCTAATAGCAATGGAATAGTTTGCTTAAATGTCTTCTGTTGAATGTCACCTAAAATATTTCTAATATCACTATTCTTTTTACCTGGAAATGTTGAAAATTTGGGGGCAGTGGCATATCTGCTTCTCTATTAGTGTAATTTGGGCATATTTCTACAGATTGGATCTCTACGATTAATGTGGGGAAAGCTTTGTGAGATATTCCCATGTTTTCAACATAAAAGCAGTATCAGCCATATATCATTACACCACAAACAGGAAACAATGAGGCAGACTGCAACTGGATGTTGCCATGGGACAGTGATAAAGAGGTAGATATTCTGGTATAGAATCCATATGAGTCTAAGCATTGCCATTTCAAACCTGGCTTTCTTGGCCATTGTGAGGTATACCAATTAGTGAAGTAAGATCAAGAGCATATGAAAGCCTGTTCATATGGTTTCAGGAGATACATGTTTAGTTTCTTTTACAACTCAGTGTTAAGTGGCATTGTATTGGCCACTGGAAAATGGATATGGCACATAATTGATATACAAATGTCTACAGTAAACTCACTTTTTACTTCTTCTCCTAAGAGTCCACATCCTGTAATTGATAGAAATTTGTCAGATTATGTACTTTCATAGGGCAAATTATCAGATTTCCTCTGTACAACTTCAAGTTGTCTTTTTGAGACATAAGTAAGATATAATGTTGAGCTCTATAGAAACCAGATGTAACTGGAGAAAACTATAGTATTATAATATGAGAAACTACATAGATTGATATTTGGGACTCTATTCTGGAAATCTTAACAAACCCAGGTATCTTACAAGGAAATCTTTGACTTCTATATCTTTCTTTCTTTCTTTCTTTCTTTGTTTCCTCTCCTTTTTTTCCTATTTGAGACAGAGACAGGGTGTTTCTCTGTGTAGCTTTGTAGACCAGGCTTGCCTTGAACTCACAGAGACCTACCTGCCTCTGCCTCTGCCTCCTGAGTGCTGGGACTAAACAAGTTTACCACCATTGTTCAGGAATCCTATTTCAATTAGGAGTTTAAATAAATATTTATGAAATTTGTATTTTGAAGCTCAAGTTAATTTAAGAATAAAATACTACCTATATTCCACTGTCTACAAGTAAAATCATGGAAATTATTTTAAAATAATGGTTGTCTTAGAGATTCTGACTGAGGAGATCATGGTAAGAGCTCAAAATTTCAAGTTTTACCAAACTGATCAGTTCTTTTTGATGAATGAACCTCATAGTACTTTAAAAATATTAGTAGGTCATCAAAAACATAAACCTGTTATCAACATATATATTCATATATATGTGTAAGTGTATGTGTGTTTAGCATAATATACATATATGCATATATATATACATATATATATATTAGTTCATTGAGAGCATTGGATGTGTTTTGATTATAATATTCACCACTATCCCAACTCTTCACAATTCCATTTCCCTTTCCACCCATTTTGTGCCTATTTTTTTTTAAATCTGTCAACATCAATTTGTCCTGCCAAATATTTTTGGATGTATGGTCTCCTACTGGAATTCTATTGACTTACCAGTGGCTACACTTTTAAAGGAAACTATCCCTGCCCTTTCTCCGAAGCTAACAATTGTGAATAGATCCTTCACTAGAAAAGAGATTGTGTGTCCAACTCTCCTTTCTATTTTTGGGCTTGCACAAGTTTTGTTCATGCTGTCACACCACTTTGAGTTGAGATGTGCAGTTGTTCTGCTGTGTCTAGAACACATCATTTCCTTGGAAACATCCACTGCTTCTGTCTCTCTTCTGCTTCTGGATCTTAAAATTTGCCTGCTGTCTTCTCTGCAACAATCCCTGAATCTTCTGAGGAAGGGGTGCAACATATACATATATACATAAATACATACATACCTACATGTATGAATACATACATCACATAGGGTTGAATACTCTTCAAACACATTATCTGCACCCAGGTTCTTGTGGATGGCAGTGTCAGTAGCAGCTTTGTTCTTCATATTCTGTGATTCATGTATGTGGTGTCTTCAGCAATGAAGTCTTACAATCAAATTCCAACGTGTAACTAAGCACAAAAGCAAACATTGGAAACATTGGTAACATTTGTAGATCAATAGGACTGCATTAGCCAACAGCTCAAAAAGAAATAACCCTTTCGAGTAACAGGCTTTTTATTGTTAGCATCTGATATCTATTAGGGCTATTGTTTGTCCTGTTATAGGGTAACTCTCTTTACATTTGTTTTATGTATGTCTGTGTGCATGTTGTAGAATGATCTATATGGCATTTTAAAAAGGTCTTTAAAGGTTATTCTAATATAGGTATATCAATGAGGATAAATAAATAGACTAGTATCAACTTGTTGGAGTAATATTTCTGACTACCAACACATGGGTTTTATGGTCTGGAACACATCTTCTTTGAATTTGTTCTTTAATGCTCTAACTCTAACTGGGAGTATATTTGGAACAAGGCCAAATCGCAGTAATTAAAGTTAAGTAAAATTTACTAATATAAAGAGAAAAGAACCCCAAGAGTGTGGCTACACAGAGAAAATGCAGTAAGTAAATGCAGCAATATTGGAAGTAAGGTCTCATCAAAAACCTATCTTGATGGCACCTTGACCTTGATGTCCATCCTCTAGAAAACCCTTGACGTTTCTATTGCTACCTTGTTATAGAAGACTTTGGGACAAATTCTGCTGCCTAAAAAATTCTTAAGATTGATGATTGGTAGACAGAGTCACCATGATGTCTGACTTTACCATTGCATCATAAAGATATTTCTGCAAGAATTTTGATCATACCAGTAAGAAGGTCAATATTTAATTACATCCACAACTGACACTGGGAGTATTTTTATTGGCTAGATCTAGTGCTCTCCTTTCTTCCTTGTTCTGTCTCACAGTTCAGATTTTAGAAAAGCATCTGCCTCATTTCTGTGGATGTAGGAAACACAGGCAGGAGCTGAAGATGAGGGTAGTACCTACTGAGTACCATCTTAAGTCAATGTCCCTCCAGCTGTGGCTTCACAAAAATAGGACAAATGGGAATGAATGATGCAGAAGGATCTCTTTCCCATGGAAATTTATGGCAGGTAAAAGAGTTGTTTTCCTCCAGGAGGTAGAATGCTTGATTAATAGAGGAATTTTACCTCTTGACCTCAATGGATAACTGAATGTCTACACTTATTAAAATAGATGTAGTAGCTTCTATAAAATGTAATTCAATGTTCCCTTCTTTGGAATACTGAATATTTCCCCTACTCACTTTTCAATTGTGTGTATCTGTTATAAGTAAGTTAGTTTTAAGTAAGCTATTTCTGAAAGCCCAAGGAGGTATATTTTTCACATTTCCTTTTATTTGCAATGGTATAAAAGGAAACCTCTGTCTCAGTCACTATGATTATTAAGTCATTTCTCCACAGGTTTCCAGGGACCGTCTGCTAACTAATTTCCATTTTCAGTGGCTGATGACTGTGTTCATTCAACTAGAGTGATGGAGTTTCTTTTCAATGGTTTTAAAATAGGGTCTTTTATAGAAGGTTTCTGCATATCACTGTTGAAGGTGCAGTATGCCATTTGTTTTTGTTAAAAGTTTCATTCAGGTCATAAATGACTGACAACGCCTACATGGCAAGTTCCGCCCTAATTCCTGAGAGTTTAATGCTGCCGGCATTTAGCCTTCAAGTATCATACCGAGTGGAAAGGGAGAATATTTATTGTTAGTTAGGATTGTTCCTTTATTGCCAAGTACTTTATTCAAGTTACCTTGTAATGTTAGTCCCATTTTTCAGCTGAATAAACTAAGGACCTGAAGTTAAGGCCTGCTAACCTGGTAATAGAGTGGTGAAAAACAAGGAAATTACATCAATTTTTGCTATTAGAAGGAATCAGGTTTTAATTCCAGATCTGTGTGACATATTGTGGTCCCAAATAAAGTATGGCCTTTGACCACCTTGTTAAGTCCTAGCAGCTTTACGTGGAAATTATTGGTTGATTCTTTCTACAAGCTTATGCATAGGTTAGCAATGTAAACAAAAGCATTATATTTTAAAATGTTTACCAGTGTTTTCTTTCCTGTATTGCATATGCCTTATGATTTTTCTTGCCAAGACATTCCTTTCACTGTTTATCAGGTGAAGTCGATAGAGTTGTAGGGTTTTGTTGTTGGCTTATTTTTACTGAAAAGTTTGGCTCCCTGGGAAGTTGTAAGGTCTTTAGTAGCAGAAGCAAGGATGCAGAACTAAAGTTTCCCTGCTTGGAATGGGAAATTTTGATAATGATGGCTGAACCATATTGGATGCTTAATATACCCCACACCCTTTACATAATCTCCATGTGAATTGGTGAACTTTTTTCTTTATAAACAGGAAATGTAAACCCCAGAGACATGGGTAAAGTGCGTAAGTTCACACATTGACAGATGTACACTCCAACATCAGCCAGTTCAGCTGTCTAGTGTTGTGTCTTGCAATATAAAACATTAACATTAATTGTAGAGAAGATAAAAGAACTAAGAAGATACTATGTACTATTTCCTTATATGAGACTTCATAGTTTCTCAATCACTTTTCAACTCTATTCCAGAGCAAAGAAAGAAGAAAATAAAGGTATGTTTAGAAGGTATCCAACAGTAGAGTGCATTTATTCTCTATTGCTAAGTAGATAAAAGGTACAACAACGTCTTAGGTAGAAAATGCTTTATAGTTGATTTAAGAATTTATTCCTGCATTAAGAAGAACTACTTGTGATTAAGTTCTGTACATAACAAAACCTCTAAGTCATACAAACTCAAATAATAAACATTCACATCATTCACATTTAGCCCAAGTACTTCAGTTATCCAACAACTCAAAAGAGGGCTTCTCGTGTTCAGTATTAGGATTTGTGAAGTGGTTTTTGCATCTTGGAGGCTGTGCCATCAGCCAAGTGAGAAAAACATATTAAAACTCTGTGTGTGTGTGTGTGTGTGTGTGTGTGTGTGTGTGTGTGTGTGTGTGTGTGTTTGTGTGTGTATTGAATTTTGTGCATTAAAATATTGCTTTGAGGTAAATGATTACAAATACATTCCTTTCATCTTTTTCATCTATCCACATTTTTATTTTTACCTACCTACTCCCCTTCTTTAACTATCTCCCTCTATATTCCCTAAGGAGCCCCCATTGTCCCTTCATTTTCAGCTTAATAGGACCCTTTTATACCCAATTACCATACTCCCACTTTATTCTGCATTTGCCTCCCTCCTCCTGACTAAGCTTGGATTCATATGCTTGTCCACACTAAGACATCATCTTAGTTCAGCTACTCTTAAAAGGCCCAATCTATAGAATGACATTCTTGGTATTTAGGCTCTTGGTATATTAATTGTGTAATTTAGTTCCTAACACCAACTTTCCACAAAAATTTGTCTGTGCTATTGCACTGCTTGATAGCATTGTGGGACCAGAAAAGTCCCAGGGTCATAATTGTCATCAGGGATTATTGATCAAGCATCTTCTATGTGACAGACTACCTGTCAGGATCTGTAGCATCATAAGACACAGCAAGGTGAAAAGCTTTTCATTAACTCATTTTTTGAATTTAGAAATGCTGCACCAGACAATCTATTTCTCTTTCCCTTTATTGAAATTTATCCCTCTGTAGAGATAGAGAAGGATCCAAATACTTAAATTATACATGAGCCCAGTGCCTTAAACATAAGAAGTATTTGATAAATATATGTGATATGAATGAATATGAGAACAAAATATTACTGTTGAAGTCCCATGTGATTGAGTCTAGCTTATGTTAGCTGCTGTGCAACCCTGGCTACTCATGTAACATCTCTTTAAAATGAAGATGCTGCTTATTTACAAAGCTGTATTGAAAAATATGTCACCAGTAAAGAGTAAATTATTAAATCATAATCACATTGCACAGTACTTCTTTTTAGAAATCATATTGATATCACTTGAAAATACTTTTCATTAGCTTCATGTGGATTCATTTCACTGAGGATTTGGTCTTCCAGTATGCCAGAGTCCTATGCACAGCTCTGTTTTCCACACTAATATTATTTTTGCTGGAGTCCAATGGCACCAGAACACTATCTCATCAAAACGTGCCATGTTGCATACCATTATACGCAAGATTTTCTCTTTTACCCATTCATTTACAGCATTGGTTCTCAACCTTTCTAATACTGTGACTCTTTAATATAGTTCCTCATGTTGTGGTAACCCCCAACCATAAAATTATTATTCTTATAGCTACTTCATAATTATAATTTTGCTAATGTTATGAACCATAATATAAATATCTACATTATCTAATGGTCTTAGGTGATCCCTTTTAAAGGGTCATCTGACTCCTGAAGAGGAGGCAACACACAGGTTGAGAAACACTGATTTAGAGGAATTAGGGAAGGCTCCTCCTGTGTCTGCAGAGCAATATAAATATCTTTTGAGATGTTTAAAATATTGTTAGTGTTGGCAATAGGAATAGTCCATAGATGGAAAGATATATTTTAAGTGATTTGGTTTATTTATTTATTTATTTATTTATTTATTTATTTATGTTGAATTTAGTTCATGCTGTGTTGCTAAAACAAAATAATCCAAAATCTCATTGCTCAATAAAGTTCATTTCTGATTTTCACTATACACTTAAATGAAGTGGGATTTTTTTTTGCTTTACTTTTTCATGCACTAAGGCAGCAAAGACTTTCCTCTGACATATGCCTATAATGGAAGTAGGAGCTAATAGTAAACTGTATTATCTTCATATACCCTTAATCATAAAATTTCTTCCAGGAGGTAACCTTGGCTACTTCTTCTAACATCTTCTAGATGAAAGCAAATGACAAGACTATTGTTCTCTTACCACATTCCAAAAAGAAGAGAAGTGGAAGAACCATTGGGCTGTGACAAAGCCCATCACTTATAAATTTACTGAATCGTTTGCATGTTATGAGAACCTACCCTGTAAATAAAAAAAAAATAAATAAAACAACAAAATTTTCCCAAGCATTGCAGATGTAGATGAGGATAGACACAGCCCTTTTCCCCCCAAGCTTCATGTTGTACTGTTTAGTATTCTGTGGTTATGTACATCATGAAGAATAGCAAGCAGAAAAGATGGGTATAAATGGTCTTGGTAGAGAGAAGAAAAGACCCAGAAGAAGAAGGAGGAGGAGGAGGAGGAGGAGGAGGAGGAGGAGGAGGACGATGATGACGACGATGACGACGAGGAGGAGGAGAAGGAGAAGAAGAAGGAGAAGGAGAAGGAGAAGGAGAAGGAGAAGGAGAAGGAGAAGAAGAAGGAGAAGAAGAAGAAGAAGAAGAAGAAGAAGAAGAAGAAGAAGAAGAAGAAGAAGAAGAAGATTTTCTTACCAAAACCTCGAGAGATAGTAGTAAGCGAGACAGAGAAAGCAAGGCAAGAGAAGTTGTCAGTGATGTCACTGAGATAAAGGGGAGGGGATATCATGTCAGTAGAAGTGCTGCTGGACACAAAGATCCCAGAGAATTCATTTTTGTTTGTCATAAAGTGAATTTGTTTCTAAGTGTGAGTAGTGAAAAATAAACCTAAGAAGCATATTGGTGTCTTAGGACACTTTGTTGATATCCTTTTTTTTTTAAGGTTACTTATTTATTTATTTATTTTACATCCTTACCATATTTTTCCTACCATACCCTTCCCCATCTCCTCTTGCCCCCTCTCAAATCTATTCTGCTATGGTTTCTGTTCAGAGACTGGCAGGTTTCCCAAAGCATGACATATCAAGTTGCCATAAGACTAAGCCCCTTCCCATGTATTAGGTCTGTGAAAGGTCATCCAGTATGAGGAGGATGTTCCCAAGAGCCAGCCAAAGTGTTAGGGACAGTCCCTCTTCCCATTTCTAGGAGTTTCCCAACTAGACAAAGCTACATAACTGTTACATACATGTAGAGGGCCATGCAGGCTCCCTGGTTGTTGGTTCAAACTCTGAGTTTCTATGATCCAGGTTAGTTATTTTTATGGGCTCCCTTGTGATGTCCTTGGGCCCTCTGTGTCTTATAATCCTTCCTCTGTCTCTGCAGCAGGATTCTCTGAACTAGGTCTAGTGTTTGGCTGTGAGTCTCTGCTTCTGTTTCCATCAGACACTGGATGAAGGCTCTCTGATGATAAATGGGGTAGTCACCAGTCTAACCATAGGAGAGTTCAAGTTCAGGCTGCATTTCCACTATTGTTAGGAGTCTTAGCTGGGACACTCTTGTAGATCCATGGGGTTTTCTTTGCACAAGGCTTCTACCTGACCCAGAAAAGTCCCCATTTCCAGTCATCCCTTTCAGTACACTTCCCTTCAGTTCACCCCTTAACCTGGTCCCTCAAGTACCCATCAACCAAAATGATATATTCTATTTTCCCTTCCTAAGGACATCCATGTGTTTCCTTGTGCCTTCCATGTTACCTAGCCCTGGTCTGTGGATTGTAGCCTGGGTATCCATTACTTTGCAGCTAATATCCACTTATGAGTGAGCACATACTATGTTTGTATTTCTGGGTCTGGGTTACCTCATTCTAGATAAGTTTCCCTAGTTCCATCCATTTGTCTTCAAATTTTCTGATGTCATTGTTTTTAACAACTTCAATGTATAAATGTATCACATTTTCTTTATCCATTCTTTAGCTGAAGGGCATCTAGGTTGTTTCCAGGTCCTAACTATTACAAATAAACCAGCTATGAGCATAGATGAACAAATTTCCTTGTGATATGATTGAGTTGTTGGTGTCATTTAAAACTTGAGGGACAAACTCTCCATTCCAGTTGTATATTACTATGGGTACCGGGAAAATCACTTTTCTATAATTTTTGGATCTTACTACATGCCATGGATTGCATATAAATATTACATATATAACTCAGAATTTATACTATGACCAATGTTACTAGAATAAAGCATAAATCCATAAGTGAGATGAGATGTTTGTGAAGTGGATTTAAGTCAAGGTTTGACACACTATAGTGTATGAGTCATCAGAATTTCTTTAGAAATAATCCTTATTGGACCATAGCTCCATGTATTCATTTAAATATCATTCATAGGCTCTTTCTCACTGTAAGATCAGCGCTGGCTGGCTTCAATAGAGACTAGTGAATCTACAAACAATAGTCAGCATTTAATTTTTGAGGATAATATTCTAACCTTAGGTTTGTGCAATGCTAATAACCAGTAGCGAGAATATTCATAACGTTGATCTGTGAGGTTCATAAAAACTATTATTCCCAGTTTCATCTGAAACTGCAGCTTCCAAGGGTGATCACTTAAAAGAATATCCTTAGCTGATTGGCATATGAAACCTGCTTGACAAACTTGCACATCACAATATTATGCTTGCCTATGAGACAGTGTCAGTGTAGCTTGATTACTTTTGTGCATGGAAAAAAAGATCATTTGCAAATGCCTGTCAGTTGGTCAGTCCTTCATTTGAAATAGCAAGAGATACAGATTGCAGAGACCTTTTCCAGACCCATGTGTTGATGTATTGACTCTGGCAACTCTTGAGCCCATGCTTATTTTATCATGACAATAAAGTTATTGAAATTGAAGTTGAATCAAATTGACAGACACCAAGGAACTTTTGCTGTTGTGGCCCAAGTACATTTTTTATTTATAGGATTCAGTGTAGAGTATTATATTGGAACATTTAATAAAGGTCAAAAAATATTCCACACACTGAGAAACAATCTGCAAGAGTCTGGCAAGTTGACCAGCAGTTGTCCTTCTTAGCAGTATTTTACTGGAATGCAGCATGAATGATGTTCCTTGAAGATGACTATACCACAAGGCGAGGTGACTGAAAAAAGCACCAACCCCTCCAAAATAAAATAACATTTGTCAACCCTGTGCCCAAATTTAGAGCATTTAAACAAATTTCAAAATACATCTCTACTGTTATTATATCCACAAGGATAGAATCCTACCATGCTTACTGTAGAAATTTTATACTCTTATCATGATTTGGTGATTTAAATTTGAAACAAATTTGAAATCTTAATCCTTTACAGCACTCAGACACATTTATTGAATCCATGTTTGGATCATGTATTGAATAAGTAAAAAATTCTCGAAAGGAGCAAGCATCCTGTTTTGCAAGAAGACATAGCTTGAAAATGGAAGGAGAATAAATCCAATGGTGTTTTATAAGTGACACAATGAGCCACATGATGTTTGCATGTGCGTAAGTGGGCACATGTATACAATGTCTATAAACAATGCAAATCTGAGCATTTTCCAGTTCTTCTGAACTAATTTGTGATTAAAATGCTCAGAGAAATTTTGACAGAACATCTGAATGAGGTTTGAAAGGGGAAAATTCCTGACACAGGTGAGCTGTTTTATATTATCTTGGTTGACAAAAGTCCAGACTGAGCAGACCACAAACAATCTACTGTATCAATGTATTACCTACTGTATCACTCGTGGAACAATAGCAGATGTGAGTAGTTGGAACTGATGGGGTATGCTGTGCAAACCCCAAATACAGCATGATATGGCTGTGGAAGGAGAAACTTACTGACCCTGCTTTAGTGAAAAGAAATCTAACGACAGAGGGTGGAATACCAAGAATATTTCAATTGTGAAATAATTAGGGCATCAAAATTCACATATTGTTTGCTTTCCTGATAGGATTTCATAGAATAAAGCTGTACATTGAGCAATCATCACTTGACTGCTTGGGACCTTGATTTCCTTACTGAAGAATTGTCAAGGGTCTCATCTACAAATGGCCTCTTGATTGGATTGGATAGCAAAAGCCCTTTTGTGTGTCAGGCAGGCAAGGTTTGGTATACTGCCCAGGGTTGGAATGACCACTGGCCCTGAGTTCTCAATCATATGCTGTCATCGAAGAGTCAGCATCTCCTTACATGAGCATTTCTAACTTTCTCAAATGTTCCAGCTCTTTCTTTTGAATGGAAAACTAGGTTATTTCTTTATAGCATTCCTCAGGAATGTTAGTCTCAATTTCTTAGTTTAGCCTAAATGTGAACTGGGTTTTAATCCCGTAAGTTCTCATTGTAAAGGTGAGAAAGAGCACAGGAAATTTGGCACCACCCAAACTGTGTTCTAAACTAATCTAGGGCTCATAGAGAATAGAAAATTGTGCTTCCTACATCCCATTTCTTTTTTAATTTAGAGAGATAAAGCTTTAGAGGACTGCATTATCCACAAAAATATTCCAAGTACTCCTATACTGTCCAGCTGTGAAACCAGGCTTATCTCATGTATAATGCACCAACTACCAAGCTGTGGAATTTAAAGTAATCTTAAGAATTGTGGGTGCAGATGAACACATTTCCCTCTAAAGGTAGTAATAAAATGATGCTTATGCAAATATGCTAGAGACATTTACATTCTGATATTGGAATCCTCCAAACCCTGTACAGGATCTGAAATAATCTTTGTGTTTCCATGTCCTTTCACCTTATTGGGTGTATTCTGTAATCCAGTTTGGAAGAAAGAGGAAGACCACATTCCTTGTTTTTTAAATGAGAAGAAAATTTCAGCAGGTAAAGATATTTTTGAAATGGACATGACAATTAGTATTAATAACGAGGTGCTTGGCAATGCAATGGAAATGCAAATTCTAAAAGCCCTTCTGAAAATAGTATAAACCTTTTATATGTATAAGTGTGTGAGTTTATATATGCATACATTTATCTTTCCATTGAGAAATTATAGAAACCACATTTGGTTCTCATGCTAATGGTTATTGCTCTGTGTCCTTGAGGAGGGAATTTCATGGGTTGTGGTCATTTTGCAGTCACAGCAGATGTAGGACTCAATGTTTATATCAAGAAGAATGCTACATGTTCCTCAGTTCATGGAAACTTCAAGTCTAGAAAATGGAGGAGTCTGGTTAATATCTCCAGAGACCCACAGGGAGTGTCACGCTCCATAAAATTACTTATGCATTTATATACAGTACGTGATCATCTCCTGGCAAGAGGACATAAGTTAAGCACCTTCTATATGCAGCAGGGAAAACCCCTTCGGCAAAGAAGTCTATCCATTGGCATGCACACATTACACTAGCTTTAGTTTTACTATGTCAAAAGGAACATTCACCATGCTTAATGAGAGTCATTGGATTAATGCAGGCTGTTTGCAGCAGGGGAAGGAATGCTCAGATGCTTGGGAAAACAAGGCACCTGGAGGGTACAGTGAAGGTCATTTACTCACACTGAAAAATCAGTTCATTTTATGGTTGCAAATCCAATCGTGTGTGTGTGTGTGTGTGTGTGTGTGTGTGTGTGTGTGTAATATAAATAAATTTTAGGCATGTAAAATGCCACACATATTTTATTAGAGTTAGGAGAACAAATACTTGTTGCCAATTCTGACCAGACAATTCTTGAATTCTTTTCTTCTCTTAAAGAGAAAGGCTTGGAAAATTATGTGGCCATCTATGTCTCAGAATCCACACTATATGTACTATATGTGCCAATATTATTGCTCTTTCCACAAATTTTTATACAAACATTTTGAGTGGCTCTCAATTGGCAACTAAGATGGCATTAACTTTGTGTTTGCCATATTGTCCTTTTAGCGACCCAAGAAATATTGGAAGTCTTATCTCAGAAAAAGAACATTGTCAAAGCATCTGTGAAGTAACATTCACATGGTCAAATTCCACAACTAACATAAAATTACATTTTTTTTTGTCCAGAAATCCTTTTTTTCTAGAGGACGATGATGTTTTTAATTTGCACAACATCATGCTTTTATGTTAAAATGTTTTGTTTTCAAATGTTCAAAGAGAGTATATGTTGTGTAAGTGATAGCATTAAGATTGTGTGTGCTCTTTGGCATAATTGATTATTAAAATAATATTCATATTTATTCTTTGAAATTTTCATGAATTTATACAATGTTTTATTATATCAATCTACTGATCCCTTCCTCCAACTTCTTCTAGTTCACCCACTCCATTTCCCTCGCAAACTTGTAATCCTCTTTTGTTATTGTTATTAATAACCCCTTGAGTCCAATTAGTGTGGCCATATGTGCATTGGTGTGATGACATCCTCTGGGGCATGGGCTACCTACCAGGGTCATGTCCCCAAAGGAGAGTAACTTTTCATCCCTCAGCAGGCTCCAAATTCCAGTAGTTTCTCCAATAGGTTGGCTTAATCTTGTGCATGTAACCACGGCTGCAATATGTTGATATTGGGGTTTGCACTAACCCCGTTATGTTCTGAAATCTGTACTTTACTGTTCCTCCCATCCTCCACCAGCTCCTTCTGGTGGTGCTCCCTTTTCTGTAATGTTTCCTAAACCTCAGTTGAAGGGAGATTGACAGGGAAGACCCATCTGCAACTGACCAATTATGAGGCTGTACTAAAAACTGGCCACTGCAGAAAGTTTTGTCTCTGAGAACAGGTGAGAGGAGCACAGATATATGGGTATACATGTGAGTATTCAGATGATGGTGTGGCAGCATAACTACTTAGCAAAACAGAAACAGGTTCTCTCCTGGGATGTGTGATCTCTCCATCATAGGGTTTTTCTGGGTTTAAAGGACAGAGCATGATATTGTGTTGCAATCCTCATATTTAAGCAGAAAGAAGTTTGTTTTCCCCAGAACTGTTCTATCAGTTAGCATATCTTATCAGGCTGGTTGGGTAGGTAGAATATATGGAATGTCAACTCATGGGTGTCTTTTCCTCACTACCAGCCTACATAGCAACTCTAACACCATATAAGCTCACCATCATGGGGAGAGTTTCCATGTCATTTCAAGGCAGATTTCCCTATGTTCTGTATTGAAAGCCAATGGTTTCTTTCACAGTTGGGTTTTAACATGTAGTTTTGGTGAGCAAGCAAGAGAAATTCCAATAGCTGGTGTGGTTTGGGTGCCTCTAGATTCTCTCTGACTAACAACTTATAGGGAGATGTCCTTAGCCTGAAACTGAGATTTTTATTTAATAATTCATGACTACTAGGAGCAGTATTGTCCAACCATGTAGATTCTCCTGTTCAACCCCCTTCTTAAAGTTCATTATATATTAAAATTAGCTTTAAAATGTAAGGATTTCCATAATACTTCTTAATATATCTTTAGTTGTGTTTACTGATGCCCTACTTTCTCCTCGCCCCAATCCTCCATCATCACTTAAACCTTTCAGGCTAAGTATCTATCCATCTGCTTTCATGTCACCTCTGTTCTACTAGCATGTCTAATTCAATAATTTTCTTTGGTTGTAAGATAGAAAAATACATGTAAAATGAAAAGAGAGAGAGAAAGGGAATGTTGGGTTGGAAAGGTTTAAACATGGGGGTGTAAAAGGTGGGGGAGAGGGGGTTAGAGAAAGGGTTAATCCAAATGAAGGGTGATTGAGAAAGCACGCCATTTTGTAGAGATGCTAGCAAGTCTGAGTAGCCTATGGAGAAGGTGGGTATTGGGGATAAGTCATGTGTTTACTTGGTCACTTACCTACCCACAAAGTCCTTGTTTCCTTACCAAACATAAATTATTTATTGTCCACTTGGGAGGCTGAATAGCCATAGGAAATACTAACTCTTGGTAGGTGAGGGTAATGATAGCATATTAATCACCCAGGTGCTTCAATTCAGATGGGTCTAAGTAGGGTAAACAATGTTAACCAAAAAAAAAAAATGAATAATGAAATAGAAAATCAAATGAATTCCAAACTGAAAGTCAAAATTGTCCCTTACTACCCTTTCCTCTGCTTGTTCCTCCTTGCTGCCAATGATACCTGGAAAGCCAAAGAGACAGGGGGACTACTATGTGTTTGAGATAATTGCGAGGTTGCAGATGCATCCAGTAACTGCCAATGAATGTACAGAAGAACCACTTGCACTAGCTGCTTACTAGGGTACTCTAGTATCCTTTTAGGATTCTAGGTTGCCTAACTGGAACCATAACTTTGAGTTTGAAATTAATAAAACGATTGCTTGTCTTTGTTACTTTACGCGTTGCATATTACCTGATGAAAGCAATTAAAGGAGAAAAAGTCTATTCAAGCTTCGAGTTCCAAAAGGGCACAATTCAGCATGATAAATGTGAGACATCAAGTGCTGAGATGTAGAGAGGAATCAGGAGACGGGCCAGGCTCTAGAAACTTGAGGCCTACACTGCATTTCTCTTCCTCTAGCATGTATCCATTTCTTAAGGGTTCCACAGTATCCTCAGTGTCATCAGCTGGAGATCAGATCTTCAAAGATAGGATGTTATAGAAGGCATTTCACATCCAAGCCACAAGAATACCTTCTAATCAAAAATGCTGCTTTTAAATAAATAGACTACAGAGTCAGATAGAGTCTCTGTGCATCACATTTTGAGATGTGTTTAATTTTTGTAAACATTTTTGTTGTTAAATCAGACTCTTCTAGCAGTCTGATAATTCTCATTATTAGCTTTCAGTTGCCTTTCACTACTGAGTCAACTCTGCAAGAACAGAGTGTTTGTATGATATATGTATGTATGTATGTATGTATGTATGTATGTATGTATGTGTCTGTAAGTGTACACTGGTACTGGTAGACTGCCCTCCGCAATGTCACTACTTAATTGTTATTATAATTATTATTTGTTTTCTGTTGGTTTATTTTACTGAAAATAACAATTGTAGTTAATATGTTTGGTGATATTTCAGGATCAATACTGAGCATCTTAAGACAATGTTCCACTGACTTTTCTCAACCCTGTGAAGTTGGAAATAATACACTACAATTTTGTGATCAGAATTAAAGAGCTTGATAATCCCTCAAGGTAATCTCATGAGTCAGCAGTCAAACATGGCACCAAAATCCCACAGTTTGCCTTGCTGCCATGTTACAAATGGCAAAAGGAACATGTAAATACAGTGTTAAGCCTGATATGTCCTTTTCTTAAGTAGTTAATATATAGTAACACTACCTATAAATAAAATATACTAAACATTGATGGCTGAACAAAAGAAATGTTCCTTCCCAAAGATATCATAATCCAAATGTTTAATAGTTGATTTAAAAACAAAGATTAATTAGCTTTAGTCATCTCTTGACAGATTTTTCTAGACCATCCTCACAGAACTTTGTTCCTCAATATTGAACACTTCATATTATGGAAATAGAATAATGTGTAATGCATGAATATATAAAACTACTGTAACATAATAAATAACATATAATACAAAAATGAAACAAGCACATAAATAATAAGGCATATAGAATTTCAATAATGTGAATTAAAATATAAAAAATAATATATAAAATGAACTTGTAATCTACAACTGACTATTCATTGTCAAGAAGAAATAATAAAAATGGTATAAACACATATTACATTATATATGGCTTAATATTAAGCGAACATAGGTCATTTTCATGGCCGATATTATCCCAGTGTTATCTGTGAGGTGCTTGGAGTGGTCAGGATATTTACTTGAAGCAACACAGCTAATCAGAGGCCAAAGCTTTAAGAAATAATGAAATCCAAACCAGGGTCCCCATGACTGATTACCATAGTTGTTAACATAAGTCAAGAACCTAACTTAGCCTCACCTATAAAAAACTTCATACGTATGAGGATTTATTATGCCTTTCCTTAAATTATTACTCCACATGATTTTACCCTCTGGAATGCCTTGGTAAGAATTCAGTTCCCATCTGCCAAAAATTCTCATTCACCACTATTTATTCAGTAGGCAATCACTCCCATAAATATCTGAAAACAAAGGCCTGAAGTGACATCAGCTGAATTGTACAGCTGGTCATCACAGGTCTGTCTGACCGTGCTGGATGAACTTCACCGGAGTTCAGGAAAAGCAGTACCCGGTTTAAAATGAGTGTTGGAAATCATCCCAAAGTGGTAATGCCAAGGGGCTGGCCTTTTCTCGGGCACAGAGGAAGGCTACAAGCTCCTCTCTGTTCCTAGTGCTCCTACTTGCCAGAGTGCACTTTGTCAGCTACCAAATCACCTCTGGTAGAAACTGGAGGTGGGAACCACTTCTGTAGAGCAAATTAGGCATCTAGAGAAATTGCTAATTCTATCAAGCTGCTCCACATTGGGGAGCATTTCAGCCTTCCTGTACTACTTTAGTTATCGTAGTCAACCACATTTGCATGCAGCCAAAGTCGTCCTTCTCATTAACAGTTTTCCAACCATTTTGGGAAGATTTCTTCTGTCTTTTAGCTTATAATCTCCAAATGATGAATCACCCATTGCCATTGGTACTATTCCCTGGTACATTTTCTAGTGAGGGAAACCACAGTCACTAGGTTCAAAACAATTAAATCCCTTGATTAAGCTTAGCCATCAAGCAGAACTCATGAATCAATACATATGACAATGCTGTAATATCCATCACTGTTACAGTTGGGTCCCCTTTGATTGACTCCTCTCTTGCCATCTTCTCTCCTCTCATCTTGGCACAGACAGACAGACTGATGGGAAGACAGACAGACAGACAGACAGACACACACACACACACACACACACACACACACACACACACACACACACACACACACACTCTGCAGGCATGAACACATACAGGTGCATACCCAAAACCTCACATGAACTTCTGTGGTCTATTTGAAGGCACTTCCATAGGACAGTATACTCATATACTCATTCAGAATATACCATGGCCAAGATAAAAGACATAAGGATGTAATAAAATCTTGAAGCCACAAGATTCAGGACAGCATTCAAGAGCTTGGAGAGGGGAGCATCATTAATATTTGAGAAGGTTCCTTGGTTTTTGGCAGGATCCTAGGCACAACCTTTCAATTAGCATGCTTTATGGCTTGGAGAAGCTGATTTCTCAGTTCTAAGTACCTTGTCTGGCTGAAATCTTATTTTGTCAGATAAATTATAAAAGAATTTGTACAACTTTACCCAGACTCAGCCTTAACTGAAAGATGTATATGAAAACAGGGCCCTCCCTTATGTCTTCTTGGAGATCTTCTAAGGGTTTTCTTTATTATGTCTTCTCCACATTCTGCTTTACTAACAGAACATTAAATGGTGCTCTTTTGGGAAGTTGTGGTGTGGATGTTTCAGTTAAATCTTCTCAGAAGAAAGATCTAGACTGTGACATTACATTAGGGACTGAGAGCAAATTACTCACCATGACATGATCTTCTTAATTTCTCCATGCTATGAGTCAAAATGCAATTAATGCAACTTGAACTTTGCAGGATTAAACCCTCATTTAATGAACACACTTTGATGGTGTCTGTTCAAGTTTTATAATTTGTGACCTCTGAACAAAGTCAGAAATATCAATGGGAGGTTTTTTTTTTTTTTTTCAGGGCTCATTATGTTGTTTTGAAATTTTAACCACCTGTGTGTAATAATCAGAGCATGGTACGCATTGAGCTAGCTGTGGTTTACGGATGGCCTTGATGTACTTTTGCATTAAAGATACCCCAAACATTTTCCAGCAGAGAGTACTTTTGGCTTCCTAATGAGACTTTTCCATCACCATCAATCTGCTTTGGGGGAAGACCTACAGGCTAATGCTTTAGTTGTTCTAAATTTGCAGCAGGTTAGTAGGAGACATTATTTCCCTTGTGATCTTTCTGGTTTAACTTAGAAATCAGACACAAAGGCAAATGTACACACATGGCATCTCTAGAGGTGCCCATCATAGCAAGGATCTGTAATTCTGTGATTAGCAGCCTTTCCACACACATATTATGCTCTGAAATTGAGACATTAGATCTAATGGCTTGTCTAATTTTCTAGTAACCTTCACCACAGGTAAAGCAGTTGCTATTCCTGGGAGATAGAGAAAATGCCCAAAATGTGGAGAACTTCTAATAATAAGGCTATTATTATACCTACATTTAGAAGTTTGTCATAAGAATAGAAATCTTTTTATGCCATGAGAAATAGGACATTTTGTCACTAGTAACCAAGCCAGAGTCTACTTGACAGCCATCAGCAACCTGAGAATTTTCTAGAACACTGCTTTCTTTTCAACCCCAAAGCTTTCAAGATGACAATGAGCTATGGATGACCTCCAGCCACAAAAAATGTAAGGGAGATTAATAAGACAAATAGTAATCAACTTACATCATTCTAAGAAACTAGTAAAATATAAATTAGTGAAAAATATGTGGTAAGAGATGCAAAACTTTAAACGGAGATAACTATCCTCAACTTTCCCTTGGCTTCAACAGAGCAAGAGAGTTCCTATGTTTCATAAGAAAATGCAAATATTTGCTCATGTCATTTGCATAAGGCTATCACTGGTCTGAATTTTATATTAGCATTTATGTAGTGCTGACTCATTTGGATACACGAGTCTTTCTCTCCAAGTAGTCAATCGGCTACTAGAAATGAGGGACTCTGGAGACACTGCCCCATTGCAGTAAGGTACTGACTGTAAAGAGTTGTTTAGGCCTTCATTGACCATCTCCCCTTTTAAAGTGGGTGTTCATCCAAACAAACAAAGTAACAGAGGAGGCCAGTTAAGTTACTAACAGAGTGACTTCAGGCACTATAATTAATACGCCCAGTCCTCTATACCCTCACCCACTATAAAACCATTTCAGTGAGGCACTCTGAAGTTTGAGTGAGATGGACAGTATAAGAGGTTTATTTCCAAACTGACACTGAGGAATTTGGCTACTCCATCACATCCATGGATAACTTATTCTTCTATCTCCATGGTAACAGCTCTTTGGGTGGTTATTCTCGTCTACACGTTGTGCTTGGGACAGCAGAAGACCTGTGTTTTCTGGAGTGGCTCGCCCTCCCTACTCTTTCCCAAGTCTGGCTACTATTCCCTACATGTCTCACTTGGGGCATGCACCAGATGGCAGTGTCCCATTGAGGACAAGGATCCTCCTGGCCTTTCAGCTCACTGACCAACCAAGTGACCAGTTGCTTTCTTTTCCATTTCTATGTGTGTTACAGGTCAATGGCATTAGCCTTGGGGCTTAGTTGATGTTCAATGTAAAAATAAACACTGGGAGGACCTCTGCACACGTTCTAGTTTCCTTCGGTGGCAAAGTGTTTCGTTTGCAAGGTCAATTGGAAAAGGTACATATGTAACCGGGGTAGTAAACAAGCACTTCAAATAGGTTTCTGTCAATGTTTACATTTCTGCACACTTTAGCAAGTACATAAGGGCCTTTCCAGGCACTCACACACACACACACACACACACACACACACACACACACACACACACACACTGCCAGGCACAGAACCACAGGCATAAGTAATGCAAGCTCATTATTATGAGAAGTTGTTCCATAGAACTGACAATTGGTATGATGCTGATAATAGTAGAATATGATTCTGGTTATGATATTTATTATTGGTGATTTTGATATTTTTTTGTAACTGTCTTGGAATTATTGCATTTCATAGATTTTACTAGGTCCACTTACCTATAGCTAAGACGTCTAAAATCTCATGGTAGCCAAGAGTCTTACATATAAAACTACAGCAAGCTTCCCTGTGATGCTATAGTCCATTGCGTTATGCAGTTGTGGAGGCATTTACCATAGCTACCTTTCCTTTCAACTCTAAGGAGCAGACCCTTTATTAATTCTTACCTTTATTAATTTATCCTACTAACATTGCTCTAGGCTGCTGCCAGGCTCCTGAAAAGTCTAAACATGGATGAAGCACAGTTCTCACTCCAAAGGGCCATAAGTTTAGCAAAAGGTTAATGATCAGCAAGGAATTGAGCTTCTATTAAGCAAGTCCAGGAACATGGGTGCGTTTGTGTGCTTACCCACACATTCCATTCTTAGCCATTGCTTTCCAAGGAGCTAGTGAGCTGACAGCTGAGTCATATACACAAGATGTGTGTGTGCTGCCTGGTGCATGACTATGATAGCTGAAATCAAAGAAAATTTCTATGCATCTCTTCCCAAGTTACACACCATCCAGGATTGCCAAGTTGGAAAAATAACTGAAGGAGATTTTTCACTTCTTGATTCTTAGTCACTCCCTTTTCTGCATTTGTTCTGAGCTAAACCACCACCCCTGACTAGGAGCAGTCATGTGCCCTATGGTGACCTCCAAGGACTCCTTGGAATCTGATTTTCCTACAGATGACTGCCAGCTTGGTCTTGTGAATCTGATCCACTCTTGGATCTTTTGCAGGCTTCACGGTGGCATTTTGGTGTAGGTGCTATCCAAATCCCTGTTTCACTTGTGGCCCAATATGTACAAGGACACTGCCTTGGCATTTCAAAGACCAGTTCTGCCCCAAGGGAGGCCTGCTGTCCCCAGCAGTCCAGAGCCAACAACAATGCAAGTGCAATGCAGAACTAGCTTACTGGGTGGCCTGGCCAGTTGAGCCCCAGTGGTGCCTATTAGAGCAGAGTGTGGGCAACACATCCAAGTTTAAGCTCAGCTGGATAACTATCTGAGGCTTAGATAAAAGGGGCTCCCAAGCCTGCCCATCTCATTTCTCAAAGCATTAGATTGTGCTTCTGTGTGAGATATAAGAAATGAAATGATCTTGGAAGTCCTTGCCCCTTTGTGGCATTTTACTTTTGATGGGCATGCAGAGGCATCTTAGGGATTGGCCTTTCCCAGAACACGCATGAGCTGAGATGAAACATGGAAAGCTAGCTGTATTGTTTCAAAGCATGCTATGATTTTCTGAGGCAGCCTGGGATCCACGACATAAAATCTCTTCCTGTCTTGAAGCAGTGTCAGTCTGGTATTCCCAGGTAGCAAAACCCAAGAGTAGACTACAAGGTCACATGAGAAGACAGGAGCAGAGCCAAGTCAGACCTCCCTTCTTCTGGCACCTTGTCCACTGCCCTGTTCTCTGCACTGAGCTGACTCAGACTGAGCCAAAGTGCATGCCTTGTGAGTTTCAAAGGGCAGGTGATGACTGCACTTCATGCGGTGAAGGCAGCTGAGTGCTTACAAGGCTTTTAAAGGGCTCTGAAAATAACAGTCATTGTCAAGAAAGCTGTAAAAGGAGAACCAGAAGGAAGAGAATCAGGAGTTGGGGATTGAAATGATAATACAAAGTGCTAAAAATGTGGGGAGATAGCAAAGTGTGAGTCAGAGATGCAAGGCGTGGGGAGCTCCTTTGTGGAATCATGGCCTGTGTTTGCTCAGCACTAGTCATGAAACTGGAGACACTAGCCAAACAGATATATTGGGAGGAAGAGGACAGAAAACTCATTGCTAACTCCACAAGAATGGAAGGGTCATATGGTGGCTAGCCAGAGGAATGGTCACATGCAAATAGCAACAAGCTATCCAGTAAACTGCTTATGTCACCCAATGCGCCTACTTAGAAAAAAAATCTCTAAGTCACTTTAAAGATGGTGTAAAAACCAAGAGAATAAAAATCAAGGTATCTTTGAGTTACTGAAGGCAGACTTTTGCTGTTCTGCTCCCTGAAAACAACAACAACAACTAAAAAAAGCCTTTCTGTGATTTGGAAGCTTCCACAGTCTTGAGAGGGGTGCAACAATGCAGCCAGCTCTCCCTGACCACATTGCCACGTGGGGAGCAGGTGCCAAATGGTACACTCCATTTTGGGTAACTATGAATTCTAAAGTGCTTTCTCATTTAAGAACTCCAGTGACTAAGCTTATCCTACAAGCAGAAGTCCTGAGTTACAAAACCGGAATTCAAATTTTAAAAAGAGACAGGTGTAGTGTTGTATGCTTTCAATATTAGTGCTGGGGAGGGAGAGATGATAAAGAGATAGCAGAGATGCCTGTGATCATTGGGTAGGCAGCTAACCTAGCATCCCTGGCAAACTCCTAGTCAGCAAGATGCCTTGTGTCTTAGTACAGGATCTATTGCTGAGCAGAGACACTACAATCATGGCAACTCTTATAAAGAAAAACATTTAACTGGAGTTGGCTTACAGTTTTAGAGCAAGAAGCATGGCAGTGTAAAGGCCAACTTGATGCTGGAGAAGGAGCTAGGAGGTCTATACCATGATCTACGGGCAATAGGAAGCGAACTGTTACACTGGGTGCAGCTTGACATATAAGTCCTTAAAGTCCTTCTTCACAGTAACACACTTCCTCCAAGGCCACACTTACTTCAACAGGCCACCTCTCCTAATCGTGCCACTCCTTATGGGTCAAGCTTTCAAACACATGAGTCTCTGGAGACCATACCTATTCAAACCACTGCCCCCTGTCTCAAAATAAACCAAACCAAACTTACAACAACCCCCACTCAAAAAATCAAAAACCAAACCAAAACAAAAAAAAAAAAAAACTACAGCAAAAATAAAACAAGAGGCAAGGTAGCTGGTATCTGAGGAGTAATAACCAAGGTTTTGTTCAGTCCTCCATGTATACACAAGAACCCATGTGCTGTATACATACACATATGTACCTGCACACACATGAGCTCATAGTCACATAAAATTCAGTTTTCTAAATATGCAAAGAAATGTTTAGTCACAATGCAAGATAATGTTCACTGGTAGAGTTATCGACATGCATGTAAAGACCCACTTAGCTGTACCTCTGATTGGGTCTGAGTCCCTAAAATCAAGCAGTCAGAAATATAAAGAGGTCATGATATTTATTTGTCTCCAAGAAATCAGACCCCTCCAGCCTCTTCACAAACAGTTGAACTTCTCTTCCTCGGTGAAAATTTCTGTCATCTTCCCTGTACCAGGGGAGAGCCACCTGGAGGAAATTAGAAATGAAATGGTATGGCACACTTGCTCAGCACAGGTTGTTTAAAACCCAAGACCACAGGGAAAGAGATGTTTATAAAGCCACTCTCAAGACATCAGCCGGAGTCCTCCCAACATGCACAGTGAGGGTACTGTTGAGGGAACATCACTTGGCCTTCTCTAGTGTGGCGTTTGGAAGATAGAGGAGAAATAATTTAAATAAGTGCTGCCTTCAAGCTCAGACCTCTTGTTGTTCATAAGCTTTTTTTATATGTTGTTGGCTATGCTATATGGAACTCTGTCTCAAGACAATGAGATGTTATTTCTTATTTTATTATTTTTTAATTCAATGTTATATTTATATTTTTTGGAATATAATTATATCCCTATTCCCCCTCCCTTTTTCTCTTTCATCCTTCCCAGGTCTCTCCACACCAAGCCTTCCCTATCCTTCCTCTCAATTGCCCAACTTATTATTATTGTTGCCTACACACGTGCACATATATAAATAGTCTGGCTTTTGACAATTTGAAGCACCTATACAATGTAATGCGATCATATATTCACATATACTCCCACCCTCTTTCTTATCACTCTCTCTCTCTTCTTCCTAACCCACTTTTTCCCAACTAGCCCACTTCCTCTTTCCATATCCTTTTATGACCCATTGAGTTTAATTAAGGTTTCTTGTCTGATCGGGGTTTGGGGATAGCTTACTGAGGCATGGGTAACTTACCAGTGGCTAACCATTGAGGAAAATGGCACTGCTTTCCTAGGCAACCATTAACTACTAAGAACTCGTGAACAAGTGTGGCCTCATAAGTCTTGCTCTCCCATCCACAATGGGAGATCTTCACAGGTAGCCCCAGCTGCTGTGGATTCATGATGACAAAGACCATGCCATACCAGAAAACAAGTATGCAGCACTTCTCCCCATCCTCTGGGATCACGAGCTCTTTCTACCCCATATTCTGCAGTGTTCTCTGGTCTTCAACAAAGGTGCCATAGACCTCACACTCAAGACATTGACAGTCAAGTATTACTTGTTCTCAGTACATGGATTAGTTATGGATCTCTGTGTTAATTATCAACCACTGCACAAAGAAGTTGCACTGTTTATAAGGATAAACATGTAAACATAGAACACAGTGTGGTTGCATGCCCACTTAGCAAAACAACAGCAGTCGGGTCTGTGAGTTTCCTTCTAATAGGATTTTGACTGGATTCAGTACCAGACATGTATCTCTTCCCATGGAGAAGGCATCAAACATTCACTGTTCTAACTGACCCAAATTCTCATTTTTTTGGGGGGGTTCTGTCTCTTCAGTCTTCCCTGATGAAACCCACAGGATGTCCCTGCTACAGTGAGAGGTGAAGGTCACAAAGAAGTCAATGATAAATAAGGAAAAATAAATAGTCCTAGTACCCAAGAGGTGCTCAATTGCTGTAATGAGGAGGACACTTCACATATATCATGCCATTTAGTTGCTGCTGACAGAACGAGGAAAGGAATCATTACAGTAGTCTTCCAGAAAGGTAATCTTAGTCTGAGGTATAGAAGGAACTTTCCCATGGAGGAATACTCCCTTAACCTAGAGACAGGAGAGAAGGCCTAGTCCCCACTCCAAATGACTTGACAGATTTAGATGACCCCCTCCTAGAAGGCATCACTGTACATGTGGAGTTGGAGAGATGGGGATGGTGGTCAGGGATCATGGAAGAGTGGGAAAGAGAGAAAGAGGGAGAGAGGGAGGGAGGGCAGGTGAGGGAACTGGGATTGCTATGTAAAATAAAGATAAAAAATAATAAAAGAAAGAAGGAACTTTCCAAAAGGCAATCATGATAGAAAAATAAAATATTCACATACTTTCTTTTCCACATTGCTGTCTCCCCTAAACAAAAGAAAACAGGGCATGGAGCCATAGTTTCCCAGTTCTGAGGATTATAAACCAGATTCCAGCAAATGGAATGCAGTGAAGTCAGAGTCCATGGCCTCTTCTTGGTTGGCTTTTAATTCCACATAATCATCCTGGGTGTAGCTTTTAATCCCCTGAGTGGCCATAGCATACAGGATTGGTCCGATGCCAATCCACAGAGCCCAGAACCATTTAAATTCAAGGAGGTGACACATGTGCTTGGGAAGATTCTTTGGATCATCCTGTTGCTGACCCTCAGTAAATATAATATAGGTCCTTGGCATGGACCACCCCCTCCATGCCCTAGAAGAACATGCTTACCATTTCACCTCCATATACAACTTTTGTCATTTGTAAGGCAGTGAGAAGGGTGCTGCCAGTCATATTGGGTTCTGCCTGTGGAGTCTAGCTTTTTTGTCTGAAACGGGCCACAGTGATTTTGTTTTAGTTTAAGGAACAGTCCAAGCCTTTGAGCTGTGTGATGCTGGGGAATGCTAGGTGAATATTTCATAGTTACCTATACAAAATTGATTTCCCCCTTTGCTTTTATTTACCCATCTATTCATGCAATAAATATTTATCAAGCAACTACTATAATCCATGCACTATGTTGGAAACATGAAAAACAAAGATGAATAAAGCATAATCGAGGCTCCCAGGAACTAAGAGTATAGCTCTGAGACAAGCAGGTAAACAGAGGCATGTGGTAAAGTGTTCTGTGTATTACCACAGAAGCATATTTAGTGCTTATGGGGTAATATATTCAATCAGATCCAAGGAGGAAAGAGGAGTGTTCAGAAAAGCTTTATAACGTAGTAGACCTTCCTTACTAGGCAGCATTTTCAGAAGAGAAATACAGGCTGTTGGGTGAAATCAGTGTGGAGATAAATCCTTACTCTGCTAACATCAGGCTATATGATCATGGCCTTGGCCTCAGTATTCTGTACTTGATTGTGAGCAGAGGGTGGAACATGTGTACCTGTGCTCCAGTGCCCACCAAAGGCACTGTGGATGTTGCACAAAACCCACAGTGAACAAGTGTCTTATATAGTTGTACTTAACTTTGTACTTTTCTAGGCAGACAGTTCCCTGGCTTAAATCTTCCCAGTCAGGCCTTCTAAAGTCTGGTATGTGGATGTTTCCATTTATCTATGTAAAATATGCCAAGAGCAGAGAACCTTGACCTAGAAGATTAGGAATGTGAATTGGCATAAAAAAAAAAAAAGCCTACCTTGGTAACACACCTGAACACATGAGGTGCCTACTGGAACTTATGATCACCCACAGTACCTTGAATGATGATAATGTCATTGACAACATAACAGATAGTTAGAATTTACTTCTTGCTATTCTGGAACGATGAGTATATTGGATAATCCTTGCATGGAAACCTTTAGTTACAAAAGGTAACTAAATGTGACTTATTTCAGAATCTCTGGATTTCAGGCTAGTCAATGCCATATCAAGTATCTTCAGAGACTAATCAAGTCTCTGCTTAATGGACTTATCAGCTACTCAATATAATACAGCACAGATTCTCATTATAATTTCAGTTAAAATTCTATGTTGCAGGCAACCAAATCTGTCTCGGGCTTATTTTTTAAAAGATAATTAAAAAGCATATGATGTTGAAGATATATATCAGTGGGTAAAAGTACTTCATACCCTAGTGTGGGACCTCAGTTTTGATAAGTAGGATCCATATAAATCCAGATTCAATGGTACAGACCTGTGTTACTAGCATTTTCCCACCAGCCTGGTCCCACTGCCACATCAGTCCCAAAATAACATGCAAAGACACTGTATTAATTTATGAACTGTTTGCTGGTTACTAGCATTTCTTATTGGCTAACTCTGTCTTATCTGTTTTAAATATTAACCCATTTCTATCAATCCAAGTTTTTCCACATGGTCTTATCTTACTGGAGAGAGGGTCCTGACCTCTTCCTCCTCTTTGTCTTACGTCTTTACTTTTCTCTACTACATCTCCCAGCATCCTCCTTGTCTCCTTGTCCCATCTATCTTGCCTTCCTATTTGACAATAGTGCTTTATTGATTAACCAATGAAAGAAACATATTTACAGAATGACATCTCCCATCATCTCCTCTTTTCTGTCTAAAATAAAAAGAAGGGCTCTAACTTTAACATAGTAAAATTACATATGACAAAACAGTTATGAAATAAGAACTATAGTTAACAATATTTAGTCCATTAACATTATCAGGAATCAAAGAAAATATTCTATCATCTATCCTATCTTTGTGAGTCTAAAGTCTTATATGTAACTTATCTTTAATCTTAAGGAAAACTATAACCATAACTCTCTGTGTTCAACTCCATCAAAGTCCACAGAAGGATAATATGTAAACTCTAGAAATGATAGAGACATCTTGCTACCTGGTCAGTCATCCAAAGTTCTTCTGTAAATTGGTGCATCCTATAGGCCTATAGGCCACAGTGTATCTGGCAGACTTCTCAGCAAAGTAGGAAATTTCAAATTGCCCCACCTGTTTTGGCAGTTTGTCATTCACTTTTCTCTGTGTCCTGTAGAATGTCAGGCAAACTCTTCCATGAAGCAGGAATCCTGTAGCAATGTTCAATCTTGTCTCCGCAGTCACTTTTCTGTGGGTCCTGCATGTCCAGTTTATACATCATAAAGTCAAACAGTCCAGATGAGAGCAGTATCTTGTCCAAATGGCTAGTCTTGCCTTATTGGGAGTAAACTCCATAACAAGTTTCTTCTATGTCCATCTTCCCTTATGATGCAGTTGGTCTTTCCAGGAGCAGTTGTGCCTCACTGTCAAGAAGAACCCTAAACCATTTTAAATGCCATATTCTGTAGGTCTTTGAAAGGTTTAAAGAATATCATTCTATCTCAAATATATCTCTGTATATCTAGAAAACCTAACTCACCTAACTAGAAGTTATGACTATCATAGATAACTATCTACAATCTGTACTTAATTATACATTACATTTTAAAATGAGCTATACAAACACTATACCTGAACAAGAAGAGAAACATACATATCATAAGATTGACCTTAAGTTTGTTATCAATAACTGAAAGTCCATTACAAAACAAAGTATTCATTTCTATACCATAATCCATTTTTACCTTCAAAACAAGATTGGTTGTGATTGTTAACCATTTATAACCAACCCCATTTAAATAAAAACAAACATTTATAGACAATATTTGGAAATTTGGGCATCATTTTTTCCAAACTGCTTCCTGCTTGGGCGGGGGGAGGGGGCTGTCTGAGGATCCTAAGAAGACTCAGAAATCATGGCTGTAGTGATCCGCAAGGCTGCCTTGTCCCAGCTGTTTTGAGTTATATCACCTGGAACATTGCTTCAGGGGGTCTTGCCTGATCAAACCATGTTAGTCTGGAAGAAATTCACAGATTTTCACTTTCTGTGGAAACAAAAATAGAAATTCTTTTCCCCAGTAACCTAAGTTAGACTTAAAATTTAAAGTCAAAGCATTTTTAAAATATACAAGTTGGATTAATCTAGCAGCATTAATAATCAGGTATATTTTAGCAGTTGTTTCTTCCTTACCAATTGAGCAATTCAAAGAAGACACAATAGCAAACAGAATCCAGAATCTGTGTGCTCTCCACCTTCACGTGACTTTTTTAATACTCTATTTCTTCTGCTTCTATTTTTTTTTCATTTTTTGAGATAGGGTTTCTCTGTTTAACTTTTGCCATTTCTGTAATTCAATATGTATACTAGGGTTTCTTTGAAATCACAGAGATAATCTTGACTCTGCACCCTGAGTGCTGGGATTAAAGGCATGTGCCATTATTGCCTGGTAACTTTATTTCTTTCTTAACCAAATATCTATTTTATTTTCTCTCCAAACCTGTGTATATTTTTAAACACACTGTAAAAACATTTTTGGTTTTACTTCATCTGAATCTGTCTTTACTGTATATCTCTACCTTTTTTTTCCCATAAGTCTTAATCTGCTAAACTGCAACATTGCTAAAATTAGTTGTTATCAGGGCCTCTTAAAAGAATCCTGAGGGTTTTTTTTTTCTGATTATGCTGAGTCCTTAAAGGAGCCACACAAGTCTCTGCTTGTCTCTAGCAAGGAGAGCCCAACCAAGAAAAATGTTCCTACCAAGAAGCCTTGCTTGTTCTTTTGTTTCTAAAATCCCTTTTTAAGCTTTTGTTATGTTTTAAGTGTAAGTTCTTAGTGCCCATGTTGCAGGTGCCGTACAGAATGACATCTCCCATCACACCTGTAATTTTGAGAATCTCTGGAAGCTCACAGATGAGCAAGCCTGCCATGCTCAATGACAAATAAGGGAACTTGTTTGAAGTTAGAAATCAAGGACTGACAAGCCAGGTTGTCCTGTGACATCCACACAAAAACCATGACACATTTGCCCATACTCTCCTACATGAGCACATACATATGTGAGGGAAGGGGAAGGAAGAGAGATTTCTTGAAAGGTATCCAGCAGCCTGCAATGTCATGGGGAAGACAAGAGAACCAGGTTGTTATTTTCTCAAGAAATTAAGGAAAAACAAAGAAGCCAACTCCCTCTTTCCCAACTGAAGATTTGGGTACCAATATCTTACATTTTTTTTTGCCACCACTACTACACAGAATGGTGATCTCTACCAGTTTCCTTCTGTGTTACGGTGCACTTCAAGTCTACAGTTGATAGAGCCTTTGTTGGTTGACTGCAAGGTAGCATAGCAGAAACTATGTGAGACACATCTCAGAAAGTAGTGCCTGTATTATAGAAAATATTAAGTATCTAAGTAATAGAGTACAGACCTCTATAACTTAGAGTGGTGAAAAGTTTTTATAAGATACAAAGCATTGATGTATCAGTCTTGCAAAATAGTCTTGCAAGTGCTACTGTCATCACATCTAGTGACTCAATACACATTTACTCATGTGTTAGCAAGTGAGAAGCATCATGCAGGAAGGGGGTTAAGAATAAAGCCAGGAACCTCACCCCTCAACAATCTTTTACTAGGAAACAGTGAGACATATAGTTCACACAAACAAAACATGGTTTCCTTAAAATTCTTGAAAGGTGAAGACATTGATCAAGACATGAATGTTGCAAAAGGCTTCACTATTTATATTTTTAAAAAATACTGAGTTCTGTAACACATAACATTTAGTTAGGATGTTTTTCTCTAAGAGGTGAGAAAACATGTTTTCATATTTAAGCATCCATAGAATTGCCTGGAGAACTTGCTGAAACAAACTACTAAACCCCAAGAGTGACATTTCCTAGCAGTTCCCCAGATGACTCTGTGGGGAATGAATGTACAGTGAAAATCCCCGAGTTAAGGAGACCTCCAGCTCTAGAGGTCTGGGAGAAGAGGAAAACATAGTGACAATCAGTGGGAAAATTACTCATACAGAAGGGATTTTGGTGAAAGAAGCTCCAGGAACTTAGTAGGGAAATAAAAGTCTAAATAAGAACCTGTGGAGCATGTGTGGACTTAGTGATATAGACAGGGCAAATTTAGAAGACTTGAGGATTTTTATTCCAAATAACCTGAGGAGACACTACTGATCCTGTTCCATATTAAAAGCTGAGAATGAGAGATTAATTTTGTCATAAAATAATTTAAAAGGGTGTTCTCAGAGAAGAGTAGACTGATCTAAGTGTTAATATGGTCTGAATGATATGCTGAAGGTGACTGAGAGGCAGAGTGATATATAAAAGTCTAAACAGTGACCACTCTCCTAGCAAACTTGAAGTTTGCTATGTAATTTCATGCATGCCACAGAACCTTTCTTACTATTTATTTCATTGGCTAAGAACAAGCAGGAATCTAGGAAATAGTATGAGCATGTGATTAGACAAATTATTGAATAAGAGATCATATAATAGGTAATTTCAACATTATAAACTTAGAAAACTGAATAAAATGAATCTTACGAGAAAAGGTACAATTCACATTAATGTTATAGCAGAAAATACTGTGACCTTGCTTCACAGTAGAAAAGCATCAGCAACAACAACAAAAACCAGTCCATGGGAATGTCTGTTTGATAAGTTGCATTCAATTTTGGAGGTTAATGGTAGATAATGTATGGGGAGGCAACAGATATGCATATAGATGAATCCTAATTCAATGCAAACCTGTTAGTTTATTTATGTTATTAATATGATACCCTAGAGGACATAAACCAATTAAAACCCCATTTCAGTTATTAATTGGGTCCCCTAATTGAAGGGACATATTAAATTAATTAAATGTCCTCCGTTCTATTCACTAAGGGAAACATCTAAGTCAGGGGAAGGATTGGACAAATAGGTCTATATTAAACTTCTAAACTGAGCCCTGTTCAACTGGATGGGAAAGGTTACAAAGCTACAGGAGGAAATGTTTGAGTAAGAGGAGCAGGAGAGTGGATGTGGATTTAGTGTAATAGTCATGCCATGAAAAGAGGTCAGACCTTAGTTTACATAACTGGAATGTGAGAACATTAAATCGAATACCTTCAAATATTCCTCTCTATCGCTCGTGATTGAGAGTCACATTGAATAACAGATCCCAAGTATTAGTCCTTGATCTCCCAGAAATAATGAACCATGAGCTTACATTTGCAGAACAGGTACCAAGTTTATCCCTGTGCTCAGGGTTAAAGGATAAGAAGATGCAAGGACAGCCTAAGACACAAGTACCTGCTGTTCTAGAGGGTCAGAAATGGGTGTTGGACCTATGGGAGTGCATAGGGAGAGAACCAAGGCTTGAGGAGATAATCCCTAGCCTACAAACGCCCTTAGTTCTGTTTCTCAGAGTGGGTGTAAGTGGGAATAAGGACATTCTAGATGTGAATATGTTTGTGCAAACAGATGTGACTATGACATAGCACATCTGGTGGGCAGGAGGTGCTTGATACAAGGGTTGGCCCTCTGCCCCACATCATTACCTATAAATATAATTGACTTGGTACCCCAGGGAGATCATGGAGAACAAAACGAAACTGGAGGAAGTGTTCTTTCTTGTGCTATGTACTAAATCATTGCCCAATGTTTAGGGTGGCACAGATCAGCAGATTTAGAAACCAGGTTCTGTTGGTTAAAAGAAGCTCCAGTGGCATAGAAATTTGATGATTTTAGTTTATGGTTTGTAAATACTCACACATATCATGCCAAAGACAATATATATGTACATAATTAAATTACATAAAATACACAAACGTTCAAATATATGAGGTGACTGTCTCTGTATCTAAGGCTGGGAAACACCTTGAAGGCTCCCAAACACCCTTGTACCAAAGCATCCCATCACCTTTAGAAGCACCTGAGCTTTTTATGTTACTAATTTCATAAATATCATTTATGTTTTTATCTTATATGTATATCCCCTGAGTAGGTATGCCCTTATTGGCTAAGGTTTTGAGCATGAAGCTCCATATGCTACCATATTCTATCTAGTCTGTTGTTACTTACCTCATTCACGCATTGAGAGGTATTTTCTTACTATTTCCTGACAAATTAGTTTATTCTGAGGCTGGGGACCTGTCTCAGCTAGTACAGTTCCATTATACTGCTAAGAACAGATTGCTTCCTGTTCAGAATGACTGTCTTATTGTGTACCACCACCAGTGACTATTTTGTGGCATACACTTTGTATTTAGCTATTCTCTAATTACTAAGGGGTTTGGAGTAATTTAACATTATTTGGGGTCTTCCGTGATTTTCTCTGTTCTGAAATGTTGGTTCACATGCTGTACCCATTTTTGTTTTTCGATGCAGTGAGGGTCTTTGCTTTAGTTATCTATGGGTGTTTTACTTTATATATATTTATATATATATATATGTATATATATGTATATATATATAAAACCTTTGCTGTTCTATTGAAATGGCTTTGCCTTCTCCCTTAAAACTCTGTATAGTGTATTTTGAAAAACATCTTACTTTAAATGTAAATCTTACTCTTATTTGAGCGTTTAAAATAATGTTTGTGAATTCATTAAAATATGAAATGATGGTATAAGAAAACATGGTATAGAAACAACATCGAGGTATTCTCCTAACTTTTTTTTTTAACTATAAATTTGTAGTTCCACTAGAGACACTGTCTTCAGACATCTGTTTTGTGACAACAGTAGATAAGATTTTGTTTGCTTTTCACCACTTGTAATATCCTCACTTGAGTGATAATTAGACTCTCCCCCATCACCGACCTTCAGTAAATGCTCTGTCTCCTGTCAGTTTTTTCATGTGGGAAATTATTCCTCATGTTTGTCTGTCCATGATATGTTCATAAAAATTTTGTCTTTATTTTGAATAGTGATAGTATAATTGTTATATCATACAGGTATGATACTCCTTGGTTTTTCCTTGGGATTTGCTTGGCCTTTATGGTCCCTTAATCAATCCTTTCTCTTATGAAATCTGTTTCCTGACAATACTTCTCTTCATATTTTAAAATTGCATTTAATCTCTAGGCTGGTTTTTTTTTTCAGGAATTTATTCTCAATAGTGTATGTTGTCATTATTAGACATGGTATTGACCTTCATTGGTTTCTACTTTAACTTTTCAATATTTTTGTAACTTTGGTAATTCTTCTCCTTAAAGATTATATATGTTCTAATATACTTCTGTGTGTCCTACTGACACAGGTGTTCCTATTGAAAACCCGCTGCCCGGACTTACACGTACTTTCAAACCCCTATACTGAATTGAGTTTGTACATCTGTGTGCTTATAATGCATCAGGAAAATCATACTGATATCTGGAACATTGAACTTTATATTGCAATATTGTATCTGGAAGCACAACTAAATTCTGCTATTTATTCCAGTGATTTGTTTGAATATGTTTTTCTTCTCCTTGTCAAGTAGAGGAGGTTTATGTTTATGTCTAGTTTACTTAGAACTGTCTTCTTATATAACAAATGGCTGTGGAATTCTATTTCATACCAATTTATGCATCTATGGAAATACTGATATGATTTTCCTAAATCTACTGATGTAGAAATCCCCTTCTAAATGTTGTAATGCTCAATCCAATTTATATTCTGACATGCAATGTGGTTATGATGTAATAGCTTACTTATATCTATCTATCTGGGTTTAAGTGTGCTAACATATTGTTATACTGTTCTTCCATTTACATTCAGAAGTAAGATTGACCTGTAATTTTCCTTTCTGATACTTTCTGTAAATTTGATGCCCAGAGACAATGGTCTCATAAAGTGACTTAGTTGTTTTCCTCTATTATTTTGTCTTCTGAAGCACCTGTGTAAGCCTGTAGTTATCAACTCCTTAACTTTTGTTAAAGAACATGTAGAAAAACATTTAGATATCATTTTGAGATCTACCAATATTATCCGTAAGTAGTTACAGAGAAACCAGCAGTTTCTGGTATGTGGTTCTTGGCTTTTGGCAGCATCATCAGATTCATTACCATGGTACATAAACATTTTTATGTTTTCCTATATTTTATGTATAGCTTGAGTTTTCATATTACATCTTGCTAGAATGATTTTGCTGGTCTTTTTAAATGAACATTTTTTTATGTTTTAACATAATTTTAATGACACATGATTTCTATTTTATCATTTTTATTCTGACCTATTTTTATTGTATTATTATTATTATTATTAGGTTTATTCTCTTCCTCTTTATAAAATTAGGAATATTTTTAAACAATTTTTTCTTTTTGCTTTTTTACTTAACATGTCCAGTTATTTAAAAGGCTATTTGTACCATATAAACAATCTAAAAACACAAAAACACAAGCATACACACACACACACACACACACACACACACACACACACATATATATATATATATACATATAAAGTGTATGCCTGTATGATTATGCATACACACAATGATAAATTTTAAAAAAACAAAGATTCTGTTTTATTTGTTACTTTTAGATTAGACTCTTGGTTAGACTGCATTTCAACGTCATCAACAATGTTTAATAAAAATATGTACTTCAGAACACATGATTTTGGTTTGAAAAAAAATGTTCCCAGTGTAAACTGAATGTAAAGTAAAAGATTTAATAATGAAGTTAATTTTCCTTTTAACACCCTTTAAGAAAGCCAAGCATTTTTGTAATAATTTAAATTGCTTATACTATTTATTAACTTCATACAACATGTTGTGATTTTATCCACCCACCTTCCCAAAATCCTCTTATATCTATCTACCTCTTATATCTATATGTCCTTCCAGAGACAATCTTGTGTTTGTTTTTTGAATCCGAGTAGTCTAATTTGTGTTGCTCAAATACTCTTGAGTGTGTGGCCTGCCCTGAAGAGTGGTGGGCCTACCAAAGGTCACATCTGTAAACAAAATGGTTCCTCTCTCTCCTCCACACCCCCCCCCCCAAAGTTAAGAAAGCTAGAGTCAGGACTTCATTCTTGTGCACATTCCCTTTTCCATGCTGAGATTTTTTTTTTTTGTCTGACTTGATTTTTTGTATTCTTAACGCATGCAGTCACAATCAATGTAAATTCATTTATGCAGCTGTCCTGTTGTGTCAGGTAAATGAAACGCTGTTTCCTTGAGATCATCTATGACCTGTGGCTCTTACAATCTTTCCATCTGTCTGCTGAAAAGATCTTCGTTCATGGTGGAAAAAGGTGTGATATACATATCCCCTTTAGGGATGAGTACTCCCTGGTCTCTTATTCTTTGCATATTGACCAATTAGGGCTTCTGTGTTAATTGTCATCTACTGGAAGAAACCTCTCTACTGAGGGTTGATTGATGCTAATACAAATTTTTAAATATGCCTTGCTTGGCATTCAGGAACTTAGCTGCCTCCCATACAATTAGGTCCACTTCGGTTGCCCTGTTGCTTTGTACTACATAGATTTGAATTTTTATTATGACTCTTTTTGATCCAGAACTTTTCAGTTGGATTTTAAATATATATTTAAATGTTTTGAAAAGTGAAAACTGAGGATATATCTGGTTTTCATATCTAATTTGATTACATTCAATGAAAGATTACATTTCAATAGTGCCTTAAATAATGACTAGGCCTTGCCAAAATATAACCATTAAAAATATAAATATTCTATCAATATACATATTTATAATTATGTCATAAATATAGAATAACCATATCTTTTTTGTCTAGTGAACACATTATAATTCTGAGCTTGAATTCTCCTTATTTCTAGGCTTCATATAGTTTTCCTTGCATTAACAGAGCTTGAAACTCTGTTTACACTTGAGTTTATATCTTTATTTTAAAATTGAAATGCATTTGTTATTTTGTGTCTGTTCTAAATAGCATATATATATATATATATATATATATATATATATATATATATATGAGAATGCACATGGATCTTTTCAGAAATGACAGTTTGGTAGTGGACAGTCAATTGGTATGCTTTTCCCTGGGGAAAAGTGTTTCTCTAGATCTCAGCATTTCTTGTTACCCATAGTTCTTTTTATGAGAGGCCCTTAGGCTTCCCTCCATCCACTTCAGCATGCCTGTCACTGTCCCTGTTCAGCTCCTGTTGATATAGGCATGTTGGTGAGACTTTTTGCCTCAGCTTCTCACATGTTTCGCAGATTCAACCTCATAGCAAACTCCTCAACCCCTGTAGCCACTAATATTTCTGCCCATCTTTAACTCTCAGTTTTACTGATAGTTATTCCTATTTATTTTTCATTTCTTCAATAATTGATTTTTTTTTTCAATTTTTCTTCTTCCCAACTGGCAACCCCTATTATTTATGGAAGGATTCATGTTCTGTTTGGGAAATGTATTTTTTTACCATTCTTTTTTTGTGAGAAGTTTTATTAGAATAGGGAAGAGAAGGGGGAAGGGAAGAGATAAGAGGTGAAGAGACACAGAGACAGAGAGAGGACAGAAGAGGACAGGAAGATAGGGAAAATCCTGTCGGCCCCAGGAGAACTGTGGGAAAGAACCCACCATTCTGTTTCTGAAGATAGCATATATTGAGGCTGAAAATGGCTGATTATCATTATCAAGTAATACAGAACTGTCAGGTGATAATTTTGCTACATCCTGATTTATGTCTGCAAAGATAAGATGACTGTCTCAATGTAGAAACAGTGGACAAGCTGGTCCTGTAAACTAGTTCCACGTTACCATTACACACAGAGAGCTATCCTGTGTCACTGACATATAGTAGTTGATTTAAAAAATAACTTTATCAACCAATGAATGAAGTTCTCCACTGTAATAATTAATAAATTATTCCTAAATCTTCTGTGATTGTTTGAAAGAAAATGGTCCCCATAGGGAGTGGTGGAGGTGTGGCCTTGTTGGAGTAGGTGTGGTTTTCTTAGAGGAAGTGCCTCACTGAGGGCAGGCTTGGAGGTCTTAGAAGCTCAAGCCTGTCCTAGTGGCTCTCAGTCTCTTCCTGTTGCCTGCAGATATGGATGTAGAACTCTCAGCTACCTCTCCAACACCTTGCCTGTCTCCTTGCCACCATGTTTCCTATCATGACAATACCTCTAACTGTAAGCCAGTCCCAATTAAATGTTTTCCTTTATAAGAGTTGCCATGGTCATGGTGTCTCTTTGCAGCAATAGGAACTCTAACCAAGATATTTTCTTTTGTGAATCTTCAGGATAAGTAACTTAGCCTGAACTATACCTTTATAGTTAAGCTAAGTGCATAGCATTTATAGCAGAACATAATATCCACATTCATGTACTTATGTAATATTAATTATTTGTTTTACACTGTTTGATTGCATTCTTTGTAAGTTCTTTAATAGTTATTGTGCAGAGGGTTCATGACTTATGATAATTCAATATTATACTCTTTCATCTCTACTACAGCAGGAAAGAGTGTTCCACAGAAACCCAAGGCTGTTTTTATTTATTTGTTTGTTTGTTTTTAATTCTGGAAGAATGAAATCAGATAGCTGCTGTGACAGATGGCAGCAGAGTCAGTCTCGGCACCCAATAAACTTTGAGGTTGACAGGGTAGATATTTAACAATGTACAATATCACTAAGCAATGATATTCATTAGGCAAGGAGTATTAAATGTAATTTTGACTCAATATTTTCAATTTGTGGTAGGTTTATGGGGAGGTAATCCTACTTTAGGTTGAGGAGCATCTGTATTAAATTCTAGTAACTTCATCCCTGTTTTATTATGTTCAATTTTTCCATATTTCATTAAACTCATTCTTTGATGTCAGCCATTGAGATTGCTTCCAATTATTTTCATTGTAACAGATTATATTTCATGACCCTATTTGGATAACTAACAGATTGTTCTCATACAGATAGGTGTTCAAATACAACTCCATTCCTTTCATGTGACCACTCTGAATTGTATTTGCCAAATGCCTGGCCTGTTTATTGAAATTACGTGAGTAACAGTGTCTGCTAAGTTTAGTGGTACAATCCTGTAATGCCAGCACTTTAGACACAGAGTCAGAGAGTCATAACCTGAGTTACATATAGGGGCCTCATCAGAAAACAATATATCTTGAATGTTCTTCAGTATTCAGAGAAAATTAGCTGATGCTGCCTTTAGCCTTCTGCTTATAACCAGTACACACACACACACACACACACACACACACACACACACACACACACACATATATATATATATATGTGTGTGTGTGTGGAACAAGTTTGTCAAATACCAAACAGCTAAAGGGTTTTGCTTGGTATTAGCTATTAGCAGTTGTCTGACTCAATGCCACATGCCTTTTCAGCCTGGAATAGTGCGGTAAACATGGAAAACACATATGCTGAATAGCCCATGAACCCTGTGTCTTATATGAACACATACAAAAGAGAAAGCGCCACAAGAATGTTTCTTGCTTACCTAGGACCACAAAACTGAAAGATGTTAAGTTGATATCCAGGCTCTCTGACATTAGAGACTTTCACCGACTTATGTTGCTCTCCCTGAAACACTTCCAAGCATCTCAGAAGCTGTTCTTATAACATGACAGTTTCCACGAGGATTCTTTTTTATTTCGGTGCATGTATGTGTATGTGGTATCTATATGTGTATATTCATGTGCAAATGTGTAAATATGTTTCTATATGCATGGAGGCCAAATATCCACTGTTGTCTTTGATTGCTCTCTTCCTTATATATTGGGACATTATCTCTCTTGTATCAAGAGCTTACCTATTAGCCTGACTAGACTATTTGGTCATGGAATCCCCATGTCTCCCTCCTGGGCACAGGGATTTGGCAAGATAGAACACACTAAGCATTGATATGGTGTTGAGGATCTGAGCTCAGTTTCTTACATCTGCAAGGCAAAACCTTTGCCCTCAAAGCTATCCATAGAGCTCCTGAGAATTTTCCCTATGGCTGTCCAAGTACTATCCAATCACTTAGAGCTTCCTTAGCCATTTTCCTGTTAGCCAGAGTATTTCAGTGCTATTCATTTTACAGGTGTACATATTCTACATATTATCCCCCCCAGCAGCAGATTTGGAGTTTCTTGAAGAGGTAGATTAATGCTGCATCTTTTGCAATTTTATTTTGTGAGCAGAAACAAACATTTCAGTTTAGTTCTTCAGACTGCAACATGTCTCTGAATTTCTTTTTTATGAAAATATTTTTATTTAAATTTAAAACAAGTTTGTTTTACATGTCAATCCCAGTTTCTTCACCCTCTCCTCCTCCCCTCTGAGCCTTCCAATCCCCATCCCATCACCTTTCTGCTCCCCAGGGAGGGTGTGGCCTTCCATGGGGGTTTCTTCAAAGTCTGTCATATCATTTGGAGCAGGGCCTAGGCTCTCCCCCATGTGTCTAGGCTGAAAGAGAAAAATCTCTATTGGGAATGGGCTTCAAAAGTCCATTCATATACTAGGGATAAATACTGATCCACTACCAGAAGCCCCATTGACTGCCCAGTCCTCCTAACTAACACCCATGTTCAGGGGGCTCTGGGTGGGTTCTATGCTGGTTTCCCAGCTATCAGTCTGGGATCCATGAGTTCCCCATTGCTCAGGTCAGCTGTTTCTGTGGGTTTCTCCAGCCTGGTCTTGACTCCTTTGCTCATTACTCCTCCCTCTAAAACTGGATTCCAAGACCACAGCTAAACATCTTTTGTTATTTCTGTAGACTTTATCTTGAATAGTTAGTGTATACATATGATCTGATGTCTAGGTAGTTCAATTGTGCTATATCTGTGTGAAATTTTTTTTCTAGTAAATCAGTGGAAAATAAAATTGTCATTAGAAAACAAAACAAAACAAAATAACAAAACAAGGGTATCAAAGGTCACATTAGATTCATAAAGTTGAAATAAGACCTTAATATTTTAAATTTCTCTCTCTCTCTCTCTCTCTCTCTCTCTCTCTCTCGGTGTGTGTGTGTGTGTGTGTGTGTGTGTGTGTGTGTGTTATGCATTCACTGATGCCTTCAGATCCTTGGAGCATCAGATCTTCTGATGCTGAAGTTGCAGGATGTGAGCCACCTTATGTGACTGCTGGAAAGTAAGCTTGGTTCCTGACAGAAAACCAAGTACTCTTCATGGTGCTGATCCATCTCTTCAGCACCTTATGGTTTTTAAAGACCATTATATTTCATTGGACACCCTAGATTAAAAGATAATATAATGTTAAGTTCTTTCTAGCCAGTAATCTTCCATCACAAAATTTGAGTGGATAACAACAAATCCCCTGGAGCACCGGGGACCACATCTCAGCTAACACTTTCCTGAGGACACTTTAGATACACAGTCGGAAAGCTACACCTGATGTGGTAGATCCTTGTATTATGTTAGTGGTTATCATTTGAAATGCAATAGTATAAATTTAAACCAGATATAGTAGAAAGCAGTTCAAACCAATGCTGAAGACTAGAATGTTCACCCACAAGCTGAACAAAATCTAGGTGCTTCCTGATGCGTACAGCTTCCATAAAAAGTACAACCAACTCCCTTAACCTCACATAATGGTGTCAAGCTTAATATGATAATATATTGCTATCAGCCTTTTAGAAGGTGTCTAAAAATAGCTGCTATTGTCAGAATTGAAAGATCACTTACAAAAAGCCCCTATCTTATAGTCATCAGGATTTCAAGGGAATCCAACTACTACAAATATGAATTGAACTATGCTTAAAGATATAAAGTATATATATTTTTGCTCTTCAGAATAGTAATTACATATCATATCTCTTCTACTGTGACCAAGCCTACAAAGTCATGCTAATACATTCTCAAGAATTAAAAAATAAAACCTTAGGTAAATCAATTATATTTATTTATTGTATTGAATTTTAAAATAGATTAACTTTCCCTGAAACACCATTAGAAAACATTATTGGCAAAGTGAAAACTGCTTAATTATTTTTATTTTTCCATTTAGCAAAGCTTTTTCTTCATTATGTATTTTATTTCTTTTCATGAACTTAATAGTCATAACAGTTTTAAAATGAATTAAATGGTGGTCATTACATTTTTTTCAAATATGAGGCTGTAGAGATGGCTCAGTGTTTAATAACTCTACCTGCTTTCATGGTGACCCGGGTTTGAACACTCCATCACTTGCATGGTAGCTTGCAGCTCTCTGTCTCCAGTTCAAGGGGGCTTGACAACCTTTATTGGCCTCCATACACACCAGGCATGCACATGGTAAACACCCAGAGAAACACACCCATGGTAAAAACAAGCAAAACACCCATATATACATATAAAATAAATATCTTTTAAAATAATTTTTAAAAAGTCTTAAATATGCCAAAGCAGTAACCAACAAAAGCCTGTTTATTTTGTTTGTGAGGAAATCCAATGTTTTCAATGAAAGAATATCAGTAAATACATGATATTGATATAGGACTAGAGTGTATATGTATGGATCTCTGTGGCTTGCCTTCAATGTTGACTTCAAGGTGAGTTGCATCTGTGCACACAATGTAAAACAGTTAAATGCTGAGACATGTTATTTCTTTCTTCATGTAAAGCAATCTGCAAAATCACATAGACAATTTTGAAACTGTAGATTTATGTATTGATTTCCTTCTAACATAAATGTTGTCAAATTTTCAGTACCATCCCCATGTGTTGCCTCCAAAAGCTGAGAGAAGAGCTGAAGTCTGATGCTGACACCAGCGGTGTCATGATAACATTCACTAACATCTTAATTAATTGAGACTTAATAGGAAGTAGACTCGATATTCTTTCTAAAAAGTGAAAGCTTCCTATGTAATAATCAAATCAATGGAAAACTATTTTAATGATGTCGCGTGTTTACCATTTTTTTTCCTGATCAACCTAATCTTTGAACATAATTTAAACATGAAATAATGATAGATTAAGTAAAACAAAACTACCTAAACTTGTCTCTAGGGTCCTCAATTTAATACATTTGTTATTCAGAAGCTTCATGCATGGCCATAGATGTTAGCAATTGAGTGGAAAAAAGTGCCATAAGCAGATACCTGGCTTTGTTTCCAACTTTGCCCCTCAGTGTAATTAACATAATAAAGTTGTACCATACTTATATTGAACTCCATGTGATTTATAATTTGACTTTGATTGCTAAGTAGATGAAAGGAAAGGGGAAGATGCAACTGTGTTAGCTTTTCAGGCTGTGCAGTTACTGATCTGTGGTACTATATACTAGCCAGCAAAAGTTGGGAGTCCAGATCAAGTCTGTTACCATAATCTGGGTTCCATGTCTATATCAGAGACTAAATATTTCACTCTATTACATGTGCTAAAGAACCTCACTTTTAAAACAACATGGCGTGAATAATGAAGCTAACTATTAAGTGGAGATTCAAATGAGTGTAGAAAGATTTATTTCAATATAAGGGGAAAAGATGAACTTACTCAACTGCATTGGAGTAGCTCTTACTATTGTTAACATTAGCTGATTGGAGTTTGTGATCATTTTCATTACACACACTTTTCTTTTTTACACCATTTTCTTTTTTTATACCCTAGTTATAAAATCTAGGCCTGAAGTAAGTAGAACATTTTTTTCCTTTTTTTATTTAAATTTGAAACAAGGTTGTTTTACATGTCAATCCCAGTTCCCTCACCCTCCCATCCTCCCCTATTACCCCCACCAAACCCCAGCCCATCCCTTTCTGCTCCCCAGGGAAGGTGAGGCCATCCATGGGAAGTCCTCAAAGTCTGTCACATCATTTGGTTCAAGTCCTAGGCCCTCCCGCATGTGTCTAGGCTGAGAAAATATCCCTCTATGTGGAATGGGCTCTCAAAATCCATTTGTATAGTAAGAATAATGCTGATCCATTACTAGAGGCCTCATAAACTGCCCAGTCCTCCTATCTAACACCCACATTCAGGGGGTTTGGGTCTGTCCTATGATGGTTTCTTAGCTATCAGATTGGGGTACACGAGCTCCCCCCTTGTTCAGGTCAGCTATTTCTGTGGGTTTCTCCAGCCTGGTCTTGACCCCTTTGCTCATCACACCTCCCTGTCTGCAACTGGATTCCAGAAGTTCTGCTAGTGTTTAGCTGTGGATGTCTGCTTCTGCTTCCATCAGCTACTAGATGAAGGCTCTAGGATGGCATATATGGTAGTCACCCATCTCACTATCATAGAAGGGCATTAAAAGTAGCCTCTCCACTACTGGAGGTAAGTAGACCTTACATTAAACTTCTAAGTGTGCCTCACTGGGACAGCCTCTCTGCAGATAATGGCAGTTGTAAAGAAGAACTTTGAGAAGTCTCAAATTCAGAGCAAAATGCAAGAAGGCCCATGGAAAAAAACAAAGGAAAAGAGGAAGAAAAAGCAAAACCAAAGCTGGGAAGATGGTTCAGAGATAAGAGCATGTACTGCTCTTGTAGAGACCTGGAGTTCTGTTCCCAGCACTCAACAAGGGATGGTTCACAACCAGCTGTAACTTTAGCTCCCAGGAAACTGACACCCTCTCTAGCTTTCAGAGGAACCTGCACATGTATGTATATGTACACAGAGAGACCTCTCTCTCTCTCTCTCTCTGTCTCTCTCTCTCTCTCTCTCTCTCTCTCTCTCACACACACACACACACACACACACACACACACACACACGCACACAAATGCAAATTAACTTGAAGTTAAAAGAAGAAACAAAAGCAAAATGCTTGAAAGGGAGACTCATGGTGAAGTGGGAACATAAAAATAATTTTGGAAGCCTTCTGATACCATTCAGTAGTATAGGAAATAGAGATATTTAAAATTACCCTTTGTGTCTGTGGTTGCACGTGAATGCTTTAGCTTGTAGTACTCAGGGTGATGTGGGGTTTAAGATATTAGACTTTCATTAAGCTAACTGTACTCTCAATATTTAAAAAAATATTAAAAGGGTCTGTAAGTTCTCTTAATTTGATTCGTTGACTAAAGGACATTATTAGGTTTTATTTTATTTTGGGCTCTCTTAATGAAGCTATGTGGGATATAGTTTCATTGTGAGTAAAGAGGTGAAAATATCATGTTGATTGGGACATCACATAAACTCAGAGTTCTGAAAGTCTTATAATTTTTCATTGTGAGAACTTAATTTACCATACAGTGGCCCACCTAAATAGCATACACCAAGGAAAACATGCTTGGTTGGATCCACTAATGCACTAGATTTGCTTCCCACTAGTATAATTTTCCTTGCTAATAAATGCTTATTTTCAAGACTAATGCAACTCCCCACCCATTAACAGAATGCTAATTGAGAAGTTAGTAGGTACCCAGGAATAGACTTAGTAGCATTGAAAATATCTGAAAAAATAAGCAACACATTTTCTTTATCCCCAGTGTTTCCTTTGTTTTTGGTGGTCAGAACAAAATGTAGAGAAAATAGAGAAGGAATTGTCACACTGCCACAACTGCTTTGCACTTCCTATTCAGAGTGCTGCAGGAATTTTACCAATGGGTCACTCTTAATAGGTAAAGTCAGCTGCATGGAGAAAAAATGTAAACTGGGTTGAAAGAATGGGTAGAGGGTGATGGCTTGAATAGAAAATGTACCACATAGGTATATGATCACCTGCTTCCCAGTTCATGGCACATTCTGGGGTTGTGGAATCTTTAGGCAGTAGAGGCTCCCTAGAGGAAGTATGTCACTCGGGACAGGCTTTGAAGTTCATAGACTCATCATGCTTTGAGTTTGTTCTCTCTGCCTCAAATGTTTATGCATGAGGATGTGATCCATCTGCTTCTTTCTCTTGCTACATCGTAGCATACTTCTCAGGACTGGCCCTCCAGAAATATATGACAAAATAAACTCTTCCATAAGTCACTTTTGGTCATGCATTTTTACCCCCACAGCCACAAAAGAGACTAAAATAGAAGTGAATAAGGAAACTGAGGGGAAAAACATCTCAAAAAACTGTACAACTTTAAGCAAAGCTATTGGCTTCAAAATGACCATTCAAATTCATAGAAACTGAGATGTATTTCTTGGCACTGTGTAGGTATTTGAGTGGCTATGATGATCTAGATGTTAAATGTTTTTCTCTGTGATCATATTATTTGTTTGTTTGATTTTGGTTTTTTGAGACATAGACTTGTTGCATAGCCCTGAGTGTCCTGGAGCTTACAAGCCTAGCCCTGAATTCACATCCTGGCCTCCAATGTCCTGGGATTAAAAGTGTGCACCACCACCTTGACTGTGAATGCATCATAATGAAGTGATTTTTGTGTTTAAAACCAATTAATGAAATGGAAGTGATGGTACAGTTTTGTGATCCTGGCACAGAAGAGGCTCACACAGGAGGATTATGTGTTAAAGTCAGCTGGTTTTCCATATCAGAAAGAAAGAAAAAGGGAGGGAGAGATGGAGAGAGAGGAGAAACAACTGTACCTAGAACTCGGAGAAAGTGGAAAAAGAACAGCTGGTTTTAATTGTGGAACTTATGTTACTGGCATCAAAACACACTCAAAGCAGCCTTCCTTGTAGAAGAAGAGTCACCCATTGTATGTTCACACACACACACAGACACTCACACACACAGACACACACATATTCATGCATGCACGCACACAACACATACACACACAGACACAGACATAACACACACACACACACACACACACACACACACACACACACACAATACTATAACCATAACGCAGCATTAAACACCCTGCAAGCCTCCCAATTCCATAGGTTCAGTGAAGTCTTTCCACGATGTCTCTCAAGCATATCACCCACCCCATCATCTTACTTGTATTTCCTTACATGACTCTTCTTTTGCTTCTGCGCCCCTTGAATATTCCAGATCACCTGATAGAGCCAAGTATAGGATACTCACAACTAAAACCAGGGAGATCTGCTCTAAAGGTTATAACAGTTATGAAAGATTTGATAATAGCCCAAAGCTGATAAGACTCACAACCATTAGGGATTTTCAGCCATTTCCACCTTAAAATATTTCTTACAAATCTTCCTTTTGCTGAAAATTCAGATGGCCACAATTTCCTGTTTGTGTGTCTGTGTATGACTGCGTAGATGTAATGAGAAAGTCTTTATTTCTATCTTCTTCTAGCACTAGCATATACCACAAGCCTCCCTTCAACCACCAATCCATAACAAAATAAAACTAGGAACACACACAGAAGCGATATTTTTGACAGTTGACCTCTAAGTAATGCTGCTGCTCTTCCTGTGTCCCTATCTTGGACCAGTCTTTGGAACTTTGTTTTACAGGATCTGAAAATTCCATCTTAATTTGTTCTAAACAAAAATAAAAGAGCATCTACTGCACAGATGAATTCTATTCTCCAATGCAGAAAACAGCTGCAGCCATTTCTAGTTTACAGTGCCCCCCCCCTTGCTGCTGCATGTTATTTAAGCTTGATTAACTAAGCAAATCACTCCAGTTCAGGGGCAAGGAAAGGTGTAAGCAGCACCATTCTTCAGGAAGGCAACGCCCATTTGAAGCAGGCTCTAGCTAATGCTTGGTTATTCTTGAGGGAATAAAACACTGGGAACTTGCCTTTCTCTTGCTGTCTTTGTTGTGGCTCTTCTTGGCTTTTTTTTTATTTTAATTTTTATCATATTCAACAAAATAAACTCCAGAAAATAAAAAAGGAAAGTCAGTCCATGAAAACCAGATGTTAACATGCAAAATACAGAGTAAGAAGGTCTGCTTCACAGACAACACAGTTTTGTTATTGTCACAAAATGATTTGCCCTTCACTGGTGCCCTTTTGCATCTGTTGCATGTGGTAGTGTGCCAGGGACATAACGAGAGTCAATGGGATGATATGACTCCAGTTCCCTAATGGGAGAGAAGCCCTCATTCGTGTTGTTCCAAGTGTGCGTTCTAAAGACCTACAAAGTCATGTATATCTTCTATAGTCATGTATATCATCTTCTGTAGCTTTTAGATTCCCTTGAAGAATCACACAGTCTATCATCTTCATCTGCGAAATTAGTCTGTGTTTAGAAAGTGTGTTTGTAGCAGTCTTTTGGAAAAGAGAGGTTGGTTTGATGAAAGCTGTTCTAAGAGATGTTTCCTGTGGTTCTGCTGCAGGATTAAGACATGGATAGAAACTCAGTGGTATGAAATACGCAAATGCCAGCAAGCACCATACCTACACAGGCTCAGGTGCTCACACAAAGCACATTGTGCCAGGTCCATCTGCCCCTCTCTTTGTCACTTAGATAAAATCTAGGTAAGATAAGCCTTGCTGGCTGCCTTGATCAATGAAACTGGAACACGATATCACAATCTGTCATCAGTTGATAGAAGTGGTTTTGAACCAGAGTCAAAGCTCCAAAGGGAAGCCCCGAGAGAACCACAGTCAGATGTTGATTTTTTTCATACCAGTGACCCATAGGTAGCTGTGTCCTTTCCTGCTTCTGGCCTCTGGGAGTCCAGTGAGGACATGTCTTTTTGGCTAGAATAAACTTGGCACAAACACAGTAGTCACAAGTTATTCCCAAGGCGTGGCCAAGGAGGCAAGAAGTAGGAAAAGATTAAGCATCCTGAGAAGCCATGCTTCTCAGTGCTGCTCAGATGATCGGGTGTTTTCCTTTCAACCAGCAGGTTTTGCAGTGAGAAAGGAAGCATCACTTTCAACTCACATTAAATGTCCTCAGCTGCCTCTTGTTGCACACTGCCCCATGATGGATGCATGTGTAAATTCCAACTGCATGTCTTTTATGAGTTGCATGCTGTTTCTCCAGCTTCTTTATACAGCATCCTCCTGCTTGCAGTGAAAACAAGAACATTGTGTTTTATGCGGTGATAAAATCCCACATAAGACAAACTATACAAAAGGCATTTTATGTAGCTTGAGACCTTCAGGATGTCTTACTTTGTTCCCCATCACTGCCATGCCCCCTTACTTCCCTGTCTGTTTTTATTCTTCTACTTCTCCAGTCATGAAACTTTCCCATTCAGAACTTTCTGTAGACTTCCCTTTCTCTTTAACTTTTCTGTATATTTCTTATTTGCACGTATAAATTCAATACCAGAGAACAATTTTATTTTAACTATTTATAAGCACAAGGAAGGAGATTTGTAATGACAACGTCTGTCTTTCCCAAGCATATGTTGGGATAATCCCTAGACGCTTGCTTAGTATGCTTAGTAAGCCAGGATTCAGACTAAAAGTAGGGACCCTCTAGTGTTTGGGGGGATGAGATGGATATTTGAACATCTATATTGCATATTATTCTTGATGACAAATTGCTTTTTGGGATAAATTCTATAAGAATGCAATAGTGCTAATCCATTGTCTGCCACAAAGCTCAATTTAATTATGTTATTATAATCTAAGTAATTGAGCCTGTAAATGCCAATACCTGTAGTGAAGAATTTATTTACAAAGAAATATGTGTACCTCCTACACTGCTTTGAGGTATGTTTGTTTATGTGATAAGCCCAGATAAACCTTCTGCTACTTTCTGTGCTTTCCTATCAATAGTAGTCAAATATCCCAGAAGGCTTTCTTGAGTTTAGGTTAATCCATGCTTAACCATGACCTTCACATGAAATCTTGGTTTGAGTATTATTTCCAAAAGAAAACTTCAACACCAGCAATACTTTGTTAGTGCCAGTACACTTTACTCACAGCACAATCAACAATTTGAACATCTATCCTTACAGAAGTAAAAAAATTAACAATTTAGAAGGCAATCTGGGGAAGTATGTGGAGCTATGGAGCATGTAATTCAAGATGCTGAGGAAATATGAGGCAGGACTCTTCCCATAGTGCAGAGTCAGGGAAAACAGTATGCAGAGGGAAGAAATGGTTGAACAGAAGCCATTAGTTAAAGGAGGGCATCAGCCATGCAAATATCCAGGGAAGACAACAAGAGGCAGAAGGAGTAGCAAGTACAATAGACCTTATGTGAGAATGTGTGCAGCAATAGGAAGGAAGCCAATGTTGCTGGAGCAGAGTCTACTGGGGAGAAAGTGGGAGGAAATGAGGTCAGGGAAGGAGCCAAAGGCAAGAACATGGCCTTACAGACCATTAAAAGGAATGTGAGTTTTAGCAAGCATGGAAAATGGTAAAGAGAATGAGTAATTACCCAGAATAATAAATAATTATATGACCATGTGGTAAGAGGACTTTTAAAAATAGGAACTGAAGACACTTCTAATGTTTCCTTAGATCCCAAAGAAGCTGAAATTGGCTTTGAATCTTGAAGTTGTTGGCTGAGAAGGGGAAATGACATTTCAAAATAAGAAAACACTGGTACACAAAGATGATGATGTGTGGAAAAGCAGAGGAGAGAAAAAGTACCATGACATACTGATCTGACTGAGTGGCAGGCTTAGCCCTACAGTCAGACAGTGTCAGATCTTCATGGTCCCTGCATGTCACCCTCAGGAATTTGAACTTCAACCACCAGGCTAGAGATCCACTTAAGTATTTTAAGCAAGGTACTGATGCAACACGATCAAAGTTTTATTTGAAGAAGCAAATCTTTCAGCAGTGTGAGGAAAAATGGGAGGACAGGGGAGTGTCTTGAGATCAGAACTCTCAGCTGGGTAGCCTCCAAAGCTGAGTTAGAAGAGACAAACTAGGACAGTGACAGAAAAGAGAAATATATTGAAGTGTTATGGAGCAAGGATGGCCTCAAAACTAGATGTGAGTGGTGAAATTGAAGGCTGTCAAGGATAATTTCTGGACTCATAGTTTGAGGAATTCAGTCAATGGTGATATCATTACCCAAAATAGGATGGAGTATCAGGTTTGAGACTAGACATATTTTCAGATTTAATACAAAACACCATCTATCAAACAGAAATTTTCAGTGGAGCAAAAACTTAGAAATATTCAGACAATATGATAGAAGTGCATTGGGTTCAGCCAGCCTGGTAGCACTGGCTTATAATGCCAGTGATCAGGAGTTCAAGACTTGTCTCACCTATAGTAAGAGTTCAAAGCCAGACTGAGGCTCCCAATGGGACCTTATCTTAAAATAAAACATAAAAGAGGGCCCCGAATATATCTCAGTGTTGAAATGCTTAACTAACATTTGTAAGGGCCCAGGCTTAATCTCTACTACTATTGAAGTTAATTAATTTAGAAGCATATTTTCTCTATTAGTTTTGGCAAAAGATGTAGAACAATTTAGATACAAAGCAAAAAAGATGTTATGCTTGATGAGAACTGGGAAATGGAAGGAGACATAAAGTTCTTAATGCAGGAGGGAGGGACTTGTTCCTGCCATAACTTAATGGGCCAAGCTTTGTTGACTACCCATGTGAGCTCTTATCCTTTGGGAGGCGTGGATAGGGGTAGACTTGAAGGGGGAGGAAAGTGGGAGGGAGAGGGAGAGAGAACCATAATTGGAAATTATTGTAAAATGAAATTACAATAAATAAATAAATAAATAAATAAATAAGAGGGCTTATTTATGAATACATTCCTCTCTCTGCACATATATATATATGTATATATATATATATATACATATATGTGTGTGTGTGTATTTATGACTATAGATATATTGTATACATATATATGCTTTTATTATATTGTATGCCTACATACATAAATCAATAGGAGAATATTATTTTCATAAATTAAATAATGGGTTAATGGGGGATGTGGTTATGTATGCTGTGAATATATGTTGGCAAGTAGCCAGGCAGGAAGTATAGGCAGGGCTACCAGACTAGGAGGATACTGGGAAAAGAAAAGTCAGAAAAGCAGTCACTAGAGAGGAAACGCCATGTAGCCATTAAAGGAGTAACATGCTTGAGAATTATGGGTCAGCAACAGCCTCATGGTAATACATAGTTTAATAGAAATGGGTTAATAATTAAGAGAGAGCTAGCCAACAAGTAAACCCAAGCTATTGGTCAACCAGTTTATAATTAATAGTTTATAATTAATAATTAAATGTGTGGGACCCAGCAAGACAGAAACTCCATAATGGATAATGGGTAACAAGTTTCAAAGATGGATAGAACTTATACAGAGACAAAGAACAAAAACTCATGTTAAATTTCAGTCTTTAAAATATGAAAATATAATGGCATATCTTAAGGTAATGATTAGGGCAACAGCTCTCTAGTACAAGAGGGAGCAATGATTGATTCATTTTTAGATATGTTGAATTTGGGGTGATGGTGAGACCCAGGTATTTATATATGCCCTAGAAAAATAAAGTTGCAGTACTGGATTAATACTAGGTTGCATGGACAATTAGATGAATTTTCAAAAATAAAACGTAGTTGTGGAAGCTACAGTCATATTGGGTATTGGGGGTTTAATAAAAGAATGTAATAAACAAGTGCAGAGCTCTTGCTATATGCCCTATACCGTCAACAAGATGAAGGACTGTAGGCTTGGGGCATGGATTTTCCCAAGTATCGACTAACACTCATGCAGTTATTTAAGAAGAAATATCTCCTAGAAAGCAGGTTTTAGGTATCTTGTACATCTATATATTTTCATAGCAAAAGCTGGTGTCTGCGCATGCTAGAAGATGTGCTTGATGTGACTATAAAAGTTCTGTGCAGGAAGGTGAGGGCAGAAATAGAACTGAAAGAGAGAGACACATCAGATAGCTGCTAAATCTCACAAAAAAGATGACAACAACATATAAAAGTGATTAATGGAAACATGAATGTCTAACCCAACCATAGAGAATGGAAATTATTAGACATGTTGAATAATGATTAATATTCACTCATTGATGTCTGTAGTCTTAGTCTAAGCTTATGGATGGAATCCACAAGAGGACACTAACCAGTATTTCAGTGCTAGTGGCCATCAGATTGCCTCTACTAGCATCCTGACCCCTGTGCCCTCAAGTCTGCACTGTTATGGTCTCTAGAAGCACCGATATATATTTATGATGCATAAAGATGTCTAGATAACATTCCTGGAGGAAGATGACTGGCTTAGACTACAAGTGGATGGCCGAGGGCAAGCACTGAAAAAATTTCCTGTGTTTTATTAATTCCCTGAAATCTGTCCAAATTAAAAGCATGAAAGCCTTAGAAATAAGTTAATTTTGTTTTTAGGACTTTTAAGAAAGTATATAGAAGCACATAGTTAAGTTTAGGAGGCAGGTGTTGCTGAAATCACAATGCCTGTCAAATGCCAAAAGTGTCTAACTGTGACAGTGCAGAAAATGATACTTTGAAAAGCACACATATAGGATTACACTTAATTTTATTAATTTTTATCTTTATTAAGATAACTTTTTATTAACTTTTCAAGGTATAAACTTTCCAAGAAATTCATACCTTGTGTTTTGATCACATTTGCACTGTATTCTCCCCAACTTGTTCTATGTCCACTATTACTCTCCTACCCCTCCAAGTTTGAGTCCTCTTTTTAAATATTTATAACTCAACTTCAATTTGTGCTCTTCACATACTTCTGGGTGTGAAACATCCATGGAGCATGGTTAACCTGACAGGATTCACACCCTCTAATAATACTGACTACCTTTGCCCAGAAGTTGTCAAATGACCATAGCTCCTCAGTTAGTATTGGGGCTTATGAACTCATTCTTCTTCCATGCTAGAATGTTGAATGTCTTGGTCTTATATAGACAGTGGAAGACACTGAGTTCATGAGTGTAGCAGTCCTGTTGTGTTGAGAAGTCACTGTTTTGCTCAGGTCCTACCTGAACTCTGGCTCTTTTAACCTTTCTGTTCCTTCTTCTGAAATGTCCCTTGAGGCTTTAGGGACAAGGGATAAATGGGGCATATCACTGACACTCATTCTCTGCCTGTTGAGCATATATGAGTTTCTGATTCAAGGACTGATATATATATATATATATATATATATATATATATATATATATCTTCTTTGATATATATATATATATATTGATATATATATATATATATATCTTCTTTGATGGAATCTGAGAACTATACTAATCCATGAGCAGTTTAATACAATGTTCATTTAGGAAAGTAATAGTAGTAAATTCAAGCCAGGGGCCTGTAGTCTCTGACTTCACCAGGTTTATAGTATCAACGTTTTTTCCTCTTGTAAAGCAGGGTTTATGTTGAGCCAGAAAGCAGTTGTCCCTGCCCCCCCAACACTAATGCCACTACTGCATCCATGGGAATATCTAACCAAGCCAGTAATTCCTGAAGTTCAAAAGGTTCACACCTGGGTTAGGCTGTGAATATCATTTCCCAATAGACCCTGTATAACACCTAACATTTGTTGCTCATGGGTGTCTAAAAGAGGTCCCCATTCAAAACAGGCTTTTCCTTTGCTCCTGGTAAGACTCTAAAATTTGATGTTAAGACTTTATTGCTGGAGTTGTAAGATTTGGAAAATATCAAGCTGGTATTGGCCCAGAAGCCTCTGTCCTTATGGTTAGTCCTTTTAGGGTCAGAAGATGTATAGTCTGCTAGAGCATGAAATTTATCCACAATCCTAACCATGTGCAAATCTCGTTACCTACAAAAACCAACAGTCCAGCAAGATATGCCTGTGGTACAATAGTGTCACTAATACCTTGGGGTAGCCAAACATTCTATGATTGGTCTGTGAGGCCCATTAAATTGTTGTAACTCATTCCTGGTATTATAGATCCATCCAAAACCCCCTCAGCTGAAGAGTTCAGAGACTGTAGAGGAGAACGTGCTACCACCGTTTTGCTAAATTTATGAGTCAAAGTGTCTTCTAAATTCTTAACAGTTCACTTAATGCTGATACCACCCCATCAAAGAAACATCTTTTATCAGTAGAAAAAAAGTTATTACTAGAAACCACAACTGATTAAAATGCAGGTAATGATGGGCTATGGAGTGCCCATCTCAAATGAACATCTATAATATAACTCCCATGCTGAGGGAACATTTCAGAAGATGGCATGGAAAGAATGTCAGAGCCAAAGAACCATGAAGATTGTTACAAAATAGTGTCTTCTGGACACTACAGAGATTTTACACCCATGAACTCTCAACAGCCATGGTTGACTTCACGAGATCACAACAGTCAACTTTTCAGAAAAGATGATAGAGAAAGGAAAACCAGTTTTCTTTAGGGAAGACGCCTTAACAGAGTGACTGGTGAGTTTCTGGGATGCTCCACTGACAGTGTGACTGACCTAGATTTACAATGACAAATAAAATAGGAAATGAATCATCTGTTCTATTGAAAATTGACCTTGAAGATTATTGTCGAATGTACAAGTCTCACCCATTTTACCCTTTGGAGATAATAATATGAATTGCGTACAGTTAATCCAACAGTAAAACCCAAGTAAAAACCAAGAAACATCTGGTCATTACCTAAGGAACATCCACTTAAGAGTAGATGCAGCCTAGTGGAAGCAGAACTTGTCTCTTGCAGCAACTGCCATTATCTTTAGCTGAACACAGACTTTTCAGCAAATTCAATGGGGAAAGAAAACAGAACACTGAGGTTTTTAGAGAAGAGCCCATTGTCCCCACTGTTCTTTATTTCCATATAAAGAAATGCAGTAAACAAAATAGCAATGCCCTCGAAGGTTTTTGAGTGCACACCTCATCGAGCCTTTAAAAATGCCAAACTATTACTACATCACAAAAGGAACTTTGTAGAATGGTGAGTTTTGGGGCTGAGAAGGTTACCATGAGTTATTCATATGGTTGCAATGTGATCATAAAAATCCTAGTAAATGAAAAGGGATGTATAAAGTGAATGGGAGTGTCAGAGAAGGGGCTGGAGAGATGCCTCAGTCACTCACATGCTTGTTGTGCAAACATGAAGATCTGACTTTTAAACTCTAGAACCTATGCATAAATCCAGTCTGAAGGCAGGCACATGAAACCCCAACAACTGGGAGGTAGGGTCAGAGAGTCAATGGGGCTTGCTAACCAGCAAGTCTAATCAACAAAACAAAACAGTTCATCTCAGGAGGATAGACATTGAGGAAGACACTGGATATTAAACACTGGTCTCCACCCTACATACACATGCAATCACGACAAAATAAACAATGAAATGTAGATGGGAAAGTCTGCCGAGATTTGTTGATTTCTTGACAACTCTGACAAACACTAAGAAGGTAGCAGAAGAATATTTCAAATGTTGTGCAGGGTGGGGTAAAGAAACTGAAAGGTAAAAATTCTAACAGACCATTAAATTTGATGATGGAACATTTTATTATGAGAGTTTTGATGGGTTGGTGAACTCCAGTATCTACATGCATTAACAAATTCAGCCAACCCATCATCGAAAGTTTAGGGAAAATATGTTTATACTGAACACACACAGCAGACATTTTCCTGTTTTGTTCTCTAAAGAATAGAATGTGATTACTTATAAGACATTTATGTTCCATTTATAATTTTAAGTAATCTAGATAAAACATATGAAGGGATGTTCTAGATTATATGAAACACTAGAATTTTGTACAGGGAATATGAGCCTTTATAGATTTTCTTATGCATGGCAACAGCTGAAACCTATTCTCTACAGATCTGAGGAATAACTCTATTTACAATATATTACCTTCTAGCTATAACTATAACCTCATACTTAATTGAGGAAATTGTAAGAACTTATGTTAAAGTTGTGCAAGATATGTGTAACTCTTTGTATTCCCATTACACAGACTTGCTCTTGAAGTTTTAAGCATCTCTATTAGTCAAGATTGGTAAACTGGAGATATAAAAATTACAAAAGATGAGGAAAAATTGTAGGCATTTCCCAATGATACTATTAAATACATAAAAATACAAGAAAATGACCTAATGTGATAAAGACTCTCTCAAAGAGAGAGAATTAGGAGAACTCTTAAGTGTGAAGGTTCTTAGATTTTGTTTTTGCAATAACAATAAATCACATATTCTGTCTTTTTCCTTAAGCACTGTTTATTACTTAATGGATCACAGGGGCTTCAGTCCATTGATGAAAGGTGATAGTCACAAAATACATTTTCTCTTCTTCCTGACTTTAATAATAATTGAATATGAGATATTAGTAATATTTTGTTTTTCAGATACTTGACAAGATTCACTGATACCCAGCTGTGCCTACTAAGTTCTTGATGTGTTGTACTAATACATAATAATGAAATATTTACTGTGATCATGATTGGTCTTTATATTTCCAATTATTATTATCCCTAGGCTTAAGTAGGTATCCATCAATTATCTTTATAACTCATAAAAAGAATATTTCCACTGATACTGTATCTGAGATATTTTACGGAATTACTTTTTACACCAGAAACAAGTTTTTTATAGAACTGAAGGGTTACCTGGGTCTCACTCCATTGCCCAGGCTGCCTCAACCTCACAAGCTCTGGGATTATTCTGTAATTTCCAATGAAAAGATCACCTTTGATAACATTTGAAGCTTGTAAACTGGGCAGGAAGAACATAAAATTTAATAATATATAAATAGTTAATAAATATTCACATTATTTAACATATAAGTATTTAAAAACAAAATTTATCTTCTAAATTTTAATGCAATTTTTTAAACTTTCTCAGTTTTATTGCAATAAAATAGTTGCCTTGAAAATTATGTTAAGAACAAAGAATTCAATATTGTAGATGACTGAACCTCAGAATGAGCCAAATTTGCAAGGCTGACTCTTAGGTTCTTGATGCACAAAGTGTGGTCTCAAGTCCAGCAACTTCAACATTCCCCAAACACTGTTAGACATGTACAGCTTGGAGCCTGAACCTTCTGGGGGTCCCCCGATGGTAGAAATTCTTTCTTTCTTCTTTTTGTTAAGAATATTTTTTGTTTGTTTTTTACTCTTTGAGAACTTCATACACATATAGCCTGAGTTTGGGGAATTTCTAGCCCAGTACGACCTTCTTTCATCTACCCCTCTATTCTTCTGAAGCCTTTCTTTGCATTAATTACCTTTCCCCATTTTCCTTTGAGTTTGACTGATATCCTATTGACAGCCAAATCTTTGACCTTTTTCAAAAGCATCTTAATTTCTTCTAAATAATCAATTTCTGACATTTGAGTTTTAAGATTTCAGTTTATTTAAAGATTTCAAAAAACCTTTCTTGTAATCATCTAGTTGTCTCCTTTCTATGGAGCATATGACAGTCATGTGACTGCTGCAAGTGACTCTGTCCTGCCTGCTTTCTTTCAGAATTCAACTTGGGTCTTCAAAAAATGCACTATGGCATCCCTGAGTATTTTTGCTTGATTCTGTATTTAATTTTTTACATTCATCCTCTTTGAAATTTACAGCTATTTTTTCAGAGGTTCATTTTATCTTTTGACATTTTTCAATATTCTCTGATGTTATACCTGTTAACCTTTGTTACACTTCCTTCTCCTCTCCTTCTAATGTTCCAAATATATATATATATATATATATATATATATATATATATATATATATATATATATCCAGTCAATATGTTGTATTTGTCCCTAATTCCTTTCTTGCATTCACTGTCTTTTCTCATTCCTGTTTATTTTCTTCTGGCTTGCTTTCCTCTTCATTAATTTTCCCTTCAGTTCTCCAATCTTGATATATCCACTGGGATCTTAATTTTAACTATGTTTTTAGTGTTATAATTTTTATTTTAGGCTTGAGTGTACTTTTCTATTTCCTGACAAAGTACTCAATCATGTAATTGCTTAAGCCTACTAATTATAAGCATTTAAGAGTATCTAATAGCTCCATTTTGTGCTTTTCTTTGCTATTTTATTCTCTTGCTATTTCAACAGAACCAGAACTTTCCATGTATCAATTTACATTATTACACATTTTATACAAAAATATAGCAAAGATAATGTATTTCTCATAAGATAAAATAATCCTCTTCTTTTACATTGTAAGGACAGACCATCTCAACACAGTAGTATGAAACACTGCTTTGTCCGTGCTCCTGTGGTAGCATCCATGAACTGAGATGCTTCTGTTGAATCTCCTGTCTTCTCAAGTTCATCAAGAAATCAAACATCCAGTGACTGTTTATGGTCAGCAGCTGAGCATTCCAGAAAAGACCACACGTACCAGAGCAGTTGTTCTCTGTGGGTTGTGATTCCTTTGTGGTCATATATCAGATATCCAGCATATCAGATATTTACATTAGGATATATTACTTAACAGTTATGTAGTAGCAATGGCATAACTTTATGGTTGAGGGTCATCACAACATGAGCAACTGTATTAAAGGATTGTGGCATTAAGAAGGTTGAGGATCACTGCACTAAAGGATCTCTAGGAATGCTGACACTTCCCAAATCACTCAGATGTCTATTTCTGCCTAATTTATTTTTTCACTTCTTCTCATCTAGGTATGAGAAAATACCTCAGAGTATGAAACCTAGAAGTCAGGAACAGACTTAATGAATAGATTACTTTCAACAGAAACATGTCCTCTGTTAAATGGTGTTAAAACTTTTATGGGCCTTTTTGTTTCATTAAATGTAACTTATGAAATTGATTAAGTCCTAGGTGTTTTATGAATAAGGACATGCTTAGAACTCTCCCCTGAACACAAAAGGGGAAAGGAATAAAAATAAATAATCAAGAATGGCATTTTACAAGTTATTGTGCAAGTTTCTGATTATGAGTAAAAGTATGAAATCATAGGTTGAAAGACTTATCCCCTTTTAAAGTTTCTTCCCACTATGATTTTATCTCAACAGAAAGTCTTGCTTTGAGTTTTTTATTTACTTTTAGACTTCTTTTCACTTACTAGTCCCTCTTCCTTACATAAGAAGTGCATACTCCCAGCTCTGAGAATAGGGCGGGTACTGACACACCCACTGAACTAGATAATAATCACTCTCTACTGTTTTGTCTTATTGCACTTGCTTTTACCTGTACAATCTACTTACCACAGGTAGTACAGGGTTTTACTTTTCTAGGTTGCAATTTGTTTGTTCTTTTAAAACTTATATTTTAGTTAAAAAAAGGAATGCTACCTGTTATATCCAATTATATGAAAATTTCAATATTCACTGCTCCACAACTCAAAATGGCAGTATTATGTGATAAAAATCTAATTGTATCATCTAGATGTTATTAATATGTGCTAAGTGAATGCTGCTGATAGTGTGAGGAGATCTAAACCTTAGATCTCTGTACCCTCCCCTAATCAACAAGTTCTCTCTCTATGACTACTGTTGCATTCAAGCATGATCTCACAATACAAAGTAGTGTAAATATTGTACTATATGTTACTGAAAGCAAGAGAAAAATCTTTTATAACTTTTATTACAGTATATGGTCATAGCCATTCTGTCTTGTTATTGTTGTCAGCTTCTTGCTGGAACTTATAAACTTTATATGAACTTTAATTTTAAATCTAAATTGATTACTTTTCTAATGATTCTATGATTTGTTTCACAATTATTGTCAGTAAAAAAAAATCACAGTACTAATGGTATAAGTGGTCCTACCATATGTCCAAAATCAAATTGACCAGAATGTCTGAAATTCTGAGACTATTGAAGGAATAGAACTACCAATATAAAATCAATGAGATTGAGATATCATAAGTTTAAATGAAAAGCAAGGTACAAGTGCATAAAAAACAGAAAACCAAGGGACCTTTTAGGGAAAAGTTACCTAACAAGAGAAAGAATTAACCCTTGTGTCTTGATATCATCTTTTTTGTGGCCTGAGAACTCACCTTGCCTTCCTCTGTGCCTGTGGAAACTGATGCAGTCCTACATTTCAAATTACACATTTCAAATGTAAAACAAAGGAAGGAAATAAATAACTGAGGCCACAATTTCCAAACCAAGAGAAAGAGAAAATGGAACACCATAAAACTATACAAGCAAAGAGGAAAATCAATAAAATTCAATGCAGCACATCTTTCCACTTACTTATGAACACACAAAGTTCGCTCATCTGGAATGCACCAGGTGCACAGTATGTGTTATAAATCTTTCACATACTTAGAAATATGACCTATCATTAGAAGCACTGAAGAATAACACTCCACTTTACTAATTATGCTTCTTGCTTTCTTCCAAAGGTGGGATTGACCAGCAGCCTCAGGGCTTGAGATCCATATTTGAGTCAACAGCATAGTAGACATAAGGACCGTGTTCCTAACATAAGTGACTCACTGTTCCCTCTACCATCTTCAGTAGAACAGAGTGGATTTCATCTTTCTCTCTTCCTCCATGGTGCAGTCCCTTTCCTGTGTCACAAAAAGGTACCACTTCTTCCCATCACTGACTATCCACTATTTTCATCGGTACAGAACTGTCAAGAAGAAAATTTTTCAGGATTTCCTTCCTATACAAATCATCCAGGGTATTTTCCATTTTTGTAAAGCCCTGAGTACTAATTTCAGTCTAAATCAATAATATCCCCTTGGAGTTTCTATGAATCTCACTTTTCAAAACCACTTTATTGTGGTGCAGCCATCAAGAGAACCATATGTGTGTACTTTCTACATACCTTCTCTTTATACATACACCCCAAATTCCTACCACTCCATCCCACCTTTAAACAATCAGAATCTCTATAAACTCCATCTCCTTTCCTCGCCAAAGCTACAACATTAACCCTACCTTAATTAATCCTGGCCCCTCCTCCTATTTTATCCAAATGCCTGCAGCCTTTGCTTATCTACTTCTAGAGTTACTTTGTTTTGACCTCATTAAATCATATTTCTTTATTTCATCTGAGTTCTTTCAACTCCCCCTCAATCTTTGGTTTCCTGCTGTTTGAATATTATGTGTCCAGGTATAGATTTCCTGGAGGAGGCATTTATCTTGCTCAGGGTTCTGTCTGATTTAATGTCTGTATTAAGTTCCGAGAATTCTCAGGTATTATCAACCTCTCTTCCTCCTCTCCTTTCTGGGTTTCCCACCTACACATACATACATACATACATGCATACATACATACATATATACATACATACAGTAGATTATATGCACTTGTCCCACAGGTTTCCCACCTACACATACATACATACATACATACATACATACATACATACATACATACAGTAGATTATACGCACTTGTCCCGCAGGTTTCAGACCTCTCATTTCACTTTCCATCAATTCTGTCTTTTTGCAGGTCAGTGTTAGACATTCCAATGGAGGGCTCTTCAAGTTGATGAATTTGTCCTCAGTTATTTCCAGTGTACTGATTGGCCCAGTCTAGGGTTTCTTCATTCTTCCATTTTGCCGGGCTGTTCAGTATTTCTACACTCCACTTAGATGTACATACAGGCATTTCTGTCTCTACTTTGTAGTATGTGTCCTCACTCACTCCTGTTCCCCTTTCAGCCCTTAGCACGTTAATCACATCTACTTTTAAATACTCAATCTGACAACTGCTTCAGTGCTTGCTTTGCTTTTGAAAACCATATATTTTAGCCTTTTATGCTTGCATATTTTTTATTGAATGCTGGATGTTATATATACCATAAAATGAATTGAATAAATAAGCTGTTAGGGTGAGATTTTATGTTAATTTGTCCAGGAGTTAGGCAGTGTTTACTGTGTGTTGTAGCTCTAGAAGGTAAATTTTCCCTCTAATATCCTTGTTTTTATCTCCTCTTGTTATTCGGTTTCCCTTGTGACTCATAAATAGGGCCTGAAGCTTCCAAGTTGTTTTAGCTGTAATCTATTGTTATATGGGAACTTGGCATGGCAGGGCAGCATGCTCTAACACTGTGATTAGATCTTTAAGGAAAACCAGGTATTTGCGAACCTCAAAGGAACTTCTTGCCATCTTCTCTCTCCTTTATGCAAGGAAGAAAAGATTGAGAAGGATAAACATTGGATTCCCCCATCTGTCAGTTTCTTTGGGATATGGCAACCCCCCCCCCGAGGTATGATAACATCTCTTTATCTTGGTGGTTGAAGGCAACCATTTTGTGAAAAAGAGACTCTTCCAGGTCTGTATGGTTGCTAATATCTTCCCCTCAGGGTGGTCAGCTCCACTTTCTGAACTCCTGGTGGACAGGATGAGGGATGAATGTGTGATCATAAGGCTGTTAGGTGAGAAGGAGCATGCAGGGATGAAAGAGAGCAAGCATTCTAGGCGGCAAAAGCTAGTTGCAGCCAGATCAAAATGTCTTCCTGGATTTTCCCCTCTGGAGGAGCACACACAGAACACCTGTCATCTCCTCCTCTCACAAACCTTTCAACTTTATGGGTACTTAAGCCTTCATGTATATTTTTGCATCTCATACATCAAATTATAGCAGAATGAACTATGGCTAAACGGATGTTTCAAAAAAGTGTCTCCTTTGGGAAGAAACTACCCCAAAGGGAGGATGTGAGGAGTGGGGAAAAAAACTGTAATTTCTTGATGGAGCCTTTGTGGTTTGGCTCAGTTCACTCTTGCCCTGAAAAGAGTTACTTTCGCTTTCTCCTCACTTAAAAAAAAAAAAAAAACTACAACAACTCCAGATTTATCACCGTGTCCCATTTGAATTTTCGAGCACACCATGGCTACCACTTGGACTAGAGGAAGCTTGGAGACTCTTGAGATACCAGGTGAGCCTGCTGGGTGTCATGCACTTGATGCTAACAGATTTGATTGGTCTTTATTCCGAAACCAGGTCCTGGAAGCTTTTAATTCACATGGTAGTCGACATGGAGCCTCTGGTCATTCAATTGTCATCATCACTGATGCTTTGGATGCTTCAGTGATGACTCCTTCAGTTTTTCTCCAACTGGTATGATGGCCACAAAGTCAGTAAGAGGTGAAGACATTTAGATAAGAGCTCATATCTTATCACTTAAGACTTGGAGCTGAGATTGATAAAGTTTCTTCTTACTGAGTACAAGAGAGAGAGAGAGAGAGAGAGAGAGAGAGAGAGAGAGAGAGAGAGAGAGAGAGAGAGAGAGAGAGAGAGAGATTGAACCTTTATGTTAAGCAACAGTTCATTCCAGAATTTCAGTTAGAATGCAGTAGCTGGGACTCTGAATGTCCATATAGATCCTAACAGGCCTTTGTGTTGTTGATTTTCTCTCTATATTTAACAGAAACCTCCAGTTCTCTGTTACCAGTTATCCATGGCTGATTGTAGGATGACCTTCATTCTTTAATACTCCACTTATATTTTTACTTCTTACTGTATCATGGGAAATTTGCTTGTTCTCTTGTGTACTGACATATATGATTAATTTTTTCTCACACTTTTAGAGAAGAAATATTTTCAGTATACCTGCCATGCCATCGTTTGGCAACAGAAATGGAACTTTTTCAAAGGAATATTTTAAGAACAAACAAACAAAACAAACCTCTTATCTCTTTGAGAATTTCATACAATGTGTTTTAATCATATAAATCTCACCTCAACATTTTTCCCAGGCTCACCCCCTTTGCCTCACCTACCCAGATTTGTGCTGCCTTTAAAAAAATACATCAAGACAAATTTGTGATGCATCAGTATTCTTAGACAATTGACTTACCAAGGACTGTGATCTTAACTGCCTGCCCTCCCAGGAGCAAACCATGGCCAGCAGGTTTACAAGTAGGGGTGAAACCCAGCTTCCTTCACCACACTGAGATTGATCTTGGGCCTGACCAGGTTTGGAGCATGCTATCAGAACCACTTTTAGTTCATATGTGAAATAGACCTGCTATGTCCAGGAGACACTGCTTCCTGGAAGCCATCCATTCCCTCTGGCTCTTACATTCTTTCTACCCTGTCTTCCTCAATGCTTCCTGAGTCTTAGGAGGATAAAGCATGATATACATGAATATGCACACACACACACACACACACACACACACACACACACATACAACAAACAAACAAAAAACATATGTTACATATGTTCTATATAGGAATGAAAATTCTGCAGTCTGCCATCCTCTTTTTCTGGGCCAGTTGTGAGTCACTGTGCTAATCACCACCTATTGCAAACAGAAGCTTCTCCTGTGAGGGTTGAGAGAAGCATTAATTAATTAATTGATTGGTGTGACTACAAGTGATTAAGAGTTAGTTTAGTATTATACCCATCCAGTAACATAATAGTAGTAGGATTATGAACTTTGTAGCTATAGTTTCTTGGCTCAAGGATGGTGCCAGATTTTGGCATCATTTTATGGAGTGGGACTTCAATCTAATCAGAAAGTTATTGGTTTCTTCCATGATATTGGCGTCACCATTTCGCCAGTGGATATGTATTACCAATCTATCCAAAGTATGCTTAAATGAAAGATTCCATTGCTTTAAAAAATACTAAAAACCATGGTACTAAAAATTATCCATGCATATTTCATCATCTACATTTATTCATGTGGTCAAGAGTATAAGCTTTGGAGCCAAGGTACTTGAGTTTGATTTCTAGCTTTGGTAATTATTATTATTTGGGTAAGCTCCAACTAGGTCCTGAGTATTGAGGACTAGTAACTGCACACAAATCTCTTAATCTGTAACAATGGATCCAGTAATGGCACCTACCTCCTAGTATCAACATGAAGACTGAGTGAGTTGACATGTCTAGACACATCTGAAACGGTTACCACAATGCAGTGTGTATTCAGTAAACCTCAACCATTACCTCTATTTGTTGTTGTTTGGCAGTCATTTCTAATTAGTTGTTCAATGACGACTCCTATATCTATATTATCACACTGATTAAGAAGACACACTGACCTCTTTTGAATACACATATTATCCAGTTAAAGTCACTAGTTCTTGGTGGGTTGGACATTCAAGGATATCTGGAGTTGTATATGTTAGCCACAAAATAAATGAACATTTCCTTCTTTCTTGTCCTACAAACCTACTTTTCTTCAAGACTGACAGTTTTTCTTTCTTCAAATAACAAAATTATAAATCTCTTGTGGAATTTACTTTTTTTTCCACTAGCTACACAAGGATCATACAATGTACTAGTATTTCCTGGTTTAATTTATTTCTACTTCTAGGCAAAAAGTACAGATTTCAAGACAAAATCAATAACACGGAGTACATACACTTACAATGACTTCTATTTCCACAGTTTTTGCTGACATTACTGATCACTGAATTCCCCATGCATGCTTACATTCATCCATTCACGTTGTGTATTATTTTCCAGTGTTGCAGTGTGGACTGTGTTACACACCCGAGATTCTGCCTTGATGACCACATAGTCCTTCCTTAGCCGGTCATCACAGTCTAGAAAGGCAACTTTCTCAGAACAAGGTGTGTCCCAGCAGTGGGATGTGTTTAGATCAGGGGAGAAGTGCCCAGGAAAGAAACAGCACGGACTTCCCCGAGGGGAGACTGTGCCTGACATAAGCCTTATGAGATGAGAGGAATCCACTTGCTAGAGAAAAGGCAAAGGGCATTCTGGCCACAGTGGACTTTACTTGCAACATCAGTCATTTGGAACAGTATGGCATACTTGGCCTTTAGTGTGCGCTGACCCATGCAACTAGCATATAAGATAGGTTTTAGGAGGATGTAGAAGAATGATGCAAAAGGTAAGAGAGCAGATGGCTGATACACTAACATTTGCTGCTTTATCTGGAGGAGATCTCCCAGGAGAAAGTTAAATGGAAAAGGACATTATTGTATTTATGTTTGTAAAAAGAACAGTGTGAAATGATGTAAATGGTTTTCGTTCTGGAGTCTAACTGATGAGGGACAGCTATAGAGGTAGTATGGAAGACCAGAATGGTTCTGAGCAGGTACAAACCAACAACCTAAAAATAGGGGTATTGTTGGAGGATATAAACAGGCAGAAATGACAGGACTCTGGAGTTTTGTTAATTTAAGATAAAAGAATCAGGGCAGGATTCAGGGAAGTATGTAGCCTGACTGGGTTGTCCAACAGACTCAGAGAATAGAGGTGCAAACATTAGAACATCCACTTGAGTTTAATTGCACACAAAGAAAATTGCAGCAAGATTCTGCAGTGAAATATAGAGATTTGGTATTTTCTCTCAGGCTCTTGCCTGCTCTGCTGCCTGGCTGGGCTGCTCCTTAGTAGCTTGAAGCAGGCTTCAGGACTCTACCCTCTCCCTGCTGCCTAACTCCATCTCTATCTCTGGAGGATTTTCTCCCTTGCTCCCCATCAAATATTCTGTTTTCCCAGCTTCCTTCTCCCTCCAGTCCCCAAAGACAAGTACATGTGACATTTGTTTAAATTACTATTAATCACTCTAAGCAAACAGAGAAAAACAGAAATAGCAAATGCAAGCGACTGACAAGATTATGAAAACATACAGATTTCTTTAGTCTTCTCTTACTGACTCTACAACACAGAGACTTCTCCTGTTCCTACTCCTCACTTAGCTAAGCATTCAGAAATCTTTTCAAATTAGGCTGGTCCACACTTCAGGAAGAGGATGAACACTTATATTTTTAGTTGTGAACTTGAGTCAGGGAAAGAAAAGAGATACCATAATAGAGGGAGCAATTATAAGTTTAAAACGAAATCTGGCACTAGGGAAATGTTCAGAGACCCAACTAATAATCTAAGCAATAGTGGAGAGGCTACCTTAAATGCCCTTCCCCAATAATGAGATTGATGTCTACTTTATACGTCATCCTAGAGCCTTCATCCAGTCACTGATGGAAGCAGAAGCACACACCCACAGCTAAACACTGACCTGGATTCCAGTTGCAGAGAGAGAGAAGGGATGAGCAAATGGGTCAAGACCAAGCTGGAAAAACCCATAGAATCAGCTGACCTGAACAAGGGGGAGCTCACGAACCCCAGTCTGGTAGCTGGGAAACCAGCATAGGACCACCCAGATCCCCTGAACATGGGTTTTAGGAGGACTGGGCAGTCTGCTAATGGATCAGTATTTATTCCTAGTATAGGAATGGACTTTGGGAGCTCATTCCACATAGAGGGATACTCTCTCAGCCTAGACACATGGAGGAGGGCCTAGGCCCTGCTCCAAATGTTGTAACAGATTTTGAAGATCCCCATGGAAGCCTTACCCTCCCTGTGGAGAAGAAAGGGGGTGGGATGAGGGCTGAGAGGGGCACAGGGAAGGAGGGGAGGGTGAGGGAACTGGGAATGACATGTAAAATAAGCTTGTTGCAAATTTAAATAAAAGTTATCATAAAAAAGAAGATGAACAGACTTTTCTCTGGGTAAGGTGCTATCTCTTCCTCCTTCTCCACCATCTCTTTCTCTATTCCTTCTTCTCTCCTTCTCCTGTCCATTTCCTTGTATTCCTTGCCATACTTGAGATTGAAGGCAGGGCCTATTCAAGGACTTTTTGTGTCCTAAGCAAGTCCCCAATGTGTCATACACCCAAACCTGGGAAACTCCTTTCTAAGTCCCCTCACATCTCCAGAGTAGCTTGAAAACATCCATGGAACACTTACTCTCTGTCAGCACTGTGCAAAGAAAGGCCTGCTATGCAGTAATGGAAATGGTCTAATTCATGCTGAGGCACATTCAATAGTGACATATGGCTTGGATATGTATGTTGCTGTATACTTTGTTTATCCAGATGTATAGTACATTCAGATGAAGCTTCTGCAGTACTGAGGATTTTTAAAACCATGTGTTTCATACAACTTACTGTAGGAATCATGCTTGTCGTACAGACAGTATACAACACCTACATATTAAGTCATAAAATGTCCTCTACACCAAAAATAAATGTCCTCAAACATTTCCTTGTATGATTGATATATTCAAAACCAGCCCTCAAAGAATATTTTTCATATTCATAAAACCATTATGAGAAAAGGAATTCATTTGTTCGAATTGATTTTACTTCATTCTCAACTTCATCATGCTCTGTGAAGTGTGTTAAAAATACCAGACAGAGATTGCTGTAGTATTTAAGCAGCCTTCTATAGTCCCTCACCATGACAAGGGGGCAGGGAATGGGGAGAACGATGAACATGACATCAGTATACCAAAGACGTGTGGTTCAGTCTAGTTTTGGTCCATAATCATGGCAGATCTTATTTTCTAATGATAACTCCCCAAGTGTATGCTGCCCTTTCAGTGGGATTTTAGTTCTGCTCCTCATTGAATGGTGGTGCCTCTCAACCCTCTCTTCCAAAATCTAGGTTATTGCTATACTGTTGGGCAAGGGCTCAAGTTATCTATTTATAACTGCTTTGTTTTAAAGGATCAAAACAGAGAATGCCTACCCCTCAACATGTTGGAACCCACTAAGGATGGACAAAAGAAGGTTAGGGAATCTAGTTCCATGTCTGATTTGCAAACTTGGCTTGAATTGTAGGATGTTATAAGTCTGCCCCATTTTCATGCTACCATAACCCCTGCTGAACAACATTTTTGGATCAGCAGAGTTAACAAATAGTTTGTGCTTACAGAGTGCATATAGTGTTTGGGGGACAATTACAGAATAAAAAGAAACAATTCCATTGTATATTCATCATTAAATATATTAACATACTCTTAGGAATAGTGGGCAAATGACTTACCACTCTTCCCTTGGAAAAGACTGGGAAGGTAAAACTACAAGAAAAGGTAAAGTACATTAGTCTTGCCATTGCAATTCACATGAAAGAACAGGATAAGTTGATTTCTATCATCATCACCTGGTTGTCACCTTGAAATAAAGGGGTACCAGGGTAGAAGTCTGTGTTAATCAGATAACTTCTGCTGAAGCCCGGGTGGTTTGCTCTCTGAAGGTCACATTGTAAAGCCCTATGGAACTTTCTGGGAGTGACCATCTCAGAGTGTCATCATGTGCCACTTTCCATTCTGTCCCATCTACCTGCAATGTATTTAGAATCTCATTCCTATCCTGTTAATTGTTTCTAAATCTTTGGCCATTTCTAGAGTCTTTCCAGGGTGTCAGTGTTGCCCTAGACAACAATACTCCACCACCAACAGAATTCATCCATCTTGTCTCACATTCTTTCTTGCAATCTCCCTTCCTGTTCTTTCTGTGATGGGTCCAATGTCTTGGGTTTAGATCCTCACATTTAACTCAACCCCTTTGCTTCTTTTCAAGATATTTTTCCTTCAAACTTCTTTAAAGCATATATTATCTGACATAATCATCCCTAGAAGTATTGCTCTAGTTCAGATCTTGCTTCATGTATAGATGGCTGCACTTTTTTCTAGTTCCATTCTTGTCCTTTGGGAACTTTCCACAGAAGCCAGATCAAATTAAACCAACACGTTAGGCTCACATGTCTTCTAAGTACTTAAGTCCCCAAATTTCTTCTTTCAAAACATATTAATATGGACTTATGTTTATATCAATGACTAAACTTTATTTATCTTCTCTTCCCTCACCATATCCCCACACACGAAGTTACCTTTCCTTTCAGTTATTTTTCTCTGAACTCCAATTCTAGCATTCATCTGGGATCAGTGACTTCTTCAACCTCCCTTGTGATATCTAACATGACCCTTGTCACCTTCTCAGTCTTAGGCTTAAACTGTTTTATAACAGCTTCATTCCCATTCTCCTAGTTTTCTTTTTCTTACAAGCTACCTTCATAGTTTCTACATTACAATCTTCAATGCTATGTAACTAGGTTCTACAAATTTAATGGCTTACAAATTTCTCATTTATATTCTTATAGTCTCTGTCAGCAAGAAGTCTGTGTTCAGGGTACCACAAGTCTATAATAGAATGATCTTCTAACGTACATTTATCTGACTACTGTGGGGAGTCTTCAAATTCCTCAGATGTGGGTAGGGGTCACTTCCTTTTGGTTGTAGTCTTTGTGGAGTTTGTTTTGTCAAAGCCAAAGAGACAAGATGCTGCAACATCACAAGTCTGTTTACAGAGAAGTATTGAACCCTCTTTAAAAGAACCTTCCTTGCTTCTACCAGTCCCAATGAAATTCACCTGTCTTTGAATTATAACAAATGTAAAATGAGAAAGGGGAATTAGATTCATTGAAGGTTAATTTAAGTGGCTGTGCACAGGTTTTTCCAAACCTAAATGGTAATCTGTTACTTTAAATCCAATTCTATTTACTCTAAACCCACAACCCAACTTATAATTTTATTGATTTTTTAAAAAAAAATCTACATGCTTATCTGCTTAGTCACCTTGAAACAAATGACAACAAATATCTAATGGATACTTAACACAGAAAGTATTTCACCAGGCGTTCTCTTTTACTATTCAATAATAACCTTTTTTTTCCCTTTTTTTATTCCCTCAAAACTCTGTCTTCCTTCAGCTCGATCTTAGCTGACGACTATGCTTCACACTGCAGAAAGCCACTTTATCCCTTCACTGTCAAGGCTAGCTATCTTTCACTTTCACTGGTACACACCCTGCCATCCTTCAGTCTCTGCTTTTAAGCCAAAACCTCTTTACTTGTACCACAAATTTCTCTCTACCCTGCGATTCACATTCTCAAAGAATTCATTATCGCTTGAAGTCATCTTCTCTCTCAGCTGAATCAATTTATCCTTCTTCCTTTAAAAATCATTTATCTCCAACAACAACCTCTGCTCTGTTTTCAGAAAAGCTAAAATTAGTCCCCATTAGAAGCCCATAACAACAAAAAATAAAATATTCTCTGCTGTCTGCAGATCTCCTTTCAATTCTGTACTTCTGCACCAAACAACTTATCAGTTGTCTCTATTAATTCTCTGCAGGTCCTCACTTCCGTCTCCTTATTTCAACTTTTCTCCTTTGGATGTTTGCGATCTTATCATGGACATAATTAACTTTTGCACTTACTTGATTTCCAAAGTATAAAGTCTAAAAACCAAAGCCTTCCTTGGTAGTTTTTACATAATTCTAATCCATTTGGCTTGTTTCCACTGTGAAGGAATTTTGGTCTGATATTGGCCTTAACTGCAAATTCCCAGAATAGGTGCTCCCCTTCTCCCAAATCGTCAGACATTAAATGATGCATACTTTTTAAAGAGCTCACAAAGGAGGACTATGATTGTTTAACATAACATTTCACACCTGTGAAAAGGGAACCTCTGTTGAGGAAATGGATCCACCAGACTGTCCTTTGAGCTTGTCTGTGGGGTCATTTTCTTTATTTCTAATTGAAGTAGGAGGGGCCCATGATGCTATGGGCTTTACCATCACTAGGCAGGTGGACGTGGGCAAGCTGAGAACACCAGAAAAAGGAAGCCAACAAGCAGCATGTTTCTGTAGTCTTTGTTTACTTTAGTTCCTGAATCCAGATTATGGCCAGGAGTTCCTGCCTTGGCTTTCCCACATTAAGAACTATAGCCTGCAAGTCAAAAAAAAAAAAAAAAAAAACATTTCTCCCTCAGGTAACTTTTGAACATGGTGTTTATCACAGCAAAAGAAGCCAAACAAAAATATAAAATGGGTGAAATCTTATTTCTTCTTTTGTGTGTGTGTGTGTGTGTGTGTGTGTGTGTGTACGCACGTGCATATCCCATTTTCCCCAGCTCCATATCCCATTATGCTGCAATTTGGGTATGGTTAAGGTTGTTCCCCAAGTTATCCTGTGTGGGAATCTTGCTCGTCTGTGCTGCTATGTGTGACATATTAGACCTTTAGGACATGCAGGACAGTAGAGAGTCCCTGAGTCAGTGAGGAGTCCATCCATGGAAGGTTTATTAATCGGTTTCAGACAAACAGTGCTCTCTCTCAGGAGCAGGCTACAAGAACAAGCCCGAGTCCTAAGCTGCTCTCTGGCTTCCTGATTGGCTGTGAGGTCTCTTACTCCAGCACGTGTTTGCCATCTTCCCTGAGGTCCTCATCAGAGATGATGCTGACAGCATCCATGTGATTAGACTTCAAAAATCCAAGGGCCTCTTCCTTCTTTCATCTGACTCCAACATGCCTTCAGAGCACCAAAAGCGTAATAATGTACACTTTTCCCAGTACAGCTACCCTTTGGCTTTCTGCCCTTTCTGTTGCTTTCAGTTTGGTTTCTGTCATTTCTCCCCAACACCCACCCCTTCCCAAAACTCTTCATATTGTTGGAACGTCCTCAACCCCATCTTATTTCCCTGTGTTTGTCTCCTCATATCATCTGTATGTACAGAAAAGGATATATATTTGAGTTGAAGGGAAATTCCCAATTTATAGCATATATGGGGTGCAAGAGTTAAACAAGTTTAAACATTGCTTTAAAATTGGGATGTACCTACTTTCATATAGCAGCCATATTTTAGTTCTCCTTTCTCTGTCTTATTTGTGATACTTAGGATTCCAAGTTTCAGGATAAGACTATACAAAATTTTCCTAACTCCCTCTCCCCTCCCTCTATACTCCCAGTTTGCTTGGGGGATCTTTTCCCTTTCCCTTCTCAGGGGGAACATGTATGTCTCTCTTAGGGTCCTCCTTGTTTCCTAGCTTCTCTGGTGGTATGAATTGTGGGCTTGTGATTCTTTGTTCTATGTTGAAAATCCATATATGAGTGAGTACATACTGTGTTTCTCTTTTTGTGACTGGGTTACCTCACTCAGAATGTTTTCTTCTAGTTCCATTCATTTCCCTGTGAATTTCAGGATTCCATTGTGTTTTTCTGCTGAGCAGTACTCCATTGTGTAATGTACACAATGTACACATTTTCTCCTTCAGTTGAGGGGCATCTAGGATGCTTCCAGGTTCTGGCTATTACAGATAATACTGCTATGAACAAAGTTGAACAGATGTCCTTGCTGTATGATGTATATCTTTTGGGTATATGCCTAATAGTGGAATTACTGGATCTTGTGGTGGACTGATTCAGATTTTCCTGAGGAACTGCCATATTGATCTCCAAAGTGGCTGTAAGAGCTTGCACTCCCACCAGCAGTGGGGGAGTGTTCCCCTTTCTCCACAATATCTCCAGTATAAACTGTCTTTGGTGTTTTTTATTTTAGCCATTCTGGCAGGAGTAAGATGGTATCTCAGAGTTGTTTTGATTTGCATTCCTCTGATGGTTAAGGATGTAGAACACTTTCATAAGTCTCTTTCAGCCATTTTAGATCCCTACATTGAGAATTTTCTCTTTAGTTCTCTACCCTACTTTTTAATTGGATTATTTGGTGTTTTGGTAACTAGATTCTTGAGTTCTTTGTATATTTTGTAAATTAGCCCTCTGTCAGATGTGGGGTTGGTGAATATCTTTTCCAATTCTATGGGCTGCTATTCTATCTTGCTGACTGTGCCCTTTGCCTTATAGAAGCTTAGTTTCAGGAGGTCCCATTTATTAATTGTTAACATCAGTGTCTGTGCTACTGGTGTTATATTCAGAAAGTGGTCTCCTGGAGAACAGGAGGGGAGAGGAGGACATGAGACAGCAGGATGATTGAGTAAGCAGAAGAATGGAGGAGAATAAGAAAAAAAATACCATAATAGAGGGAGTCATTATAGATTTAAGAAGAAATCTGGAACTAGGGAAATGCCCAAAGAGCTAAAAGGATGAACCCAACTAACAATCAAAGCAATAGTAGAAAAGCTATCTTAAATTCCCATCCCCAATAATGAGATTGACAATTACCTTATATGCCACCCTAAAACCTTCATCTAGTAGCTGACTAGTAGCTGATGGAAACAGAAGCAGACACCCACAGCTAAACATTAGCTGAACTCCTGGAATCCAGTTGCAGAGAGGGAGGAGTGATGGGCAAATGGGGACATGACCAGGCTTGAGAAACCCACAAAATCAGCTAACCTGAACAAGGGGGGAGCTTATACACCCCAATCTGATAGCTGGGAAACCAGCATAGGACTGACCAAGACTGCTTGAATTTAGGTGTTAGTTAGGAGGAATGGACATTCTATAGGGCCCCTAGTAATAGATCAGTATTTATCCCTTGTATAGCAATGGACTTTGGGTGCCCATCCCACTTTCTCAGCCTAGACACATGGGGGAAGGCCTAGGCCCTGTCCCAAATAATATGACAGACTTTGAAGACCCCCCCATGGAAGACCTCACCCTCCCTAGAGAGCAGAGAGGGGATGGGATAGGAGGTTAGGAAGGTAGGGGTGGAAGGGAGGGAGGGGGAATTGGGATTGACATATAAAACAAGCTTGTTTCAAACTTAAATTTGAAAGGGGGTGGGTAACCAGCATTTAGATCATAATAGGAACATTCTGCATTATGTTGTTCATTTTTGTGAATTAGATAAGTATGTGATTTAAAAAGAAAAGGATACAACATTCTTTTTAATGTACATTTATAGGCCCTTTTTTCACTTGACTGAGCTATCTCAAACTAAATGCTGGCTTTCTTGGTTGAACACACAATGGTCATAACAATCATTTAATCATTTTGGGGGACAAAACATGTAACCCAGCACAGATCAAAGTGAAGTTGGACCTAGGTTCTGGCCAAATATTACCAGTAAGCTAATGGTGACTTCAATTTTCACATTTGTCCATGGAATTTGTACTGCTTTAATGAAACTCCTAGTTTGCCACTTTTCTGCTTTATCCTTTAACATATTTGTCCATATCTAAATTAGTAGCTTTACGATTTTGCTCTCAGCCTTTCTCACAAAACTTCTTTTTTCTCTCTGGATAATCCAATCTGCTCCAATCGCATCATTTATCATCTATGTGCTAATGATGCCAGAACTTTATCTCCAACCTACTTTATCTTTTTGAAGTTCACAATACATTTCTGGTGCAAACTTATGTTGGACATAAGATGGCTGCTACACACATACACGTTTCACAATGTAGTAGAAAATATAACCAAAGTACTATACTGGTGTGTGCGTGCGTGCGTGTGTGTGTGTGTGTGTGTACACCCTAAAACTGGTTTATTTTAAGGAATTTTAATGCAAGATTATACAGCCTAAAAATACAAAGTCTGTAGGATAAGCCAGTATATTAAACCTTAAAGAATAGTTGATGGTGATGTTTAAGTAACAGGGTAAATTTTCAAAAGGCTCTTAGTGTTGTTTTAATGCTAGCTTCTATTGAATCCTTCCATTTTAAGAGGTCCGTTCTGGTCTTGAAATAGTTGGATTAGACCCACTCTTATGGAGGGCAGGGTTACTTTCTCAAAATCCATTAATTTAAATGTTATTATCATCTAAAATAGACTCATAGAAATAGCCAGAAAATATTTGTCCAGATATCTATACATTGTACTCCAGCCAAACTAACACATGAAATTAACCATCACAATTATTTAATGGCATACTTAATATAAAGAACATGAGGTACAAAGAAACAATTATCCCAAGGTCATGGACAGCTAATGGTGTCTCCTGGATTAAAACTGAACTTTTTGGCTATAGAATCCATTCTCTTTACCACTATATTTCCATGAACTCATCATCTCTAAGACTGAACCCCTTTATAATCATGGACCTTTGGCTATGTCCAGTGTGTCACTGGGCTGAATGACTTGATTATATTGTTCAAATAGCTTATTTAAAAATTTCCCATAGCCCTTTTCTTCACTCTACATACTATGCTATGAATTCTTCCACACTCATATAACACCTACTTACATATAGTAGATAATAAATATTGTTGAGTGAATGCATCTTACTATTCTTCCTCACATATCCAATATATAACTTTTAAATTGTTAATATCTGACTCAAATTGATATTCTCAAATTAGGTTTATGACTATATTTCATCTCTTAAAATATTGGCAAAATGCTTATTGCCTTTAAATATTTATAAACACATTCTCTGTGTTTTGGTGTTCAGGATTTAAGCCATCAGTCAATACATGACCACATGGAACTGGACATCCAGTAGATCAATCAAGAACATATTGACTCTCACCCAGATGGATGAGTAAAATACACTCTATTCACAGTCAGTGGTACCCAAAAATATTCAAGTGGTAAGTAATTTGCATGAACCATGGGAATGGGAGTTTTCAAACAGAAATTATGCTTTCAGTTATCACTACCTTTCATGTTGATGTCACAAACCATCTAATAAGAGACAGCTGTAGGAGAAAAGACTTGTTTAGGCTATGATCTCAGAGTATGGCAATCCACCATAGCGTCAGAGGTACAATAATGGAGCTCCTTGGATGGAAATAGGAGTGGGAAGCAACATCCATTCACAACTTGATGAACCAGGAAGCAGAAGGAAATGGCAGCATCATGGGTGAGTATAATACTAAAAGGCCTGCTCCAAGTTGCCTATTTCTTCTTACATCTAAGTCTCAGCCTCCATAACTCTCAAAATAGTTTTCCAAGCTAGGGACTGAGACTTCAAAACATGACTCCATGAGGTTCATTTTCTGAATCAAAGCCTAGTAAGACTTTACATCTAGGAAGATAAAATAGAAGTTGATAATGTTTGGGGAGGCCCAAAGTTTGGCCATGAAAATGGAATTGTTGCTGATCATTAAAGAGTAAAGCAGGAGTAATTATAGGAGGTCAGAATCTTGGGGAAGATTTATTCTAATTTTCCAAGTATATGACTATGCATTGCTCATGTGTAACCATGCATATCCTGTTCTTCAGTGAGTCCAACAGGGATGCTGAGGAAGGATCAACCTGGTCACAGTGCTTGAGCCAAGCATACCATTAGAGAGGCTGGAAGGTACTGATAACAGTTTTTCAAAGTATGGCCCAAATGTTAGTGCTGACTAGAAGTGTAACAAAAGTCCTTTCTTCTTAACTTTCCAATTTCATTTTCCTACCACCAAAGCCCAGCTGACAAGATGCTATATGAGTATAGAAGATGCTGTGTAGGGACAAAGCACTAGGTTTTGACCTTTTTCTACCTGTCCTTCCTTTAAGGTCCCCTTCTACCCACCCATAGCCACACTATAGCATTGTAGGTAAGAGCAAGTAAATTATGCAAAATGCTTAAGGCCAAATCCTGCCTGTAGGACATATTTGCTAGTAGAATGTGGGCAAGTTACTACAAGTTTCTATGGCTCATATTCTTGGATTATAAATTTATAAAAGTAATAGCACCTTCATATTACTATTATTGTAGAAGTTAATACAATAATACACATAATGTCTTAGAAGAGTGCTTAAAATGTAGTAAACCCTGTTGTGGAGGAGTTGTCTATCATATTTCGATGTTAGATCCACATCTAAATACCTAAATAATTCTCTGAATCTCTCTGTCACAGCATCAAATACACTGTGGATTTTGTGTTTTATTTGTGTAGATTTTCCTTAATTGTGAGGTCCTTGAAGACATACATTAAATTCTCTGTAGTCTTGAATAATGTAGCAAGGTGCCCAGAACTGCCTCTGTGTGACGTGCTTGTGGGTGAATCAATTAATTCCCAGGAGGCATACAATGCCACTGTCCTTGTGTCTCTCAGTATACAAAGGAATATATTATAGTGTCAAGATTTTCTAAAAACTGGGGAAACAAATGAGGAAATACAAAAGTGATTTTCAAGCTCTTGGGCCTATGCCACCAAGACCAAAAGACAAAGCTTTGAAATGGAAGCCTCAAGTTGTGTCTGCTTTGTTTAAAATTTTCAATATATTACAGTAATTAAACTGCTTCATGACCTCATTGAAATCCTGTAAGCCTTAATTAATGCTGGTAAAAAAACCTTTAGCAATCCTCTGATGAGAGGCACCAGAGAAGTTAAGGAATCGTTATTATCACTGATGCCATCTGAAGTGACTGCAAGCCATTCACTGCACCTGAACTTGTGGATTAAATCATAGCTGTGACCATGCAGAAACACAAGCAAAACTCATTCCTTCAGTGTAGCTCATTCCTCTTTTTAAAGTTGTAGACATATCCAAATATGCAGTCTTCCAATGCATCTCTTTATCAGGGCAGGTATTTGAAAGGATGACAGAGGGCATTGACCAACATGACAGGAGAACGTTGGCCTCAACTGTCCTACTTTAACTTTGTCCTTATCAAATGCCTTACCATGAATTTGAGAGTCAGACATTGGTTAGGCAAATGGCTCAACAACTTAACGTCTTTGTAGTTTTGTGTCTCATATCTCTCCTTTCTACTGTTCTGTAGATAGTGTGGGGATGAAGGGCTATGTATGTCACTGTAAGACTCCCAGCCAGTACTTACCAGCACACGATGCATGTTTATTGTGAATATAAATATGTGCATATAAAGTTTTAGTGTATTGTGACTTTATAATACTTTATATGAAACAGTTAAATTATAATATTACTGGGATTTAAGATTGATCACCTCCATCTTTTGCACTGCCATCATTCCATTATCCTGAACAATGTATTCCCCAAGAGTTCCAATAACTAGATTTCACTGTGTTGTCTCCTTGACTAACAATTCTGATTTTGAAAGGCTCTCAATCATGAAGTCATACCAAAGCTTCTGTCTAAGATATTATGTTTACATATGCTTCATAACAAACCTTCACATATTTTAGTAGCACAGACCATCCATTTTCTTATGCTTGCAATCAGACAGTGGTAAGATGAAGGTTTAGATTTTAGTGACTGGATCACAGATAATTTCTGTAGTGACTAGATTTACCTTGGGCAGCTCAATGTGGACTATAAGCCAAGAATGTTTCTTCTCTCAGTGGCCTTCACACTTCTACATTGTTTTTCCTCAGAATGACTAGCCAAAATGGTTTCTTAATTCAAATTTCCAGTGTTGGTTTGGGATGGATGGTGCTGTATGTGCTGACAGGCCACTCCTCTCTACTCACAGCCACTGTATGACAATCTTGAGCTTCACCAAAGTGTGTTATTCACAGAATTTCTTATCACCTGCCTTCTCCTAGCATGGTTATTATAGTGAAGCATGTAACAAAAGCTAGAAAATGTTTCTGCTATGATCTCTAAAGTCTATGAGACAAAATTGAGGTGTGTTGTGTGTGTGTTTTCCAAAAGTCTATAGCCTTTCTTCATCCTGTGTTCTAGGTATGTCTACCATTTTCATAAAGAGGTCAAATATTCTATGGTATTTCTAGAGTGACAGAGTTTTCCCTGGACAATGTCTAAAGAAAACCTTTGGACCTAGTTAATCAGTATGACACAGAGACAATGGCCTCAGTCCATCTCCACACTTAAAATGTAACTCTGATCTTTCTTTTGAAGTCATCGAGATCAAGTCAGTAGCATTGTTGGTATTTTCACATCTCATGCTCTGTGTTTTCTTTTAAAAAATGCAGACATTGCTGAATCTGAAACCATGTTATAAACCAGCAAGAACCTGAGCCTCAAAGAAGATTGTCTCGATAATTATCTATCATAATATATCAATAAAGGTCCTCGTTCTACCAAAACAACTTCCACATAGCAAGGCTTTCTAAACTCCTGTACAACCCAAGTGAATGATACTAAACTCTACCAAGCCCCAGTGCTGACTCTTTAGAGGCCTCCTTGATTCATGCAACTCTTCATACTCACAAGCCTATGCTTGCCTTTCAAACTTTGTTTTCCTGACATTGGGCAGTATTTGACACAAGTGAGCAAATTGTTCTTGAACTTGTCTTTTTTTTATTGCTTAAACACAGTCCTCAGGGTTTTGTATCACTATTCCAGCAAATCTTTCAGTCTCCTTCAGGGTATTTCCTTCTATTGCTTGATCTCTAAATATTTATTTAATATAATCTTCTTCCTTCTATTGCTTGATCTCTAAATATTTATTTAATATAATCTTCTTCCATACATATGATGGCTGAATGAACTTGTGCTACCACACGTTCCAATTTTTATCATTTTGACATACAGTCAGAAATTACTCTCTGTCTCTTCATGACTGTAGCATGACAGCTTGTGTGTAAATCTATGGCCTACTGCTATCTAACTGAATTACAGACATCTATGCAGAGTTATATGCTAAACACACCCTATGGAAATCCACAGCATGATAGTGCTCCAGGGTGCCATGGTCATGGGTTGCAGGAATAGTCTTCCTGGAGCTGTGAGGCTTCCTGGCTCTTAATGCATGTCTCAAAGTCATCTTGTTCAAAATTAAAGCGCTCTTGCACTCCCCAAATGAGCATTGTTCCTCTTGTGCTTTCTAGCTCAGTGAATGAGATTCAAACTTGGCAAACTGTGTTATCACTGTGAGTCATCATGATCTCCAAGTTAAAAATAAAAGACAGAATAACATCATCCTTAAAGGAATATAAAGAACATTAATTGAAATAATAAAGATGAAACACTCATCCGCATATCTGGCATATATTAAGTACTCAATTACTTCTCATCCATTAATGTCAAAACCAGAAGCCAGGACCTCATCTTTAATATTTTTTAAAGATTCAATTCCTTCAGCAAATACAAACAAACACAAAAGGCTTTTTACACACACACCCCCTCTCAATATTTTTCCCATTGCCTTATTGTTCTCCAGTTGAGTACATCTTATTTCTATTTCATCTTCCTTACTAGTCTCCCTAATATTGCATATCCATTGTTTGTCTTTCTTACCTTTTTCCTATTCAGAGTTCAAAATCTGGTTAAGTCTCCTGCTTCTCTGCTTGGTACCCAGCACAGGCTTTCCACATCATTCAGCGCTAAAGTACAAACTGTTTAGTTTTGGCACTTCAAGACATGACCCCTGCTTAGCATGCACCATCCTTCCCCTTTCACTCTGTTCCAAACAAACTCAACTTCTCCAAGTTCCCTTGACACAGGCTTATTTTTACTGCTGGAAACAGCCCTGTCTTTTCTTTGATTTACTCTTGCTTCCCTTTCAGAGTTTAGCTCACAGGTCATCTTAACAAGGAAAGTCTGCCTGGTCACTGAGACTAAATTTGGAGTGTACACCTCATGTACCTAGACAGTTGTCTGCTTCCTCTGAGCAGAAATTGCATTTGCATTTCATCTACCTCTGTGTTCTTGTTGCTAAGCACAAGGCCTAGAGTGCATATGCTGATAAAAACAGTATGAATGAATGCAATGAGGGAGATTTTCCCAAGCAACACAATGCAATCTAGAAACTAATTGTAGCTGTTAACATCTGTATAGAGAGTTATCCAGACAGCAGTAGATTGCTAGTAGTAGCCATGGTATGGGGAAATCTTAAAGACAATCTATATTCCTTTCTGGAATTCTGGTGGATTTGAGAATGGTCATTGAATGGTGAGATTTCCAGACTGAATTCTGCTGATGTGAGAAGCTAATACTCTTCTATAAGGAAGCATATCTCACTTGGGTGATAGTATAAATGCATGCAAGAGCCCAGCAACTTATATCTGCAATACAAAAATTTTCTGTGCAAATATTAGATTCACATTGGCTATTTTAATTATTTGTAGCTAATGAAAAAAACAAATAAATGAATAAAATTATTGAACCCACAGATACTTCTTTAACACAAAGCCCATACCAACTGTACAGGGATGGGTCAACAAGTATGATGCAATAGTAAAAAATTAAAATTGTGAAAAAATATAACATGTGCCACTTTAAAAATAAGAAAAATGTCATTGACTTATACATGTTTGTAATAAAGATAATAATAAATGGTAGAAAACTGAAGAGTGTCTTCTGTAGAAAAATTTGCACATGATTTGTAGTAGATTAAACTGATACTATAGAAAAAAAGATAGAGAAGACTTGTTTTTCTTTCAGAATAGACAATCATGTGCATATATACATATATCACATTCATAGACACATACACCCAAACAGAAACTAGACACAAATAGGACCAAAGCATAGCCACATATCTTCATTAAGGATTACACACATTTATACATGCCTAGTAACATGCTTGTACAGGCATTTGACAATATCTGCAGAAACAGACTGCCATGCAATATTTATCCTTGCTCTGCTCCGTCCAAACCAAACAGTAGTTGAGGGTTGCAGCCCTTTATTATGTGAATATACAAGAACAAGTTCGGTCCCTCTGTTTCCTCCTAAAATTTGAAAGAATCTTGAACATCTGCCAAATTATTTGAAAGATTTACATAATGGAATAGAGAGATGACTCAGCAGTTAAAAGCACCTTAATGATTTTTTAGAGGACCTACGTTTAATTCCCAGCACACACAGGGCATCTCAAAACTGTCTGCATCCCCTGTCCCTGGGGATGTGATGCAGGTGTCCTCACCTGGACTCCACAGGCATTGCATGCGTGTAATGCACAGATATACATTCAGACACAACACCCATACAATAAAAATAATAAATAAATTTAGAAATGTAAATGAGGATGTATGATTAGAAGTTATGTATAAGTGGATACTGGGGAAAGGAATGTGGGGTAAAAAGAGAATTGTTGCTATTTACAGATTTTGTTTTGGTTTTTAGTGATGGAGATCAAACCTAGGGTGTGTACACACTAGGCAAGTGCTCTACAATTGAACTATGTCCTTAGTTTGTTTACTGGATGCCTGTATTGAAGGATGGGGAGGGAGGGAGCACACATGAAAGACAACACCTTGGATGGTGAGCCCTGCATTCTATCTGTTTCAGGCAGGGTCTCTTGTTCACCATTGTGTTTGCCAGGCTAGCTAGGAATTCTATTGCATCTCTCTATGAGGGTGCTGACATTACAGAAGTGTGCTACTGCTGCATATAATTTTCTGTGGGTTCTGGGGATTCCACCTTTATTCCTTATGCTTTCATGGCAAATGATTCACCTCTTGAGCCATTACCCCAGTTCTATCAATTGTTTTCTTGAGAAGAGAGAGTTTAATATGACATTCAGTGAGGTTATAGTATTATTCTATCCAGCATTACCAGTAGAGAATCCTAACATCAGGCTGGCACATGGGAAAACATTGAAACTAATGAACTCCTGTAAAAATGTATAATTGACGCAGAGTATTACTTTGGTATCCAATAGACGGTAGGGCTATAGAACATTTCTTTCATCCTTTAGTGAATGAGAAGCCTGGAGATGAGCTCTTACCCTCTAACACATTGCCATTCTTTATGATTTATATCTATTCAACTTACAAGTTTGTTGGTTTTATTTCTTCCTCAGACACCTCAGTTGAATATATTTCTCATCAGCTCCTGTGTTTCCATACACACTCTTTGGTTCTCCCACAACCATCATGGATAAAGGTTTCAAAAAGCAAAAGAGGTCATTTAGTTTCTGTAAGACTCTGAAGATTTTCCTGGGCTTTGAAGAGTGTGCTCAGCATGTCCTTCCCCAAGTTTTCTCCCCAGTCCTGGAAGGGCAAGAAACTGTCCTCTGTAAATAGTACTCCAAAGACACTGTCCTTTACATATGGCTTCATATGTCCTTTCATATGGCTTCAACTTCATCTGAACAAAGTATGTTTATTCTTATAATACAGAGGGTCCACTCTTCATATTGTATGGTTGTATGAGCAGAGAGGAGTATTGTTATGACACTTTCAAGATATGACTCACCAGAAGAGACTTAAAAGGTAATGTAGAGTAAAAATAACAGGGTCCCTTGGCATGCTGTGACTACATACATGAAGTTCCTAGGACCATCACTAAGAACAGATCACTAAGGACTCAGCACCAATGTGTGATAGAAAAAATTATCTAATAAAATGGTTTGCTGAAAACCATTGAACATAATGGTTTTCAACAAAGGAAAAGCAATGTAACAAAAAGTTGATTTTGGTTTTTTGTTTTCTTGCCTTCTTACTTATTTTTATTTAATTTTTTCACACAGATTCACTTATAACCACAAATGACATTTCTCCTGGATCTTCTCAGTAATATGTACTGAGATTACTAGAATAGAATGAAGGGTCTGTTGGATCAGACAATAAATTGCTATATAGTAAAATGCCATTTTAACCAAATGAAATAAAAAGCCTAAGTAGTAATTTTTCCAATTTTTCCATGATAACAGTTTCTGAACATACACAACAATACTGTAAATGACCAGGTACAAATTTGTGTCAGTATAGTTGCTTACCTCATCTGACAAAAATAAATCAAGATGTGAGGTCTTAGTTTTCTCATCCCTATGGAGACAAGTATTGTGAGAAAAGGTAATGCAATAACAGGATCTATAAAACCCTTTTCAAGTATAAGTTACTCATCAGTTTTCTACTGAATGCCTATTGCTGATATGATATACAGTGATGATGCTCATCTGTATGTATTCAAATAAATAGAAGAGTCAAACAACTTGATAAATCATTTTCTTAAATATATTTTTATAATTTAAGAATTTCATGCATGTGTGTATTTTTGATCATATTCACATCCCATTACTTAGTTCCAGATCCTCATAGACATCCTTCCACAATATCTCCCTTCAAACTTCATGTCCTTTTTAATGTTTATCATCCACTGAGTTCACCTAAGATACCCCATTAGCAAGTATCTATGGGGCCATCCAATGTAGCATAGGCAAACTTCTAGGAGACAAATCCATGATGAAAAAACAATCTTCCTTCCACATCAGACACCACCTTCTAATAACTCCTCAACTAGTGGTGGGGTCTCACAAATCCCTCCCCAGTCCATGTTGGAATTTTGACTGGTTTGATCTTGTGCAGCTCTTGTATACAGGTAACTACACCACCGCTACAGTAAATTCATGGGTGCAATGGCCTTGTCATGTCCAGAAGACACTGTTTCACAGTAATTCTACCCCAATATTTGAACTTTCCTACTCTTCCTCAATGTTACCTGAGCCTTTGGGGCAGAGGACAATGTAGATGATGCATTAAAGGTTGAGTATTTCACCATCACTTACTCTCTGCTCTTTAATGCAGAGAGTAAGTCTCTATAGTAGGTGCTTTTAACTACAAAAGAAGCTTTGTTTAATAAAGGCTGAGAGCTTCACTATTCTATGAATATAAATATAAGAATGAAGCAGGAATTTTGATAAATAACCATCCAGAAAATTAATAGTAGTTCCTGTCCTAGGGTCTATGTCTTCCTCAGCCTTTTATTTTTAGCAAGGTTTATATTTTACCCACCACAATATTCATATTTTTATTGCACAAATGACCAAATGTTGATGGACCAGTGATTATTGTACCTTGTAGAGATCATAACTGAGTAAGATTGTTGGTGTTTTTTCCTCTTGTATCTTCTGATAGCGTGGAAACTAGCCCATAATAAGGAAACTTCAAGATATATATGAACAGTTTTTCTATATCTTATAATTGAAGTGCATGGTATCTTCAGCATTAGGGTTTTATTGGTTACTTTTAGTAGGTAACCAAGAACAAGGGCAATATCCTCTATTGTTTTGGGGGTGTTTGATTTTCCCATCAGGAACACCTAGTGGGAGATATCTCATATCTGGTACTCATCCTCCTGTTTGCTAATCTATGGTATCTGGGAAAATCATGGTCCTAAATTGCCAAATATTAATTCATCCAGGTATTTGGTTTATGTATCCCATATACCCATGCTCCTCAGTCACACTATGACATTATACAGACATCATACTACTATAATTATCTTCAGAAACAAAGTTTTTGTTAAATTATGTACTTTTACCATGAACAGGTTTTGAAATCCTTAAATTCTTATTTATGATATATATATATATATATATATATATATATGTATATCAAAGTAGTTCTAACATGCTATTACTGAGGATTAATTTCACACAATCCCATTCTATAGAGTAGTAATGGCCTGGAAAGTAACATTTTAATATAAAATAAAGTCTGGCATTTCAATAATTTCTCAATTTTTTTATAAGTTGGATTATCCCTGTATAGAATCATCACCTCCAATTATTGTTTCCTGTTTTTTTTTTAAAGACAAAATACAACTTTTAAACAGTAAGCATATGGTCTTAAAATGAAAGTTACTGTGATTATTATGTATGAATTTGATTATAATTAAAATACTCTCTTAATGCCAAAATAATGAGGAAAATAATTATTTCATTTCCCTTGTGACTTAAGAATTCTGTAGTGTTTACCAATAATGAATCCACTAGCAAAAAATCAGGCTACCAATTTAAAATATTCCTTTTCTGTCTCAGCTCTTTTGTAGAGTGTGAAATACAATTACATTACATTTATATTTTAGTATTTGTGTTTGTCCTTTGGCAATTTTATGCAGGCATATGATATGATGGGCTGGGTTGTATTTAGCACTCTTTGCCACCTTTAAACCCTTCTTCATCTCTGCGCCCCACCCCCACACTTATATTTATGACTCATTGATTTTATTTAGGGTTGCTTCCATGAACTTGGGTATGAAGTTATTTACTGGAAACTTACCCAAAGCTCCACAACTTAACAAAAATAATTCAGTCTCCCCTCTTGTAGCAGCCATTAACTGCCAATAGTTTCTCAGCAAGGAACAGAGGCTCTTGTGAACCTCCCATGCCCATGATGGAGTGTTAACAAGCCTGATTTGTTCACAGGAAAACAATCAAAGTCTTTGAGGTCCTTTCTTTTATTCATCTTTCCAACTAGTCCACTCCTAATTCCTTGTCTTTTGTAGGTATAAATCACTGAGTTTAATTATAATGAAGTTTGACTAGCTTGGAATGGCTATTTTAATGAAGAAAATACCTCACCTTCCCATGGAACACATTATCTACCAATAGCTCTACAGTAAAATGTAAGGCTGAATGAGTGCCTCCTCATCCACGATGAAATGCTAATAGGCCCTATGTAGGGTGGGACTCATGCAGATAACTATAATTGTTGTGGCTTCATGTAAAGTCAAGCCTTCCTTAAATTTTGAGGTAAGAGTTCAAAACATTTTGTCTAGTAATACTTTCCTTTGCGGGTGGCAAGGCATTATTCTGCAAATATCCCTGTATCTTGTTTTCAATTGGTTTGTTCAAAATGAGAGCTGTTTGAAGCTTTGTAGGAGTGTGGAATATTCTTCTTTCTAATTCCCACTTGTGGGTTCTTTCTCTATCCTTCAGTTATATCCTGATCTTTTTAAACAAAATTCCTGCAAGGGGCCTCTTTGCAAATTCCCAGATTTTTTTCCCTTAGCAATTTTCTTCTATTTGATAATCTATGATGTGAATTTTTACCACCTCAGTCTGTCTGGACTCTCAATTCTCTCTGTATCCAATGCTGTCTTCCAAAACTGTGTTCATTTTCCTGTAATATGACAATAAACTCTCACTTTGATTTCCCTCTTTTACTCTGGACTTCTGCACATCCTGTCTACTTTGTCTCTGAATATTAAAGGACCCCAGAGACTTCTCCTGTTTTCTTTCATTATTCATTTATTTACTGTTATCACTTTATCTCATTTATATGCTAATGGCTCTCCAATTTACATTTTTACCTTAGACATCTCATCTGAAATGCACTTACATGTTGAATCTTTGGCTTCCATGTATATCTTAAACCTGGTACTTTCAGGTAACATATCCCAATCTGAATCGTGATCCATATCTCACAATAGCCCTTCCCTTTAAATATTCCCAATGCCAGTTGGTAGTTATATACCAACCTCACATTTCCCAAGGCTCACACCCTTGGAAAATCCTTGATAACAGAATTTATTTCATGGTTTCTTGAATATAGTTCAGATATATTAACATAGGATATAGAGCCCCACTCTCATAACAAGAAAAGTTACTTAATTTTAAAGATTTCCTTTACATTTTTTGTCTAATATTTCCACCATTCTGATAATTTCATCTTCAGAATATATTCTCAAAGTTTAAAAAGTAGAATATATTTTGTTTATTGTTGAACAATTTTATCCATATAAACAACATATCTAGATCTCTAATAGGTCTCTCCTCCTTTTCATGTTCCACACCTTCTTCCATTTTGTTTATTCAATAAGTTCAAGTGTAATGACCAAGGAAATACTGACTGACCATATTTACTTGATCTAGTGCAGTGTTTGTGTAGGTTATTATAGCTACACTGAATTCATGAGTCTAACATCCACATCCTATCCAGAAGACAGCATTTAATAACACTCCTCTTCACCCGCTGACTCTTCTCTATGATTCCTCTTCCACTGAGCCTCGGGGACAAGGTTGTGACACACATGTGCCCCATTCTCAGCACTTTAACCAGCAAAATGTCATATTTGCACAACTGTCTTTGAAAACATTACCTCTTCTCCAGCATGCTATTCAAAATTACAATGACATCTATTTAACATAAAGTGGGTATCTGTACCTTCACTAGATAGGAAACTTGAAAATAAATTATAGGGATTACATATAGTTTAACTTTGGAAATATTTCATAGGGATAATCAGCCAAAGAATTTCATCTTAGACCTATGTATAAGTTTGTTTTTATTATACTTTCAACGAAACTTTAGTAATTCATTTATTTTTGATTTACAGAAAAGTTGCAAAGATAGTTCAGAGTTGTATCTTCATGTAACTTGCCTAGGTTCAATTTCACTCAATAACTTACTTGCACTTGTGTCAAATCTAAGAATCCAACCAATATTGTATACTATGATTTAATTGATCTATCATCTTTATTTGTATGTCACCAGCTTTTAAGCTAACTTTTCTGAGTGCCTGAGAGCATGCTGTAGAATACCACATTGCCTTACTGGGCTATGTCACCTAGTACTCTTTGGGCTATTATGTTTTCCCAATCATCTTTTCTCTCATTGTTTTAATTGTTCTTAAGAGTACTGGTAAGATATTTTGTAGAACATTCCTAAAATATAGATTGTTTAATGTATTTCTTATAAATAGAATAGGCTTATGGGGTTTGGGAGACTATCAGATTATATTCATCCTCTTTTGTCAGTAGGTACCTAATTTCTGTTTGATACCCATGATATTAACCTTGCTGGGTGACAGGGTATCAGTGACTGAACAGTCTCTTTTATCCCTTCATATATTCTATTTTCTGGAAGCAAATATAACTTATTCCCACTGAAAACTTAGAGATCAATTACATCTTTCTACAAGAAAGTTTTATCTATTGTTTATTTTTTATTTTTAAATTGCCTGTATTATTATGATGCATGGGTGTTTATTTCATGATTTGGTTTGTAATCTATTTATAGAATTTATTCTGTTGTTCAAATTATTCCAACTTTGTCCTTAGGGTCTCTTTGCTGTTTGTTTCCTATGCCCTTTGACATAATCCCACACTTTTAAAAACGATTTCTTCAAACATTTACTTTCCAAAGAATGACAAAAAGTAATAACTGAAGAATGTTTGGCTTTTTAGCACTGTGCCCTTCATGAGAGCAACACATTTGTCATTGGCTTCAATTACTGCTGTAGCAGGATGCCTTAGGGACAGCTGTTTAATTGGGTTAGAATGCTCTGGTAAAGTGTTGTTCCTAAGTCTAGCTCAAGGCTGGCTGGTGCTTTGGAATTCCCCAATCTACATAACCTCCTTGAATTCCTCATTCTATCAGAGACAACGATGATATTTGCCACAAAACAAGTAAATGTGTGCAAATACATTGATACCTTTGGCAACCCTTATAACTTCATTGTCAAAATTTAGTAATAGGACTCTTCAGGGAAAATATCGTTGACAAAATATTTGCATTTAGTTCATCCGATATGGGTGGTATAGGATGTTTTTGAAAAACAAAACAAACAAACAAACAAAAATGTGTGGTTGGAACTCCAAAGAAAATCAGACAGCAAAGGCTATGTTATAGGTGTCTTTTATATTTTTGACCTTTCCAGTGTTATCATCCAGAATATGCATAGAAGTCAAAACATGTGCCATATCCTGCTTGGTATAGCTGGATCATGATAATATGGATTTCACTGCAGGAAGGATACTCTCCCTATACACACACACACATACACATATGGACACACACACACACACACACACACACAACACATACACATACACACACACCAACACATATATGAAATTAGAGGATACAATATAACATTTAACATTAGAGTAAGTTGATAAACCAGTATGGATCATGGCTATTAAAATCTATGTACTTGTTTTTCTTTTTTTAAGCTATCAGATTTTCCTTTAAAATGTGTAGTTGCCTGTGTTAACATCAAAGTAAGTGTTAGGAATAAACTTTTATCCCATATCACTTTCATTTAGTCAAATGTTTTGGTTAATATTAACATGAACAAATTCCAGATGTCAATAATTAGGTTTAATCCAACTGAACATTTCACCAGGCACTTCTTTCCTCAGACTGAGAATAAGACGACTTTCCATAACATGTGTATTGGAATTTTAGACTATCTTAGGATAAAATAGTTGTGTTTAGTAACTAAACATATCATTACACAGATGCCTGAGCCCTTTTTGCAGCTGTTCTCACCAGTTTGTTTCTCTGTAGCGCCCTGGCTTGTCTTTCCATTCCCTGTGAGGGGAATATATGGGGGAAAAGTTCCTGACAAGGGGTTTTGACTGATTTTGTAATGTGTCTGTAAAATGCTAAGCTCGCATTGTAATGAGGTCAGATTTCCTTTCTGAGCAAGGTCATACTCCGGGGTTGGTAGAACTCCAAGGAAAATCAAGTGCTGACAGAAACAGCTTTAAGGTGGTGACTCCTTAGATGGCAGTCTGTCCTCTCTGAAGATCAGAAAGGCTGAGATCAGTGGCCAGGTTCAAGTTGCCTTTTAAAGCTGAATTGCACCATGTCCTCTTCTATCCACTGGGAATTTTACTTAGAGGTATTTCAGGGTCACGGGGAAACCATATGTGTAGATTCTCTAAGAAAGTGGGCCCTTTACTTTTGTCCTTATATCCCAAACAAAGCAGGTGCTCTGTGTTTTTATTTTGCTTTCTTCATGGTTCCAATGTGATAATGTAGACTTGCTATGTGGACACATTCACTTTAGGAAATATTTATACTTCTTGAAAACTCTCTCCCTCTCAGGATCATATAAACAAGGGGATCAAGATCATGATGGGGAAAACCATAGAGATAGCTGACCCGAGCTAGAGGGAGCTCATGGACTATGGACAGAGAGCTATGGAACCTACATAGGACCAAACTGGGCCCTCTCAATGTGGTGACCGTTACATGACTTGATCTGATGGGAGGGCCCATGGCAGTGTCAACAGGATCTACCCCAGGGGCATGAACTGGCTTTTGGAGCCCATTTCCTATGGTGAGATACTTTGCTCAGTCTTGATACAGGAGGCAGGGATTGGTCCTGCCTCAACTTGGTATGCCTGGCTTTGTTGACTTCCCAAGGAAGGCCTTTCCCCCTCTGAGGAGTGGATAGTGGGTGATAGGAAGGGGAGTTACAGGGGCAAGAGAAGGGGAGGGAGAGGGAACTGGGTTTGGTATGGAAGATATGAATTTTTTTCTAAATAAAAAAGAAACCTTAATAACTTCAAACATAAAAAGAAAAAGAAAAGTCCCTCTCCTTCTGCATGTGAGTGCTCCTACTTTGAGTGTTCCTCCTTTTCTCCTTTTTGATATATATGAAATGCTCACTTAGTCTGCAGAGTTGCACAGAACTTAGAACTAGCCTGTCCTGAAGAAGCTTCAAACTTTAAATACTTGCAAAAACACAATGAATGAGCCTATCAAACAGCATGCTTAGCCTTTCTTAAGCACAACACCAACAAGGATCAACAAGGATCAATGGAGTTGACTTGTTAATGAATTAATATCTTCTGCAAAATTATGTTATGTTTCAGTGCAGAAAACAAAATTTTTATATATGTATATATGCATATATAACATACTATATATGTATACACACACACACAGTACTTTTCTACAAAGAAAATAATGGTAAAGATCATACAATGAAAATGTAGTCATCAACGTTAAACCCACTAATGTCCAAATTATGAAGAACACACTGGAACATATCAGGAAACTCTTCCTACACTGCCATCTCCATTTCACATAAATTATGAGAAAACAATCATCTCAATGTCCAACCTCAGGAAAGAACTTTCACAGAAGAAAGCAGGTCTGTCACCAATTGAAAAAATAGTTGACTCTGCCAGGCGATGATTATATTTTCATTTTAAATATTCTTTCATTCCCCAGGTACATCGGTCTTTGTTTGCGATGTGACTGCTTTTCTTAAAATGCATGAAGAATGTCAGGAGTGACTGAGCTCAGGATTTACAAAAAGCAAAGGACTCTGAGTAAATTCATCTTAGGGTCCATTAGTTCAGTCGGAAAAGGTTGCCTGGATATGATAGTTTGACATTTACTCAGTACCTGCAGTGCATGGTGTGGAAAGGAAGAAAAAAATATCTATAAACTTACAGACACAGGTGCATAGATTTAGACACACTCACACACACAGAGAAAGAGAAACAGAAAGAGACATGCACACACAGAGACACATGCACACACACATGCACACACACACAGACATGCACAACTTGTGCACACACACAGACACATGCACAGACACACATGTGCACACACATGTACACACTCATAGTCCATAAATCTTCCATAGAGTCAGGTAATCTTGATTCCCTCCAAATAGACATGGAAGATCCAATTTTCCAAGAGTGAGATGACAATATGTACCACCTTCATCTAGCAATATTGTATGAACCTTACGAAAGCTTCATTTGTACCCTCTCCATATCTTCACACCAATTAATCTTCACCCTCAAACTAATGCCCATCATAAGCTCAGGTTATAAAATCATATGTCTGCAAATCTCCCTAAATGCTTCTGGCTCCCATTCCTAGAACAATACAATGCTGTACACAGTATTAATTGTCTTTGATGACAGGGATCATTTTGGAGAGATCAGTGAGGACTTGGATGACTTCTTCAGCCTCCTTATTTGTACTTCCTTGTAACACTTAGGGACACAGGCAGGCAGAGACACTAAATTCCCCTGGAAGCTAATACACCATCAGAAGGTTACTTGCCTTGTAGGGAATCCTGTGTTCTTTTTCATAACAGGGTCGGAAAACATAAAGCAAGGTTGAGTCTGCCTGATGTGAACACAACTACGTATTTCTTCAGTCATCCTGTATAGATTTGAGAGGCACAGATTTCGAAAGAATCTTGACTGCTATGAGAAATCAACACAACTGTTTGGGCTAGATGGTCAAAATAAAATTATGTCTGTATAGGGAAATGTTAAATTATCACAATAAAGTGTGTTTATGTCATTACCACCTTGCTCACTGCATCTGTAGATAGCATATCTTCATGGATGCTCAACTTGTACATTCTTGACTTTCTTATCAGAATATCTTCTTTAAAGAAGCATCACCTTCTTTGTCTACCAGCAGAGAAATCATTAATCTTCCCCACAAAACCAGTACAGACACTAACCTCATCAAAAGAGCTTTGGGTTTATTATTACTGCCTAGCAATGTAAATTTAGTTCATGTGACCAAAGACAGGGCTTCAGTGATGGGGACTCTGTGTTACAGACACTTTCACAGGACATAAGCACTGCCTTCTGCTAGAATGCAGGACTGAGCTACAAGTTAGCACCTGCCACTTAGAACCTACTCAGCTGACACTGATCAAACTGTATTTAGCTAATACAAAATCAGGAATTCCTCTTTCTTTTTTAACTTTTCATAGAATATATTTGGGTCATATTCTTTTCCTCAACCCTGCCCAAATATTCTCTCTCTACTTACCCAATTTCACAATCTTACTCTCTTAAAGATAAAGCCGAAACCAATCTAAACCAAAAAAAAAAGAAAAAGAAAAAAGAAACAAGAAACAAAAACATGCATTCCTTTTTGTATTTAATGAATAGTTCCTGAACATATAGCAATAAAACAACTTCTAATGATGTATTGATGAACCCATAAATCAGGGCCTTCTTCTACCCTCATCAGAGAAGGTTCTTCTTGCAGAATGGGAATAAACATAATCCCACAGACAATGTGCAGAGTAAAGGACTTGGGAGCATTGAGTCCCAAATGGAATGACTTTGGATCAAATTCCTTCCCTTGAGGCTCAGAGATCTATGCAGGAGAGGAAGCAGAAATATTGCATGATCCAGAGGTGATTGATGACTCCAAGGAAATAACATTTTCCAGACAGAACTAGTCTGATGCTCACATGAACTCACAGAGACTATGACAACACACACAAGACCTGTTCAAGGTAAAATCAGGAATTTCAATGACAAATGTGTTGGAGTCAAAAAGGAGTTTAGATGCCATTTAGCTTCATCTATTTAATTTATAGGTGAATAAATTGCACCCAGTGCTGCAAATGACTGATTTATTTTGCTCTGGTAGGTAGGGGAAGAACACCTTGGATTAGTATTTGATTCCCATGTATCCGTCCTTTCACAACATCAGGCTTTCTTCCAAGCAGCTGAAATGAAAAGCTGTTCTATTTCACTATCCCACTAGGAAAACATTGAGTCTATGAAATTCTGACCTTGGGCAGCATCCCTGGAGAGAGAAACCTCTATTTCCTTCCAGTGTGTTGGATGACTGTGCCTCTAAGGAAATCGAGCAGTCTCTTCATCCAGTTTTGGTTCTCAGGTTAAATCAATCTCTTGTTGTACTCCTCTTTTGAAGAACACAGAGTTTTCTACAGGTACTAATTAGGCCTCATGACACTGCCCTGTGGAAATGCTCTTTTTATTATGACTAAAGGGGTTCTAGAAGTATTTAAAATGTTCAAGGGGATGCTACGAAAAATCTCCGTTCTCAGTACCGAAGATATTGAAACCCAAGAAGCTCATCAGCACTGCCTCAGACAAAGTGAGGAAGATTGAAGAAGGCAGGCATATACAGCACATCGTCAGAGAAGGATCTGCTGGGGCTGTTGGGCCAGCCTTCTCTCATTCCACTATAGATTTACATCCAATGTATACTTCTTCAGCCTCCTCTCTCTCTCTCTCTCTCTCTCTCTCTCTCTCTCTCTAATAACTGTACCTTTAATACCCTAATGTCAACCTCTGACAGTGGTCTGTTTAAGTACATAGACTACACTGCCTTGCACAGGTGACCATCATTTAGACAATATTTTGTTATTGTTCTGCCTTGAATTTTCAATATAGGATAAAAGTATATATCTTGGTTCTTTTATGTTCATATATCAACTTGAATCTGGACTGAGATTCCTGCTGGAATCCTAAGCAGGATTCCTCCTAAGTCCTAAGTCCTGGACTTAGGACTCCTGCTGGAATTTTACTTATACTCATTGAAATTTGGGTTCTGTGTGTTTTATTTTGCTATCCAATACACATCATGCCTTTGAAGAGATGTGTAATCTCATGCAATTAAGAATAGATTTACAATCTATTACTGTGATAGTTGTTGCTTAAAAGGTCATTTGTTAGTCCTTCTGCATTTCATAAATGGAGTAAATAGCCTGTTCTGAGACTCCTTTGGAATTCATTTTTTCCACTTCCAACCCAACCTGAAGCCCCTAATAGTCATCATTATGTTCTGTTCATCTGTGTCTAACATTTAAGATTCTACATGTAAGTTCATATAGTACTTAACATTTAGTATCTAGATTTATCCCATTATCTTTGTCCCTCAACAAATGAATAGAAAAGGAAGTGTTGTGCATGCATAATGAAGCGTTATATGATGTTGAATTGGAATAAAAAGGGATGCTGTTATGAAACTTTTTTCCTAGAAGCACATTCTGCCATTTCCCAGAATTCATAAAAATTTTCCATAGTAATAATAATTATCAACTAAGCTGTATTATTGCTCTCATTGCATTATGTAGTTAGCATAGGACTTGATGTCTTTACTACTTATCATTCCGAAAATTACTTTTGTGCATATGTATGAAATATGTGTATTTGTATGTATGCGTGATATATATAAACATTGGATGTTAAAATGGTCACACAACACATAATAAATGTGTAGATGTTAGAGGACAACCTTGGGTACCTTGCCTTTTACCTTGTGTGGGATAGGACCTCCTTTTTTGTTCTCTATTGTGTATGATAGACTAGCTGGCCCATGAGCTTCTTGGGATTCTTTAATCTCTGCCTTTCATTCATCACAGGATCACTGAGATTACAGTTATTTTTTAAAGAGTATATAATTTAAATTTAGAAAGAGTTCTAAATATTATCTGTAGCTAGATTTCAAGAGTAGTTTATTTTCTTATCCATTAAAGAAAAAAATTTAACATATTTCTATTTAGATGACTGAAAACTCATTGGCCTATGTATTAGGATCATTATGGTATTTTCCCAATTGACTCCAAAGGTTTAATTTCATGGGGTCCTTCTCTTAGACAAATAACTGCAGGAAAATAAAGAAAGAGAATTATCCTCTCCAGATATGAGCGCCTTTACTGGATGACCAATGTAGAGTAGTCAGCCTTAAATCTGTATATACACAGACAACAAAAATGGACTCAGCATGAAATTATGTGTGTGTTTGCATATATAACATATATATGCATGTGTATACAGCAATAATAATCAAGGAAAAAGAGACTATCAACTTGAAAGTTGTAGACAAGAACAAAGGAAGGCAGATGGGATGGCACTGAGGAATAAAAGATAAGGTGGAAATTAATATAATTCTATTTGGATTAATAACTTTAAAATCAATTAATTAAATTAATTAAAAATAAAAAAACAATGAAAAAGCTAGAAGATATAGCAGAGGTCTAACTTTTCTAACATGGCATTGAATTTGAGAATAGGGCCTTATATAGATTTAGCTGAGGGGTAGGAGACATGTGTATCAGCAAACAGCTTAGAAAGTGCTGAGGAATTGGACCTGGTCCTTTAATGTACTATTTGGTGGCCACTCTACCTACACAGCTACTTTCATTGTCAATTTACAAACATTACACTATATGCTTAAAATAGTCAAGACAAACTTGTGTTAAATGTTTTTTTATACTGTTCAAAATAACTAGCAGTCTAATAAAGGTAGATTTTATTTAGACTTAATTATGATATCAAGTAACTAGTTCAAGAAATAAAAACTTCTGAATTCAATTGATGGTGAAGTTCTCCAGAAAACTCCAAAGCCACCAATGTTAGTTATTCTTCCTACCACTATGATAAATGCTTGAAAGAAGCAGTGTAAGAGAGGATTTCGTTTTGACTAACAGTTTGAGAGGATATCCTCAGTCATGACAGAATATGCATGGAGACAACAGGAACAGGCTTTTGTCAGACAGAAGAAGTCTAAGATAGCTGATTAAATGGACTTAGGAGTTAGGGAGCAGAGTCTATACAGCATCAGCACTAGGCTGTAATCATAAACCCTCCTCACCTCCAACAACTCACTTCTTCCAGCTATAACTCATCTCCTAAGGATTCTGTAACCATTCAAAATAGTATCACACGTAGAATAACAAATACTATGATTAATGTTTTCTCAAAGAAGTAATAAATTTAATGGAAAAGCATAACAAGATGATCTTGAGTGGGTTGGAGCTAGTTGAAAACTGGAAAGATTTCATGTGGATAAGAGGAGACTACGAGATTAAGAGACAGATTTCATTAAAGCTAGTGTCAGAACATTTGCTCACAGTGTGCTGTGACCACCACCTGAGACACTTGTTTCTGTTAAGGAAAGTAGGAAAGAGAAGAGAAACGGAAAGTTGAGGATAAAGCTGGTAACACACCAGAGAACACAGGGAGAAAGAGAAGTGTAGAGAGGAGACAGACAGTTGAGTGCATAAAATTGTTAAGTGTATTGTTAACACTAATATCAGTTTATATTTGGAGTTCAAAGGTGAAGTCAATATCCATCATTTGCACATGCAAAATACCAAATGCTGTAAACCTATAATGGCTCCCTCTATTATGGTATCTCTTTTCTTGTTCTCCTCTAAACTTCCCTCAACTCAATCTTCCTGCTCCCTCATGTTATCCTCTCCACTCCTCTTCTCCCCTTATCTTTCTCCTAACTCCCTCTCCCCTCCCCCTATGCTCTCAATTTGTTCAGGAGATCTTGTCCCTTCCCCCCTTTTATAGAGGACCATGTATGTCTCTCTTAGGATCCTCCTAGTTACCTAGTTTCTCTGGCGGTGTGGATTGTAGGCTGATGATCCTTTACTCTATGTCTAAAATCCATATATGAGTGAGTACATTCCATGTTTGTCTTTTTGTGACTGGGATACCTCACTCAGTATGGTTTATTCTAGTTCAATCCATTTGCCTGTGAATTTCAAGATTCCATTGTGGTTTTTCCTCTGAGTAGTACTCCATTGTGTAAATGTACCATTCTGAAAATGTACCATTTTCTTCATGTATTCTTCAGTTGATGGGCATCTAGGTTACTTAGGTCTAAAGAGAAATTTGGCACTAGGGAAATGTCCAGAAATATACAGGGCTGAATCCAACTAACAATCTAAGCAATAGTGGAGAGGCTACCTTAAATTCCCTTCCCTAATAATGAGATTGATGACTACCTAATATGCCATCCTAGAGCCTTTATCCAGTTGCTGGTGGAAATAGAAGCAGACACCCACAGCTAAACACTGAGCTGAATTCCTGGAATCTATTTACAGACAGGGAGGAGTGATGAACAAAGGGGTCAAGACCAGGCTGGAGAAACCCACAGAAACTGATGACCTGAACAAGGGAGAGCTCATGGACCCCAGTCTGAAAGCTGGGAAACTAGCATTGGACTGACCCAGACCTGGTGAATGTGGGTGTCAGTTAGGAGGCCTGAGTAATCTATGGGGCCTCTGGTAGTGGATAAGTATTTATCCCAAGTATACAAATGGACTTTGGGCGCCCATTCCACATTAGAGGGATACTCTCTCAGTCTAGACACATCCAGGAAGAATTAAGCCCTGCTCCAAATGATATGACAGTCTTTGAAGACTTCCCATGGAAGGCCTCACACTCCCTGGGGAGTAGAAAGGGGTGGGAGGGAAGGGAACTGGGAATGAAGTGTAAAACAAGCTTGATTCTAATATAAGTTTTAAATGAAGGAAAAAAAATAACAAGAGCTAACATGTATAGGATAGTTTCCCATTTAAAAGCTTAATCCTGAGGACATTCTTATAAGAAACAAAATCCATTTTTCTCATTTTAGAAGTATGATGAACAGAGCCTAAATCATCTGCCAAGTAATACCAACTCTGGTGCTCACCTGAGCAAATGCTTTATCTCTCTTTCCAACTATTTGCACAATCTCTCCCTTCTTACCCCATTTGCCTCCTCTTTCTTTATCCTTCTTCCCCAACCCATCATTTTTCTCAGGCTTGCTGGAAATATCCACGTCTTGAAAACGATTTTGCACTTTAGGTCTTCTTAACTCCTTTGTCATGGAACAGTTGAATATATGTGCATGGATTTGTGTCACTGTTCTTTTACATTTGTCAGTAAATGTATGTGTTTTTGTTTTAGTTAGTTTGTTTGTTTGTTTTCTGCAGCATCATCATGCTATTTTGATTATTGGAGCATTGGAAGATACTTTGAAACGATACTGCATGAAGCATCCAACATTGTTCTCTTTGCCCAGACTGCCTTCAGCTATGTTTCAGTTGAGTTTTATTTTGTTTATTCTTTCTCATGGTATCTTTCTTTTTTATTTTAATTTCCTTTTTTAATTAAAAACAATCTTATTTTCCATATCAATCCTAGTTTCCTGTCCCTCCCATTCTCCAATCCCCCATCCAACTGCCTTTCTACTCCCCAGGGAGGGTGAAGCTTCGCATAGGGGGTCATCAAAATCTGTCACATCATTTGGGACAGGGTCTAGGCACTCACTTGTGTGTCTCAGCTGAGAGATTATCCCTCAATAGGCAATGGGCTCCCAAAGTCCTTGTTTTAGAGATAAATACTGGTTCCGCAGCCAGAGGACCCATAGACTGCCCTGACCTTCCAACTGACACCACATACAGGGGGCCTGGTTTGATCTTATACTGGTTCCCCAGCTGTCAGTCTGAAATCTGTGAGCTCCTACTTTCTCAGTTGAGCTGTTTCTGTGGGTTTCCCCAGCATGGTCTTAACCACTTTGTTCATCACTCCTCCCTCTCTACAACTAGATTCCAGAAGTTCAGCTCAGTGTTTAGCTGTAAATCTCTGCTTTCCTTAGCCTTCAGGGAAATGCAAGTCAAAACAACTCTGAGATACCATCTTTTACCTGTCAAAAAGGCTAAAATCAGAAACACCAAGGACAGTTTATGTAAGAGAGGATGTGAAGAAAGGAGAACACTCCTTCACTGCTGGTGGGAGTACAAACTTGTACAGCCACTTTGGAAATCAGTATGGCAGTTTCTCAGGAAAATAAGAATAATTCTACCTCAAGATCCAGCATATACCCAAAAGATGCACATTCTTATCTCAAGGACCTCTGCTCAATTATGTTCATAGCAGCATTATTTGTAATAGCCAAGACCTGGAAGCAACCTAGATGGCCCTCAACTGAAGAATGGATAAAGAAAATCTGGTACATTTACACAATGGAGTACTATTACTCAGAGAGTGTGGGGGGGGGAGTGAAAACTTGAAATTTGCAAGCAAATAGATAGAACTAGAAGAAACCATCCTGAGTGAGGTAACCCAGACACAGAAAGAAAAACATGGTATGTACTCACTCAGAAACAGATATTACACATAGAGCAAAGGATTACCAGCCACACTGCCAGAGAAGCTAGGAAACAAGGAAGACCCTAAGAGAGACACACATGTTCCCCCAGCAAATGGGAAAGGGAGAAGATCTCCCTGAGCAAATTGGTAGCAAACATAAGCGGAGAGGGGGGAAGAGGAGTGTTTTTTTAATTAAAAATATATATATACTATATTTTGATTATATTTCCCCCAACTCCTTGTAAATTCTCTTCTCCAAATTCATAATCTTCATCTCTCTAAAAACAAACACATACAACAAAACAGTACCCACAAATACATCATACATCATGGTGTACTTTTGTTGAAGGCCAACTAACTACTCAAAATTGGGCCTGCCCTGTAATGGCGTATACTCAGTGTTACTCTATTGGAGAGAACAGATGTTTCACGTATATCAAAGAATGTCATAAATTAGCTTTTCCATCTTATTTCATATTCCTTCCAATACAGCACTGTGCCTTAGATAAAGTTCTGTAAGTGTTCTTGAAATGCTTTGTGCCTTTGTTTTTTCTGGGCAGCACATTGTCCTCCTATGTATCACAAGTCCGTGTTTGACTTTCAGGAACTTGAAATCCGCTGATGTTGGTGTGTGTTTCCTTGTTGGTTGTTTCTTTTCCTTTTCAGCTGGAATTTCTATCAAAGTCTGGCACTGCCTACTGTTGCTACAACTAGAGTTTTTATTCCAAATGTGTCTGTGAGAGAGATCCTCATCATACTGGCCAGTGCAGTCATTATGAGAAGCACTGAATGTCTCATTATTTTGACAAGCTTTAGTTCACCGCCCCAAAGGATGCCTTCTAGATTTTGACTATGTATATAAGATAAAGTAACCTAAATGAAAATAACCAGAGATTTATGTGCATAGACAAAAAGTCCCACGATAGGGTCACACTGGGATATTACTCAGAGGCAAAAGGAGTGAGCATGTTTTTATGGCTGCAAATAACAAAGAGAATAACCCAGCTGGAAGTAAATTAGAACTGTGAAAACAATAAAACATAGAAAACAACAACAGCAAAACAACTTCTGAAGTATGAAAACAGTGTTTAATAGTTCAGAAAAACATGTGCATCTATCCTGTAGTGTTCCCAGACTGGCAGCACTGCAAAACAGCAAACAGGTGAATTAACTAGTGATAGGTTTTTGTTGTTTTGTTTTCTCAACTTGCTTTTGTGAAAATTACCTTATTGCATTCAACCTTAGTGCTACTTTTCTCTCTCTCTCTCTCTCTCTCTCTCTCTCTCTCTCTCTCTCTCTCTCTCTCTCTCTCTCTCTCTCTCGTGCACACACACCCTAATTATCAAGGGTATCTCCAAGCCATTCATTAAATTGTTAGATGCTGTTAGTTGTTACTGTCATTATTACTGGTTTCTACTACACATCTGTGTGGGAGGCAGAGTAGAAAACATTTGCCCAAGGTGTTGAATCTGGTCCAAGGTTGCACAAAGATAGGAGAGTTGAGAGGGAGGCTGCTGTCTCTGTCCTACTGTCTCGTTAATTCTTGCTCCCTGGGTGATGCCCTGGAACCAGAGTCATTGGTGACAGAGTGCATGGGGTCCTGTTTTACCTGCTCTCTCTGGCTGGCATCACTACACCTAAAGGCTATCTGGTGTGATTCAGCTTCCTGCTGAAATGCCAGTGGATAGGAGTCATATAGGTTACCTTTTGCATCAAGGAGTGTCACTCCCTATTCCTGGTGCACCCGTCTTATGTGAGCAAAGTAAGAGGGCACCAAACGTGAAAATGCAGTCAGAAGGGCTTTAATTACTCAGTTGTTCTGACCAGACACTGGATAGCAAATGTGCATGACACAGCTCAACAGGCTCAACAGGACAGAGAAAAACAAGTACTGGAATGATGAGGGGCAGAGACATCAGAGATTGGTGTGCAAACAGTATGCATCAGGACTCAAGGACAGTTACAGCTATGGCTGATAGAGCTGGAGCCTGTTTTATTCTTAGCACATTCCATTCATGTGAGGAACCAAAAGTGGGCTCTGTCTCCTAGCTCATGAATGGCAACTGACTGACTGGCCACTTGTAGTTAAAAAGGGCATGGACTCTCCTTGATGAAACAAGACACTTACTTGTCATATATGCTGTGTTTTCAATGGCATATTTATCATCTCCTCTGAACTGTCCATTTATATCTGATCCCCTTGCCTCTCTGGTAGCCTTTTGCATAATGGTACCCAATGCATCACCCCTTGACACAGAAATATATACATTTTTTAATATGCAGTCTAATGGTTCTATTTGACAGGAGAAATCCCAGTGATCTATACTGTGTCTTAAATTGATCCAGAATGTTGTGGCATTCAGGCCTAGTTATCTCCTGCTAATAATTTCTTAACAGAAGATAGAAAGACAATAGCATGCTTAAATCAGGCCCTATGTGTGATTAAATGCCCCAGTAAGATCAGACATTTGTTTAAGTGCCACCAGCCTGATTTGGCTATGGTACAGGCAGAGGAGGGGCCATGTCTGTGCATTAAGGTGCATTCTACAAATCACCTTAAAGTACCCAAGAGCAGGGTGCTGGGATATGGCATTCATATATCAAAGGCAAAGCTCTGGTGAAGATGCCTCTTGGTTAGTCACCATGTGGCAGGGTATGCTTTACAGCCTCTGCAAAACTTGCCTTTCCCCAAATCCTGGCAGATGAATTCCCAACAATGTTTGCTCTTTTAATCAGTTAACATTTAATGTACTTTGCAGGTTAACTTTTTTTTTTTTGTAATTTCATTTCTTATGGTGAAGTTTAGATTTTATCCAGCCCTCCCCAAACAGGTTTTCTACCCAATTGTAATATTTTTCTCTTTTATTCTATCTTCTAATTTTGATATTGTAATAACATTCTATCAGTTCCCCCTTTCCTCCATCCAAACTGACTATATATGCCTCCTTGTTCTCTTTCAAAATTGTCATCTATTTTTCTCATTGTTTATATATATATATATGTATATATGTGTGTATGTATACACACACACATATATATATACATATATATATACATATATATATGTATATATATCCTAATATATATATACATATATATATATATATATATATATTATGTATTCTAATATAACCTGCTCAGTCTGTATGCTGTGAGGTTTGGTCATCAAGGCTAACTGCCAGGAACCTCTTCTGTCAAGTTTCTGCATCTTCTATATTGACCTCAATATGCAAAAAGATTTGTACCTGCCACTCACACAGAATTCTTGTGTTGCAAGGGGCTTCAGTCCCGAAATGCAACATAAAATCTCACATCATCCAGTCTCTCCTCTTCAATGTCTCTTGTCTGCATGAAGAATCACATTGTTTGCCATGCTTGGGTCAGCTATCTGTCTGACTTCATCATGCTATCTAGGTGTCATTCTGTTCCTTGGGATCACCTTTGCTCTGGACATGTCTTCGCATTTTCTCAGTGTCAGGAAGATAAGAACTATGCAGGCTAGATGATGAATGAGAACTCTCTAGTCATTCCTTCAGCAGGTAACTCCCCTAATTCTCTCTCTCTGTCTCTCTCTCTCTGTCTCTGTTCTCTCTCTCTCTCTCTCTCTCTCTCTCTCTCTCTCTCTCCATTAACAACCTGTGTCTCAGGAATTTGGAGGGAAAATTCTAGAAACTGGGTGTGGTAAGGCATGCCAGCTATCTCATCATTCAGGATGGTGAGACAGGAATATAAAGAGTTTAAGAACATACTGGGTTACACATGGTATGGAGTCACAGGTCAGTCTTAGTTATATTGTAATACTCTGAAAAAATAACAAAAAGAAAAAAGAAGCTTTGATACAGTAATAATAGATGGTGATGTGTGTCAAAATATGTCTAGTCTTAAATTTGCCTTTTATATTTATTGGCATGAAATATAGATACATTTATTTTCCTAGTGTGGTGTGTGTGTGTGTGTGTGTGTGTGTGTGTGTGTGTGTGTGTGTGTGTGTGTGTGTGTGTGTGTAGGTGGGGGAAAATTCGTGTGCATGACACATAATCTAATCATAATCCTTGAGAAATGATACATCATCATTTTCATGTGTGACTTCTTTTATCTCTATATGTATTCTTGTCACATTTTATGGAAATGACAAATATCTATGAGCCCATCACCAAAGACATTACAACTCTCAACTTGCTTTCATTCACTCTTGATCCATAAACCCATGCAAGGAGATCAGTCACCCCGACCTTGTATCCTGTTCCTTTATCTTGGTGCTTTAAAATGAGTTCCATCAGGGCACCGATTACTTTCCATTGTTTATTAACTTTGTAAGAAGGGTAGCATAAGTCTTCAGGAGAGATTTCTTTTTATTTTTTTCAAACATATAATTCCCATAATCCTGTGGTGAACTTACCTGCTTTCTATGTACTTGGTCTTCATTAATCTTGATAGTTGCATTACTTAAAGTCACATTGAACAACAGATTCACCAATACTGAACTTGTTACTCCAAAGGGAAATACAGGTTAGGTTCCTGTAAGCCTCTGATTACAAAATTCTCATCGGCCAATCAATACATAACCTTTTTTCATGTGTTTTTGTGATTTAAAATGCCCTGTTTAGTATATATAGTTAGCATTGAAGTCTTGGCCAACAGAGTACTAACTCATATCTTTAAAAATAATATTACTAATGTATGTAGTCTCTCATAAACCTTTACCTTCCTTTGGCACACTAGACAGATCTGGACCTGTGTGGACCATTTTCCCCAATGAAAGCATTAACATGGAGCCTAAGTGAAGGAAATGGGTGCTAACTCTACCAAAAAGAGAGTGCTTGCTTACAGTATAAGTGTGAAAATTAAGACCTAGAGAGTTCGCTGTTTAAACAAAGCAAAAAATGAGCATTACAGTTCTAAGTTGCCCTCACTCTACAGAGACATAGATGACATCAAAATATCTCAGCTGTTGATCAGAAACTACAAATATGTTTTAGTGAGCAAAGTTCCATCATATAAAGACACCCAAATGTTAAAGCCACTGTTCTGTGAATTGACATTTGAGAACTTTAACTTGGAGTTTGTTAAAAATAAAGGTTTGTTTTTCATCATAACTTGATTTAGTATATTCACATTGTAAAATGATTGTGCTGGTGAGAAATGCTATTTTTCAGATAAAGGAAATATACTGCATTACCAATGACACAATGGCAGCATCTCTGCTCCTGTAAATAATTAGACATTTGATATTTGCTTAGTAGAATAAACAAAGGCTCACTGGTCTCAGAACCATTTTCATTCAACATGCATCTTAGTATATTCTCAAAATATATAAACACACTATAATAGATTCTGAAGCCTTAGAAATGTACGATCATCATTTAGCAGGAAAGTTCTAGATGTAGCGACATATAAATGCTATTATGAAATTCTAAACACAGCTGTTGTCCTGGGGACACTGCAAATACTGTGCTTTGTGGGGGCAATGTTGACTGGCACCTGCAGAGATGATATAAGATTCTAGAGGTGGTACAAATGATACTGAGGTTTGATACACACGTTTATCATGAGTGGGTATTTGAAGTAAACAATGGACTAATTCCTACAGCATCATTTGGTTTGACAAACAGAGCAGGTGTGGATTTTATGGGTAATCATTCCCTTCACTCTTCCATAACAAGGGCTTTGTATGTTGTTGGCTGGCTTCAAGCTTCTCTGGATTTGGTGAAGTCCTATTGGCCCACCTCTATAGTCTCTTTCAGTCCTTGGTTGCATACATGTTGCATTTGTGCTAGCTCTGAATTGGGTGGTATTAAATTTTATCAGCTACCCTTGGCCAAATAGTTAGTTCCTGTTCACACGACACTCAGACCTCATCATAACCTGATGGTTCTCAAACTCTGGCTCTCAAGCAGTGGCTCTGTCTTCACACAGATGCTTGTTAGAATGCCATACAATCTTAGTCACCAGCCAGACCCACTGAATCAGAACTATATGGGATAAGGTTCTACAGGGAGCTGTTGAAGAAGTCTGCTGAGTGATTGCAGAGCAAGTTGAAGTTTGAGGAGCCATGCTTGAAGCAAGCCTTTATTGATTTGACGTGTCCCTAAGCACTAGGTTTTGTCAGGGCTGTGAATTGATCAAAGGATGTATTCTGTCTCCATCTTAATTAAGGAGTTGGGTGTGAGAATTAAGAGAGTAACTGATGAGAGAGCTACAAGATATAAATCACAAGCAGTAGGGTCCCAATACATTACATAGGTTGTAACTGAGAGCACACTTAAAGGCATGAAGAAATATGCCCCTGTAGCCAAACCTAGGTATCTGCACCCAAAAGCATTACTTATCCCTGCTCTTTAGACCATTCAAGCAGATTTATAGATCCATGGTTCAAGCCCTTATACTCATTCTATGCAAAATCTAATTCACTGACCAGGAATGCAAAGATAGCTCTGTGGGCAAAGATGCTTGCCATCAAGCCTGATAGGACTTGAGTTTCATACGAGGGACCCAGATAATAGAATGGGAGGTCTAATTCCCTCCAGTGTCTTCTGACCTTGATACATGTGTCATGGCACATAGACATACCAAATGACAACAAAATAAATGAATAAATGTAATAATCTGGACAGCAACATTAGCAAACATGATATTTTAAAACTATCAAACACAGTAACTTTCAATGTATTGGCCATGAGTTTCTGGCAGTTCAACAAAATCAGAGATGATGTCATCATATGACAATAAAAAAATATTTGGTATTTCTGATATTAAAGGATCTTAGAACCAAACTGCTAGATGTAATGAATTCGAATCTACGTAATTATATACAAGTACAATTTTGAGAAATCTCTTCCACAAGACATGGCTCATGGGGCTTCTTTGTTTTGAACATACAAGAAGGAACAAAACCATTGCATCCATTCATCCCTTAAGAACCAAGCAGAAACACAGCTTCTAAAGGCAAGTACATATCTGATACCATCTGGGTGCCAGTCCTAGCCCAAGAATGCTACATTGAAACCTTGGAACTGGTATTAACACTACTATCCCCATTTTATTCAGTCAAGGTCATTCCATTAGTACAATACAGAATTAGAATCTAAATCTCACCAGTTTGTCTCCTGATCTAGTACTCTTGAGGCTTTCTTTCCTGATTCTCAAATGAGCAGAGAGCGACAGTGTACTTGATTAGATGAGGGGCTTTGTTGTTTTCATGCTTCCTCATGTCAAAACTCAGAAAATGAAAGTGATTCTGGACAGGGGAGGGTTATGAATCTAGCTGCAACTTTGCTCCTTATTCTCCCTGAATTTTGTGGAGAATTTTTCATAAGAGAAGCACTTTTTTGCCCTCCCAGGGCCTCTGAGTATCCCATAGGGGAATTTTGGGCAGAGATCCAAGACCCATAGCTGTTATTTGCTTCTTGGTTCTCATGGGATTCTCCTGTCTGTAGAGAAATCGAAATGTTCTTCAATATGCCTAAAGAAAAATGCCTTACCCAGTTTTATAATATCTGGGGTTCTCTAGCCCTACCTAACAATAGTAGCCATATCTTATAATCTCACTAAGCATCATTAATATTAGTTATATGCATAGTTTAGCAAGTAATCATTAGTAATAACAAAGCTGTATTTATCAACCATATCCAATATCTCAGTTAGTGCTAGACTCAAGTATGATGGAAAAGGAGGTATTATTTCCTCTTCATAAAACCAGTAGATAGACCAGAATGATGACTCAGTTTATAGGAGCCTTGTTGTTCCACCAGATGACATGAGTTCATCCCACAGCTACGACATCCAATGACTCAAAAATCACCTGTAACTCCAGTTCCTGGGGATCTGATGCCTTCTTCTGGTCTCAGTGGGCACATGCACGCATATGCATATATTCACACAGACACATACACACAGAAGAATTGCTTCAAATTCTCATAGTAAAACTTTTTATGTCCCACATAAATGACATAAATTAAATCTAAGCATTACCAGTAGAGAGTGATATCTGGACTTCTGTGAAATCCATTGTGCTATTTCCTCTACATTGCAAATTCTGCAAGTCTTTCTTTAACAATGTTCCTGTCAGACTTATTTTCCTGACCTGCCAAGAATCCCACTCTCTGTATCACCATGTTCTCATTAAACACCACTAATAACTGAATTATACTTTCCCAGACCAACAGCTCTGAGGATTGGAGCAGGTTATGTTAGACACAAAGTAGACAAAGTGGGATATTTAAACAATGGAAAAAGCAGTGAATATCTTTGACTTATAAGGTGACTATGTGTCACCTTATAAGATAAATGTAGATCAACAAAATGTTTGGATATTGAAATTATAGAAACAACCTATCTCATTATTATCTCTAAGCTGATAAAATCCAACAAGTTGGCCAAGAAAATTGATCATAGATGTTTTTAATTGTGTAATTTTCAAATATATAAAAAATAATATTGACTTTAAGCCCAGAACTGTGGAACAATGTCTGAACAAATCTAGCGCATTATTTCCCTATGAGAGAATATGGGTCACAATACCAACAACCCAGTGTTGATTCTCACTATTGCTTAGTGTACATCTTTAGGGAGGTAATTGATATGGCCAGGCAATGTGCCTACACTTGGCCTACAAGTGTCTCTGTGGAACAACTTCCAACTGAAACACTTAGAAGAAGGTTCATTTGTATATTCTCTATTCACCCCAGCCCCACACCTTCCAAAATATGATTATTCTTGAACTTACACAATTCATGAAGAAAGAGTTGTGTAAGAAAATCCCCATCTGAGTTGTCAGATATTTAGAAATGACAAGGTCTGTGTTAGGGAGATTTTCCCACTATTGTATTTCTTTACAGATATTCCTGGTAAAATGTGCTGTGGAAAATCTGGAGGCAGTCCAGAAGAGAACCACTAAAATGATTAAAGTTTTGACTAATATTCCCTCTGAGGAAAGGTTAAAGAATAGAGTTTATTTAGCCTGGTGAAAAGGAGGCTGAATAAGGAATTAACACTACTTTTCCTGTATATGAAGAAGTGTGTGAGTGGCAGGAGGCAGATTACCTTATTTCCAATGAGTCTACAACAAGAGGAAAGTTACTCAGACAAAGGATGCAACAGTTCACTGTCCTTAGAAAACCTTCCTTGTGAAGCAACACACAACACACACACACACACACACACACACACACACACAGAGAGAGAGAGAGAGAGAGAGAGAGAGAGAGAGAGAGAGAGAGAGAGAGAGAGAGAGAGAGAGAGACATGCCTGGGCTCACATAGGGCACTGCTTGTACTCTAGTGGAGGATCACCATTGATTCATGTGAAGTAAAATAATCCCATTGTGCCCCCTTTTACCTGGCAAATCTGTCCTGTGAAAAGTTACCTATTTGATTTGATTAAAAAGTTAAAAATGTTCTCCTGGGATGCTGATTGTATAATGGAAGAATGAACTTGAAATGTGATTGGTCAGTTTGAATTTCAATCTGTTGTAATCACCCAAAAGTATACCCTACTAGCTGCCCAGCCAAGTCAAACCCTACTGTCTACAATAATTAGAAAGGCTGACATTGCCTGGAGAGTGTTATAGCTTGCCTTTAAGTAGATGTACAAATGACCAAACTGAAGCATGGGTTTTTGAAATGTAATTTATTTTTTCTGTATGCACACCTGGGTAAACACCCATATGTGCACTTGTATCTAGAGTCCAGAGATCTTTAATATGTCTGCAGGAGCCATTCACATGGTTTTCTGAGACAGGGTCTCTCATTAGGACCTGGGGCTTGCTCATTAAGCTGTACTGGCTACCCAGTAATCACCAGAGATCTGCCTGTCTCCACTTCCCTACCTGTGTGATTGCAAGCATTTGCCACCATGATCACAATTTTACACAGGTGCTAAGTATTGAACTCCAGCCTCCTATCCTATTTGTGCTGCAAGCCTTTTACCAAGTGACCTATCTCCTCAGCCCCATGAAGTACCTTTTACGGTGACCAGAGTGCATGGAGGCAGTAGAATCTTGAAACAAAGCTGTGAAGTCTTGAACTCTTCACTTCCCAACGATGTAAAGCAAGCACATTAGAATAGGGATGAGCAGTTCCCCACATTGTCATCTGAACCAGAGACTATAACCAACTAAAGGCCTTGAGCTGTTAAAAAAAAAAAAATTCAAGAATTCTCCCAGACCAAAAGTTGAGATGGCAACCCTTCCCTCTATTTGAAGCTCCTTTTTAAACTCATATCCAGTTTTCCGGGGACTTCTTTATTTCATAACAGTCCTTGTCAATCATCCCTTCTTACATTCTCACCACAGTTCTCACATTCGTATTCTTTTCGGGTTTTAAATAAATTCTTGAAGAAGCTTCCTTGCTAGTTGGCTGCCTTCTCTAGCTTCAACCTTATTACTCCACTCAATAGCCAAACAGTCTCAGTTGCCCATTTAATCATAGCATCTACTACTTAGGACACTCGCTTGGTCCCTTCATGTTCCACCTCTGTTACAGGAGAGCATGGGAGAGGCCAATCACAATATTATTGCCTCCTTTTTCTTTTTTTTAAAGCCATATTCAAACCTCCTATCCAAAAGGCATCCTTTCATTTTGTGTGAGCGAACAATTTCCTTTGTCTTTAATTAATTGTGATCTTCTCACATAGTTAGATGCAAGCAAAATAAAGAGGTACTTTAGTTTTCACTTTGGAAGGTCCTGGAGGGTGTGTGTGGTTGAGACCAGAAGAGGATAGATAGTAAATGCCTTGGAGCTTAAAGCAAAGGTGGTGTGGAGCTAGTCAACAGAGGTGCTGAGGACTGAATACAGGTTCTCTAGCAGAGGAACAAGTGCTATTAACCATTGGTTTTTTTCTCCAGGCCCCCAAAATGCCTCTTGATCTTTCTTCTAGCCTCAAAAAAAATTTGATATACTTTTTAATGCTTTCATGCTTCAGCTAAAGCATCATTAAGCATAACCTGAAGATTTCCTGAAGCATTCCAAGATGGCACAGCTCTGCATTTTCCTGGAATCTACCTATTTTTGTGGCATTTTTCTTGTTTTATTTCTGCCCCAAATTCATGCCATATTTTTTTTTTCTGATTTTCTTCACCCATGGTGTGTACTCTATTGCCATCCAAAGTATCCAGCTTCCTTACTACCAAGTAGAAGTTACAGATAAAGCTAGGTCAATTGACCTTACTCTCATGGAAATTGAGATCTTTAGTGGAGAGACACTGGAATGGTAATGTTTAGTCCTGATTAATACCACCACTGACAACCTGACAATAATACCAATTGGTTTCTGCCTTTTATCATGGAGTTCCTCTGGCTCCTGTCCAATTTGAAAGCTGTAGATCTTCCAATTTCCTTCAATCCTGGGAGCAACACCATAGCTCTCAAATAAGATTTTTTCTTAATTAAATTAGCTAGGGTTGATTTCTATTGATTGTACCCCCTCCCCAAATTCCAAACTGACACAGCTCTTCTACGATTTATTTCTTTATTGTCTGTCTCCCATAGTAGGCTGTTCCTTTTTTTAAGAAAAAGAAGCAGGCATGGAATTGCCCCGACCCGCGGGGCCTAGTTATTCGTGGGTCGAGGTGGGCTAGAACCTGAAAATAATGGGAGAGAAAGAAGGAAGGAGACCAAGCAGTGCATTTGTCAAGGTCTAACTTTATTGATGTAAAAAGGAGTATTTAAAGCAAAGCTGGGAGGAAATGGGGAGGGGTAGCAGGCAGGGAGGAAATGGGAAGGGTTAGCAGGCAGGGAGGAAATGGGGAGGGGTAGCTTCTGCTAACTCCGGAGTCCTGGTAATTATCCCAGACAGTAAACACCAGACAGTAAACGGCTGCTTATCTTAGTTCCTGGGCCAGGCCAATCTCAGTTCCTGGCACTCAATACCTGGAATGAGTGGAAGAGGCTACCTGTTAAGCAGGTTCCTGTATACCAGGATAAGGCTCAATTAAGAGGTCTAAGGTGTAAGCAATTCTGCAAGAGAATGTCACTCAAGGTCGGCTCCCAACATCTCCCCCTAATTTATTATATTTTATGGAGGGTCTGTCTTAGGCTACGCGGTGGGCTCCCACAATCGGGACCCTGAGGATGGGCTTGTCACTATGTGACAAATGGGTGGGTAGGACCTCTGTCTTAGGCTACATAGGGTGCATCTGCCCTCAGCACTCAAGGACACAGTCAAAAATCGGACAAGATACTCATGCAAGAAGAGTGGGCTCCTGAGAGACGGACCCATGCTACTCCCGTCATTGAGGGACCTACAGCCATATAGGAGGGTCTGCGTCCGATCTGTGGCACCGCGATATTCCCGTCATTGACGTCTCCATATCCGTGAGAACCAGGTCCTCTGTTTTTCGAGTCCTATGAAATCAAGTCCTTGCCTGGGGAGGTTAGAATCGACATTGTCACCATTCTCAAAGCAGCCCTGTTTCTTTTCTAAAAGCTGATGATAGTGTACATAAACAGGTTTTTCGAGTATGGAATCAATTTGGGTTTTGATCAATTGAGTTAATTTCTGGAATGCCCAAGATCCAAAAGTTAGCAGCAGTAATAACCCCCCCATTGGTCCCAGGAGGGAAGGAAGGAGGGTATAAATAGTTGAATTGGCTAATGCAAGAATCAATTCTGCAAAGGAAGGATGTCCAGGGGTAAGGTGGGTTGAAAGGCTCCTGTGACCTCCACAGGGGTAGAAGAAGTTCTAACAGAGGGTCTAGCAGGAGGCCTACGAGGGACGTTTTCCTTCTGGTGTCGCTGGACATCATCGTCAATAGTTGAGCATAGTTCAGAATACCTGTTGCTGGATAGAACAAGGGAGAAAATGCCTGTCTCCACTCCAGTGGCACCAAGACCGAGGAGAGAGATGGTGAGGACAGAAATATGCTCTTTGTGCTGCCTAGGTAGGGGAGAGACGTCCCTTTCCTCCCATAAGGGAAGGAAATCATTAGGGTGATAGTAAGGCAGAAGAGGCAAAAGCTTGATTAAAATACAAAAGGCAGCTGTGGCCAGGCAGGGGGATGAATACCTGCCCACCAAGCATGGTTGGGAGGGACAATGTGTGAGGTAAGTCAGGAGAACAGGTTCTGTTACAAAGATGGCTATATTGAGGAGCTTCAGAAGTAGAAATGCATAGCCCTAGGCCAGAGACCTGAGTAACAGAGATTCCGTGAGTGGAATCTGTATGCCATCTGTAATGACCAGAATTTTGTCTCCCAAAATGGCTATCCCTTCATAAGAAAGGCAAAGAATAATAACATAGCCAAAAATCTTCCATGAACTCTGGGAAGGTCATTGTCTGGTCTCTGGACCTCCTGGTGTTCTACATTATAGGTCACTGAAGGTGAACAGGATGTGTGCTAAGGGGAAATGCAGGTAGAGATAAGCAGGTTGTTAGCAGGAGAAGAGGTCTCAGGAGTTGCTAATTATCTGTATAAGGAGTGTAAGCCCTAAATTCTACTTCTCAGGAAGTTGGGGAGAATGTAGATCAGGACTGAAAGTCGCTATCTTTTAACTCTATGGGCTATTCTAAGGCTTATGCCATGATCATTTCTGGCAATTCCTCCTTTTTTTTTTTTTTTAAAGTAAGAAGGTGGGCTATTGACACTATGTCAGCATGAGTGGGAGCAGGGATCCTGGTCTCCCTAGATAGTTATGTGACATGTATCCTGAAGCAAGCAGGCAAACTCAGCCTTCACAGGCAAGATTGCTCAGCCTGCCACACCTTAGCCTTTTTGAAAAGGGAAGGTTTTTTTTCTGACATAGACCTTCATGCAACCAGGTATACTCCCATGAAGTTCAGGCAGGGTAGGTGCCTTTGGTGGCTTCTTTATTGCACTTATAGGTGCACCTCGGAGATGTTTTATTTTGTCAATAGCAGAAGGAGGCTTCCCTGGGAAGTGGCCCCCTAGGTCATGGTGGGTTGTCACCTTCTAAAGGCTCACCATGACCACATACATTGAGGTCAAGCCTGTGACTTGGATAAAGTCTGTTGGCAGATAAAGCTAATTAACCTCTTAATGGCCTAAGGGCCTAAGGCAAGTAGAATTAAGAAGCCAGCAAGAGATAAGGGAGTAGGGTGGTACCCAGCCTGATTCCTATTTTCGCTGCTTCTGTATAGAAGCAACATTCCTTTCTTGAGTGTTGCACAAATCTCTCCTTGTTCTAAAGAATGATCCCTGAGAGAGAGACTGAGAGAGAGAAAGTAATTATACTCCCTAGATCTCAGGTCCGGTTTTTTCTGTTTCACGTATCTCACCAAGTGGTCTGGAAGCCACAGGACCTCACTTTCTTCCTGTAAGAAAACACAAACATGCCTTCGACCTCCCTCAATCCCCTAATAGGACAGGGTTGGGCTCTTTCCATAGTCTAGTGTGTGGATCATTCCATTTGACTTGAGTAAAAGTCTCTTGAGTTCCATCATATCAGAATTTGTCTGCCACAGATTGCTCATGGCATCCACATTTAAACATTTTTTTAAATGAAGATGCTTGATTTAATGCATCTTGTGGAGACTGGGAACATAACTCGCTTCTCCTTATAAGTTGTATTTTTAAGGAGCAATGAGCATGTTCCACAATTCCTTATCCTTGAGGATTATAAGGAATGCCTGTTTTTATTGTGCCCAAAATGTTGAAATGCTTTACTAGTATATCCAGATCCATTGTCTGTCTTTTTGGAACTCCCATGTAAGCAAAACATTTTAAACAGTGACTTATCACAGGCTTAGTGGCTTCTCCAGTTTGTGCAGTGACCATTAAGAAGCCTGAATATGTATGGCTGTCACATGCACATACTTTAATCTGCCAAATTTTGCAATATGGGTAACATCCATTTGTCATAAATAATTAGGAAGCAGGCCTAAGTTACCTGTAATTTCTATATTAGTTACAGGTAAATATTGTGGGCACATATTCCATTGTTTGACAATTTGTTGAGCAATCTCTGTAGTTAAACCAAACTGCTTTCTTAGACTATTACTATCTTGATGATGAAAGCTATATGACTGTTGAGCTAATTTTTCTATCAGCTGACTCATTACCTTTAGCCAGTGGGTTGGGAAAGTTTGAATGAGCTCTTATATGACCCACAAAGCACAGTGGCTCTCTTTTAAATGAATGGCACTTTGAATTTGCTCAAACAGCATTTTAACCTGATTGTTATTAGTTCCAATATATGGAACTATCTCTAAAACTTGAAGAATTCTGAAAACAGTATGATTATAGGTATGTAAGTTAAATGAATCATTTATTAGAAGCTGAAAAACTATTACAACAGCTTATAACTCAACTATCTGAGCTGAAGATGAATCTCTCTGTACTACATATTCTTTTTCATCCATAACATAAGCTGCTCTTCTGTTAGAAAAACCATCAGGAGAAACTAACAACATTTTTTACAGAATTACCCCTTACAATTTTAGGGAATACAAAAGGATGTACTAGCACAAATTGTAATAGTCTATAAACTGGAAACTAATTATCAATTTTCTCCAAAAATTTAGCAAAAGCTGATGGACCAAAATTTATAGTTAATAAAAGCTTGGAAACTTAGGTCCTGAATCTATACAGAAAAAGTGAACTTCTAATGATAAAAGAAAGTTAGCTCCTTAAGTCAGGAGTGCCTCACCATCTGAGTAAACATTCCTTTCCATGTTAATTCCCGGTTGTAAAGGCTTAAAATAACCATTAACTTACCATCTGGTATAGGAAAAATGTATTACGCTTGTCTCTAGCAAAATATCTCTTAGACTCCATACAGCATTTTGTACCATACAAGCTACTGTTTTAAAATAATGATTTAACATTTTGGTTGAGGAAACCAAAGTAATGTAAATGTAACCATAACAATAGTCCCCTAGCCATAAGAAAGAAGTCAGACTATGTTATGTGGAAAGCACATAAATCTCCCATGGTTTAGCATACTCAATATAGCGTATCTGTTGATGTTGGATTGCATTCTCCAATTGTAGAAGAATTTGTCTCTCCTCTTTAGTTAGCTGTCTGGGTGACTGGGAAATCACTATTTCCTTTAAGGATATCTCTTAAAGGCTTTAAATTGCCAGTAGATGCTTTTAAAAAGGACATAACCATTGAATATTTCCCAATAATTTCATCACAAGCTATCTTTAATTTTTACTATTTGAGGCCTAATTTCTTTAGGATGTAACATAAGTCCCAAATACTTTTGAAAACTTTTTCTACTCTGACCTGTAAAGCTTTCTTTAGCTGACAAGGTCTCATTTGCATTTTCACTGAAGCCTTTCTAGGCTGGGAGCCTGACAGGGCTGCAGTTCCCTGAGGCTTTTTCCCAATAGCTTTTCGCCAATCTTACATTAACCTCCATTCTTTCAATTTCTGTTTTAACCATCAAAATTTAGGAAGATTTCTGTATTCTCTACTCTGCTAAACTTTTTTGAACCATCCATAGAGATTTCTCTGGCTCTCAGGCCATTTTGGCTTTGACCATTTCCTGCGGACTGCTGTGAATCTGATGTCTCTTTTTGCCATATCTCAAGCAATTCAAATGGTATTTTTGGTTAGGATTTACACATTTATAATCATACTCCATACATGCATTTGTGTGACCACACCATACATACTGAACCTACATACATACATACATACAAACATACATACATACATCTTTTAGCCCTCTTTTTTCTAGATTAGTTTGTTGAAATAAAACATCCTTAACTGAAATCTCTTGTAATGTGGCTATAATCTATATTCTTTACATGAAACTCAACTTCCTCTTTCTCGAAAGGAGTACTTTAAGTCCCTAATGAACTTTTTCCTCCTTGACAAGGATTAACCCATCATTATTGAATGGAAAGTGGGGGGAAAACTCACCAGGAATCGCATGCTTATGAGCGGTGAGGACGGATTCCTACTCGGCCTTGCTGCAGCTCTCATGTCTAGCCTACAGGTCCAGCTCTCTTCTCGGTGCGTGCTACCGACGTTTCTTCTTCGGGGATGGGGTGTCCGTTCCGGTAAAAGCCCTCCCTCGGGGGCCACGTTGGGCGCCACTTGCCCCAACCCGCGGGGCCTAGTTATTCGTGGGTCGAGGTGGGCTAGAACCTGAAAATAATGGGAGAGAAAGAAGGAAGGAGACCAAGCAGTGCATTTGTCAAGGTCTAACTTTATTGATGTAAAATGGGTTTTTAAGGCAAAGCTGGGAGGAAATGGGGAGGGGTAGCAAGCAGGGAGGAAATGGGGAGGGGTAGCAGGTAGGGAGGAAATGGGGAGGGGTAGCAGGTAGGGAGGAAATGGGGAGGGGTAGCTTCTGCTAACTCCGGAGTCCTGGTAATTATCCCAGACAGTAAACACCAGACAGTAAACGGCTGCTTATCTTAGTTCCTGGGCCAGGCCCATCTCAGTTCCGGGCACTCAGTACCTGGAATGAGTGGAAGACGCTACCTGTTAAGCAGGTTCCTGTATACCAGGATAAGGCTCAATTAAGAGGTCTAAGGTGTAAGCAATTCTGCAAGAGAATGTCACTCAAGGTCGGCTCCCAACATGGAATAACCCCTTATAGGCATCACTTGGTAAACTGTCTGCCTCCTAATAGGTGCTCATAACCAAGTGAATGAGTGATTTATATTGTGAATTGAATATGTACAAAGAGTAATAGCAATGCCCATCACAAGGAAGATACTAAGAGCACATAAAAATCACTTCACCCTTGCTAACGGGTTATTACTTGATGTTTATATTTATTTTATGGTTTGGTAATTATAGTAGATACAAAGCAGATTTGAGTTTTCTTATTTTAGCTAAAATAGATCATAAAATAGTGAAGACAACTCACATCAATAACACATTTGGACCAGGAGCTACTAACAACATACGGTGCTGTGTGGTTGCTCAGGAAGTGTTGCAAATGGAGATGAGCACCTCAAACACAACCAGCATAGTGGCTAGCCCACAAGGTTGACAATGATCATTTCAAAGCAATTATTTTGCTAAATAAATAGATTTTGATATTCTGAACACAGACACCTATATAATTCACTGTAGTATACTATCGTATTGTCTGCAAGTTCATAGTGTCATGGTGAATACCATATTTATTTAAGGTAGTATTTATTTTAATGCAGTATTATTAATCCTTTATGTCATGTTAGAAAAATTTTCTCTGTATCATTTTTGTATTGTAACTGTCCAATTTATACTAGCTTCATCAAACCTGACCTCTCTCTTCTCTCTCTGTCTCTCTGTCTCTCTCTGTCTCTCTCTGTCTCTCTCTCTCTCTCTCTCTCTCTCTCTCTCTCGTGTGTGTGTGTGTGTGTGTGTGTGTGTGTGTGTGTGTGTGTTTCTTGAAGTCTTTCATAAAGCAGAAACACCTACTCCTTCTAAGTGTGGAGAACTCAACTATACAATAGTCTCTACACAAGGCATCTTTGGAGGAGACCCTGGGTATAATATTTTAGTTATTCTAATGGCTATTACTCTACTCAGATTTTTTTCTTGCTTGTTTTAATTCTAGCTTTTTATATTTTAATATAATTTTCCTCTTTATATGTTTCAAATATATTCAAAATGATAGTTTGTGCTATAAATTTTCATTTTCATACCTCTCTTAGATGCATATTTTAATGTACTTTATTTATTCAGCATGGTATCAATCAATATAATCATATTTTCTTTTCACTATCAGTCTTGACAAAGCAAACTTGACCATATGAATCCTTTCAACAAACTAAATTTTTTGGCAATGTTTTATTTTAGTCATTAAATAGCCATTGAGCACCTGGAATATTGACCCTATCAGACCCAGTACTGAATAAAGCATTCTGGAAGTTGCGCTCATGGGGCTTACAAACCATGCCATTCTGTAGTTCCAACTCAGATTAAGTTGGGCTTGTCCTTGCTTGCCTGACCTTCTGTGTGTTTCACACAACTTCTAACAGTGTATGCTTGTTAGCTTTCTCTTCAGAAATACATTTGCCTGGTGATTCAATACTCTGTCCATCACAACTTCTATGATGATTTTCCTCTCTGTATATTTTCTCTGTTGCATTCAGTTATTTATAAATTATAAATATCTACTGAAATATGACCTGAGGTTATTACTAACTAAACATTCTCCCATATGTTTATAATTTATGCATGTTGGCTTTTCAGTCAACAACAAACTGTATCTACAAAACTGATCCCAAAAGAACATAAGGAGGACTAAGGATCTTAACTAAATTGGTAGAATGCTTGCCATGATCCATAAAATAGAGTATGGTGATAGAACCCTATAATCCCATCACTGTGGAGGTAGAGGGAAGACAATTAGTTAAAGTCACTTGAGTTCAAGACCAGCCTGAAGTACATGAAACCCTGCCTCAAAATGAAAGATTACTGGAACAGAAGTGCCCATTATAATTGCATAGTGTATGGTGCTGTGTTTACATCGCCTGTCATAACCAATCAAAATGAAAAGCTGTGAAGCCCAGTTCCAATGGACACATCTACAAAAAAAAAAAAAAAAAAAAAAAAACCCTCCAAACCTAATGTTCGTTTGTGGAAGAGTGGGCAGAAATATTCTAAGAGCCAAAGAATTAGGTAGTTTGCTATGAGGTTGTGTATCCTAGTAACATCAGAACCCCAGCCCATCAAGTTTCACCAAATGAATATCCACATGTGAGATCAGCAAGGACAACACCCGTGAATATGCCAAACTGGATGCAGACAAGACCTCAAGACCTCAATCATACACAAAAAAAATACAGGCAAAAGAGGAAATCTGGGAGTAGAAGAGGTACTCTTATATTTAGAATTATATGTATATAGTTACACATATACGCATACAGTAACAGTGAAAAAAAGAGGCCTTAAATAAGGAGAGAGGGGAAAGGTATGTGGGTAGTTAGAAAAAGGAAGAGGAGAAACGTTGAAATTATATTATAATCTCAAAGATGAAAAGAGTAGTATAATCAATGACACCTAGAGCTTTACCCTTAGTGACAGTATTGTTAATGTAATTAACATTGAAGTGCTTTATTTAAAAGAATGGGTTTCTTCTAATTATAAAACAATGCTTTTATCATAAAGTATATGCCATGTTACTCTAGCAACAGCTTCATACATCTTGTCTTCAAAATCGATTGACTATTTCAAGAGTGGAATGGCTTACCCATCCTATAAAGGTTTCTAAGTGTGAGTATATTAATGTTTTCTCCGTGATGAAGTTACTTAACAGTGAACTTCTCAGGACATATGCCTGTGCCTGAGTAATATATGTCGGACACACACACTACCACTATTTTTCCTATAATTTATGTGTCTATACATACATGTATACATGTAGGTGCTTGCATAAAATCTTTGCTTCTTTAGATATTAAGCTTGACTAAACAATATTTCATGTCATATATCATGTTCATATTCACTCATACTTCATATGCTTACACATAAACATCTCAATGTTGATATGTGTGTTCTCCAAGAATTATTTTCCTATTGCCTGTGATCTTTCTGCAAAAAAGTATTGTCAAAAGAGGTGCATAAGATAAAATCAGTTAAAGTATCTTTACTTGTCCATTTGCATTTAAATAATTCCTTATCTTATTAAAATAATTAAACTATATTTTTCAACTTTTCATCACTTGGAAAATAATACCTCACTTGTTTCCTCTGTATGATATTAGAAAATCTTAATTTAATATTAAATCCCTGCTCATTTTGTCTGGAAGATATTAGCAAGGACGGTATTAGCAAACTATTTTTGTTATTTTTTCCCATTCTTTTTATTATTATTATTATTATTATTATTATTATATTTAATATATTTTTCTTATTTTACATATCAATCCCAGTTCTCTCTCTTTCTCCCATCTTCCCATTCTCCCTCTCACCCACCATCCCACCCCCCATCCACTCCTCAGGGAGGGTGAGGCATTCCATGGGGATCATCAAAGTCTGTCAGGCCCTCTCTTGTGTTTCTAGACTGAGAACATCCCTCCATAGGGAATGGACTCTCATTCCATCACTAGGGATAAGTTCTGGTTTACACACCATCAGAGGCACCATAGATTACCCAAGCTCCCCAACTTAACACCCATGTTCGGGGGGCTTTTTCTGTCTTATGCTGGTTCCCCAGCTGTCCTAAGATTAGGTTCTATGAGCTCTCACTTGCTCAGGTCAGCTGTGTCTGTGGGTTTCCCCAGCTTGGTCTTGACTCCTTTGCTCATCACTCCTCCCTCTCCATAAGTAGATTCCAGCAGTTCTGTTCAGGCTTAATTGTGTATCTCTACTTCTGCTTGCATAAGCTATTAGATGAAGGCTCTATGATGGCATTTAAGGTAGCCATCAATCTCATTGTAGGGACATTTAAGGTAGCCTCTCCACTGTTACTTGGATTCTTAGTTGGGGTCATCCTTGTGGATCCCTGGGGATTTCCCTAGTTCCAGATTTCTTGTTAAACCTATACATTCTTATTTTTGCTATTCTTTTTAAAAAATAATGTACATTTTAAAGTTAACATATCTTTCAGTTTCCATATCCCATTTATTTTTGCTCTTTCCTACACTACACTAATTCATAATCACCTTGGAAGATAAAAGCATCAAGATTTTACTTTTATTTCAAGATTAGAAAGCTGGAGGAATTGGAACTGCGTCCAGGCAAGAGATCTTTGCAAGTCTGGGTAACTTCTAAGAATGTTCTAACCATCATGGCTTGTGGGAAGCTAACTTTGTCTAACCAAGTTTGGAGGTCTACAGATAGTGATATAAGGGAAAAGCACAGAAAAATGACTTCAAAATGAATAATCTTTTACCTGAGAAACATCCACCATCATCTTACAGTGTTAGATAGTCTTATTTTATGCTGACAGAGACAGTGGTTCGGAAGAAAATAGAACTGTTCTTACTTAAGCGCTCCATCAGAATGGGTTCTAGTACCCAGAAGCATGGAGCACTTTCTTCTTCCTTTTGATATCTTTAAGGTGATTGCCTTTATTCACACATGTGCATTCACACACACACACACACACACGCATCAATCACCCCACACATATCCATATACCCACACCACCCACATCTACACACACACACACACACACACACACACACACACACACACACACTGCTTTATTTTCCCATCATTTCAAATGATTTGAAAACTGATTCCCCATAGATAGGTTGCAACACTGTCAGTTCTGCATTTTCTCTAAGTATGGAAAGCTCCTTACTGTGTATTCCAGAGGAACCTACAGTAGATATATATATCAACATGCACAAATAATAACAAAGCTTTAAGCAGCAATGTGCTATTATATAGTTCTCCTCTATAGTAAATTTTATTTCCCGAGTTATACTATGAAATAATGTATATATTGTGTTTTATGAATTACTTTATTTTATTTTAAATTCTATAGAATAGTGGATTCTAGGGATATCTGTTTTACTTCTGCTGAATTTTATAGGGGTTTTCTGATTATCAGTAACTATGCGTGCTCTCTCTCTCTCTCTCTCTCTCTCTCTCTCTCTCTCTGTGTGTGTGTGTGTGTGTGTGTGTGTGTGTGTGTGTGTGTAAATAAGGTGTGAGATTATTATTACTATTAAGTGTTAAAACTCCCATTGTTGAGATCGTTCCATGGCTCAATTGTCTAAAGCACCTGTCTTTTATTTGATGCTCAGTTCAGGCTCTTCTTGCTTTCTTTAGCAGGAAGTAGAAAGTTACAAGGGGAAATAAACACAGTGAGCCACTTGTGCAGCTACCAAATATCATATGAGCCTTTTTGTGTCATAATTTATCAAAATGATAGACTCACCAACATTTTCTGTACTTTCTCACTTTGAGATTTGCTTAAAGAAACACGACACAACATAACATCATACTACAACAACAATAACAACATCAACAAAACTATCTTAAGTGGATTATTTTTCCTGCATATTTTCTGTATTTGGTTTGACTGTGAGGATTTTCCTTATCTAGAGGGCTCCAGACAAAAGATAGATTACTCCTTTGTGTCATTGTTCAATTCAAGGGAAATGATTCTAAGGGCAGTTTTACCCTCCTAGGTACATAACCTTAAGCAAATTTGCTATTATCAAAATAGAGTGAAATCTAGCCAATTATCAGTATAGCATGGTCCTTCGGCACCAGAAATCCTAATATCTGAGAAAATAACAGAGAGCTAGTCAAGATGGTCTCTAAAAGTACCATGCCTTAAGACAATCAAGACAGAAATCAAGAAAGTCTGGTGGGTGGATGATTATCTGGCTAGATCCTGTCAGTAGTTTTCTGTAGCTTCTTTCTAAGCTAGCTAATGTTTAATTTGAGTAACCTTGTGGAAAGACCTGTTTAAGTGGCCCTATCGAACAATAGCAGCAAGAAGAGAGATAAGAAGAAAGTATAAAAGGATTATTAAAGAAATGCTGGGGGTGGAATTTATCTCCAAACAAATCAGGGTGTGCTAAGCTTAATAGAAAAATCCTGTAACGGCTAGAGAGATAGGAAACGTATTTTCCAGAACTTAGTAGCAGTGTTTTCTCTCTGATTTGGTGCCGGAGGCTGGGGGGTGGGGCAATGTGACTTTCAGATCATTACATTTGTGTTAGACTTCCTAGAATGCTGATATTCCAAACAGCATTTTTTTTTAAATGTCGTGTCACCAAATGGCAAAGGATTAAACTGAAGGGATGACTAGGGCCTTGAGATGGCCTACTTTCAGCTTCTGCACAAGATTATCTATATGGGAAGAAAATATCTTTTGATCCCTTTCAAAATCCTAACATATCTAAGGCAACACTTAGAATAAGGTTTTTTTTTTCCTATTATGCTCCCTGTTGCATTGCAAACATTTTGAGGAGGAATCAGAGTTATGCATATATGAGAGTCACAGAAGAGAGAAATAAATGGCTAAACAGACTGCCTTTGTGTCTGGCCAGTCCAGGCTCAAGATGTAGACTCTGAGTTCAGGTGTCATAAAAAGATTCACCCAAATGTGTTCATTGAATTTCTGTACTAATTCTAGGAGAAATTGTGTTTTTAAATTTGTATGGCTGTTGAACAAATTGGATGATTGAAGGATCCAAGATTCTGTTTGTCCATTTAGTTCATATATGTGTAGGACTCCCCACTGTGGATACTCTGAGAAGGGCTCTCTCTGAGTGGACCAAGTCCCCTGCCACAACTCACAGAGGAGATAGGAAGGGAAGACAAGCATGAAACAAGCACAATAGAGTAAAATGCTATGGTTTTGTTTCAGTGAATGTCACCTTCCATGTTAATTAATGAAAATGATAAAGTACTGTGTTTAGGCTATACTCAAAGCAATACCTGTAATCCTAGCACTTAGTAGGAGCTTAAATTCAAGTCCAACCTGATTTACATAATGTGTTCTAGTTTAAAAGTAAAAATAAGTAAGTAACCTTGCTTGAATTTTCACAGAAATAAAGGTCCAAGACCTGTTTCAACAGCTAACATTGCTTTAAAAGCCTCTCAAAAGTTGCAAAACTTCAGATGGTCTGGTTACACACCTGATTCAATACTTCAGCATTATCTTTGAGTGATTGCTATGGCTCCTCTTCCCTCACCCTACACCATACATTTAACTCTGTGTCTTTCTTTTCTTTTTATTTATTTTTAATGCATTTTAATGCATTCCAACCAAAGTTCCCTCTCCCATGCCTACTCCTGCACCACTTACCTCCATCCCCCTCTCCCAGCTCACTCACCATCCACTCCTTTCAACAGGTAAGGGTTCCCATGGGAGTGGATATCCCTGATACATGAGCTAACTTGTGAGAGCCCATTTGCTATTAGTGGATGGTATGCTCAGCCTGAAAGCAGGTGGGAGGGGCTTGGTCCTGCTCCAGTTTAATATGTTTAATACTTAAGTCCCAATATAACAATACTTGGAGATGACTTTAGAAGTTTTTCAAAATATTTTTTTCTTATTTGATATATAGATCCTAGTTCCCTCTCCCTCCCATCATCACCCCCCACAGACACCTCATCCCATCCCTAGAGTGAGGCCTTCCATGAGGGATCATCAAAGTCTGTCAAGCCATTTCGAGGAGGGCCTAGGCTAAGGGACTATCCCTCCAAGGGAAATGGGCTCCCGAAGTTTGTTCCTGCACTAGGGATACATCCTGGTTCCACTGTAAGCAGTACCATAGACTTCCCAGGCTTCCTAATTGAGACCCACGTTCAGGGGGTCTGGGTTAGTCTGATGCTGGTTTCCCAGCTATTAGTCTGGGGTCCATGAACTTCCCCATGTTCAGGTCAGCTGTTTCTGTGGATTTCTCCAGCCTTGTCTTGACCCCTCTGCTCATCACTACTCCCTCTCTGCAACTGGATTCCAGGAGTTCAGCTCAGTGTTTGGCTCTTGGTGTCTGATTCTGCTTCCATCAGTTACTGATGAGGGCTCTAGGATGACATATAAGGTAGTCATCAGTCTCACTATTGAAGAAGGACATTTATGGTAGCTTCTCCATTATTGCTTGGATTGTTAGTTCAGGTCATCCTTGTGCCAGATTTCTCCTATAATGGCTCCTATAATGGCTCCCTCTGTTATGGTATTTCTTGTTCTCTGTTCTTCTCCTGAGTCAATCTTCCTGCTTGCCCATGTTCTCCTCTCCCCAACTCCTCTGCCCTTCTCTTTCTCCTAAGTCTCTCTCTCTCCTCTCATCATGCTCCTAATTTTTTCAGATCTTGTCCCTTTCCCCTGCTCCAGGGAACCATGTATGTCTCTCTTATGGTCCTCCTTGTTTTTGAGGTACTCTGGAGGTGTGGATTATAGTCTGGTAAACCTTTGCTCTGTGTCTCATATATGAGTGAGTATATACCATGTTTGTCTTTTTTGTGACTGGGTTACCTCACTCAGGATGGTTTCTTCCAGTTCAATCCATTTGCCTGTGAATTTCAAGATACCTTCCCCACCCACCCTGCTGAGTAGCACTCCATTGTGTAATTGTAACACATTTTCTTTATCCTTTCTTCAGTCAAGGGTCATCTATGTTGCTTCCAGGTTCTGGCTATTACAAATAATGTTATGAACATAGTTGAACAGATATCTCTGTTGCGTGAATGTGCATCTTTTAGGTATATACCTAGGAGTCAAATGGATGGATCTTGAGGTAGATTGATTCTCATTTTCCTGAGGAACTGCCATACTGATTTCCAAAGTGACTGTACAAGTTTGCATTCCCACCAGCAGTGGAGGAGTGTTCCCCTTTCTCCACATCCTCTCAAGCATAAGCTGTCATTGGTGTTTTTTATTTTAGCCATTATGACAGAAGTAAGATGGTATCTCAGAGTTGTTTTGATTTGCATTTCCCTGATGGCTAAGGATGTAGAACAGTTTTTAAAGTGTCTTTCAGCCATTTTAGATTCTTCTATTGAGAATTCTCTATTCAGTTCTGTACCCCACTTTTTAATTGGATTATTTGGTGTTTTGGTGACTAGCTTCTTGAGTTTTTTGTATATTTTAGAGATCAGCCCTCTGGGGTTAGTGACTATCTTTTCCCAGTCTGTGGGCTGGTGTTTGGTCTTTTTGACTGTGTCCTTTGCCTTACAGAAGCTTCTCAGTTTCAGGAGTCCCAATTATTAATTGTTGATCTCAGTGTCTGTGCTACTGTTGTTATGTTCAGGAAACAGTCTCCTGTACCAATTTGTTTAAGGGTACCTCCTACTTTCTCTTCTAATAGGTTCACTGTGGCTGGATTTATGTTGAGGTCTTTGATTCATTTGGACTTAAGCTTTGTGCATGGCAATAGATATGAATCTATCTGCAGTCTTCTACATGTCAGCATCCAGCTATGACAACACTATTTGTTGAAGATACTTTCTTTTTTCCATTGTATAATTTTAGCTGCTTTGTCAAAAATTAGGTATTTGTAGGTGTGTGGGTTAATATCAGGATTTTCAGTTCAATTCCATTGGTCTACCTGTCTATTTTTGTACCAATACCAAGCTGTTCTCAGGATTATAACTCTATAGAAAGCATGAAGTCAGGGGTGGTGATGCCTCCAGAAGTTCTGTTATTGTACAGTGTTGCTTTGGCTATTCTGGGTCCTTTGTTTTTCCATATAAAATTGAGTTTTGTCCTTTCAAGGTCTGTGAAAAATAGTGCTGGAATTTTGATAGGGATTGTACTGAATCTGTGCGTTGCTTTTGGCAAGATTACCATTTTTACTATGTTGATCCTGCCTATCCATGAACATGGAAGATCTTACCATTTTTTGGTATGTTCTTTAATTTCTTTCTTGAAAGACTCAAAGTTCTTGCTATACAGGTCTTTCATTTGTTTGGTTAGTATTACCCCAAGGTATTTGTGGCTATTGTAAAGGGTAATGTTTCTGTGATTTCTTTCTCAGCCCATTTATCATCTGTATATAGTAGGGCCACTGATTTTGAGTTAATCTTGTATCTTGCCACTTTGCTGAAAATGTTTGTCAGCTGTAGGAGTTTCTTGGTAGAGTTTTTCTGGTCACTTATGTAAACTATCATATCAACTGCAAATAGGAGTTTGACTTTTTCCTTTCCAAATTGTATACCCTTGATCTCCTCAATTAAGGTACAAGTGGATGTAAACACAAGTCAAGGCAGCCAAAGGAAAGGAAAGAAAGAGGCAGATGCTGAGACTGTCTAAGGCATCAGTCATTTTCCAAAGCAATGCAAAATTAAATTCACAGGACCATCCCAGCTACAATCATTCAGGAGTTCTCATCAATGAGGCATATTTTCCCCAACACGCAACTTTGAGATTGCTAGATTATTAGAGCTGGGCTTGGGAGAATAACCAACAAGAAAACTGTTACACAGTGTTCAAGAATAGCCAGCATACAGAAATCTGCACTGCTGAAAAATAGACTGTACATTTAATCAGAGAGTGGTCTCTTTGACTGCTTTAATAAGGACACAAATCTCCTTCAGTCCTAATTATGAGGCCCCACCTTCAGGATTGATGGTCTCCCGATGGCTCCCTTTCCTAGCATCGGGAGGGATGACTTCAAGATATGAATTTAGAGTATAAAATACATCATAGCACAGAGAACAGTAGCAAGGCTCACTCGGCCTGCCTGATCTTGGACTCTATTGGGTCAAAATTCCAAGGTGCACCCTCCAGAGAAACAAGGATAGATTCCTCCATTGATTAAAAGAAAGGTCATCATGGTGAGTCTCAGAACAATAGACACAGACCCTGGGATAAGGATCTGACTTTGCCACTCTCAAAGCACAGAACAACCCACCAACATCCAGGTAGCACTTCTCTAGCAGAATAGAGGAAGTCCCTTTTCTAAAGAGACAACCCATGCCCACAAAGTTCTTGGCAGCAGCCTCTTCTCAAAAGAGCAAAGAGGATGTTTTTTTCTGGAGGACTGTTTTATTTTCTTTTCCTGCACTGCAGTTGAAGCCTCCCTTGAAGCCTATTCCAAGCTGAGAATGGAAAAATCTCCCAGGAGATCAATCCCACAGCACCATCCCATGTAAAACAACCTTCCTACTGAGAATGCTACCTTCACCACCTTCAATTTTGCACTGGTTTGTTTTGGTGTTACTATATTTGAAATTAAATCTCTGCTTTAAAAGTCTGCACCTTGGGGCTGTTTAGGTGGGTAAGGAGGTACAGGTGCTTGACACAAAGACTATGGACTTGAGTTCAGTCCCTGGAACCCACATAATGAAAGGAGGCATCAGGAGACTTCTGAAGATGTATTCTAACTTCCACCCACAGGCAGAGCATGCTCACATATATATACAATTCACACCACACACATAATTACATATGTATGCTATCTATATCTATATCTATATATATAGATATACAGATATGCATATTTGATTATGTAAGTCTCTGTTCAGCCAGGCATAATGGCCTGGGCCTGTTATCACAGCAGCTGGTAGCTGAGGCAAGCAGAACCTGAGTTTGAAGCCATCATGGGTTATATAGTCAATTGCAGGGCACCGTGAACTATAAAGTGTGAATTGTCTCAAGAAGCAAAATAAGACAAAAAATGCTTCTATTAGTCTCTTCAAGTTGAATGTAGTCTTTAGCAGAAATGGTATGGTGGCAAATCCCTGAAGATGACAGGCTTGGACATTACATGGTGCTGGATTTAAATCCAGGTTCCACTAAGCTTTGCATTAGAAATACAAATCCTCACAGAGACCCTCTTATCTCCCCTGATCACTAAGCTGAGTGTGTCCAACTTAATGAGCACATCAAATACACTTATACTTCCATGAGCAATGTGATTAACACATAGTCACGATTGAAATGATCGTATGTCATTATTCTAATAACAGTTTCATAAAATTACCAAGAAATATAGAAAAATATAGAGGGCTGAGAAAATAAATACTTCTAAGGCCAAAAAAAAATATATAATTTTCTAGTAATTTAACAACTTCATAAGTCACTTTATTTGTTTAATTAATTATTTTGAGACATGGTCTCTTGTGTTGCATGCTGGCTGGAAACCCTGACAGTGTAGCTAAGAATGAATGTAAAGTTCTGATGTCCCTCACTCCACCAACTTCATTCTGGTACTGCATATTTGTTCCACCACACTCAGACTATATGAGTACTGGGGCTGGAACCCATAGTTTCATGCATGCCGAGTATCCTCTCTACCAACTCAGCAACAACACCTCTAGTGAGTTCCTAAGCCAGTTTCTAATAGAAACAAAGCAAAACCTGTTTAGACAATGAAATCTGCAGAGCAAATAAGTTCTACTACCCAAAGGAACCTTAGCATCTAACATGTTTTCACTTCTAAATGGTCACATTAAGCCACGAAAAGTATGTGGTGTTGGTCCACTTAGGCTGTGTCTTCATCGCCTTGACAGGTATATCTGTAAGAAACAATCTTAGTGGTTGCAGCACCTGCTCTGGGGCTGTGTTGAGGGCAGAGGACCTTGGTAAAAGGGTTGGTTAAGGACACTTGCTCACTGCTGACATCCCAGCAGAGAAGACAGAGACAAAAGGAGGAACAAGGGATAAGGCACAACTTCACAGGACACGACCCCACTGACCTGCTTCCTACAGAGCCCACTTACTACTTTTCACATCTTCCAGTAAGGCTGTCTGTCGTGTTCTGAAGCCATTAGACCAAATAGGCACGCAACTCCCCAAAACCTGTTAGGCAACCTAGGCCCCAATACATAGGCTTGGAGGGCATATCCCAGATTCAAAACCTAGCAAGTTATTATTAAAGACTACTGTGGAGTATGTGTCTTAAACAGCAACATTTCTTCAATTTCTGCAGACTGGGAATCCCAAGATCAGGGTACCAGCAGGAGAGAATAGCTCCTTCCTAATTTCCTCAAATGATAGAAAGAGGAAGTAAAGAACCCAGTATCTCTCATAAAGGTATCTATCCCTTCCTATGAGCTCCATCTTTGTGATTTAGCTTCTCTCCAAAAACTCAACCATCAAATATCATCAATTCAGAAATCAGCGATTTAAGAGGGCTTTTTAGGAAAAATGTTATTCCTCTAATCCATTCATCACAATTCACATACCCTGTGATTGAGGTTCTTTTCCAACTTCATGTGTGAGTTTTTGAAGTCAGTTTATGACCTGTAATTTCATGTAACTGGCCACGTAAATGATCAAACAAAATATTTTTTCACCAAAAAGTTTCTGGGATGCCTGAATGCATGTCAGATGTGAATGTGAGAGAGTGTTTTCAAAGTAAACACAACTTAGGAGTGCTGCTAGAAAACACTGGGCTTGGAATGGAACTCTGGAGTGTTTAATTATCAACATGTGCCTTTCCATCCCAGCCCTATTAAATCATGAGGCCTGCTAATAATAGCCTGTTTAACCATCAGGAGAAGATGGATGAGTTTTACTTCCTGTTTTCAAATCCAAGAGATCTGCCCTGTTCCTGAATTATATACAGATTACTCAGGGAGGCATCTGTAGGTTGCACTGAGGACACTGGAGGCTGGGCTGGCAAAGCCATTTTAGTAGCAGGCTCCTCCCCTATCTCCAGGCTTTCCACTTGGGAACAGCAACCGAAAGAGCTGAGTTTAATATTTGAGAAATAATTTCTTGTGTTAAACTGTCTGAGAGTTGATCCTGCCTTCAGCCTTCCAAGGGCAGTTTTACACATACCAGATCTACTTTTCAAAGGGGAGCTGGGTTCTGTGTGTCTGTTTAAATTCATAGACAGTGTGTTTATTACCTCGTGTATCACTTACCACTTGGGAAAAGCAAAATAAAATGTTTTTAAAAAGTCACAAAAGCATTACGGAGGAAGAAGTGCATCCTGGTCCAGCTTGAGGAAGTAGTGCATCCTGGTCCAGCTTGAGGGTGAAGTCTGCTGCAGAGGGAACAGCACGAGGCAGAAGGTCATATTGTATTTGTAGATGGGAAAAGGAGAAAGAAATAATGGCACTCAGGTTGCTTTCTCCTTTTTATTTGCTTCATGACCCTAACCAATGGGATGTCCCCATTCATATTTAGGGTAGGTCTACCACCTCAAGTCACCTAATCTAAGTAATTCTTCACAGTCATGACCAGACATCAGTTTCCATGGTGACTCTAAACCCTATTGATTTGGCCTTCAAGGTTAACCATCACACCATTGATAAATGAAGAACCATCCCCAAACTTCAGTGTCCTAAAGTAATTTACATGAAGTATAACATTGGGAATGAGGAATTGGAGGAGTTCTGAGGGTCTTCTCTCTGGGACACTATGGCTGGAAACAAAGGCTAGAGCTCCAAGATGGTTGACTAACATGGCCATCAAGTTAATGTTACAAGTCAGCCAGAATCTTAGCCTAATGTTTCTTTGCTGAGGTAACCTGGCTATGACACTGGAACAGCAATCCCTAGGCTGCTTGGATGTCCTTTAAACAGAGTGGCTGAGTACAAGAACATCATTTGAGTTCAGTAGAATCTGCAAGGCTCCTTGTAACTGAACCTTATCAGAAGTCCTGGAAAGCTACCCAGACTTCACTTACTTCTTGGTTAAACCAAACATTTATCAAGCTGAAATTTAAGGGGATCAGAGATGCACCTTTATAGTGGATTATCACAGACATAGCAAGTGTCTCAAATCTAGCACATCAACACAGTTATGATTGTTAGATTTTCAACTATCCCCTCCACTCCATCCATTATCCCAACCAAAACAGAGATGCTTCCCAGAGATTTCTCTCATATATCCATCACTTCTCCTCCTACTACTATGGATACTTAATCACTCTTTATGAAGCCTTGAAACAATGGTTTCAATCAAGGAATTAATAAATCAACTTCCATTTATTTTGCTCACCCTTTCCTCTCCTGGCCCATTCCCATATTGATTATAGTACGCCAGAGCATTCAGGATCTTATAGAATTCCTGCTCTGTGGCAACATTTCACTCTCTGTGACAGAGAGCAAGGCAGACATAGGAGAAAACAATTAAAATATACTTTGAAGTAGCAGAATGATCTTAACAATGGCAATGCTTTTGTGATATTTAGGTGGCTTTCACATCACCCTATCTTTTTTATGCCCCAAGGATTAGGGTACCAAAAGAAAAAAAAATCAGCTCAACAGATCCTATCTGTAGACTCAAAAGTGGAAATTAACCAGTGGTGAAAATCTTATATTGAGCCCCTCCATTTGCATTCATTTGCATATGAATCCCCAACTAATTGTTTTGAAGTAACAATTAGGAGAACAATAGAGGAAAGAAAGGGGCTTGAGGCTGCAAAAGACACCTGGGAGACTGTATTTAAAAGCTTTTTACATATTTGATTTTATTTTTTAAATAAAGAAAAAGGCACCAAATGCTATACACAGAGTAATGTCTGACAAATGAGGTTGGGAGGAGGCTTGTCACCTCCCAATGCTGTTTGTTCTTAGACAGCCAGAAAATAACTCATCTGTAATAACAAGATCTTGAGGTGTGGATAGAATCCAGGACCCTAGGAGAGATTGGGCCAAAGCTACTTCTGAGCTGAAGTTCTGTCCCCAAGCTCATAAGCACTGGCCCTTCTTCAGCCTGGTGATTTAAAATAGTTGTTTGAAGCTCCCCTCCCTTCAAAGAGTGTCTGTCTCCTGTGAAAGTGGTGCAGCAGCCATCTCCTTTATGATCCTCAACAGCTCAAGTCTGGTCCCAAATTGAGAAAATACTAGAAGGCAAACAAACACCCTGTGTTTGAATCTTCCTGAAGTTTAGAAAACATCCATCTTGTATCCAACGTACTTTTTGAGAGTTAATTCTTACATTTGAATTTTTCTAATGATAGATAGCATCTTATTATTTCTTGTATAAAACATTTTCCCATTCTCAGCCCCAAATGTTTGCTGTAGGACTCAACTCTAACAATGGGATTAAAAAGTAAGAGGCAGCATACAGGTTTGAGATTTTTGAAACTAGCTCTTACTAATAATGTATCTCTTTATGTTTTTCACTTTCATGCTATTTACTTGTGTGTGTATGTGTGTTATGTGTTATATGTGTTTAAGTATGTGGGGTTTTTGCATAAATGTGAAAGGGGTGGGTAGAAGGAAGCTAAAAGAGAAAACTCAAATTTATGTTCTATCACTGTCCATCTTTGAAATAGTCTCTTACTGAAATTCAAGCTAGGCTGGTAGCCCAGAAGCCCCAAAGACCCTCCTGTCTATGTCCCAGCTCCATTCTCAGCACTGACATTGTAAGCAAGTACCTGATCATGCCTGGCTTTTTACATTGGTGATAGAGATTCAAACTCATGCTCCATGCTTTCATGGCAAGCACTCCTATTCAATGAGGCATCTTCTCAGCCAAACCCATATGTTTATTAATATTTCAATGGTTTCCTCCAGTTATTTATTGTACTATCCCTAAAAGGCATTGCCAAATCTGGATTGTACGTTAAATTGAGTCTGCTGGCTTTTTACATAAAAGATGAAAGTCAGTAAAAACTTGCCATTACAAATTATTGTATATATTGTGGAATTATTGGTCATTACCAGCTGAATTACTCAATCTAATGTTACATATTGTGTATTATCAAACTTTACATATGACCCTGTACTCATATAGTCTTGATCTTCCTTGCTTTCTTCCTTTTTTGTAAATCTGCACAGGAGACAGAGACATGGACCTCACATATGATAGACAACTGATGTACTTCCTCAGTCAAATGTTCTATCATAGTACAGTGAATGATTCCATAATCCAAAATTTATATATGTGTGACAGGTATGAAAGGCCATTTACTTATGTCTAGTGGATAAGCTTTCTGAACTAATGGTTATTCCCCATGCTCAGTTCTATCCTTCCTTGTTCATACCACAGGTAGGCTTCTCCTACAACTGTAATTTGATTCTTTTTCATCTTCTCAACTAGACTTTAGGCTAAAGAAACAACTGGTGTCTGTGATGTGTCCCTCTTAGAACAGAGCCCAGTAGCAAGAGTCTAATCTCTACAGACATGGAATGTCCTGTAGGGGTTGCACCGGAAAAGTCTAACAATAGGACAGAAAGGCATATACCACCTATACACCAGAACTACAAGAAACATAGACATGGTGAGACCCAGAAACTGCTACAAAGATAAGAGTGGTTAATTGAAAAATACCATCTGTCACAGCAGAGATGTATCTTTCAGTATTCTCTTCTGACTGTACTGTTTTATATAAAAACATAAACTGCATTTTTCAAATGTTAATAATGCTAAAGTTGCATGGCTTTAATATGACATAAATTCTCATTCAGATACTCAGATTCTCTACGGCATTCTGGAAGAGGCAATTTTCTGCAACTCATTTCATATCCAGTGATGTCTGAAGTATTTTTAGGTGAGCATTAGACTAGCAACAGTCAGTACGAAAAGACACCTCACTGTTTAATGTCATGAGGTAATAACAAATTATCTCACATTTCTATGAGTCATAAATTTAGAAGGAACACAGTTCTGATCCCAGGGTCTTTCATATGGCAGTCTGATGATGGTGACATCTGGACTCACATCTGTGCAGCTGGAAAGACTTGAATACTGTGAACTTGAACCTTGAGTGTTTGTGATGTTATTTGACAGTTTCTCAGAGGTTGACACAGAGCTAGTAGCAGATAAGAACCTCAAAGGCAGGTTGGTGCATGGAGGAAAGGAGGGGAGTAAAGAGAGAACTGCCCCCTCCAAAAAATATTGTTCTTTTTCATAATCTAGTCTCATAAGTAAATAAGCAGTGTTGCCATACTATAAGCGTTGAGAAGCCAGGCTCATTTTAGAGAGGACAGACAAGATGCTTCACCTTCCAGTGAATTACCAAAATCACTATGTAAGATGAGCATGAGCCATGAGATTAATGTTGGTAGGACCATCATTAGAAAATCCAATTTACCAAAGGTACCCTGGCAACACTTCTTCTTAATCTACTTCTGATGAAACACGCTGGATTTGAATTTTAAAAAATGTTATAGCTAAAAGGGAAAGACCATAAAATAATCACAGGCAACTTTTTCCAATTACCGATCCAAAGAGTTTAAGTGATTGCCCAAGGTAAGACTGATAATTAGATATAAATATACTAAAATTAAACTAGGAATCTCTACCATGGGCTCCTTTCAACGAATTCCAGCACTAGAACTTGTATTATTGAGTTCTGTTGTATAGGTTCTTGGCCATGATATAGTTCACTGGGTATCCTCTGATTCTCAAATTTATTGAACTTGAAACCAGCAGTTATCCAAGCTTGGATTCTTGGTTGGCTTGATGTGTTTAGCTCATGGTAATCCATACCTAAATCATTGATCAAAAATGTACTATCAGATTATTAAATAGCCAAATGATACTTGCTGGAGTTTTTCATTTATTCTGAGCTCAATAAATTAATTTGTATGTGAAAAGCCAAATGTGTTTGTTACCTGCAACGCTGTGATCAGGGACACTGAGCACAATACCTGGCCAAAAGAAATAATTTAAAAAACTAACATTTGATTCTGGTTTGTGGTTTAATAAGTTTTAGCCCATTGTGGCAAGAAAGATATGATAGAACATCTGAGATTATGGTAGTTGCAGAATATAGTAAAGACTTTCTAAGTCATAATAGATAAGGAAATAAAAAGCAGAAGATAAATAAGTCCAATATAGTACACCCCCAAAGGACTCATTCCCCAAGGACATATTTCTTCTTGCTAGTCTCTATCTCCTAAAAGTTCCATGACCTCTATAAGTGGTGTCATCAACTCATAACCAGTTATATAATTTTAGAGTAAAACTCACAATATTTGACCTCTCTCATGCAAAGCTCATATAGACATATCATAATGCAAAAAAATGATTTATTTAAACTTCAAGAATCCCACAAGTTCTAAAAGTGATTCTAAACTCCAAAGTTCGGATTTTATTGTAAAATCTAACAAAATGTTACATGCTCAATGCATAGTCCCAGTGACATACAGTGAGCATTATTGTTCCAAAGAGGAACAGAAGATATGAAGGAATAGTTACATCAAACAGGAGCAAAAACAAGCAGGATAAACAATAAATCCTGTATCTCCACGTCTAGTTATTTAGGGCTTGTTGTCAGCCCTGTGTTTGTAGTACACATGGTGTTTCTCAGATTCTGGATCTACTTTGTGCCTAAAGCTCTCCTCCACAGATATCATATGTTCCTGACATTTCTAACATCCTGCCATCTTCATTGCATATTAGGTTTCATCCTTATACTTACACCCATGGCCCTTGCAAGGCTTCTTGCATCAAATCTTATCCTGCTACATATTGCCTAGCCTCAGTTACTTTTCTCAAATACCTTAGTAAAACTGACTATTACACAATAATTTGTGCATCCCTTTTGCCTGTAAACCAGGCTCCATATCGATGGTGTCAAGTTCTCTTGGCATCTTCAACAGTAAATGCCTAACTGACTTAAATCTATAATTTTTAAATTCCTGAGTGTTTGAGGAAGTTACACTGGAAAATATCCCCATAGATGATCTTTATTAAAGAAAAGTACCCAGAAAGATTTCTCCCCCATACTAAAAAGGCTCTTTACTTTCAAATAGTCTTAAATAAGTTTGGTGATTTATATCCGGGAGCCTGAGATATGTAAGATCCACCAATTATTGAAATTCTCTGTTAATATTTTTTCATTATTAATTGTTAAACTTCTTTTGTAGTGACCACAATATTTTTAACTATAATGTCTTTGTCTGATGGTTAAATATACCTTCCTTGACCACAGTATACAGTTTTCCATACCTTTCTGCTCTGCTATTTCATCTTGATGCTGGCTAAAATGTGACAACAGCCATCATCCACTGTGCCACTGCTGGGAGGCTGGGATACATCTTCAAATTCCCTCTCACTCACAGATTTTCAGGACTCAGCAAACCATAAACAGATGTTTGTTTCTTTTCAAAGATGTAGTAAGAGTGGCCTCCAGTTCCGTTCTTAACACAGCCTTGTTCCCATCTGGAAACTAGGAAGCTGAGTCTTCACTATCCAGAATTTTATTGGTATTGCAGTCTTTTGAACTCTCATCAGAATCACTCACTGAGTTGTATTTGGATATTCTGGAACTTCTTTAGTCCATCTCTCCAAATTCCTGTAAATCCTTCCTGAAAAATGTTTCTAGGAGCTTAAGAATCACTTGGTCAACTGCAGTCACAACAACATTTCCACCTTTTCGTTACTGATTTTCCATAGTTATTTCTTCAATATGTGACCACAATGCCTGGTAGCTCTTACCTATGAAGAAAAAAAAAACAAGTTTAATTTGACTCAAAATTTTATAGAATTTTAGTTCATAATGGCACAGAAGGCATTCCACTAGACACGTACATCATAAGGGTAAGTACTTGTGGTACATATTGTTTATGTCATATCAAAACAGGAAGCAGAGAGAATGACTATAAGCCTGGGATGATGTAACCTGGAAGACACAGCTTGAACATCAGATTATCTCCTCCTTCTATTACTCCCCAAACTCTGAAAGGTTCTACAGCAGCCAACATCAGCACCAACAGCTGTGCCCTAGACATTAAAAATGTGAGCAGGTAGGGAACACTTACTATTGAAATTATAATACCACAGTAGTTGTTTCTATAAAGCCTTTGAACTAAAGAGAGGAGGTCAATTTTGCCTGAGATATCAAATTTATATTCCTAAAAAGGTTCCAAGTATTTCTAGTCAGCACTGGGGGCTTTTGCGAGTCTATAGTGAAATCTACTTCATTAAGTATGATGATATTAGTAATTTTTTTATGCCTTTCTATTTTAACCTTGCTAGCTCTTTAATTTAACTGGTCATTTCAGACTATCAGCTTGTGGTTTTATTGAGTGTTCCATTCTCATGCTCTCTGATTTCTACTCACTTGTCTACTATTATTTTCTTGGCTTATTTTCAGTTTATTTTTTTTTTACATCTAGATTTTTTCACAAGGCAATTTAAATTACTGATTTTAAGCATATATTTGGTTACTAATTTATTTTAGCTTTAAAGTCTTAGTTTTACACTAAAGAAAGAAACATGTCTGTTTAACAGCATTGTTGAGTCTTGGTCTTTCCTGATTTTTTTTCTTAGTGTTTCTATAATTTTCAGGAAGAGGTATTAAAATTTCTAAGTATGAAATGGAGATTATTTTTAGTTCAGGCCTTCTACTTGGCTTAAATTTTGCTTTACACATTGTGTGGCCTCACTGTTTGTCATAAATACATTTGATATTAAGGCCTCATTCTATCAATATAGGCCCCACACTTTCCGGTAAGTTCATTTGATCTGGACAATCCCTTTATTGTCAGGAATTCTCTATTTTCTTGATTTAGGTCACATTTTATAATTCAATTTACCATTCATTTTAACTGGTGGAATTATATTATTACAGTAAATGAGACTACCAATATGCCAGGGAAAACCATTCCATTTTTTATTTTCCCACTATTCAGAATAATTTTTCATTTCTACTTTTTTGTCCTATCTGCTTTTCTGTTACTTGATGCGTTTTAAAGACCTATTTTGATTTGACTAAGATTTTGAGTATACTGATAGTATGTAAAACTTCATGTTAGGTTTCCATGGTTATTCTATGTATTATATTTTATGCACACATATGTGGTTGAGATTTGTGTCTTAACACATTGTACAGACATTGTAAGCTAATTTTATTTTCACAGTAGTAGTGTTTCATTTTTATCCTACATCTCTAGGTTATCTACTCTCTGGTTCATGGTTACCCAAGCAATGTCTGGTATGAGTTCCATCTTGTGGAATGGGCTGAGGGTCAAATCAGACATTGCTATTCTCACAAATTCTGTACCACCATATAGGGCAAGGAGGACTGTAGGTCAAAGTTTTTGTGGCTGGGTGAGTGTCCGCATTTCTCTTTCAGTAGCCTGCAGATTACCTTACCGCACCAAAGACAATGGAATAGAGGGGTAAGAGCTCCATGTGAGCACCAACTTCACTTCTCCATGTTCAAGGAATTGTGTGGGTGTTGCCCTTGGTAATAGGGCCCTACTCTCAGTTTGTACTGAAGAACCTTTTGTCTTAGCAACAGCCCGCGCTGTTTGGGATTTCCATGGGACCCATTTGGTCAACAACTCAACTGAATTCAACCTAGTCTCAACACCAAGAGCCTTGCCTAGCTGTTAGAGATGGCTAATTAAAGACTCCGTATCTCCCATGACTAAGAATCCTTATTAGGATGGCATTCACAGATTCCAGGATGTTTTCACTATACTATGTTTCCACACCACTCCTGAAATGTCCCCCTCCCCAATTCCAGTATGTCTCCTGTCTCTCTTCCTCTATCTCTTGCCCACCATCTGAACCCTCTGGCTTCCTTCCATCCCCACCTATCCTCAGTCTACCTGCAATTTCTATTGTATTTCCCTTTCCCAGGGAACTAAAGTGCCCCAAACCCAGTGCCCTCCCTTTTACCTAATCTCAAAGGATTTATGGGTTGTAGCTTGGTTATCATTTACTTAATGGCTAATTACCACTTAAAAGTGAATATATACTGTAGATGAAGTTGCTGTTCCACCTGGTCCCACAACTAATTAGCCCCAAATAGATACAAAGAAACTTAAATTAATCATAAACTGTCTGGCCAGTAACTTAAGCTTCTCACTGTTTAGCTCTCTCTTAATTATTATCCCATTTCTATTAACCTATGGATTGCCACAATTACTTGTAATCTGGCATGTTACTTCTTCTGCAGCTACATGACCTCTCTCCTGAGATCTATCTATGAGTCCTCTCCTCAAGAATCTCCTTGTCTTTTATCCCAGCCTATACTTTCTGCCTGTCTACTGGCCAACCAGTACTTTATTCATCAACCAATAAGAGAAACATATCCAGAAGAACATCCCCTATCAATATGCCATATTTGTCTTTCTGGGTCTGACTTATCTAACTTGGAATGATTTTTTTCCTGATACCACATTTTATTTATCCATTCTTTTGTTGAAGGATGTCTAGGCTCTTTCCAGTTTTTGGCTATCATGAATAAAGTATCAGTGAATATAATTGAGCAAGTACCCTTGTGGTAGGATGGAGTGTCCTTTGGGTATATAAATATGCCTTGAGTGGAATAGCTACGTCTTAAGGAAGACTTATTCCCAACTTTCTGGGGAGCTGCTGTATTGATTTTAATACTGGCTTTATAAATCTGTACTCCACTAGCAATAGAAGAGTGTTCCACTTGCCTCCATATCCTCAACAGCACGAGCTGTCACTTGTGTTATGGATATTAGCCCTTCTGACAAGTGTAAGATGGAATCACCAATTAGTTTTGATTCAAATTTTCCTAATAACTAAGAATGTTGAAGATTTCTTTAACTGTTCTCAGCCATTTGAGATTCCCCTACTGAGAATTCTCTGTTTATATCTGTTCCCCGTTTTTAATGGGATTATTTAGGTTTTTTTTTTTGATATTTGATTTCTTGAGTTCTTTATATATTTAGATATTAGTCCTCTATCAGATGAGGAGTTATTAAAAATAAAAATCTTTTCACATTCTGTAGGCTATCACTTTGTCTGATTGATGGGGTCCATTGACTTAGAGGAGATTTTCAGTCTCATTGGGTCCAGTTTGTTATTTTTTTTTTTTGTCTTACTGTCTGTCCTATTGGTAAGCTGTTCAGAAAGTTGTCTCCTGTTCCAATGCATTCAAGGTCATTCCCCACTTTTTCTTCTGTCGGTTTCAGTGTACCTGGTTTTATGTTAAGGACTTTGATCCATTTGGACTTAAGTATTGTGTGCAAGGCGATAAATATGGATATATTTGCATTCTTCTCAATGTGAAAATCCAGTTTGACCAACATTATTTGTTGAAGATGTTTTCTTTCGTCATGTATGTATCTCTGGCTTCTTTACCATAAATTAGGTGGCCATAGGTGTGTGTATATATGCTGGGTCTTCGATTATATTCCATCAATCAACCTGTCTGTTTCTGTACCAATACCATGTAGTTTTTATCATTGTAACCTTATAATGCAACCTGAAATAAGGGACAATGAGACCTCCAACAGTTCTTTTATTGTTCAGGGTTGTTTTAGCTCTCCTGAGATTTTTGTCTTTCCAAATGAAGTTGAGAATTGTCCTTTTAAGATTTTAAAAGAGCTGTGTTGGAATTTTGATGGGGATTTCATTGAATTTTGGTTTTTTTTGGTAGGATAGGTATTTTTACTATGTCAACCCTACCAATCCATGAGCATGAGAAATGTTTCCATCTTGTGATTTCTTCTCCAATTTCTTTTTTCAAAAAATTGAAATTCTTGTCATATAAGTCTTTCACTTGTTTAGTTAGAGTTAACCCACGATTCTTTATATTATTTGAGTTCTATTGTGAAAGATGTCGTTTCCCTGATTACACTTTCAATTCATTTGTCATTTGTATCTAGAAAGGCTAATCTGCATTCAGCCACTTTACTGAAAGTATTTATCATGTATAGGAGTTCCCTGGCAGAATTTTTAGGGTCACTTATATATATACTACCAAATCATCTGCAAATAAGGGTATTTTAACTTTTTTCTTTCCAATTTACATGTCCTTCAGTTGTCTTATTCTTCTAGCTAAAACTTCAAGAACTAAATAGAATAATTATAGGGAGAGTGGAAAACAAACTTGTCTTGTTTCTTATTTTAGTAAAATTTCTTTGTGTTTCTCTCTATTTAATTTTATGTTGGATATAGGCTTGCTATAAATTGCCTTTATATTTAGCTATGTCTCTTGCATCACTAGTCTCTCCAAGACTTTTATCATGAAGTATTGTTTGAGTTTGTCAAAGGACCCTTCTGCATCTAATAAGATCATCATGTGGCATTTTTCTTTCAATTTGCTTATATGGAGAATTACATTTGCTGATTTTAATATGTTGAACCATCCCTGCATCTCTGAAGTGAAGCATACTCGATCATGGTGAATGAAACCAATAAGATGATTCTGAATGATATTCTGCAAAACTACAGATCATTGCCTTACCCAATCATCATCAGAGAGGAGTTACTCTAGCAGATTGGAACAGATTCAGAGAATCGTGGCCAGATATTATGAGAAAAATAGAATTGTCCATTAAAACCCTCCCCTCAGAGTTTAGGGAATCCCACAGAAAATGAAGTAGAAAGAGTGTATGAACTGGAGGAGATGGAGGACACCAGGAGAACAAGGCCCTCAGAATCAACTAAGCAAAGCTCATATGAGCACGAAGAGCCTGACGTAGCAACCACAATTTCTACATGGGTCTACACCAGGTCCTCTCATATATAGCATAGGCTTTAACTTAGTATTTTTATGAGACTCCTGATTTTGAAAACAAGGGTGTCTTTGACATTTATGCCTGTTCCTGGAACTCTTTTCCTGCTGTTGGATTGAGTTGTTCAAGTTTGCTATTTCCTAGAAGCTAATGTTTTCTTATGAAAGACAGAAAGGGAATTGACCTGATGAGGGGAAGTGGCAAGGAACTTGGAGAAGTAGGGAAGGGAAACTATAAATAATCAGGATATTTTTTTTTGCAAAAAGAATCTATTTTCAAAGCGAAAAAAATGTAAAAAATGTAAAAAACGTATGTTAGTTGATGGGAAAAATTAGTTCAAAGGAAATCTAGTCAGCATATCTCTTTTTAGTTTTTCATGTTCTTTTTGTTTAGCATTGTCTAAACAATTTCCTTTAAATATTTTCAGAAACATAGACTACAGTGTGGTAATTTATGCTTCAACTATGAAAAAGTAAATCAACCAAAACAAACAAAAAACTTTAGAAAACCCAGGCAAAGAAGGAATAGGTGTTATTTTTTCTCACACTCTTTTTCCTGTTACTTCAGTTCTCCTGGCATTTTGAATTCCTTATTTCACATCTGTTTTATAATATGTAGATGGCCAGCTTTAACTATTCATGTATATCAGGTCTTAGAGGGAACATATTCTCTTAGGTTTTCCACTTTGTAACATTCTGATTTCTTCCTTGCTCCTGAATAATATTTTACCTAGATATGAAGAGGTAGATTATGTTTGCTTCTTTTACTAAAATGTCTTGTTTCTTGTGGTTTCCAGAATTTCTGCTAGGAAACTATTATTTTAATTGCTTTTCTCTTAAAGGTAAGGTGTCACTTTTCTCTGACTACCCTGAACAATTTTTATTTGTCTTGTTTTCAAAAAGTAATCATGATGTGTCTTTGCATTTATTTTACTCTTTTCCCTTTTCATGGCTCATTCATTTTGATTCTGTTGGTTTATGTCTTTTGATAAATTTGAGCAACTTTCTATAGTCATATTTTTATGCTTTTTTTAAGCTCTGTCTTCTGGGACTTCAATGATATGAAAGGTAGATCATTTGTTATCATCCCTGAGACCTCTAAAACTCGATTCATATAATTCATTTCTTAAGCTCAACTTTCCCTTTGTTATTGCTACTGAGTGACTTCCATTATTCTTTCTTCTAGCTCACTGAATACACCATCTGTACCATCTATTCTGTTCCTGAGTATGTCCATTAAGCTATTTATTTCAGTAACTGTTCTTTCAGTTCTGAAAATCCCACTTCGCTGTTCATATGTCTTTTTTGTTTTTTGATTTTTTATACTTTATTATTATTAATATTATTTCTTATTTTACATTTTGATCCCAGTTCCCCCTCCCTCCATTCTCCCATTTCTCCTCTGACATCCCCTCCAATCCCATTCCCCACCCATGAATCTTTTTATTGTTTCTGGAGACTTTCTGTCCTTCTGTTGCCAGTATAGTTATATTGTCTATTAAAGCTTTTTGTTTGTTTTTTTGTTTGTTTGTTCTGCTTTTTAAAGATGTTAGATAAGTTTGACGTTTGACAATTTTGTAGCATTGGTGATGGTATCTGCTGATTTCCATTTTTTTTTAAATCTGTTAATTCTTCCTAGTGTTCCAATATGACAAGTAATTTTTGGTTGAAATCCTGACATTTCTGTTACATGATTATCAGTATAAGTCTTATCTTTTACTTTTAGCTGGCATTTTCTCTCTCTCTCTCTCTCTCTCTCTCTCTCTCTCTCTCTCTCTCTCTCTCTCTTTCTCTCTCTTTCTCTCTCTTCTTTCCTTCTTCCTTTATTCCTTCATTTATTACTCTGTTCCTACATTTCTTTTCTTCTTTCCTTATTGTAACAGCTTCTGATGGGGGAAGAATTGGGTACCTTCTTATGAGCATGGAGACATAGATTTAGAATTCTTCCAGTCATTTTCTTCTAACACATGAGTGAGGCAAACCCCTTCTGACTGCAAGGCAGAGCAAAGAAGCCTTCATGTAAGCCCTGCTGACAGCAGTGAAGACTGCCTTTTCACCACTGGACTGTCTCAAAAGAGTAAAGCCAAAAGAGGAAAATAGTCCAGAATGAGTTAGAATGTGGACATTCCATGGTCTGAATTGACTCTGTGGGTGGAAAGACTCTTTTCTGGCTGCCATCAATTTACATTCTAGATTTCTATTGAGCTTCACCCAAAACTACCAAAAGGGGTTTTAGAACTTCTCATCACAATCCAGAGTTTGTCTGTACTCAGCCTTTGTAAGTAGAAAGGGGCCAGGGTTTTTATACAAAGCAGAAAACTATTGTCTGGAGGTTTTCTGCATTTCTAGCCTCTCACAATTCCTATCATTTAGAGTAGAAATTTTAGTCAGGTTTTTTATTATATGTGCTACTCAGCTCCTTCAAGATCCTAAATATTAATTTTCCATGAGTCAGAATATATAAGGTAAAAATGAAAGCTCAGAGAACTAAGTTCTCTAACTGGTCCTCCATCATCTTAATTTACTTCAGAAATGGCCCATGTTGGGTTTATATATAAGACCTATGGTTGTTTTGTTTATTTTTCTTTTTTTGAAATATAAGCTGGATTGTAATTTACTGTCTATCAAGGTGTGATTTTTGAACTCTTGATTCTTATTCTTCTACTTCCTGAATGTTGGAATTTGGAGAAAACATTGCCTTGTCTAATTTATGTGGTGCAAGAATTGTTTTATCAACTGAGCTGTATTTCCAGACCCAGTATTCTTAATTGTGCTTATGGGTTGAAAAAAGGAATATGTTTACTCTATTTTCCTGCAGCTGAAGCAAAATTAACAGTGCTTTTTTAAAATAACATCATTTATACTTAATTTTCTTACAGTTTTTTTTTATAAAAATCCATAGACCTGTTAATTTGAAAGATTGCCTGGCACATGGCAAGGGGGCTGTGGCCAATCCATCCAAATGTATGGATTAAAAATGTACTTTTATGTTACTTCATAGCATTGGCATCTCTCCAGTCTTCCAAAGAGCTACAGTTAATGTTCACTTAATACACAAAGAAGAGTATTTAAACCAACACACTCAGCACAACCATTCATCCAATATTAAGAGTAAACCAAAAAATTGCCATAAACCAGATAAATTGGTATATACCCATGAATCCCATATGAGACTGATGCAGGCAGATTTTGAGTTGACAAATGCTTGAGTTACATAGGGAGACCCAATTTCATAAAGGAAAATATGCTTTATAAATAGAAATAAGTAAGAGAAATGGTGTTTACCATTTGGAGACAGAAATAAAGGTGCTATGTTGACTAGAATCATCTAAGAGAAGAGAAGTCAAATTGAGAAATGCCTCCATACATAGGGTTGTAGGCAAGATTATAGGACATTTTTTTTAATTAGTGTTTGATGTACAAGGCACTAGTCCAATGTGAGTTGGGCCAGCCTGTGGCCCTGGGTTCTGTAAGAAAGCAAGCTAAGCAAGACAGTGAACAGCACCTATCCAAAGCCTCTGCATCAGCTCCTTGCCTGTAGCTTCCTGCCCTATTTGAGTTTCATCCTGACTTCCTCCAATGAATTATAATTGAAAATGAAAGCCAAAAAAATCCTTTTGGTTTTGGTCATGGTGTTTCATCATAGCAACAGAAACCTTAACTAAGAGAAATCAGTAACAGAAGGATATAGTTTTGACAGACCTGAGCATCTGGGTTTTTTTTGTTGTTGTTGTTGCTTGTTTGTGTTTGTTTTGGGGGTGATTATAGAAGGACTTTGAAACTCTGAGAAAAGTCATTGACTGTTCAAAGCTTGGTGACTTGAAATATGAGAGCTTGGGAGATAAGAATGTTGAGAGTGGTTCAGACAATGGAGGCCTGATTTACAAAATTTCAAAAGGAAGTAAAGACTCTACTGGGCCTTTCATGAGAAGACTCTGTGGTGTCTGGTCAACCAAAGCTGAAGAATTGGCTGTCATTAACTCATTAACAAGAGACATGTACCACTAAAAAACAAACAAACAAACAAACAAAAAACCTGTGCTTTGCTAGGACAATGGATGCCAATATGCTAGAACTAAGGAATCATCTGTCATCTGTGATTGAGAAGGGACCAGCATCACTGAGGGGAAGTGTGCTAGGAACTGGTTCCTGAGCCTTAACGCACTGAAGCTGTATTCTAGAGGTGGCTGAGGTTGTTCCTTGCCAAACTTTGTACTGTGTAAAAGTCTCCCAGGTGGTACTTGTTTTGGAGGGGTCATGGAGAACAGCTGAGGATTGGCACTAGGAGAAGTTGAGATGGGCCATTGGTGAAGTTCCTTTTAGTAGCAGTTGGAACACTAAGATTGAAAGGATAATGAAGAAACATTGAGGCTTGCCACCAGGAACAGAGCCCTGGAGACACTATTGATATAAGTGCAGCCAAGTTTTGGCAAGGGACCTCAGCATTTTGAATTTACCAGTACCAGTGCCTGTACCATGGAGTGACCACTAAGAATAGGAGTAGCATTGGAGTGGAGCCATCTGGAGCCTAGAAGACCACCTAGCTATACAAGCTGCAGAGGGTGAGTAGGAGAAATTACCCAAGTCCTTTGCAGGAGCCTAGAAGATTATAACTGGATCCCAGACATTGGATACTGAGTTAGTTATAGTTGGAGTTTGGTTTGGTTTGGTTCAGATTATAACCATGCCCTGGCTCTTCCTTCTTGAAATCAGAAAGCAGTGAGCTTATTTATCATTTCATCATGGGAGCCCATAGTTGACAGACATTAGATTTTAAAAGACTGTATTTTAAAAGAGACTAGGTATTTCAAAGAAACTGGCATTTTAATGTGTTGAATTTGTAAAGACTGTGAAACTTCTACTTTTGTAAAATGATTCATATTGCGATGTCTTTCAATGTATGCACTTGGGGATAAAAAAGAAAGGGAACGTTGTGGCTTGACTGTGAAGTATTTGCTTATCAATCAAACAAGGGGTCAATTGTGCTGGCTAGTTTTATATCATCTTAATGCAAACTAGAGTCATCTTAGATAAAGGAGGCTCAGTTTAAAAATGCCTCCATAAGATAAGACTGTAGCCAAACCTTAGGGAATTTTCTTAATTAGTGATTGATGTGGAGGAGGGATCAGTCTCCCCTGATTGGGCTGGTGGCTGGTGGTTCTGGTTTCTATAAGAGAGCAGGCATCCCTCCATGGCCTGTATATTATCTCCTTGCCTCTAGGCTCCTGCCCTATTTGAGTGCCTATCCTAAATTCCTCCCAAGATGGACCACAATATGGAAGTGTAAGCCAAATAAACCCTTTCCTCCCCAACTCATTTTGATAATTCATCACAGCAACAGAAACTGTAAGACTATCCTTAATATCTATGGACCTATCAATGATTCATTCATTTATTCAGTAACTAATCACTGAATATTTGCTCTATGCTGGGAACCATGCTAAGTCTTCTGGTTACATAAAGGAACTTCATAGAACTTACTGCCAAGCAAACATAACACAGCAGATCTTCCTCTTAATCACAGAAATAAGAAAGGAGTGGATTAGCTGCTGCAAAATAGAGGTCTTCCTTACTATGAAGAGTTTTAAGACCTTGTGCAACAGAGAGAAATAACCTAGCCCAAGAGAGCAGAAAGCTTTCCCAGAGGAAGTGACATTTAAACAGATGCATTGATTTTGAGTGAGTTGAGCAAGGCCAATGTTAAGACAATTCCAGTCAGACAGAACAGCCTATACAAAAGCCCTAGGTCTTGGGGTTGTACCACATACTGAACAAGCCTCAGAGAGGTGGCCACTCACCCTGTGACCACAAAAGTGTGGAAGAGACCATCTCAAAGGTCAAGGATAAAGTGCAGACTGGTTAGCATGCTTAGAGTGTCTGTAAGTGGCTGGCTCAGTTTAGTTAGGAATCCAGGAGTCTCTGCATAACTGTTCCCTTCCTGTCTTTGTACTGAGCACAAAGGGTGAGGATGTGAAAGGTGCCCTTCTTACATCTTGAAAACCTCATCTTCTGCCCAGCAGGGGTCCTTAAGTCACCCCCACTGGCATTTGGAGAGCAGAACTGCCTGTGTCTTGTGAAGAGTCATCTCTAAGCAGAGAGCGTTATTTCTGTGTCAGCTCCCGAGATCACAGGCAGCTGTACTTCCAGGATCCTCATGGCCTGCTCAGATCAGCATGTAGCTGATCAAACTCACCCAGTTACAAGCACTAGCCTCAGCTAGCTAGAGAGTATGCTGTATGTGACTTTGAAACCTGAGGATGTCTTTTTACCTCTTTGGAGCTCATTACAATACTGAGCCCTACTATTGATAATCTGACTGAGTCTGATATCAAAGAACAGCAGAGTTTAATAATTTCCTGCCCCTTTCAGTCATTGTGCTTCACTGAAACTTATCTCAGTATAAAATGGCAAGATCAGATGGATTGTGTACTGTTTCCCTCCTAAAAGTTGAAATTCCTTAACAGCATTGTTTGTATACGGAGTGGCTGTGCTACTTTTGAAAGAGTAATTAGCAACCATATATTGTTAGAACTACTTCTTACATGGCTAATTTCACCAACTTAATAAACACTGACTGATTCCACAAATCTATAAGGAATGCTCCTAGATGCCAGAGATGCAACAGGAAAGAGACCCTCCTGGTTTCTAACTTTTTAGCTCAAAAAGAAAGCTTGAGACAGTAGAGAGGGCCAGTGAGATGGCTCTCTGGGAAAGGTTCGTGTTGCCAAGCCTGGTGATCGAGGTTCAATATCTGAGACTCACTTGGCAGAAGGAGGTAACTGACACCTGATTCTATCTTCCACCTACCTGTTATGGCATGCACATACTCACATACATTTACTCACATAGATATTCACACACAAATTAAATGTAAAATCAAAAACAATGAAAAGAAAGACCACAGAAGAGTTGAAACAGGAATAAAGAAAGAAAAGTAGGCAGAAAGGAGAAGGGAATAGGGAAATGAGGGGGAGAAAAGCTACTGGCAATGTAATTAGTAAAGAAATCAAAAGTGGATTGTGCCAACCACACTTGGCATATTTTATGACCAACAATTACCATGTGGCACTAGACTCCAAAATGCAATGATTTAAAACAACATGGTACTTTAAAACAAATAAAAAGTTTATGGATTGACAATTCTGAAAGGATTCGGTTGAGTCTCTTTCTTCTCTCTCTTTCTCTCTCTCTCTCTCTGTATGTATATGTGTGTGTGTGTGTGTGTGTGTGTGTGTGTATATATATATATATATATATATATATATATATATATTCTGTTTCATCAGTTATCCTAGAGATGTCCATGTTACTTGAGCTCCTTAAAGTGCAGTCATCATTAGAAAGTTGCAATAACTAATTAACTTCTAATGAAAGTAAAAACTTCCAATCATTTCATGTCATAGCCTAGAGCTACACATAGCATTCCTTTTGCCACTTCTTGTGATGAATATTCACAGACTCCATGAGACTCAAAGATATGGCCTGAAGACCCACCTTTCAAGGGAAGAAGTGTAAAGGTGTAAGTAGTAATATGTATTCAACTACAGGGTCTCGGCACAGTATAGAATGTTAGAGTATGACTTTTCTCAGGAAATGTTAGGACAACTGAGCTCAAAATGTCAAAATAAACTTAAATGCCTATACCTTCTGATAGCAGACCATACTAGACCAAGGGACTAACAAGTACATGCCTCATGAGTGATTGTCATATTTGAGGGAAGGGTAACTGCATGGTTGGCTAGAACTTAATGACACAGAAACAGAATTTAAGGAGTAGGGTAGAAAAAAGTAGAATCAATAAACCCCAGGCATGAATTTGAATGTTGTCCTTAGTATGAATAAAGACACTGAAAGTTTTTGAAAATACAATGAACTACTAAACATTTGAAGTATTATAGAAACTCATAAATAGTACTTGGTCTAGACTTAGGTAAGATGTAGTCATGAAATCTTGACAGCATGGTTGCATTAATAAGACATGCAAAATGACAATACTAATTAACATGTCAATGCTGATGAGGAAAATTTCACAGGTCTTATTCCTAGATGCAAAGCTATGTATAATCAATGTCTACTAAGTGGAGAGAATCAGTTTCCTCAAGAGATGAGCTCCCTGATGGGTTATCTGGCCATTCCTAAACATATGCATATGTGAGTAACACTAACTAGACTCAGTAGCTTGTGTGTGTGTGTTTGTGTGTGTGTGTGTGTGTGTGTGTGTGTGACAGTAACAATTATTTGCATATTGTTATATATAGTTATGCACATATAGTTATACATCCATGTAGATATATATAAAAATAATATAGGTCATGAATTTGAGAGGAAGGGGAGGAGCATGGGGAGTTGGAGGGGGAGGTGTAGAAATTATATAAATATATTACTTAGTATGAAATGCTCAAAAGTTTAAAAAAATGAAAAAACAGCAGGTGGAAGAACAGAGCTACTATAGTGATAAGTAAAATATGAGGTGATAAAAACTTGGGCTAGGTTCATTCTATATAGCATACACATCAAGGTAGATAAATACATGTATACTTGAATAAATTAAATATGGAGCCCTCTATGTATGTATAGGAGCACAGGCATAGATCCAATCATATGCATAGATTTAGAGATAGACAGATTTAACTAGATATAGATATTATGACATAGATATTCATATATATGAAGATATATATGTATTTACATATGAGAAACATCTTAAGCTAACATAGAAAACAGTATATAGATGTAGATTTAAATAAAGATCAAGATAACATTAAGATAGACATATTGATTTGATCAGAGGTAGATACTCAGGCAAAGATACAGATACATTTGAAATGGAGGCAACACATCTGCTAATGGATTAGGTAAGAGACTAAGGTTGACATCAGCAACTGGATGTTAGGAGAGTTTGCTTTATGGGAGGTCTGGGAGTTGCTCCACTAAAGGAGAATGGATTCAGGGATAGTTCAGAACTCTGAGTTATCTGTAAGGGAATGCCTCATCTTTTATGGGTACCTGCTGACATTTTCCCCTATCGCTCCTTACTCGAACACCTTCCTTTGCCCTTCCCTTTAGTCTTAGCACCCCTTACTTCTGTGCTGCTCTATTGGGGGAGCTTTCATAATCATTGGAACAAGGAAGTCCTGTGCTTTACCCAGCTGACTGCCAAGTAGAAGATGTATGCTGCAGGCAAATTATCTCACTTCTTATAACTTCTGTTACTTAACTTCAAGTAAACACAACGACACATCTTCAAGGGCTGCTATGAAAATCAAAAAGCACAAAATGTATGTTATGTACCTAACTCAAGTGTCTCAAAATCTTGCTTGTTCTTCAAGACCCAGTCTTTCTCTGATGATGTCTGAAACTTTTTTCAGTCATCCGCAAAACTGATCAAATCAACTCAGAAAAATTGTCCTCAAGTAATACAATCCCATGGATAAACTATGGCATGTTGTTTTTTTTTTAATGTGTCTGTTACAAATAATTTGTTTTATTAAAAATTTGATAATGATTAAATGGAGCTTTAATTGAGGCAGTGATGCACTGTTCCACTCATCTTCCATTTTCCTCTATCATCTGCCTGGTAGGGAGTGCTTCATAAGTACAATGCAATTCTCTATAGGTTAATTCCCACTACTTTCCTGTTTAGTGAGTAATTCTTCTCCAATATTGAAAGTCCCGTGGAAGCTGACTCTTACAATTTGTTGAAATAAATAAAAAGTTATAAAGGAAGATTGTTAATTTAAGAGAGATATACATTGGGGGAAAGCTGGCAAGAGTTGAAGGGAAGTACAAAATGTGGATATGGTCAATACATTCTAAATATGTATATCATTTTCAAAAATAAATACAAATTAATTTGGAAACTAATATAGTGAATCTCATGTGTATTGTTAGCTAAGTAGTTCGTGATTTTGAAAGAAGTTTTATTTTTAATATTTTCATTTAATTTCAGATTTGAAACATTTTATAGATACATAGTGTAAGGGTCCCTGATGGACAGATTTTATTTTTGTTATGATGTCACCTGAAAGTTGGATAGATAGTCAACATATACAAAATCATACTGATGTCTCAGATTGTAAAGTGCATTGTATTATATTAGAACATGTGTGAGTACTGAAAGAATTGTTCAGTCCTCATAATATAAAATTTACCTCTGATAATATAACTTCTTATAGCAGACATCCACATTAGTTTCTCAGTGTATGCGTTAGAAATAATTTGACTGAGTAAAGTTGTATATTGAAATAAAATCTGGTGGGAAATGGCTTTGTTGATAAAGTACCTTCCACACAGGCATGAGGACATGTGTTCAAATCCCCAGGAACCACACAAAAGTTATATCCAGGAGCACTTGTTTATAACTTGCTAGGGTGGAAGGGAGGGACAGAGACAATAATATCCTTAAAGTTCATTGGCCAGACAGGCCCAACTGAATTGACAAACTCCACATTCAGTGAGAGGATCTGTCTGAAACACAAAAGTGAAGAAGAATGTAGAAGGAGGTGTAAAGTCAACCCCATGTCTCACACATGTAGACACACATGAATACATACACATACACACACACAGACACACACCTCACTCTTCTTTAGTGTGCTTGTGACCATAAACTTATTGTGATATGTTTGTATATTGTGAAGACCTGCTCCCCACAGCTGGAGTTCTCTCTATCACTTAAAAATTAGGATGTACAGGATTAGACTTTCAGATTCTCATCAAATGTACTCCTTGGATAGATTGAAAATAGTTTTCTGAGAGCATCTTAACATTGCTTATAAAATTAATTTTGCATCAGAAACTTAATAGTGAAGAGTTTTTAGCATTTCATATCACTGTCTTTCTCCAGACTAGTATAGGAGCAACATGAGAACAGGCTGTATCTGTCTCACCAATCTACTCCATTGTTTTTTATGACTCAACACTGTTTTCCAGGTATCACTGAGTCATGACTTACAACATGGAAATTCTACAGGAAGTGGAGTGACCTGTTTCCAGATTTTAATGTCATGATTCTCCATCCTTTGTAGTGCTATCCTTACTACTTCCAGCAATTATGCTGATTAATGAGTAATAAAACATGACATACAGGAAGAGATAATCCTAGCATCAAATACTAAATTGACCAGTTCATTAATTATCAGCTTAAATACCATAGAGCAGAGGTTCTCAACCTGTGGGTCACAGCCCCTTTGGGGGTTGAATGACCTTTTCATAGGGACCACCAAAGACCATCAGAAAACACAGACATCTACAGTACAATTGGTAGCAGTATCAAAATTATAGTTCTGAGTAGCAACAAAAATAATTTTATAGTTGGGGATCATCACAAGAGGAGGAACTATGCTAAAGTATCTCACCATGAAGAAGGTTGAGAATCACTGCCCTAAATGATGGTATTATACATTTGAAGTATCAAAATAGTGCTATCATATAAAGTCAAAATAAAATAGCTACCAAGTTATGAAGGGACTCATATCACTAGTTTTCAAACATACTTATTCTAAAGAATTAAAGGGACTTGTCAAAATGTACATATCTGAAGCATCCCCATCTATTGTGCCAGACTTTGTTACACCTCAATGTTAGGAGGAGAAAACTGGGGGTTTTCTAGAGAGAGGGAGGTGAGGAGGCAGGAAGAGGGGTATATGATATGTAAAATGAAATTTAAAAGAGTAAATCAATTTAAAAACTCTCTGAGTGTTAAGTGATGCAGACTTCTAATATAGAATCTACCAATCAGTCTATACACAGTGTTTTGAAGGGTATATTTTATGGTATGTATGTATGTATGTATGTATGTATTTATTTATTTATTCCATGCCCATGCATGTCACTGCACATATGAGGACAACTTGCAGTAATAAGTTCTAATCAGTTCTCTTTTTTCACTCTAGTTTTTTTTGGGGGGGGCAGGGGAGGAGGATTAAACTAAGATCATCCAGCAGGCAGCAATTGCCTTTCCCCACTAATTTGTCTTGATGTCTCTCTACATTTTTTTAAACATTAATTCTGAATTAATTTAGTTGAGTTTATAGGGTGAAAAAGCAGAGTATTCATAAAAACAGTGATTCATTTTCTTAGTAGGTTACATTTGATGAGGTGATACTTTGATGCACATTGAATTTACAAAATTCATAGGGAGAAAATTTACCATTATGACTTCAATGCAGTAGCAAGAAGCATGCACTGCAGACTTCATCCCCAGTACAAAGTCTGGGGAAGTTTATTATGATGGGGGCTATAATACCCAGCCTCAGGGATGCTGTCATAACCAGTGAGGATGTAACAGAGGAAGTACATACACAAAGGGGAATGAAATATTTACCCATTGTTAACATCTAAAAGTTTGAAAATGGGAGCCTTTATGCATATGTAGAAAAATTACTTTTAGGCATTGTCTAGGACAGAGTTGGCAGGGTTCTATGTAGGAATTAAGAAATTGGTAAAGATAATGAATCATTGATATATAAACAGTGAGCAGTGTTGAGACCGAGAGTGCAAATGTAATTCTCTGTTACATTCATGCATGGCATGAATCAGGTTCCATTAGTTAGGTGAGTGGAATTTAAACTATGGTGAGTAAGAGAATACTGTTACTATTAAGGGTGCTAGCTGGTTAATCTATAACCCACATTTATTTGACCCATATCCTCAGGAATTATCCTCCCCAGGTGACTAACTAGACTTTTAATTAGAAAACCTTTGTATCTCTAAATAAATTCTGGAAAACTTACTGCATGGCATAGTGCCTATAATTAATAATACTGTATTGTATAATTAAAATCTACTAATAAACAGTGATAGTAAATGGGTAAATGGAAACATTGGAAGGGTATATATGTGTATAGTCTTGATGATGATGATTTCGTGAGTATATACTTACCTACAAACTCAGAGATATCTACATAATTTTTATAACTTAAAAAGTTAATTAATTATTGTTACTGTGGGGTGGGGGGTATACTTGTGCCTCCTTGTGCCAGCTCAGAGAGTGTCTTTAGGTTTACCTGTTTTCTCACATCTTGTTGAGGCAAGTTCTTTCTTATTTCTGCTGTACAGGATGTTCCAGGATACTGTCCTCAAGCTCCTGAGTGATTCTTACATCTCCATCTCCTATTACCCCATTGGGAGTGCTAGATTATAGATGAATACCACTGCATCTGGCTTTTTGCTATGGGTTCTGAGGATCAACTCAGATTGTCATGATTGCAAAACACGCACTTTGATCCACTGAGTCATTGTGCTGGCCCTACATATGTAAAACTCTTGATAGGTTAATCATATTTCATCAAAGTAATTTAAAAGGAAAGTAAAGAAAATAAGCATTTCTTCTCTATATCTCAAGTTCAAAGCAAATTGAGAAAAGAAAGCTTTGTTTACAATCTACTTGTCCTCTGTCCTCCCAAACTATTAATAATACCCCTTTGCTAATTAGCATGTTGGTTACCAGAAAAAAAAATATTGTCAAAATTAGAATTCAATCAAATACTCTGAAAACTGGCTTTATTGCTAAATCTTTTCAAAATAGATAGACTAAAAAAATCCTCACGGGTCCATTTATGGGCTGTATAAATTCATAGGCATCTCTAACCTGGATGGTAGGGAAACTTCCTGAGACATTCCATTGGTTAGGAAGTGCCTCCATTGCTCATGCAGACCACACAGGTTGAAGATCCCTTTCTGTTGTTGAATCTGCATTTGAAAAATTTAAGATGATGATCCATGTCTCTACAAGGACAGAGTTGTAGAAGTCATTGATTACATTTTCAAAATTCTGTTTCTAAATATTTAAAAATAGTAAATTATGTGAAAGTTTATGTAAATGAAAGTTTTTATTATACTTAGGGAAATAACTAAATACCTAGATAACTTTGTAGATTTTGCTGCCCTGGCCCTCCTCAAACTACTGGCCAGCATGTTTTCTATCACTAAGAACACAGGAGCTGCATAATCTGGAGGGGCTTAAGACTTTTGTATAATAAAATGGGATCAAAGGTGTGGGTTACCACTGCCCAGCTGCTACCCATATTCCTATTACCTTTTTTTTTTTTTAAAAAATCTTTCATCTATATTAGTAAGTTCTGCCCTTGACTTAGAAAAAAAAAACTCCAAGTCTCTCAATTTCATTAACTGAACAATTTAACTTTTAGGCAGGGTCTCACTTTGTAGCCCAAATTGGCTGAGAATTCACTGTGCAGCCACGGTAGCTTCCAGCCTATGGCAATCCTCTTGCCTCAGACTCCCAATATTGAGATTGCAGGGAGAACAACCATCCCTGCCATCAACAGGTGTTAGGAAGTTGGCTGTGTTCATGACTGGGTGTCTTCTCTATAAGAGACTGGCTTCTGGGGATCCTTTGATAGTGTCTATTAGAGCCTGTATGGCAGTTTATTTTCTACCATTCCATAGAAGAACTAAGGCTCAATTTTGAGGTGAGAGAGTTAATGTTTGTGGCAACAGTTGCTCCGAGTCAAACTCAGTTGCTTTGTTGTTGTTTCTTTTTCTTTGTATAATGTGAACACATGGTGGGGAAGGTAATTATTAATATTTAGAAGTAGGCATGGTTCCTATGACAAGAACAACCACTCAGGAATGAAGACAGTAGAGATGCCAGGGCTTCTTATGGGTTGATTCTCATGGGAGAGATGGGCCATTCGCATTCTAGTTCATCTAGGATCCCCCCCTTCAATTGATTACCTTGTCTGTATGGCCTGGGTCCCAGAGCACACTGTGGTAGCCACTATGGTGTTTTCTGGACACAGAAGCACTCATTGGAACAACCGTTCTTCTCTCAAGTGTTTCACAAAGGCATTTTACATTCACTGTATAGAGTAGAAAAAGGAGACCCCCCAAAAACACTCTGGTATTAATTCTCTAGATTATTGCATATTTCTCTACTGCATGGTTCTATATTTGATGCCATTGCATATGAAATTTAATAGAAAACATGGTACCTCCCTGTTACATTCATAGGCAGCTTGGGGCAATTGACAGGGTGTTTGCTTCCTCCCTGAGTAATTTACAATATAGTTCAGCACAAAGCGTTAGAAATATGTGAACAAATCTCTGCAATACTTAGGTTGTATCTTCATTCCATCTGTTTGGAATACTGATTAATCCAGAGACACTTTGCAATCATCTAGCCCTTCTCATAGAGCCAAGAGAAAATAAACACAATGGGTCAGGATTCTGGATCCATTCTAAATGTGTTTGACCAGAGCACCAATTAACTCTAGGTCTTTAACTTTGCAAATGGAAAGCAGATTTCAGGTGGAGGCAACTCTAGGTTTCACTTTTGTACTACAAAATCAGCATCAGTGACTTAGTAAAACGTGACCATCTGTCTACTCGATGTTGAAACACACCTGAGGGGATAGAACAGGGATTTGACGGAAAAATAAGTGACATTCTACCAAGGATTTTGTTCTTGATTTTTTTGTTGGTTTGTTTGTTTGTTTCCTTGTTTCCCTGATGTTGTCCCTCTGTGATATCTGAACAAGAACCAATGTAAGAACTATCACATCATCATAGGTCTAGAAAGTTCCAAGGTCATCCATCTGAGAGTGGATTCTGTTTTTTTTTTTTTTTTTTTCCAGGCTCATTTTCTGACATGTTCTCATGGATTTCAAATGAGGAATAAGTTTTAATAGAAGCTGTGTCTTTTAATATAAAATTATATAATGTTATAGGATAGGGTAGGAAAACTAATTTTTCACATGGCACTATTGCAAATGTCCCTGTAAAGCACTTCTTCCTCATTGCAGAGGTACCCCTGACAGACCTGAAGTTAATCAGAGGCATTTTGCACACTTTTGGGGAAAGTGTTAGCATTATCAGCGCAGGTTTGCATCAAGATGACTTGTCATTTTTAAGCTGCGAGATAATCTCCTTTTGCTGCCCTGAAAGTCCTTGGCATGGGAGGGTGAATGCTGGCTTAGGTACAGTGAGTAGGTGAGGAAATACTACCTCAAGTGCATTCTTACACATTCTGCACATATCTAGAGCTGTTTGCAGGCATTTCCTATGAGGCAGAATAACAGACCCCGGCTTGGGTTTGCAAGACATGTGTATCAGTTTAGCTTCAGATTGATGCTTCTGTATATATGCTGTGTTTTTACCTCTTCAAGGTTTAGAAAAGTTTCTAACAATTTAGTCTTTCTTACACACACACACACACACACACACACACACACACACACACACACACACTAACAAATGCCACCTTCCTCAGTAATCTTGTCAATGGGATTCTCAGGACATTATCAGGATCCTTTCTCCTACTGTAGGAATCACAATCAGCAGAATTGCAGTTTATTACAAGATAAGAATAGAATGGCTTGGCTCTAGGATGGGATTGGCAGCCTCTGGCACTGTTTTATGGTTTGGGTTTTAAATCTGTGGAGTGTCCAGAATATGACCAGCACAAGGAAAGAATCTCTCCTCCTGAAACATCAGTGCCTGCTGCTTTGCTGTAGCCATTACCTCTGTGCTTGCAGAAGACATGACAAATGACTCTGAATTACAGTGTCCTGGTGACTTGTCAGTGACAGATAGAAATGATGGGTTCCCAAACTAGCCATGTCTTCCCAGTTCCAGTATTGGTTTTGTCTTAGCCATTCTTAATCAAGATTCAAACTGCTTTAGCTACTTTTAAATCTCTAGATAACCTGTTTAAGATAGACAGCTGTTGGAAATTGAAAGAAGATCCTGCAATATGGAGGAAATTACAATTTCTTTGATAAATGAAGCTGGGCTTCAAGGGACCCAGGGAACACAGTTCAAAGACAAAAGGAAAACACAAAGAAGCAACCCACAAGAGTCCTCATTTGTTTCCTTTCTGAAAACCTCATTCCAGAAGACAGTGGGTTTCTCTCCTTTGTAGAAACATTCTCTGTAAAAATCCTGGTTACTTGCTTTCTAGACTCTATACCTCTCTCTTGTCTTCTCTTCCCTTTTCTTCTCCTCTCCCCTCCTCTCTCCCACTCTCCCTCCCCTCCCAAGTGCATTCATGTGTGTGTGTGTGTGTGTGTGTGTGTGTGTGTGTGTGTGTGTGTGTGTGCGCGTGACCGTGCACATGTGTTCCTGCATGTGCATAGGCACACGTGCGTATCTATGCATGCATGCATACATGTGTGCCTGTGTGTGTGGTGCCTTTGTGTAAGACACTGCTCTACCTCTTCCTCACCCACAGGCTATTACTTCGGGCCACATTCAGAGTTTTTATCCCAGCCTTATGTGAAGACTGCTGGGGAAGGTACACCAGTGCTGTGTGTATTTGCTGTTCTCTCTGCTGGTCATCCCTGGGTTCTCTCCAGAAGTTCCTGTATTTCCTTTCATGAAATCAACTCCCTTTCATTGATTAGAGTGGGAATGGCACTGTAATTTACTCATTCCCTGTGCTACAAATAAAGGCTGTAGAAATCCTTAGAAACAGTGCAGCCTGCTTTGGCCAAGTCTTTTCTCTGCAGCTCATTGTACAGGAGGGGAAGTGAGCATTCAACTTAATCAGATACTTTGTCTTGGAACTTTGAATTTCAGCAACAGCGATTTAAGATCTGAAAGCATGCCTGATGTTCATTTATCCTAACCCAACTCTCTTAGTATCCTGGCTGAATAGACCTCCTGTCCTGATTGCTCCTGTTCTTTTTTTGGAACTTTGTATGTGTGATCTTGTTTTCTGGTGTTGTACATTTATTTTAGGAGCTACCCAATATCTTTCCAGTAAATTTGCTTTTGCTTACATTGTTCACAATAGGCTTTTATTATTGCAGCTAGAAACAAACAAAACAAAACAGAAAGGCTGAGGGATATATCCATTGTGAACCACTTCAGAGACAAGGTTAATTAAGTATGAACACAGACTTTTGTCATGATGCATTGCCTTGGGAGCTGGAGCTGGTTTTCACCCTGCATATCTGTTGTGAGGCAACTTTAATGGAAGCTTAAACACTGATTGTACTTTTTTTCAGCAAAACATAGTGGACACTGACTATGTGTCACTTTCCAGGTGGGAACAGAGTGGGAGATCAAGAGAGCAAAAAGGCACCCTTGAGCAGCTCTTACTAACACAAGAAATGGAGATACATAGTCCTGGGGATATGGCACAAAGGCAGATAAGTTGCCTACCATGCACAAAAACTTAAGATAGAGTCACCAATGCTAAATAAAAGCAGTAACATAAAAATATGTTTTCAAATAATGCATTAGCACAGATGTAGGGTATTCACTTATGACACAGTATTTCAACCCTTTGGCCATGTTGACTTAGCATATCTCATGATGGGGTAGATAGATTAGGAGGAAAGTTAAAGATTTTTATTGCAGATTCTGAACTCAGCCTCATACATGTGTCCCCTTTCTCATCAATCTATTTTGGTAATTTTGTCCGTTTCTGATTTTTTTAAGACTTTCTTATGGTAAGGTTTTTTGTAGCTCAGGCTGGCCTCAAACTCTCTGTACAATTTTGAAAAGCGTTAAAATTTCCATCTGCCTGCCTCTACCTACCAAGTTCTTTAATCCCATTGGGTTTATTACCTTGTCTAGCCACCAATGTCCTCCTTTACATCTTTCTTCTCTCTACTCAAAACATATTTATTTTCAAAGTAATGCTCTAATTATTCTTTAACTCATATCCCTCTTCTCAATAAGCTAAGGGCCCTCTGGTCAAAGGAGCCATAAAAATAGGACAGAATAAACATAGATTTATTTTTGGCAGAGCTGACAAAGGCATATAATCTGGGTCCTAGTTTGTAACCCAAATCTGCCACTTAACGTGGCTGTCCACAAATCTTACAAGCTCTATAACTTTTATTTTACACAGCATAACATAGACCTTGTTTCTTTCAGAGGTCTATCTGAAGATAATCTATACGCTATATAAACTCCTCTATATCAGGCTGTTGGAATGACTCAGCTGGCATAGAGCTCTTGTCTCACTAACCTGAAGGCTGGAGTTCCATTTCTGGATCCTATAGTAAAAGGAGACAACTGACATTTGAAAGTTGTCCTGTGATCACCACATGTGTGTTGTGGTATATGTGCTTTCCAATAAATAAATACATAAATACATATAATAAATAGTAATAAATTGTAATAATAAATAATAAACTGTAAATATTCCATGTTATAAATATGTAAGAAGATAAAAATACCATACAGGAAATGGTGTGAAAAGATAATCACCTTTAAGTTGATCTTACCCCAGGATTCAATCTGTTTCAAAAATTAGTATATAAAAGAAATTCAAGGGATTTCAGGTAAATAATAGGAACATAGGCCAAGGTTGTCAATAACGTTCTATTTGCATTGTGAATTTAGATGTTTCATAGAAACGATATTTTCATCCAAGAGTGGAGTTGCACAGTACCAGGATACATCAAATATTCTCCCCCGACTGGATACTTTTCTTAGCTGTTCAGTGGAATACAGTCTAAAAAGATGAGTTCATTGGTACCAAAGCCAGCTTTTGAGACATTTAGACTTGTGCCTATTAAGAAGCACTCTTATGAGCCAGAGCCCCATCCAAACACACACTCTTTCACTGTCAGTATTCCTCTTATTTTTTTTTAGGAGTTGGTATATATATATATATATATATATATATATATATATATATATATGACTTTCTCTCCAATAGAAAAGCTAGCTTTCTCCTGAACCAATAGAGAACTCAGCATAGAAATTCTTTAAAAATCCAGGTGAAGATGCAATGGACGCGGAGGGAGGACTGAGCTGTCTCTGGTGACAGATATTCCACTTTACTCAGATCTAAATTCGTCTTCTATGACATTCCCCTTCCACTGAATTTGGTGAGAGAGGATGGCTCGTGTTTCAGTTAAGTGACTCATGGGATTTGGATTTCACCTCATTGCATTGTCTTGCTGTGTGGTGTGTAAACTATTAACCATTTCCAAGCAATCAATTTCATCATAAATGGACTTAATGGAGTTTGATATGTACCACTGTATTGGGAATATAGGCAATGGACTTTGCACCTTCACTGACTTAATACCATGAGAAATGAGGCACTTACAAAATTTGAAGATAGAAATTCCACTTGAACCAGTTGCTCTGTATGAAACAATGATTATGATAACCTCTGGCTCCAATGTGAAGAATAAACCCAGCAAGTGTGGCATATTTAATTCTATATACAGCCTCCCAAAAGGCACAGCTCACTAGGTCAGGATTTGTTTGTTTGTTGTTTGTTTAACCCTGTCACTGCCTGATAGGCTTTAGCTGTGATCTATATAACAAACAGTTTTATGGAAAATTCAGGGCAATTTTGTCTTTAGTGTACTTGAAATTGGCAGCTGCCCAGCCACCTGTCAACCTTTCAAATAAAATTTTAAGTGCAGAATGGCAGGGAATCCTATGAGTATATGTATGGATATTTCTGCCCCACTGTATGACCTACCACCCCAGGGCCACCCAATCCTCACAGTGCTGTCACTGCTAATTGAAAGGAAACGTAAGACAAAACGTGGCTCCCACATGTGGGAGCTCCTTATGCTATATTTTCAAGTTCAAAGAAATCCCCATGTTCACTAAGAACGGACACCATGAACCCCTGACTTCCAGTCAATGACAACTGATGACAGGACATACTTAAGCCCTATAGAGACATTTATGAAAGAACGTATTTAAAATAATTAATAGTATCATAAAAATATCAGCTTTTTTTTCAAAGGGAAGAAGATAGTTTAGAGTCAAATACGAGTGACCATGGCATGGAAATACAAATCCATATTTCTCCAAATTCCATATTACAATGTGTTAATAGTTGCATAACATGTTTTTGTAGCTATAGAAAAAAGAAAGTCATATTTTTAAATACATTGGTGGAAACATCAGGAAAACAGGATGCAGCAAACTAAGAAAAACTCTGTTATAGGCCATACATGCTATCTGATGACAATGATAACATTGGGGTTAGTGGAAGCTAGTGGTCTGCTAAGTTAATACAGCCCCCACAATTTTCTATGGTAGTCACAAGATAATGAGTGAGATACAGAGGTGGGCAATGAATAACTATGAAGAGAGCTAAAGATATCAAGAGGTAATATGATTTTAGGTCTCTGTGGTATTTTGAATTCATAGGCTTTTGTGTTTGAATGCATAGTCATCAGAGAGTGGCATTATCTGGAAGGATTAGGAGGTTGGCTTTGTTGGAGTAGGTGTAGCCTTGCAGGAGGAAGTGTGTCACTGGGGGATAGATAGACTTGGAGGTTTTAAAAGCCCAGGCTAGGCCCAGTGCCTTGATCTCTTGCTGCTGCTTATGGATCTGGATACAGAACTCACAGCTGATTCTCCAGCACTGTGTCAGCCTGTACACAACCATGCTCCCTGCCATGATGATAATGGACTATACTGCTGAAACTGCAAGCAAGCCCCAATTGAATTATTTCTTTTATACAAGTTTCCATGATCATGGTATCTCTTCACATCAATAGAACAGCAACCAAAGCAGTCTCCAACGCGCCACCATCTGTCTAAACACTAATTCTAACCATCCAGGCAGCCTTTGGAATGGCCAGTGTAGGTGCTTCAGCCTTCCAGAAACTGATGTTCACATAGGCAGTAACCTCACTTGCAGCTTGAAGTAATGTGGGATGGCAGTCATTTTTTTCCTTTCATCAATCCACATAGAATTAAAGATTGTGAATGCATATACTTAAAGTAACCCAACTGAAATGCTCAGTGTAGCCAGTGATTATTTCTTCTAAAAGTGCATTAGTGATTCTGTTTATAAAATTAATTTTTAAAATATTTTTATTTTTTTGTTGTTAATTTTTAAATTTGAAACAAGCTTGTTTTACATGTCAATCCCAGTCCCCTCACCCTTCCCTCCCCTCCTGTCCCCCCACCAACTCCCATTCCATCCCCTTTCTGCTCCCCAGGGAGGGTGAGGCCTTCCATGAGGATCTTCAAAGTCTGTCATATCATTTGGAGCAGGGCCTGGACCCTGCCTCATGTGTCTAGGTTGAAAGAGTATCCTTCTATGTGGAATAGCTCTGGTATGCAAATAGTAAATAACCTTAAATAGGCTTAAGGCTATTCTTTTTTTATATTAGTGCCATTAGGGCTCTGACCTCTCCTTGGTTCTAATCTTCATGATCTCTATGAAAGTAACTCAGAGAAAACACACAGAGCTCAGCATAGGCAACAGGATGTATTACAAAATAAAATGAAGTTCTGTCAAGGGGTGAGAGAGGACCATGGCCAAAAGACCATTGTGTTAACTTTCATTTTAGGTAACTAAACATAGGCCGTTCGACTCAACCAAGATCTGCCTAGTTTTCTGAATTAGTATGAAAAGCACAACTTTTCTTTATTTTTTTACTGTATTGGCCATATCTTTCTAGATACCATGTGCTTTCTTATTCTTCCTTTGAAGACTCTCCCCAGCCCAAATGTCTACTATGCAGCTCTTTGTCTGCTATGGCTCATCTCCAGGCCTAACATGGTTCTTCCCTCCCCTCCCCTCCCCTCCCCTCCCCTCCCCTCCCCTCCCTCCCCTCCCCTCCCCTCCCTCCCCTCCTCCCTCCCCTTTCCTTCCCTTCCCTTTCCTTCCCTTCCCTTCCCTTCCTTGCCCTTCCCTTCTCTTCTCTTCTCTTCTCTTCTCTTCTCTTCTCCTTTCTCTACTTTCCTCTTTCAAGCCACTTTTGAGATTTACCTTTTGTCTGATATGAGGTTTTTCTTTACCACTAATAAAATTGCCCTCCATCCTCTTTCTTAGTGACACCAATTTTTCCAGTAACCTATGCTGTTCCAGATGAGGCTTCCCAAATTTCCTGTTAACAAAAATGCCCTTAAATTGCTGAGTGTGGTGGCACACACCTTTAATCCCAGCACTTGGGATTAAAGGCTGAGGCAGGTAGATCTCTGAGTTCAAGGCCAACCTGATTCAGATTGAGTTCTAGGATAGCTAGAAACATGCTTTCAGTGACAGACTGAATGAATGCACTGAGGAACATCAAGCCTATATATATATATATATATATATATATATATATATACACACATACATATATATACATACATATACATATATGCATATATATATATGCCCTTTATGTGCTCAAAACAGTGACACCTTTTAGGAGCTTGCTGAAGAAACCCTGAAATAGAGGACAGAGTTTCAGATAACAATGCGATACTTCTTCTCACTTGTCCTCTGGCAAAAGGAGGCAGTGGAAAGCTCAGAATGAGCTTCATAGACCAAGTTGTTCTGAGAATTAGACAGCAAAGTGGGATTCCATTCAGATATTGGCACTCCTAAAACATTCAATCTACTTTTGGAATCAACTTAGGTTTACCAAAATGAAGCTTCTTAAGCATTCCATACATATAAAGAATCTTTCTGGAATCCCCATCTTTTATTTTGAAACAGGGGGCTCTGATTTGCACTTTTCTAGGTGACCAACCCAGGGCTTCCTATGCTCAGGCATTCTCCAAACAAAGGAGACTGAAATGCAGTTGCTATGGAATGTACTAATTAATTACATTTACTTTACATAATTGGCATTAGGGCTTTTTTTTAACAAAATGCAAATTTATGGAAATTTGTTGAAATCTTTATGCAAAATAATATAAAAGTGGACTCCTAAATTATTGGGGAAAAATAAGGTAGTTTTAATTGAACAGCTAAAAGATTTGTACTTTGTTATATGATTACATCTAGTAAACTCAATTTAAAAAGTAAGTTCATTTGCTTTTATCTAACTCTTCCATCTCTTGCTCAGTATTGTTGCTATAATTATCACCAATAAGGGACCAATCTTATTTTCTATCTTACTTTGTATCACACATTAGTTCTGTAAACAGAAATGGAATATGTTATTCCTTTGAACAGAGCCTCGTGCATTACAAATTAGGCAGAGTTGGGGCAAAGCATTGCAAAGCAGCCAATTATTGCTTATAGAGAATAATGCAGCACCCTGCTCCTTTGCTGCTTTGCAGAGGGAATGACTTTGCCACAGAACCAGCCTTTCTACAAAGGATCCTAGTAGCAAGGTTGTGAAGTAGAGAGGGCCTTACAGTCAGTAGAGTGTACCTGACAACTGTGCCAAGGAACCTGTGATGCTGACAAATGTGTAGTCAGTAGTAGCACAGAAAGAACACTTCCATGGCCTAGGCATGAATCCTGATAAATGGTGCTTTGTTTTCAGTGGTCCTGAATTGTGTATGTACATGGGTAAACACTAAATGACAGAAGTGAGAAATTAAATATTGTCAGGTTAAGTGGCATAGACATTCACACACAATTAGCAAGCTGTTAATTATTGGTGGACAACTCCCCAAATTCATAGAGATCCAATTTAATATTCATTCAGTTAATCAAAAAAAAAATTAGACTGGCCTCCAGACTCCAGGGGAGTATGGTAGCATCACAAAATTCAAATAATTACATTAACCCTTCAACTTCTATATTCAGTATTTTTCTTGGAAGTGGTGGGTAGTGGGTGTTGTTAAACAGGATGGGGGTTGGGGGTTCTAGCATTATTTTATCCCCTCCATTTAGCCAATTATTTCTTAAAACATGGGTGGGATTCAACTCCAAGTATTCTCCTTAGATTCCTATCATTAAGGGAAATGTAATATGAGTTGTCAAGGGGATATTTAAAAAAGCTTGTCAGTTTCTCATCAGGGATGATGGGTGAACTGATCTTAACAAAGACAGGGCTGCAGTCAACAATGTTGCTCCTCTGGAACAAGAAGTAGCTAAAGGACCAGTCTTGGCCTGCAGTTTGGAGCAGAGGAATGAAAATTTTAAGTCTTAGAAATGATTGCCTTAGCCAGATGTTGGTGGCACATGCCTATAGTCCCAGCACTCAAGAGGCAGAGACAGATCTCTGTGAGTTCTAGTCCAGCCTGATCAACAAGAACTAGTTCCAGGAGAAGCTCCAAAGCAATACAGAGAAACCCTGTCTCAAAAAACAAAAAAAGAAATGATTGCCTTAGATATTCAGATTTTTTTCCCCAAGGACTTTGATGCTGTTATTTAGTACTTAGGTTCCTAAACCTGCTGCTATACTTTTCCTATATCCCAAAGAAATTAAGATATAGAAATAGGTGAAAGAAAATGGATGTATTTACAGTTTCATCTGATGGAGCAGAGGGTGATATCACAGCTGGTATCAGGATTCTACATTTTCATGTCCCTTAACAAGGAACCTAGTAGAGTGAAAGAGTTGCTATAGAAGCACGGATGGTTTAGCAAGTGATTAAACACTCACAGGAAGGAGGGAATAAAAAGGGACAGAGAGAGTGAGCAACTCCATTGACACCTGTACATAGTGTTAAGTTTTATGCTACCTTAGTGGGTTTAAGGTATCATTTGCATAATGTGAGGTTTTATTTGCATATATGGGCTTTGTCATGCACATTATGTCTGATACATATAATTCTATGTCCAACTTCATGACTTCCAAGCTCATTGCCATTCTTACTTCTCCACCCAAGGATAGTTATTTTAGTAGCAGAAGTCTCAGGTCCTGTATCATCTACTTTTCTATTGTTAAATAGAACAATAGAAAAAATACAATAGATAAAATACCTTGACTGATAGCAACTTAGGGAAGAAAGGGTTTATTTTGGTTTCCGGCTCCTGTGGGATAGATAAAGTTGCTTGTGGGGGAAGCCAGGGCTTGAATAAAAATGAATATGTCAAGCTATAAAAGTTTAAAGCAAATCCTCACTTCCTTAAAGTTCTGTAACTTTTCACAAACAGACCCAAATGGAGACCAAGTGTTTCAATACATATGACCCTATAGGAAGCACTCTTCAAATGCTTTGGACTTCCTCTGTGTGACTGTTCCAGTAGCTGCTTTTGGTGAACCTGAGCCTGAGATTTCCATCTTCCTACTTTGCAAATGGCTCCCTCCACCCATATATCTTCTGTAAGATGTCATGGCAGGCCTTCCTTTGGGACATTGCTATGCTTTATGCTCCATTCTCTTTTCCAGTCTTAGAGGAGAATCTAGTTTCCTCCCTACCATGCCCATGGCCATCTTCAATTCAGAGAGGCATGAGTCAAAGACTAGAACATAGGAAAATGTATCTATGATTCAAGCTAACCTGTCATTTCCCAGAAAGGAACCTGGACCTTCAGGACACTTCAGCTTATTCCACTGCATGGTTATATCACTCCTAAAACAGGAAGTTAATCCATAGAAATGCAATTCTTTCCAAGACTCTTACAAAACCCAAGCTTCCCCAGCAAACAAAGTAACCAGGCCTAAGCAGGCTCTGTCAGATCTCTGCTACCCAGCTAGCTTTAGGTAAGATCTTCATCAGGAAGAGGATGGTAGGTCATTAGTCATCTCTCACTCCTCCACTTCTCTCTTTTCCAAATCTCAGCTATGCCAAGTAAAAAGTAACAATGTGTAGAAATCCTGAGATGGGCAAGAGACAGTTGAGCTTGGGACCCCATATGCTATTGGGGTGGGCACCTTCCCTTGTGGCCTCATTCCTTCACACGCATCTACATGCCTGCATGCCCCTCTTGAAACAATCCACCTAGCAGTAATGGGACCTTCAAGTCCCCTCTTGTATCTGGCTATGCATGCTCCTATCTCAGAGCAATCATGTGTTTCCCTTTTCCTGGTAACAATTTAATTTGGGGCAGATTCTATTCAAGTATATTTGCAGTGTATCTGGGTGTGAAGAATAGAAAGGCTATTCCAGCCTGAGACGTTTTTGTAAGCATGTGCAATAAGACAAAAGTGTGTTCTTTAGTTAGCTTCTATGGAGGATCTCGTTTTAAAAGTCCTACGCCTGTGCATTATGAAGAGTGCATATGATTGGAGTCAGCACATGGTGGGAAAGAATACACACAGAACAAGAATAACTATATAACCTAATCTAACAGTCAAAGTAGAGAACCACCCAAACTATACTCCTTAGAAGTCAGCCCCTCCTTACTTTATACCCCATAATAACAAACCTCAGATGGTAGCTTGGAGCCCATGAGCACTCTTGGTCCTGTGGCCTGCTGTCAATCCTGACAGTATCTCCTGTAATCTGCACTATTCCATTTGTTAAAAATGAAGTTATCTTTCTTCTTTCACAAATCTGTGTGAGCTCTTATTTCCAATTCTTTGGATATGAAACTAAGATCCTGGAAACACCTAATTCAGACCCCAGAAATACTAGAAACAATGCTTGCCTAGATTTGAATGTTCACTGCAAAATCATGTTTTATTTTAGTGGCCACTGTGATGGTACTGAGAACAAAACTTTAAATAATTATACCACAAGGGTGTACACTTAAGGTGGCACAAGTGTCTGTCTTGATCCTATTCTACAGTGGATAAACAATGCTTGAGTAGCTTTGCTGTAAAAGGAGGCCTGTTCTGAATCAGATCCCCTGGCCCCTTTTCTCTCTCTTCACACCCCATCCTGCCATGGTAAGATCCAATGAGAAGGCACTTGACAGATGTAGTTCTTTGATCATAAACTTCCCACACTCTGAAACTTCAATGAATAAATGTCTTTTCTTTACAAATTACCCAGGGTGAGGTGGTCTGCGATAGTAGCAGAAAATGGGCTCAGACAGGGATATATTAAAAGGTGTAAAGAATGAAACCTAGAGATAATTAGCATCCTTGTCCCTAGATTAGATGTATAAGAAATCTGACTGAGGAGTTCACTTCTCTTCCGTTAGTGGTTGGCATCACATATTTCACGTTAGCATGGTTATTAGCAGCAGTGAGGTGATTGTGTCACATTATCTCTTTCCCTTCTTGTCTCTCTTAATTCATTATTCATCCTTAAGTTAAAGCTCTTTGGTTGCACTGTGCAAAACTTCCAGGAGAAATGTTGTTTGCCAAAATTATGAGAGGTGCACATTCTGGAAGGGCATGTGAAAAAAAAAAACTTAAGATATTCAATTCATGTGGTTGAGCATTGTGATATATAAATTAGATACCAATAATGTTGCTACAAAACAAACAGAAATTGTGAGTTAACTGGGAAATTGATACCAATAAAATCATCAGAATAATTACAGTCTGCTCACCAGTCCATTCACAAATCCTCTCAGTGTATTGTTCATTAAACATTTTATGCAACATTGGAATTAGATCATGCATATAAATCAGTCTCCACCCTGCCACCGTCATCAGGAGAAAAAAAAAAGCAGATGTGTCAAATGTCATTGAGTACACACAGAAGGGTACTGAGTCAATGGGAACAGCTTTGGATTGAGATAGGAGAGAAAGGGATTCTGGAAGGTGGGTGGACTTGCCAGGAACATCATGAATGCTAAGAAAGGATCCTAGAATATGGTGAACTTGGAACTTGAGCTCTACAGAATAGCTGTTTTTGGAATAAAAGGCATGTTAAGTTTTGGAAATAATGTGGGAGAGGGAGTCAATACCAGCAGGGTAAATATAGAATATACTTCAAGTAAAATACTTTAATGATGACAGTGGGGATCTGAAGAAAAAAAAAACTTCAGTTTTGTTGAACACATTAGTTACTTGTCTATTATAACAAAGTGTCTGAACAAAACAATTTATGTAAAGAAGGTTTGGGTTTGACTTACATTTTAAAGGAAGTCCATCATGGTAGGCAAGACCTGGTGCCAGCCATAGGCTGCTGGCCACCTTGTATCCACAGTCAGGAAGCTGACAGTGATGAGTGCTTCTGTTCAGCCTGATTTCTCTTCTGTATCACTACAGGTTTATAGCCTGTGGAATGATGTGCTGCTCATTGTTAAAGTTTCCGATTGCAGTCTATTCTAGACAATCTCTTATTTGCATACCCAAAAGGTTGTGTTCTAGGCAGTTTTAGATCATTTAAAGTTCATAACTAGGGTAGTGATGGTGCACACCAGTGACTATCACACTCTGTTGTAGAAATTATAAAAATGGAAATTTGAGGATATATTTATAGAAATTAAAAGGTGCAGATCATATTAACATTCCTTGTCTTCCGAACTTTTTTTGTTTACCACGTTTGTATTTTCATAATGTAAAAACTGGAGTGGAAAATATTCAACTTTAGTACTCTTTCTCAGAACTTAATTAATATGGAGAAAGGTGGGAGGGGTTAATGAACAAAATGTCAAAAGTCCTTATGTTGCCCATTTTAGGAAAGGCACTGAGCCAAATTTGGAATAAAAGGCATGTTAGCTTTATGAAAGGCTTTGAAAGTCAATGCCTTGTAATTTTTCTTATGTAAGTCCACATTCAGTGCAAGCAAGGTACTATATGTAAATATACCTTCATTTAATTCTCATCATGATATTGAGTTTAATTTCACAATTAGGAAATTGTTAGTAGTCAGTATTTCATAGTAAATACTATTTGAATCTAAAATTGATACATTGGCTTAATTTTCAACTTTGAAATGGATGGAGTACATTGAAGTTTAAGTTTGCTTTCAACCAAACCTAGATAAGTGGCAAGGTTGATGATATGCAAATTAATATTACACAGTTTTATCATTCATATTTTTGTATTTTCAATGAAATTTTCATCAACACTCTAACTTTCACATTGTCAAGGTTTATAATACTGTCATTATTTTCAGCAACTATAATTAAGCCATCCGGCTTTGTCTGAAGTACTACCCCAAAAGCTGAAAATTTGTTATGTTTAACTTCAAACGAGGTAGTCTAAATGGCTCTATAACAAACAGTAAAGTCTCCCTCTAAATAAATTATTGTCCTAGTGTGATTCATCTTTCCTCAACTGCTCATGATCAGACCATGCCTTTTAGCACAACTACAAATGTGTTTGATATATTCATGTTTAACCATTTCAGAAGTGTATTAAACTGCTGCTACCTGATCAATTCACTGGAATAATACTCTCCCCAGGGTATCAGAGAGGTGGGGCATTGATAAACTTCTTGTATCCATTAACATTTTGTTTTCTTAATTTTTAGATTTAGTTTGAGAAAAGGTTTTACCTAATTCTTGAACATAAAATTATTAGGGTTGCCTTCCCTATTATTGTGACAAAGCACTGTGACCAAAGAAACTTATAAAAGTAAAAGTTTATGAATACTTACAATCTTAGAGAATAAGTGCATGGCTAGCATGATGGGGAGCTGGCAGCAGGCAGGTGGGTATGGTGCTGGAGCAGCACTGAGAGCTCACATGCTCATCTGCAATAGAAAGCAGAGGGAGAGAGAAAGGCAGAGATACTTAATTATGGATGGCATAGGCTTTTGAAACACACCTTCTCCGAATAGGCCAAACCTTCTAATCCTCTCCAGAGAGGTTCACCAAATGTGGACTAAATATTAAAATATATGAGCCTATGATGGTCATTCTAATTCAAACCACTCACAATGGTCATACATGTACTCTTTGCTAACATAAAGCATTTTCTCCTGATGTAAACATTTCTGTTTTTAAAGGTTCTAAGTTCTTTGTTTCATATTAAACTATTCCCTTTAAGCACTCTCCAAGAGTGTTTATATCACTTTTTCCTTGACAGTCTCCTTGGAAAATGCTGTCTCCTCTTGCATAGTGGTGTTTCTCTGGACTGGACATTCTGTTCAATTCTGATCACAAGAATTTCTTTCTGCATTACTTCACTGGTTGGGAATGCTGCAGAGTGCTGAAGTCTGCAATCTCTCTGTGCTTGAGTCCATGCTGAAGCAAAATTCCTGAGGGTGGAAGGGGATATAATATGCCACAAGGAATAATTCCAACAAGAGCAGAGTGCAGTATGTGTTTTATGTTTTTATATCAAATCATCTAGTTTATCACTATACACTTGACAGATAATTTGCATGGCTAAATACTTCTTTAAAGAAAAATAATTCCTGCTGATATATAAATGTGATGCTTCCTATTTTCTAGAACTGGATTTGCTAGAAATAAATCACCTCTTACTCTTCTCTTTTTTGGGGCCCCTGACCTTTCTGAAAAGCTTTTTATGATCTTCCTTTTATCTCTATGGTCTAAGCTTACATAGTGATTTCTTGCATTTTCTCCATATTGTTCTCTTTCTCCCTCTCAATCCATGTTTTCATTTATTACTTGTAAGAGTTTAATTGTGCAATAATTATACCAACTACTTGTTAAGTTGTTAAAACATTCTGTTTTTTCTCCAATTGACACTTTCTTCATGTGTTGTGACTCTTGCTCTCTCTGAAGCATAAATAATTCTAAGCATCAGAAAAAACTGATTCTTAATATTGCTGGTGGAGTACAAGAGGGTAAAATCATTTAGAGGACTTGCCAGATTTTTGTGTTTGTCACTTCTATTGCTTTACTTTCTATTTGAGAAAAGATCTCCAAAACTCCAGGCTGATCTTGAATTCACTCTATAGGCAAAGATGGGCTTAAATACCTGATCCTTCTGCTCCCAAGTATTAAGATTGTGCCACCATACTTGCCTTTGTTTTATTTTGAACTGTTTTCTTTTTTCTTTTTTTTTCTTTTTTTTTTTTGAGAAAGGCCTCATGTAGTTCTCCCTCACTTTGTCTAACAATATTTTCTCAGCAATAAGATATTTAATGTTGGCAGAAATTGATACTAGTATGAGACTGTTGCTGTGATAAACTTGACTACTTGGCTGTTAGGTATTTGGAGTTGTTTTGTTGGAGGAGAGTGAAAGAGTTTGGGACTTTGGACTAAAAAAAATCAGTGAATGAAGGGGGGCATTGTAGGTAATATTGATGGGAAATTTGGAGACACTAATTCTTGTAGAATGCAAACAGTGGAGGTCCAGCTCTGGAAATTATGGAAGGGAGAAAGGGATCTATGGGTAATATAGCAAGGGTCTGTTTGCATTATATTTTGGCCAAGAATTTACCATCCTCCTGTCAATATTCTGATAATTTGTGTGATGTTTATTTTAAAGATAAGGGGAAATTTTTTTGATAAAAGAAAGATATGTAAGGTATCTCTCGACTAGGAATGGGATCCAAAAAACCATTTTATGCACTAGGGATAAATACCGGTCCCACTGCCAGTGGCCCCACAAACTGCCCAAGTCACACAACCATTACTCACATTTAGAGGGCCTAGTTTATTTCTATGCAGGTTCCCTAGCTGTCAGTCCAGAGTCAGTGAGTTCTCACTAACTCGGGCCAGCTGTTTTTGTATCATGGTCTTGACCCCTTTGCTCATATTATGGCTCCTCCCTCTTTTCAACTGGAGTCTGGGAACAAGGCCCAGTGATTAGCTATGGATCTCTGCATCTGCTTCCATCAGTTACTAGATGAAGGTTCTTGATGACAATTAATGTAGTCATCATTGCCTCAAAGGGGTGAGCCAGACATTTTGACTCCCCATGGGAGGTATCACCCTCTCTGGGGAGTGGGTGGGGTGGGGTGGAGAGATGGAGAGGGGAGTAGGAGAAGGGGAGGGAACTGGGATTATTATACAACATAAAATATTGCTATAAAATAATAATAAATAAATAAATAAATAAATAAAAATAAAAGTGTGTGGGTGGTGTCAAAAGTGGGATTGTGAATTTTCACTTAAAACTTAACAAAATCTTAAAAAATAGTTTTTAGAATCAAAGGAACAAAGACAAGCAAGACTTCTTGGCAGTAGCATTTTTCTCGGTTAGACTTTGTTTTGATAGAGACAGAGATTTGCACAGCTCCTTTATTGGAGGTTTCCAAAATTAGCATAAGCAGCAAAAAACTGCATTGCTTTTAAAGAGCTCTGCTAACAATTCACTGGTGTGTACGAGAGCTGGAAATGAAGGTTTACAGTGTGTTTTAAAATATACATTGGTTTTGGAGAGAAAAAGAAACAGGATACAATGGTTTAGAAAAAAAAAAAAAGATGTAGAGAAACTGGATGTGGTGGCACAGGCCTTTAATCCCAGCACTCAGGAGACAGAGGCAAACAGATCTCTGTGATTTCAAAGTATGCAAAGTGAATTCCAGTACAGTTACACAGGGAAACCCTGTCTCAAAATATGTAAAAATAGAAATAGAAGAAATAGGGTAATAAAAAAGCCACATAAAGAAGGAAAACACAGAGAAACTTTTTATATTGTATGCTGTTCTGTTATCTTGAAATTGTTTGACTGCTGAGAAAATAACAACAACTGATAAAAGAAATTCAATTTGTATATTTTAAAAATGCTTTGACTCCAAAATTTAAGTTTAAGGACAAGTTACTAGGGAAAAGGATTTCTAATTTTGTTTCCACAGAAAATGAAAATCTGTGGATTCCTTCCAGACTAACGTGGCTTGATCAAGCAAGACCCCCTGAAGCAACGTCAATGGGACTATGCAGCCTTGCAGACCACTACAGTCAGGATATCTGCATCTTCTTAGGCTCCCCCATGGAAACGCCCCCTACCATCAGGAAGCAGTTTGGAAAGAATGATGCCCAAATTCCCGAATATTGTGTATAAATGTTTGTTTTCATTTAAATGGGGTTGGTTATAAATGGTTAATTATTGTAACCAATATTTTTTTAAAGGTAAAAAGGAAATTATGGTATAGATATGAATGCTTTGTTTTGGAATGGATTTTCATTTATTGATACAAATTTAAGGTCAACTTTGTGATTTGTATATTTTTCCTCTTATTTAGGTATTATGTTAATACCTAAACTCAGTTAGAAATGTAATGTATAATTTAGTATAGATTATATATAGATAGTTACCTATGATAGTGAAAACTTAGAGTTAAGTTAGTTAGGATTTCTAGATACTACAGAGATGTATTTGAGATGAATAGGCACTCTTGAAATCTTTCAAAGACCTACAGAATATGGCATTTAAAATGGTTTAGGGTTTTCTTGACAGTGAGGCACAACTGTTCCTGATAACATCACCTGCATCAGAAAGAAAGATGGACTTTGAAAAAACTCGTTACAAAGTTTGCTTTCAATGTGGCAAGACTAGCCATATGGGCAAGATACTGCTCTTGTATGGACTGTTTGACTTTATGCTGTATAAACTGGACATGCAGGACCCACAGAAAAGTGATTGCTAAAACAAGATGGACAGTGCTACAGGGTTCCAGCTTCATGGTCTGCCAGACAGTCTACAGGACACAGAAAAAAGAGACTGACAAACTGCCAGTACAGATGGACATTTTAAGTTTTCTGCTTTGCTGAGGAGTCTGCCAGACACACTCTGGCCTATGGGCTGAAGATGGAAAATTACAGAACTTTGGGTAACTGACCAGGCAAGTTGTCTCTGTCATTTCTAGAGTTTATCTATTATCTTTCTGTGGTCTTTGAAGGAGTTGAAGACAGATAGTTAAGGTTATAGTTTTCCTTAGTTAGGATTAAAGGTAAGTTACATATAGGACTTTAGACTCACAATGATAGGATAGATGATGGAATATTTTCTTAAATCTTACTAAATGTTAATGGACAAAATATTGTTAACTGTGATTTTTATTTGATAACTGTTGTGTGATATATTTTGCTAGGTTAAGGTTAAAACCCTTCTTTGTATTTTAGACAGAAAAGAGAAGATGATGGGAGATGTCATTCTGTATATGTGTCTCTCATACTGGTTAATGAATGAATGAAGCACTGTTGGCCAATAGAAAAGGAAGATAGGAGGGACTAGGAAACTAGGAGGAAGTAGTTGGGAGGAGTCAACATGGAGAGCCCAGAGAGGTAGAATGCCAGCTGCTCTGGCCGGTAAGATGAGCCAAGTGGAAATACATAGAATAGTAAAAATGGGTTAATCATTAAGACAGAGCTAGCCGATAAACAATGATAGTAATTGTCCAATAGCATTGTATCAAATACAGAGTCTCTGCGTGTTATTGGGGGCTGGCATGGTGGCGGGACCAGACCGGTGGCAGGGAAAACCCTGCTCGTAACATGTGGGCAAGCTTAAAGTTTCAGGCTAGGAACCTACAGACAACAAAGCAGCTGTTACTGTTAAAAAAAAAAAAAGTTAGAACTCTGAAAGGGAAATAAAGTGTTCTGTACTGGGATAAAATTATCTCCTCAGTGTCAAGGCACAGAAAGGAATACAACTCTGATCTAAGAGGGTCAGGCTACATTTTCATCTGATGGCAGATGGAATCACACCAGATTTAAGAGACAAATTGTGTGCACTATAGGTTTCAGGGCTGGAGAATTGGGGATGTTCAAGCAGTTAATTACATTACATGACCCAGATGCCAGATATGGAGCTGAAGGATATTGTTTGTGCTGCTGGAGTTTGGATTGGTTATTCATTGCTGTTCCCCAATTCTTTCACTTTGAAATTGAAATATTTATTCTAGAATTATATGTTAGAAATATAGAACTTTTTTGATTTTACAGGACCTCAAAGGTAAGAGACTTTGGTTTGTTGGGGATTTTAAAGACTGGGAAATTGTTTTATAAGATTTATTTATTTATTTATTTATTTATTTATTTATTTATTTATTTTTTTACTTTTCAAGACAGGGTTTCTCTGTATTGCTTTGGAGCATGTCCTGGAACTAGCTCTGTAGACCAGGCTGGCTTCAAACTCACAGATCTGCCTGTCTCTGCCTCCCAATTACTAGTATTAGTACTGCCACCAATGCCCAGCCAAGGTTTATTTTATTGTGTATATTTGTCTAAGTTATATGTTTGCATGTGTGATATATGTGAGTGTCCAAGGAGGGTATTAGAGAGAATTTAATTCCCTGGAACTGAAATTGCAGGCAATTGTGAGCCATTAAAATCAATGTTGGAACAGAACTCTAGTCCTTCAAAATAGTAGCAAGCACCCTTATCTGCTAAACCACCTCCCTGGCACAACTCTGAAGACATTTAAAATTGTTTTACAGGCAGGACAGTAGTGGCACATGCCTTTAATCCCAGCACCTGGGAGGCAGATGCAGGTAGATCTCTGTAGACCAACCTGGTCTACAAGAGCAAGATTCAGGACAGGCTCCAAAGCTACACAGGGAAACCCTGTCTCAAACAAACAAACAAAAATGTTTACCTTTTTAAATATGAGATAAACATGAGATTTGGGAAAAAGTGACTGAGAATTATGGCTAAAATGGTATATTTGTATTTCAAGATGTCAACGGATAGAAATGGAATACTTTTCATTGTCAAATTTTCACAATACTCATTACTTGAAAGATCACCAAGAATGTCTGTGGAGGATTAGTTCTTGCCTTTGGCATGAAAAGATTCATCCACTTTGGGCAGCACAATTTCTGGGTATTGGTCCTAGACTGTTTCAGATTAAGGAAAGTGAGATGAGCACAGGCACATGTGTATTAGTTCATTGCTCTCTACTCTTGACCGTGGATGTTTCTGTCACTTTGAACCACTGTAATAAAAAACATATCTCTGAATTATGGGCCAAAGAAATTCTTGTTCCCTTAAGTTGCTTTTATAAGTATATTTTACTATAGCTCCAGAAAATGAAACCCAGACACATATAAAACACCAAGAGAAGTCTTATATAAACCACAGAGTCAGTCTGGAAAATAATTATTTGTACAGAAATGATAACCAGTTGTAAAAATATAAGTCTGGTTGGAAATACCAATTATAAGGGGAGGTCATGCGGATTTCAATAATGGCAAAAGAAATCTCCACTTTCCCCTCAATTGTACTATGACACTAAAACCTTTCTACCTAATGAATTATGATTTTAAAAAAAGTCATAGCGCACCACTAAGCAAACCAAAAAATGCACGATGTTTGACACAAAAGTATAAGAAAGTAGAAAAGGGGCAGACAAAAGTATTTCTGATATCAAATTGCTCTTTTAAATCTTTAAATCCTGGTTTATTAGTTATTATATTAAATGTAAATGGGATAAGCTCTCCAATCAGAAGCCAGTGATTGGGAAAAAAGTTATATCCATTTATATGTTGTCATTAAGACACATCTTAAATTACAATACAGATTGAAAGTAAACAATTGACACAAATACATGAAGTAATGAATGACTTGAATATGGCTATGATGCCTCTATTAATATAAGATAAAATATACTTTAAGAAGGAAATATTACTTAAAACAAGAAGACTTATTAATTTAAATTTAAATTAAAACAATCATATTTTACATACCAACCCCAGTTCCCTCTCTTTCCTGTCCTCCCTGGCCCCCCAGTAAGCCCTCCATCCCAGCCCCTATCCACTCCCCATTCAAAACTACTACTGTGCAATAGTATTTACTATCTCCAAGAATTATGAGCAATCTGTTTCAGACAATAATTTAATCCATTACACACAGTAACAGAACAGTGAATGAGAGAAATATTTCATAACATGTACATAATAGTCTGGTGTATATAGCATATAAATGTTCCAAAGTTTATGCTTTAATATTGCATATGTATAACCCCATAGAATGTATTTTAAGAGGTTGTGTCTTAATAAAATAGATTTTAAAAGAAAAATTTAAATTAATTTCAATAGTTTTTTAAAATTTACTTTTATGTCATTTTAAATTTTTGACTACTTTTTTCCTTGCACATATATTATGGCCACCAATTATAACTGGTGTGTCTTTGTGTAAACACAAAGTACTTGTAAAAAAAAACCTTAGATAAATTCAATATTTAAAGTCCTGATGCATCTCTTTTAATAAAGATTTATTGTATTTCAATCAGTTCCCTTAGTTTCATATTACATTTGAATATTTTTTTATTGTATACTGCTCATAGTCTTTGAAAAAGAATTTCTGGGGCTTGAATTTTCTGTGAAATAGGAAGAAACCATTTTCTGGACAATTCTATTACTCATCTATAATAATCTAAGCCTGAGTTTACTTGAGTTTACTATGTGTATTAGGTCAAGAATCCTAAGCAATTGAAATAGTAGAACTGCAATTCCATGAAAAAACAATTGATTTTATTTTTATTTTTTGCTTTTTTTTTCAAATTTTCTTTTCTTTCACTTATCACTTCAGCACCAAGATGATTTATTTCATATCCCCAAGGACAACATGTCACCCAGTTCACCATTTGTCTTCTCTAGGCAATATGGAAATGTCTCCTGTTCTATGTGAAATGGAATCTGCTTGCTAAAACCCAAGCTTATGGTTTGGAGCAGCAGTAAAAATACTAAGAACAAAGATTTATCTCACCATTTCAAGGTATCACTTAGCTCTGAGCTCTGTCCTTCTATATTCCCATACACGTTTACTTCACAGATTCTCAGTATGTTTTATGGCTTTTATTGAAATATTGCCAACTTTTGAATAGCATTATTGAAAACAAAATGGACCTCTCAAACTGGACCTAGTGTCCACAATTTGGTTTTGGTTGGTAGTGTTTTCCTTTCTTTCAATTTCCTCAAACTTCAGCATGATTTGATGGGAACTGGGAATGGGATTTTTATTATTTTATCTTATTTTCATTTGCAAATGAAGTTTTTCTCTACACTTCAAGATAGCTTTTCTACTGTCTCCTAATTTTTAAAAATATCCCATATGTTGTATTTTCATCTACAGAATAAGAAACTGCTTTTTTTTTATTATTTACAAGTGTTCCATTTATTTTTTCCTATATACCACATTGGGAATATTTTCTGAAAACAGCTTTAAATGTTATGTTATGTTCTGTGCAGTTTCCTCAAATTCACTCATCATTTTCTTGACAGGCTTCCAGCTTAAGTTCTGCATTATTTGTGTTTCTTAAACGAGTTTTCTTCATATTGCTTTGATTGTTCTCTTCCATGTTATTCTTCAATATGTCCTGTGTTGTCTTCACTGTGATAATGATTTTATAATCTCTTCTTTAAGGTAAATGTCTTCAGCTTGGCATCCTGGTTGTTCTTTCCTTTGGTTCAATACGTTAGTCCTCATGGCATTTGAGTCCATGGCTAATTAATTATCTAAATCCATCTAGTGTTGCCTTAGTTCCTTTAGTGCATGAAAATATTTTTTTACTAAATTATGTTTTTTTAAAGATAAAGGTTACAGATGCCAGGCTATTGGATGGAAATATTTCTCAAGAGGCTTGTGGTGACTTTTTGTAAATTCATACTTCCCCTGTGAAGCACTGTGAGTCTATAAAACCAGGATTTGGCAGTAGGAGCTATATGTTTAAGTTGAAGGACAATGTGAAGGGTCTCTCTTTTCTCTGTGTAATTACAGGATGTACTCTCCCATGTACTACCTCAAAGGTTACCTTTTCAGTATCCTGATGTACATCAGACTTACTAAAAAGTCCTAGACTATAATATCACATGAAAAGGCATTTTTACACAATGTCTTTACATGTGTAAGGGTACTTCTTGTTAGGAGATTTCAAATGATAGAAATAAGGTATTTCTTTAAAGATTCCTTATAATGAATCAATTTGAACATGTTTTTGTTCCACTTACCTTTGATGGTTAAATCAGTGTAGGGGATTGAGTGATTCAAAACAAATTTTTGAAGGAGAAACGAGTTATATATAAACCCTAATATTCAAGAGAATTTTGTCATATGTTGAATATGAGCAATGGATAAAACTCACAGTCAGGAACAATTTTAACTTTCTGAATTTGAGCAGCAGAAGGATTATTTTTGCTAAGTAAAATGGCAAAGACACTGGTTTTATATCCTTATGGGGGCATGGTGTCTGGTGTGTGGATTTATACATGTTAATTTGTGATAAATCAGGTACATGTCATCAAAAATGAAACCTGGACTTCTACTGCACTTAGATCAATAATGTGCTTCCAAATGTTTCTACTTGGAACCTTTCAATATGACTTTCTTTGAAATGAAAATATCTGAATGTCTAATAACTTATGATAAAATAACATTGAATTAAGATTGAGATATATATTATATATGTGACTCATATTCATAAAAATTATATTCTTTGTTCTCTTTTCCAACAGACAACTCAAAAAGTCCAAGGAACTCTTGAAAGATAGTATGATTGAATAAACTACTGGGTTGGCTAATGACTGAAAGTCCCTCAGATGATCATGGTTAGCTTGACAGATAGGGTACATCATAAGAAAAAAAGGGTTACTATTTTCAACACCACCTCACAACCTCCTAGAAGGAGAGAGATTAAGACACATTGACCACAATCTGAAACACAGTTAAAATAACCCTACACTTGCAGCTCTCACATCAAAATCAGTAAAGGTTTGGATGACTGAGGGAGTGGTAAATCATGTCTGAGATGAATTAAATTAGATGTTATCTTGTTGGAGTCTACTGTAGAACTGACAGCTTGTTTGGCAGGTGGGACAAATGTCCACATGTTTTGAGTCACAGAAATATTGGTTGTTTGGGAAAGTAGGTAAAAGCTAGTCATTTTTTTCTGCACAAGTGGGGACCCAAACAAAGAGAGGGACACTGGGGCCCAGGTAGAGAGGCTCACAATAGAAACTGACTTATGAAAATTAGGTGGATTTAGAAGCAATATCTACAAAAACAAGGAATACCAGTTATTGTTGGAAGAGGTAATGAACAATACTCTCCCAGAAGCAAAAGAGAGATCAGAGGATCTCCTGACACCTTGATTATAGATTTCCAGCATTGCATGAAAGAAGAACTGCTATAAGATACCAAGCTTATAAAAGTTTGTTATACCAGCCCAAGTAGCATGTTTTGTGTCATCAGCTCAGTCCTCAGTCTGGATTCTTTCATTCTTTTCTACCAACTGTTATCCTACATACAGATGATTCACAGGGCTGACACCCATTTTCATTTTTGAAAGATACCCCTATTTGGTTTGTTGTCCTTGTGGTGCATTAATATATTCTTTATTATTTGTGTAGATAATTTTTCTCAACATAATATACATTTTCAACAAAACATAATTTTAGATTTAAATAAGTTAAATCTGTGAGACTGATGTAATACTCCAGATAATGAGCTTGAAATTATTTGGTATTTAAAAATATGGTGCTCACTTAACAGCTGTCCTCAAGATATAAAAAAAAAGATTCCACAAAGTTTGCATAGATACTGAAAAGAGATTATTAAAACAGGTCAGTTAATTAAAACAAAAATCAAGCTAATATTGCCTCCTATTCATGAACTGTACGTCATGGCAATTTGAATATTTAGTTCATAAAACAATCCAATAAAGCCCTTTGGAAAGTAACAACAGCCTTTTACACTTCCTGTGATTACAAAGAGGTCTAAGTTCTCATACTACAAATGACAGCATTTCATTCACGAGACCTTTTGTGTCTCCTGTTTTGAAATTCTGTTACCTGAATTTGCTTATGTCTGGTAAAAAAATAATATCCATTTATCTTTTATAGTACATCCTTGTCATTTTATTCTTTGTCATTTATCCTCATCATTTTGAGTTATCTGCAGCTGTGGACAGAATGAAGCTAGGATAGTACCTTAGAAATTGCAGAATCTCTCCAAGGGTCAGAATGACAATAGGCTTTTTGGGATAGTAATGGGGATTCCCACGTGGTGCGGATGCAATGATAGGCTGTGCTGAAACTAAGCATCTGGCTTATGAAAATTTTTGCTGTCGCTGCTAGTGACAGTCAGCATTATGTGGTCCCTTGATCACTAGGGACTTTACGATCTGTCTTAAGCTATTTGAACACTAAAAATAACTCCCTGTCTTCCATGATTTCTACTGTTTGTAGGAAAAAAAAACATGTAAATGGTGCCTAAAACATATGAACACAAAGAGATGTTAAAATAAGGAGCCAGTATCTTAAAAACAAGCAAACAAACAAACGGAATGAAAAGAAACACCACACCATGCAAGACATCAAGCACCTTCAACATGAAGGGGAGAAAAATAGTCAACACAAAACTGAACTGAAGGATGCCAATAAATAAGTAAATTTCTCATTCAGGATCCATTTGGAGGCTATGTTTCTTGGCAGAGTTACTGCTTACTATTTTCGTGCTTCGAGTTCCCTGTCTCCTTTTGTCAGCCCATTGAAAGCTTGTTAAAATCTCATTTGCTTTCCTTGTTCTTTTGCTATTGTTGTTATTGGGGTTGCTTTTGCCTTAAATTTAGTATTAAATTATAGACATGTAAAGGGAAGGGAGAAAAGAGAAATAAACCCACATAATTACTGTAGTGGCCGCATTTGTGGATATTTTATATACTGACTAGCTTCAGTTTTATTCAGATTTGATGAAATAAAAAGAAATGTCTCCCTTATATACTAACTTGCAACACTGAAGTAAAATAAGCATTTCCTAGAAATATCTGATAGAGTTTGAAAGGGAGATTGGAATAGAAAAGAAGTAAAATGTTCTTCTGTAATGATACCAGAAAACAAAGCAAAGCAAAAAACCAAGAGCTATACCCCATTCGCTCCCCACCCTTTTAATTATTATTTTTTATCTTACATACAGATCCCAGTTTTCTCTACCTCTCTCTTTCCCATCCCGCCCTCCCCGCACTAGGAAGGTGATGCCTTCCAGGAGCTTACACAAATTATTCCATACATATTTGTGTATTTATAAAAATGTTTCTTTCATTGAAAAACACTTGGCACTTAGCAAACTGCTCATAAAAACATTGTGAAGGCAAACAAGCATACCAATATACTGATGATACCAGTATATCAGCCACCAAATTCAAAGTTGTAATAGAAAATGGTGGTTCTTACAGTAGATGGTCAAAGGCAAACTCTACTCATAGTCACTTTCCAGCTTTCAGAAGGCATCAGGTGAGTAGTCAAGTAAAGAGCATAGCATCTGTGAGATCCCTGTGCCCTATCAAACACAATTCAATCTAAAGATGCAGATATTAAAAAAGTGAGTGATAATATGCATCATTCTATGTTATAGAGACATGCTGCTCAGGATAAGTATCAGATCTCACTGGCTATAATTGACACTGGCTGTAATCATGCTCCATCCAAAGACAAAGATGTAATAACTCTCCACACCACCTCAGATTTTCAACCACTTCCCTAAAATTTTTCTGATTCCCAACATCCTCCAGAGATTTTCCAAAATTATCTCCATCCTTGAGTGGCTTTCATTGTGTGAGTTCATCATGGAGGACCTTGATTTACTTTATATGTGTTCATTTTCTTCTGATTTCAACCCCAGTGAACTCCATATTGCACTGGGCCCTTGGGTGACCACAATGAAGATTTTCCTGTCCATTTTAATCACAGGTGTGGGATTCTATTAGAATATTAATGCCTTACATGTGTTCAATATGTATTGTGAATCCTGCTTTTGCATCCTTTGCTATCATCTATCTTCCAACAAGTAAAGACAGATTCATATGCCTGCTGGGTGCTCTGTTCAGTCTATTATTGTTGTATCCTTGCCCCATCCAACTATTCTGCAGACCAAATCAGAGATCCATTGAACCCTAGCACTGAGGTCTAAAATCCAGGCATCCCAACCTCATTCTACAAAGACATCTACGCAATATAACACAGTGAATTATTTGTCAATGAGGTTAACTATTTTTTACAAGGGATTTGATGTGATGCCTTTCTAGAAAATGAACAATGAATTATTATTTCTCACTGAAACCTACTGAAGTTAGGGCCAGGCTGCCCATAGTAGTAGGAAGAAATGAATCTGAAGAAGACTTAATATTAAGTCTGCTGGCACCATCACCACTCTCTGCATCCTGCTGCACTAGTGCTAAATATAATCTCTTACCAGTGTGTGTACTGCATATCTAAAAGTTGTGCAGTGGTGATCCTTTAGGGTACCCTCCTTCCTTTCTTCATTAATGAAAAGGTTTTGATTTGTGCCCTCTGTTATTCCCAGAAGTACAACACAAAACAAAACGGGAAACCATGATTTATCTTCTATTTGATAAAAACATCTGCAGAATAAAATGAGCCTCTTGATGCCGGAATTGTCATCAATGATGACTTTGACAAAATGAGCAATACATAATTTGCTAGCTCCCTTGTGAAGCTGAAACAGATTGTCAAATAAAACACTAGAGGAGATGCATATGGGCTGAGTAGAGCAGCTTTGAATAGGAACACATGCAGGTGGTAGTTTAGTAGTAGCTTGAAGAAGCAGGACTGCCCTAATTTGGAGGGTCATTTGCATTTGAAAATGCTCATTGCTAAATAGTGAGTATTCCCTATAGCAAAAGAGAATGGATCCTGCCAAGAAAGCAGCTATTTTTATTCCTGGGTAACTTGAATAAACCAGAAAGCCCAAGGCAAAAGAGAGAGTGGGTAACACTCAAACCAGCCTTTAATGGTGGCCTGATAGAATACAGATCAGTAGCATATGAAAGAGACACTTCTGAAATCAATTGCTTTATGGCTAAAGATGGATTTTCTATTGGCAAAAGGCATGAGAAGTGTATTAATGGGTACACTCTATCTTAAGAAATAGTAGTCAAATGCTTTAACAGTCCTTACATATGAATAGTAGGCCAAATTCATATATTGTTTTAGAATGGAATTTTGTGTGCTATATTTATTGTTCAGAGAGATCAAAGTTGTTATATGCCATGAAGACTTGGGTCGTCTGCCTGAAAGATCCTGGTTTGGAGGATCCCCAGTTGAATAATATACAGAGGGCTTTTCAGTTGGAGTTTGAAATTTTCTCATCTAGACTGTGGTTATGTGCTATTAGAAGAAGGACCATGAAACTTAAAGGTTATGCTCATTATTACATTAGCAGTATATGCTACTAACAGACATGGTTTATATTGAATTTTGCATAGGTTCCATGGTTTAGATCATGTTATTGGGGGGCCTCTGCTATAGAATTACTATTTTTGCTATGTTCAGTCACTCCTATGTAGAAACAACTCACTAGTACTGTCCATATACAGAATGAGGGTTAAACCAGACCCACCCATGAGAAAAGTATTTGCATCACTTATATGAATTTCTCTACTATGAGATATTTGTGTCTTCTATCCATTTATTTATTTATCAAACAATTGTATTTATTTACTTATTTAGTACATTACATAGTAGGTATTAGTTTGATACCTTCAGGTATGATCATAATATATCTTGAACACATTCAACCCTGTTACCCTCTCTTATCTGCCTCCTACTCCCACTAATCTTCCTTTTTCCAAGTTGCCAGTGCCCTTCAACTTAAATGTCCTCTTTTGTATGTTTTGCATGATTCAGTGAGTCTCATTTAGGGTTGTGTGTAGAAGCTTGGACACCTTATCAGTGATAACACTGTTGAAGAAAAGGTCTTTGTAATCTCCACCAATCATTAACTGTACATGAATCCTCAGGAGGGATTGGGTCTCATCAGCCACTCACCCATTGTTCTCGTACAGGTAATCATAGTTGCTGTCAGTTCATGAGTACAACTATCATAGAATGCCCCAAAGTAGGTGATCAACACAGCTCCCCTGCCCCTTTCTCTAGCTCTTACATTCTTTCTAACCCCTTCATTTGTTCTCTGAGACTGTAAGGGGATAACATTGATGTCCCATTTATGGGTAGACATTTGATATCAGTTCTTAGCTCAGTTTTGAGTCTCTGCAGTCATCACTGACTACTGAAAAATTAAGCTTTTCTGATCAAACTTGACAGCATAACTAATATACGAGCATAAAGATAGTTATTTGGAAAGCAATTTGACAGGCATATCATGTCCACTTAGCAAAGAAACAGCAGTAGCTTCCCCCACTAAAGCCCGTGACCTCCCAGGCAGTACCAGTTACATATCTCTTCCTGTAGAGTAAACATCAAATCTCATAAGAAAGCAATTAGTTGTCCCATAACAGATTTATCTCTTTTGTACCAGTGGGTTCATCTTGCTTGGCTGTGAGGGTCTCTGTGAGCACCATGGCAAGCACAATGTCAGTCAATGTCAACCAAGATGGAAGTCCAATTCCATATGACTCAGTAGCCTTATTGGTTCCAATGTGGAGTCCATAGGGAATTTATTTTAAACATATTTAAGCTTAAGCACAGCAAAATTTTGTAAAAATCTTGTGATAATTAATTCCATTCCATGTGTACAGCAAAGCTTAAAATGTGATTACATGGAAACCCTTTTCCAAATGCATGTGACCTCTTCCAGGTCTATTGACATAGAAACAACTCGAAAACTAAGTCTAGGAAGGATGACTGGAATACAGATAAGAGTCTGGGAGATCCAGGTTTTGCCTGATCGTACAGATATCTCAGAAGTCACCAGGCTATTAACCACCCCCATTTCATTTGTATGATACATGTGACCTTTCACAGATAGATGAGTTCCACTGACTAAGAAACAGTGCTTGAGGTAAGGGTTTGGTTGATAAATTTAAGAGTCTGGGAGAGCCAGGTCCTCAGTATCCCAAAGATTCCCAGGCTATTAACCACATCCATTCAAGCCTCTGGGAAGAAAACAGATTATGTATCTATTTCTTTGAAGAGGCAACCCTGTGTGTTTAACATTCCTGGTTTCTCTAGTGAGTATCTGAGCATAAGGACCTCTGTGTCCCCACACTTGGCCCAATCATATTTTTTAAACATGGAGTTTAAAGCTGAGTAAAAATGTTGATGACAATTTTTTTGATGATTTGTTGATGACAAGCCCAGCAAACTATATGGGAAATGCTAGCACTCTAAGGTGAGTCAGCTATGTTTTGGGGACCTCAGAGGCCTTTCTAAGGCAGAAAATATATTATACATCTATTAAATCTATTCATAGGGAGGTAGCCCACCTCTGGAACTGGAATTTTCATTTAATAACCTGTAGCTTTGGGAAGTATCTTTCCTTTGGCACACAAGGTATCTCCACTTAAACTTAGTTAAAAATGCATTTTATTAGTCCACCAAGAATGAGATTTTATGCGGAATTTTCTATTCTGTTAATTTGATTGGCCCTCCTCCCCCAAAGATCCAAAAGATCTCTTTTTCCCCATTTCCTCTACCCTCCAAACCTTGTAACTCTGAGTATTCCCTTTCCACTCTTGCATTGTATGTGTTCCATTACACTTGCCTTCTCTTCAGAGCCTTAAAGAATCTTTTTTATACCCTGTAGGCTATTTTCTAGGGTTTCATAACACTCTCACATAAATTCACCTACAAAAAAGTAGCTAGAATCTGCTCATGAATGAGAACATGCAGTATTTGTCTTTATCATCCCAAGTTACCTCTTTTAATGCAATATTTTATATACCCCTCCATTCTTCTGAATATCTCATAATTTCATTTTTTTGGTGATGACTGAATAAAATTCCATTGTATATCTATACCATAATTTCACTATCAATTCTTCACTTGATAGACATATAGTTCCCATACTCTTGCCACAATTAATAGAGCAAAAATGAGCATAGGTACCCAGACTATAAAGTGCTTTTTTGTATATGCTCAGTACCATATATGGTCCTATGAAAGTTCTCCTTTCAGCTTTCCAAGAAGCTTACACACTGGTTTCTATAGTAGTTGTACCAGTTTACGTTCTCACCACATGACTCAGTGTTCCTCTCTATACACAGCCTCAGCAGTATTAGGTCATTTGTTTTTGTTTGTATGGTTGGTTCTGTTTTGTTTTTTTGTTTTTTTAAAGAGAGCCATTCTAATGGGAGAGATCAATTGTGAAAGGCAGCTTTAATTTATTTCCCTGCTAGACAAAGTTGTTAAACATTTTTAACAAGGGTGTTAAAATTACTTGTGTTGAAATCTTAACCCTAAAAGTATCGAGAGGTGGGCCTTTGGAAGATAACTGGGTCGTGAAATTTTACCTCTTGTGTGGGATTAGTGTGTTTGCTCTATCTGCCTCAAACCAACATTGTAAGAATGGACTATTTATAAGCAAGAGAGGTTGGTCCTTAACAGAACAAGATCTGCTTATGTCCTGATGTTGGACTTGATAGCTTTCAATATTGTAGCTAATATTTTGTTTATAAGTGCCAAGTTTATGGTGTTCATCACAGCAGGCTGAATAGACTAAGACAAGCCACAAGCATTCCAGTCTATTTAGATCTTCAAGGCATCTGCTCCAAGCCAGCAGTCTGAGCTGTGTCTTTGCGATTCATTTTCCCCTGAAAAGTACAGAGTAGAGTGTTGCCCTGCAAACTCAGTTACAGCTTGAGTTTTGCCTGAATGCCTCTTGTAAGGATTGTGAGTAACAACATTCAATTACTTCATATGTCTGAGCTGAAGCTGGCAATCTGTATTTTCAAGACCATATCTAAAGTTTACTGATATTTTGTGTAGCTCACACTGCTCTTTTCAACCTTGAATTTCTGAATGACCATGTCATTGAAATTGCCTTTTGTGTTCATCTTCAAATTCACTCTTGCTGTGAGTGGTTATCTAGAGGTGTTGCATCCCTGCCATTCTATCTTTAGCGACTCTTGTTAATTTCTTTTATTCTCTTCATCTACTACATGAGTCACACCTGTTCTCCACTGACAAGCAAGGTTTAAAGATATCAATTCAGTGTGAGAGTTGATAGCTCAGTAGGAAAAAATGTTTGACACAAAAACAGGAGAGCATGAGCTTGATCCTCAGAAGGAAGCCATGTCAAAAAAGCTTAGTCCTTCCATGTATATTTGCAACCCTTACACTGGAGCAGTGGTAAGAGAAAGAGAACCAGACCTTGGTGTTCAGCAGATATAGCTGCTTGGTAAGCTCCAGGGCAGTGAAACTCCCTATCTCAAAAACTCCCTATTATCAAAAGAGTGACAGCACAAGTTGACCTCAGGCTTCCATGCACATCCATGCAAAATACAAATGCATATATTAAAAGAGAGCAATTTCTGACTTTCTTATGACATCAACTAGTAAATCATCAACCAGGGTAACCATTAACTAACACAGCTTCAGGCATCACTTGCCAAGAGGACACTGCTTATAACAGGCAAACTATAAGGACATGGAAGGAATTTTTTAAGGAACAGGGAGGCTGGGCATTGGTCGCACACACCTTTAATCCCAGCACTCAGGAGGCATAGGCAGGTGGATCTCTGTGAGTTCAGGGCCAGCCTACTCTACAGAGCTAATTCCAGGACAGCCTCAAAAACCACAGAGAAACCTTGTGACCTGTCTCCAGAAACCAAAAAAAACAAGATGAAGAAGAGGAAGAAGAAGAAGATGAAGAGGAAGATAGGAGGAGGAGGAGAAGGAGAAAGAGGAGGAGGAGGAAGATGATGATGAAGAAGAAGCTCCTCATCATCCTACTTGTTCTCCTCTTCCTCCTCCTTGTCCTTGTCTTCTTCAGCATCCTTCCCCTCTGCCTCTCTTTCTATTCAGTTCCATCATCCTGTTGTCAGTTTTGGTGACACACTTCTTTCTTTCCTTCCTCCTTTTCTTTTTGTTTTGTCAGTGAAGTTTTCTATGCTCTGAAATTGAAAACATAGAGTCCTGGCTAATGGACTGTGTCACAGCACAGGACAAAGAGTGGCCTGGGGCTTCCTAACAAGAGATGTTTAATCCTCATTCCCTGGAGACTCTAGAAAACTCTAGTAATTGTGGAAACAAATCTATCTAACCCTGGAGTACAAGTCTTTATGAAGACTGTGTACCGTATGACACACAAGGGCTCTTTTAAGGGCAGACTTTGGTTCAGTAAAATTACCTTTTGACAAGTGATTGTTTTAGTGTATGCAATTCTACCTACAAACTTTTACTATTATTACACAAAAGAGTAATAAAATGAAATACACCTTCTCCCTCTCTAGTTGCTTGTCTTTTTCAACCCTGTAACCAAATATAATGTTACCTGACAGGAAAGTAACAATTCCTGAGGATCCCTGTGTGGCATGGATTAACTGAACACTGAGATAACTGTAGGAGCAATCATCACTGGCTGGATACTAAAGTTGTGGTGTATTCTTGTTTGTTTGTTTGTTTGTTTGTTTGTTTTTGGATGTCTGTCTCACCTACCCATCCATAACCTCAGTCCATAGTCAAACATCAAGCGACAGTGACCTTGTTGAAAGAATTATTACTCAAGCTCAATAAGAAAATCTCTTTATGAAGATCAAAGGGCATTTCCCCTTTAATTATTATTTGACTGCATATCCTATTGGAAAATTATTCAGTACTAATGCACAAATTTAGCAGTGTCCCTCCTCTGCCTTTCTCTCTCCTACACTGTGTGCCCAAAACAAAATCCTTCCCAAGATGATATCAGATGGAAACAACAATACACCCCATTAATTACTCCCTCCAAGGAAGAGGCATGTGACACATCTTACAGAATCAGCTCAAAAGACAGAAAATCCAGAGCACTCATTATGTATTTTCTCCTGACACAGCACATTAAAATTTGAAGAAAGAAGACCATCTCATAAAGTCAGCAAAAAGGAAAACAAAACAAGGCTCCTATTTGCACACCTCTGGCCCTTGGAAGATTATGCATTATGCTACAAATATTGTTTTCCAAAGATACCGCAGTATGGTGGAGAGGAAACAGAATCACTAAAAAAAAAACAATCAAGTCTCCCAGACTTCCTAATCTATGTGATCTTCCAGGACCTGCTTGAACCTTCTTTTTCTCATACTTAAAAAGTGCCTCCTACCACCAAGTGGTACAGGAAAATTGCCTAGGAGACCAAGGGAGGACTACTATACAATGATGCAGAATAACTCTTCCATCTTTGCTGCTAACCCACAGAGACAATCTGTGAATTTCTAAACCCACCCTATCTGAAGATACTGGAGCATAACCTGGGCTCGAACATCTCATCTTAACTACTCTTCTGGTCTTTGCTTAGCTGCCTTTTGCAGCAGCCCATAGCTGTACCAAAATGGTTGATTAACTGCCTCTCCATGTGTCTTTGAGGTTGTTTTGATGTCTCCAGTTAAGATCTGACTATTTTTTATATATTTTTTATTTAAATTTGAAACAAGCTTGTTTTACATGTCAATCCCAGTTCCCTCATCCTCCCATCCTCCCCTGTCCCCCACCAACCCTCAACCCATCCCCTTTCTGTTTCCCAAGGAGGGTGAGGCCTTCCATGGGGGATCTTCAAAGTCTGTAATATAATTTGGAGCATGGCCTAGGCCCTCCACCATGTGTCTAGGCTGAGGGAGTATCCCTCTATGTGTTCTAAATGTATCTAGGTCTATGTCATTGTATATTTCTCTACTCCCAAGGGAACTGCAGCCCAACCACCACAACAATCTCAAGAGATATTATAAAAGTCTCTTTGGAAAAGTATCCATATAATTCTAGAAATTTCTATTCACACATGCATAAGTTATTGAAAAGACTGACAAAGTGCCACTGTGGTCTTGGTAGTTTGGCTCATTTATGAAAACTGATTATGTTTGTTCATATTAATTATGAAAGCACTTCAACCCACATAAAAAAATATCACGTGTAAAATGCTAAACTTCAGGAAAAGTCACTATCTCATTACTCTTTAATTAAGCAGGGCTTTTTTGCTATAGGTATTTATACTGTTAAATGTTCAGACTTCTTAATTGAAATCAAGTGAACCTAGAAAAGAAACGATTTCCACACTCTCTAAACCTCCCTGCAGGAAAGAGCAATCAGAAGCCAAAGAAATAGATGCCACAGACAAGCAGTGCCTGGAAAAGAGGTGAGAACTCTCCCCAGGATGAACTGGAGATGTGGCTTGCACTCATTTTTTCAAGGTATTTTACTAATTCTCTTCTAGAGCTCAGCTTCTTAAACTGTAGACTGCAATGCTACCTGGGGTAGAGTAACTGAATGTGTGATTCACAAGATATTTGTCAATAGTAAATGGCTTCTGAATGTACAATGGCCAAAACTCAATTTGAAATAAAATAGAAATGCACCAGGGGTTTGTCTGAAAGAGTCCGCACTGTATCACTTCACAGAAGTCCTGGTTCTTAGCATACCATATTTGCACTTGGCCAATATATGTGCCTCTCACCAGACTTCAGAAACACCTTGGCCCCATCAATGATGACTGTGCATTAGGAACTACAGTGTCTTCATGTGTATATGTACGTATAAAGGTTCTGCATAATTACAGAAAAAGCAAGGTTCTGGTATAATTGCAGAAAGCAAAGATGTCTAATCTTTCCCAAATACCATTGCTCAGCATGCAAGAACTAAACTCCTGTATTTTTGGGTTGTGTTTTGTTAGAATGTTGGGTTTTAAATTTTTCTGTTTGAGTTACTGACTTCATTTTCATTCAAAATCATTAAATGAATTTTGGCTTTGGATTAGGACAGAACTTCCAACAATTTCTGAAATGACACTACATAAACTTCTGCCTTTTTAAAGTGTGTATTTATGTGAAGCTGTGTTCTCAGCACTGACAGTTATGAAATCAAAATATTAGTCAACTAAAAAAAATTGAATAGTCTCTATATTCTGCATTAGCAAATATTCAGCCAAGATTTAATTCTTTATAGAAAACAAACCAACATTGTGTCCATCTCATTAGTATGGAAATTTGCTGCATAGTTAATAAATGTGAGATTATATGCACACCAAACAGTTGAAAATTGATTTGTGGTTAAGTATGGGTAACTACATTATTTATTTGAATGCCTAGATTATATATCTATATACCTCAAATAACATAGAAACTCCTCACAAAGTTCTGGGCCTTTTACAAGGTAGATAGCAACTTGGGGCTTGCAAAATACTCAAAATACTCCCAAGCCCATCCATGTTCAGTTTTATCAAAAGAAGATTTATGATGAACACGTCTATCTAGAATTCTCACCCAGCCACTCAACTCAGGGGACAGACTGTCTTTAGATGTGAGGAAGAAAGCTTGTGTTACAATGCATTAAATCCATACTGTAATGTTCTGCATGTATCTGGGTCTCTAAGTATCACTTTAACTATACAACAACTGCAGCTGAGCCCAACTTCTTCTGGTCATTTATGAAATGTGTGATTTTTATAGAAAGAAGATGCTAGAGTATGTGACATGTAGTGGGTATCCAATAAAAGCACTTGTTACTCAATAAGCAACATTAAGAAATTTTACTTCTGTCTGTGTCAGGGGCTATCTTAAGTGCCAGGTTGAGGGCAAGTTCTTTCTCTGAGACCTTATCTAGGCATAAATCCTAGTCCCAATGACAGGAGCCCCAAAGACTGCCCAAGCCACAAACCTGTAACCCACATTCATAGGGCCTACTTTGGTCCTATGCAGGTTCACCCTGCTGTAAATCTGGAGTCAGTGAGCTCTCACTAGCTTAAATCAGCTGTTTCTGAGGGTATTCTCAAAATGGTCTTGACCCGTTCGCTCATATCATGCTCCTTGCTTTCTGTGATTTCACTTTGAGAACTTTGTTGTGGATCCCTGCATCTGCTTCCATTATTTACTGCATGAAGATTTTGTGGTGATAGTTAATGTAGTCATCCACCTGATTAGAAGGGAAAGTCAGTTCAGGCACTCTCTCCACTATTGCTGAGAGTCTTATCTGGGATCATCCTTGTGCATTCCTAGGAATTTCTCTTGTGCCAGGTTTTTCCTTAGCCCCAGAATAGCTCCCTCAATGGAGATATCTCTTTCCTTGCTCTCCCTCTCCATCCTTCCCCTAACTGGACCATCCCATTCCCTCATATTTTTCCTCTCCCTCTTTCCTGCTGCCCCCCTATGCTCCCTATTTTCTCAGATCTTGTCTCTTTTCACTTCCCAGGGGAATCCATGTATGTTTTTGTTAGGTTACTTGTTACCTAGCTTCTTTGAGGCTCTGAGGTCATGGACTATATGCTATTTATACTTTACTTTATTTCTAATACCCACTTATGCATGAGTGCATGTGATATTTGTCTTTCTGAGTCTGGATTACCTCACTCAGGATTATTTTTGTAGTTCCATCCATTTCCTAAAAATTTCAAGATGTCTTTTTTTTTTAATTACTGAGTAATACTCCTTGTGTAAATGTACCACATTTTCTTTATCCATTCTTCTTTTGAGGAACATCTAGATTGTTTCAAGGTTCTGGCTATTACACACCATGCTGCTATGAATATAGTTGAGCAAATGTCTTGTGGTATGGCATCCTTTGGGTATATGCTTGAGTGATATTGCTGGGTCTTAAAGTAGACTGAGTCCCAATTTTCTGAGAAATCACCATACTGATTTCCAAAGTGTAGAAGAATGCAAATAGATCCATATCTATTCCCATGCACAAAACTCATTTCCAAGTGGATCAAAGACCTCAACATAAATCCAGCCACACTGAACCTCAGAGAAGAAAATGTTGGAAGTATCCTTAAATGCATGGGCACAGGAGACCACTTCCTAAATAGAAAACCAGTAGCACAGACACTGAGAGCACCAATAAACAGGACCTCATGAAACTGAGATGCTTCTGTAAGGCAAATGACACAGTTAATAACACAAAATGGCAGCCTACAGAATGGGAAAAAATCTTCACCAACCCCACATCATATGGAGGGCTGATCTCCAAAAAATGTAAAGAAATCAAGAAATTAAACATCAAAATACTAAATAATCCGATAAAAAATGGGTTGCCAATTTAACAGAGAATTCTCAATAGAGGAATCTAAAATGGCTGAAAGACACATAAGGAATTGCTCAACATCCTCATCCACCACAGAAATGCAAATCAAAATGGGTGTGAGATACCATTTTACACCAATCAGAATGGCTAAGATCAAAAATACTGATGATAGCTCATGCTGGAGAGGATGCAGAATAAGGGGAACGCTGCTTCATTACTGGTGAGGGATGATTTACGTTGGCAAACGATAAGGATTGGAGTCTTGAGGTGAAGTGATGAAAGTAGTGATGCACCTCAGGCTGGAAATAACATGTGGGAAAGACATTTCTAAAAGCCCTGGGGAAGGAGAAGGATTGGCTTTCAAAGGCCCAAGGAAAACTAACTTGACTCAAGTTTCATGAGCAGCTTATTTAGGGTATAAGATTAAAGATGAACTATGGAAACAATGTAGTGATGGAATTAGTCTCTTTGGGCAAGCAAGCCATATGTAATTTACCTTATGACGTGTCATCATGGTATCAGTCATATCATATCAATTTCTTAGCTCCTAGCATTCTCATCTCTCAACTGCTGCTACTTTCATCCCTTTTGTTCATATTTCTTTTGCCTCATCTTAGATCCAAAGCTCTTATAGTTGGGACACCTGTTACCTGTCTCAGGTGTCAATGTTTTCACCTTCACTTCTATCCTAGGAACAAACATTTTACATTTGTGTCACAACAGCAAGAGCCCATATAAACAAATGACACGCTTCAAACAGAGCAATCTGCAAGGGCAATAGTCCTCTGGGACTTTTTTCCTTTCTAGAGAAATATTTATCTAAGTCTTCTTAAGTGAAAGTGTCCTTGGCGTTCTTCAGAAGTCTGCCCATACCAGTGTATGCAAAGTTCTTCCTGGTTGTCCTGTACAGACATTTTCTTTGCACATCCCACCATGGTCAGAGGTGAGCTTCTGGCTTGGAAACCATGGCTGGCCATAATTAGCTCTAGTTAAACTGCCTCTGTTCATCCTGGCAGGCAGATCACCTACATCAACACTGCAGCCAGCTTAAGCTTGCTCTGGGGAGAGATTGTGTGTGACAGACTTTATCTTCAGGGCAAGCTGCCATTGGATGCAGTTGCAGAATCCATTGCTCTGCCCAGTTCAGCTGGAACTGTATGTGATGGATAAGCTTTATGGGTGAATGTCAAAATAATAAGGGCACTAATCATCAGCAGTCACATGGTAGCATTCATCCTGGGATTTCAGAGTCTCTCATCTGAGCTTATTAGACCTGATAGTGTCCCTTTGAGTGAGGGATTATTACTCCCACTTTACAGATGAGGACACTGAGTAGAGGAGAAATTATGCAGGCTCCCCAAGGTCACTACATGGGGAAAGGAAAGTTGTCAGATAACCTCTCAGCCCAATCAGCTACTGCTGCCTCTTGATCATTGTTTTGCTTTAATAAGCCAATTTCCCTCATATGGAATAACATTCCCGCTACATGTTTATTGCCTATGTCAAGAATTACCAGCAAGTACTCTGACATGAATATAACTTCCCAAAAGCTTCAGACAAGAATTTTCCCAATCCAAAATGTAGCCAGCTTTTAATCAAAGAATGTAAATTCTGTTTACAGCAAAAGCAAGAACAACTGTCAAAGTAAAATCAGGATGGTCCCCAATATATCAAGAATCCCCAATATTGGATAACTTATTTTCTCTAAACAAAATACTTTTTTTTTTAATTTTTTTTACTTTTGTGTGTGCTTGACTCTGTGTGTGTGTGTGTGTGTGTGTGTGTGTGTGAGTGTGTGTGTGTGTGTGTGTGTGTGCTTGTCTCTCTCTTTCTCTGTGTGTGCATCTGTATGTATATGTACAGGTGCCTGAGGGGGCCAAAAGAGGGTGTCAGATGCCTAGGAGCTTGAGTTATAGTCAGCTATATAATGCCTGACATAGGCAGGTACTGAGAACCAAATTCCAGTCATCTACAGGAACATTAATTTCTATTAACTATTGAGCCGTCATTCCATCCCCTAGATTACTTCTTGCTTGGGAAAATTCTTGTCTGAAGCTTTTGGGAAGTTATATTCATGTCAGAGTACTTGCTGGTAATTCTTGACATAGGCAATAAACATGTAGCGGGAACGTTAGTCCATATGAGGGAAATTGGCTTATTAAAGCAAAACAAAACAAAAATGTAACTCATTAGTTTTATCTCAAAAATAAGGAAGTTAGTGTTTAAAAAATATGTAAATTCCCATCTTTATTCTTAATGAATCTGGGTAAGGAAATCAGAAATTTTGAAATGGGAAAAAAAGTGCCCAGCTAGAAATTTTTACAGCCCTTACTTTGGTCAGCATGTGATCACATTTCTGTTCTTTGTAGGATTAGAGAGTTAATGGAAAGGTGAAGGGCAGAGAGAGGAAACCTGAGACAGATGTGAAGAAAGGGAAATTTGTTTCAAGGCCCTGCTGTGACCTTTTCTCCATTTGCTTTCTTGTACTCTGGTTGCATGTGGATCCAAAACATATGGGGAGTTAGAAATAGGAAAATATTTTGTCATATTTTTAAAGAAATATTTTTGATTTTTTTTCTCTAAATGCCCACATCCTGACCTGTGACCAGAGGGTGTTTCTTGTATTGTCAGATTATGGAAGATTATGTGAAATTATATGTGAGTTTGCTAGTGTTACTTAAGCCTTGACAGATCCTCAAGGACAGGCAAGTTGGGGACATCATTCAATGGCCTAAATTTCCTTGATATCCTTAACCTTCCATGAATAATTCTTTAGTATGCCCTCTATTGGTCCAAAGAAAGCTGATTCTCCCACTGACTGTGCTCATTTCCTCTGTTCCCTTCTCCACTTCTCTCACCCTACAATCCAGTCCTCTAGTTTGTCCCTGAACTACCAAATGACCAATGAGAGCCCCAGAGTCTCCCTCTTTTCAATAAGAATATCCACTCCCTTCTGCTTTTCTCATCTTCTAAGACTATGACACAGAACAAGCACAAAGACAACCCAGATTGCACTGTAAATGGTAGCAGGCAATAAATTTTAAGTTTCTCAACATTGCTATTATTATGTCTTAAAGCTTCACTGAAGGAAGAAGACTTATTTTAATTACTCACAGTAAGATATCAGCAACAAAGAGTAAGTGCTTTACCCCTGCTAGGTAGCATTGGTTCCTTTTAATGAAAGCCTTTAATGCCTTAATCCAAAATTGGAAATGCTTGTGAAAATTCAAGGCACAGGAGTAAACATGGAGGGGAATTCATTTGAATAAGGAAACCTCTAAATTACCCTCTGTGAGTTCAGTTTTCAAATAAGGATCATCTTGTCCCATTTTTGCATATTGCACAGCATTTAAAGGTGAACTTCATGGAGTAAGTATAAAAGAGTAGTTGATCCCTTGGTCCCTAAGTAGTCAGGCCTGTCTCTGCTTCCAATACCAGATAGATTCTCCAAAATAACGGCCGTGTAAGCCTGTCAGCCTTATCTCCAAAGCTCCAACAAGCTTTCTGGTACATGTATCTTCTGTCTGGGAAAGTATGCTAGACTCTTCATTGGCTGCAGAGTAGTTTTGCTGAGCAGTACCAAATGTGTACAGAGCCATCCTTCTCCACCCAATAGGAAATGCTACTGGGCAAAAGGTCTTCCTTCACTCAGAAGTATTTTCGGTGTGTTTCAGAGGAAGCCCAATGCACATCTAAAACCCAAGTGCCAAAAAGCTAATAAAATGATAAGAAGATCTTGGCACAGATTTTTAGTCCTGTTGATGATGTGCTAAGTTATGCCAAATCATGCTCACAGAGAATATTAGGCTTTTCCTTTAAACAGGACCAAAGAATGAGATAAAGCAATAGGAATTAATAACATTATTAATAATAGGAAGGCTATATCAATCTCACCAATCAGCAAGTGGGTATAATATTGACCTTTCTTTCAAAGACAGCTACCATGATAATATTTACTGTCCTTAGTGTTTTATTCTGCAGTAATAATCACAAAGATATTCCATGATGCACTTATTTTTCCTATTTCCATTACACAAAAGGATAGCCACATTCTATAATTGAAAAACTTCAGGGTCAACACATAAGGAAAAATTGAGTGAAAACAAACACTAACCTATCTGAAAATAACTCACACAATGATAACGGTATTAGTTAATTTTCCTTTGTTGGGCTTAAACATAGTGACAAAGGCAATTTAGAGAAGAAAGGGGGTTATTTGTGGCTTATAATCAGAGAAAAAGTGGTATGACATAGGAGAGGTATCAGGTGGCAGAAAACTGGAGTAGCAGCTGAGAGCTACAAATAGGAAGCAGAGAGAGCATATTGGGAATAATTGGAGACTCTGAAACCTCCACCTTGTCTCTGATAGCATACTTCTTCCAGCAAGGCTATATCTGCTAATCCTTCTAAAATAGCCAGCAACTATTGACCAAATATTCAAATGTCCAAGACTTATGGGATACTTTCCCTTCAAACTATCACAGTGATCAATGCAGCATCTCCTATCCATCCATCCATCCATCCATCCATCCATCCAACCTCCTTCCTTCCTATCAATCTGTTCTCTTTGTTTTGTTTGTGTTTTTTGAAATAGGGTCTTCTATGTAGGCCTGTTTGGTCTGGCACTCACAAAATTCTGCCTACTTTAGGCTCCTAAGTGCTGGGATTAAAAGAGTGCATGACCAATCTCAGGCCAATCCATTTTTCATAAATGAATTTGGTGATCTTCTACAACCAGCATATATATTAAGGACAACTCTTTGATAGTACATCCACTATTCTCCGAAGAGGATGGGAATAGCAAAGATACTTGGATCCAATAACCATCCTATATTCTCATAGGTTTGTCAAAGTACAACAATAAAGTTTGTGTGTATCAATAAATTGAGACAAAATGATGTCTTTTACTCCAAGGTAAATGTGCTTAGAAGGCAATATCAATCCTATGTTAGTCATGATAAACTGGACAAAATAATTGACTTATGGAAAGGAAAGCTTTATTTTTAGCTCATAATTTTGAAGCTTCAAGTCCACTATGTGTGTGTTCTGTCTCTTATGTCTGTATCATAGCAGCAGATTTTGGGTAGAATGCATCCTGTACAAAAATCACTTCTCTCATGCACAGGGAGCGAAGAGAGTGAGGAGATGGCTGAGAGCTCATGACCCCTTAGCAAAATATGACTCTAGTGACTTAAAAACTCCTCACAAGACCCTAGCTTTCAAATGTTCCACTCTGCCAGTAGGACTACCATGGGGGCCAGGCCTTTAATATATGAGTCTAAGGGGCCTGGTCAACATTCAAACTTAAGCAGTATCATAACTCTTCACCTACTAGAACAATCTTAGAGTCTCTGTTTTCTTAATAACATGTTTCCCATATTAAGAAGAATGAAAGACCACAAAGTTTTATATAGAAGAGGAGAGAAACACTGCCCTGGAAGTCACCAATGTTCTATTCATCTATCTATCAATTACTGGCAGTTTTTTCTGGCCAACATGCATTCCCAGCCGTGTCTTCCTTTTGCCCTGTTGGACTAACGTTCCTTACATATAAAACAAACCAGAGCACATATGTCTACTATCTGCCGTTTTTTGGTTCAATATAAGTTATTTGAGCGTATAGAAAAAAAAACAACTATTTAATTACTAGGCATGAACTAAACTTTCTTTCACCTATACACAGCTGTGTTTTCTCATCATTGATATTCTTGGACTTTTGATGGATGTCTCTTCTGTAGAGATTTCCCCCATTGTATCATAAATACATGTTTATGCAACTTTCTGGTTTTGCAAAGGATTGTGATCTCCTTTGGGGGCAGGAATCATCATTTTTTGATCACTTTATCATCAGAACCTGGGACAGTGCTTAGAAATCAATAATTTTTGTTGTTGTTGTTGTTGTTGAAATGTAATTGTGAATCTTGAAAAGAAACTTTGCAATAGCTCATCTGCCTCTATCCCCGACACCATGAAAAACAAAATGCCACATAGGATGTAGTAAGGGTGTTAGAGAATGGAAGAATGGGGACTGAGGCAGAAGGAATGAAAATACAATTGAGAATACTGGCAAAGAGAAGGAAGATGACTTATTGATGCCAGAGGGGGCACAGGGAAGGCCTGGGGGAGTTAAGCCATATAAGATGGTCCAGAAGTTCAGTGCAGAGCACAGGGGTCACATCAAGCAGAACACGCATAATCACTTTTTGAAGCAGAAAATGAAAAGTGACTGTGAATTGAAAGTTCATAGATAGGATGATTGTGTATCCAATATTTGTGGGTGGTTTCTTTTCCTTTTAACCAGGGCCTTGCATTGCTGGGGCTTAGGGAGAATGAGAATTTGAGATTTGACAGCATGGCCTCAACTCTCCAGATGTCTGGGCCAAGGAAGACACAGCAGGGTGAATTGGTCAGGATGCTGTTGACAGTTTCAAACTTGTTTGACAAGTAGAACAAGACAGAATGATAGGCCCAGGTGCCAAATGGAGAATTGGGCCTCTGGTATTGTCTCTTGACTAATGTAACCAGGGAAAGAAAACATTCTATTAAGTCCATCACTGCAAATATCTAACCAAGGTTAAAACAAACAGCCACCTGGTCAGCATGAGCATGGTTCTAAGAAGGTCTTTCCCCCCCCCCTGCTGGTTAGCAAACTGCTTCACCTGATGAAAAGTAAAGGTTGGGCAACACTCTTAACAGTCTCCACCTGCTGATCCTCCATTGAATCTCACCTTCATTAAGCATAAATCAAGCCAGACCAAGATGGTATCTGCATAGATCTCTGTCCAGACTGAGTGCTAATTTGGAAGGTTACAAAACAGACAACCAACAAATAAGACCTGAAAACTGCTAGAGGACAAAGTGTTTATGATGCAGCAATACACCCCCCTATATAGGACCCAACCCCCCTATATAGGACCCAACCCCCCAGGCAAAGGTGATAAGTGAAGTTTGAAGTCAGGGAAGAGTAGTACTAGGAAAGATGAGAGGTGATCAAGGGTAGGATAGATTTATCTAATTCAGTATTTCCCTTGATGTTGTTTACAGAGATGGCTCTTCCTATGGTTCTGTCTCACTTGGCATGTGTGTGCCTTAAACCGCAGGAGTTAGAGGACTTAATAGGAGGAGAACTTTGAGGTCAGAGAGGGCTGCATAATGAGACACCAGCTGAAAAACATGAATATTTTGCCATGATGTCCTTTCTTAGTACCTAAATTTCACAAAATCTATTCTGCTTTTGAAATTTATTTTTGGCTGGGAATTGTCAATCTCCTTTTCTTGTAATCTTTATTTATTCTTGAGAATTTCATACATATATGCAATGAGATATGATCATATTCACCCCCACTTCCCCATCTATCCTCCTATCGTACCAACACATCTCTCTCTCTCTCTCAATTTCACATCATCTGTGTTGTGTGTTTGAGAATTTCATACATGAGTACTATATTAATATCATTTCTACTCATTCTTCTTCCCCTTTTAACTTTTTCTATCCCCTGTCCACTTCTTCAAATCAATAACCTCACTTTTTAAAATTATTTTTGATAATCATACACACATGCATACATGAATAAAAACTATCAAGGCCTTTTAACATTGCTTATACATACATACATACATACATACATACATACATACATACATACGTGTGTGTGTGTGTGTGTGTGTGTGTGTGTGTGTGTGTAAGCCAGGCATCTTTGGATTAAATAATTAATTTGGGGCTCATACTGAAAAACACTGATTGTCAATCTCTCAGCAGCTGTTATGCATTCATCTCTTAATCTGGGGATTAATCTAAGTCCTTACAGAGTTCTCCCATCATATTGGTAGGTCTTATTTGTGTGAGTATAGTGTTGAGAGATTATGTGATTCAGCTTCCCTGTCATATAATAGAAGACACTGTCTTGCATCAAATATCCTGATCTTCTGGCTCGTAATTTTTTCTGCCCCCTCCTCTGTGGTACCCCCTGATCCATTGGTGTAGGGGTTTTATTGTATTTGCACAAGGTTATTTTGGCTAACCAATGGTCAATTGTTTTCTGCATTTTGACTCGTTATGCCTTTTTGTAATGGTCTTTATTGCAAAAGGAACTTCCTTGATGAGGGTTGAGAACTATACTTACCTATGATTGTAAGGAGAAATATTTAGAAATGCAGTTAGAAATTATACTAGTTTAGTAAGATGATAGTAGTACGCTCTCCTTTAGGGTCTATGACATCACCAGTGATAGTGGGATAAGTTTATGGGGCTATGTCTGAATCTCCTCCTATTGGGTGAGCCTTTGGTCCAATTGGCTGGCTCTCAGTTACCACCAAAATATAAGGGCTACTATTGCATACTTGTGGGTATGGTATCATGGTGGTCATTGTGATGATTCTTAGGCTTTGTATCTGGGTAGGACCATTTGGTTCCTTTTCTCTCTTGACAACTTCCACAGCATCTTTGTATACTTTGAGAGTAACCAGGGAGAAGAATTCCAAGTCCATTCCAGTTCAAGTCCTTCAAGTTCTGTGTCTGAAGTGGGTGGTATTACCAGTAATAGCATCTTACCTTAAAGTTATGGAAGGCAACCAAAAGCAAAAAGATGCTCATATTGTTTTGGAAGTTCCTTGGACTCCACTAACCAACATCTCCAAAAGAAAATCCCCATTTCTGAGGATTTTGTTAGATGACTCTTATGTGTAGCAAATCACCTAAGACCTAACTCTCACAGTATCTGAAGGCCCTATCCAATCTTCCAAGGAAGGAAATGCTATAAGTAATCCAACCTAGTTATAAGGCCTACAAACAAAAACAATCACCAGCACAGAAATATATCTTCAAAGGGTCAACACTGGCACTTACATATTAGTCTTAATCTTCAGTTCTCTACTTGGACTTAAGGCCTACTCAATTGGAAGGGGTTCATTCTGGGTATAATAAACCTAGCCAACTAACTGTGGCTGTTAAGGCCACAGGACCTAGAGATGAACCTGTTACTGTTAGTTTCCTAAATGAGCATGCTTCCTAATTGCATTTTGAAGATTTATTATTCTATCCACAACTAAATGTAGCTCACCCCTTAACAAAGAAGCTTCTTTGTGTAGCAGAGACCATTGCAAAAATCGCAAAGTGGCCAAAACCAGAGAACAATTGACCATGTGATATCCAACATCAATTGATGCATCTATAATATCATCCCTACACTTAAAGCTCAGAGAATATCATGGAAGAGGTGAAAAAAAGATTGTAAGAGTCATAAGACCAGGGCATCTGCTATAAGATCATTTTATCTATATACGACAACAAAGCTGCACCAATAAAATTCTCAGCAATATGGTCACCTAAGTAAGACCTGAATGATGGCAATACCAGTTGACATCCTCATGTGGATGAGGAAAACCTCACAGCGTCCCATCACTATGTAAAAACCTATAGACAATTATTGATTTGTGATAGAGACTCAGACTTTTCTAGGCATAAGTCATTTATAGGTTATCTAGTTCCAAGCAGTCACCCTTAAACAGATATACACAGAAGCAATAACAAATGGATTCATCAGGTTCTAGATCTAAGTCTCTTTTGGGGGCCATTATCACCTCAAGTCACATAACTTTTTTAAAACACACACACACACACACACACACACACACAACCTATGCAATATTAAGTAAGCACAAAATATGCTTCCCTATGATATGATCTTTACAAACATCCTAAATATTTGTCTTTCCTCCCTTCCTCTCCCTCTGTGTTACTCTCTCTCCTCTTCTCCAGTTAAAATCCTCCATTTTACCTATTTTCCCCTTCATAACACTTGTGTCCTAGTACCCACTTTTCTATACCCTTTTCTCCCTGTGATTGTCTTTTGGTTTTGTTACATCAAGTTCTATACTCACTTCTAAAGTTTGCAGTCATACCTGTCAGAACAGGACAAACCTCACAACCTCATTTTCCTTTAGATTTTAGAAACTGGGCAGCTTAAACCTATCTGTGAGTCATCCAACAGGGGCTGTCTAGGTATTTTCTGATCTCTTTCATAAGATCTAACAGAAGCTTCAAGTACTTCTTAATCTTCTTCAATTTGTTTCAAACAACCATTCTAGGTTCAGAATTCCCCTTTTGATACAGCTGGCTCTGTGGGTTGTCTTGTTCTAAAGTCCAAGTTTGTAGTTGCCCATGTTCCTTTTTACCTTGATTAAATGGAGAGATTACTAGGATATTAGTAGATCACACCTCTGGCTGTCTGCTAGAGTGCTTTCAGAGACTTAGAAGTAAGTAGGAAGACTTGCCCTACACATGACAGGACCAGGGAAAATGAGAAAGGGGGAAGCATGCTAGCATAGGCATAGCTCTTCTTCCTGCCCTCTACAAGGTGGACAACTCCTTCTAACACACACTTCTTTAACTATGGTGTTCAGTCCCTGCCAAAAACTGTAATTTTTGAAACTTGTGAGCCAAAACGTGCCCATCTACCTTGACATGTTTTCATTACAGTGACACAAAGTCACTAACATATGAACTTTCACTTTTTTTCTTTGCTAGCATATTTCCAACTTCGAAGTCTGATTGTTATTGTCATTTGAAATTGTTAATTTTACAGTGTCTAAGCCTTTAGTCTATTCTTCCATTTGTTTAACCAAATTTAATAGTATAATCACCTTTTCAGGTTTAATTTGGGAAGAAAAATATGCAGCCCAACAGGATCTTGATGTGTCCTGCTATTTAACCATTCACTGTGTGCTAGATGTGGATGTGCGGTGGGGAAGGGGGATGATGTAATGATTGGCTTGTCCTTCCATGATCCACTCTGAGATAGAGACTTAACTCCAAACCAGCAACTCGAATTTGTTAGCATGAACATGAGCTCCCATGCCTTTTGTCCTCTGTCACATTGCCTTCAATGTTCAAGTAATCCTCTGCCTCCATCCTCAGCCCTGTCAGCTATTGGAACAGTCAGTCACATCACCCCTATGCCCCCTTTACAGTGCATTTGCACTTTTACAGTTACTCTATTCACATGGCTACAAATTCTGGTCCTCCTGTAGAGCAAAGGATGGGAGCATTCAGCACCTCTAAAACAAGAAAGACCATCCTACACTTGGTAGCATGAACAAATTAGCTGTTTTTCTAAGCCTGTTGTAGGAACTAGAACATCCTGACCATAGAAGATGTGGCCATCTTTCTTTGAAGAGTAACTATGTCTGCATCTGTCTGTGTTAGTCTCCACTGACATGGCTTATGCTGATACAATCTGTTTCTGTAATAGCTCTTGCTAAAATGGGGGGTGAGGTTCTTAGCTCCCAATTATACTACATTTATTAATGGATGCTTAGCCCCATACTTAGACTGTCTTCAGATGTGCCTTTTTCATCATTCTACATAGGAAATGGCTGTGAGATTGTCTTGATAATGCCTTCTTCAAAGCATTTCTTTTTTTTTAACCTTTTACTAAAAGCAATCAGAAAAATCCAGCCCCCTTTTCAGCAGATTACTTAGACATCTTATAAGAACATCCAACTTTATTGTTTATGTTTTGTACGTTCTACAATGAACACAATCTTTCTTCCCTCTTTTTGTTCAGTTTAGCTCCTCCATGAATTGGATGGAGTCCATTCACCCTGCAGAGGGTCATCTGATTTATTTTCTTAACCAATTTAAGCAATGATGTTTCCTAGAAGAACCCTTATAAACATAGCTTCAGATAGATAGCAATTAGCTAGATCCTGAACATTGCATGACATGAACTCGTTGTCATATAAACTCAAGCATCTATTCTTGTAATCTCAAAGTCTATTTTATTTCTCTTAGCTTCAGAGCCTTTCCCTGCCAGAGCAAAGGAGGGTGGATAAAGCTTTCTCAAAGGAACTTCCTTCATATTATACTAATGCTTCCATATTATGCTAACATTGTTCTGCTTGTTATATTAGAAACACTATGTTCAGACATCTCAGCTATTTTTTTTTGCCATGTGTATGTAGATATATACATGTAAATCCTTGGAAAAGATAAGCAGAGGAGAAAAGCATGCAACTTAAGAAAGCACTTCGAGATCATTCTCCATTCAGCCTTTGTGATTTTCATGACACAATATCTAGGAAAACACAGAAAGAGACAAGAGTGCATAATAAACCAAGAAAGTAAGATTGACAACTAATCTACTGCCAAAATCTTAGAGGAATTTCCTCTAATTACAATATTCATAGAGTGGAAAAGAGAAACACAATTGTCAGCTGACATTAGCACATAACTTGTCACTTGCAGGAGATCAAAACTGCCAATGTGAAGGACAGAGCAAAACTCCACATTTTTTATGCTTTGGATTGAAAATTCAAAACCCGTGACAGGTAGCAGGCATGGGATGGCTGTTGAGTCATAGTTGTGCTAGATAGGAAGGACATGAGCCCTGAGCCCCTATTCTACAATATCTGTGTGCATTTTATATGTATGTGTGTACCTGTGTATCTTTGAAAATATGCATTAGAAATGAAAAAGATCACATACATGAATCCATGTGTATTCATGTATGCATTTTACCCCAGACTCCCCAATTTCAAATGATCCTTCTAAATACACTAAGGGGTAATAATTTTGGGGAATGGTTTAGGCCTGAGGGCAGTGAAGTTTTATGATTACATATTTATATTTTGGAGTAAAACCTCAATAATAATTGGCAATATTGATTCAGAAAAGAAAAACAACTTACTACTTTAGATCATCCACAGATACATTTTTCAGGTCATAATTATAGCAAACGTTTACTATAAATATTGAAAATGAAGAAGTTGCTAGCAGTCATGTTGCTTGAATTCTAAATTTTCTCCTACATTTTACAAGCTGTACGACCCTGAATGATTAACTTTGTATAGAACTCTGTCAATAACTTCACCTGCAATATGAAATAAATATAGTCAAGCAAGGTGTGGGGGACACATACCTGCAGTCCTAATGGAACTTGAAACAAGATTATGACTTAGAGTCTGAGACTAACTACATAGCTAGACCTAGCTCAGACATACTTTTAAAATTAGGGAAGTTCTGTATGTTGATGTTTTAAAGGCACTTCAGTATGCCATATGTTTGATATTAATATCAAATTTACATCTTTGATTGGGAACTAAAAAGCAATTAAGGTTTAGAAACCAAACAGTTACAAAGAAAAACAAATTGGAACTGTTTTCTGCTTTGTAATCTCAATAAAAATATAAAGAGATGAAAGATGAGATTATATGAAAATAAGTTGAGATAAGAAGGGGGGCTAAAAGGAAGGTAGAAGCAAAGTAGAGTGGCATGATAAAGATTGGAAGGAGATTAAAATTGCAATAAAAGAAAAGAAATCTGCATCAAAAGCAATAAAGGGCAACATTAAAGCTGTAGAATTAATGATGATGAGTTTAAACTCCAGAATCCGCAGAAGGAATGCAGAAACAAGTAAATCTCACAGACACACATATTGATGATAAGGATGAAGGGCTACAAGAAAAACAGGTCAGATATGAGTATACTTGGCTTTTACAAAGGCACACAGTTACAAGGAAAGTGATTAGTAAATATAGGTTTGGGAAGGCATACTGTATGCATGCAATGAGGCAGGGTTTGCAATAAAAGGGATTGTTAATGAGATATGTATGTGACTGGCATTTGAATTTTCAGTGTGTTTGTGATCAGTACTCCTACTCACTAGACAAATGTGAAGGAAAATTTGAAAAATTCAGGAGTTTTAAATTTGCTCACAATTGCACAGGAATAGTACTAACTGTACTATTAATTAAATACTGTGTACCATTTAAGACTGAACATGAATACTAATGAGATAATGCAAACATAGGAAATATTAATGAAATTTAATAAGGAAAATAAGGAATGGCCAATCCAGAATTTTACTTATATATTTTCTGCTCAAAAATAAGATTTAGGGCTGGTAATAAACCTTAGTGCCAGCATGCACAGTTATCACATGCAAGATGCTGGGTTTGATACAAAACAAACAAGCCAGAAACACAGGTATCAGCACTTAGATGCAGAGACATCTAGGAGCAAAACACACAAAGCATTTTAAAACTTCAAACAATTTTATAAATTTGTGAAAAATGAAAAAATGTGCATCACATCAATTCTTAAGAACTCAGAAACAAACCCTGCTGCCATTTTGGTAAACATTCTTGAAGACATCTTTCTATGCAAAATGAAGTCAATACAAGTAGGATGATATGAATTGATCAAAGGTAAATATAGAAACAAATATATATATATATATATATATGCATATAGTGAGTCTTTTTTGTTTTATATTTATTTATTTATTATTTTTTCTTATTTTACATATTGATCCCAGTTCCCTTTCCCTCCCATGCCCCCCAAATTCCCCCTCCCATTCCATTACCCTCCACACACTCCACAGGGAGGGTATGCCTTCCAGAAGGGATCATCAAAATCTGTCATTTGGAGTAGGATTTAAGCCTTCCCTCCTGCCTCTAGGCTAAGGGAGTATCCCTCCATGGGGAATGAACATGGATCTCAGTTAGAAGGTCTGTGCAGTCTATAATGAATCTTATAATAAACAATCTCTTTAAAAATCAATGCTATATTAACAACTTTTAAAACTTAAAGTTTTTTAATGTGTATATATAAACATTTTTATTATATTTAAATTAGAAGCAATCTTATCTCTCCCCCAATCCTCCCATACACCCCCAAACCACTCCCCATTTCATCCTCCATCCACTAACCAGGGAGGGTGAGGCTTTCATTGAGGAATCATCAAAATCTGTTAAGTCATTTGGGGTAGAGCTGTGTCTCTAAGCTAAGGGAGCATCCCTTCAATGGGCTCCTAAGTCCATTCATGCACTAGGGATGGTTCCACTGCCAGAGGCCCCATAGACTGCCCAGGACTCCTGAGACCCACATTCAGGGGGCCTGATGTGGTCCTATGTTGGTTCATCAGTTGTCAGACTGGGGTCCATGAGTTCCCACTTGCTCAGGTGAGGTATTTCTGTGAGTTTTCCCAGCATGGTCTTTGCACCTTTGCTCTTCACTTCTCCCTCTCTACAACTAGATCCCAGGAATTTGGCTCAGTGCTTAGCTATGGATCTCTGCTTCTGCTTCCATCAGCTACTGGATGAAGGCTGTAGGATGGCATTTATGGTAGTCATTATTTTTCTTATTAGGGAAGGGCATTTAAGGCAGCCTCTCCACTATTGCTTAGATTACTAGTTGGGTTCATCCTTGTAGGTCTCCAGACATTTCCCTAGTGCCAGATTTCTCTTTAAACCTATAATGGCTCCCTCTATTGATGTGTCTCTTTTCTTTCTCTCTTCTGTTCATCTCCCCATTCAATCTTCCTGGTCCCTCATGTTCTGCCCCCCACTCTTCTTTTCTCTTCCTCTTTCTCCATCCTCAATTCCTTCTCCTCCCATGCTCCCAATTTGTCCAGGGGCTTTTGTGCCTTTCCATGCCAAACAATCTATATCTGTTTGATCACATTTACAACATTAAATTATTATGTAGGTCTTGATTCATTTATTCATAGCCTAGTAATGGAGAGATATTTATTTGGTAGAGGTCTCAAACTCAGTTTTCTCATATTTGTACCTTGAATAAATAATTCTGCCCTTGGGTTAATTGATCTGTAAAATAGATAAGCTGAGGACAAATGGCAAAACATAGAAAAGTGTTGAGAACATTATGAGAGTTACATAAATACCTAACACTTTGTTTATATTTAGATTGTACTTTATCTTTTTAGCAAAAAAAAATGTGACTATCTGAAGAGAATGAGTATTTATTTCATAGATTTTGGCTTTTTTATTTCTCAATAGTGTGAAAATGAAGGATTGAAAAATGTCATCTTTAAGAGCAAAAATTTAGTGTTTCGTGACTAACTTCTTGAGTTCTTTGTATATTTTGGTGATCAGTCCTCTGTCAAATGTGGGGTTGGTGAAGATCTTTCCCCATTCTGTGGGCTGCCATGTTGTCTTGTTGACTTGTCCTTTGCCTTACAGAAGCTTCTCAGTTTCTGGAGGTCCCATTTATTAATTGCTGATCTCAGTGTCTATGCTACTGGTGTTATGTTCAGGAAGCAGTCTCCTTTAACAATTTGTTCAAGGATACATCCCACTTTCTCTTCTAGGAGGTTCAGTGTGGCTGGATTTATGTTGAGGTCTTTGATCCATTTGGACTTAAATTTTGAGCATTGTGATAGAAATGGATATATCTGCAGTCTTCAATACACCAGCATCCAGTGGTGCCAGCACCATTTGTTTAAGATGCTTTCCTTCTTCCATTGTAAAATAAAAAGAGCTAAAATTTAAAACTCAGAAATAAAATATATTGTAATTTAAGAAAAGCAGCAGTGATCTTGAGAAAGATGCCATATGATAGGGTTCAAGCAGAGGTTTTTGGTTTTTGTTTGTTTGTTTTGAGAAAGCGGTCATAAAAAGGGGTAAGGGGAGGGAGGAGACCAGCCTCTGGGGACAAGAGCAGCAAGAGATAGGAAAGAGGGGCAGAGAATTGGAGGGAAGGAGAGAGTGGGGAGAGGCAGAGAGGCAGATAGGAACAGACAGACAGGGGGAAGAGAGGGAGAGAGAGAGAAAGAGAGAAGGGAAAGAGAGAGAGGTGGGCAGGACCCTATAAAAAGAGAACATGTACAGGTGATGTTTTCAGTGGCTGCAGCTGAGGGTGTGTCCTGTCAGAACTCCTAGGACAGGCCAGTACAGATGCCTGAATACTTACAAAATATCCAAGACTTGGGAAAAAGATATCACACAAACAAGAAGGAAGCAGTAACAATATCATGTATATTTAAGACATGACTTAGCAGTGTCACAGGGGCATGTTACACTATCAGTAAATACTGGGAGTGTAGCTCTGTGGCAGAGGACTAGGATATGACAGCAAGAACATCTGAAACAGCAGAAACCAAATGCTAAATAAAATGCTGTAAGCTTCTCTCTGAAATGCACAGAGGTACTCATTTTTTGCATAGCCTTAATATTTTATTCCGTCACTATTCTTTCTCCACACTGGAATCATTGAAGTAAAGAATCAAATCATCAATTTTTCTCCTTTTTTAAAAAAAATAAAAATAGTTTTGTTCGTACACTACATTTTTATCATGGCTTCCCCTCCCCCAGCTCCTCCCAGATTCTCCCCATCTCACCGCTCCCCCAAATCCACACCTATTCTTGCTCTCTCGTTAGAAAATAGACAACTAGAGATAAATAACCAAACCAGGATGGAACAAAGCAAATAAACAGAAAACAAAAAAAAAATAGAAAAAAGAATACAAGAAACATAAAAATAAAAACAGACAGACACACACACACACACATGCATACACACAGAATTCGCATCAAAACACAAAATTGGAAACCATAATATAGAATAAAAGACTAATGAGTTTTGAAAAATGCATAGAAAAATCATTATGAGACAAAAATTCCTCCAAAAGCACCATTTACTTTGGTTTTGGTAGATCACTGTTAGAAATGGGGCCTGTTGTGAAGTATGATGTGTATACCGCCTGAGATGTCGTTCAAGAAAATTAGTTTCTCTTTGTGAGTGATTGTTACTTGTAGACGGTTTCTGAGTTAGGAATGAGAGCTGTGTCTACTTTCCTTCCCAGCACTGTGACCCCCATCTCCCCATCTGACTTAGAGCTGTGTGGACTTTGTTCAAGCTGCCACCATCTATGTGAGTCCATATGCACAATGTGCAGTTTCAGGTCTCTGCGTTTGTTACCATCTACTGTATGAGGAAGTTTATCTGATGATGGCCAAGCAAGGCACTCATCTATGAGTGTAGCAGAGTGCCATTAGGATTAATTTTACTGTTATATTTCTTCAGTAGAACGTAGAAATTTGTTTTCCTCTAGATCCATTGCCTGTCCAGTTTCATGTTCCTGAACACCAGAACAATGCCAGGCATGGATTCTGTCTCACAGGATGAGGCTTAAATCTGGTCAGGTAGTGATTGGTTGTTCCCACATTTGTGTCACAATTGCACAATGTAGCATGCAGTTTACTATTGTAAATCAAAGGGTCTATAGCTAGGTTAGAACTTACCTTTCTTCTCTGGTAGTGTTCAGAGTACCCTGGGCACTAGTCAGTAGGAGTAAAGGCTCTAGACAGGCACCAGCTTTTGGAGACTTCTCTATATTCACTAAATTAAATAGATGTTTTTTTTCAGCAATAGGGCCTTCCCTTCACTTTGTGAATTGGTAACAGCCTAGGTTTTTGGGAGACAGGCTTACTGGGCATGTTTGGCCAACAACTCAATTAGATGTAACACGTTTCTGGCACTGAAGTTTTCCTTTAGTAGAGATGTCTAGTTATAGCTTTGTTTCACCTTTTATTTGGTGAGTCTATTATTGAATCTCTTTATTTTTATTCGCAGATTTTTAGCTGATTGCTTATATTTATTTTATTAGCATGGCCCTTTTGTTTTAAATATATATCTCACGTATTTTCATGTTTGACACAATAAACTGAAGACAAACCACCCCATAGGATCTTATTAGTAGAAATATGCAGGTTTTTCAGTGGTAAAATAAGTTAATACACCTATAGTGGAAAGCAAAATAAATCTGTCATATAACAGAGCTATCTCACTTCCAGGTGCACATTCTTGTGAAGATGAAAATGAAATCATCACACAAAAGAGATACCTGCTTCCTACATTTATTTCAGCACTATTCCCAGTAGCTAAGCTAAGAACTCAAGCACAATAATAATCAGCAGATGAATGGATAAAGGTAGTTTTTTATACACCAAGAAATATTATTCCACTGAAAATAAAAATTAAATCCTGTAATTTCCAGGAAACTGAATGGAACCCAATGCTATTGTGTTAAGTGAACTAAGCCAGACATGAACAGATAAATTCAACATATCCTGCTTTATGTGTGGGTTCTTCACGAAAGATGTCCCACATGACTGTCAGAGGTAATGTGGGTGAAGAGATGCTACATTTGATTCAATCAGATTATAGGCCATGATAAAATGTGACACTAAACCCCAAATAACACATATAATTTGTACCTATTAGTCACATCTAAAAAAAATGTGTTTAAAGCTTGACATGTGTTTAATCTATTTAAATATACTAAAGGAGGGTTAAACATATTGACACCAACACACTTGGTAAATTTTGAAAGATTTGGTTTGTCTTTATGTGAATTTACAGAGGATAAGCAGGGGTAGTAGGAGTGAATATGAGCAAAGTACAAAGATGCATATATATGAAAATGCCATCGTGAAGCCCATTGATTTACATGCCAACTTAAAACAAAAAGCAACAGGGGAAAAGAGAAAGCTTGCCAATTTGAAGTAATTAATATACTTTAAATAAAACGTTTCATTTGATGGGACATTGAATCCTTTGAATTCTTCTGGGTTAAGCAAAAAGACAGTCTTCAGGGGTTGATATTATGCTACAGCTGATATAGAAACCTTTGTAGATTGCTTGCTATGAAATATAAAATAAGTTGACACAGATACCCTGGGATTCACACATTTCCTGGTTTCCCATTTTGATGTGTGTCATTTGTTTTAAACTCGACAGCATTTACATTGTGCTCTATGATTCCACTTCCCAGGCAAACCCACTTGTACATTTAATTATCCCATGTATGCTACTCCCTCTTTGGTGAATGCCATGATTTTCATCCAACTATCATCGCATCTGGGGTCTGGGTCAGTTGCTTTTCTCTGCTGTCATTGAAGCACCAGATGAGCAGCTTAAAGAGGAACACTTTATCTTGGCTCATAGCTTCAGAGGAGTCAGTACAACGTCATGTGGCTTCATTTTTCTGACCACGCAGCATAGGGAGAAGACACCACATGGGTGAGAACAAGTGACTGAGGGCTCCTTAATGCACAGTAGACAGGAAGAAGAAGGAAAGACAAAAGACAGGTATGGTGACATCTTGCTTGTCCAAACATATATACAGACAGACATTCCCACCAGGGAGGGAGGGATAGTATGTCCTCCAAGAACCCACTCTCATTAGCCTATTTCTGCTAACCAGCCCCAGTCCTAGAATTTCTAAAACTTCCTAAAATCGCCACTGGCTGGGGATTAAAATATTGATCAGATGAAGCTGTAGGCACCATTTTATATGTAAACCATAACTTAATTTAAAATATATAGATTCATTTTTTTTCCTTTCTCCTCTGGACTATCTTATAATGCAACATCTGCTAACCCAAAGGAAGTGTGTTGAATATCTCTGTCTCTCTATAGTTAAGGCAAAAGTTAATAGTGAGATGATGGGTAATCAGACTCTTATATTCTATGCTAGATCTATGTGACAAATGGAAACCCTTCATCCTAAACTAGAATTTTGGCCATGGGGGAAAAAAGCACCTCATATTGCAAAGTGCAGCACCTCTAAATCATTCATTCTAAACAATCCTGGAATTGACATCATCAACACATATCCAAAATAAACTCTAGGAGAAATTTCTTTCTTGAGCTTGCTTGGTTTTGTGCATGGCACTGGTCTGGAACCTAGAAACACAATATTAAATAGGCCAACCAGGATCCTGACTCTTAGTCACTGAAGAAATGGCAACAATTCCAAAAGAATGATGCAGAACTCAAGAACACACATAAATTAAATTAATAAAAGCCTCTACTGTACATTCATACTTCTGATTAACAAACAATAAAGGCCCCATTTAAAGTAAAGTTCCACCTTTATCTACCACATTGAAATAAAAGATAATAAAGTGATTTTTTTTCATATGAGGAAAGAAGCAACCTACATAGTAAAGAGAGAGAGAGAGAGAGAGAGAGAGAGAGAGAGAGAGAGAGAGAGAGAGATTCAGATGAGTGATGGTCCTCTCATACAATGGAAGATTATGCAGTCTTTGCTTCTCATGGAATGTGAGATTAAGCATCACGGGATCCTACCCTCTGGGCATATCAAAAGTAGCATTATGTATTGGATATCATTTCAGCACATCTAAGACTGAAACAAGAAATAGATCTTCTCAGCTACCATGAATCACCTGATCCTATTTGTGAGGCTCTTAAACATTAAATGGCTCTTTGAAAATAGGCTTTTTATACCTTAAGTACAGCTCAAATCAGAAACATATATATTTTGAAGCTATTTGAATCACAAAATGATTGAGTTTTTGTCAGTTTAAGAGGGATTATCAACTCTGCATATCATATCTTAGAAATGCCGGTAGGCTTTCCCTTTCACAGGATTTTGGCTGGGAGAAACACACTGTGTTGTCTAACACAGTTCAGTTTTGACCATGCATTACCTTGTAAATTTCTTCATTCCCTTTATATATTTTAGTTACCTATAAATAGGGATTATGAAAAGTAGTTGTAATGTATTGAATGTGTTCAGAATCATAAAATAGACAGATGTCTTTTTCTCACATGGTCGGGATTGTAATTTCCACTTCTCCTAACTTTCTTTGCCTTATACACTAAAAGGCATCACATCAGTGAGAAAGCAAATGCTGAAGAATGAAGACAGCTTTGTAGAATGGGAGTATGGCTCTTTAAGTTTCGCAGAGAATAAAAGACCTCATTCCAGTCCCTGTAACCACAAAGGTCACATGTTACCCAAGATGGAGTTCAAGCTAGTTCACAGAGTCATCTGGGAATAAAAAAGTCTCTAGCAATAAGAGGAGTACCATGCAAATATAAAGAGGCAGAAACATTTTTCACCTCTGACCATCTGGCTGACTAAGATCACAGTAAAGTTAGATACGATATAAAAACCCAACCTGTCAAATAGTCTGAAACTGATTTAAGGATGGAACTAAGGCCACTGGTAACATAAAATAAAAACATATTTGGTAATATTTTAATTCATCTGTAAACAGTGTGTTCTCTGATAACAGAAATGATTTGAGAAATAATGAGATTTTATAACAAATTGAAATGAATACTTTTTAAATACCCATTCTTATTTTTCAAGGTGTTTATGTGTAGTGTTTGTGTGTTGAAGGGATGCATATGAGTGCAACTCCAGAAAAGGAATCTGGGTCTCCTGGAGCTGGTATTAGAGGAGTTGGGAGCTTCCCAAGGAGGATGTGGGTGCTGGAAATCAATCTTCCGTCCTTTGCAAAAGCGGTATGCCTTCTTAACTTCCAAATTATCTCTCTAGCTCCATGATTTTTTTTTAAATATCAACAATTACTTTAACCCATTTAAGCAGTGATAGCAAACATGATAAACTAGGCAGATCGCAAGGAAAAGACAAATTTTTTTCTGGCACTCCTGAAGCTGTGGAGTTCAAGACTAGGGCACTAGCAGATTGGAGTCAACATCTTGGGGCATAGGTGTTATTTTCTTACAAGGTTCCTATGTGGTCCAAAGGCAAAGCAGTTCCCTGGGACTTTTTTTATGACCGCAGAAACGTCACCTAAGAAGTCTTTGCTCTCATCATCTATGAACTCACAAAGTCCCACCTCAGTCACAGTGTTGCTTATCTTTAAGCATATGAATTTGGGGGCTACACTAACATCCAGCCCATAGCACAGGATTTTAGAAGTAAATTACAAGTAAACAATAGTAGAGTGGGAGGCAGAGTGACCTGAGCCATCAAGATATGAATTTACATATCTGAAGCTCCTTGTCAGGATCAAGAAGAGTTTACCAGGAATGGTGGAACAGGACAATAATCCAGCACCTGTGTGTATTGGGGGGTGGGAGAAGGGGAACATTTGGGTTTAAGGTATGAGAATCCTCAGTTTGTAAATTATATAGACTACATAGCCAGATCCTGTTCAAAAGAACAATAAAAGCAATCACCAACACAACAACAATACAACAAAAGCAGAAGCACAGTGTGTAAGAATAAAGTAGTGGAGTCTCCTATGCCAACATTTATTCTGAGCTGAGAGGCATTTATTGCCCTGAAAACTACTTAAGAGCTTCTGACCCAGCACTCAGCATAGTGCCATGTATGCGATTGAGAGCTGATGAATGTTGCTTCTGTCCTCTGTCATTTGACACTTGCCCTGTTCGGTGGCATTTAAAAGGCCATGAACTAGTGATTAGACCCTCTCGTCATGTTTGTCAAATTGTCTTGACTAGAGAGCCCAACTCCTACATCTTCCCCTGGCCCTGCCCGCAAGACCCTTGACAGTGCAGTGGAATGTCAAGTGTGGCTAGACACTTTCGAAAATTTCACACTTTTCTAAACTTTCAGCTGAATGGGCAATTCTCTACTGCAATCTTAGACAATTTACTCTGAAAATTCTGGAAGAAATACAAGGCTACCAGAATGCTTCTATGCAAAGAACATGGAAGTCCATTTTATTTGCAATTTACCAGTAATACAATCAAACTGGCTCAGTGATAACTACCAAGAGAGAGGCTTCTCCAAGCTGAGACTCTAATTGTACAAAACAAGCACAGAGAGGCACTTTCTGCTGGAATCTAGAAAGCTAGCAATCCAGATTTAGTGGAACACATGAGTATTTCCAGCACACAAGGAATTAAAATGCCATGGCCTCACTCAAACGGAGTACAGAATGGCTTGAGTAAGTGGAACACACCACTCAAAACATGCCTCTGGCCCTTATGATCCTTTCTCCTCTCCTGAAGTATTCCCTGAACTCAGCCAAATGTTTGGCTATGGGTCTACAACTGTAGGAGTCAAGGGTTTAGGGACACCACAAGAAAACTCACAGGATCAACAAGCCTGGGCTCATAAGGGCTCACAGAGACTGTACTGACAGTAAGGGAGCCCGCATGGGACTGACCTAGGCACTCTACATATATGTTGCAGTTGTAAAGCTTGGTCCTCTTGTGGGATTCATAACAGAGCAAACAGGGGCTCTCTTTGACACTTTTGCTGGCTTTTGGAACCATATGCCCACATCTCGTTGATACTAATGGGACACCTACCCTTTCTTAAATAGAAAAGGAGGGGGAGTGGGTTGGGGGTAGGAGCAGAGACAGTGGGTTTGCCAAAGGTATTTGGAAGAGAGGAGGGAGGGAAAATTGCAGCCAGGATATAAAATAAATATATAAATGTGTTTTAAAATATGAAGTGAAGTCACTTAAAAGTTCAAGAATACAGTGGGCATGGAGGGAAGAGAGTATGATCAGTGGGTGTTTCTAATGTGACAATAACAAAAGTCACTGAAATAAAAATTAATGAAAAAGGAATCATCATCCATTAAATTATTATGTGCCAAATTAATGCAAATTATGGAATTCACTTATTCTTTCAACGATTATTTTCAAACACCTAACACATTGTTATATACCAGGGATGTCAAGGTAAAAATGGAAACAATTTCTGTGGCTTTAGATAGCTTAAAGCATGAGAGATACAAATAAAATAATCAACATGAAATCTACTAGGCATAACTTGCTGTGAAAGCAAATAAAGCAAGAATAAGGTCTGAAGACTGTGAGAAACAATTTTATAATTTTACATCAATATGCAGAAATTGGATTGATTCAATGCAAAGCCATTATGAATGTGGCAAGCCCCATTTCAAGCTGAAGACATTGTTACATGATTACGGTGACATTTGAATTCAAGTGACTTTAAAACACAGACTCTTGAGCACAGACTCTGTAGTATCAACAGTTAAAAGACAGTAAGACTGAAACATATTTAGTAGCCTTCATGGAGCAAAAATTATGTTTTGTTGAAATTATTCTATGTTAGCTGTAGAGTAACAGAAGTTAAGTAATTTCATTAGTGTATTCTTACAAAATGTTAAGCTTTTGACAATAAATGAAAATAAACAAGATTTACCTACAAAAATAGTTTAAAATCTTTGCAATACATATCTGAATTGGAAATGCATATGTACTTATATTTGCTAATACAAAATATGTATCTTATGGTCTGAAAGCAATGTGCCTAACTATCTTCAGTTTGTATCCCTATATTATTCATCAATGGAATTAGGACCCCTTGACAGATATGAGTTAGGAGTGTGTGTCTGTGTGTGTTGTGTGTGTGTGTGTGTGTGTGTGTGTGTGTGTGTAAAATAAGGAAGATTAATACAGGCAAATGTTTCTACATTAAAATTTCCTACAAAATAAAAGAATTTCAATTTAAAAACAAAATATTTTCCCCCAAACTACCACCTAAAATTACTTGCTCATGTCTTTGATCTATTACATTCAGCCAAGAATTTGACAAGATATATATTATATATACTATCTACCCAAGAATATATCTATGTATTCACATGTACATTCATATATACATATAAATATATAGTTCTTCTAGAGCATGATAACTCCTTGAAATCTACCAAAGCACACATATACTAGAGGTATTGATATGTAATATTTTATTTCACTGCTGAATCACTAAAGTGCAAATAAAAACCCACAAAAATGACATCAAAATACACAAAAAACATATCTTCATACCACAATGACTTGACAAAGCAAATTGTAGAAACATAGAAGATCCAAGGTTTCTTAAATGGAATGTAGAATGTAACAGAACACAATCTCTAGTAGCATTCTAAACAAACATCACTAAAGGGATAGAAAGTAGAAGAGATGCTAATCTAAGCAACTGGAAATGAGCACAGACTGTAACACTAAAGGCAAAAGAAAGTAGACATAAGTACTGTGCTCTAGTTGATGAAGCTGGGTCTCCTGGGTTTAGAGGTTAATAACTCGGATACGTCTGTATGTGTACACAGTAATTGAAAAGTTAAACGTTGGCAGATGGTAGGAGCCAGATTTCTCACTGTTGAAGAAAAGGATGTAGACAAGCAAGTGAAAAAGTCTTGAATGATCTAAATTGCAAGGAATTATATCCATGGATATCAGTATGAATTTATGTGTAATGTAATATAGATGCAGATTGTTACATATCAAAATATTTATAGATACTATGCATGCACATGTTAGTATGTATGATCATACATTCCTTAGATATTTAAGCTGAGATGCCGAATGACAAAATACCCAAACAGCAATGATTCATCTAGAGACAAGACTTTGATTCTTAATACTATTCTCCATTGAATGGAACCAGGGTTCCTTGAGGAAATGCCTGATTTTAAATTAGGGGCTGGAAAGAGAACCAAGGCTTAGCAAGTACAGTAGCCCCAGAAGTTTGACACAAAGAGTGACAAATGGTGACAATTTGGGGCTAGGAGTGAAGGTCAGTGATGGAGCTAGGATGTTGAGTTTGGCTTCTACCCCAACACTAAAAATGGATGAATACACAAAATTGAAAAGAGGGATTAAGATATGAAAAGGGATCAAGGAGCAAACTGAGAGAAAGCATCTAGTAGAATGAATAAAACAACATGAAGTAGGAAAGGATATTAAAGCATGAAGGACATGCATGAGTCCATAGTAATCTTAAGGGATAATAAGCTAAAGATGGCAAAGGGACAAATCCTTTTCAGAAGAATTCCAAACAACTTCCTTATACTGTATTCCACCAGTCACATTATAACTCTCCATCCTCAAGTGTGGCCTGGACAGTGATTTTCTTTGACAGAATACAACATTTTAAGAAGAGAAAGAAAGAGTAAGTCTACAGTGGAGAAATCACTGGCAAACACACCACTAGCTTGATGTACAAGTCAACAGCAATGGTGACAGTTGTGTTGGCATGGGTATCTCTATGGGGTGCAGTTAACAATGGATCTACTCCTGTAGTCTATATGTAAAACCCAATGATCCAGGCTAGTCATGAGACAAACACAAGATTTAAATGAGAGATAATCTTCAAGATACCTGAGTAGGTAAACTGTGTCATTGAAACCAAGGGAAATCAGGGAAGTGTAACAAAAAACAGAAGCCTTCAAAGGCATGACTCCTTGATGTAACAGTATCTTGAATGAGATTCTGGAACCAAAAGAATCAAAGGCCAAAGCTGAGTAAATCCCACTTTAGTGTTAACTTTCATTAATAGTAATTTTCAGCATTTCTTTACTACTTGTAAAAATGTATTACACTACTTTGAGATATTAATAATACATGAATTATTTTTACTGTCTAGTTTCTGTATATCTGTGATAGTTTTAAATTGAGAACTGAACTATAGTTAAAAACTATAGTTGCAAATGTGCATATTATTTAGAAATAGGTGAAATTTAGAGGTTTGTCCAGATAACATGTCATTGTTATCTTACCAGTGAGTCTCTATGGGCATCATACTCACTGGTATGTGGAAGTTCATGGTACTTGTTTAATACCATAACTATTTCACATTGCTATGACTGGTAACACAGGTTTATTTAAGCTCAATAAGATATGAATGTAGTATTTTTATTTTAACAAGGTTTGAAACTCTCTCAGATTCATAGTTTTATTTAAAAGTTATTCAGATTTATCAAATGCTACTGGTAAAATATTGTTCAACAAATGGGGTCTATCAAGATGATCATTTGCCTAGAGAATTACTAGAAGTGTTTCCACTAGCTATAGGTAAATGAAAGCCAAAGACCTCAATCATATGACTTGAATCTTCATATTAATTCCTATAGTTTATATCTGGCTTACAGTCTTCTGCCCAAAACTTTCGGGCTTCATAATTAAACAGACTTTGAGCAATTATGTCTATTATTCCATTTTGAAAGAGACTAGTTTATTTAAGAAGCCATTGTATTGATTCATATGAAGGAGACATGTAATTATCTCGTAAAGCAAAATTCTGGTGGTAACACAAGGAGCCTTATCTCCCTTGTGCAGTTAGATCAACATGAAAGGCCATGTCATAACAGATAGTGTTCATGCATGCTACAGAAACAAGCGAAAAATTGTAGAACTGTTTGTGTGAGTTAAGTCAGTCTCCAGTTTAAGCCCACTGCTTCCTCACAGCTCCGGACGCTGATGATGTCTCTGACTCCTCCAATCATGTGTCTGCATAACTCGAATCATCTCAAAAGCCTCACAGAAACAGTGATGTTGACCCCCGTAATGTGAAGCTCCAGTTAAAATTCACCAGTCCCATATTCCCTCTGCCCCACTAACACAAGGGAAGCCTGCTTTGCTTTGAAACTTGTTTTAAAAGAAACATAACAATGACAATACATACTTCATACTTTGACAGACAGGTGCCACTGGTATAGCAGTGTCCACAATGTAACCTGATGAATGTTCATGTTCAATTCAAAGAAACATATCTTTATTTATACATCCTCCTAAATCACCTGATGTAGGAAAAGGAATCATATTTCTGTCAGAAATCTGAAGTCAGAGCACAACTCCCTTCAGTGTTTCCTAAGTGTGCTGCGAGGCTTGCCATCACTGGGGAATATAAAAGAGAGGCTGCAGAAGTCGAATCTTGATTAGTCCCTGATTATTTCTGGTTCCAAAGTTCCTATGGGTCTAAATGGTCAATTTTTGATGCAGTCCCTTTCCTCCAATGACCAGGTTTTGGAGGTGGCAGAAGATATTTCACATGATTAATTCATGGGCTTACACATACATGTTAACTACCCGTCTTCCTTCCTGAATTACTCAAAAAAGTGAGAACAAGGATGAGAGCACGGTCAGATGAGTTTTATATTGTTTTCATCATTAGTATTTCCTGGTCCAGTTTGACAATAGATAATAAGCATTGTGTTTGAAAATAAGTAAAAGTTAATATTTAACAAACAGCTATGAAATGGCAGTTTTAAAAATACATTTTGAAAGACTGTAGTTGTCTACAATATCTATCAATGCAATTAGATACTAATAGAAGAGGGATCTAAATTTTTTTAAAGATTAAAGCATTAAAAGCCTGGTAGTCGAATACTATAGATTTGGCAATAGTTGAATGTTGTTAAGTCTGATCAGTCCTTTATCCCCTTAGGTACTCCAGTATATTTCATGCTTCTGCTGATGTTGTTTGGTACTCAAAGAACAGCTGTATTTTCCCCATCTAAATATTGATGACACCTCCACCACCACCCATATTTACAAGTATGTTTGCTTCCACCTTTCACATTTTCCTTTCAAGTCTTTGGCTAAGGAGGCATACACACCTCACTGAATTTATGCACCTGGCTTCATCAGATACATCTGCCAGCCTATAGTGCACATGTCAATTATAAATACATCTGGCTGAATCAAGTACATGTATCCTTTTTCCACAACTGTTTTAATCCTAAATTTGGTTCTGCCTCATTGCTTTCAGTATAGTCCCACTGCCTCATTTGTATTCTATGAATATCAGTATGGAAGGGGAGCTTTTTCAAAACATATTGGTTGTGACTTTCATTCCCAAACTCTGAACTTCTCTGAGTTTGAGTGATAGTGGTATTTCATGACTGGAAGAAAAACAGACAACAAAAAGCACAGAAAATCAGCCCATACTACTGTTTCTCTTGGCCTTATTGCTTGTGCACGGTAGTCTTCGATAAACAGGGAAGCCACTCAAGACACCATCTCTTACCAACAAATACAAGCTGCCTTTAAAATAAAGAAAGAGGGCAAATTTAGGCCTTGAATTGCTTCCAGTGACAACCATTATAAGACCTTTCCTGGGGCTGGAAAGAAGTCTGAGCTGTTAGGAGGGCATGCTGTTCTTCCAGAGAACCTGGTTGGGTTCCCAGCATTCATATGGCAGATCATAACCACCTGTAATTACAGTTCCAGGGCATCTGCGTCCCTCTTTTGATTTACTTGGGTATCACGCACAAACATGGTCCATATGCAGACATGCAGGCAAAACACTCATACACATAAAAATAAATAAATCAAAGAGAGATAGTCAGAGGAGACAAAAGCATACCTGGTACAATTCATTTCTTATCTAGTTCATTCCAGAACACAGTGCAGAGAACCACATCATTTGTATTTATTGTCAGTCAGCTCAACAACTTTTCAGTTGAGTTGTCCGATTTCTACATGCCGAAAGCGCTTCAAGATACCGGATGTATGAAATCAAAAACACAGCCTGGAATACAAAAGAAAGAGTCACAGATTCATTTAATGGAAGAAGACAGCAAATATAAATGTAAAAAAACAAAATCAATATGTTAAGAACCAATGAAAGATGTATGCACAAAACATCTTAGTAACCTAAGAGGAGCTCGTGGCTGCATCTAATGATAGTGAAAATGAGAGGCAGCAAGGTACAGATGAGATGTGGACTTGGAGAATAAACATCAGAAAAGTTTCTCTAAAGAAAATGCAGAAGGTGAGAAAATCGGGAAGTCAATGTGGATAGCTTTGAGCCACTAAACAGTGTAAGTGTGTCTGCTGCAATGTGAGCAGGGCAGGTATTAAAGCTGAAGAAGTGGCTTGAAGCTGGTCCTTTGGGACCAGAGAATTCAGGCTCATTCCTTAGCTGATCAGGAGCCACTGAAAGGATTTAAGATTTAAGAATATTTTGCAGTTTTCCAACATTACCAGGAAGAAAGCAGGTGGCCTTTGTTGTGTAATAAAATGCAGAGATCAGGAAGACATATACAGGGAGGAATGGTGAGGCTGAAGTCAGCATGGGAGTCACAGAAGTCTAGAGAAAACCCAACAGGTTTTTCTCAGCAGGTTGCCTACTTTCAGAGTTTTAAGGAATGAATGGGATAAAGAGAAAATCACATGAGTCATCAACATAGAGATGCTTCTAAAACCATGAAGGTAGAACAGTGACCAAAGCCAGCCTGTGGCAGGAAGCCGGGTAATATGAAGTGAAACTTTGGGGAAACTCATCCCATGAAGAAAGCAAAGCACCTCAGAAGGGATGAAACTGGGTGTCGGAGGAATCTCGCTTTAGTCACTTGTGAGGCCATTCAAATGCATGTTGAGGCTTCACTTCCATCCTCTCAAATCTGAATCAATACCTTCCAAGAAGGCCCTGGCCATGTGTAATTTGGAAAAGGTCCACATTGATTCCAACTCGTGCTTCCAGATAAACTGTGAAGTAGAAATAGAGAGTCCGAAATGGTGTAGGGACAGATGTCAGTGAGATAACCTCTAAACTGAAGACCAGAGGCTCATTATATTGACAACTTGACTACCTTGTTATTTCTACTAGAATGAATCAGTGTTAGGAAAAGAAGTGAAGGGTGCTTGCTTTCAAATGCTGTATAGTTGACTGTGTTCCATAACAAGTTACCATAGATTCAGCTGCTCTAAAGACTACATTTATATCATCATATATTCTGTGGGATATGGAAACAGCTCAGCTCGGTTTGCTTCCTCCTGAAAGTCTCACAAGACCACAGTCAAGATATCCAGTAGATTGCACTTATGTTTCCTAAATAGAAAGCCTTATTTTCTAAGCTCACTCAGGTTTACCAAAGTGTTTTTCTCACGAGAGGTCCCAGCTTATTACTGGCTCCAAGTTGGAACCAACTAACTCTCATGGCTCCTAATTAACACCAATACTTCTCCAATACAACCACTTAATTCATCTAGCCAATAAGATTCTGAGGAGTAAGTCCACTAGCAAGATAGACTATTCCACTATAGTGGAAAAAATAACACGTTTTTCATTTTCATATCCTACTTAGCAGAAGCAAGGCACAGATCCTGCCTACATGAAAGTAGAGGAGATTGTTTGAGGATAGAGACCAGGAGATAAAGATGATAGGACTCACAATATTCGCCTATAAAGTCACACATTAACATCTGTATATTTTTCATGCTGAACTTAGAGTTAAGATAGCAACAGAAAGACAAAAACGAGGAAAACAGTAAAGTACACAAAGCTGTCAATGTGCCTTTAAGAAGCCAGTGTTAGTCTGTCTTCTGCTGCTATAAGAGAACAGAAAGACTCACCTTTAGGAAAGAGTTGATTTTTCCACAGTTCTGGTATCTAAGAGGTCTAAGAGCATGCAACCAGCACCTGACAAGGCCCCTCATGTTGGATCATAATATGTGTAGAATTCAGAGGGCAAATGATACAGGAAGAAGATAGGGGTCAAACTATTGCTGCACTCTCCTACATCATGATTATAATATTCATTAACTTATATGGGCAGGGCCCTTATAGCCTAATCACCCCTGAAAGGTCTCAGCTCTGTGTATTTACAATGATAATTAAATTTCAATGTAAGTTTTTGAGAGGTATATGTGAGCTACTGCAAAGTGGCTAAGGTTCTGGCATGGCATCACTCTCTTCCTTGGAGTTCTCTGTAATTCTGGGACTAAAGGAATCTAAAAGGTAAACTCTAGCAATCTGCAAAACAGTAACATGTGGGAAGCCATAAGGCATGGCGGAAATGAGTTACATTTTTTCATAGAAGTTTCTTGATTTTCATTTTCCAAACCATTTGTTATTGTTTATTTTTGCCTGATGCCCTTCCTTAATAAAAATGGATGGAGAGACCTTTAGGAAGCCACCCCCAATCTTCCTGAAGTAAAAGGTTTTTTCCTAGTCTTTCTCCATCCCTACTTCTCTTAATACTGTCCTCTCATCCCCCCTCACTCTCCCTCTCTCTCTCCCTCTCCCTCTCTCTCTCTCTCTCTCTCTCTCTCTCTCTCTCTCTCTCACACACACACACACACACACACACACACACACACACACACACACACACACACACTACAACTTCTCATATTCCTTCTCTTCTAAAATAATATACTCCGGAATCAATAAATGTGATTCATCTACCTTCCCAGCCATTTCCTAACTAGGTCTTAGGTTTTAGTTTAAACTTTTGAGAGTGGAAATAAAACTTTGGTGAGTGGAAATTCAATTAGCAGTTCCCTAAGAGGCTTGTTTTGAAAATGTAATAAGGTTATCTGAGTCCTGCTATGCTACTGGGCACAATGCCTGGCACATAGAAGCATGCTGTAATTGATGGTTATGTTAAATGGTGACAAAATGATGATCCATGGCACAGACATATATTTATGATTTCAATGGATGGATTGGTAGACTAGCTGCCACTACATTAGGTATTTCAACAAGAACAGAAGTACATAAAATACCTGGCACATGATGTCCTAACCCTCACTTTCACCCAAATAAAGGGAAATCTTAGGACAAATGACGACTGACAAAAATCAATAATGCACAGTGTGAGGTACTTAGGTGTTGCCCAATGAGAAGAGTAAATAATAAGGTTGAAAGTAGATTCGACCAATTCACGTTAACTTTTGATTCTTGTTTGTGTTTTAAGGGAACATCAATCGATAGATTAGCCAGGGACGGTTACTGACCATTCATGGAAGGGATTTCTAAAGACAGTACTATGTCTTTGGCATGGATTTCTCACCATCTGGGGGCACACTCACTGCAAATTCACACAAATGATGCAGAATGTTCTCAGGACCTATGTCACCCCTTCTAAGAGAGTGTAAAGAAGGCATTCTGGTTTGGAGGCATGAACAAGACAGATTATTGGGTGACCATAGGAGTGAAAGAAACCAGAAGGGACTCATGTAGAAAAACCAAATGAGCCATGAAAATGTTTTTGAAAGCTTTAATGGAGTGAAACAAAGCCTATGGTACAATTATAAGTTTAAAAAAGCACAAAATTGAAAACTGTATATGCAGCAACTATTCTGAGACATTTATAGTCTAGCTCATCTTTATATTACTGTCAGGCCATCCATTCAAATGCATGCCCATCATTAGAAAAAAAGTACCATGATTATAATGGTTTATGATATTTGGACCCAAGATAATTGCTTTCTTTATTTGTTTTTATCATCTCCTCTCAACCCAACTTTTCACAATATAGATGAGTAAATTCCACAACTGACAAAAAAAAAAAATGGAAAGAATAAAGCTTGTTTTCTTGGTTTATTATACCATCTTACTCACCTAAGTGACCTCTGCTTGCTCATTTCATTTTTACTTTATCTGGAAAGACATTCCATCCAGAAATGGAAGCTCAGAGCCCATTCTGTTATTCCCATGGCTCTCATGTTCAACCCCACCACTGTTCCTATGCAATGTAATTAATTTTCTGTTGCTTTCCTAGACTGTGAACTCTGAAGACAGAGACCATGTGTGACCCCATTATCTTTGTGGACCTTATCCAGTGTTCAGATTACCTGGTTCACAGTAAGGACAGGCAGAAGACAAAATAGAATTAAAACAAGATTATGTGTACAAAAGAGCTTGCAAAGTTGGTTCTGCCTTAATGATGAGAAAAAGTTGGGGTGCACTGTGATTCACCGAGAGGACCCAGATTGTGCCTAAGAAAGAACAAGGTGAAACCATGAAGGCAAGAATGGTCTACTTGGGATAGTCTCCTAAGGGAAAGGGAGGGTGAGTATAGACAGGCTGCAGCCACACTGTGACCTCTGAAGTTTAGTAACAGGTAGTCCCCTGACACAAGGGGTGAAAGAGACATTTTCCAGAAGAACAGGAAAGGAAACTCAGAGGAGGGGTTTTCTTTCTGCTACTATAGAATGTTTTAAAGTGGTAATTCAAGGATGTCACCTCTACTCTAAGAAGACACACACTCATTCCTCCTTTCTCTGGAGTACTGAAAGTGCTGAGTCATCCTGCTGCAGTCTTTGTGGCAGAAAGCCTAGCAACAGCTCCCTGGCCAGTCTCTCCAGGTGAGCTAGGATGGGAGGACTAAAAGGAAGTCTATGCTAAGGGACAGTCCAGGGCTAAAGAAGCAGTCTTGCAACCCACCTACTCACCCCTACCCCTGCCCACTCACATGATCAAACCCCAATACCCTTCTATGAGTGGGTAGTGGCTCTGTTTGCATATGTAAATATGCAATTTTGGCTAACAAAGTCTTCCTTCCCTAAGACAGCTCAAAGTCAGTTATGCTAGTTTCTTCTTTGAAAGGGCTCCAAGGGAGAACATTTGCCTCAGTGAGTTAAAGGTGCTGGCACAATCTGCATGTCTATCCTGGGGAAGGTCATTATATAAAAGGCTGGAGCTGACATTTGGGATCTTTGGCCTGCTTCTGCATTTGTGAGAGTTATTAGATATCCAATGTCCCCCTTCAGAAAGACTTGAATTAGGAAGATGTCAGAGAACCAGCCGCTCATCTTCAGAATGTTAGAGGCATTTGCCACTGGACAAACGTCTTGAATAGTTAGGGTACCAGCAAGAGGAAGAAACCAAAAAGACAAAAGGAAGAGGGCCTGTGTGTCTAAGAAGATGAGTAATTCCGAAGCAACAGATAATTAAAGATTCTACAGCACACTGAAGTCTTCAGCTTCAATTTGGCAAGTAACATTTAATCCCCAGAGTCCACCTGTCTGTGGTCTTATGAGAATATTAATTCTTAATTTTGACTAGAGCCTAAAATGTGTTTATAACATTAAAAAAACATTTTTAAAGCTTAGACTTAATATGTTATAGACATTGGTGTTTTTAATAAGTTTTTGTAGGTAAGGTGACATGGTAGAATTTAGTCTTTGTGGTTTTTTTTTTTTATTTTATCTAGGTGCTGAAATTTACTCCCTTGCATTAAGTTAAAAGAAAATATTTTCTGGTGATTATAAGGCAAGGTGCCATCATGATTTTATGTTAAAAGCAATGGACACTTAACCCTAGATGACACTAGTGGAATGTAATTCATTGAAAGAGTAAGAAGAAAATCACAAAGCTAATGGAAACTGGAAGAGTTGAATTACAAATGAACAAACAAGCCTCAAAAGAAATATAGAGTATTGGGTAGGCGGAGACATTGCTATGACTTCATAACAGTGGCCTGTGAAGAAGTTTTCCTTACAGTTAAAACGCTTTGTGCAGGACAATGGAATGAGTTTCCTGAGACTTGGGAAGTAATAATCTCAAAAGTCTCTGGAAGTTTCTAAAACTAGCAAGGTTTACTAGGCTCCCTCTTCAAAGCTATGTAAGCAGTAAATAACTGTTAGGGAAGCAGTGGTCTTCCAGCTAGGTGAGCTGTCTTGGAAGAATCTAACTGTTTATGAATCATACAGAGATCTACAAGAATGTGTATTCAGTGAGTCCTTACCTGTTCTAGGTTGGCATTTCATTGATGCAGCTATTTTTGAATTCTCCATGTTTATAAAGTAACCTCTTATCCATACACCCTAAGTAATCCCAGTGAACTTATTGATTTGGTAAAGGGACTTGCATGGAAACATTACTTTGATCTGTTGTTGATTTGTATCTTGAGTAAGAAGATATTTACTCAAGGCTTTCGAAGAAAGTCTCATAGAACAGGCTGGAAACACATAGCTAACTAAAGAGGGAATAATTTCTCATATATTCTATCATCACTTGATAGAGGTTTGAAGCCTGTATTCTAAATTATGAACATGAGATGTATATCTTTTCTTTTGTGCATTCAAAATTGTTTTTCATCTATAATTTTTTTGTACTTTTCTGTATATAAATTCTTTACTTCTATTGTTTTTCTCTGATTTATTTTTCTGTGTGTATGTGCATCTTGTGTGTGAATGTGTGTGTGTGTGAGTGTGTGTGAGTGTGTGTGTGTGTGTGTGTGTGTGTGTGTGTGTACATATGTGTGGATATCCAGGGAGACCAGAAGAGAAGTCCTGATGTCTTGGGTCTGGAGATACAAGCAGATGTGACTGAGGTGAATGCTGGGATCTTAGCACCCTTGAGGCATGGGCCATCTCCCCTCCTCTGACAAGTCTTAGTTAGTGGGACCTGAGCACTTGTTTTTCTGGCTAGTATAGTAAATGGGATGGCTGTCCAAGTTTTTAGATGTTTCATTGTTAGTGTCCAGAAGTGCAATTGATTTTTATACATTGGATATATGTCCTTGGCTTTACTCACAAAATTTCTGGTGGATGTTTTAGGTTTCCTAAATATAATATCATGTCATAATAAATAAATTTGCTGCATTTTCCTTTTTAATGTGGCTATCTTTGTTTTCTTTTCTTCCGTAATTTCTCTGGCTGGAACTTTTATTAGTAAGATGAATAGAAGGATTGACAATCAAAACAACCCATGCTGTATCATAAACTCCAATTTCTATAGGAAGCAAGTACCAACAGAGCTCCATACTTTGCTTAATTTTCATTATGCTTTCCTAAGAACTACAGTGTGACTGTATAATCTAATACACATTATAGAGCCATGTGGCCTAGGTTCAAGTCAAACCATCACTTTATATGAACTTTATGACCTCATAAATGTGCAACATACAAGGAGCCTTACTTTGCTTTTGTGTTTATGTTCCTGTGTGTCTTAAGACAAACACATATGTTCCAGAAAATGTGTGCATGCATGTGTACTCTCTCTCTCTCTCTCTCTCTCTCTCTCTCTCTCTCTCTCTCTCTCTCTCTCTCTCTGTGTGTGTGTGTGTGTGTGTGTGTGTGTGTGTGCGTTTACAATTGAGGGCCTGAAGATGACTTTAGATGTCATTTCCTTGGTGTCATCTTCCTTGGTTTTGAGTCACTTGATGAATAATTTAAGGCTGGCTGGCCACCAAGCACCAGGGATCTCAAACTGTCTACATCTCCCTAGTATTAAGATTACAAATTTAGCTACCATATACATTTTTGTTTGTTTGTTTGCATTGTACATGTTAACACATCCTCTTACTATCCACTTAAACATTTCATTCATTCATGAATTAGCAAGTCAACTTCTCCTTCTGAACAAAATTACAAGACCATATTACAAATATGATACCCAAGTCTTGCAGGATCACACTTATTTCTGTGATCCTTAAGAGTTAATTCTGTGGATGTTAAAAGTAGAATACTTGTGACAGCCTTGGGAACATTAAGAAGGAAAGATAAGGGGCAGGTTGATCAAAGAATAACAAGTTACATGTAGACAGAAACAAGAAGTTCTGGTATGTTATTACACAATAGATTGACTACAAGTAATAGTGAAATATATATTGTAAATCATTCAACCTCTTAGGGAATAGGAATATGGCCTGAATATGATAGCTGTCTTGTTTCTGATCCTGTCTATGGTGGCAGAGAACATGCTCTCTTAGGTACTCTATCTACAAAAAAAAAAAAAAAAAGACAAACAAACAAACAAACAAACAAAAACGATTTTTCTGTTGTCAGGCTTTATAAGTTGTAATTTCTTATAGAGTTTTATAGAGTTTCTCATTCAGAAAATCCCAAAATCCCAAAAGCCTAAGACAAGTGTCCCTCTTGGTGACATTTTTGAATGTACTATGTATGTTATTGCTGTTTGGATGACCAAAATTAGCTCCTTGTGCTTAATTTTTCTTTGAAAGTGCTAGGGTGGGCCAATGCCACTTTGGGTTAAATAAGTGAAGAGGGACAAATTTTCTTTCTACCTATTTTAGCTTGGGGCTCAGTATGAACTATCATGAGCCATACTACAGTGAAATACCAACACCCTTAGCTGACACAGGTGCTACAATCTTAAAAGATTCTCCAAAAGCTCTTCTGGGAAAGACAGGTTAGACCATACCTGTAACATTCATATTTCATGTTCCAACATCTAGATTAATGACCACCTGGTATGTGTTTTATTACGTGACAGCATTAGAGGTGGTTTATACTCTTTCAGACTAGTATATCAATATGCAATGTGGAGTGAAAATTGGGTGTTTTCTTAATACTATTAATTATTACAGGTATAATTTATACAAGAAATACTCCAGAAAACCTATACTGGTAATCTACGCAGAAGTGATTGATAACAATAAAGAGAATACTATCTTCACTCTATGTCACTAATGATTATCATGTATCCTTTGCTATTGTAAATAAGCAAAATTTATCAGAGAATAAAATTACTTGAAAAACCCATGAACTTTCTTAAACAATCCCTTGGACCTGAATCCCAGGTAGTGTTGTCAGCCTATATTGAAGTACCTCAAAGAACAATCATCCTTTGTCAATGTGTGTGATAAATCTTTTGGTAAGCATGAGAATAGGAAAGAACAGTCCTAAAAAAGAAATGACTAGTAGAATATTACAGAGATCCACCTTGAAGTGGAAACAGTAAAAAATAAAATATGGGTCTAGGTCCAGGACAGATATCATAGGACATCAGTGAACTAATAATGTTCAATGTAATCAAAAGTCTTTGTAAGTTTTGTTCTTTGTGTGTAAAGGCTCACAAGCTTATTTTTTTTCTCAAGCTAGACTTCTAACCCATCCTTACTGTGGGACCTTTAACCTCACCTCTGTGAAGTGACATTAGAATCTTGACAACCATTCTTTTTTCCCTTCCTAATCTTCTGTGGATAATTTGTACACAGATTCAATGTTGTCTTCCTCTGAGAAGCAATTGGAGTGATTCTATATTTTGATTTTAAATGTACCCTAAAGCTCTGTGGGCAAGACATTTGGTTTCTAGCCTGTAGTCCTGTCGGGAAATAAAGACCTGGAGAAAAATCTAGATCGTTAGGTCATTAGGATCCCACTCTTTTTGAGACTGTGGGGCCCTATGCTTCTCTCTCCCTTGTTCCAAGTCAAAAAGGAACCAAGTCAAAAATGCTTTTACAGTCATGTGCCCCCTTACCCAAAGCAATATGGACACCTAATCATAGACCAAAACTATGAGACAATTGAATTCTCATAAACTTATTATCTCAGACATGTGTTGTAGTTGTAGAAATATCAATAACACAGATCATTTTAAGAATTTTCTTTAATAGTCTGTGATTGCTTTCACCTATATACTCAAGAGTGATTGCTTGTCTGTTATATGGGTCTATCAACAGGTTTTTAAGCCCTTGAAAAGAAGTGTCTGCATTTCTATTGATCCTTATTCCATCTCAGCTTTCAGTCTAATTATTTGCAGAGCAAGTTACAGAATATGACATATTCTCAAATACATATTCATCCTCTGGATCCACAGTTGTCTGCCATAAAAGGAAGTTGACTTCCCCCTCTTTGTTTGCACTCCCAACTTCATAAAATCTCTTGTTGAATGTTTCCTCCTGCAGCCTCTTCTCCTCTATTCTAAGTTCATTTCCCTCCCTTGAAAGACTTCCATAAGCCAGGCCCTCCAAAGACTTACTTCAAATCCAAATCAAATAGTCAGCCATGAGCAAAGAGTAGCCATAGCTGTGGTTCTCGGGAAAGCACCCAGGTCTGTGGATATTGACATAGAGTGGGTATAGGAGCACTTGCACTCCCCTGTCTATGTGTAAAAATGCCCTCACATATTTGTTAATCCATCTCTAGTATAGTGAGCAGTGATGCTCAAACAAACTGTGGAAGTTGACACTAAACTAGTTTGCAGCCATTTGAAGTATTTCTAAGCATTCTCAATGAGTGGGTAAAACAGTATAAAATATTACACAGTGATTTCATAGAGAAAATTGTATCTAGCATATGATTTTGATTTTGAGATAAGTGGGTAAGAAAAATAAGTGTTTTAAAAAAAAAGCTACATCAAAATATCGAGTGATTTTCAAGAGTGGTAAGTCTCTTAATACTTAAAATGTCTTCTTTATTTTCTGTTCTCCAAAACCTTCCAGTAAGCATTGGAAACTCCTATAACTACACAAAGGTAGTGATATTTGATCCAAACACAGTGACATGAAATTAGTCACACATCAGCATAGCTTTGTTTCATTACTTTGCCACCTCAAGGGGCAATTTCCCTCAAGCTCTTTCTCATTGTGAAAGAAAAGGCTTTGTCTCCAGTTGAACACTTGCAAAAGTCAGACTGGGGATGGTGCCCAAATACAAATTGCTGTGGGGAAGAGAGAGTGAGACTTCTGCAGCAAGAAACGTAGATGTTTCCAAGCTTGTCTCTTATCAGAAAGATAATCCTCATCATGTCAGTTGAGATCTCTGAGTCCAATTCCTTCATGTACAAATGGATGAAAAGGGGCAATAGACACAGCAAATGGAAATAGGTATGATGGTAAAGATAGTACAGATGGGGTTAACTGGTTAACTTATGAAGACATAGAGGTAATGACCTCAGACCTCAGGTAAATCTAACTTGCAAAGCTTGCTCAAGAGTATTTCTCCAAGCAATAAGCTTATCTTTGAACATGCACTTTCCTAGAAGAAAGGAACTCAGGCTATGATTTTATAAGTGAGATGGTAAAAGTTGCTGGCCTTGGGCAAGAAATCCAAAACTAAAATGCTCAAGAATAGTTGGTAAGAGTAGGGGCTTAGATATCGATTCCAAACCTCTGTATCTGTGATACTTGGGAGCATTTAAAACCTACTTATGCCTAGGACCTCTCTGGACTCAATGACGATCAGGGGATGAGATTTAAAGACGTATCCTTGATTCTAAGGTATTGTGGGAACTACTGAATTAGACTCGTTCGTCTTCTTTGTTTTCGAGGAAGCTAAACAAGTGGTTCCTTATCATGGTCTATGATTTCAGAATGTTCTCATTGTCCTCAGAGTCAATGCATACATATCATCAAGAACATAGAAGGGAACAGTTAAAAATGGGCAGTGCATGCCTGTCCAAGTGGCATCTGCTACACTATGCTCATGCCAATTGTTACTGGGTGAATGAATGCAGGACCAAAGTTGGAGTTCTTCACCTTTATAAAAATGTATTTATTTGTATTTTATGTGTACACTTGCATGTAAATGTGTGTACTACATGTGTGTACACTATGCCAGTGGAGGTCAGAAGAGATTGACAGATACTCTAGAACTAAGTCAACAATGGTTAACTGGATGGTTGTCAGCTACCATATGGGTGCTAGGAACTAAAGTCAGGTCCTCTGCAAGAACAACAACTACTCTTAACCATTGATCCATCTCTCCATCTACCTTCTTCTTTTTAAATTAGAAACCAGAACTCAAGATTTTATGCTCAGGCATGGTGCCTTTTATGCCTGTAATCTCAGCTCCTAGGAGACAGAGAAGGGAGGATTGTCATGAGTTCAAGGCCAGCTGGTGTTACATAGTAAGTTCTATTGTCACCCGTCTGAGCTGTGGTGGGAGCCCCTGCATGACAATAAAGAAAAGAAAAAGAGAAAAGTTAAAAAAGATTTGAATGTTTTTTTTGTATAAAATTTTCTTGAATTTTGAATGTTGGGTCATTGTTTTCATAAGACTAGCAGCCAAATAAACCACATCTATGGGTCAATCCAACTTTCTTTTCCACAGTTTGGGACTTCAGACCTAAAGTGTATTTTAGACATCTATCGTAGAACTCTGTGTGGGACTGACAGAATGGGCTATTTGGTTGACATACACCAGTTATGAAACAGATACTCTCTTTGGGCTGTTGAAGAGGCAGTACTTGCTCTGCACAAGGGAAAAATCACCTGTGCCAGTTTTGGCAGAGTTCAGCTTTTAAATAAGCCTGCTCACCTGCTTTGGTTTCCTGCCCGGAGACTTCAGCCAATGCCTGCAGAGGCCATCGTGATAATTCCTATCACACTGGAGTTAACACATGTAAAGTGCACATCCCAGCACCTGGACATAGAGGATGTGTAGTAAATGCTTGTGTTTTTATCACCTCCTACTTCTTCATTGATTTTCCCTCTCTCCTTTTCCTTTTGCCTTGAAATCATTATCCCCTCTTCCTTGAGAGTTTCAGTCGGGGTAATCAACAGCTATGTTGCTATCATCTTCAGTTTAAATATGGAACCTAAACACTTACTCAGAATCTTTTTGTCTCTACCTACCCAAAATCAGAAGCAAATTCTAACACCAGGAGAGTTAAAGTAAAGAGAGAATTATGTATAAAAGAAGAGCAATGTGCCAATACCTGCTCAAATATAAAATGCATAGCTCTGTGACACAGGAACTAATCTAGAAATTACCTTATCTCATTTACTCAAAGATGTGGATTTAAATGCTCAGGGTGAACTATTATTTGATTCTTTTTAAATTAATAACAACTAGATATGAATTAAGGGGGAGTAAATATTTTCATAATAGGATCCCTCTAAAACAGTTTTCAATCAAAAGTTACTCTACCCCAGGGGACATTTGGTAATATCTGGAAACATTTGGGTTGTCACAGAGATGTCCTTATCATATTGTGAGTAGGTGGCAAGAATGCTACTAAGCAATATAGAGTGTGTGTTACTACCTTCCCAAATAAACAGTTATTGGCCCAAAATGTTCATGGGGTGTGGGGACAAGATTGAGAAATCACCAGTGAAAGAAGGAAGTCATGTGTGCACAGACAGGGATTGGGTTTGATGTAAAACACTCTCTACTCCCATTAGAATGACTGAGAACTATACACATAGCATACATATTCATAGCATTCCCATGATATGTTAATTGTAACTATGGAAAACGAGGGTTTATTTGGGTTTATGATTGACTGGCTAGTCCATCATGGGTGAGGAAGGCACAGTGGCAGGAATTTGATGAGGCTGATCAAATTGCCTCTGCAGCAGGAAGCAGAGAGCAATGAATGAGAGGGTTCAGCTCATTTTCTCTTTTTTTATCCAGTTCAGACCTACAACCAGAGTTAGGTTGGGTCATCCCACAGCAGCTAACTCAACCTAGATACTGCCTCTCCAGCCTGCTCAGAGGTTTTGTTCCTAGTAAAATTCAACCCAGTAAGATTGATAATCAGTTTTAGCCACCACAGTATACTGGCTACTCTACTAGAGATGAGTATCTATGTGTACACTCTGGGAGTGCTCCTCCTAGGAATGTATTCAAAACTTCCTCAGTAATGGTCTGTGGGGAGGGATCTGAACAAATAGAGGTTCACTTGTAAGGAAAATAATTGAATTTTCCTTTACTTTCATACACTTTTCTGTTGTTTTAAGGTTTCATCAAATTGAATTATTTTATTTAGAGTTAATATTTACATATTTTAGTTGCTTTTAAGGAATATGAGCAGAAGTAGAAAGGGAGAGAGGTCAACGTGGCTCTTTTTTCTCCAGCCTTCTCATCTCTCGCTATGCCATCACCAGCTCAGAGCAGAACTTTCTTCTTGATGTGGAGTCTCCCAGGCAAAGCTCAGCGACTAGCAATTTTTGCTTTAATAAAAATTTAATTAAAATGTAAACTCTCTTAGGAAGATTTATGTTTTAAACCCTGTTTTCCAAATTCTGTTATGTAATAAAAGACTCTGTGGTGTGTAGTGGGGTATTAAGTATAGCATATCCTGGAGGGCAATTTTGGAGCTTCTGAAATGAGGCCCCATATGGAAGCAAGCATCTCCCCTCTTTGCTTTCGTGCATTGTTTGGATTTTATAAATAAGTGTGTTGTATGTTTTCTGTATACATGTGATGGATATATGTGTTCTTGCATGTGTGCATGTACAGGCATGTCTGGATATGTTTGCAACTGTGTGGAGGAGATCAGGAGTGGACTTCAAGTCAGTCTCCATCTTGGTTCTCAGGATGTGTTTCTCATTGAACCTGAAGCTTGCCCATTCAACTTCCAGGCTGATGAGTGAGCACCAGGGATCTGACTGTTTCCATATCTTCTACACTATAATCAGTCATTTAGCACTGCACATGGCTTTTACATGGCAGCTGGGAGTCCAAGTTCAGGTCTTCATCCTGTGCAGCAAACATTGTACTGAGTCTTCATCCCAGCCCTTATGGATAGCATTTAAGGTACACAACGTGATGCCACCGCATGCAAATGGATAGTAAAGTGTGTGTAGTGAAGCAACTTAACACACTCTCGATCTCACAGCAAAATTACCCTTATTCAGTCTTTTAGCTGAGGTCTATTCATATAGCAGATTGCTGCAGTGCTCCCAACAATCTGCATGCTGTGCATTTGTAGACATGTTCATCCCTCCTCCTGCTTCTCCTCCAAACCTACCCTGCAAACCCTGTTTCTTCTCTGTCTCTAGATCTGATTTTCATTTTAGATTCCACATATACATGAAATTATACCATATTGCTCTTTATCTTGTTTATTTAATCTAGCATGATGTTCTCCAGAATCACACATATTGTCATAAATGACAAGATCTTATCCTTTCTAGAGTAGACTGGTGTTAGGGACAAGATCTCACCTATGTAGTCCCAGCTGCCCTGGGACTACACTGTTCCCTTGCACATTAGCTCAACAGTCTACTAAGGATTTTGAAGTGTAGATGAGCGTTCCAAAGAGGTGATTTTCTCCATTCTGTTTCTAATTTCATCAGGAATCTCTGTAGTGCTGTCCCACATGTCTGTCACAATCTGCCCTCATCAGCAGTGCAGAGCATCCCCTCTTCTCCATAGCCTTCCAGAACTTGTCGTCCTTGACATTTTGATGGTAGCCATTGGAACGCACATGAGATAGCACCTTGCAGTGCCATTAATAAGCTTTCTCCTTCTCCTCTGCTCTGGGATTAAGTCTTTCAGGGGTGACTTGTGGGAATGAGACCTCCTTACTCACAAGGCCAGAGGAGTAACAAAACCTTCCAAACACATTAGTTCATCAAGATGTCCTCCAGGTGTGGGATGCATGGAAACTTTGGCCTTGATCTTCTGAATCCTCTTTTATTCCCCATCAACCCTAAAATTAACAACTCTGTTATAAAAGTTAACTGATGGTCACTCTGAATGATAAGAAACCCTAAAAACTGAAGTCTTTTTCTAACTGAAAAAGAAAAACCCCAATAAGTAAAGTAAATTGGAGCTTTTGGGTTCCATCTACAAAGGAAAAAACAATCTGTGATGGGTAAAGTTATATAATTTAAACTAAGAAAAAAAAAGCCTAAATGATGGTTACACAGGAATGAGGTTGCCATCTGAGATGCTAAATAACATTGACATATAAAATGGTTCTATGATTCCATCAGCATTTATTTTCTGCATATTTAAAATCTTTCAAGGCAGTAAATACTTTTTTAATATGCTGCTCCTTTACTATGTAAAAGAGCCTTTTATATATTGGCCTCTTGGTTAATATCAGCCCTTCCAATCAAGCATCCAATTGTAATCCTGGCTCCCTCCCTTGAATCGTTCTTGCTAGTTGTATATTAAATATACAGCCAATACCATATAGTTATGATCTCCATCTGCAGACTCTGATATTTTGAGCAGCCCTAGCAAGATTTCCTTTGGGTACTTTGAACAGAGACAAAATAGGCAATCGTCTGTCCTGAAGCAATTATAAAGCTGGGCTGTTCAATTTTGTATGGTGGGAATTCATTTGCCTTACTCCTAACCTAACATCACTGCATATAAATGCAATAAAAGCTATAGGCTCAAACTCAATCCTGGCATCATGTATCAGGACATCGTATCTTATCAAAAACATTTTCTCAGGTGAAATAAGCTGCCTATAGTTACGGAAATGCTCCAGCTGTAAATGTGATTGCCTATTTAAAAAAAAAATTAACAAAAGGTCTACCATTTAGAGAGTAAAAAAGCCATCCAGCATGCTCTCCAAGAAGAGTGCACAGTTTTGCCTGGTGGACCTCAAAATTAAAATACTTTCCAGTGCACAAACCATGTAGTAACAGAACTGTAATGACTTGAGTCATGTGATCACTATAGTCATTTCCTAATTTGTCTTCTTTAACAGAGAGCAGCAACACTTGGAGAACCAGCCTAGACTCAACTGCAAGAACAATCTTTTTAGAGGATGTCCTACCTGCTCCTGCTCTGATCCAAAACCTTTGCTTTCCCTGAAATTCTCCAGGGACAGTCTCTTGCATTCTCTCTCAATAGCAGAGAAACATGAGAAACATTTCCCATGATTCTGCCCCAGCCAGTTAGTCTAGTGGCCATTTTTCCCCTTATACTTCAGCAATGTCTACATATGTACATTTCCTGGACAGCTCTGCTATCAGAGGTGTGAAGCTATAGTTTCAGTGCTGTAAGAGAAATTTGTTCAAGGGAAACATTTAAAAGAATGTTCTGCCAAAGGCAATCACTGGGGTACAAGGTGTATTTTAAGAGATTCATATATGGTCCCTCACAAAAGGGGGAAGGGACAAGTCCCCAAAAGCACGTGGGAAGTGGGAGGCAGTGAATGGAGAGAGAACTAGGAGAATGATAAGGGGTGGAGAGGAAAGCATGTGTGACTAGGTAGATTGAGTCAGGATAGGAATAGAAGACAGGAGAGAGAGAGAGAGAGAGAGAGAGAGAGAGAGAGAGAGAGAGAGAGAGAGAGAGAGAGAGAGAGAGAGAGAGAGAGAACACAAAAGCCATTATTGGTTTGAAGAGAAAACTGAACCTAAAGAAAGGTCTACAAACCTACAAAACTGACTCCAGTTAACAATTTGAGCAACTGTGGAAAGGCTACCATAAATATCCCTCCCTGATAGTGAGATCATCAACTAAATTATACACCATCATTGAGCCCTCATCTATTACCTGTTGGAAACAGAAGCAAACACCCATAACTAAACACTGAGGTGAATTGGAATCCAGATGCAGAGAGAGGGGACAAGACCAGGTTGCAGAAGCACACAAAGACAGCTGACCTGAACAAGGAGGAGCTAAGCCAGACTGATGGCTGGGAAACCAGCATGGGACTGAGTCAGACCCCCTGAATATGGGTCTCAGCTAGAAGGACTGAGCAGTCTGGGGGACCTCAGACATTAGAAACAGGATCTATTCCTGGTGCACAAAAGGACCTTGCAGACACATCCCCCGTGGAGGGGTACCCCCTTAACCTAGAGACAGAAGAGAAGTCCTAGTTCCTACTTTATATGACTTGACAGATTTACGTGACCCAACCTGGATAGCATAGCCCTCAAGTGGAATGGGGGTGGGGGGATAGGAGGGGAGGGTGGCCAGGGTGCATGTCACAGGGGAAAGAGGATAAGAAGGGGGGAGGAAGGGTGGAAGGGAGGGAGGAAGAGAGAGGAAACTGGGATGGACATGTAAAATTTTTAAATTATATTATTAATAAAAAAATTTTTTAATTCAATATTTCAAATATCAAACTTAAAGCAAAAATCTATAATGAATCATTATTAAGGAAAACAATATTGTAAATGCAAAAATATTTACCAATTGATAATCAATTCACCTGATTTACATGTCCATCCTTTATTTTTTAACTCTGTCCATCCCTTCAAAAAATTCTTCTTCCAAGAAAAGTGGCCATATGTGATTTTATCTGGAGAAGTACTTGAAGGCTGCCCTTTAAGAAATGTGTTACCCACAGCTAAACACTGAGCTGAACTCCTGGAATCCAGTTGCAGAGAGGGAGGAGTGATGAGCAAAGAGGTCAAGACCAGGCTGGAGAAACACACAAAAATAGCTGACCTGAGCAAGGGGGAGCTCATGAACCCCAGATTGTTAGCTGGGAAAACAGTATAGGACTGACCCAGAACCCCTGAGCACCGGTCTCTGTTAGAAGGCCTGGGCGGTCTATGGGACCTCAGACAGTAGAACCAGGATGTAACCCTAGTGCAGGAATGGACTTCTGGAGTCCATTCTAGATGGAGGGATACTCCTTTAGCCTAGAGACACAGGGGAAAACCTAGGCTCTACCCCAAATTATTTGAAAGATTTTGATGGTCCCTCATGGAAGGCATCACCCTCCCTGGGGAATGGATGGGGGATAGGATGGGGGGGTCGGTGGGAGCATGGGAGAATGGAAGTGAGAGGGAACTGGAATTGATATGTAAAATAAGAAAATATATTAAATAAAAAAGGAGTGTGTTACCTTTTACATGCTTCTGTTTAAGCATTTAGCAGTGTGTTATTTAATTTCTGGGTTAAATTTCCACACCAATTTACATTCCAGCACAGAAACAGGATACATATCTATCTGCTAAAGATGTTTTCCATACCATTGCTTAATTTCCCTGGTAGATGACAAGCAAATTCCAAGATGCCCTAGATCTGTACCTACGGGGTTGCACCCATGAAAATGTTAAATTATTTGACAAAGGTAAAGGGGCTTAGTTATTGGCTTAATTAGATTCTACTGTAATCCAAAGATAGTTGAGTATAGCAGGTGCAATAAAGGCTCCAAATAAATTGAACTTAATATAAAGGGATAGTTTTCCTGGATGGATAGTTTTCCTGGATAGTTTTTTTTTTAAAAAAAAAGCTTCCAAGGGAGGACTCAGGCTTTTTCTGAAGACAGAGTTCCCTATGGTTCTGAAGAACAAGCTGCTATCAGGTCAACAGAACATAGATTCTTCTAGAATATTAGGTGAACTTAAATATAAGCTGAAGGAATGTGTGGGCCCTTACCACCAGTTACCATCTTGATTTTAGCTTTCTCTAACACTAAGAAAGTCTGCAGGTTTCTAGGCTCCAAGGCACATTTAGAATCCCATGCCACCACTTTAATTACTTTAAGTTTCTCTATCCATACCTAATTTACTATGTAAATAACAAAAATGAATACAGACACTTTTAAATAATCCACTGTATACATTATAACCTTCAACATGTTGCAGGAAGCCTAGATTACTGTCTCTAAAGATGAATTGCATATGCAGTTTTTGCTACACTGGCCTTTATTCAATAGTTCTTTATTGTCCATAATATAGAGTAAAATCTTACTTACAATGTGTATTTTCAATGCTTCTTTATCAACCCATCTTTCAAAACTGTTATCCCACTGTTTTATAGAATACTCCATTACTGTTCTTATATGTGGCTGATTTAGCTTTTCTTCTTATACTTTTATTTATTCAAGTTCAATGATGTAGTGTACTAATTATTTATGTGTCTACCTTAATTTTTACCTGTTTTATCATTATGATTTTAATGCCCTCATCACTTTTAAGGACAGTATAAAGGTATTTTTCTTTACCTCAATTCTCCTACAAAGCCAGCAGAAAACAACAACCAATATAAACAAACAATAACAGAACACATGTGCCTACAATAATAGGAGTAACATATGTCTTCCCTGCCAATCCATAAACTGCAAGTAAGCACTGGCAAATATTGTAAAACATGTAAAAATTGAAGGAAGAATTTGAGAACAGAGAAAGGCCCTGACAGAAATTCAAAGCTAAAGTTGAAGTTGCCATCTTAACTGGGTGGATTATTGTGAGAACTGAATCACAGGCCTGTTATGTAATGCAGCATGACATGTAAGAGTCTGAAAAAGCTCTTAAAACATTTAATGCACAGAGAAATCACCAAATACCAAATAAAGACAATCACTGCAGGAACTATTTATTCAATGAAAAATACATTCAAATAATTTCCCAGGCTTGGATGAACCATAGTCTACTCTATAAGCTGGGCACCAAGGTACTAATTTAGTCTAAGTCCCAACCCTTGAGACTCTGAGGAGCCCATATCTTAAATAAGAATAAAAGGATCTAAGTTCTATCTGAAGCAGTGAAGCTGGAAAATAAGACAAATTCCTGATTTTTTTTTCTTTCTATTTATTTCTTCAGGGAATTGGAGATTTCCCACCTACTTGGAGGAGATCATCTGCTTGAGTGAGCCCATCAATGTAAATGTTAATCATGTTTAGAAACAACCTCAGAGACATTCCCAGAAATAATGTTATATGTGGGAAGTCTCTGGCAGTTAATTGTTAACTATCCAAATGCACATACTAACATTGGGAAAAGCTTGTTTGCCCCCATGGCAAAGAGGGTGAGAAAACATGAACAGCTGTCAATCAGATCTGAACCCCCTGACCTTGACAGGTCATATCTCAGGGATGATAATCCTACTGAATAACTGTGTCACAGAATGTTTTGCTGCATGGTTGTCTGAATTTCTCTTGACATGCAGTAATTTTCCCTCTCCCAAATGCCTCTATACTGTAACACAGTTCCTGATGTTGTGTTGACCACACAACCATAAAATGATTTCCTTGCTACTTCATATCTGTAATTTTGCTACTGTTATGAATTGCAGTCTGAATATCTGATATGCAGGATATCTGATACATGACCCCCCCACAAAGGGATCACAATCCAGAAGCTGAGAGTTAGTGGCTTAAAATAAACACATATTCATGGGGTGAAAAGTAATTGTCAATAAACCAAAATCCAAGATGCTCTGATTGAGTATGCTTACCATACATACCTCCTGATACTCATTATGAATCTTGAGAAAACTGCTGGCATATAATAGCTAATGTATGAAAAAAATGTTATGGAAGATTTCAACACCTGAATTATATGAAAATTTGAGACGTAAATAAAAAGCAGGTGCAGATACCAGCATAGCTCCATAAAAAATAACTAAAAATTATGTAAAAATTATTATAAAATCAAAGTTACAATGGCTTTTGTCCTGAAAGAAAGTATAGATTCAAATGATTAAAAAAAGAAAAATGATCAACTTAAAAGATAAAAGCAGTTGTCAAACATAAGAAACTCAAAGTAGCCTCAGTCATTATAATTTTATTAAAAGCCATAAAGTAAAGAGAAGACATTACTGAAAAAGTGATCATGGACAAAGGGACAAAAGTTTTAGAAATAAAAAAAGTAAGTTATAATCTTTTAAAAATTCCAGAGGAAATGAATATATATGCATATGTATTATAAACATATAGAAAATTAATGTCTCAGATATAGTAAACCAAAATTCAAAGAAAAAAATGATAAAAGATATTATGAAAGTAAACTTGTTTTAAAAATGTGAATCTGATTTAATGCAAAATGTTGATTTTAGAGAGGGAAAAACTCAGATTGCCTCAGGTTTTGATTTGTTTAAAATTTATTGAGAAACATGCAGAATGCAATACTACAAAGTCCTTGGGATAAGGTCATATAATCTGGAACTTTTACAGTCTTTAGTAATTTGGGAATGCTGTAGCCAAGAATTCTTAGTTTTTTAAAAAAAATGTTGAATTGGACTCTTTTGTGAAACAATCAATGGGAAAATTCAGCCTAGAAATATGAATGAATAACAAATCTATTAAAAGTGATACTTCAGAAAAATAAGGTAAGAAATTTGGATGAAAAGATACATGTAATGGAGAATTGTGGTATCCAGGTTGAAAAGGGGGGATTTAGAATGTGGGAATCTTAAGCATTCTATTTGTTTTTTCTTTTTACTTTAAGTAACAAAAATGTAATACAAAATATAAATCTAAACATGAGGCCTTTAAAAAAAATCTCAAAGTGTAACATAGCCAGGAGACAAAATAAAAGCAGACCTTCCAAACAAATAAACCCTGAGGGACATGTCAATAAGGTAGGAGCAAAATGTAGAAAATGGGGATTATATTATTTATTTATTTTGCATAGTTACTATCATTTTCCCTTTACAAAGTACAGGACATGTTTGCCATATGTCTTACAGGTAACTGATGTCCACCCAGTTCGCGAATATAAGAAGTTGAAGTTCATCCAACAGAAGACATTCTACCTATCCTGTTACGACATGGCCTTATGTAGCCGCTCCGTCACCAGGTACTGTGAACTTGCCAAGATTTTCTGAGTTCCCAACTACCTACATGAGTGTCATTTCTTAAAATTAATTTTCTTGACAAAACAAAGTTATTAGACAGATTCTAGAATCTACCTCTCTGGAAAAGTGCCGCAGGGATATATAAATCTCTAAGACACTGGGCCAGGGGATCAGCATTAACATAAAAGAAGAAAACTGAGTGACTTGTAATGACACAGCCAGTTGCTTATGAAAGTCACATGGTTTCCTAATGCTTGCTTTCAGCAAAGCTGGAAATGGTCTGATCAAGCTGCTAGATAACACACGAGAAGTAACGTATGATATAAGGTTATCATAAGATTCATAGCATGTGTTGGCAAAGAAGATCAAAGATTGAGTGAGTGACAATGGTCCTATGGGTCCCATCTACTGATTATGTACTTACAAGTTTAAAAACCAAAACCAGATGTAGAAGTCAGGTAGGGTCTATAAAACTCTAGGAATAAGTAGTATTCATCTGCAGGTACATGAGCCAAGAAAAGAATAAAAACATATATATATATATATATATATATATATATATATATATATATTTCATTAAGGTATGAAGAGGTAATAAAATATTACTTTTATGCTTAGCAATTATTAATAAAATTTGAAACATAATATGTTGTTTTGATCAATGGTGTGCCTATGCCAATTACTACAACTCATCATGGAAGATATTAACACTTTACAGCCTTATGGTCACAGGGAACATTTTAAAAATTGAATCTCAATTCATGTATATGGCTTATTGTAGAGATGTGTGGTAAAGCAATCAATAAATTCCTTCCAAGCATAAAATACATGTTACTAGGATAAATTTTTTTTGGATGAAGTAGAATAAAAGTACAAGTTTGAAGGGTGAAATTAATGCCTTTATGTTTAAAACCGTTCCTCTATTTCCAATGAGCACTGGCGAATACTTAATCACTCTGATAGTTAAATTGTACTGGAAACATTTAAAATACAACCTACGTTTTATGTTTTGAATGTCAGTATTTTCACTATGCAAGGGATGACATCTCTGAAAGTTCTTAAGTATATGATGAACACGTGCAGCTGCCTGCTGGAATGTACAGCAGTGTGTACATACTAAATCCTTCTACTGGGCACTCCTGTGAAAGCATTTCAGGACAATTCTACAAACTGCAATTATTAACGGTAATATATTACCACACTCAGTATTCCTAAGTATCACATATGCACACACGCTTGTGTCCTCCTGACATCCTCTCTATGCCCGTCACATAAGCAGCGGTAGTCACACTCTGAAAACAAACCCCATTAAAAGCCCCCAAGTAAGACTGGATAATTGACATGCATCTAACAGAAGTAACTAATGAGTTGTTACCAGGGAAACTGGAATTTGCTGTGAGTTGTGTCTCATAGTAATGTAGAAGCTTCACCTGTAAAGTCTCATCAACAGGACTTTCTGAAAATGGCCTGAACAAAGACAATAACTATACATTTCCCAAAGTGAACGGGGTTGTGGGGGGATGTTCTGGAGGCCTCAATCCTACACAATGAACCACAGGCAACCAAGAAATGCTGAGAGTGAGAAAAGTGTGTACCAGCTGGAAGCACACATGAGTTCTATTATGCAGAGTGGGCAGGTATAATGTGTTTAGGAATACATATATATTGTTTATATGGATGTTTTAAGAGGCCATGAGTTTAAAAGCGTGCAAGGAGGGGTTCTATGGAAGTGCTTACAGGGAGGAAAAGAAAAGGACAAATGACATAACCACATCACAATCTCAAGGAAATAAAAGAAATAGTAAATAAATTACACTGATGCTGGACTTTTTCCCCTTTAGGACAATGGAATCCAAATATTTTCAAATGAGCTCGGGGCTCTGTCAAATCATGTATCTCTTTGCCAAGAAGTGAATCCTGCTGCTCTGACTCCTACCTCTCCCGTGGCTCTCCACCTAGGTGGCTCTACACCCGTGTAGCATGGCCATAGCTACACAAAGTGCACATATAACACTCTACCTTTTATCACAGAGGAAATCCTAAGTTCATGCTGTCTTCATTAGTCTTCCTCACATCCTGCATGTCTGTTACATAACAAAACATTCCAGATTTTCTTTCTTTTTCCAAAGTTCATCTTAATTTTTCCTTGTAAGGAACTCTGGCTTTCCAGAAACCTGGCTATTGGAAACTATCTCTTGAGGAAATCGTTTGGAAACTAAAACATTAATATGATAAAAGGACTTTGTTTGTTAAAATGCATTTGCAATTGTTTTAGTTCCTTTTTTTGTTGCTGGGATAACCATTCTGTTCACAACTGCCTTAGAAGAGAGTTTATTTGGGTTTAAGTTTCCGCATATGGCATTCTTAGTGGAGAGGGAGGCATGGCAAAAGTCTAGCAGAAAACGGAGCTGAGAGTTTCCATTTTAACTGTTCAGAGGGAGGGAGATTAACTAGAAGCTGGAGAGAAGCCACAAACTCTGACTGTCCGACGCCAGTGTTGTACCTCCTCTAGGAGGGTTCCCTGTCTCAAGTTTTCCCCCATTTCCCCTCAAAGCACCACCCACTGGGGATGAAGAGCTTAAGTACCTGGGCCTGTGGGGATTCACCTCATGTAAGCCACTATCCAAGTGATAAGGAAGCTTGGTGGGTGCTGAGCATGACATATGCCTTGAGTTGGTTTCTCCTGATTGAGCTGCGCTGAAGTCCCCTTTATAAACTATCTAGTTAAAGAAATAAAGTTTTACTCTTCCCATGATAAAAAGGAGACAGTACATTTCCTTTATGTAAATATGGAAGGTGTGTTTCAAAATAGATGGGAAGCTTTAACCAGGACGTAATTCCCTAACTTCTAAGGTGCCTTCAATATTCAGGGAGGAAGAAAACGATATGCCAGGTGACATTTGAGTTTGTGATTTACTATTCCTCCTTTACACCTCATCAAAATTTAGTTGCTAACAATGTAATTAAAGTCAAGTAACCAACTTTGAAATTACAGTAATATCAATGCCAAACTGAAAGATGCTTAAGGAAAAATAATGATGCTATCCATTTCCACCAAACACTCTCATCTAGTACTTGAGCTTTCTAACTCTGTGAATAGCCCAAAGAGACATCACTCATACTTGCAGAAAGTACGGTGTGTGTGTGTGTGTGTGTGTGTGTGTGTGTGTGTGTGTGTGTGTGTGTGTGTATGCTCACACATGCATTTGCTACTGGGGATGGAATTTGGAGCTTTGTGCATGGCAGGCAAACAAAAAGCAACCCCCAAAGCCACAGAATTCCTTATTCACATAGATTTCTGCCGTCTTCTGGTACTAGAAATTCACTGTGGATAAAAGAAAGCCCTCCATTAGATTGACAGTTTAGAGATATAAATAATGCACAGTTGAAAATTTTGAATGCTTATTTTTGAAAAAGATTAATTTATAAATAGTCATGTGTTAAATGTTTTCATGGAGGGAGTAATCACAACAATGTCCTCTTTTCAACTCCATTCTTTCCACATAAGGTTATGGGGTTGAATGTGGGTGTTAGTATTTCCCAACAGTGTTCCAAGTAAGATCTCATTATCCATTGAAACATCCTGGAGAAAGGAAAAAATATTTGGACTTAACATGTCATAGTTAGGGTTTCTGTTGTTGTGAAGAGATACCATGACCATAGCAAGTCCTGCAAAGGAAAACATTTATTGGGTGTAGATTGCTGACAATTCACAAGTTTAGTTCATAATTATCATGGTACAGAGCATGGTGGCATGCAGACAGACATAGTGCTGACTACAACTTGATCAGAAGGCAACAGGAAGTGAACTGAGACACTGGGAATAGCTTGAGCATAGGAGAACTCAAAGCCTACCCTCAAAGTGACACACTTCCTCCAACAAGGCCATATCTCCTAATAGTGCCACTCCTATTGGGGGCCTTTTCCTTTCAAACCAGGACATAGTGTTTTTAATGTTTATTTTATCATGTGTGTGTGTGTAAGTGTGTGTGTGTGTGTGTGTGTGTGTGTGTGTGTGTGTGTGTGTGTACATGTGTACTGGTGCCTACAGATCCCCCTGGAGCTAGAATTACAGGTGTTTGTGACATATCTGATGTCACTGCTGGGAGCCAAAATTGAGCCTTCTGCAAAATCAGCGAGTGCTCTTACCAGTTGGGTCATTTTTTAAGCACCCAAATTTAGTATTTTAACGGGTATACATCATTTTCCAGTTGTTTACTTCCTTGGTACCACAACTGCCTGTTTTGTGCTTTTTCAAAACAGTCATTTTCTATACCATGTCCCATTTTCTTGTCATTTGCAGCAGGAGAGAAAAACCTGCCTCAAATAAGGCTACCAAATGCTTTTGAAGTTATCCTCTATCTTTTGAATGGTCATAATTGTTTTTCAGTCAATTTCAAACAGAATAGGAGGGGCTGAAAGACATACAATTAAATTGCCCAGACAATCTAAAAAGCCAATAAGCCTGAGAGACATCTATGAAAACCCTAAATTCAAGTCAAATTAAGAGAATGGAGAGTTGCATCTCATCATTCATCTGTACATCTCTAAACCATCCAATTGGTGGGATGCCTACTCCTTGCAGTATTCTAGCTTTGCATACAGAATCCTGCCACAGAATCACTTACATATGGTATTGCCTCCATAGTACACATTGCCCTCTCACTCCTGTGGTCAGCATCATCTGTTTTTTTTTTTTGTTTTGTTTTGTTTTGTTTTGTTTTGTTTTTTTGTTTTTTGATTGTTTTTTTTTCCTCTGTTGTGAACATTAAGATAGTCTTTATTGGAGGGTGAACATAAGCTCTTTTGTGATAAGAAAGCATCAAACCTCATGTCCAACACCACCAGCAGCTTTAAATACTGGATACCAACTCATAGACTCAGAGCACTATGACCCAAATCATCTTTCTACTATTCTAACACTTGTATATATTTTGTTCATTTTATTCATGTTTTCACTGCTTACTTCACATTGAACATTATTTTCTTTCCTGAAACACATACTCAACACTATCAAAAACATTTCCAATTAATAATATTTCCTGACATGTGTGCTTATTGCTTGGAATATGCATTGATTCTAGTCATATACTTGAATTGCTTTGTATTCTTACATAAATCAACAACTTTCCACCATGTGTATGGGACCCCTGGGGTGTTATAAATTTTCATATCCCTTAGCAGTATAAAGGTGGGTAATTCTTAATAAACAATAACAAATTGATTAATATTATTGTATGTGATTCTACGGGCTGATGACTCATTTCAAATATTTTTGTCTATCTGGAATGCTGTATTCAAACACTATAAATTGAGTGGCTAGAGAAATGCATTTCTCAGAGTTCTGGAGATGGATGGGCTAGTACATATGGTATTTTTTGAGGGCTGCCTTTGCTTGTGGATGGCATCTTTTGTTTTTCAATATAAATTTTCATTTAAATTAGAAACAATCTTATTTTACATATCAATTCCAGTTTCCTTTCCCTCCCACCCTCCAATGCTCCCCACTAACCCCCAATTTCACCCCCAATGATCTACTCTCCAGGGAGGGTGAGGCCTTGCATAGGGGATCATCTTGTGGGACAGGGCCTAGGCCCTCCCCCATGTATCTAGGCTGAGACAGTATCCCTTCATAGGGAATGGGCTCCCAAAATCCATTTGTACACTAGGGATAAATACTGCTTCTACTGCCAGAGGCCCCATAGACTGCCCAGGACGCCTAGCTGACACCCACATTCAGGGGGCCTGGTTTGGACCTATGCTGGTTCCCCAGCTGTTAGTCTTGGATCCATGAGCTCCTCCTTGCTCAGGTCAGCTCTTTCTGTGGGTTTCCCCATCATGGTCTTGACCCCTTTGCTCATCACTCCTCCCTCTCTACAACTGGATTCCACAAGTTTGGCCCAGTGCTTAGCTGTGGGTCTCTGCTCCTGCTTCCATCTTCTACTGGAAGAAGGCTCTTGGTTGGCATTTAAGGTAGTGGATGACATTTTTCAACCTTTCCTTAAAAGACATATGTGATAAGGAAGCTTCTGTGGGTTTCTCTATGGAAAATAATCAAAATCCTCACAAAAAAACCTTCTCTATTTTTCCACTTTCATATATTAGCCCAAAACATAGGTGTCAGGGTACAAATACAATTTGTAGAAAAAGGATATAAACAATTTTTGCCACTAAAAACAAAATAAAATGCTAATAGTGAAGATAATGTTTGGAAAACTAAAGTGAAAGATATGAACCAACAATTCACAGAAGATATATTTATGGTTGATTATGTTGGTTTCAGTAAGAATGGTCCCTATAGGCTCATATATTTGAATACTCAATCCCCAGTTTTTGGGATTCTTTGGGAAGGATTGGGAGGTGTAGTCTTGTTGTATCAGACATATCATGGGCTTTGAGATTTCAAAAGCCCACTGTTCCCAGGTAGCCCTCCCTGTGTCCTGTTGTGGATCATGATAGAAGATCTAAGCTGCTGATCCTGCTCCATGTCTGCCTGCCTGGCATGATATTCATGGACTTTAACTCTCTAGAAACAAAAGTCCCAATATAAACATGTTCTTCAATAATTTGCCTTAGCTATGGTGTTTAGTCACAGAAAATGAAAAGTAACTAAGTTACCAATACATTTTTATTTTATTTTTCTTTATTCACTTTACATACCAACCATAGTTCCCCCTCCCCCATCTCCACCAACATTATTGAATAGGCTTCAAAAAGCTAGCTCATGCACTAGGGATAGATCCTAGTCCTACTATCAGGGGGCCCACCGACAGATCAGGCTACAAAACTGCTACCCATGTGCAGAGGCCCTGGTTCAGTCCAATGCAGGCTCTGAAGCTGTTGGTCTAGAGTTCATGAGCTCGCATAATTTCACATGTTCAGGTTAACTGTCTCTGTGGGTTTCAAGTCACTAACTTGACTCGCCCTTCCTCATATAATCCCTGGTCCCTCTGTTTGAATGGACTCCTGTAACTCAGATGAGGGAAGAGAACACGAGGGAACATGTGGGAGGGATGGAATGGGAGACCAAGAAAAGAGATTTCTTGCTAGAATGGGCCCTTACCGGGCTAGGGGATTAATTTAATGCTAGGGAATTCCCTAGGGATCCACAAAGATGACCCCAGTTAAGACACTGAGTAATAGTGAAGAGGGTGTCTAAACTAGCCTTCCCTTGTAATCAGAATGGTGATTACCCAAACTGTCATCATAGGAACTTCATCCAGTAATGGATAGAAGCAGATGTAGAAACCCACAGCCAAATCAATACATTTAAAATAAAAAATTAATTTTAATAGCTGTTGGGGAAATATAAATGAAAATATCAATGAAGTATGTATTATCAATTTTACAGACAGGTAAACACATTTTTAAGTAATGAAACTCAATGTCTAATAAATTTGTGTAAAAAGATATTCTTTAACTCTAAAGTAGCACAACTCTTCTGAAAGCAGTTAGTAATGTAATTATATATGAAGATTAAAAACAAGTAATGCCTTTTAGTATACTTATAAGACTCTGTCATGTGGGAATGAGAGATTTCCCAAAGAAATATGTGGGAAAGAGTATCCCCACTGGCATTGTTGATAAGAAAGGGAATAAATAACAACATATATAATGGTATTTTATGCTACCATTAAAATTATGTTCAAAATAATATTTAATGGTATGTAAAATGACATATAATAAAATCAGGATACATATGCATGCATGCATGCACACAAATAGATATGAGAAGAGTAAATGAAATGATTTTATTAAAAGACCATCCAGTGAATAAGTAGGGACAGAGGAGATGACAGATGATAATTAGAACAATATTTTAAAAAATCAAATAATAAAATATTGTTTTTAAATATATCAGTAATTGCACTGAATAGAAATAATTGAAGTACCTATATTTCTTACATCTAAAAAAATGGCATCATATTTAGTGTAGTTTTCTAAGTTCATTATTCAATTTCTGACAATCCCAGCAAGTACAACCTACCTGTTTGTCCTTACATTAACAGCTTTACACTCTCTGTGAACATTTAACACTTACACTCCATCCCTGCTATACTAGTATATTCTGGACCTTTTTTAATGTACACTGGTAAACAATGAGTTAGTTTGTCTGAGGGAAATGCATTTGTATATATGAATTTAGGAAATAGATTATTGCAGACTGTTTCAATGGATAACTTACAGTTTTCTGATTTTATGATGGACAGAATCAATATATCTTCAGCAGAAACTGTACTTTAAATTTCTGATATCTTTCCTGGAGGTAGCAACATGTGGCACAAAAGTCTTGCCCACCACAGGACAGTAGTACTGAGTCACTGTCCCTGCCAGCCTAATTCATGGTACATAAAAAATACTTTATAGTAGGCCATGTCACTAAGTTTTGTCATGTAGGTTAAGAGTACAAAATGCATGTCAGACTTACAATTTCAATTGTGTGTGTTTTTTCAGGATGAAGCCACTGTAAGAAGCACTCATGCTTTTTCCTGATAGAGAATAATATCAAGTTGTTAAATAATGAGAAAATAGACAACACTCTCATGAATGTTATGTAATCAATTCTCACAAAAAGCTCCCAATGAAATTTTCCAAACTTTTATATGTTGTATCAAAATGATGCATGCTTCTAACAAAGAAATATATACAGAATATGAATGTTTTTATGGTTTACTTGTGTAATCAAACATTATAACAATGAAATTAGATAAACAGAGTTTGACACCTTAACAAAATAAATCTTTGCAAATAAAGATTATAATTAAGCAGCAAGGTTGACATATTCTTTACCACTTTCTACATAATAAATCAAAAGAGTAAATCAATCTATGAATTATAATGTTTACTGATTCTCCTGGTATGAATGCTTTTCTGATCTTAAACTCCAAATCACAATGTAACATGCCTGTTTGAATGCTGGAAATTTTTCAGTGCCCTATTAGGAAGTGTCTCATGAAGGGACAGAACAGATATCAACCATATGAAGAATCAACAATAATAGCAAATATAATACAATAAAATAGGATGTTATGGTTTTTGAATACTCACTTATTTGTTGTTAGTACAATTTTAGTTGCAGTAGCATTGAAGGTAAAGTTTTGATAAAACTAAAACATGTATTGAACAATTAGCTTTCAGGAACAATGAATACATACCAGTGAACGCCTGTAATTTGCTGATTCACGACTGTAGAACCATACTGGGCTCTGTGTGCATTTCAATATCTAACATGTGAGTCATTTAAATAGTTTGATTATCACATATTTACTCATTTTCATGGCTTCCCTCTACTTTCATAGACATGTTTAGAAGATGGTAAAAGGATACAACCTAGGAAATATCAAAGTCTTCTACGAGCTTGCCCAGGTGGGACAATGGCTTCTTTCCTAGAAACTTCAAGATTGATTGTATTATTTGACAACATATTCCCTGCACCTCAAAGGCACTGTGACAGGCTTTGGACTTACACAGTAATACTGTGAATTTTTGTGTTTATGCTGGGAAATTGTAGGTGAGGGCTAGTAGCAACACAGTGTTAATGAAGTTCAATTTTAAGTTCATATCAGTAACATTTGGAACCGGGTTTGTCATTTACATTCTTTTACAGATGAAAAGTAATTACATTACCCTCTCCCTCCCATTTTTCTACTTAGAAGTCAGAAGTCTTTCTTAGACCTACACCACATCATTTAAAAATAAAGATTATTTTTCACGTTTTTATTTATAATTTCTGTTTATTCTCTTAATTCTGTCTTTCTCTTATGCTGTTGAAGATTAAAGTGAGGACCACAAACATTAAGCAAACACTCTATAACTAAGCTGTATCTCCAGTCTGTTTGTATTTGTCTTTCAACATTTCTAATGAGCTTGCTCACATCTCTTAGTATTTATCCTATTGGTCTCCACTAAACTCTGAAATTAGTGCCTCTGTAATTGATGTTGGCCTTAAAAACAATATGTGAGGCTGAGTGGTAGTGGCTCACACCTTTAATCCCAGCACTTGGGAGGCAGAGGCAGGCGGATTTCTATGAGTTCTATACCAGCCTGGTCTACAAGACCTAGTTCCAGGACAGCTTCCAAAGCCACAGAGAAACCCTGTCTCAAAACACCAAATAATAATAATAATAATAATAATAATAATAATAATAATAATAAATAATGTGTCTACCTGTTCTTTTCTCATTTTTTCTTCCTTCTTCTGGAATTCAGGTAACACATCTTTTAGGCTTTCTTTCGTTTATACAAATGTCTGTTACACTCCTCTCCAAATCCTCTTTGTTCTTTTGATGCCTCAAACTGGGCATTTCTTGCTCTCCTATCTTCTCATTCTCTTACTCTATTTTCTATTGCATTTAATTTTTTGTAAAGTGGACCTATCAAACTCATGGTATGTGCTTGATACTAATATTTCCATTTTATTTCTTCTAGTATATCTAAATTCTCAGTCAACATTATTTTTATTCCCACCTATTTTCAAAAGTATCAATCTTTATTGATTGTCTTACTATCACAGTTATTAACTATAAATATTTGACTCATTTTCTGTATTTGTGGATTTCTTTTTTTGCATTTTGGTTATTTGGTTATTATTCAGAGTATTTGTTTATTTTGATAATAGACATTAGAAGTAAATAAATTATAATTACTCTATAGATATCTTTTAGAAAGGACATTTTTCCCTAACAAGTAGTTAAAATAATATTCAGTCACCTTAACCAATAAGGACCATTTATCAATTATTGTCCTGATGACTAAAGAATAGCCATGGCAGACTCTCAGGAAAGAATAAATTAAATAAACTTGCCTTTTCTTATTTTTCAAATTCCACTTTTATACCTTATTACCAATGCTCACCTTGGGACAGTGAATATACATACTGTTATATTATTTTAACATACTGTACTATTTTGATGCTATTTGGGGTCAAAAAACATGTTCATTATGATATTTGTATCTTTTCCAGTAGCCATCTCAGAAGATATTTATTTGGTTAAAATACTAAGAATCCATGACCACTACCATGACTTTTGATATGTTTTCATTGTAAATTTACTATTAGATTTTAAAACTCTGAGATTCATTTTTATTAGGATTTGTTTCATTTTGTCATAGGAGGGCTTAGATAAGTGGGAAAATGTCCATCCTAAATATATAGGGTACATTGTAGTCTTGTTATGTATCATAGGTTATATTACTAAAGACTTTTATGTTCTTCTTATACCCACTTTGAATATATTATCTTATATATTTTGGGCTTATGTTTGGGTCATGATTTGAAAGAAGAATAGAAGAAAATAAACTCAAATTTCTCACAAAGTGCTTTCTTTAGATTTCATACTGTCTTAGTTCTATTACTGTGAAGAGAGAGACATCATGACTACAGCAGCTTTTATAAAGGAAAACATTTAATAGGGGATTACTTACAGTTTCAGAGGTTTAGTCCATTATCGACATGGCAAGAAGCATGGCAACACACAAGTAGAAATGGTAGCTGAGAGTTCTACATCTGCAGGCGACAGGAAGAGACAGACACCAAGCCTGGCTTGAGCTTTTGAAACTCTAAAGCCCATATCCAGTTACTCACAATTCTTCCAACAGGCTATGCCCTCTAATCCCACTCAAGTCTCCCTAATGAGGAAGTGTTCAAATCTATAAGCATGGAACCATTCTTAATAAAACCACCACACATATACTATTTCTTATAACAACAACAAAAACTGCTTACTTAATGGATCATGGGCAACTCTGTTTCAACTCAATAGGTTACACACCCATAGAAAGACTTGAAAGACAGAGAGGAATCCATTTGCAGGACTATGAATTTCAGCTACAGGAGAGATAGGATAATAGTGACGTAGGAATGCCTTTCAATATGTACATTTATGAAACTGTCAAAGAATAAAAACCTAAATGAAAATTAAAAAATGTATTGTAACTGTCATTGCATTGGCAAATTCATAAAGGATCTACTTATATACTTATATTTTATATTTTACTCCATACTTACATTTTATATATATTTATATATTTACTTAATATGTATTACTTAAAATGTAAGTGATGCATTTGAAAATTTTACTGAGCTGTTTACATTTAATGAAATAACCCAAGCATTAGGTTTGTAGCCTTTATAATAGATGAGGAATCCAGTTCATAAAAATTACAGAAACAGAAGGACAATAAGTCAAAATCCAAGGCCAACATCTTAATACTAGTACGGCATGATTAGCAAAGAATGAATAAAATGTCTTTGTCTATAAAGCATGGCAACTCAGATGCTTACTTGTACTGTCATTCTCCTGTTCATGAGAATCATCAATTAAACACTACAAATATTTTCTGAAGTGGGATAATACTGTTTTATTTTAGCTTAGTACTTACAAATCCTTTCTTTGCTTATCACCACACATTCTGTAAAAGAAGAGCCCTTTAATTTGCCTTTCACATATTTATGCCTGAAGGTGCACCTTCAAATGGATCAAACTTAATTGCATTGTGGCCCTTAGCTAGTTCAAATTCCTCAATCAATTCACCTCAGACTCTTCTTCTTTCAAGACTAAACAACCCCATTTTTCTTAATCTCTTCTCATATGTTCAGTAATCCCTTCCATTCCATTTATCATTTCTGTTGCCCTATGCTCTCTGCAGTTTAGCTATAATGTTCTTCAAATAAGGTCCTCTATCAGATGTGGGCACGCTTAAAACTCCCGCCTCTACATTCCTATTAGGCTAAGAGGCTCTGGTGATTGTAGCTTGCATGGTGATTATGAATCTCTATGCTGTGAAATGTGAAAGGTTACATTCTCAAAAAGTAGAAACAAATGACATTGTTTTTATATTTCTATTTTGCAAGAACATGTTTTGCCTAGAAAATGAAAAGGTGAGTCTTCAAAGCCTGTGAAAAGAAATGTTGGGTGTGAAAAATTGAATTTCTAATATTCATATGTAGAATCTAATTCAAAATTTCAGGAGATGAGGTTGTAATTATCAATAATTAAATGCTGTTTGTTTTTCCAAAGTGCCTCATGACTTTTCTAGAGATAATCTATCATTATCAAGGAGGTGCATGAAATGTGAATTTAGGGGCACTATAAATATGGAGTAAATTCTTCATAAAATTATAATCCATTTTTAAAATAAGTAAAGCAAATATCATCTAAATCAGTAAGTCTGCAGCTCTCCAAGGCATCTCTAAAAAGAAACACAGCTATAAGGAAACATCAATTACACAAGCCTCTTGATGATGCATAGCTACTTCCATGCAAGGAGTAATTACTGTCTCCAGAGCTGACCCAGAGACTCTCTGTAGGGAGTGAATGTAATAGTGTAGTTGAGCCATATGCCATGGGCATCTCTGTGCACTGATGGAGAAGACTAATTTGGGAATGAGCTGGAAGAAGTCATGTGTGTTTATGCAAAACAATCCACTATTCTGTTATAAAGAGCTCAAATGCTATATTCAGATTCTTAAGGGAAAGACAGAATGGCAAGACCAGAAGTTAGGAAAAGTAGTTCACTGGTTGAATCTTGACAGTAAGTACTCAATTGAGACAGGCCTGAAAAGCATGGCTGAGCAGCCCAAAAGACTTGTAATGCTCACTATTGTTTCTGTTGAAGTGCATTGGTAGTTTCAATAATTTGAATTAAAGAGAGGGCCTTTATATTGTTGAGTTTCAAGTAACAGGGTACCAATTTGTCTAGCTAAAGGGACAAATTGTTGGATCTTACAAAGGTAAGTTAAAACCTTTAGTCTCAATATAGCTTCACATCAAGGTGGATCCATAGAAAATCAAATTGTATCCTTATTCTTTGTCTGTTGCTTAACTGTGCTTTCCATCTTGTTCCATAGTCTTCAGTCATGAGGGAAATAAAGTTACCACACATTTCTAATGTTATATTATATTCCATGTCCTCAACAGCTCAACATGAAAAACCATTAAATTCCAGAGGGCATTTCAATAACCAATGTGAGTGGCTTCTCCTAACTTGTCTTTTAAATTATCACTATTCTAACATGAGATGACCATAACATGTCATCAATCACATATCATGAAATGGGTGAACTGGTGCTTTTCAGATATCATAATGCTGCTATCAGAATGTCATTAGTGCTGCAATCAGAAGGAAAATAGGAATTTTAAAAAGTGGAAAAACAATGTAGTAATTCACAGCAGAATTATGAGCTACTATGGAAAACCCACAGAACTACAGACAGCAGAGAGTAGAATCCTTCTCCACATTGAAATACTGGTGCACTACCATATATCTTCCAAAGCTGTTGAACAGGCTTATAAGAACAAAAACCTCAATGGAGTTGGCTGGCCTCTAAGACTGTCTCTATATCACCCTGGCATAAAAAGGCCATGAATATTGGCCTTCACATGAAGCTTCACAAGAAGCATGAATATTGATGGCTCTTCATTTATGAGGGCACTTGGTTGCAAAAGTTTAAATGGTTGGGGGCTTGTGGTGTTCATCACTGATGACAAAACATAGATTAATATACAATTTTTAACTGTTTTCTACATTGTACAGACACCAGCACTCTAAATTAGCAGTAGTTTGGAAGACAGAGAAAGCAAATCTGTTTTATTGCTGACTGTGACGCTTTCTATGCAACTACTCTATAAAAAAAAAACTCTACTTTGTCATCCAGTAGTTATTAGTCCTCCCATGAACATTTGACAAGAACCAGAAGTAGATTCAGACATCCAGGACTGCAGAGTCTTAAAAAAACTAATTTATTTATTTTGTGTAATGAGTGTTTTGCCAGCAAGTGTGTATGTGGCTACAAAGGGCATTGCATCCTCCTGAAACTGAAGTTACAGATGATTGTAAGCAGACTCGAGAGTGCTGGGAACTCAACTTGTGTCCTTGGCAAGAACATGAGTGCTCTTAACCACTGGGCAACCTTTCCAGCTCCCACCGCCAATTGTACATTTTTAATTATTGCATTTTCACATGGCACCTGGTTAAGAAGCTGTGTTAAAGATCTTATGTGTTAAAAGTTCATGTCTTCTTTGCATGTTTTAAAATGTTCTCTTTTTTTTCCTTACTGCTTTATTCTTTAAGTTATTGCAGAAAGAAATTGATTTCGTTCTAGTATTTTCAAAAACAGTTTATTTGTATTGACCTATGCCTGCTATTTTTTTTTCTACTTGACCAAAGTTAGCATTACCTGGGACAAGGAACCTCAATTAGAAAATGATTCCATCAGAGTGGTCGATAGAGGTAAGTCTGCAGTCATTTTTTGGATTAATGATTGACGTGGAAAGCCCCAGTCTACTGTGGGAAGCTCCACCCCCACAGGCAAGCAGCTCTATATTATACAAAAAAGCAATTTAGTCAAGTCATGGAGAGTAAGACAGTAAGCAGGGTTCTGTCCTTACTTCTGATTTAGTTTCTGCCTCATGGCTCACTCTTTGAGCTCCTACTCTGACATGCTTTCATGGCGGTCTATATGCCTTAAGCTGAAATAAGTCCTTTCCTCCACAAGTTGTCTTTGGTGGGTGTTTAATCACCACAGTAGGCCTGTTTACATCATTTTCTTCCCTGTCCCCATCTTCCGTGGCCTTGCTTTCGCCTTTATGTTAAATGTATGTGTTCTCTTAGCTTATCTTTCTTCCTCCCCTGTTAAGATCCTGTCTTACCTCCTCATGACTTCATGTCTAGTGTCCATAGCCTGTAGTAGAGTCATCTTCCTGAGTATCACTTATTTTGTGTAACATAATAACTTCTGGTTCTATTAATTTTCTTGTGAATTTCATTTCATTTTTCTTTATGACTAAATACAGTTCCACTGTGTATGTACCATGTTTTCTTTATCCCATTCATCTGTTAGTGGACAGCTTCCATTTCTTAGCTCCTTGTGAATTGTGTGGCAATGAACATGGATGTACCGGCATCTTTGTAGTAGGACATTCAGTGTTTCTGAGTATTAGTGGTGGATCTGGGTCATATTGTAATTCTATCTGTAGTGTTCTAAGGAACATCCTCACTGACTTACATAGTGACTATGCGAGTTTATACTCCTATCAGCAGTTAACAGGCTTCATTTCACCCACGTCCTTATGGGCATTTGTTGTGCGTTGTTTTCTTAATGTTACCCATTCTGTCTGGGGTGAGTTGGGTTCCCAAAGCAGCTTTAATTTTCATTTTTCTGATGGCTAAGGATGTTGAACAGTATTTCAGATATTTATTGGTCATTTGTGTTTGTTTAAGAAATGCTGTTTAGTTCATTTGTCTATATGCTAACTGAAAGATTTTATGAGAAGGTGCATAATGTTTACATTCTTCATATATTCTAGTTGTTAAACCCTGGTTTTCTCCCACTCTGTAGCTGCCACTTTACTCTGATGATTGTTTTCTTTGCTGTATGGAAGTTTATAAATCCATGTAATCTCCACTGTCAATTTTTATACATGACTGTGTGAGTATATGTATATGTGTATGTATATGTACATGTATATGTGAGTGTTTGTGTGTGTGAGTCTCTCTATGTGTGTGTATGTGCACATGTGCGCATGGTGTATGACTGTATGTCTGTGTGAGTGTGAGAATATATGAATTGGTCTGTGAGTGTTTGTGTGTGAGTTCTCTGTGTGTGAGAGTATCTGTGAGTGTGTGTGAATGTGTGATTGAGTGTGTCTTTGTGAGTGACAGAGTATGTGTGTGAGTATATGTATGTGTGTTTATGTATGAGTCTCTGTGTGTGAGTGTGTAGTGTGTGTGTGTGTGTGTGTGTGTGTGTGTGTGTATGTGTGTGTTATTAGAATCCTTTGCAGATAGTTTTTATATTTTGAAGTGCTTTCTATGGTTTTCCTCCAACGGTTTTAATACTTCAAGCCTTCTTGTTATTCAAAATAACTTCTGGTTATTTTGAATGGCTTGTTCTATAGGGTGGCAGACATAGAGATAGTTTCTGAATATCCAGTTTTCCCTGTACCATTTGTCAAAGAGATATTTATTTTAATCTATGTAGGACTTTGACATTTTTTTCAATAATTACGTGGTTGTAGCTTTGTGGGCTTATTTCTGGGCCATCTATTCTGTTCTGATGGCTTACCTGTCAGCGTTAGGTTCAGTGCTATGTACACTTTGTCCCTGTGGTCTTGTAGCACAGTTTAAGATTAGATATTGTGATGCCGCTAGCATTGTTCTTTCTTAGGATTGCTGTGATTGTTTAGGGTCTTTTGTGTTTCTGTGAGAATTTTAGGATTGTCTTTTATAGTTCTGTGAAGAATGATATTGGAAATTTTGTGAAAGTTACCGTGAATCTATACACTGCTTTTGGCAATACAGTCATTTTAAACTTATTAATTCTGCCAGCCTGTGAGCATGGAAGTATTTCTGCTATTTTTCTAAGGCCTTTTACTTTTTTATATCTTAACATTTTCATCTTAAAAATACTTTAGTTTATAAGTTACATTAATTTCTAGATGTTATAATACTTTTTGATGTAAAAGGTGAATGTAATTTTCCCTAATTTCATTTGTTTCAAGATCATTATTGGGATACAGAAAAACTATGGGTTTTATATGTTGATTTTGTATACAGCTACTTTGCTAAAACTGATTATAAAGATTTTCTAGTTGAATTAAAGACCCATTTCTCCCACGTACACATTCAAATAATGTTTTTAATTGGTCTGTTTTTAGAGTTTTCAAAATTTCTAAATAAAGCCTCATAGTTATTTCTAATTATAATAGTTATTTTAAGGATTAACTAAATGATATGTAAATTTTTTAAAAAATAGACACAGAATTGACTCAGCAATAATATAGTTTATTATTCTTGAAAGCAGCTCCTACAATATAATTCTTAAAGATCAGACAAATTAGAAGTGAGAATTTCTCTCTCTGTGTCTGTGTGTGTACCCACACATGGGGGGAGGCAAATATAAGATTTTTTAAAAGCATAGTTTGAAAGACTTCATTTCAAATATGCACAAGATTATAATTTATTCCTCAATCATCAAGAATAGATTTTCAGAGGCAAGAAAAAAGTATCAGGTATTCACAGGGCATCAATTCTAAAAACTTATATAATTTTTCAATTATCAGAAACTTTAGCTTCCATAGTTGTTCATTTGGGATCACCTATGCTCAGTCATTTCATATAGCTTTCATCAAGCTATGTGATAGCTTGTGATACATAACATGTGCACAACATGACTTAGAGTTTAGCTTACTTTCATAAGGTAGAATTTTGCTTATCTCTTTGGACCCTTGATTGCATTCCTGCATTTAATACAGCTTTAAAACATCTACTGTTTTCCAAGTAAGTAAGCTAAAATTCAGAAAATTTCTAACTTTCTCTATGTTCTTTATAGCTATTTCATAGCTGAGTTTTATAATAACTTCTTCCTCTAACTGCCAAGACTCTTTCTGGAAACACATTTGCTTTCTGCACAATAGAATAGCATTGATCATCTTTCTTGAACCTTCCACAAGGTCCACAGACTATCTGGTACTGACTAAATATTAAGGTACCACTGAGATTCATCAAATCCAATTGGCCAATAAAATATTATTTCGATGTATGAAGTTTGAAAGGTGATTGGATTGAGAGAAAGGCGTCCTCATGATGCCCTAAGCTCCAGCCAGGATCTCCACCTGTTTTGCCAAGTGAGATTGGAAGCTTATTCCTAAAACAAAAATTCCAGCATTGACTAAACCTAAATCTGCTGACCCACTGAGCAGAATACTTTCCAGGCTCTGCAACCTTATGGAGCAAACTCCAATTGTTGAACTGCTACTCAGTTTGTGATATGTTTGTCATAGAAGTTTTGTCAGATGAAGACAGTTCTTTTCTCAACCACCAATGACCACACTATAAATATCCAGGAACCAGTAATTACCCAAATGGTAGGGTAACTTTTGGAGAGTTCCAACCTGCTATGAGATTTTTAATGCACTGAGCTCCTTTTCTGTGTCTGACTTTTGGGTCAAGTAGCGTGAGGAATAGACCAATGTTCTTCCATGTACACTGGGTGTCTCTAGAGTCTTAAGATGTGATTTATTCTGACCCCATCATCAGGTAAAGTACAAGATCATGGATCTTTAGAAATTATTTTCAGTATGTGTCAGAAATCCTTTACCCCAAATTCCATTCATGCATTTTCTTCCTCCATCTTCAGTAAATTTTTCTTTATTACAGTTGTTCTACTAATGTCTCTAATACATTTGTCACTGTTGGTTTATTATATCAAGTAGTTACTAATGTACAGTGCATAGATATGAGGTTCTATTGTATATCTTAACAGTCCCTCTTCCTTCAGTTTAGTTACAGAGTATTTAAAAATATTCACGTAAGTGTGGGAAAAATTGAAATTGTATACTGTTGTTTCTTTTGTGTGAGTGCTGTTTTTATTCTGCCCTTTTAATAGATATAGAAAAAAATAGAAACTAATGGCAATACCTGATTTGAAAAAAAAAATGTCTGTGTCATAGATTGTTTTCTCTCAGTGTAACAAACACCACAACAAAAGGCAATGGGACTTACTCATTTGACCACAGTCCATCCTGAAGGGAAGTCAGGGCCCAAACTCAAGGGAGGAAGAGCTGAAAATAAATAGTAAAGCAGAGACCATGGAGGAGTGCTACTTACTGCCTTTCTCTCATGGCTTGCTTAGCCTGCTTTCTTATACAGTCCAAGGCCATTTTCCTGATGATGGCATCACCCCCAGTGGGCTTCCCTCTAGTATCAATCATTAATCAAGAAAATTACCTACAAACTTATCTATAGGTCACACAATAGACTCAATTTCTTAATGAAAATTTCTCTTCTCAGTTAATAATAGATAGTGTTGACGAATGTTAGCCAAGGCAGACTGAAATCCAGGAAGGAAAGAAAGAGGAAATGAAAGGAAAGGAAAGAAAAGGAAAGGGAGAGAGGAAAGGAGGGAGGGGGGAATAAGTGAGACAACAGAATGGAGGAGGGAGGGAAGAAAATAAAAATGTCTAGCTTTGGAGTGCTACTTTATTTACAGACTTCATAGATCTGTGGAAGAACTCTTTCTTGCTATCACCCCATCCTGAATCCTCATCACAATCATTATGTCTACTTGAATTCTGAGCATTGATTTCAGACACTTGCATTTCCTGTTTATGATTCTAAAATTCCTAATGCTACAAAGAGACTGATTATGTAGCATCTCTGGTGCTACACTTGACCATCCTAGTGCAACCATCACATGTCTATGATGTCAGACCATCTCACCATTGAACTATTTATTGATTTCCCCACATTTACTTTGAGTTCTTGCCCCAAGGAGTCTTTTGAACTCTTCACTAATGAGCACTGTGGGACTTCTACGTTATTTAATGTGGGCCTTAACTTTCCTCAAATTCCAAAGAGCACACACATACTCACAATCTCCTGAAACCTCATTGAGTGTAAGTGCATATCTAACATGACATTTGGAGTCATGCAAGTCTGTTTTCAAACTCAGGGTCCTCTGAACTTGTGCCTGAGGACTACTCAGAATATGCTCAAGTATTAAAATATTTACTTTGCCTTTACCAACTTTAATTAATGATCTTATTGCCATTATGGTGGGATGAAAAGTAAAATTCACTTAAAAGCTATAGAAAGGGCAATTGCATCATAACTGCTTCCTGAATTTATCTGTGTGGGGGATATAAATAGCTAGAGCAGAATTTATAAGGTCACATAGTGCAGGCATGATTTATAAATGTAGAATTACTGGGTTACTTCTGATTATATGTGAAACTGTCCTCCATGCTTCTCAAAGAACAATTTTCACCATAAGTTTTCTCGCAAGAGCTGCCATTTTGGTAGCCTGATATAGACCTTACTTGGAGATGGCAATTTGATAGCATATCTTCCACCATCTAGAAGGTTCCTGATGCTTGTCATCACTCTGGTTTTAAAATATGTCTGTCTTTCTCCACCCAGATGGTAAGTGACATGTAGACTTTCATTGCTCCGTGCACCAGGGACCCCCCCCCCACTCAAACTGTGAAGTCCTATCACAATTCAGCAGGGTTACTCATCTTGATTATGCCACCAGTCTGTTTGATGGCAGGCTTACCTGCTCCCCTTAAGAATGAGGACGCAATTGAGTTTCAACTCCCAACATTTAAGGCACTTAAGGTGCCAGATCTGATTTATTTCCAGCTTTTGATCGAAGTCTACTCTCTGTGTGGAACATATACTTGGGATCAGGACTGTCTCTCTTCAGCTCCCTCTCTATCCCTACACAGAAGTCAGTTGATCCAGGCTCCTCCAGAATTATCCCATACTATAGTCAGTTCTTGGCTGCTGATGAAACCAAAGGTTTGTCTGTATGTGATTTTTGGAGTTTAAAATTGTAACCGGAGAGCTGTTTGAGCAGTATATGCATGAAAACACTGGAAAAGCTAGGGCCACTATTTAAAAAAAAACATGCATGTGTATTTACCATTTATTTTTAAGATGGTTAAAATCCTTATTTAAACAGCATAAGTGAGGACTTATACTGTATCCTCAGTGCCTCAAAAACAAAGATTTACTTAATTTCATTTGAGTCCAATAAAACCATAGTGGTTAATGGGGTGGCTAGAAAATTTTCCCACCTTTGAACAACATTTGGTTATATACTGTTTTTATTTTGCTCCTTGACAGCCTCGTCTGTTTAAATAAAATCTTAAATAGAAATCCGGTGCTTTATGGTAGGGGTAAAATGGGGCAGGGAGGTAGACTGAAGAATAAGTCTCCATGGCCTTTTTCATCTCATCTACCTGGTCACAAACTTCCACAGCTCTGAAATAATCTTTAAGGCTCTTTGCCATTCCAACGCCTATTTTAAATGATACTGATTATGTTTTATGTTTTATGATTAGCCACTGCAAAAGTTGTGAAAATTCCCCTACGAGTAAATAGACAATCATAATAATGACAAAACAAAAAATTAGAATCCACACTTTCATTTTTTCCCTACATCAAGTCTGTAGTTTTTCCAGTATTGTCTACAGGTATCTGATTTTATGGGAGTGCCATATTTAAACATTCATTATCAACTCATGCAATCAGACTTAAGTGCACCTAAGTACACCATCTGTCTTTTTCTTTCTTATATATTCCTCTGTAGTCACACATGGAGATCTGCTATTCTAGTAGTGTCTGGAGCCCATTTAGCTGCACTAGTTACCCTGCAATCAGCAAAGGATACATTCCCTTCCAAACCCTGATTTTTCAGGATTTAAAAGCACCAACGTTTATAATGGCTCTACCCTTAAATGCAATGCATTTGCACCCTTTTACACAGGTGCATGTGTATTTTTTTTCCTCAAAGCTCTAAAGGCAAAGACTGTCTTAGATGGAAAATTTCAAAACCTGAACCTCTTTTTCAAAACCCAAAGCATGATAAAATAATGTTTTGCAACTGCAAAAGAATTCTGGTCAATCTACACAGCCATGAAAACCATTTCCAGGCTACGGTACAGGAAGAGAATGACAGTAAAGCTGCCTTCTGTTCCATCACTGACATCCCAGGAGCAGAAGCCTGAACTTTCTTATTGGGTTCGTGCAGCCCTGCTATTCAAGCAGTGTGCCTGATTTGGGCCCAAAGAGGCATCAGTTCGCTCTCTGCAAAGCAAAACCAGAGCAAACCCTTTCAGCACATCAGTGATGACTTGACTGCAGTGAGACCTGACTGTACAGAGCTCAATGGCAGGCCTGCATTTTGGCAGCCAAAAGCATAAAAATGTATAGGACAGGGGGCTGGAGATGAGGCTGCATAGAAGTAAAATACGATCCTGAGGACGTGTTCTGGAGTAATCTATCACATGCCATGAAAATAAAACTCCCCCAAAGGATACTGAATGTCAACACTTACCTTCATTTCTATCTTTAGTCTCTTGGGACAGAAATAATTCTTGTGAGGCAGGGGAAATAGGCTTTGAATTCAATCACCCTTATCTTTAACTCAGTCTTATGTTAGTTGTATAGTTAGGATAAAGTTATTTAACCCTTGTTAGCTCTGGTTGCATCATGGGTTATATGTGAATTACAATACCCATCTATTTAGTTGTTAGAAATGTTAACAAAAAGAAAGAACAATGTGCTGGGTATATGATTAGCACTACCTATGTGAGACACACACACACACACACACACACACACACACACACACACACACACACAAACACCACAAACTCTGTGTAAGGGCATATTCAAATAGTTATCATATATTATTTTAATTAATTCTCAAAGTAATCAAGATACAGATACAGTGAGACTTTCTACCTACAGATGAGAGATTTGCACAGGTTAAGTTACTGAAGGATATAATGTTCTTAGTAAGATTGAGGTTTTAATCCAGGAAACCTTTTCATCCACATTCTTTCATATATCACTGTATACTGCTTTGAAGGAGGTTAAGCAGTCCAGACAGCTGGCTCTCCATCTTGTTCAATACATAAGCATGCTTAAAAAATGCCATTGAGTATGTCTAGTCACCCACAGCCATAGCACATCTCCTGTCATAACTGATTTAACTACCTGGATGACTTAGTTTAAAAACTGCCCATCCAGAAAGGTCAACAATTGATGATTATACATAAAGCAAAGCATGGAAAATAAGATTAATTTTTCTTTAAGGACTTTGTATAAAGAAATGCAGAAAAATGCATCCTTAAACAATAGCATGATTAGCTTAAACAAGGGATAGCTTCCCTTCCAAGAGCCATAATTTGCTGAATAAAAAGTTCAGTGCTTGGTGTTGTATATTTCTCCCAACACTGTTGGTCTGGAATGTCCCAGAGACATTGTAAACAATACAGGTTATTGTCATTGCCCTCAGTTGTCCATCAGAACTTCAAGACATGGTCCTATTGCTGAATATACTATAGGCTCAGGCCACAGGGAGTGAAGAACTCAAGTTGGTACTTATCAGGAAGCTACTTCCTTATAAGCTAGCTCTTATGGTATAGAAAGGTGCTATGTAGGCTACTAGGAGAACAAGTCATCAACATTCTTAGCCAGATGTGAATCCTGTCAACTGCAGTAATGACTGACAATATTGCAAGATATTCCCATCTGTGCAATAGTGGCATGGATGGGCTGGTGAATGGTAACTATTTTCTGCTTGGATTTTAGGCCTACTTTACAAAAGGAAACACATGTCTGATACTGTAAAAATGTCCAAGAACAAAGGTTGGTGGTACCCCCAGACCCCAGAGGTGAAACTATTTCTATTATTTTGCTAAATGAACACAGTGTTAAATTTCCCAGCTCAGATCTACTTAGTGTAGCTCTAAGAACTCCTTAGAGAAGTTTCTTGATGAAATGGGTGGTTGTTAATGAAGAACAGATCATGGTGTAGAGAATGAGTCTCAGTGAAGTGATCCACCACAAGGAATACCTTTATTACCTCCCCCCAACATGTACAAGGCCTGGGGGCCATCATGGATGAGGGGTAAAAAGCTTTTAAGAGCAAGAAAAGGACCTACTGAAACAGTGTCTTCTGACTCTACCAGGGCCACTGTATTCATGAACTCAAAGCACCTATAGAACAGAGCCAGTCAGTATACTAGCCTGGAGTGAGGAAGAACTCAGAATCTCCCACACATAACTGGGGAGCTATTGACAGCTTCTGAGAATGGAGAGCAGTTTTTCTTTAACGATGCTTCCTCGTACTGACTGAACAATCTCTACTGGGTGACATCACTCCCATGAGTAGATGGGAGGCACAAACTGGATACTAAGGATTTTTTTAAAAAGTGAGAAGGTGATGTGGTAGGAAGATGGTGGTAGATCTGAGAGGGTTTTGGGGAAGGAGTAATTGAGGTGAATGCGATTAAAATGCAGGTTAGTAACAATGTCATTAGATTTATTATGCATCCATCAAACACACTATGATGCTTTGACTAAGTATGGTCTTTTATCCAATGATATGACTTTCACACATATGCACAAATCTTGGAAATGGAATTATTTCAAGCTCAAGAAGTCCACTAAGGTCACTAGAATAAAGCAGTTACTTGAATAAACTCTGAGAGTGGTCCTAGCATGTCTCTGCCATGCTTAAAACTCTTAGAAGGTATGTATATGAAAGTTTCCATTCCTCTTCCCTCTTCCTTTCATGTGCTTATTGATGATTTACATAGACCCCAAGACTTGTGCTCCTCCTCTATTTTGGAATCCCCAAGAAGGGTAAGTTCCAGAAAGCATCTTAAGGAACTTAATGAATAGAAGAGTAAGATAATGGGATTGGAAGAAATGGAACTAAGAAAAAAGGGAGTATTCTCCCAGACCCAATTCCTAATAGTCTTTCTGTTTTTAACATCTCTCTCTCACTGGCCCAATGCAAGGTCCCCTCTTGTCTCATGCTCTGTTGCCCTCTTAAGCCATCTTTCAGACCATCATCAGCACATGGGCACTATTATTTAGCCTGTCAAAGACCCCATTTTCCAGCCTTCTTTGTTGGGAATTCTCTAACGAAACCATTAGACTTAATTTAGTCCTTCCTCGGGTACAGTAGAGTCTGAAAGTTAGATGCTATTTTGCCCATGCAGTAGCTACAGAATATTTAGACTGTGTCTACTTCAACCTGAGAGATTCCAAAAGTGTAACATATGTACTGAATCCCAAAGACTTAGTGAAAAAGAACAAATTAGAATAACTAGCTTATTTTACTTTAATTACCTAGTAAGTATATTACAGAATAATATATATATATATATGTATATACATGATATTATTGTTAATTTCATGTATTCTCTGTTTCCTTTTATAATCTAGTGTGGCTGCCCTAGTCATTATTAATAAACAATAACTTCAGTCACTCATTCAAAAGTTTAGCAATTAAAATTATTTATATGGTTTATAATATATTTATGTTAGCACTAATGCAGAAGTTGCACACAATCATAATTTACATATTTACAAGTCAACATGATGATGATAATGAATCAGCAGAACTTAAGAAAGAAAGGGTGTAGGTCAGGAGCCCAAGCTGTGTGGAGAGAAGACAGAAAAAGCCAAGCTGCTACAAGGAAAGCATATGACAAAACTGACTCCTGCCCAGAGGACAAAGGTCCTTGCTACTGCTCTTGAGATTGCCCCCTTGTGTCTGGAGACATCAGCCAGCTTTCTCTTCCATGGCTGACCTCCGTGAGGTGATGCATAACACCTGTAGTAAAATCTTCAGATTCCCAGAGCCACCATTTGCTTTCCTAAGTACCTTGCTCCTGCTGTACAGGTAATAGTGGGCAAATTCCAGTTTACATCTGGAGGGGTAAAATTCCAAATAGGCCATAAACATATTCAGTGTATAGTCACTGTAAAATGACAACAGAATTGGTGGTAAAACATCACATAGCAGGAATATCTTTAAAAGCATATAATAGGTTGATGCCACAGAGGGTTTTTGTGAGTGAAGATGTTGAGTTCTCCAGGAGGCAGAGTTGATCTGGGACATGGTGCGTGCCGTGTGTGTGTGTGTGTGTGTGTGTGTGTGTGTGTGTGTGTGTGTGTGTGTAAACTCATTATGTCAAGGTCCAGTATTTGAGAGAGAACACAGGACATTCCCAGAAGTTTGTCTCTAGGTTCTGATTCAAGTGAAACCCATCAGAGTTAAATATAAGTGCCCAGTGAAATAGGTAATATGCCCCACCCTGGGGGCCAAAGTTTCATAAGATTTTTGGCTGGGCTGTAGGAATTTAATAGATCCTTTTGTTTACTAACCAAATAGCTCCTAGAAACTGTCTAGTAGTTTCCTTATTTGCCAGAATTTAGAACTATATCTTGATTCTTTACTTTTAGTGCTTCCCACATAAAACAATCATCTCATCTAAAATGAAGCCTAATGGGGCAGTCTCCAAGTAAAGGAGTGTGCACATTACTACAGGGAAGAGTTCTGGAATGGATCTCAAACCAGATCTAGAGGACTCAGTAAGGAGGTCTATGATTAAGACTCAACCCCCACCTCCTCTGCCATGTAGCGGCATGGCTAAGGAAAAATGCCCCCCTCCAACACACACACCTATTACCAACGGCAGCAGATGTGGGAGCTGGCCCTGAGGTCACTAGAGTAGGAGACTGACTTCAGCACACAGATAGCAGGCCCTGACCCTGTCTGGGCAGCACACTAGAGGAGGCCCTGGTGAGTCAGCTGTGAGAGCATAAGAGTAGGGTGGCTGAGTCCCCACCCCCTCACTGCCTCCTCCTCATAGATTCCTCCATCTGCCCCAACCCGGGGAGAGAGGACCCTGCACCTTGCCTGGGCAAAACAGTAGAGCTGGCCCTGGTGATGTGAGCTTGGATGATGCAATCTGAGGACCTGAGAGTAGGATAATGGCCCGCCCATCCTGCAGGCTGCCCTGAGTAGGCTAACCTGTTAGTCACAATGAGGAAAAGCAGGCTACCACCCAGGGTTATGAGTCTGGCCAACCCCAACATCCACCAACTAAGAAATGTTTGTTAGAGCATGTGAAGAGGATGGACCTACAGATCCAAAGCAGCAGGATCTTCACGACACAGGACAACAGGATATCCAAGAGGTGCCCCAGGGAAAGGCAATTATCGGTAGCCTAAGCCAGGGGCCTAGAGCCAGACCAATGGCTCTTGGCAATGGACACTTGCAAGTAAAGATGAATGAACTAAAGTGAATACTGTGTGATTCACTTTAGCTTCCATGACAAGATTCTTCTTCGTTTTTTGTTTGTTTTTTGTTTTGTTTTAGTTTGGTTTGGGTTTGTTTTTTTCATTTGGTTTTGTTTTGGAGAAGGGAGGTTTCAATGGCAGAGAACAGACGAGAAAGAATGGGGAGATAAGTGGGATCAGAATGCATGATTTGAAACCCACAAAGAATCAATGAAAGTTATAAAAAAGAGAGATTCAGAAGCCTCAAATCCATATGCTGGCCCCCTCCCTTACTGTTTCTTACAGTGAGATTTCCCCCCCACAAACACCTCAGTTTCTAAAAAGCCATTTTTAATATTTCTGCAAACTTTTTTTCTAGAATGTTGCAAATATCATGTGCATTAAGAAATACGGAATTGCTATGCAAATCAAAAGTTTTACATGAATATAGATGTTCCCCAAGAAGGTACCACCCACAGCAAGGCTGGCTGCTGAATTCTAGAGCACTAACTGGGATTATAGACTTCTGTTTCTTCCACTCATACTGGTCCCATATGATTTGTTCCCAAGATGGTGACAGAAGACCAGAATTATCTGATGATGTCATTCATCTCTCAACTCAGGAGAAAACCAGCATGGCACAACTTTATGCAAAGTCTTCATTTGCACTAAAATGACAACTAATCAAAATATAATAAATCATTTCTATGTACCCAAAAAGACTAGGGCTACCCTGTCTTTAAGGCTCTTATCTCCAATTTATGCAGTTGCTGGTACCCTCAAACACTCAAGTTAGCATCATTAGTTAGGCTTATTTATTTTATTGAGTATATCAAATAGCGTCCAATCTTGGAGTAACCAATTACTTATAATTATTTCCATGATGAGGGTTTTTCTCTTCAGGTGGCCAATTACTTCCTATCAAATTATCACTGAAAACCATTATTTTCATTTCCATCTGTAGACATCTCAAGACTTTATTTTCCATTTGGTACAAGCAAATTCGAAGGAAGTAATAACAAGCAAAGCAATTATGACTGTGATCTTATCTATCTTGACTGATTAAAAACCTTTCTTCCAATCACCTGAACTTTTTACTAGTGTGAAGTTTATTAAAATACAGGCTCAAGTTTACAGGTTGGTTTTTTAAAGGATTCTATTTATTTCACGCCCACTCCCATGTACACATAAGATAGTAAGGGATGTAGAATAGAGCAACTAAAGGGGAGAAAGCATAATTACCAAAAGGAACCAGGATTCACTAGAAGTTGGCTTCGCCACAGTGATTTTCGTTAAAAACTCACTCTCCATTTATCAAAACTTCATCTCTGGTGAATTACAATGAATTACAGTGGAGTGTTTTTAATTCATACTAATGCCTGGAAACCCAGTACAGATTATTGAATTCAGCGAGTTAGTAAGTGGGGGGAGGAGGGGGAACAGAAAAAAAGACAATAAGTGGGAGCCACTGTATAACAAAAGTATCTATTTCTTCATTTGTTTTCATAATTGTAAGTTAGCTTGTAATTAATTAGGCTAATATATCATTGATAGTAATACAAATTTTGTACCGGGAGCTTTCTACAATGAAATATTAGTTAAAAATTAGGTTCAAGTTTCTTGTGCGGTGAGTTAAAATAAAATAATGCCAGACTAGCAAACTAAACTTAGGTTGAGACTAAAGTCTCTCCCCTTCCTGTTTTGAATCAGAGCTGGGCAGTGGTGGTGAACACCTTTAATCCCAGCATTTGGGAGTCAGAGTCATGTAGATCTATGTGAGTTCAAGGCCAGCCTGATCTACAGAATGCCAGGACAGACTCCAAAGCTACACAAAGAAGCCCTGTCTTGAGAGACAAAACCAAACCAACAAAACCAAATCTATTTTGAAACAATTGCTGGAATGAGTGCATTTTTTTTTTCAGTTCTCACCAAAGAAAACTGACCAGGAAGAATTACTCACTGGTCATTCAGCGAGCTTCATAGAACCAGACCTGAAGGTCCACGTAGAATCATCACTGTGTTTCCAGTGTCCAGGAATTCACATAGGCATCTCTGCATGGGCACCCACTACTGCCCCCCTCTCCATGGCCTCTTAGGAAAACAAAAGAAGAAAGAACTTGGTGGAGAGACCTGAAAATACAATGACATTTGCATACCAAGTTATGTACATCACCTTCTTTTGTGACATCAATGCATAGTTTATTTGTAGACCAGGGCCAGGCAGATAGGAAGGAGTCCATAACAGACTTTGTATACCAGACCAGCTGTTCAAAGTTCACTTGTTTCAATGGGAACATCATCAAAGCTGGACTTAGAAGAGCTTAGTGGGGAGATTTGCTATTCATTGTGAGTCCTGTGGTGCTAGCAGTTGGAATGGGGTGGGGTGGAGGCCTTCTTACTGGGAATATACCTTTTCCCTAGTTGACAGAAGGATTCATGCAAAACTCCTTCCTATGCAGTTTCAGTGTGGAACTTGATATGTCTTCGTCCTGAGGTCAAGTTGATCTCCCAAATGTTCTAAGTTAACTATGATAGCCCACAGAAAAAAACACCATCCTTGGACTAGGACTATGCCATGATTCAATTGAAGCAAACAGGCCAGGGGAGACCCAGGTGAGACCTGTGCCAGAGAATGATCTGAACTTTACTTAAAGAACAACTAAGGGTGGTCTTCTCTCTTGTTGAACTAGGGAACATGAAGGATACACACCATTTGGCTACCATAATGTCAATGTATAATCCACAGTACAGAAAATAAAGTATTTGTGTTCATGTGTGTACACATATATGACAAGACTTTCTTCAGCATATTCTGACTTAGAACATTAGTGTTACATAGAATTGTGAATTATTATTCATCATTTTTGTTACTGGGTCTTTTAATTTTTCCTGTACTATGGATATTCCTGTTTCTGGAAGCATCTTAACTGCTAAAATTCTAGATGATGTAGTGATGAGGTTTGGTAGGCAATCAGATGACCCCTTCCAGCATCTTCATTCACAGGATTTCCTCTCACCCCTCATACATCACAAGTTACTTTCAAACAGCAGGCTGATGACTAAAGAAAAATGGCAGGAACATTGCAAAAGTCAAATGATTCTCCCTAAGTCCTCTGACAGCTCTCCTCCCTTCCTCTGTCTCTGCCTGTCTTTGGCTGCCAAGAATTTGCTGTTTGCTTCTCACCTCCCTCATCCAATCCACACTGAGAAGATAATGTGCCCAGCTAGCTCCAGTACAGAAAGCTGAATGTCAGCACACATTTCGCCTTGAATGAAAATAACCTACCCACGCAGAGAGGGCCTCTGGTATCCAGGGCTGAGACCATATTGGGTTGGGTGGTTAATGCTTCAGCCTTCTGGTCCAGGGATTTCAGCTAATGGCTTTGGGGCTTTGCACAAGTCACATGTCCCTGGGTTTAATGTTGCCACTGTGGATGGGAGCTTGTCATGTTGTATAATATTACACAGTTACTCCAAAGCAGTTTTCTGGCTAAGTAACAGGACTTGACGTGTCCCTAATATTGACAGTAGTGGTGACTTTCAAGTGTTCTATTTACGTCAGGTAGAAAAGAAGCAGAGGTTTAAACAAATAAAATAAACATGTGCAAAGGAAGCTCCTGGTTAAGTTTAGTAAAAATGTCAAACGTTCTGAAGGCCTGCTCTGTGATTTTCTGTTGCAGACCCTTGGGAAAGATTAGACGACTCAGTATCGTCCTCTGTAAAATAGAAATAATGATAATGCCTGCCTTAAAGAGTCATGATTGTATTAGCCGATGTATCTAGAATGTCTTATGTGATTCCCAGCTCATCATGGAAATCCTATAATGATACACACGTTAATTGTATTTCCCATGATGCTCATAATTTTTTTTCCAGCTTAAGAGCTCCAACCAGGCACTTCACTCTGAGAATTCTTGAGTATCTTTGTTTGTAGCATGGACTAAAATGATTGAAGAATTGACAACCAAGTCCAGCAATGTACCTTTTTGACAAGGTGGTGAAAAAATTATGATTTGGAACCTTAGTTGGTTCTTACAGTTTGATAAAACTTCTAGAATTTAAAAAAAAAAAAAAGGATCAGGGAAACAGTATCAAAGATATCATATAGGAAAAACTGTTTGAAAGGTGGCTGAGATTAGGAGAAAGCCAAGTTCAGAAAAATATGCAGAAAAAAAATCAATGAGAAGATGGTAAAAAAAACAAAAAGCAGAAAAATGCAGAGAGAGGGATAAGATTTGTGATTGCACTGAGTTACACTGATGACAAAGCATAGGATAGGCCACACACCCTTAGAACAGGGTTTTAGCAACATCCAAAATACCCTCTAGAGTGAGGGTGGTCCCAGTGCAGGCTGTAGCTTGGAAAGAAGCCAGGCTCAATTTCTGGTTTTGTTATTTACTACCTGTAGCAATTTGGGAAAGCTATTCAGCCTTTATATGGAGGTAACAGTGGAACCTGGTGTAAGACTTTGTATGGAGATTAAATAAGTTAATGGGGTGAAAGGTTTATAGCCTTATTGCATCATTGAAGTCTCTCAACAAGCACTAGCCATTGTCAGTTGTCTTCAACCAAGGCTCAGCAACCTTGTAACTTATAAAATTAAAGGACATAGAAAGCAACTCCTCACTCAGATCCAGCATGACTTCTGATACTCCTAAGATTAATGTCACTGTTTACCAATAGAGCTACTTAAGTAAATGTGTCATTATTTTCATTTGAAGTCTAGATAAAGAAAACAGCCATTGCACAGTCTCTGTTGTTATTGTTTCCTCTGCTTTGCACACCCCTTTTCTTTCAGGCTGCTCTTCATTATCTCTCATCTTCTTCAGATCCCTTCAGATCCTCAGAATTCTGGTATCTGGTTCTCTGTAATTCTTCTGCCGCTCTTTTGCTGCTACTGGGCTTTATTAGAACTAGCAGTCCCAGGGGCCACCTGTTTCTTTGTACAACAAGATGAACTCCATTATACCAGTGATGAAAGTTCATGAGAAGGCAGTGAAAATGCTCAGATGAAGCTTCATTGAATCCTATGCTGTATCTCAGAGGCTGTGTGCTCCACTGAGGTCACTCACTGTGCAAACTAAAAAGAACACTGCTTATGCAATGAGTTGTGTGTGAGCACACTTAAACGTCATGGACAGGGAATGTGTTCCTTTTTGAGTGCCACCAGGACAGTTACCATAAGGAACAAGATGATCATTGGCAGAGTTATCAGCACTGGCTATAGGGTCATCTAAAGGTCACTTGGCCTGCCATGGTCAAAGCCATCTCTTGAAGCACTACAAGGGTTAAAACAATCACCATGATGAGGTAATTCCCAGGACTGGCACAGATTCTCTTTTGCCCTGTTACTTACCTAAAGTTACATCCCAGGATTGGTGGCTTATCAGAGCATTCCAGAACTTTTGAGAGGAAAAACAAAGCAACTCTCTCTGTTGTGAGGTAACCCACTGCTGATAGAGCAGCTGCTTGATGGACAACTCCCAGATATCTGTGAAAATGGTAGGACCTAAAGTGGGGTTGTTGCCACCCTTTTGGAAGTAACAAGAATATTCTTCCTGGTCTTACTGGACTCGGGAGCTATGAATGTAACAGAACTGACTCTGATCCAGCATTTGCTCTTTTCCTGCCATGGGGCAATCCTCCTGTTCCATTCTCACTTACATCCACCATTATGGACAGGTGAGCGAAAGTACCTGACAGCTGTCAAAGAAGCAACCCATTTATCTATGTGAGACACATTTCCTCACATCAAAGGGAAAGTATCAAGGGATGTGTATAGTAGATTTAACATACAATAAACAGTATTTTTTTTTCTGAACTGACTTTTAAATAGAATATAACCTGTAACCAAATAACCTGAGGAACTCCATGATATGTCACACTGTTACAGAACTGAAGAAGGAAAGCATTGTGTGTACTTCCATTGCTCCAGAAAGGAAGCAGTTAGTTACATGGTGCTTCAAGCCAACCAACAGTTACTCCGGAATCACACTCACAGTCTTCGCTACACAGCATTTACAAGAGGGTAATTTACCCAGTGATAGCTGTACACACATTAGTTTGGGCAACTCTCTTTAGCGATGCTAGACAGGTTTTCAATGCTGAAAGTGGTTGCATTCTAAGTCCATGCAACGTATGTGTGCCTCTGGATACACACCACAAAGCAAACTTTATGACATCCTTTCAGGAGTTTGAATCTCATAGGGTAGACTGTTCAAACTACAAAGTGGGGAAAACTGAAAATCATCACAGTAGCATGAGTAGTAAAAAGGAAAAAAAAACTGCTACAAAATAAGTGGAAGAAATTTCATTCTGAGATCATGCGTTGATCATTATCAACGAAGCAATGATAATGTGTGTAGGTTGTCCAGGAGCTATGACCCAGGGGCAAACAGGGAACGAAGCAAATGATCGTCACAACTCCTTCTTCCTTTGGGTCAGGCTGGGATTTCTCATCAGGTTTTGAGAGGTTTCAGGTGATTCCTTTGATGAGAGACAACTCTGTTTAAAAAAAAAAATCACAGGTTAATGCAGAACATCACTTTCCCTAAATCTGTAGCATATAGGTGTTAGTCAGTTTTCATTTTGATGAGAGGACACTTGACAAAAAAGCAACCTAAGGGGAGGAAGGATTTCTTTTATTAGCGTGTGGTTTCAGTCCATAGTCTTATCTCTATTGAATCTGGATTCATGGTGGAAGAGAACATCATGATCATGTGAAAATGTGACAGGGGTCACCTAGCTTCATGTGCATGGAAATCAGAGAGTCAGAGGGAGCTGAGGAAAGGTAAGACCCCCTAAGATGCTCACTTCTACCTTATAGACCTCACCTCTAAACTATCCAACAGCTAGGGGCCAAAGTGTAAAAGAGGACTATGAGGCTATGAGGCATAATTTATACTAAAAGCAAAATAATATTCTCGTGAGCTAAGGTCACCTAATGGAATCATCTCAAGGAACTTCTACCAGGATGTTCTCATGGTAAGAATTGGAGCAGTGGGAATCTATCCAAGGTGGGATGAAAGGAGGGAAGCAATTTTAGCTCCTAGGTTCCCAGAACCAGAGGCAACAGTAAAACTATGCTGATATGAGTAACTGTTACAGGTGACAGAGTTTTGTTTGTTGTTGTTTCTTTAGGGCATTTTTTATTGTCATAGTTTCATTTTATTTATTTTTATTTAAAATAAAACAATCTTATTTTACATATCAAACTTGGTTCCTTTTCCTTCTCATATTCCCATTTCCTCCACCATATCCCTATCCCACCCCCTCAGAGAAGCTGAAGCCTCCCATCATTTGGGGCAGGACCGAGACCATCCCCTCCATATATAGGCTGAGAGAGTATTCCTCCATAGGGAATGGCTCCAAAAGCCATTCATGTACTAGGGATAAATTCTGGTTCCACTGCCAGCAGCCCCATAGACTGCCCAAGCCCCCCAACTGACACCCACGATCAGGGGGACCTGGTTCAGTCTTATGCAAGTTCCTCCAGGGAAATGCAAATCTAAACAACTGTAAGATACTATCTTGCACCTGTCATAATAGCTAAAATAAAAAATACTAGTGACAACTTATGCTGGAGAAGATGTGAACAAAGGGGAGCATTCCTTCTTCCCTGGTGGGAATGCAAACTTGTACAGCCACTTTGGAAATCATCATGGCCGTTTCTCAGGAAAATAGGAATATATCTGCCTCAAGACCCAGCAATTCCTCTTTTAGGCATACACCCAAAGGATGCACATTTATTGTCATATTTTAATTATGTAAAATAATTGCTTAATCATAGCATTTCCATAATGCATGGAATGTATTTTGATCATATTCACCCCATAACCATCTTCTATTCCTCGCCTATTCCCACTGTTTATCTTTCCCTTCCCACTTAGTCTTTCTATTTTCATCTCAGCTGTCTGTCGGCCTACCCTTCTTTTCTTGTCATAAAATTACTAAATGGAAAGCCATAATTCATATGCAGATGACCTGGTACTGACTGCTCAGGCCCTGTACTTTCTGCTTCAGTCTCTGTGAGCTAATAGGAGCCTTGCTCAAGTTGATCTAGAGGGCCTTGCTCTCCTCCATCCCCTCTGTCTCCTACACTCCTTCTGCTTTCTCTTCTACAGGGTTTCCTGAGCTCTGAGGTGAGATATTTGGTCCCATTTAGCACTGTGAGTTCCAAAGACTTTCTGCATATTGTATGGCTATGGGTCCCTGTGTTTGTTCCCATGTGCTTCAGGAAGAAACCTCCCTGACCACTGCTATATAAGGTACTGATCTATGAGTGTAGCAGAATATCTTAGGAGTCGTTTTATTATTACATTCTTTTGATCAGCAGAATTTGGTTTTAGCCTAGGTTTCTGGGTGCTTTAGTGTCTGGTCACCCAAGCAGTGTCAGATATGGATTTTACCTCCTACAGTGAGGATAAGTCAAACCAGACATGGGTTGATCATTCCCACAAGCTTTGTGCCATCATTGCTCTAGTACATTTTGCAGGAAGGACACCATTTTAAATCAGTTTTGTGGCTGGTTTAGTGTTTATGTTTCTCTTTTGGTAGCCTACAGAGAACCTTCCCAAAGCAAAGACATTACAACACGGAGGCAAAGACTCAGTGAAGGCATCAGCTCTACCTCTCCATGTGCAGTGAATTGTGTTGGCATTATGTCCAGGAATGGGGGTCTGCTGTCAGTTTGTGGAGAGCAAACTATTGTCTTGGCATTTCGTGGGTTGTTTGGGGATTTCCAAAGGACTACTTTGTCTAACAACTCAATCAAATGTAACCCATTCCCCGTAGTGGAAGCTGGGTTTAGTGACACTAGATGATAAATTGCTACTCCTCCCCAAATATTTGGAGATTTTGTCAGGATCTCCTTTATCTATTCTTACCCTCCTTCATCATTTACATAACCAAATGAACTTCCTTAGGGTTAGGGTTGCTTTCAGGGTTCTGGAAGAGGGATTATTTAAAGAGGCATAATTTCTTTCCTGTGTCTATACAACCGGAAAAAAATGTCTCTCCCTCCCCTGTCAACCATTCCCTTCTATACTTACTCAAACCGGAGGTGGCCTCATCTGCCTTTCTTCCCTTCACCAGTGACAAGGTGCCAGCAGTCCCAATCATGTATAGGTCTTGTGCCAGCAATCATAACTGCTATGTGATCAAGACTGCAAAAGCTATAGCATTTTCCAAGGGCAGCATTTTAAGTCACTCAGCTTCTTCCTCTGGTTCTTTCTGCCCACTCTTCAGCAACGTTCACTAAGCTTTGGGGCAGATGACATGGAAGTTTCATTGATGTCTGAGTAATCAATAGATCCTTTGATCAAATGTGAATCTCTGTATTTACCACTACTCCAGGAAAAAAAAAAGTGAGTTTCCCTGACCAAAGCTGATTGTAACACTAATCTAATGCTATAAACATAACTGTGTGCAGGGTAATTTGATGATCACATCACATCCATTTAGCAAAACAACAGCAATTTCTTCATAATTAGGACCTATGGTCTTTCCAGGTACAGATACAGGTATACTCCAAGATGCGTCTGAATCTCTGAGATGATTCTAAGTCTAGTCAAATTGACAATGAAAGTAAGTGATCACATTCTTATAGAAACAGAACAGTAGCCTGTCCTCAGAAGAATAAAGGGTAGATGGAGAACCCATAGAGTGATACCAAATCCAGAAGTTTTAATTAATTCTATCAAACAAACCACAATAGTCCTATTGACACCTGAGTTGATAAAAGTTATTTTACAACTCTGATTTTGGCATTTTTTGTTATTCAGCATTGTTATAACAATAGCAGACCAATACAGCTAGAAGGCTGTGCAGCTAGGATATAAGCATATCCAATTTGACTCACTAACTCCTCTCCTTGTTACTTTGCTATACCATATTGAAAGTTTGTACTGCATTAATGCTCAGTATTTGTCCATCCCAGTTCCTGACATGTGGTGATATTTTGTTTGTCATCTAATAAATAAAGCTTGCCTGAAAATCATAGTGCAGAGCTAGCCACACTAGTTAGTCACAGACACCAGGCAGTTGTGGCACACACTTTTAATCCCACCATTCGGGAGGCAGAGGCAGGTGGGTTTCTGTGAATTCAAGGAGAACTATGGGCAATAGGAGATTGATCCTGTCTAAAAGAAAGAGAGCTGGCGGTGGTGGCTCATACCTTTAATCTGAGTACTTGAGAGTCACATGCCTTTAACCCCAGCATTAGGGAGATAGAGACAGGAGTGATATGGCTGGATGAAGAGAGGAATACAAAGCCGGAGAGGACAGGAGCTCATGGCGTTCAGTCTCTGGATCCTGTCTCTGGGACAGGATCGCCTCTTGGCCTGAGGATTCAGTAGAGGTTAGAGGTGTCTTTTGTGGCTGGCTTCTTTACTACTCTGACCTTACAGCATTTACTCCTACATCTGACTCCAGGTTTTTTTTTTTTATTGTTAAGACCTATTAGATCTCGTGATACACTGATACCTCTATATTATTACAGAATCTGATGGCTAAAATTGTCTGTGATTTTGTCTCATCTTTTCTGATCAGAGATCTATAATATTATATATAATTAGCCTCTGTGTGTGTGTGTGTGTGTGTCCTTCCTCCATGCTGGTTCCTATGAGCAATATTATTTGGTATCAGTTCTAATTTACACATCCTACAAAATCCAAGCCCCTGTGACAATAAAATCTTGAAGTTCTATCCTTAGCCCATAGTGTTGAACAACAAAATCTTAATTTATTTTCCAATTTTTCTCTTAGGCATTCAGGAGGTAAGCATATCTTGTGAATAACTGAGGTGGTTCCTAAGTATGCTTAATGTGAGCTTCATCTCCCCATGATTAAAAGTCTGTTATTTTTCATTTAAAAGAAAATATATACCAAACACTGGCATAAAATAGTCTCCCCACACTTTCCATTATTATCATTCCCTGTTTTCTGGAAGTTGTTGCATAACTAGAACATTATGATTTTCTCATGCCCATTCATCTGTTGCCCAAAGTATACGCTCTGGAGTACTCATCTGATGTCACCTTACATCCTATTGACCTATTGGACCAAGAACCAGATGATTAGGTGGGGGTAGCTGACCTTGTCTGATTGTTACCTATATTGAGAGGAAAAAGACAAGATCAATGTTGTTTGATCATTAACATATAGATGGTGATAGCCACCATCTATATTTATTCCCATGCCGTTTTCTATATTGCCAAAGAAGAAAATAAAATATCTATGTCTGTTCTTCCTTTCACAGGAAAGATCTTAGGAGTATAACTTTAGTAATCGTAAAAAAGGACTGAAACTTTGATTTCCTGAGAGTAGCACCTGCCTATGGATCCTTCATATGTCTCCCTTTTAGACACTGCACATGATTTATTGTCCACAAGGGCAGAGTGTGTCAAGCCAGATAAGGTACAAACAAATCCCGATCCCTTGGAGTGAAAAACAAGTGAGCACTGTCCTTGTTCTTGTGGCCAGTCTGAGAAAGACTTTGCTCAGGGAAAGTTCCCTGCTCTGGGACTTGATATGCTGACTTTATTGGTAGAGACTAACATAGACCAGCTAAGAAATGGCAAGATGGATAGAAACACCTAGGTAGATGTTCAGCAACATTGAATCCAATTTCATACCATGCATGAGAATAAAATTACATACAAAAATTTGTATCTGAGATTTTATAAACACATGGGAGGGATGGTTTGTGTCTATGAAATAAAAGCTAAATTCACTGGGGATCAGATCTTGTCTTCTGATCTAGGTACAACCTCGTTTATCCAGGAATTTGTATAAGTAAATGACCTTTACTGAGTCACACATGGGGTTTTAAGTTTTGCAGACTATTGGAACTGTTTTAAAAACTAGAAATAGTCTCTACAAATACCTAAAAAGAAGGAAGAAATGAATCTAGCAGATGTAGCTAACATAAAAGCAATCTGAGGCTCAAAGATGCATAAAACCTTCATAGAAACTCATTTTCTTCCCCACATAGAGAAATGCATCAGGAAACCCAACCTCTAATTCCTTCTATACACTGAGCCCTTCTAGGATTATGTATTAGACTCTAATATGCCCACAGAATGTCAAGGTCAAATGGGAAGGACAGCTGAACTTATCTGGCTGATGCATTCAATGGAGAGGTCACCAGTAGTTTTTTTATTTTGGTTTTTGGTTTTTGTTTTAGTTTTTGTTTTTCAATGAGACCTCATGCTGTAACCTTTATCACGCTGAGAGAAAATAGCTGGAGGCCGAAGTAGAATTTCTGGATTCTGGCTTTAATTGACACTTACCAGTCATAACACCTTGGTCTACTGATCAGCAACTATATATTAATTTTAACTCAATTTCATTCATATGTTGATTCCATTATTATTAGTGTTTCTTTATATGTGTTTGACATGGTGTGTGTGGTGTGTGTGTGTGTGTGTGTGTGTGTGTGTGTATCAGGAGACAGTTTCCAGTGTTACTTCTTTGCTTCCACCGTTGGTCCTGGTGATCTAACTCTGGTCATCAGACCTGTATATCAATCACCATTTCCCACTGAGCCATCCCACTACCACCACCACCACCACCATACACAGAGTCTTTATCTTTTGTGAGGATGATACCCTTAATCTCTTCAACACAAAAAAGACCATCAACTACTAACTTTCTAAAAGTCCGTCTATTTTACAAGTTACCTGTTACCTCACCAAAGAATTCCCTCCCCACCACCACCAAAGAAGCTGGCTAGTGCTGGGTCTCCTGACCCTCAACAACTTCTTATGAATACTTTCTGTGTCTGAATACACAGAATCTAAGAGATGAAAGTTTAGATTGAGTTCTTTGTTAATACTCTTAAACTGTATTCAAATTCAAAATTTGCTGATTTCTCTCTACACCACAAAATGTGTGTAAAATACAGAGATTTTGATTATTGGCCCATAGAAATCTCCGGAGTAGTGAAATGAACAGAGGTTATGTGACCCCCACAGCAGAACAGCCGTGGAGACAGTGGTGAAGTTCAGTGAGGGGAGGGTTCAGAAGGCATATAAAACTGTCAACCCCATTCTCAGCACCACACAGCAGCAGCAAGGCACAGTATCTTAGGTAGAAAAATGTGAGACTGAACACATGACCCCACTTGGTACCGAGGTCTTTCTTCAGGTTGAAGACTCCAATAGCTGTACTTCCCAGAAAGGAGACCATAAACAGCCATCTTGGGCTGTGTTCTGCAAGGAGAGCCCATCAGAATCAGCTCTATCTGTTACGGCAGGTTTCCCCGCCGGCTGCTGCTGGTTCTGCCACTATTGTCCCGCTGCCACTTGAGCCCCAAATAACACTCAGAGACTCTGTATTTGATACAATCCTGTTGGCCAATTACCATTACTGTTTATGGGCTAGCTCTGCCTTAATCATTAACCCATTTCTACTTATCTAAGTATTTCCACGTGGTCGTCTTATCGGGGAGCCTCAGCGGGCGTCTTCCTTCCTCCCCGGGCTACATCTTGACCCCAACCTACTACTTCCTCTTTCCTCTTCCTGGTCTCTTAGCCGGGCCTATCTTGTTTTCTATTGGCCAGCAGGGCTTTATTAACCAGTATGAGAAACATATATACAGAATAACATCTCCCATCATCTCCTCTTTTCTGTCTAAAGTAAAAGAAGGGGTTTAACCTTAACATAGCAAAATATACCATACAACAGTTATCAAATAAGAATCACAGTTAACAATATTTAGTCCATTAACATTTTGTAAGACTTAAACAAAATATCGTCTATCCTATCTTTGTGAGTCTAAAGTCCTATATGTAACTTATCTTTAATCCTAACTAAGGAAAACTATAATCATAACTATCTGTCTTCAACTCCATCAAAGACCACAGAAGGATAATATATAAACTCTAGAAATGACAGAGACAACTCATTGCCTGGTCAGTCACCCGAAGTTCTTCTGTATGTTCCATATTCAGGCCATAGTGTGTGTCCAGACTCCTCAACAAGGCAGGAAACTTTTGTCTGTGTCCTGAAGACTATCTGGCTGTCTGGCAGCCTCTTCCATAAAGCAGGAATCCTGTAGCAATGTCCATTTTGAATCAGCAGTTATCTTTTTGTGGGTCCTGCATGTCCAGTTTCTATAACATAAAGTCAAACAGTCCAGAAGAGCAGTACCTTGCTCAAATGGCTAGTCTTGCCATATTAGAAGCAAACTTCCTAAGAAGTTTCTTCAATGTCCATCTTCCTTTTTGATGCAGGTGGTGTTACCAGGAGCAGTTGTGCCTCCCTGTCAAGAAAAACCCTAAACCATTTTAAATGCCATATTCTGTAGGTCTTTGAAAGGTTTGAAGAATGCCTATTCCTCTCAAATACATCTCTGCTATCTAGAAAACCTAACTAACTTAACTCCAAGTTTTGACTATCATAAGTAACTCTCTATAATCTGTACTAAATTATACATTACGTTTCCCAATGAGCTATATAAACACAATACCTAAACAAGAGGAGAAATATACATATTACAAAATTGACCTTAAATTGTATCAATAAAAGAAAATCCATTCCAAAGCAAAGTATTCCTATCTACACCATAATTCCTTTTTTACCTTTAAAAAAGATTGTTTGTGGTTATAGCCATTTATAACCAAGTCCATTTAAATGAAAACAAACATTTATAAACAATATTTGAGAATTTGGGCGTCGTTCTTTCCAAACTACTTCCTGCTGGTAGAGGGTGCTGTCATGGGGTTCCAAAGAAGATGCAGAAATCTTGGCTGTAGACATTGCTTCAGGGGGTCTTGCTTGATCAAACCACATAAGTCTGGAAAGAATCCATAGCTTTTCATTTTCTGTGGAAACAGAAATCCTTTTCCCCAGTAACTTGTCCTTAGGCTTAAATTTTGGAGTCAAAGCATTTTTAAAATATATAAATTGAATTAATTCAGCAGTATTTCTTTTATCAGTAGTTATTTTCTCAGCAATCAAATAATTTAAAGACAATAGAAGCACGTATAGTATCCAAAATTTCTCTGTGTTTTCCATCTTTACGTGGCTTTTTTATTACTCTATTTATTCTACTTCTATTTTTACATATTTTGAGACAGGGTTTCTCTGTGTAACTTTTATCTGTCCTGGAATTCACTGCATACCAGGTTTGCTTAGAAATCACAGAGATCCGTTTGCCTCTGCCTCCCGAGTGCTGGGATTAATGGCATGAGCCATCATAGCCATCCATTTTATCTCCTTTTTTCTTTTTAAACCATTATATCCTGTTTGTTTTTCTCTCCCAAGCCAGCGTACTTTTTAAAACACAGTGTAAACCTTCATTGCAGCTCTTGTACACACCAATGAATTGTTAGCAGAGCTCTTTAAAAGCAAGGCGGTTTTTGCCGCTTATGCTAATTTTGGAAACCTCCCTTAAAGGAACCATGTAACTCTCTGTCTATAGCAAAACAAATCCAACCAAGAAAATGCTCCTACTAAGAAGTCTTGCTAGTCTCTGTTCCTTTGTTTCTAAAATCCCTTTTTAAGCTTTTATCAAGTTTTAAGTGAAAGTTCTTATAGCCATGTTGGGCGCCATCTGTAGCATGTATGTTTTCCCCCAGCCTGCCACCAGCCTACCCGCCATTGGTCTGGGCCCACAGCCGCACCAGCCCCAAATAACACTCAGAGACTCTGTATTTGATTCAATCCTGTTGGTCAGTTACCATTATTGCTTATGGGCTAGCTCTGCCTTAATTATTAACCCATTTCTACTTATCTAAGTATTTCCACGTGGTTGTCTTATCCGGGAGCCATGGCGGGCGTCCAGCTTCTTCCCCGGCTACATCTCGACTCCTCCTTTCCACTTCCTCTTTCCTCCTTGTTTCCTAGCCCCACCTATCGTGCTATCTCATTGGCCCAACGGTGCTTTATTAACAAGTATGAGAAACATATTTACAGGATCACATCTCCCATCATATATCTTGATGATGAAGCTGGCAATGAATTTCACTATGTCACATGACAAGTTACAGAGTAAGCAGTAAGGACTGTTTGGACGGTTAGGAAAGGAGGTCAGATGGGAAAGGGAAGACAAAGTCAAGTGATCCCATTGTCCCGCAGAAGAACCAGAACTTGCCTTATATGCAGAACACAATTAAAGGTCAGGGGACCGTGCCCCACTTGCCTCGTTTTAGCTTCTGTGAAGAAATGTGAGGGGGCAGGCCTATCTGTGGCGAATGCACAAACTGCTTGGTTCTGGACTGTCCGACTGTGCATGCCAGCTGTTTGTGGGTTGTGCCTGCACCTGGAGTCCCTAGAGCCATGAGAACTTACAATCTTCCTCCTATAAGGGGAGAGGTCCTGCGCTTTGGAATGCTGAACTTGTGCACAGCTCCCCATACCGATGCAAGTGTCATGAAAGTAATAACCAGCCCCATAGCCTCATTTTCCCAGCATTCCAGGAAGAATTTGGGGTAATTTTCCCTAAGATCTTAGTGGCTCCTCCTTGGGTATTGTATCGATAACTTAGTAACTTCCTGTTGCTCGAGGGATCTAGATGAAGATTTGTAATACTGAGGAAGCCTCCTCATTGTTGTACATTAATTAAAATAAAACATGAGTTACAGCAATCCTTTATAATACAACGAATAGAATGCTGTTAACAGTAACTTTTTATTTTCTTTTCTGAATACAGAAAAAAAAAGTTCCAAGGTTGTGTACCATAAGAACATTTCATTACCTGGTTGAATTTAAGTGAGTTAATTGATGTAGTTAAAGCATTAACTTTCCTGATAAGAACCAAAATGACTCAGGACAAAGCCATTGTCATGTTGTTATTATTTAACATGGACTGCAAAGTGCTGTGCACAGGAATCTCTGCCTAGTGCACAGTTAGACACGGTCTATGTCCCAGGGGCATGCAATCCCAGCAAGGTTGTTACATGGTATTCATTGCGATTTGATGAAGTTCATTTATCTAGACAGCCACTTATTTAGGATGAATTGGGACCTACTGAATCATCTTAATTCAGAGACTTCTCCTACACCATTGAGTCTGCAGCCGCTATTAAACTTGGGAAGATTTGGTAGCCATGACACAATGAATGCATTATTCCTGAAGAATTCTCTGGTGTGATGAATCATGACCCTTATGGACAGGTGTTGGGCGATACTTGCTCTCACATTTCTTCCCTTTAGGTTTTAAGTATGATATCAATGCTGCACTCACTGTTACTCATCTTTTCCAATAAAGAAGTTATCTGTCACTGGTGACACTGTTTCCCCAATAGCACAATCATTCAATTCTTGGGGAAAAAAATCACACAGCCTGAAACCCTGGTACAAGACAAGGGTTCCCCTAGGCACTGAGCTCTCTAAAGCTATGAGTTAATGAGGAGAGAGAATTCTTTCAGTGGCAGATACAGCCATTTTATGGCATTCTGTTCCTAATTGAGAGTAGGCACTCCCATAAACTACACAAGGAGGATTTATTTGGGTTATTTACAAGGCCAAGGGAGGATGCATGCAAATAGAAAGGCTTGAATATGGAATGAATCCAATGGCTGAACAACTGTAAATTCTATTTATGGACCATGGGGATTTTTGGGTTTTCTTTCCTAAAGTAGGCAATATGTAAGATTTGGAGAGAACAAGAAAAAAAAAACTTTTAGGACTGCAACTCTCTAAATTCTTAGTCTCTTTCTAAGTTAATTCCTTTCAACTCCTTCAATGTGTGCCTAGTCTTTAGGCTCTGGTGCTCCTGCTCAGTTTTGGAAATGAAAAACTGAACAATCTAGATGAATTCTTAAAATTCATAGCAACTTTCAATCATCTTCTCAGACCTGAGAACCACTAAGGGCATTACATCCTACAGGTGTCTACAGAGAAGCACACTGCATATATACAAACATACATATATACTCAGTTACACACAAACACACATATAACCATGTACATACATGCACATATACACTCATACAAACACACACATATTCTTACACACATGCATACTTTTATATATTCATAATATACACATACACACATACCCATGTACACACTACCCATACATACATATACACAAAAACAGAGACACATATACATATATACATACATGCCACTTATATACACAAACATATAGGCACACATATCCACATGCACATATACACACCTGCACATATCCATATACCAGATACATTCATTATGATACTTTGAAAGTAACTGGTTTCCATAATCTCACAGGGAGTAGAACTAATAGGAGGTGTGGCATTGTTGGAGTGGGTATGGCCTTGTTGGAGGAAGTATATCACTGTGGGGGTGGGTTTTAAGTTTTCCTATGCTCAGGATACTACCCAGGGTGTCAGTTGACTTCCTGTTGCCTGCAAGATGTAACACTCTCAACTCCAGCACCACGTCTGCCTTCATGCCACCGTGCTCCCCATGGTCATGATGATAATGGACTGAACTTCTGAAACTGTGAGTTGTCCCAATTAAATATTTCCTTTATAAGAGTGCTGTGAACATGGTGTCTCTTCACAGCAATGAAAGCCAAAACTAAGTCACACATACACATGCATACCCATATACAATATCTATACATACATGGGCACAAACACATATACACATATGCACACATGTATACAAATATAGACTATTTTTCATGCATTCATAGTTTTATATCTTTGAATTTAACCAACCACAGATCAAAAACATTCAGAAAAAATTGTTTCTGAACTCAACCTGCACGTGTTTTCCTTTTGCTGTCAATATTCTCTAAAATATGCAGCATCAAAGCTTTTTATGAGATATCAGGTATTATTTCTAAGCTAGAGACAGCTTAAATATATGGGAGGATACACTAAGGTTACACCATTGTCAATAATGAGCTCAAATTTCAAATTTTGATGTTTGCAGAAGTCCAGGAGCCCCATCCCATGGGAATCAAGAAATGACTGTACATTCTACACACATGAACTTTATATCGCCCTTAAGAAACTGGTTTTTGATAAATGAGTTTCTGTCCCACCTGGTCCCACAGCCATTTAGCCTCAAATAACCATGCAGAGATTTATATTAATTATAAACTGTGTGTCCTATGGATCGGGCTTCTTATTTGCTAGCTCTCTCTTAATTATTAACACATTTCTATTAATCTGTATCTCCAAGTAGTCTTGGCTTACCGGAGAATGCCCAGGTACCCTACCTTCCCAGTGGCTACATGGGGTCTCTCTCTGGTGATCCACTCTCTGAATTCTTCTTCCCAGATTGCCCCACCTATACTTCCTTCCTGCTACTGGCCAATCAGCATTTATTCATCAACCAATAATTCAAACATATATCCATGGCATACAGAAGACAGTTTTGTTTTTTAATGGAATTCTTCTTTTTTTAACTAAATTTTATTTTAATTTAAAACAATTTTGTTTTGCAAACCAATCCCAGTTGCCTCTCCCTCCTTTCCTCCCATGCCCCTCACTGACCCCCCATTCCACTCCCCATCCACTCCCACAAGGGATCATCAAAGTCTGACACATCATTTGGGGCAGAACCTATGCCCTCCCCAGTGTATCTAGAACGACAGAGTATCCCTCCATAGGGAATGGGCTCCCAAAACCAATTTATGCACTAGTGATAAATACTGGTTCCACTGCTAGAGGCCCTAAAGAACTTTGAGTCTATAAAGAAAGAAATTAGAAGATATCAGAAAATAGAAAGATCTCCCATGCTCTTAGATAGGTAGGGTCAACACCAGTAGCACAGAAGCTGAGATTGGCAATTTATGAAAGGGACCCCCTCAGGTTTTCGACAAGACATGTATTGTGGTTGAAATGGGAATGGTCCCCATAGGTTCATATGTTTGAATGTGTGGTTCTTATTCAGTGGAACTTCTTGGGAAGAATTAGGTGTTATGGCCTGGTGGAATAAGTGTGGCCCTGTGGAAGAGGTGTATCACTGTGGGAGGAATTCAAGGTTTCAGAAGTTCTTGTTCAGCCCAGGCTTACTCTTTCTGCTTACAACTTATTGATCAGAGGTGCACTGTAAGCTACTGCTTCAACACCAGGCTTGCATGTATGCTACCATGCTTTCCGCCATGATGATCAAGGACTAACCCACTGTAAGCAAGCTCCCAAGTAAATGCTATCTGGTTGGTTCTATATTTTTAAACAGATCTCTTTCATTAAATACCAGAACTCAATGGGTTTTATAAGGCTACTTAGTAAACAACAACTTTTGAAGTTATAGCCTATTTCTAATACTTTTGAAAGAATTATGATGTTAGGAGATACATTAGGCAATTTAAAAATAAATATTTCCAATACCAGACACAGTACTTAAGCTTCATAAAATGATGAAATGATTAGTGTATATTAAGTGTTGATACGTTTTAAGGTTAACATGGTTAATAATCTAGATGCTGAGAATCGAGAAAAAAGGTACTATGTGTGATACCTTGTAGAGATCCAAAGAGCATGTGTGCATATTTTAATAACATATATAATGGGATTTATATTACTCTTTATAATGTGAGTCTTTTAAACTGTAAATATCATTCTAAACTCATGGGTCAAGGAAAACAGACAATGTGCCAACACTTAGTTCTTCTAAATATAAGAAATAATCTTTTCAACAGAACAATTAATGACAGTATAAGGTGTGCCATAAGCAAGGTCCAATTAATTTTTAGCATATGCTGTAATAAGAAAAACAATCTATATGATCCCTATGTTTTGGCAGAATACAGATTCTCTTGGTTTTGTATGTGTCAATTTAAGAAAGAACATTGGTAAAGTTCATGAATACTGGAGATACTTCCTGTGACAGTTCATTTCATGTGTCTTCTTGGTCAGATTATAGTACCCAGCTGTTTGTTCAAATGCTTATCTAGCTATCGCCATAAGGGCTTTCTGCAGGTATGATTAACATCTGAATGAAGGTGATGGTAGGAAGGAACAGAATAGTGTGGTAGGGTCTCTTTTTATCAGCTGCAGGTTGAAAGAACAGGTGTCTCCGAGACATGATTCTGTCTTGAGACAACAATTTACAAACTCTTGCTTGCATTTCCAGCAAGCCAGCCCAGATACATGCATGTAAATAATTTTTCTTTCTTTTTTTAAATTAGGAAACTGTCTTCCTTGATAGTACAAACTGGTATCATTTTATATATGTATAAATTATATTTATCCTTGCCTCTATTCCTGGGTGTTTGAAATAGGCCAAATTTACCACGTTGTTTTAGTTATTTGAATGTCTGCATGGTATCATGGAACCTTGCCTCTTTATCCTCAACCTCTAGATTATTAAACATTTTAACCTTAAAACTTATCAACTCTTAATACAAACTCGTTATTTCATCATTGGGAGAGTCAAAGTACCTTGTCTGGCTATAGAAATATTTATTTAGCAAGTTCCCAATTCATCCCCTAACTTCTTTCAGAAGTGTTAGAAATAGTTTGTAAATTTAAAAGCTGCTGTTCATTAAATAGACTTATAAAGCCTATAGAGTTCTGGTATTTAATGAAAGAGATCTGTTTAAAATAATAATAATAATAATATAGTGTCCAGGTAGTAGATAGGCAGTTGGTGAGTGAACAGAAAGAACACTGATCAGGCTACGTCAATGCATCATTTTTGGTGTTTACTCCCCATTAAGCTAAAGGTTGAGAAAGTGTTGAATCTGACTGTTCACTTAACTAGCCTTCACTGAGCTTCCAGCAATGTCTCAGGCAAAATATTGGATTCTGCGAATATATCAGTTAAGAAGAGATGCAAGACCTTTGCCTACAAAGATCTCTTACAAGTAATAGAGCAATATCAGAGAGGGGTTTGATGTGATGTCATTCCTATAGCATGATAAAAGCATGTTGATGGTGCATTAGTGAATATGTTTTATCGTGCCTCAGAAACCTCCTAAAACAACTTTAAGCCAGCATATTTTAGTGTTAACATATTTGATTATTCCAATGAGGTTTATGAGTAGGTAGGGTTTCTGCACCCTATCAATTCTAATTATAAGAACTTGTACAGATTAAAGCCAAAAAATTAAAGTTGCATATTTTTCACTAAAAAAACACAATATAGAGAGGAATTAGTTCATCACATTTAAAATCATGAATTCTCTGACTTGGGACTTTCTGGCTTGATATTTGAAAATGAGAAAAGCTCTCTAAAGATATGCACAATGCTTTTTAAATTATTTTATTTAATATTCATACATATATATATTGTATTTGGATCCAATCTACCGAACGTATCTTCATATCCAAGTGTTCTTTTTTAAAAAATGTGTGTGTGTGTGTGTGTGTGTGTGTGTGTGTGTGTGTGTGTGTGTGTGACCATCTACTTTAGCATAGATAACTTCTCAGGTACTGTATCACTGATGAAAAATGATTCTTTCTTTCCTAATAGTGATTGACAGCTAAAAGCTCCATATATAGGGGTGGTACTTTAAGAGATCTTCTATCCATGTTGGGAGTTTGGTTGGCTTGAACTTGTACCAACCATTGTGATTGTATATATGCGGAGACCATTTAAGGTAAAAACATATTCCCTCTGGCCCTTACTATCATTTTACCCCTTCTTTCATAATGATCCCTGTCCTCCAGTGAAGTGAGTATGCTATAGCTGTACTATTTAGAGTGGAACACTCTACAGTCTCTTGGTCTCTGAACAATATTAGGTTTCCATCTGGTATTGTTAAAGGTCTTTAGTGTTACGTATCCTTCCCCTATGTTCCCTCTTCTATTGTCCTAATAACCTATCCTGTTTATGTCTTCTTGTTTCATTATTCCTCTTCCCTTGCTCTAATCATCCATGTTATATCAGCCTCTCCTGGAAATCCTCACATCATGGCCCCTTACTATTTCCATGCCTTCTCTGGGTACTAGTTTAAATACAAATATCTAAAAACTCTACATTAGCATACTCATATGAGAAGAAAACAGGTGCTATTAATCTTTCTAAGTCTGGGCTATCTCACTCAGAATGATTATTTCTAGTTTCATCCATGTACCTGAAGATTTTACATTTCATTTTTCTTAAGAGTTGAATAATATTTCATTGCATAAATGTAATACAATATTCACTAGCCATTCATCAGTTGATAGACATCTAATTTGTTTCCATTTCTTGACTATTGCAAGTAGAGCAGCAAAGAACATTGATGAACAAGTATCTCTGTAGTAGGGTATAGAGTCAATTAGGACTATGACTAGGGTCAATTGGGACTATGACTAGGAGTGCTATATTAGTCTCTAAGGAGCAGAACTTATAGATCAATATATATGTGTGTACACATATATGCGGGGATTTATTAAAATGGCTATGGTCCAGTCAATTCAACAGTGACTGTCTACCAACAGAAGTTCTAGGCATCCTGTAGCTATTTAGTTCACAAGGCTGGATGTCTCAACTGATCTTCAGTATATGGCAGAATTCCAAAAGAGTAGTCTCTAATGTCAGTGAAGGAATGGACTTGCCAGGAAGAGCAAGAGCAGGCCTCCTTGTCCCTTACCCTTTATATAGGCTGACAGAAAGCGTGGCACAGATTAAACTTGGATATTCCCATCTCAATAAGCAGATTGAAAGTAGGCCTTCCCTTCTCAAATGGCTTATTAAGAAAAAAAATCACTCACAGTTATAGTCAGGTGCTTGGGTTTTAGTTAATTCCAGCTGTAGTCAAGATAATAATCAAGAATAGTCATCACAAGCAGTATGGCTGGATCATACAGTAGGTTCATGTGTTGCTTCTTGAAGGATCTCTACAATGATCTCCATGGAGGCTGTGCTACTTTGCATCCCATCAGCCATGAACAAGAATTACCTATCTCTTCACCATGCCAGCAATTGCTGCACTGTGTTCTGATACCAAATGTTTATAATGGCGGTTAATTTGGGAGTGCCCAGGAAGACTATTTAACATCCTACTTTGCTGCATCTTTTTTCAAAGAATTTTCTATGTGGTCTTGTCTTGGTCCTGGAGACATAGTTCAATGATAGACTGGTTACCCTGTGTGTGTGTGTGTGTGTGTGTGTGTGTGTGTGTGTGTGTGTGTATGTGTGTGCTGCCTTCACATCAATGCTCCCAATACCACACACACACACACACACACACACACATACACACACCTCAAAATGAGAAACAAACAAGTGAAACCCACATCTCTATCACTATATTTGATTTTAAAAACTCCAAGTAAATGCCAAATCCCAGATCTACTCTCCCAAGAAGGAGCAACATAAAATCTTGGTGTATACTTGGTGGCATTATAAGCAAGAATCATAAGAAGAGTCTCGTTTTACTGCATACTGTGGGTGTGGGTGCACAATGTGGGTGTGGGGTTTCTACATGGTACATGTTGTATTTTTAACTCAGTGAAAGTTTATTAAATAAAAAAAATCTAGCCCTATACAATATATCTTTCTTTATGTGCCTGCCAATATCTGTGTCTCATGACCTTGTTTATGGGATTGAATCTTTCTAAATGCAGAAAAAAGGTACAGAGAGGGGGAAGGATTGTAAGAGGTGTAGTTATGTGAGGGCCTTTTTTAATTTACTTCCTTATAAATACAATAAGAAAATTTGTATCCAAATCATGGCTTAAAATAAAATTGAATATTTTCCCTTCTAGAATTTTCTTCACATCATCAAAATTGGAACTGACAGATGGCTTGTTGATAACCACCATAGAAGCAGAAATCAGGAAAGTATGTCAGGCAACACTTTGAACAATCCTTGAGGGTCAATAAATGACCTTAGTCCCAGGAGCCCTAGTTTCCTCATCAGAAATTTGAGACATCTTTCAGTATCTCTTTCCAGCTTTCTTGTAACTGTAGGCTGCACTATAAAGTTTAACATATATATATGCGCACGCATGTGCGTGCGCGCACACACACACACACACACACACACACTATGAAGCCTTGTCTTATAATAATTGTTGATTGTAAGCAATAAGTCCACATAGAGACAGAATGTTTTCATATTTGTGGGAATGGAAGCTGCATGCACATGTAAAAATGTATAATGCTGTGTACTTTAACTATGTACTGCTCACTTTATGTTTACTGTGATTTGTAAAAGTTCCAATGCAAGAACACAAGAATGATGCCTTAGCATACTATCTTCAAAAATAAAATCAACAGCATGCTGGAGAGAGGAAGGACAGCAACAACAGAAAAAGAATGAAAGTTATTTTCCTGTGTGTAGTTTTTGGAAAAATAAAACCACTGCTGCTTGGAAAAACATGTGAACCCTTTCGTCTCCACTCTACCTGCCAGGGAGTAATCTATAGGAGACATGGCTCTAAGACCAAGTGACTTCTCTTCACCTCTAGCAGAATTTAACAACAACAAAAAAAAAACCCTCTTGAATTGTTTCATGGTATTCTTCATTGTTTGAAAGTAAGAAGCTGTGAGATCCTCCAGCCTGGAAGGGAGTAGGGGCCTAAGAATCCACTGCTGATTGGCAAGAGGAAGTTTTGTTTACCGACCAAAAAAAAAAAAAAAAAAGCCTGGAATAGGCACAGTAAAGTCCAGACAAAGCATGGCATGGAAGAGAAAAATAATTCAGTCAGACAGACCACAACAACAAAAAATTATATTTCTCTGAATTGAACTGTATTTTGATAGTCTGTGTTCAATAAAACCAATTAGCTGAGCATCCAGTAGCTTTGGGAGCAAGGAGGAGAAAGGGAAAGCAAGGGGTGGAGAGTAAGCAAAGAACAGAGGGGGAATGGGGTAGTTGGCAGCTTCAGGAAAAACACTGATCTTTTCTAGAATCCAGTACAATGTATGCCAAATCTGTAAACACAGGAAGGAAAATAGAGAATGAGCCAAAATCGGTGAGCACAAAAAAAAAAAAAAAAAAAAAATAGTCCCAATATGGAGGAGATCAAAGCAAATTCCCTCTTTACTTTGAAGTATACAGAAAGGGCACTGACTAGGTGATTTGCTTCTCTTTCTGCCATGGGGAACACAGTTTAGGCCAAATGAAAAGTTGGTCCAGGTCTTCCTAATTATTTTATCTGCCTGGGTAACTCGGGCAAAGGAACTCTGAATCACACACCCCTCTGCAAGTAAGTTCTTATGGTAGAGAACTTTACAAAACCCAGTGGTGGTCAACATAAACGGTATGCTCGTTGTTTGCCAGACATTGGAGAAGACTGTTAGAACTTAAGTAGTTTATAAAGAGAGCCATTTACCTAGATCGTGTTACCAAAGGTTCAAATGGGAACCTAAGAGAACACGACGTCATAACAACCAGAGCATGTAAGAGACAGAGATGTGAGGCAGAAAGCCAGAGACTTAGGTAAGCTGCTGGTCTTGGCCTATCATGAAAATTCACCTCCATAGAGCTCACTGCAGTCCCATGTGAATTACTTAACCCGATGTGTGCACCAAGATGACTACAGTGATTGCCACTGTATCCATAGCCCCCATCTCTTTAAATTTCATCCTCATCTGCCAGTATTGCCACACTGAGGACAAAGTTTCAAAGTGTGGACACTTAAGTAGTACACATACTTCCAACTTGCAAGCCATTGCAAGCAGGTGACAGGAAAGGGTGAGAGCTGCATGTTTCTTCTGATGGTTTAGGTAAGGTTTGGTTTGGGTAGACATGTAGGCAGTATTTTCTTCCTCAATGCTGAGATAGACTTCTGGATGAGTTATCTGTGTGTTATAACCAGGTCTCCATTCATGCTTGCTTTGTTCAAGCCACATCACTAGCAGGAAAGACAGAAGAATGCTCAGGGTAAAGCCAAAGCACAGAGAAATGCCTTTAGTTATTATTACCAGAATAAATGAATAAACTGTACGCCAGATGGGTGTACATTATCTATCCAGCTAAAAAAGTGTCTTGTTAACAGAGATAAATGGTCTGAAATGGCAGAACATTTTCTTGCAATTTTAAAAAATAATAGCAGCAATATTTCAGAGGATAATTTTGCCATTTTTTTCTAAGGTTTCTGCTGAAAAAAAAAAACCACATTTGATATTGATAGATATATCCTTAAAGTGCTCATTGGCACATTCATAAATATGTGAAGCTGAAAGGGGATTTTTTAAAAAAAAATCTCAACTCTAATAATCCGCTTCAAAGCTCAAAGACACAATCCAAGTGGGTTGGTTGTCTGGGTCACAATGCATGTTTCCCCTACTCCTCTAAAAGCAAAGCAGAGGCAGCATGATCCAATGAGTCTGGCCATGGGAAAGACTCTGGATGTGTCACATGTTGTAAAGCCAGTGTTCAAGTATCCAGGAAGTGACAGACATATCACATGGACTTGGCATAAGAACTGGTGTGTTCATGTGTTCTTGGAGACCAGTGAGATAGCCCCTGACACCATGTACCTCATTTATGGGACAAGGTATCTCGTAAACACAGACTTACCTGTTGAGTTAGGCTTGGCTGACGGGGATCACTCATTTCTGTCTCTTCAGCATAGGAGTTACAAGTGAATGCTCCCACACCCATCATTTTTATGCAGATTCTGGGGATCAAACTCGGGTTCCTGTGCTTGCAAGGCATGAACGTTACTGACTAAGCTATTTCACCAGCCCTGCTATGAACATTTATAGAAGATTCTAAATATTTTTTCTAGTGCATGCAAATTGACACTCAAGTATTCACTGCTCAGTAAGTGTTATTTGTACTAAGTATCAGGAGAGTTTTCTTTCATACAAAAAGTTTCTCATATTCTACAATTTTGCCTTTTCCCCATTGTTATGGGTATATCACTGCACTTGGGACAGAGACCCAAACAAGACTGCTAGCATAAATATACAATAAATAACTATCCCCTTATGTAGTCCTTGGCCTAGTTAAATCTGTTACAGCTAAGCTTAAGATCCATTATGAATATAAAATCATCACCTTCATTTGCATCCAGCCATGACTATAGGCAAAAGAAGTTGTTTACTAGAAGAAAAATACAATTAGTTTCTGAGATGTTATATTTTATTTGGAAAGCCTTCATTTCTCTGGGAACATAACAATGACTTACTGATTTATAAATTGTGATACTTTAAAGGTAGTCAAAATATTTTCTTTACAATTGTGATGCCCTGCATTTCTAATCTCAGTAATACCTTGCTAGAACATGAAAAGCACCTTCAGAGAAGGCTTGAGTCTTTTTTGTTTCTGTCACCTCAGTTACCCTTGTAGTCACACAGGAGCCCGAAGTAGGCTTTAATCTTTTCATTTATCAAGTGGCTAGTTGGTTTGTTTAATATTAGGTACACTGAAGATTACATATGACTTATTATCTTGACTATACTAAAAGAAACATCTAAAGCTATATGTGACATCCTAGGCTTTTAAAAGAAGGATGAAGAGCCTCCTTTGAAGATCACAGTCCATGTAGAAGATGCCTGGTACCACATGTAGAGGCACAAACCAAAGCATGAAATGATTCCCCAGGAAAAACAGCTCTAGAAAAGACAAGAAGGATCCATGTGTGGATTCCACAGCATCTGCTCTTCACACTTCAAGTAGGACTAGTTTACTCGAACTGAGGAAGTTACCGTATGGAAAAACGACGTTTCAACCCAGCGTGGTGGCACGCAGGGATGAAGGCAACATCGGGTTCACACAGCCGCTAAAGGAGAAGCTTGGCACTGAATGCGCTTGCCCTTGCATGCAGGTGACTAAATGGATCTTTGGGGTGATTCTACCACACTAGTGTTCTGCAAGGGTGAAATAATCTTCCCTAGACCAGCCCATTCCTTATGCTGCTGCCCAAGCACTCATGACTGGAGGTGCCATGTTTTCATACTGTCTCTCTGCTTCCTGCTTTCTCGACCAATCCCTGCACTTCCTGTGTCGGCTAATGTTTCAGAGCACAGAGTGGGTGATGCAGACTCCCTCTTGTGGCCAAATTCAAAAAAAAAAAAAAAAAAAAAGTAAATCTTTGCCAAAGAAGACGGAGAAGAAAGTTGAGATGATTTGAAGTACTTATCTTAATTATTCAGAAGGCTTGACCCTTCCTCCTCGCCGCATGTGGTTCTTAACATTGTCGAGGTTGTGGGCCTTGGTAAGTAACACCTCTAGCAAACAGCTTGCTACGTGTTCGGTTGCTGACATATTCGAAGTCAAGCAGTCACTCTGGTATTATTTACTGAGCTCAGATTCCTCTGAAACAAGGCGGAAAATAGTAATCCGGTGAAACCTTCATCCTTGGCATAAATGGATAATGTCTTTACCTCTGCAAAGTGCTTCTTTTTTGGCGGTTAGATTTCATTACTTCAGTTCCCTGAGTTTTGATGTCCTCATCAATGACATGTTTGTGGTGAATGAGATCAGGGTGTGCTGAGGTAAGCAGGAGAGACACTGCACCCAGGCAATGCTTGTACCTGTCCTAACTTCCTTCCTCAAGGACAATGGCTGTGCATCAGAAGAATTCTGAGTAGAAAAATAACAAACTGAAAACTGACTCTTCATTCCTGACCTTAAAAGAGTCCACGTGGCCATGGTGGTGTTCCTAACACACACCACTGAAGTGAATACACCAAGTCTTCATTTCACAAGTGAGCAAATTTAGTGTGGATTACTTGAACACATTCGGTCGCTTTGCACCCCATTCTGCCTCCACCATCAAGACCCAGGAAGGTGGAGTAGAAAACTGTGGCCAGCCCCCCTTTGCTCAACCCCAGCACAGTGATCTTCGCTTGGAAAGAGGGAGGAACAGGACAAGAGATTTGATGTCCTCTGTGCAGATAGCCCATCTCCTTCCCTCCCTTTCCACTGCCATCCCCCTGCCCTGCCTCTCCCTCCCTGGTCTCTCCCCTTTCTTGTCTCATCTACTGCTGCTCTAAATCTCCAATGCTGCTCCCATCATCTCCCTTGTCCTTTCCCCCACGTTACGCTCCTCTCCCTCACTCCTCTCCACCTTTCTTCACCCTCATCTACGCCCCCCCTCCACTTCTCTGTCCAGTGCCCTTAGCTCTCTCTCCTTTTACATCACATCAGTACCAGAAGCATGTACAGCATCTTATGGGAAGGAGCCTTTATTGCTTTTCTGAAGAGATGTACCCTGGAGGGTAACTTTTCCAAAGGAGTTTAACTTACCAGTGAGAAATAGGAAACCAAAGTGAAAGTGGTTCAGAAACCCACTTCAGATCCCAAACAGAGAAGCACTGTTGGGGTGAGAGCATGCCTTTTAGTAAGCCATGCAAATGAGCACATGCTCACTTCTTGCCTGGGGCCCTTAAGGAAATCAGAAGGGGAGCCACAAGGAATTTCAATCTGTCCTTTTTCTCCTTTAGTTGACTTCCAGCCCTGTTTTGGTTGTTATTTGCTTCTGTGGACACCTCTGGCCAATTGTGACTTTTTTGTTTTGTTTTGTTTTGTGTTTGTTTGTTTATTAGTTTGTTTTTTACATCTGGGCATTGAGAAGCAGAGGTGAAGTAAAACAAAGGAGTTAAACTGAAGGTTACTAATGGCAAGTCTTAGGAGTGAGCTAGGAATAAAAGGTGGGTGCACACACACACACACACACACACACAGAGAGAGAGAGACAGAGACAGAGAGAGAGAGGAGAGAGAGATTTGAGACATAGAGTTGACTGGTAGGGAATGCATTTTGCATTTGTTTTAATCCACTCCTCTCCTCCAGCTCTCTCTCTCTCTCTCTCTCTCTCTGTCTCTCTCTCTCTCTCTCTCTCTCTCTCTCTCTCTCTCTCTCTCTCTCTCTCTCTCTCTTGTGGTGTGTGTGTGTGTGTGTGTGTGTGTGTGTGTTAAAGGTCATCATTTACAATCATTGCTTAGGAGTTCATGGGTTAGGAGGATTGTATTCAGTTTCAATTGTTCAAATACATGCTCTTCCTAAAAGCAAACGTCTTTCTCTGACAAGGACTATGAACCTGATATGTCTTCTTTACCTCTAGCTAAAGTGCAACTATTAGGTCCCATTTATTTACACCTTCTCAGTGAAGATTCCATTTCCCAGTTATTGGAAAAGTGACTTAAATAAAAGCAAATGCTGCTGAAGAAAAAAAAAACATGAAAGAGTCTCCCAACATCTGAAGAAAGCTGAGGATTGATTGAACCTAAGTAGTTGGAAACACGTCTACCCCCCCATGCCTTCAACTACAAACATGGTGGTAGGGCTTACGAGTACTAGGGCTAGAGTTTGTAGGAGTTTGAAGTAAAGGTAAGGAGGAGAGAAGATTTATTGAGAGAGAGAGAGAGAGAGAGAGAGAGAGAGAGAGAGAGAGAGAGAGAGAAGGAGAGAAGGAGGGAGGGAGGAGGGAGGGAGGGAGAGGGAGGGAGAGGGAGAAGGAGGAGAGAGAGAGAGAGAGAGAGAGAGAGAGAGAGAGAGAGAGAGAGAGAGAGAATTTTTATCTAGTATTTCCTCTGCAATTTAATAGTGTCTGGCCCACATCTTGCACAGCTACCCAGATTGAGCGCAACGTTATTACAGAAGCAAAGCTTTCTTCTAGCATAGATTAAAGAGGTAATAGGTGAAACCAGCTGTAAGAAGCATCTGCTTTTTCTTTTTGTTTGTTTTGTTTTCATTTTAGTGCAAGTGTCCTTATAAGTGGGAAAATACAGGTTCTAGAACTCTCATGGGATTGCATCTTATGGTAAGTTTCCACAGTTCCTGAATCTGTCACATGCCTTAAACTTAATGACTCCTCCCAACAATTTTATAGTAGCTTCCTGCTCCAAACATCACTGCCGTAGATCACAAAGGGGCTTGCAGAAGCAAAGCTACACTTTTCCCCAAGACATATCTTATTCATTACCTTATTCAATGATTAAGAACTGCTGAGGCATATAGACAAATTCTAGCACACAGGCTAACTTGAACTGCACATTTCCTGACTGTATGGGTCAGTTACTTCTCAAGCATCACAGCCCAGGCGAATGGTTTGAAATGGCAACTATGTCATGTGATTTGGGATCACCATAAACACTGGCAGAATCCATAGTACTTTTGGAATGGAGTCTTAACAGATTATGAGTTGGGGGGGTGGCCAAAGAAAGAGATGTCATCTGGGATGGTATTTAATAAGCATCAATAGCATGGCATGCTATTTAAATCTAACATGCCTTACTATATTATATGCTGTGAAGAAAATACATTGTTCTCAGTTTCATTGAGTAAACAAAATTACCAAAAATCTCACCATTTTTCACCATATCTGGCTACATATTTGGAAGGTGAATCCAAAATATCTGTTTTAGACAGTGCCTCATCTTCTCATCAAAGTTTCCTTTGTGGAGTATGTGTCTCCACAAAACAGACACTGACTTGAGACGGTGTCTCTTAGTCAGACAGGCCTCCAACTAGCTACATAGCAGATTATCTTGATGCTGAACTTCTGATCCTCCTGCTTCTGCCCCTGCAGGGCTGGTGTTGTAGGCATCTGCCATCATGCTCTGTTTATGTGGTACTATGGTTAGAACTCGGGGTTTCACACTTATTAACCGAACATTCCCTCAATGTCCACTTTGAAATAAACAGAAAACTGTTGTGGGAGGAGGAGTGGTATTGATTTTTCAAGCTGTTCTGATCATGGGTACAAATAGCAACTGAATAACAACACATTGTAATGCTGTGTTTACATAATGAGTATACAGTTATAAATGCACATTTATCATCAAAAGAATGTTGTATTTTATGTCTGTGGTACATTCTGATATGTTCTAAAGTGTACTAAAGTATGGTACACACTGTATTTATGAATGGCCACTATGAAAGAAACTATCAGGGATCATATCTGAATGTAAGTAGTTGTCAGGAATTTGAACTTTGGCAGGCTAGTTTACCTATAATAATAGTAATAATCCAATAAAGATAAAATGAGGATTAAATTAATATTACCTAGAAATCTGTGGCTTAGAAAACTGCCTAATAAGTATTAACTCTTATTCTGTTAAGTGCTTAGCACAATATGAGACAAAGATTGAGTAAGTTGCCAATAATTAACAAAAAAAAATGACTACAAATGTAGGCTATGTATGTGTTTATACACACTATGCCTACTAAGTGGAGGAAGATATGGCTAAACACTAAACAAAAAATAAAATCTTAGTTAATATTTACATGTGAATAAAAGAGATCATATTTCTACATTGATATTATAAATCCAGTCATTTCTGCTCATAATTTAATATAAAATAATAATATATGTACTCTTGGTTCTCTTATTTTAGATGGTTCCTCCATGAGATGTGAACCCTTTTAAGGCAGAGACTGCATCTATTCATTTGGCACTGTGTTTTCTTGGCCTGAAGCCATGTCTTCTGCCTAGAAGTCACTCGAATTACTACTTACTGAATGATAAAACAAATGAATGGACTAGAATTATCCGTTTATTTGTATTAATATGTCAGACTCATTTTTCAGTTTTGTAGAAAGCAGTCTCAAGGACTATTGGCTGTCAGCGAATTGAACAAATCTCTCTCCTATGATTTACCTCATTTTTTAAAAGTCAGATTGGGAAGCCACACAATCTATACTCATTGAGAGCTCACTCTATTCTTCTCCAAATCCAAAAGCAAAAGGCCAGCTGGAGAGATTTGCCTTCCTTCTGTGCACATTTGTGAGGAAGGATCCTAGTGTAAGTTTGAAGAATGCCAGACCATGTAAGAGTGGGTGATCCATGATGTCCATTTTCAGCCTCCATTGGGAAGAATGAGAAAATCTGACTAAGATCACATCTCTGAAAATCTCTGACTTCTGAGCTGTTACACTTGTGTTTTGGTTTGTTTTTGCTTCTCTCTGTTGATCTGGGCAACGGCACAGAGAGCTAGCAATAGAAGGACTGAAGTCCAAGAGGGAAAAGACCAGGATAGGTATTATGACACACTGTTTCCTGCTGATCTTTCCAACATCTCTTCATGCCCAGTGGACCTTACACCTATACTGTTTTATTTCCAATTCCCACAATGACTGACGTCTTCCAAGTCCCAAGAGCTCTTGACTCAAAGCAGAATTGTCCTGCTACAAGGAAGATGGTAGGATAAGCAAGTCCTGAGATGGATTAACCAGGTGTGCTGCCTTGTGGAATACATCTTGCCTATTCAGGGCTGTCCAGAGCAACACAGAAGAGTAGAGAGCCAAAAGGCCCAGTGCTGTTCAATAGCTTTCAGGCTTTCTGAGAGAATTATTAAACATGTGAGGTAGAAAACTTTGCTCACTGTCTGAGGTCCCCTACCCCCTGCATGTAATATGGAAATATGTGTAATGCAGTGATCATGATAAAGGAAAGCAAGTGAAACCTTTGGAAACTGACAGCCCCCAGCCTCAGCTCCGTCGTTTCCCAAACACATGCTTCTGTTCTGCTAAGATAATATGTTAGCTAGTGTTTGGAATTCTTCTCCCCCTCTTTTGTAGGTGAGATCTCTTAGCAAGGCAGAAGACAGAGCAAAATGCCTATGTGTACTCAGAAGGAAGCACAAGGATGTTACTGTTTCAGTGAGACTCTTCAAATCCCTCTACTGTTTTCTTTTAAGTGATCCAAGGATTGTCCTTTAGTGAGACTTGGTTAATACTAACCACTGGCATTAGTGAGACTTGGTTAATACTAACCACTGGCATTATATTAAAGGTATTCCACTTTGTGTCCAAACAAGTGACCAAAAGGCAAAACAACAACAAAAATAAAAAAAAAAAAGCAGTCTCACTACAATGGAGTTCACACAGTGAGGTTAAAAGCCATGAAGTAACTGACAAAAAAGGATACAAAGCTTGACAAACCATGAGGCGATTGAAATTGTAAGATATACTAATCATATTCCCTGAAGGGAATAATTTAATCTTTATAAACTACAGACTTAAAATGTAAATATGATTTGTGTAGTTGTAGGAATGTATGATATAAAGTTTTCAATGTTTAATACAGTTCTTCATGTACAAATGTTGTTCAATACCACTTTTAATATTTTCCTCCTGTAAACTTGACATTAGAACATTAATGTTCGATGCAGCCATTTCATGCACACCCATTATATCGCCTAAGATATTTCTCAAAGTATTTAATTCCGTGCTGCTTCATTGATCAAGGGTATTTTTCACTCTTTTTTTATTCTTGAGCCTTTTTGGTTTGTGAAGAATTGATCATTTCTGTTATTGGCTTCCAGAAACTCTCAATTCCTAAAATAGTAGCTTTCTTTCTTGAGAAAACAAAACAAAACAAACAAACAAATATAAAACCTTTATCAACAACCATTACTGACTGTGGCAAAACCCATTCTCCCCAGGCCTCTTGAGGACAAGATCGGTATAATTTGTTCCTGAATTTCATATGACTTGTGATTCCAATTTAGCTAGAAATTATGAAATGCCCCTTCAAATTAACTAAACCACAGAAGCACTTGCACTATTTACAGGATGACAATATATTCCATTAGCCATCCTCTACAGATTTCAGTGAAGTCCAAACTCATCTGTAATGGGCTATGGCTTGGCATTTTTGCCCTTGATCACTATAAAAAAAAAGCTATTGATGGAAAGGAAGCACCAATGATCAATAGACAATGTTTGCTTGCAAAAAGCTCCTGTCACTTGCAGATGACTACTTACTGGGATGTTGGCAGTAACTTGTCATGAATCAAAACATTAAAAAGAGGGCCTGGTGAGATGGATGGGTTGGTAAAGACACCTGTCATCAAGTCTGATGACTTGAGTTCGATCCTAGAACTGACTGCCAAAGTTGTTTTCTGACCACCCGGTGCACACCACAGCAGGTGCACACTTACCCAAACAGATTTAAAAATCTTAAAGAACCCTTTAAAATATAAAAGTATGGAAACATATCACCATATATAAATTTAAAAGTGAGAAGATTGAAATATGATGTAAGGAGAATGAGACTCAGTGTTCTTCAAAGGATGTGATTGTGCCAAAGAACCAAAGACTGAAGAATCTACTCTATGTATTCAGAGAAGAAATGTCTATGTCAACTATCCAGTGTGAATAAGGAAGTGAATGATGACATTTGAGTGAGAGACGGGATAAAGTGTTCCATAAAATCATTGTAGAGCAACCTAGAACATTTTTTTTTTGATACAATCCTTTACAGGGCACAACCCTTTCTATAAATCTTTATAGTTAACTAACATTACCTGTAGCACACAGCTATCAGTAGAGGAAGAAATATGGTAGGAATACAAATCTATCCAGCTTCACAATCCACAGTTCACACTGGCTACTGGACTAAAGAGCAGATACATATGTGGGAAACATACTATCTTGAAGAAATGTCTGGTAAGAACTGGTTTCCAGTTAAATTTTGAATTCAGTTCAAATAATACTAGTTCAAATAAATAATTACTAGTGTTTCTTTGTGGTATTAGATATAGAACCCCATGGATACTAGGTAAGCACCTTTTCACTGAACCATGTCAATGATCTCTATTTTCCATCATGGTTCTCTTGTTAACATTTCTTTTCAAGACTCTAAGCCATTATATATTGAGTGATTTACCTTCCAACTCTAAGTGTATCTTTCCAAGTCAGAAGAGTTGAAGTTCAGAATTAGGAGTGATTGCTCAGCAGAACACCTGCTGCTTTAACAGAAGACCAGGACTCAATTCTTAGTGCACTCATGGTAGTTCACGTCTGCTTCTACTTCTGTTCTAAGGGACACTATACTCTCTTCTAGGCTTCAAGGACACCAGACATCCATGCCCTGTACATACATAAATGCAAACAAAATACTCACACACTCATAAAAGATAGCCCTTAAAAAAAAAAGAGTTGAAATTGAGCCACATTCAAAATGTCATTCATTTAACAATTTATTGAACATTGTCATCCAACCAATTCTTCTATCCACCAAGGCATCTATATAACGTTTCATGAATAAAGATATATAGCAGCAAGCTTAAGGTATTCTGTCCAGATAATTTGAATAATAGCACAAAGTTTAAAATGGGAAATATTCTGTATCATCGGGTATTTTAAGCTATCCTCTTAATAGCCATACTGAAATATGGAGGTTGACTTTGAATTCACTATAGTCCAGGCATGTCTTGGAATTATGTTTCTTCTGTGCCCGATTAGTTAGCATGCCAGACCTGCACTACCAGACCCAGATGTCTTCAATTTCTATTGAAGATTGTGTGAGATTGGAAGCCATATAGCCTAATGGGTATGTCTGTGAGTCAGATTCTCTCTGTATACTGGATTCTGGTCTGTGTAAAACTGGAAATTTGCACTTCACTCCTTGAAGCTCAATTGTTTTACACAAATTCAATAGATATAGAAATAATTGCACAGTTTTATGAAGAAGGCAACTTAATCAAGGAAAATGCTTCCCCTGGAACAATGTTGGTGCAAGGTACTGATGGTATTGCTTTCATTGAAGACCTCTGTTTAAATGAATACAGTCTAACAAAAGTAATTCAATTATTCAGTGCCAATGTGATTTATAAGAGAATGGAATAAGAATAGACAAAATACTACTAATCAGGACAAAAAAAAAGGAGAGGCCCCATCACCATAACCTTATCCAGATTGAGATGATGTTGTAGAAAACAGGACTGATGAGTAGACAAGCTGAGGAAACTTATGGGAATGATATAATAGACGTTAAGGAAAGGAACTCAACTTGAATATTTCAACAACTTATTCTGCTATGTATTGAGAATCTCAAGGGGTAAAACTTTTGCTAAATTTGATGATTTAACCTTTGCTGGCAAAATCTATTGGACAGCAGACACAAAAATCTACACTGGAAGAGCTAACCACCCCACGAATTTTATTAGCATTTGTAAACAAATCAGATTTGCTTCTTTTTCAATATATCCTTTTAGTTATTAGGCTTAGAGATTTAAAGTCCTTTGCTGTTGTCTTTGTTGTTAGTGTTTGCTTTGTTTGGTTTTGTTTTGCTTATTGCTTCATCAAACATAGTTTCCTCAATTTTGAAACAATGTTAGGGGAAATTGGTATCAACAGTGGCTAGAAAAGTAGAGAAATCTCTGGATGCTCCTATAAGTTAGGCTGGCCTACATCTTCAAAGTATATAATACAGATGAACTGAACTTTGCCTATCTTACTTTGATCTAGGATAACTTAGAGCCATAGTGATAAAAATGATGGTGAGTTCCTACAACACTGCTATGTAATCTCTGGCAACAAATCCTTATGCAGTTCCAACACCGTAAAGAAAACATTCCAGGCCTTCTGGTCTACTAGCTTCCCCCAAGGTGCTGTCCTTCATTTTTAAGCAGACAGTGTGTATGTGAACCATCACCAAGTCAACCTTTATTTTTTGTCAGCATTCTCTCTCATTTTTCTATAGGAATTGCCTTCATTTCGATAAAGCAGAGGGTGAATTCATCTGTGATAGGTATAGCATGAGGATGAGAGACCAACCTGTACTGCACTGCCAACAACTCTCTGGAGACTCATTTGGCATGCCCCTGAAATCCTTGACTATTCCAATTCTCAATCTGAGACAATTCCCTCTGGCTAATTCTTTCTCACTCTCCTCTGGGGTTCATTGTTCCTCTTTCCTTTCCTTCCCAGATCCTCTCTTTTCTTTTCTGTAGACATCATTGTTTCACCACACGGCTTTCATGTTTACTATTCTGTAACTCTTTAACTTGACTTTTGCTCAGCTTTTGCCTGAGCATCTTTTTATGAACTTCGCTCTTCGTGGGCATTTTCTCCCCATACAAATTTTGACTTGGGATTTCTTCCAAAGCTAATTTTCAACTTTTGAAAAAAAAAAAACACTTAACAGGAAGCAAGGTAAATTTGATGCATCCTGAAATATTCACCCCCAGCTGAATTCTTATTCCTAAACTGTTTGTCTTTCTCAGCAGACAGCTAGGGTGGAGAAAGGAAGGACACAATATGTTTGCTCATAGTGGTCTTGTGAGACTGATATTTTCATGGGAGCAGCCTGTTTGTTTATAGACAGGGCCCTTGGGGCTCTTACCATTGGTGGTTGCCTTGGCAGAGTCACAGCATCAGCATCAGGGACTTACCTCCACCCTCCATTCCCAACCCCCACCAAGTCTCCTTACTCCAGTTTCCTTACCAGGAAACAACAGAAAAGCAAACCATTATTTAGACATCCCTGCCAGTGCCCAAGTGCATTTCCAGTAGTGAAGTTTGTGTCTCTTTGTCTTCAATTCTAAATGCCCTACCTTGTCAAAGCCTGAGATAGTTGAGTCTTCTCCACACTGATCAGCCTGTAATTTAACTGTGTGACTCCAAAGCATACCACAGAAGAAGGGCAGATTTCTACTTTTTCAGAGAAGCCAATGTTTGGTGTAAAAAAAAAAAAAAAAAGATAACAGTGAACATATGTTCTACCAGTACTGGGTGGGACCAATGCTCTTCACTATGCCAGGGATGAAATAATCCCATTGGCTGACTGACAAAAAAGCAGAGTCATACTCTCCTCTTGGGTATGCCTGCCTTGTTTTTGCCTCTTGTTTCTAAATCTCAATCTGGTTAACAACATAGCCATATTTAACAAGAGTAAGTTATGTTGTCATGTCCTCCTTTTGGTAGAAACTAACCCTTTCAGACGGTAAACTAAAAGTTTATTGTGCTACAAATGACTCCCTTTGTATTACATGCCTGCTATAGTGGCAGTAACTTGAATTTGCCTGAACACAGCTCAAATGGGGCATACATTAAAAGATATTTGATTTTGATGCATTGGACTCCGGGATCTTCCCAGAAAGAAAATTTATCAAGAGGCATTTGACTTCTAATGCTTCTTAGTAGCTTAAGGGAAATGAAAACAGAGATGTTTTGAAACAAATCACCATGTTAGCAGGTCAGAGTCCCAGGAAGCTTTGTCTTTCCCTTTGTTGTGATGCCCAGCCCACTCTTTTCCATTGCAGGAAGACAGGAGGAAGTAGAAGGTTGTTATAATAACTTCATGCCAGTAAAGTATAATGACTAAACAATTTAAAGACAATCACAAGATCCCAGGAGGCTGGGCCTCTTAGTTTTAAATAGCCATGGACTCATTTACGAATTTGTTCACAAAGGGCCAAGATCTATATGATAGATCATGCAAGTCAGAGCTAAGTAATGGTTCACCACAGCCTAGTTAATAGTTAGACAAGCTGTTCATGTTTGATTAGGGTTTTCTTCTCCATTGCTATAATTGTATGATAATTAACTCAACAGACTTACATCTCATTTGGGGGAAATATGAACATTTTGACGTTTCAGGAGTAACAGATTCTACATGCCGAGAAACAGTCTGAAATTGAACTGTGGGTCTCCTGCTCAGCCATAAAGATTGGACTGGAAGGTGTGTGCCTTGTGTCTCTAAAGGAACTGGTGAGTTTCTTTAGCACTACTTCCTCACAAGGCTCTATGCATAAAAGTGCTCTATCCAGACATCTGTTGATAGATGAGAATTGCCAAGTGGCTAACAGCATGAGCATCTAATGTAATCTGACTTTGAAGCTCAACTTGAGATGGAGCACATGAGGCTTCCCTAGCAGCAAAAGCATCCATTAATAGAAGCAACACCCCACGATACAATGTTTTACATAATGGAGGTAATACTTTTGAAGCAGATGGCAAAGTATCAGAGTGGGCATCCAAATTAAGTCATTTATAAATCGGCCATACTGATAATCACAGAGATCTTCTCCCTCCTCGGACCTCCCATAAACTCAGCTCTAACACACATCACAGTTAATAATCATTTATAGCCTCATGGTTATGCTAATTTCTGAAATTACTTATATATTTAAAAAGACATGAGAAACTTTGGAACAATGATCCATAATTGTTCCCTCCAAATCTAGTTAGTTCAGTGCTAGGACCTAATCTCTGTGAAGAGTCATTCAGTTGGCTCCCACATAGTATTACCTAGTCTATAAAGCTACCATTAACCATCAGCCTTGATAAATGGTTTGTACTTTGAGATTCTAGAGCTTTTTGAACTGATCAAAACACAGGACTCACATATTCAATTTGGGGCAGGGGAAGCCTAAGTACTATTATAGAGGGGTAGAATTCTGTAGCTGTTTGTAGCTCAAGACTCTGGCAACATTCATTTATTTCCTGTTTAAATTTTGGGTTTATTCCCCTACTATGTTTAGCAACTCAAGCACATTAGGATTCGAAGAGGTAAAAAATCCTACCATAGATTATCAATATGGGAGTCTTACAATAAGGTGTGGAAATCAGTCTATGATTTCCTCTATCCCTCTCTCTCTCTCTCTCTCTCTCTCTCTCTCTCTCTCTCTCTCTCTCTCACTAACTTTCCTTCCTTCTTTCTTTTTGGTAGGGTCTGTGTTTGTAGTCACTATGTAGTCACTGGAATTTACAATGTAGACCAGACTGGCCTCGAACTCATGGAGATCCACCTGCTTCTGCCTCTGCCTCTGCCTCTGCCTCTTGAGTGCTGGGATCAAAAGCCCTTGCCATGATGCCTAGCCATGTCCAAGATTTCTGATAATACTTGACAAGACAGAAATTGCTTATCACCTTTAACTCTTGTCTATCTTGTCTATGACTGTATGTTCTTCCCAGAGTCTTTGGATTTCCCAGTTACAAATGGAACTAAAAGCTAACAATCAAAAGAGATTGCTTTTCTTCTTGTATGTAAGGGAATGCTGGAGACCTAATGTCCCTTTCTTATCTTGTTTTCTTTATTAGTTATTTTTTGAGATATTTGTACAATGTATTTAGGTCAATTCACCTCTTACTCAATTCTTCTCAGATCCACCCACCCCTATTCAATCAATATTGTGTCCTCTTTTCTCTAAAACCCTTCAAGAACACATTGTGCTATTCTTTGGACATGAGGTCTTCGACAAGAACATGGGCACATACTAGGGTCTATACTCTTAGACAAAAGAGAATGCATCTTTTCCTAATAGCTAACAATTACCAATGGCTCAATAGTTAGGGGTGAAAGTATATACTTGACTCCCATCTTCATGGTATGACTTGGTATTGTACAGGTTTTATGCATACTATTGCAAATATAAGTTCATACATTCACTAAACTCCCATTTGATGATACAATGTGAATTTATAGCATTTTCTTGGAATTTTTTCCCACACTTACTAATTTTATGGTACATCAGAAAATTTGCCTTCTTTTTTTATAAAGATCTTGGCAAAATACTTGGTTATGCTTGTCAGAATAACTGAAATAGGCTGATATTATAAACTGATTATTAAAATCAGTGAAAACCAAGAAGATAAGACATGTGGGAGGCTGACTGGCCAAGATTTCAGCTTGTCTCTGCCTCTGCTACAGATACCTAAATAGGAGGATTATGGGCCTGCAAGCCATTGTCCTAGTTACAGTTTCTACTGCTATGATGAAACACCACAACCAAATCAAGTTTGGAAGGAAATAATTTATTAGGCTTAACCTCCTGTATTTTAATTTATCACTGAATAAAGTCAGGACAGGAGTTCAAGCATGGCAGAAACATGGAGGCAGGAGCTGATGTAGAGTTTACAGAGGAGTGATGCTTACTGGCTTTCTCCGCATGGCTTGCCCAACTGGCTTTCTTATAGAACCCAGAATAATCAGTGCTGGGTTCTATAAGTGCTGGGATAATCACAATGGGTTAGTCTCTCCCCCGTCAATTACTAATGAAGAAAATGTTTTACAGCCTCATTTTCTGGAGGCATATCTCAATTGATGGCCCCTCTTTTCAGATAAATGTAGCTTGTGTCAGGTTGACATAAAACTACCCAGCACAACCACTATGCTTGGCTTTTTGCAAGGCTGTATGTTCTGGAGATCCAAACTTAAAGGTCTTACGCTAGCCCTAGACCATAATATTAAGTAAATTGTTTTCCAAATCCTTGGTAAAGCATTGAAGAGCCTTTATCCTCCATATTTCCTGTCTCCAACACAATTATTTCATCAAAAGTACGTGGTTCAGTGGTCACCTTGTTGCTTCTCTTGTGGCCTGACTACCTGTCATGTTCTGCAAAGATACTTACATCTCTCTAACATTCATAGGTTGACCTGTCTGCCATGTTGCCCAAAATATTCTTCTATCTCTCAAACACTCACAGGGGGAAATATTTCTTCATTGTAACTATCAAGGGATATCACCATCATACCCAATGCTGATGTTTTTGGCTCAAAATGTTCACATACGAGTTGCCATTCAACTGGTAGAGACTTTTAGCTTAAAGAACAAAGAATTGGCAAAGAGGCCTTCTTCTGACCTTCTTGAGTAATCCTACTTATCCCCATTGGATTATAATTGATTATTCACATGTCTGGTATGTAGAGAACCTAATGTTGGCTATTGTAGGTATTTACAGTTCAATACCCACAGTTCTTTAATTCAGTGGAACAATCAGTAAGGTACTACAAGCCCCATTACTTTAATATATGTAAGACTAGTATGTTTCAGAAGGGTACATGGTTACTCAGATTATGCTTTAGCAACTGTACAATTGTGTGATCACATGAAAACTCTTGTCTCATCATGTGTAGATGTGATCACATAACTGGGCTAATGTTTCCATCTTCTTAAAAACCAGGAGACTTTTGAAGTCAGGGATTAGGCAGTTTTAAAAACTGTTCATTCTTCAGTTAGACCATTGATTGACTAACAAATGAACTCAAGGATGAAGTCTGATATTGATAACTTTACTTTCTAGGGGAAATCTTATTTAAATGTACATTGAAGAAAATACAAACAAATTCAAGTAAATTATAGTTTCCTTAACGTGTAGGAGTACTTAGATATAAAGAACGCAGGCCTGAGATCACCTTAGTGCTAATCTTGGCAAATTATTAATTTGATGCTGTTTCCTTATCTAACAAATAAAGAAAAATATACTTCCTTCATAACACTACAGATGATAAAATAATACTTTTGAAGGTTTTAGGATGACTCTGACCCAGTACTAATACAGTGGAAGTCCCACTTGCTGTCATGTATGTATCATGATAAGTAGAGAAGTAAATCACAGCTAAAGAAACTCTGGGTTAGATGTGTGAAAGTCTGAACAACTCACTACCCAAGACAATCTCCTATAGCTTGTTAAGACCCAGACCTTGAATTAAAATTCACACATAAATACCTGACCCCTGTATATATTGACAATAGTCAACTGGGTTTTCTTTCACAGAACTGAGGTCTGCCAATGGACCATGATGCAAGACTCAGCAATGAGACCAGAGTAGCAATGTCATATAGCCATGTAGACCCAGTTAAAATAAAGAGCCATAACTCATGACCCTACAAAGCTCTCATTTCCACAGCAACAGGTGTATATATAAAGACTGCTAGGTATGAGAAATGTTAAAACAGAAGACTTTAGGAGCATATAGGTAGGGCAAAACCAACTAGACTGTATATGCAACTACTGCCCAAGAAAAGATTGTGGCATTGGAGTGATGGCTTGTGGTTAAGGAAGTTACTAAAAGAAAAAGCTTTGTGTGGCCAGACTCTATTCATAAGACAAACATGCTGTGTATTTATCAAGGTGAAATCATATTTGTATGGCCAGCAATGGCACATCAATCAAAATGTGTACCTATGCCCAGATTGTAGTGAGAAATCTGAAATATGAGATAGTATCAGATGCTTGCAGCATTGTGCTATAACACGGAGAGAAGCTTTTTAAAAGAAGTGTCATTAAAAAATAAAACAAAGTCACAGACATCTATCATTCCTCAGGGTTGAGTTGACCTAAAGAGGCATGTCCTAAAATACATTATTCCTAGTATTAAACTTCTGAGAAGCTCCAGGAAAGAAATTGTGCTCAAGTAACTGAGAAATGTGGCATGCTAAAGCCCTTGCAGAGTCATATTAGCATATTAATGACCTGAGCAGTCCTGTTAAAAAGCATGCTTATATTGATTTAATCTAACATTTCCCAATCTTGTAGCATCATCATTTTCTTTTCATAGCACTTAATATTCTGTGAAATAACCTTAGGAAACTCTGGCCTGGTATCACCATATCATAGTAACTGCATACTTTTGATTCTCAGTTTTCTGCAGTGGATAACAGAGAAACTGACAGCACCATAGTAAGATTTAAATAAAGAACTGTGTATTAAGTAGCAACCAGTAAGTACTGCTACTCAGAAACAATGGGCAGTAACCAGGAGAGCTAGTGAGTGTAGCAGTAACCGAGAAGAGCAATGCTTTCAAGCCTAATGAGCCTTTGAGACATCAAAAGTAAATGTGAGGTTTTCACTTCTATGTCTTCCAGAACATTCATCTTTAAGCATCTATTCCTGGAGCCTTGAGTTATGACACAGCATTAAGGCCTACTGCAATTAGAATTTAACACAAAGCTCTGTGCTGTGTCCTCGCTGCCTGGAACCTCAGGGTTCTCCCCCACACACTTTTCATCATGTACCACACTGCTTCTGAATAGATGTTCAAGAACATCCCCAGCTCAGATGACTTGTGTGAATCATTCCATCCACCCATTTGTGTTTTCCAGATCTTCAGCCTCACTGCCTTCATATCTCCGACAGTTACCTGAGTAATAAGTCCCGCTGAATCATATAGTAAAAAGTAGAATCATTGACACATAGGGCAGCAAAAATATAAAGAGGATATGGTGGCGAGGATGGCCCCCATAGGCCCAAGTATTTGAATACTTAGTTCCTAGTTGGTGGAATGTTTTGGAAAGGATTAAGAGGTGTGGCTTTGTTGGGGAAGATGTGTTACTAGGAATGAGCTTTAAGGTTTCAAAATCCCTTGCCAGGGCACTCTTTTTCTTTCTCTGGCTCCAACTTGTAGACAAGATGTAAGATCCCAGCTTTGCTTCAGTATAATGTCTGCCTAGTTGCTGCCGTGCTTCCTGCCATGATGGTCATGGACTCAACCTCTGAAAAATATAAAAAAGCTCTAAAGTAAGTTGCCTTGGTCATTGCATCCCTTCACAGCTACAGAACAATAACAAAGACAGAGGAAAACTTGAAATGTCCACCGGAGTTCCACAGAGTTGAAGCATGCTGGGAATTAGACATAGCTCTCTTGCTTTGCCTGAATTGATCATTTAGTAGATCATCTCTAGGAGATAGCACTTCCATCCTCAGATAAGAAGCTTAAGATACATAAAGTATAGTGAGCTTCAAAGACAACATAGCTGAAAGCTGATGAATCTTGGATTAGTACTCTGATGCTTTAAACTGACAATCAATGTGTTCATCTACCTCAGAGCCTGTAGATGGTTTTGATCTTTTGATTTAGGTGAATTTAGAGATCATTTTCATAGATTCAGCAATGTTTTGCTGAGTGCCTACACTGAAGTATAGTAACAACAAAAACAAAAATATTGGAAGCTGTAGCAGGACTGGAAACCTTATGTCCTTGAAGGCACTGGTGAGAGCCTTTGGTATTTATGTAAATACGATGAGAAACCATCACTGTCATATGATTGCATTTGCATATGAGAGACTGGTTGTCATGTGGAAAATAAACTGTAGGGGGCAATATCAGGTGATAGCTGGGACTTCAGGAAAAGGGTCTGAATATGCCCTAATCGACCTAGAAGTGAGATAAGGTGTTGCCTAGTATGGAATTGTTAGAACTGGTCAGATACACAATAGACTTTAGAAGAAAAACTACAAGGGTTTGCCAATGATAGGCCACACTACACACATTCCTTTAACTCTGCCTGTTACATTTCATTGTATGACTATCCCATTCTTTATTTCCTCATTCCCTATATTTAAGGTATGCCTCCATTCTGCCTTTATAGAAATTACCAGGTGTGCTAAAAAGGTCTGTTTATATCATGGCTCTTTATGCATGAGTGATTGTTTTCTATAGGGCTATAAAGTAAAATTGCTGGGGGTACAGAAGATGTGAAAATTTAATTTTCATACATCATGCAGCCATATAAGCCCCCAAAGTGGGCATACCACCTAGCCTGCTTAAGGTGACATTTCTTCTCCACTCTTTACAGGGTTGCCAAAGTGATCTCCACCTGACATTGAAAAGAGCACACCTCCTTTCCCAGTCACCCTACTCAACCACCAACCTTCTACTGCCTGAAATTTTGGATGTCCAAGAAACCCCCTACTTGCTAATCTTCTTCTGTGCAGAGTGAAGAAGTCATAGAGAAGAGGTGTGGTGACTTTCAAAGGAAACTGTAAGTCCTGCATTTAGCTTCCCTTGTAAATAGCTAAGTACAGGGAGAGCCCTCGTAAGTCTGGTAATGAAAGTCACTTGTCATGAAAGTGTCTTTTCACAGCCCTCATTCAGGGTCAGGCAGGGACTCCAGGGGCTGTTAAGAACAGGTTGCCCTGTAATTAACTGATGTGTTACAATGTAGTAGTAAGGCCCTTGCTTCCTCTAACCTTGAAAATCACCCAGTACAGAGGTCTCATTGACCTATAAGTTGAGGGCTTCATGGGAAAAGAGATAGCTGTGCCCAGTAATCTTTCTGACAAAGGCTTCATAGCCCTCTGCTATCTAGTATACTCACTCATAGATTGCCTATCAAAACTGACTGTAGACATTCTGATAAACACTGCCTTGGATACTTTCTAAACTTTTGCCCATTAACCCTTTCTACCTCATGTGCTTGGGAGCCAGGCAGGCTGTGATATATTATTCAAAGATTACCAAGGTTAATCTGAGAAAAGGAAAGGTTAATTGACTTGGCCAATATCATAAAACCTGCTACAAAGAGAGTCAAGACCAGAATTCAAATCTCTGCCAACGTTTTCAGCCCAGTGTGGAAAACACAAGTAAAGAGTTATTTCCCAACTCTATTCTTTTCTACAACCTCATACCACAGAGAGAGTTTTGTATTTTAAATTATTTTAGGTAAGTGTTATATTTCTTTACATCACGTTACACACAAACACACACACACACACACACACACACACACACACAATTATCAGGAATTGTGAGGATAATAAAAGGTGCTCTTTGTTGTTGACTATTGTATGCTTTTTCATGAGGAAACATGAAAAAAGAAAAAAAATATGACTCTTTACCCTATACAGTACATGGAAAATAGACCAAAAAATTGATTTCACACATGTCTAGCTTAATGCATGAGTGAGTTTACTGGGGTTACATACAGAGCATAAGTAACTCAAATGCAGTTCCATCATCAAAAGGCCCTTGCAAGAGCAATAATTTAAAAAAATCTTCCTTCCTGGATATCCCTGTACAGTTTATGTAGCTCAGCTGGCCAGAGATAGACCTTTCCTCAGAATGTGTGACTTAGGTAGGGGATTAATGAATATTTCAGGCTTCTGGAGTTTCCTGAGCCTTGTGAGTTTGTATAATTCATGAGTCTCATCAGCCTTCTTCCTCCCTCCAGGAAGAAATATCTCAATTCAGAGGGAATAGCTATGCAACAGACCAGTTTTGAACCCCGGCTATTTATTACCCATATTCTAGGATGTGCTTAAGTTTGAAGGCATCATTTTCTCCATCGGCTGTTATTCATATGGGAAAAGCCATGGAGAAACACCCCTGATTCCTATCAGCTCAACTTTATCTCTATCCCTGTGCCAAAGAAAAACACAGAAGTATGGCATGATCCACAATCTGCTTTCAAGTAATCTGAGGATCTTCAAGGCATGAGGTTTATAGGAGACTCTGTGTAACTGGAACTACAGCAGACAAGATGACAGGCTAAGATGAAGCAGCTAGAAAACAGGGAACCCAAATTTGGATGGATTATAGGATCCTGAACATGACACAACACAAAGAAAATGGATTTGGCTTTGAGACATTTCGTGTGCAGTGTTCCAGGAGAGGTCAGAGATGGCATCAAGATGATTACCTTCTTAAGAATTCTCCATAATACCCCCATCAACACATCAGTATATCACAAATCCATAATTATCTTTTCTGCACAAAAATTCAATCACCCTCCCTTTAAAAGCCATAATGGTTTATTGTCAAGTACAAGGGGGAAAGTTCACACTCATTTTTGTGACTTGAAAAATTCTTAAAGTTGAGTCCACTAAATAGGCCATCAGCTCCCTTCTCTACTGCCGTTCTCAGAACTGGACATCCAAGCCAAAGAAAAGTCATGTTGCTCCTCTCTCCACACTGAGCTCTTCCACTGAGGTCTTTGGAATGATTATGGGTTTGTATTGTTTTCTTCTTTAAATTAACTTTTATATTAACATATACAGTAATAGTCTCCATTTTGTCATTTTCATGTATGTGTCAATTTACTTCATTTTTTTTCTATCTTACCCATCTCCATTCCCTTTTGCAGAACTCCTTTGCCTACTTTTAATGATAATCTTCTTTCCCATAAAGATTTATTCTTATTTCATGTAACATGCATTTCATTTCCATATATATATATATATATGTATATATATATATATATATATTCCTCTATCTCACTCATTCCCTCTCTTTCTATACTGTATATCTCTGGTAAACCCCATTCCATCATCTGTACAAAGGACCCTTCTAATTCACAATTATCTATTAGCAGTTATTACTGTGTCTCCCCTTTCCTCTCATACATTAATACATCTTAGAAATGAACATTTATGTTCTGTCTCTTCCACCAGACAGTGAAACTTACCACCAATTTCAACACTAACACCACTAACATCATTTAGCACGGTGTACTGGAAGCACTTCACAAGTGTTTTTTTAGAATTGGATAGATGGATGCTCTGTGTTCAAGTATGCTTAAAGACTAAGAAACTGATAACCTCCTCCCCATGTCCAACATATAGCCAGAATGTGTCTCCGTGGCACAAGCAGACTCACATCTCTGCATAACTTTGAGTCCCTTATAACTTAAGATTTTTCTCCCGATGTCACTTCTCTAGCCCAAGGAAAGTATGCAATGACACTGGTTTTGCAAAGTTGCTGTGTCACCAAAACAGAGTCTGTCTTTCTTCCTTTCACTGTTTATTAAAAATGCTCAGGGCTAAACAATAATAAAATGTTTTCCTAATTCCACTTTTTCTTACCATCGGAGTCTACTCTCATGCAAGGTTCACACATTACTTGTGAATTCATTTACCCTGGTGAAAAGAGTCCACTTAAGTACATAAGAAGAGCTGGGACTTTCTGTATGAAGAGTAAAGTTCTAAATAGCATGCTCATGATGCACCCAAAGAAATAGACAGACACAAAGCATAAATGCAAAAAATCAGGTTCCCAAAGTTATAATGTGTTGAGTAATAAAATATAGAGGCCAAGGACTCAAGCTAGGAAAGATCATGCTGAACTCTGAAACTCTGAAAATATTCCTTCCAAGATAAGGCTAAAACAGTGTTTCAGTTTTCCCAATTGTACCATGAATATAATAAACATATTTAATTCAAAGAGTTATTTTAAAAGACTCTAAATGTAAGCACTTGGCACAGAGCCTAGAACATAGTACATTCAATAGCTAGCTAGGTGTGTGTGTGTGTGTGTGTGTGTGTGTGTGTGTGTGTGTGTGTGTTCAAATCATCATTATTTGTTTGGATTTCACCCAAATCAGTTAGTACTTTTTCAAAGTACATAATAACATTACTCACCTCTTCTTAATATTCTCCCTTGGCATGAGTCTCACCAAACAAGGAGTTACAAAAATAGGGGAAGAGTGAAACTTAGATAGGCGGGATATGACCACAGCAATTCCACCAGGGAGGTGGTCTGATGCCCCTCATTAATCACATTAGCTCTCACAATGGTCTTATGTGCTATTCCATTCTCAAAACTCTTTGCTTGCCTCTTACCATCATACAACTATGTCCCATATCTTTCTTCCCTCACACAGCTATATCTAGGCATTGCTACTCTAGGACCTCTCTAGGACATCTGTGAGCTGTGTTGATCCCGCCATGTGAACCTCTGTCTATGTCAAATTACAACCATTTTTGTATTATACTCCTGACATAGACAAAAATTATTTTGTCTTGTGATTTTATGTTTTGTAGAACTTTTAGAAGGTGAAGACTTCGGTATAGAGTTCTTCTATTCATATAGATATTGGCCCCTTTGTAATGACATAGTTAATAAGCATGGTCAATTTACTTATGTTGTTCCTTTTGCCTTATAAAAGAACATCTGTGTGTGTGTGTGTGTGTGTGTGTGTGTGTGTGTGTGTGTGTGTGTCCGTGTGTGTGCATGTATGTATGTTCTTTAAGCTTTCCTAATCTCATTCCATGGGTAGCAAACACAATCTCATATGAAAACAAACTCTATTTGATGTATTGCCTTTGGTAAATTTTTCATCCTCTCCCTGATATTATATTAATATTTGTTCTTATTCCAGATCTTTGGGTCTACTGCACAACTCTAATAATTCCTTAAATGTCACGTAAAGTATAAGAGAACTCATGTCCTCAGTATGAGTTCCCAGATCAGACTTGGAACACATGAGATCTCTATCAGGAGATTCCTCTTTGTTAGTAATGATCAGAAAAGCAGATTAGTGACTTATCTTTTTATCCATCTGTCAAGAATTTTCTAAAATGGTCCTGCTAGTAAGAAAAAGAGTTTGAGGTTAGATTTGATTCTTTGGTCTTTAGTGGATACAACAATGCCTCCCAAGAATAACTTTGGAGCTTATTATCCCTGTGCACTTCTCTAGTAAGTGTGAGATTCTGTTTACTTACTCATCAAAGAAGGCTTCTGTGCACAATTAATGGCACAGATCCCATTGCTTCAACCTGTGATCAACACAAGAGAAACCTTTGTTGAATATGGCTTACTGACACAGACGTTGATGTAAAAGGAGCTTTAGAGAGAGAGAAATTTAGCATTATCCAATGACATTTAGTGTCTTCCAACAAATAAAGTCCATTCAATTAGTACTTTTTGTTTTTAAGAATTTAAAACAATTCATCCTTATACAATATTACATTCCACATACCTATCAATTAAAAGTCCCTTGGCTGGTTTAGTCAATGACCCATTACATATAGTTGTTGTAACTCTTGTTTCTTTCAGACATGCTTGTCAATGATAAACATAATATAGGACCTACCAGAAGTACCAAAATAATTTTTGGAAATAAATGTCTCATTTTAGTTAGTTAGGACAGTCAGCTGAAATCTCAGTATTAACTGAGTGTCATGAAACTAATATCTGAAATACACAGAAATAAAGAGCAAACTACACTCAGCAAGTACAGAATGTCCAAGTAATAAATTTGGGCTATGTTACTATATCACCTCTGTGTTCATATAGTTTTCAGTAGAGCAAGTGGCAGTTATCCTCTGAGACATATAGTCATATGGATGGCCCTCAGCTTTATTCTTCCTAAAAAGCCACCATACATTGCATTGATACAGTTTTCAGTATACACAAATCTTGATATTTGCTAGGCAGAAAAGGCTACATAGAACATGGAAAAGTATGACATAAGATCTTTGTGATAGTGTATAACTCCATAGTGTACTAAACCCATGGCACATAGATTCATGAATTTTATGAAAGATAAATTACATCTTAACAACATCCAGCAAGTTAGCAAGGGCAACAAGGGTGTGTTAGCAAGTGGAGCTTTGAGTTAAGGAAGACAAAGTATGGCAAAGAAAACAGAGGACTGAGTTAAAAGTTCTTAGGAGAGCTATGTTACATCAGCCTTTTTGGTATAAGCTTTCAAATGAACCCAGAGTCGTAAAACCTTTTGAATTTCTGTTTCCCAGTCCAAAGTGTGACAGTTTCCAAGATACTAAGACATAAGCACCCCCTTGTTTTCTTTGTCTGCCCCCCTCTGCATTTTCTAGCAATTTTGAGTCAGGTGGAGAGGAGGCTGTTTTGCTTGTGCTGTTCATTATGGAAATTGATTTGACCCTCATTTGCATCTATTTGCACCACTGTCGTGCAGATTTAGAATCTGAGGGTGGCTGCAAACTCCTCTGAAGCTGGCAGCTTTTCCCTAAAAACAGAGCCCAGGAACTTTACAACCAGCTCTGGAGGACTCCTTCTCTTGCCCTTTTGATTTCTGCACAACATGGGCAGAGTCTCAGAGAAACACAACCGGTGTTAAGGGGAAGAAAGGAAACCTTTGTTGCTGCCAGCTATAAATAGCCTCTGCTCCCTTGTCTGCCCTCCAAGCTGCAAGTCAATCCTGCAAAGCTGGTTGCACACAGAAATAAATGTATTGGTCAGTGAATAAGGTAGCCACAGGTAAACTTGTAGACTGGCAACGGGAAGCAAAGGAACCAGATCTTAAACAACACAATTTGGTCTGCACACAGAGGAGTCATCTCTGCTGTACAGACACACAGGTGTCACACTGTCCCGAATGCCTCAAATGAAGGATTGCCACCCTACCTGGGCCCAAGTGCAAGGTTGGCAGGACCTAAGGGAAGCAGGCCTTAGTCAACTTTGTGTCTCTCCCTTACATCTTTCATCCTTTTCACCTCTACCAGCATTTCCACCCCATTGCTCTCTGTTCAATTATTCACACTTGTTCTTCTTAGTGTCTTCTTATGTCCAGCAAGAGCAGCTATCCGCCATCCTTGCCTCCCCTATGAAACTTACCTTATCCTCTATTGTCACAATGAAAATAGCTTTATCGTCACTTATGATTAGGAACTATTACATTTGTACTATTAAAAAATGAGTTTATCTGAAAATGGAAGCAAGAGGGCATAAAAATTAACTATGCATCCCTGACTCAAATTCGTACAGCCTTCCAAAGCATGGTCTCCACATTCAAAAGGAATATTTCTTTTCCAAAGTAAAAACTGAGGCAGAGCTAATTTCCACATAGAAATCCATAGTGTGCATCTTTCCGTTTCAATAAATATAGATTTGTGCAGTCGTTTTTAGCAATCTCTATAAATGTATCTATAATTGGGACATTTAGTCTGTTTCATATATATATGAACACACACACACACACACACACACACACACACATTCACACACTGATAGATAATATACACTTTCAGGCTTTTTTCTTTCTCCTTACACCCAAATTATCCATTCAGCCCTCATTCTGTCCTCAAGTTGTCCAAGTTGCACGTGACATTTGGCTTCCTGCAGCACCAAAGTGTCTGCTGATCAGAAGTACCTATTCTAGACAATCCTCTTGAATACTCTTCTAACTGGAATATTGTAAGCTTATGGGTTAATCAGTACAGTGGCCTTTATTAGTTTCCAAGATTACTTGCAAGAGCAATGGAGTATAGAAATACCCTGATATGGCATTTCCTTACATTGTTGCCACCTAAGAACATAGGATACAGATTGGGTTTTAACATGACCACAGACATGCTGCTGTTGTTGTGTATGTCAGAGACTAAGGTGAGCCGTCTGGAAGCCATCATTAATAAGCAGACTATGTGGTTCTTTAGATCGGTCAATTATTACAGCCTTGATTTTTATCAGTCTCTTTATCATTCAAGTGAGGTAACACGGGACCAAATAGATACATTTTGTCACATCCGCATGGACAATTAGGAACAGGACTTAAAGCAGCGTCTCCATTTCTGCATCCTCAAGCCAGTCATCTTTATACTGTATCAGACCTACTCAGTCCAAGAGAAAATTTCATTAGAACAAAGGACTTCTTCACAGAATACAGGGAGGATTTTGCCTGGAACAAAGTGACAATTCTAGAATTTAAAGTGGGTTAAAGGAAGATTGAGTCTGAGGCAAGAGTCTTTTATTGCTGCTCAGATCATATATCATACAAATAGCTGCTTATAACTTCTGTGATGCTGTATACAGGTGTGTGCACACATGCACACATATACAGTCTATATGCCCAGCTTAGGAAAACTAATTAAAGACCAACAAACAGTGTTATTGTACCAATAATATCAGAATGCAGTTTTTGAGAAACAATTCCTAGATTTGTCTCCAATTTATATGTGTGTGTGTGCGTGTGTGTCTTTATCTATACACATGCATATATATGCTTAACCACAAAGACTAGATTCAATCTAAAGTAAAGATTTTTCTTTATTTGAGTCTGTTTTTTCTTTTCCCCACTGCAGAAAAGCTTCAGTAAGACGTCTATCTTTTCAATTTCTGGGGCGTGCAAGCGACACACAACACATCTAGACCAAACAAGCTCCTTACATCACTGTCTAGTAGGGAGCCACTTACCTAGTCTGGTGGTCACCTCAGCTTCACTGTTTATACAGGAAATTTGTGGCAGGATCTTTTAATTTAAGACCCTTAAAGGCAATAAAAGTGACCATTTAAAACGCCCTGATTTTAGGATGTAGAAACATGTTTGTGAATTTGCCTTTTCTCTACATGATATTAATTTTGTCCAGGAACCCTTTAGAAGATAGGCTCTGTTAAGTACTTTGTATAAAAGGCAAAAGAGTTTTATTGGGTGAATTGTATTTCCCTCTCCAAATTTTATGTTGCTCCTTTGTGTTTCAGAATATGGAAGTGGGGTCATAGCAGATACACCTAGTTGCCATAATGCTATGTTTGTATGATATTCTGGTACGATGGGATGAAACAGAAGCACACATACACATATACGAAAATATATTCTTCCATGAAGTTGGGTAAGAGGCCTGCAACAGGTTCTACCATATACCATTCAGAGCAATCCAGTCCAGGTTGTACTCTTGATACTTTGCTCTCCATATTGAGAATATAAATTTATGTTTCCTAAGTCATTCAATTTTCAGTTCTTTATTATATCTGCCTTAAAATTAGTAATGCACCATCCAGAACACACTCTCCATGTCATGGCATATTTTAAATGAAAGTCAAAGCAATAATCAACTAATATCATCACCTAGTTTATTCTTCCAAAAGCTTGATGAATTTGGAAGAACTCATGTCAAAAGAGGAATGCTTACAACAAGACATGAACCTTGAGTCCCTTGACTTATAAGAGTTATTTTTCTTCTTAACCATATCATGTATGGCAGCTTCCCTACCAACTAGAGAAGGGTGACTATTGTTCCAGGAGTGATTTCATCTTTGGCTATTGGATTGTTGTCATCAATGAGTACCAAGAAGGTGAGACAAAAAATGTCACCAGGAGCAAATGTTTATTGTCTTTTACCTTATGGTAAAAATGAATGAAAAATTAGAGCTATGTTCCTGTGGAAGACAAGAGTACTAAGGTCACCATCTACCTACATATAGCTGGAATATGGAAATGGAATATGAAAAGAGACTTGAACATATGACCTTAAGTGATAGTTATGAATAACAACTAACTCTCCTCTACAGTTACTTGGGTAAAACAGAAGTAAATGTTACCGCTACTCAAGGTTTCTGTCTTTCCACTGATTTAGATCATGATTAAAACCTGGTCTTTTAAACTTCTTCTAAAATAATGGAAGTAATTACATTATTCCTCACACTGATGTAGTATCAGGTTTGTATCTCTGTCATAACAATTTAATAGATGGGACAAGATGGTTGTCAAAAAGTCTCTTTACAAGTAATGCCTGCCATTCCAGACCTGCTCACTTTTTTTCTTCACTCTGCTCTTGTCTCTGGACAGATAACCTATAGACCTTATGCCATAGATTTCTGGACTCTGGCATTCTTATGATACAGACAATGGGAAGTACCAGTGAGAATCGAGAGAAGAGAGGAGACAGATTTCATGTTGCAACTGGCCATTATCTCCTCAGAAGATGAGAGGGCACATGAAGTGACCCCTGCCTCATTTTCCTCTCATTTTGGTCTAATTACTATTTTTCTGGCCTCATATGTTTGTAATAGATCATGAGCACCCTGTGCCCTTAATTTAATAGTCTCTACATACTGTCCTTTGCTTATTGGCATTTTGATATTGCTTTGAAATCATTTTCCCTTTTAAGCACTCTTCAAATTATCCAATTTGATTATGAAATATATTTCTCAAGACCTGGTTGAAACAGAAACCCAGATGTGTTTAACTATATGCATATGCAAGTGAAACCATAGTTCTAAAAACTCAAACTACATGCAAATAAAAGATTCCTTCCATTGGCTGTGTATTTAATATGATATAGAATCTTATCAATGGTACATAGTTGTAGTTGTCCTCAAAGGGGAGAACTGAGCTGCCTTGGTCTCTAGCTGACCTTAAGTGGTCCCTTTCCTACGTACAGACCAATTTTATATCCAAGTTAATCTGTCTCAATAAATATATAAGAGTTCAAAGTTTTAGTGGTTTAAATTTTATGTGGGATACCTGCATCCTTATCTATATTTCTAACATTTATGTCACACGAATTAGTTGCTTCCTCTTATTTATGAGTCAAAAATACCTGAAACAACCTGAAGAAACCATTACAAGAGGAAAGCATTCATTTTGCATCATAATTGAAGAAAATCTATTATGGCAAGAAAGAAGGATGGACCTCCATGGTACTAGGAGTTTGCAACTGGGACACTTCACAGATCAATGGACCAGGAAGCAGAGAGACCTTAACATGAAGCAAGTTGAGCTACAACTCCTGTGGCCTACCTGATTCAATGAATCACAGATAAGCTATATCTTCTGAAGTATATAAAACCTCCCTGTCTTAGTTTGGGTTCTATTACTGTGGTGAAACATCATGACCAAAAGCAACTTGAGAAGGAAAGGGTTTCTTTCCCTCACAGTTCCACATCACAGTTCATCATTGGAAGCAGTAAGGACAGGAACTCAAGCATGACAGGGACCTGGAGGCAGGAGCTGATACAGAGGCCATGGAAGGATGCTACTTAATGGCTTGTTCCCCATCCTATCTTTTTATAGAGCCCAGAACCATCAGCCTGGGCATGGCACTACCCACAATAGGTTGGGCCCTCTCACATCAATCACTTATTAAGAAAATGCCCAGCAGGCTTGCCTACAACCTGATCTTGTGGAGAAATTTTCTCAGTTGAGGTTCCCTCCTCTCAGATGACTCTAGCTTGTGTCATGTTGACATAAAACTATCCAGCACACTTCCTAAACAGCTCTATCAGCTAGGAACCAAATGTTCAAACATGAGCCTCCATGGGATGTTTTACATTCAAATCATAGAACCCAACTCCCATATATCTTGCAAAAGTCTGATTGATTCTAATCTTTGAAATGGCCTCATCTGACAAAGGCTTCTTCTCCCTCTTACTGCCCTCTGTCTTTCCTTTATATCCTCTTTTATTCATCCACTTCTCACCTGTATAGTGCAGGGATAAGCACCATTTTATTTTGACTCTTTTCTAGAAGAAAAACTTGTTTTTATTAAGATAAGCTCAAATGTATCATGTCTTATTTAACAGTGGCTGTGGCTTCTTGCGATCCTATGATTAAACTATCATATATGTAGGTTAACTATTACAATCTCTCTCCTGAATGTTATATAGCAATTCTTCATAAGTATGCCAATGGCAGCTACAAGACATTAGCATCGAAATGTTTTTAAATAACAAGTATTACAGTTAAGCAGAGACCTTATAGTCTGTGGGATTCCCATGCTTACTGTCATCATCAGTATTTTCAAATAGCATTTTAGGAAGAAAACCTTTTTTATATTCCTGTTGTAGTCCTATAGTGACTTCAAGGTGCATAGTTGAGTTTCCAGGCTTAGCAAACCCTATTCTTCCAGAGATGAGATTCACAGCCTTCTCTTTGCTTGAGTTTAGGCCATTCAGTTCAACTAAATAGAATTCATTTTAAATTAAACCTGACTACATACATAGAAACCTTAAACCACATGTTCTTAGTGTTATCATAGCTACAGTAAGGATAAAGTTTTCAGTTTATTCTTAGCACTTTCCTATCTTCATTTTCACTTTCACTTCTAACAGAGCTGCCCCTTCCCCACTATGTAACCAGAGCAGCACAGTGCAGGATGCTGCACTGTGATGAGCTGAAGGCTGGTAGTTCTGAGTCCCACTAGTGCTTGGACCTCAGGAAGCAAGTACCTTCCAGTTAAGTTGTACAACAATTTCCTCACTGTGGATGTGCTCCAAGCAAAACTTGCTTTAGTCAGTGTGCAGAGATCTAGTAAGTACATAATCTAAGATGAAATGAGCATGGTAAGAACTAGCCTGATTGCCTCTCCCTGGTGTACAAGATTATGTTTTTGTGAATGCTACAAGGCAATGGAGGTCATTATGAATACAGATCAAGTTTTGCAAGAATGGATGTTGGGGAAAAAGACACTTAGGTAGGAAAGGCCCTGATGTTTCCCACCAATTTTCATCTTGCAAGTAGGGTTCTTTTCCACACTGTTACCACATATAGACTTTTCTTTTCAGAATTCATCTTCACAGAGATCATAGAGTACTCTGTGTTTTGCATTTGTAATTGAGGAAGGGTTTTTACCAAGAAGATCAAGCTCTGTGCTAAGGAAGACACTGAAGAGAAAATAATTCAAAATCATTTTGCTAGTACCTCATTGCTGTATATGCATTTACAACAGGATTGTAGTACATTCCTTTGGAGAATCATGCACCCGTTTTCCCCACATATTTTGACATATATAATTTGCATACAAGACAAATGATTCTAACTTTCAGATGCATTGTTCTTCCCCACTTGATATACTTAAAACCGCTCAGATCAGGTGAGGGCTGTTCTCTTCCCACCCTCCTTTCCTCTTGTCATTGTATCTTAACTTTTCAGCACCAGTCTGACAACATTTGTCTTCTTCAAAATGTGATATAAAAGAATTATGTATTATTGCAACCTTCTGAACTTGGATTCCCCATTTACCATATGCTGTTGAGTTTTCTATTTGGCTCCATGTTCCAAAATTTTGTTCCTCCTTTAATTTTGTTGAGTAATATTTTAATTTACCACATTATCAAAAGTCATTCACAGCTGAATGTTTCAAACCTTTGAGATATGAATGTCACTAAACTTTGCCACAGACCTTTTGTGTAAATAAGAGTTTAAATATATGTTACCAATTCTTTGAGAGTTTCATGTAGTATTTTTTATCATACTCATCTTACTCTTACCCAAACTCCTCTCAAGACTATATCCATCCCCCTTCCACTACCATTTAATGTCTTTTTTGTTTTGTTATTGGTGTTGCTATTTTTAATAATTCACTAAGTCAAATTTGTGCTACTCATATACTCCTGTTTGTGGAGTCATCCACAGGAGATGGTCAAACTACCGGAGGCCACACCTTAAAGAAAACTGACTCTTCTTTCCCTAGAAGTCATCAAGATGCTCTTCAGTTAGAGATAAGGACTTTTGAGCCTTTCTCACTAGGATATTCCTGACTTGATCTTTTGTAGAGCTTGTTTAAGAAACCACAGCTGCTATGGGGCCATGAGTGTACCACTCCTTCATGTCCAGAAGACACTGGCTTCTGGCTTTTAGAATCCTCCTGCTGCCTCTTTCATGATACTCCCTGAACTGTGAAGGTGTGATGTTCAATTTATGGCTAAGCACCCCACTGATACTTATTCTCTGTACTTTTATCAGCTATAAGTATCTACCTTAACCACAATCAACTTCACAAAGAAACATTTCTGACATGGTCTTTAAATAAGTGACTTTTCCCCTCTTTGGTAGTCACTGAGCCATGTGTGAAGAGTTTCAGGTTCTCTACATCCTCACCAACATTTTGGACTGCTTGTTTTTAATGAACCTATCTAGTGAAGTGCATTCCTTTATGGTTGTCACTTTCATTTCCCTGTTGATGACTACCAGTGTGCATCTTTGTGGTTGCTTCCTACTGGATGTCAGTTCAAAGATTTTGCCTTTTTTATGTTCTTTTCTTACTATTGGATTTTTATGGTTCTTTTTTATAGTCTGGCTATTAATTATTTTTTCAGGTGTGTGTGTGTGTGTGTGTGTGTGTGTGTGTGTGTGTGTGTGTGTTGCATATGACTCTATTCATGTGCCTGTATATATGTTTTAATATAAAAAATGCTTGCAAATATTGTAACTCAAAAGACTCATCCTCATTCTTTCATTAACTTTTAAGTATCACTCATCTATCCTCAAGTATTACATCTTTCTTTCAATCTTTTAGTCTTTTAGAAATGTTATGTATATGAGTGCTTTGCTTATAAATGTGCATTATGTGTGTACCTGATACTGGAAAATTCCAGGAAAAAAGTATCAGAATCTTTGAGACTAAAGTCACAGACAATTGTGTTTTCGTGGAACCAAACCTTCTTCCTCTGCAATGGGGCCAAGTGCTTTTAACCTCTGAGACACCTTTCCAGGCCAATCTTTTAGTCTTAAATATTTTATTAAAAGTACTTTAATATGAAATGTAAATGGAGGCACTATTGTCTCTCCATAAAATTTTCTGTGTCTGTGCATATGTTGTATTCCTTTTTGGAAGTCCCTACGATACCTGCTCCTGAAGTTGCACATGAACTTCATGGATTCCAGGTTAGAAATCCATGTAGGAGGTAGCCAATTCCTGGTAATCTGCATCATTTCAACCACCTGCCTTCTCTAACTTATGTTGACACAGCTGTTTACTAACTCTAAGCAAATCATGCAACTGTGAAAATTACTATACAATAAATACACTTTTATTCATTTTCTCAATGTCTGCACAGCTACACAATAATTTTTCATCACTCTGTTAAGTTTCATGTTTATTACCACAGAAGCTAGCTAACAAGCATTTACAATACTTTTTATTATGCCTACCCCCTTCACTCACTGCAGATGATTATGCCACTACTTTCTAGAGGAAGACAAAATATCAATTGCATTTGAATTCACATAATTTGAATTGAAGCTCAACTTTCTTCTGTTTATTTCAGAGATCAGGCGATTTCCTTTTATACAGAATGGTCTTGTGGGAGCTCCAAGTCCATCCTAGCCTAAGCCTTGTTGCAAAACCATCTTTACCTGTGCTACTCATGGCACCTTTTGAAATTTAAGCATTTCAAGATGATGCCATATTTGCTTTTCTCTGGCTTAAAAAAAAATAGTTCCTCCAAGTCTGGATAATACTTTTCTCAAGTTTCTTGTTCTCTACCCCATTAATTATCTGTCTCTGGCAAGCATTTTAGATGTTACTCTCATCAACTCTAATGACTCTATTTCTCCAACCATCTCCAACTCTGTGACATCCTCCCCCATTAACATTGTCCCTCATAAAGAGTAAGTAATTCTGGATGTGGAACTCAGGGGCTAAGAGTGGTGCTTTTGGTGATGCATTTGACTAGTATATGAGAGGCTATACTTTGATCTCTATCACTGCAAAATATTGACATACATTTATGTGAACTTGACATTTTCAACTTTTATTTTATTTGACCTTTGGAAATATTTGATATTGCCAACTATTTCCTGTGACTTATTCTTCTGTCTTCCTGAACAATATTCTCTTCAAACATTTATGTTAATGTCTACCCATTTCTCGTGGGTTTCCTTGACACCTTCATTGCTTCACAATATACTGGTGATCCTCAAGTCTGCTGGTAAATATTTTCTTCTACTCTGTGTTCCTACATGACTGAAGTGTATGATACTTTCAACTATCATCTCCCTATCCATCAAGAAGTCATAACTCTTGATCTCAGCTTTCCTGAGTTCTTCTAATAAGCCATTCAAATCCAATTTCCCTAACGAGATGTCTCCATTGACACTTTTCCTAAGGTCTTTTTCAACTTTTTTCTTCCCCTCTTCTCTGTAAGTCTGTGATTAACCCAACCATATTACTTATTGTTTAAGAGAAAAATCTACAAAAACCCCAATTCATTTTTGTTATTGTTCTGATTTCTCAGTAGCTATTTAGTCAAGATCATACCATGTATTCACATAATAAATATATCAAGTCATAGGGGCTCTAATAATATTTAGGGATAACCAGATATCATGTTTTGTCTCAAATTGTTTTTGCCTTAGTGTTGAAGAAGCTGCATAGTATATTTAATGAGTGGTTCAGGGAAGGGGAACCTAAGCAGGCTGAGGTGAGAGAGCCAGAAGAAACCTGACAGAGGCAAGTCTTTCATGGAATAATGGTAGATGAATGATAGGATGAAGATTAGCAAAACAAAAGACAAAATAAGCCAAGAAGGAAGAGCACAATGCAACACAGTAGTTCGACTTCCGGCTTCACTCACAATTGCTTCTCTTTCATTGCTTGTCTACTGACAAAAACTGTTCTGTAGAAACTTTCTGTTTGTCACTGATACCATTAAAAATGCTTCCTAGTGGGGCTTATTGGCCTCTAATTGTGCCTTCTTCTAGTCTGCCCTCCACAGTGCTGCTCTGCAATGCACTGCCCTAAGCGTCTCTCTCCTCTACCTGAAAATTCATCGGTAGATCCAATTTGTTTTTATTTGCATCAAAAGACACAACAATTTAGTTTGTCATTAGCCTGACAGGTCCAATGAGTGACCATCATCAGTTGCTATATTGACCTTTCAGTTTCCTGGATGTGTCAATTCTCCTATCAACTTGATCCTTTGCGGTGTGGACTCCTTCCAACTCAGAATTGCTTCTTTTTGGCTGCTTGACTACTATCAGCTCGCAAATTTATCAACACTCAGTGTATGCCAGGTCTCTTTAGATGCTCAGGCAGATTGAAGCATTGTCTTTTCATGTTCTATAGCAACTTATGCATTTATTTATTATTACATATATCACGTCATAACTATTTACCTCTCTGTTTCTCCACATAAACTTAAGGAAAAGAAAAATGCCACATTCATCTCCATATCCCCAGTGCTCAAAACACCTCCTGGCATATTCATAGGTACTGAAATATTTATTGAATAGGCATGAATGAATTAATTAATCTTAGATACTTCCCTTGATTAATGAGGAGGATTTCTGTTGTGAGACTGAGAGAACATTTTTTTTCCTACGACCCTCAACAGTCAACATGAATTTATTGGCTATCTCAATTTGGCATCCATTGTGCTGGTTGCTTGTGCATCAAAGGTAGAAAATACAGTCCCTCTTTCAAACTCTTACAATCCAGGAGAAAAGACAAATATTCGAGCAGCAAGTTTAAAAAGAATAAAGAGATATAATGCTGGAGAGAAAGAGAAGTGTCCAATTATGTTTACAGAAAGAAGGCTTCCTGGAGACAACCAGGGTTCTACTCAGATCAGCTGGATAAATAGAAGTCTGAGATGACTATTTCAGACACAAGAAAACACATGTGGAAATTCTGGATGAAGTTTCAAGCACAGCCTTTCCAGAAATGTATAGAAATGCCTAGATAGACTGCAGACTCCTGGGAGTTAGTAGGAGGTGAAATTATAAATGGCTCTAATAGCTCACAGGGATTACAGCAAGGAACAGCACAGATAAGGTTATGTTTAACTGAAGATTGGAGAATATGTTAAAGGATTGCAGAATGAAAGCTGGAGAGATTAGAACACAGGCAACTGAAGTCATTCAGGCTGGGGCTGACGAGAGTGCCCCAGGAACCCCTCCCTCATCATCCTGTTAGACTTTTGTTTTGTGACCATTGGTGAGAAATGTCCCTAAGCTCTGAAGAATCTTGGAAATGAGAGAGCAGAAATGCAATGGAATAAGAGCCATAATAGTCCTGGCCAGAGCAAGCCCTGTATCTGATTTCACCTGAATGCCAATTTAAATATGTAATACAGTTCTTTGTAAGACAAGGCATGAGGAGCTCAATTTCAGAGAATGACACATTAATAATTAGGCCTTAGCCAGCCAGAGTGTAGAAATGAACAGGTTGCAAAATATTGTGTGAGGCAACAACAATGAAAGTATGTACCATGTGCAAGAAAATATATCTGGTCTCAATGGTTTGCTGAATAGCAGCTGAAATGACTGGCAGTAAAATATGAGTCCTTTCAATTGGACAAAAGTTAAATTCAATAGGGAGGCAATATAATTCCAAAAAGAAGCTTCTATTCATGTACTTCCTGGTTATTAAATGGATGAAAAATGAGGCTTTTCTGGGTTTTACAACACAGCCTAGCTTGGGCATCTAGTTTGAATCCAGACTCTTCCAAGTTTCAGCTGTCATTTTGCTTTCTTAGAATCCAGCTCCAACTCCTTCCCTTAAAGGAGAAGTCACTGACATTAAAGAGAAGGCACAGTTGCAGTGTAGCAGCAAAGAATATTTCCTGCAACTCCTTTTCTTTCAAAGTAACTGTTGTTGGGAGAAGGGTTCCCCTTAATCTCCCCACTGAGTCCCATATTTCAATGCCTTACAGTGTAGCTTTCTCTTGGATTTGTAACTGAAAAATAAAATAAATTCAAATAGCATCCAAGGCTCTAATGTTGTAATACAACCAGTTCTTTGCTATAAATATTGAGCTCTATTTTATGAAAATGAGAGGTTCTCTTGTCATGTATTATCAAGTACAAAAAAATGTACATTTTGGAGGCACAGCTTTTCTGTAATCCCCCAGGCACTCAATTAGATGCTGGAAATATGGCATGAGATCCCAACTCGGTGCTATTTACTCTATATGAGTTGCAATATATGCATGGTATTACATATTCCATAAGAAAGGCCCAAGGCAAGTTCTGCAGAACTCCATTTCCTAGTTAGCACACCATCTCATCCTTTTTTTTTTAATTTTCTAATGGCCACTGTCTGTTACCCTCTCTTATATGGGTTAATACAACTAACTGCCCAGAGTCTCCTCCCATCTGACCCATCATCTACACCACAACCAGAGCGATTCTTCTAGAAGGTAAAAGTAAATGAATCATGCCTTTCCTCTACTCCAGGGAGGTTATACCAATTGAGTGTCCAACACCAAATGATTACCACTGAAAAGATACATACAAGCACATTGTACAGACTGAGCAGGTTGTACCTAAGTATGTAACAAGTAATAAAAAATAGAGGCTGTGAATTTGAATGAGAACAAGGTTGCCCATGGAACGGCTTGGATGGAGAAATGAAAGGGGGAAAATAATGTGATAATATTATAACCTCAAAAAGTAAAACAAACAAACAAATAAAAACAAAAAAACTTTTAAACACTCATCAAAGACTTCCCAGTGCTATTAAAGTAAAACCCAACCCCCTTGCCTGGCATCCTACCTTTCTTTCCTAGGCTTTGTACTTTTCCCCTTTACACTATGGTCTAATCAGAAAAATCTCACTCTTCTAGTTCTTCTACATGTTGTCCCCTGCACTCTGAATGTTTTCAGGCCATTTACTACTCATGCCCCTTGAGAAAAACTAAGTGTCCCATATCTCAATTTATACTATTTCTTGCAATTTATTGTTGTCATATCATACCATAAATACATATTTAATTGTCTGATTCTCTTGCTAGATTGCAGTAGTATAAGGAAGGTTTCCCAGCTTTGTTCATCACTTTATGTTTTGCATCTATCATAATAGCTTAGATGGCAATTTGTTGAGTAGATGGATGGATGGATGGATAGATGGATGGATGGATGGATGGATGGATGGATGGATGGATGGACAGTAGTTGAGTCGATAGATAAGAAAATATGAAACATATAGAGAACCTGTGTAGTAAATGTAAAGTAGATGATGGCCTATATCCCTTCTAGTAGATAAAAGTGACACAAAATGCCATGTCCTAGTATGTTTTGATCAATCCCTTTCAGAATGTCAGCTATTATTAGTAGTCAGAATGGTATATGTTACTAATTTTCACTAATTTTCTAGTAACATATTAATCAATATGTTTCTAATCAATAAAAAATTAATAACAAAAGACATACTTTGATAATAAAATCTAAGGTTTTACTGACATCTTGGGCCAACCCTTGGTCAGAAGAAAAGCTATAGGCTTTATGATAATACGTAGCAATTCACTCACAATCATTAGGTCTTATAATAATGAGTTCAACGCAACACTTTCTGCCCTAAGGTCCAAGTTCAATACTTATTAGTAGAGTCGTTTCTGCCAAATCTATAACCTCTGAGACACTGGAGCCTATTGGTGTTCTAAGATCTATTACACCTTCGTGTTCCTGCCACCTTCACAGCTGACCTTCCAGTCTTTGATCTCCTGGCTGGCTACATTGGAGGTACCTGATCAGTTGGGCTTCTTCTCTTCATCCTTCCTTGTTTGGCCTATATCCAGGAGGGGTCAATGGCCTTAAGTACATGCCCCTTGGCACTAAAATGTGCCAAGATACATAGGAAAGAAATGCCACAGCAGTTGGTCTGCATTAGCATAATTATCTCCTGAATCTACTTTCAACCAGCTCATATGTTGTCTCTAACCAACCTATTTTGACCTTCTCTTTATTTTTATTACTTCCTTACAACTTACTCTTACCACTTGATGTGGCTCTTTTATAAAAGACCTTGATTAGCATTCAAATAATGTAATATATCCTTGAAATTGTTTTGGTTAGTCTCATGGGAGCTTATAACAAAGAATATATTTCTATGCTGCCATACCTAGACATAAGCCAGATATGACATACAAAATATATAATGGCAGCATACTAATTCATTTAGCTAACAAAATACCTGGCCAAGTCCTCTTTTGAAGAATTTTAATTAGCTTCAAGTTGAGAAAGTTCAAGTAGTACAAGCCCTCCATCTCAATATGCCACATTACAGCAGAGCCAAATCAGGGTAGAATTTACATCACCAAGCAATAAGTCAAAAGGAGAGTGAAAGACATTAGAGTCCCCAAATCTTGTACAAGAGCATGTGCAATACCTAAGGATATACTATTGGGCTCAACTTTCCAAAAGTATCACCCTAAAACCAAGCTATGAAAGCCATGAACTAGAGAATGAGGAAAGGCAAACATCATGAAGAATCAAAATAATGCTGCCAACAAAGTTACAGCAAGGTCCTCAAAGGTCCCAGTATGGTGACAAATACTGATCCTAAATGGTAAATTCTCAGGAGACAGACTCAAGGTATGGGTGAGCAGCTATGTATTCATTAAGGCATAATCCCAACACTTAACAACTGTCCCATCTATGCCTTCCAAAAGATAGTATCTGCAAACAGGGTCCTATATTTTTCATATCTTGACAGGATGTTGTACATTATATAAATTACTAAACTTAGGCATTAGGAGGCAGGATTTCTCATGAGTTAAAACCTAATCTACACCAATATTTTTTCCCTCTCCCACATGAAAAATACCAACAGAGTCACCAAGACCATTAGTCCTTGAATCTACAGAAAAAAGAAATAAACTATCAAGTTACACATACCTTAGAAGAACATCTTCTCTAAGCTCTGCATCACATATGGCAATGGAGAAAATTAGCATGTCTATCTCCTGCATCCTTCCAGATACTAACCTTCCTCCCAGAAAAGACAGAGAGAGATGAATTTCTAAGACAGTAATGTACTCCACTACCAGGTAAAACTCTTTCCTATTTGTGCAAATAGGTCATTTATATGTCATTCTATTCCCCCTTTTCAAAGTTGGAATGCTACTCTAACTATCCTGGCCTATGGTCAGCATTGTATGATAGAAAGGGGGAACAGAAAACTTGTCTTTTGGCTATTCATCACTGGACCAGGAAATCCACATTTGGATCTGATCACAAGGAGAATTTATTCCTCATTAGATGATGTTGCACTTTAAGCTAGATTTTAAAAACAAATGACATGGATCTTCCTCCTGTGGCAATGAGATTAATAAACACCATTAAAATGCACAAAGAGGGAGAAGGTTGTAAACAAATGCCTCTAGTCTGCAGGCTATATTGTGACAGACACAGTAGTTGTTTAACTCATACTTGTTCCAATAAAGTCTTGCTTTGTTCACTTATCTAAAAATGTTAGACACAAAATCTGAGATTCCTATGCCTCCAGTAGAGCCATAGTATAAACTCTTTAACAAAAGGTGACAAAGTTCTAAGGATATGTTTATAATTTTTTCTTTAGAAAGTGAGTAGATAACTTCCATGATTCCACATGTCCTAAAGTAGACAGAAGAATTGGCAATGTGGCTTCCAAGCAATATCCAGGAAAAAAAACTGCAAGAGACAGAAACATGAGATATCCCATGCTATCATGATCAACTTCCTGATTCTTGTTAAGTGAAAAAAAATATATTCATATTACATTAAGCCACTGTTGACTCTTTTTATTGCTGTTCACAAGAGGACAGAGAAACAGAAAGCCCTTTCTGGTCAAGTTGAAGAGTCTAGTACTAGTTTCCTAATTAAAAAGAAAAATGAAAATAAAAAACAAGACAAAACAAAACCAAGTAAATATTTTCTTGTATATCTCTCTTTTTACTTATATCAAAATACTTTTCTTTTCATTCCAGGTGAGATATTTGCTCTGTTCTACGGAATTTGTCAGATGTGACAGATAGGGCACAACTTTGTAATAGCCCCAACTGGATAAACAATACAAGGGCCAGATGAAATGTAGAATACATCAATCTTTCCCAAACAAAATGTTTGACACAAATTTTAGAAATAACAACAAAAGTACAATTATATTCAGCAAATTACACAAGCCACGAAGCAGTAACTACCCTCAAATCAACAATGAAAAATTTGTAGACTGCATGGCAACATGTCCAAGAGCAATGTCTGTGACAGATATTGCTGTTAATCATTGCTCATTTTCTCACACATCCCTCTTGACATTGAGTATCTCTAACACACAGGTCTAGGAGTCACTGCCAGTCAACTAAAGCTGACACATAACTTGGGTCTCCATCATGTGTTTTTTTTTTGTTTTGCAATGTATGTATATGGTATACATGTATGTGAGTATGCATGTGCACATATGGGGACACTTCTGTATATATGCATATGAGTATATGACTGCACATGTGTGTATGGAGGTCAGGGATTGACTTCAGGTATCTTTCTTGATCACACTCTACTTTATTTACTGAGGCCAAACATGTCACTGAACCCAGACTCAACAATTAGGCTGGACTGGCTAGCGAACTTGTCCTAGGTTATCCCCTTTCACTGCCTCCTAAGTGTTAGAATTACAGGTGGGCAACCTGGCTTTTATATGGAGGCTAGAGGACTGAACTGTGGTCTTCATGCTTATATGGCATGTTATTAATCCACTAAACCATCTCCCAGACCTTATTCCACTAGGGATTTCATTTCTTACCATCTGCATCCACACATTATGTAGCCATACTGTTCATGATCCAAACACAGATCTGTTCACCCAGAAAGTCATCACACCTATTTTGTTGTTGTTGTTATTAAAGTAGGGGTGCTGAGTTTTCAGTAATGTTCTGGGTTCTCCTCTTTCCTTTGAGTACTAATTATCCTTACAGTTGCTTAACAAGACAAACAATCTTATTAAATTTATTCAAATTTATCCATTACGATGCTAGCAATCACCATCGCCTTCATACTGATATTTGATTTCTTTTATCTCTGTCTCTTTGCCTTATATTTGAGCATTCAAATATTGCCTATGACTATTTTTACTGTCATATGCACAATGATGTCTTCACCATCTCTTTACAAAAAAAAAAAAAAAAAAAAACTTGATCTGTCTTTTTGGGGCAATTGCAGCTAGCATTAGAAACAATTTGATTTTAGATAGGCCATGAAGACTAATATCTTTCTTGTAGCATGTATGTTTTCCGCCAGCCTGCCTGGTCACACTGCCACGCCAGCCCCAAATACTCTGTATATCTGTATTTGATATAAGGCTGTTGGTCAGGTACTAGTTTGTTACCGGCCAGCTCTGTTTTAATGATTAGCCCATTTCTACTATTCTAAGTACTTCCATGTGGCACATCTTACCAGCCAGAAGCTGGTGTGCTACCTCTCTGTGCTCTCCATGTTGACTCCTCCATCCTACTTCCTCTTTCCTCCTTGACTCCTAGCCCTGCCTATCATGGTTTCCCATTGGCCAACACTTTCTCCTATCCAATGAAATAGATCCTTGCTGAGTGACCTGTTTTCTACCTCAAATTCATCTTACAACTTAAGCTGAAGAACTGATAAGAAAAAAAAAGAGTAAGTTCTTAGGCATTGATACTTACCTTCTCACCAAGTAAATGGGAAGGAATTTATTTGACTTAGAATACATTGAAAGACTGCTAAAAACATTATGGTACCTATTAAAATAAAAAGAGATCCTACCATGAGGCTCAGGTACATTTCTACTTGCAGATCAAAAGGGAAGAATTACATATAAGAACAACTGAGATTTTATAAAGAAAGTACAACATAGTTTATAAAAAAATGCAAAATTAAAGATGCTTTAGAAATGAATGTTTTTATATAATAACAAACTAATAAAAACAAACTTCTACGTAAATCAGAAATAAAAGAATTATAAAAATATAGAAAAGTTAATTTAGTAAGCCTATGAAATTAGTAAGACAGAATTTAGCCTCCAGCCCCTAGTACCTTGTTTTATAGCAACACATTGAAGAACAACTCTCAGGGCTTCATTGTGGGAATACTGTGAACCTCTTCCCAAGGGAGATACAAGAAGTCTGCATAAAGCCATTGTAAGAAAAGAAGAAAGAAGGTGTATTGATTTTAAATTTAATCATTAATTTATTCACATATTTAATTAGTTTCTACTTGTGCAAGGGGTTAGACATGAAGGGGTATGTCAGCTACAAAAATCCTCAAAACCTTTGCTGCTGTGGAACTTACATTTCTAGTCAGTGGAAAAGATGATACAACAAGGAAAACTAGAGACGACATTATTCCATATTGTAAAAGGTTATAAGACGAGTATCTGTTAGGCAGATCCTCACATTCCACAGACCTGTTGCTAACAAAACCATTGCAATAGAAAAATTATGCTTCTGCCTATAAAAACCACCCTGCCAGTTCTATGAGTGGGCATCTCCTCCTGAAAGAATCCTTGCATAGAAAATAGTAGGGGCTCAGTTTCCAAAAACCTTTCTCTGACTTTGGCTATAACTCATAGAGGTTAAAATGAAAGGAGAGAAAACAAGTTGTATCAAAATAAACCACAGTGCAAAAACACTCCAGGAAAATGTAAACACAATACGGGATGAGGTGGATATGGTTTTAGAAAAGGGCATTATTTCAGATACCTGATCCATCCTTTCTGCCATTTACCCATCATTCACCTGGCCACATACATTAGTTCATTCATCAGTCTTCTATAAGGGGAGAGAAACATGTACAAAGACATGGGCAAGCTTTCTTAGCAGGGAGGAGTTATTCTTGTGTAAGGTGGCGTATAGACTCATGATTTAAATTTTTTGGTATTTACTCAATAGAGGTGCTAATACAGTTAATTTCAGGGAAAATAAAACATGACTGTGACATAGGCTACAGTTGTCTGAGCCCAGGCTCTGTTTCTTTTGCTGTATGTTTTCATATATTTACATTTCTTATTTAAAATGCAAGTCTCAGGTCAGTTCCCCAAAGTAACTGGTGCTCACATCCAAGACTTAAAACCAGAAATCTTGCCTCTTGTAGTTCTGACATGATTTTGGCATGACTTATGTGGAGACTGCATGAGGTTTTATGGGAAGTCCTAAGAAATCCATGAACATATATCTTTGAAGGCTGTTCCTTAAGATTTCATCAAGACAAAAAAATTAAACAACAGCCTTCTATAAAAAACATTGAGGTTCTAGCTTCTCATATCTTCCCATTCCTTCTATCTCACTATCTCATGATCTCTTAATCTTTCTATTTCTGTTATACACACACACAAACTCCTACTGAGTCCATTTAAAGATGTATGTAGGTATGTAAATATGTTTAGGACTGAGGCCTGTAGGTTTGGAAGACCTGAAGAAAAGTTGATTCTCCCTCTCCCAGGGGTCATTGATTGCCTGTAACTCTGTATCTATTAATGGAGCCTTGTGAAAATTCCCTATGTATGATGGCAAGTCAGTGTATGAATTACTTAATTATGTAGGTTTTATTTAGGCTACCATATTGTTGAGATTTCATGGAAATAGTTTCCCTGTCATATGTAGAAGACAGTGCCTCAGAAGTCATCTTGTACTCTGACTCTTTCAATTTTTCTGCCCCATCTCCCTTTCTGTGATTTTTTTTTTCAGAACTTAGTGTCTGGTCTAACTACAAATGTACTAGTTGGAATTGAGCATCCCATGGTCTACTCTGAATTTTGACCAGCTGTGTGGGTCTGTAATAGTGTAGTAATCCTAAAGTTATACATAGAAATGAAATCTTCTATGTGTACAAAATGGATTATTTTATATATAAATGGATATACAATAAATATATAATAATATATATGTATTCTATATAAAATGGATATATATTTATATATAAATAAATAAAATGGATTATTTATTTTTCTTCACAGAATTGGGAAAACTGAAATATGTGCACTATAGACAAATTTTCAGGGTTTCAATGGGCCACTGCTCTGAGCTCTGAAAATGCTGATTCTGTTATCACACACTTATTAGAGGTAATGGCCATTATGGATATACCTGCAAAAATAGAAACTGACAATGCTCCAACATATGTCTCCAGCAAATTGAAACAGTTTTTTGAATATTATAACATAAAGCACATAACTGGTATACCACACAATCCTACAAGACAAATAATAGTTGAGAGATCTAATCATACTATAAAGGAAATGCTCTATAAACAGGCAGGGAGAACCCAGACCCCCCAAACACAGATTACATAATGCCTTACTAACATTAAACTTTCTTAATGCTAATGAGAAAGAAAAAAACAGTTGCAGAAAGACACTGGATAATAGAATAAACTTTCTTAATTAAACCAGCCAGTGTACTTCAAGGATATATTGACCTCGGTATGGAAAACAGGATATGTGTTACATGGGGTAGGGGTTTTGCCATTGTATCTACAATAGAAGAAAGCTATGGATATCATCTAAGTTGATCAAGATCCGATTTGAACAAGAGAAACCTTTTAATGAGGAGAAATGATGAATCATCCACCAAGGTACTTCTCACAAGTTGTATGGAGACCTTTCAAAGGTAGGGAAAGCGTTCTGTTATTGTCTTTACAGAAAACAAAAATCACCCATCTTCAAACAGCCAAAAGACACTGAACGTGTAGGTACCTATAGAAGAGCAGACAGCTATCCAGAAAGAACCATCAAACAAAGAAGAATCTGACTTATGGTAACAATATATAATTCTGGTGAACTATCTCTATACAAAAAATATAATTTTCTTTACTGCTTAGTACTCTTTTAGTCCCAATTTATGATTTTTGAGTTGGATTTGGCTTTCATCCTCTAAATTCAAGCATGTTGTTAAAATAAAATTCATAGTTTCTGTCTTATATCAAGAAGCCAATTGGTGTAATACAGAAGAGAATAAAATCTAGGAACTGTCATTTGTCTAAACTCAGTTTTCTCTCTGAAATCTTAATTTTCCCTCATACTTATTTTTGTCCTTACTGTGGTCTTTACAAACTGCATACCTATAAAAGTTGAAATTCTGTGTTGATATTAATGCTTAAGTTTCCCATAAGGAACAATTACAACTCCTAACAGCAATCCTTGATCTCTCCAGAAAGAAGATGAGGCTACACTTCATGGATTCCACTTGATTCAATCTGATGTGTCTGAACTACAAACATCACTTTAAAACCGGTTTTGAACTACAACGCTGGAGACAACTCCAGACTAGCTAGCTGAAATGGTGCACCTTCTTATTATAACCTGGCCAGAGCTTCAGATAAGAATTTCAGCCAGCATTGTACTGACTGAGATGCTCTGAACATGAGTCCCAGTTAAATGGTCTGGACATCCTAATGGACCTCTGACAGTGGAACCAGGATGTTTCCCTAGTGCACAAAAGAACTTTGGGAGCACATTTCCCATGGAAGGATGCTCCCTTAACCTAGAGACAGAAGGGAGGGCCTAGTCCCTATTCCAAATGACTTGACAGATTTTGTTGACCCCTCCTGGAAGGCACCACCATCCTTGTGGAGTGGGGAAGGGATGGGATGGGATGGGAGGGTAGCCAGGGGGCATGGGAGGGAGGAACGGAGAGAGGGAAGGAAAGCAAACTGGGATCAATATGTAAAATAAGAAAAATAAATAAATAAATTAAAAGAATTTCAATCAAGCATTTCCTGCCACACAGAGATTAGCTACAAATGTTACAGCTAGTCCCCTCAAGAAATCTAGTTCCCTTACTTTTTTCCCTACAGTATTCCATGGAGCCATCCTCATTCCATTTCAGCAGGAAGTAATCCTCAGAAAACAACAACACCTCCTTTCCCTACTGTTGACATTAGGGATAGTTACACCTGAATAGGGTTGGTCTTTAGTTGCTTAGGGTTGGGTATAGAAGGTCATGTGCAGACTCGGGTATCTCTTTTAGATAAGTATATGCTATGGTTAGGAAGAATAAGGTTAGTATGGGATATAGGTAGATTAACATATTCTTGTGAGTTATCTTAGTAATTATTAGTTCTATACAACTTACATTGTTATAGATTCTTATATGTTGTAACTTATGTAAAATTAAGTATGTATTCCTTTCTCGGATAATTTTCATATTATATTTTGCCATTATCAAGTAAAATATTTCTGTTTACAATATTTTATGTACATATAGAATATGATCTTTAACATATTCTATGCACGTATACTTTTACATATGTTTAAGATATTTTTGTATAGTGATACAATTTAGGATATATTTTATCATATTGCACTTTACAGCTGTACCTCTGGTGAAGACATTTCAATTCTACCTCTGATATATATATCTGTCCTTGCTAAATTATTTTGGGAAGTTTCAGCCATTTATACAGCTATGCTCCTGAGTATTACAGATTATCATCATCCATGTTTCTCATACCTATGAGATTAGTCAGACATAGATGTTTGCTCTTCAAACACTTCATAAACCTGCAGAACATGGCATTTAAATGTTTTAATACTAGTATTCCATTGACATGAGACACAATTGCTCCTGACAGCACCAAGCTATTCCAGAGAGTACATTGGGCACTGATGTCACTCCTTCTGGAGTTCATTCTCTCCTCAGCTAATGGCCTCTTGGGCAAAGAACCACCCCCACCTCAACCACTGACTTTGGACATGCTGCCCTACTGTGCTTGCAGAAGACAAATATAGAAGACTGCCGAAGCTTGCCAAGTCAGGGTGAGACAACCTTTCTACCTCCCTGCTTCTTGTAGGTCAGTCAGTCAGTCAGATACTCTAGGCCTCAACCAAAGCCGGTTGCCCCGACAATGCTGTGAGACTTTGGGTGTCTGTCCAGGTAGCCTGCTATTTCTGTCTTGGCTGCATCTTGTGGAAGCTGCTCACCTGCACTTCCTGACTACTCTAGTACTGTTATCTTCTTTCTCAGGTCTTTGATGAGATTGAAGATTAGACTGTCACAATTATTGTTCTCTCTCCTCCTAGGTATAAATATTAGGTACAAGACTTAACGTTCCGACTTTGGGAGCACATTCCCCATGGAGGGATACCCCTTTAGCTTAGAGGCAGGAGGGAGGGCTTAGTCCCTTCTCCAAACAACTTGACAGATTTTGATGATCCCTCCTGGAAGGCGTCATCCTCCCTGTGGACTGAGGGGGGATATGGGATGGGAGGGGGTCGCGGACATGGGAGGGAGAGGGAACTAGGATCGATATGTAAAATAAGAATATATATATATATATATATGTACACACACATATATATACATATATACATACATATATACAATACATACACATATATACTATATATATACATATATGCACATGTACATGTATATGTATATATATATATGTGTGTATGTATGTATATATAAAGACTTTACAGACTTAACCTTCCAGCTTAGGATAGCTCCTTATTATGCCGTCACCCTAGGACTGGATATGTAGTTCTTGCCATTTGCTCTTGTTACCTAACTAGCAATAGGCCTTAAGTATGTATGTTCTTACTTTTCCTTCTCCTACAGCATATTTCATATTTATTGTCATTGTATATAGTTACATATCAAGCCTAAACCTTTTCTTTAGACTAAAAGGGGAATTGTAGTGAGATATCTACCCTGCCCACACCTGTTGTACTGACCACACCCATTAAGGCATGGGAGCAGGTGGCAGATGTGGGCATAACTGGTTGAGTCTAGGTCTCGGTCCTGATCTGGATGCACTCACTTACTTCTGGGTTGGAGACAGAAAGGAGGACATCCCTGGAGCTGGAACAGGCACTGGTAGTCTGTTTCATGTATAAGTAAATTCCCCCCAAATAAACCTCAATCAGCCTGTATTGTGTCCCAGAATCTTATTACCCACATTACATCACTAGAGTGTTAAGTTCTTTAAAAAAACCTAAAAGTTATAGTTCTCCTTTTACTTAGTAAGAAAGGGAAAGAAAAAGACAGAAGAAAGTTGAAGGAAAAGGAAGGGGAGGGAATAGAGAACAAGGAGGAAAACTGAGCAGAATGGCAGGAAGGTTTCTAAGTTCACTCCTCATGAGCCCACCTTAAATTCCTCATTTCATGAAGGAGAGATTTATAACATATGACAAGTCAACCTAGATCCTTATGAAACTAGGAATGAGTCAGCAGCATCAAAACTATTTGAAATGCAGGGCTTTTCAGAGTGAGGAGAAGAAATCCACAGGAATTTCACGGAAAATATTTTACTCTGAAAAACTGCTGAGAACTCTTCAGAGGGGAAGTGGTGGATGGGATTTTATTTTCCTCAGCCAGGTGGTAAATGAACCAAGGCTTTGCAAACCAAGATAGCTAATGATAGGAGCACAAGGTCATCATGGAGGTGTTTAATTTTATGCCCACAGACTTTTCTAAAATGTAGCTAGCCTTCAATGGCCCTAGCCCTCTTGAAGAAATAACGCATAACACAAAATACAAAAATACAAGGCCCTCAATGCATCTTTACCTACCACCACTGCAAATATCAGCCAAGCTGCAGGAAGTATTTTATTTTTTCAGTGTTCAAGCTTTTATCCTCATTGAATTGTTCTTGTTAGATTCATAATAATATAACTGTCACTACTCATAATGAAATAATAGGCCACAATCCTACAAATTTACAGATTATATTCTGACTTGCACAAAAACCCTACGGAGGAGGCCAATCTATTTTATGGCTCAAGAAGCTGGAGTTGGACAGAACCAGAGCATGTCAAAGTTAACATAGTTCACCTGGGGCGTACATTGAATCTGAGCTCACCTGATATCAATCATGCTCCTGCTTCTGCATCCTTTCATAAGACCCCATCCTTGACTTCCATGACTTGGTACATTATGGCTGTCTCTGGACAGGTTTTCTTTTTGTCTCTCTGGTCTGTGGAGGAAAGTAAATACTTCTCGTGCAACCTAAAAAGTACCTGAGAGCCCAAGGACCCATTGCCGTTAATGCCAATCTCAATAATTTACTTACCTGTTTCTCCCACCGAGAAAGCAAGAACCTGGGATTGTTCTTTACACTATTTATATTATTGAGCATTCCATAGGTGCTTATCAATTTCCCTAATGTGTGGCCTTACGTTGAATAAGTGAATTATTTAAAAGATGCTACTGGACAATCATGACAACTCAGTAACCAGACAGAGCCCTTTCTCAGACAGAACCCTCACAACCTTTGTAGTTATGATTATTTGTCCATGGTAAAGTATTCAGAGCTCTGTTTTTTCAGCCCCTGTTCTCATTGCAGCCCAAGTCACCTCCAGAATGATTCTGAAAACCTAACAGACAAAATTGTCTCCCATCAAGAGGATATTTCTAACTAATGAGAAAAGATGTTGTATGGAACCTCTGAGAAGACAAGATTTTAGGAAGCTTTATTGAACTGTAACCCAGGAGAAAAATAATGGGGCATGTTAAGATGTGGTTAGAGGATCCAGAAGCAACTTTTACTGGTTGACCTTAAATGATTTTTCCTTTCTTACAGATCCCAGAACAAAAGTGGAGTAGAGAAAAGATTAGAGGCTAGCAGGCATGGAGAGAGGACGGAAGGGTTCTGTCAGAGCTTAGTGGAAGAAATTTTTTTTCTTTCTTCAAGGTGAGCACACCCCCTGCAGATTGAAGCATCAAGAAGAGACCCTGAAGGGCTCTGCTGGAGATGAAATATATGTATCCATTATTTCTAGTAAGATGGAGATGTTCAGGACAAATCAAAGAACAGGACACAAAGCCAGGGATCTTATGGTAACATTGATTATTTTATTTTGTGTTTGTGTGTGTTGAATGGAGAATGTGAAAAAATGTTTAGACAATGAATCACTACTGGATAAAAGTAGCCTACCCAACTGTTTAATGGGTATTTTCTATAGTTTGGGTATGATCTGTCTTCCAAAATTTCATGTCAAGTTAAAGAAAACTAATATTGAAGACATCTTATGACATCATCCAATCTTAACATGTCATCTTCATGAAGGATCTAGCGCTGGCTTCTCTGGGTTCATTAAACTCTTATGAAGGTTGTCATAAAACAGTGAGTTGTGTCCCTAACCAAAAACCCCTGCCATAGGTCTGGCAAACTCTTACTGATCTTGTAGAGGATCTGGGTTGGGTTCCTAGCAACTACATGGTGACTCAAAAGTCTAGTTCTGGGGTACCTGACACCTTCTTCTGTCCTCCACAGCCTCCTGCATGCATGTGGTATACATGCTTTCACACAGAAATATATACACACGCATACAGAGTAGCAGTAACAGTAAATATTTAAGTAAAAGTTCATACCAGTTGAAATGTTTGCACTTCCTAAATATTGGATTAAATAAACTTCATCATAAATAACACTGACATTTTTATCATAGCTCCTTAAGATAGACTAAGTAGTATAAGTTTGTGAAAACTTCAAGGACTGATGCTGTAATTTGGTTGCTAACTATATCCTATAATTCCTTCTATTCAAGATCAATCCCCAAGGTGACACTATGGGGAGATGGTACAAAGGATGGACTGTGAGACATCGTTGGAAGTTAATGTCATCAAAGGTATGCCCTCCAAGGAGATTGTGACCCTTATCTCTTTCTCTCTTTTGTAACATTTCCTGGGTGTTGGAGGTGAGCAGATGGCTGCCACAGGCTCTTATCTAGCTGTGTATTACTTGTGAGATGCCTGAAGCATTGGCACCACTTGCTCCTGAACTGAAGCTTCCAGATCTTGAAGCCAACACAAATCTTTTCTTTATATGCTAATCACTGCACTTGTTTCATTAGAAAAGCAGGAAGCTGACTCAGGAATCTTGGCATCCAGCGTCCTGAGAGGACTTAGCGATTGCTGAAGGAGCTACTATGTGCCTATTGAAGAAGAAGCTGTGATGGCTAAACCCAGTTGTCAACTTTACTGAATCTAGATTCAATGAACAGATGTGACTCTGGGTTAGACTGTAAAGCTATTTCCTGGAAGTATTAAATGGGAGGAAATTCCCTCTCTCAAAATGGGTGGCATCTTTTAGCACTGGTAACCCGCATGCAATCATTCAGGGAAAAACTGTTACTTTTTGCCTGCCCACCTTCACCTATTGTTTATGAGTTCTTCTACTCTGCTGCTGCTCCTTCTACTGTATTCTTCACTTAGGCAAACACCTAACTTCTTTAGCCTTCCAACGTGGATTAAATATCAGTGGCTCCCCATGAATCTTCAAGGTCTACAAGCAATGATTAGGATTGCTAAGGTCTCCAGCCTTGTAGATTGAGATGTTATGGGTTTCTCAGTGTCTCAGGTATGAAGACGGCTATGGTTGGACCACTCAGTGTGTATGGCTAAATCACTCTAATAAATCCTCTGATTGGGGGGGGGGGATGTCCTTTTGTGTTTCTCTTATTGGTTAATGAATAGAGGTAGGAAGACAGGTGGGGTGAGGAATCGAGGAGGATTCTGGGAAAGATAGGCACAGAGAGGTGAGTCAAGGAAGATGCTATGGAGAGATCAGGAAGATAAGACACACCAGGCATTCTCTCCTATGATAAAACCATGTGGAAAAACATAGATTAGTAGTTATGGGTTAATAATTAAGAGAGAGCTAGCCCATAAGAAGCCCTAGCCATTAGCCACCAGTTTAATAATTAATATATGTCTACATATATTTATTTGGGACTGAAGCAACTGTGGGACCTGGCAGGGCAAAAGAAAACTACAGCAACATTCCTCTTTGATAGCTATTGATTGTGTCACTGCTGTACTTCTGAAATCTGCTATTTATGAAATAATGGGCATTCCTTCCAATGGCGGCAGAATTTATACATTGTGTTTTCAAAAGGATAATCATGATACTTATAAAAAAAGCACCTATTGTGATGTCTGACCTGCACACTTAATTCTTGATAAGTTACCATTGGCTTTGACATTATTTGTGCATGGGCTGGTGAGCAGGTGAATGTCTAACATGGCAGAGTCTTAGCAGAGACACAATCCCTTCATCGGTGTGTACCATTGTGACAATTCAGAAGATTATTATTCCTGTCCCTGGGCCTAAGAACTGAAGTTTAGAAGAAGTTACTCATAAAGGAACAAGACCATAAAATAATAAAGTAGAATGTGGTATAAGTTGTGCTAAGGCCAGTCTCTGGAGAGATATTGTTAAAATACAAACAAGTGTAGAAGCAGAAGAGGAGAAGAGAGAGTTACTGTGGTCCTGTTTTCACTCCAGGAGGAAAACACCTGGGTCTATTTCCCACAGCTTAAACAGCTTACTTTTTTGAGTGGTAAAAGAGTAGCTCTTCCCTGGACCAGTTTCAACAAAGACATCCCTGACCATCACTTGGAACAAACTTGTTCACAGTGTATTTACTGGGAACTTTCAATAACTCCTTGGAACTCAATTGCATTCTGACATCCTATTCATCTTGGAGCTTATTTCCCATCACTGACCCTGATCTTATTAGAAAAGCCTTGGAGAATATCAGTAATAGCACCTTTTCCTTCTCTGTGTGACAGGTTACTCCAGAATGCATTTAATATCCTAAAATTGTCATTGATTGAAACTAGTTATTCTAAATGAACAGTTTAAAAAGAATATCCCCCTTTTCAATTCCTTAATCCCCTTGCTCCCTAGCCACCTTCTTGATCTTTTCAAAGATTTCTTTTTAAGTGGTCAACAAGGTATGAAATTGTCCAATGAGACAGGAACAGAGGAGGGAAATTCCTCCTAGGAATTGGAGTTGTTCCCACTGGCTCTTATAACAGAGCTTAGTATAGTCTGCACTCAAGGAAAGAAAATGTATCAGAGCAGAAAAGTCATTCCTAACTAGAAGGCTGTGTTTCCACACTCTTTTCTTCACTGGGGCTTTTATGGGCAAGGAAGGGCCAGTACGTTCATGAAATGGGTGATTGCTACTCAAACTATCTACTTAAAAAATTCTCCTTCCGTGTGTGTGTGTGTGTGTGTGTGTGTGTGTGTGTGTGTGTGTGTGTGTGTGTGTGTGTGTGTGTGTGTGTATGTGTGTATATGTGTGTGTGAGTGAGTGTATACATATGTGTACATATATGTACATATGTGTACATATGACTGTGGAGGCCACAGGTCACAGCTGCAGGTGTCATTTCTCATATAATGCCTACCTTGTTTTATGTAACAAGGTTTTGCCACTAGCCTGGAGATCACAGTGAGTAAGTGTCCAGAGGACTGCAAGCATCTCCAAGGAGCTACACTTGCATGTTTCAGGCAATAAATGGAATTTCAGAAGAGAAATTGTGATGCAGGATACAAATGGTGGGGAATAGCAATGCTGAGTCTGGGATCCAGCTCCATTGCTTTTACTGACAGGGCCAAGTGGCGTATTTTATGCTTAGCTCAACCCCTCTCATTTGTAAGGTGAGCTTATTTGCTCATCTTATTCCAAGATGGGAAAACAATGTGACTGAGATCGTGAAAATACCTGATGTGACATCCCAGGCTCAGGAGGCATTAAATAAACAGTGCTTATTGTCATTAACTGTCATTCTTTTAAGTATACTCTTTTTCCTTAAAAAGTTTTAATTGAAATTATTTTTAAAAGTTATACTATTATGTATTTATTTTCTGAGTGGGAGGGCATGTGGAGGTCAGAGGACAATATGTTGCAGTCAGCTCTCTCCAACCACCGTATGGGTCCCTGTACTCAAGTCATCATGTTTGGCAGCAGGCACCCTTGCTCTCAGAGCCATCTCGCAAGTCCTGAACCCCCCCCCACACTTTGGGTTTTTTTTTTTTTCTGAAAACCCCTTTCTTAATAAGCCAGAAAGGAAGAGAGGCTGTAAGGATGGAAACATACAGCCTAACTCTCCAATGACTCCAGGAAGCTAGAAGTTTAAAAATACTATCTAAAAAGCCCTAAATAACTTAAATTCCAGACCCTGTCCTCTGCCTGTAAATAGGTGAAAGGTCTAGGAGCCCACACAAATGCAGACCTCTGGGGCTATAGAAAACTGATTGGTCTATAAAGTGTGGGCTTGAATGATTTAAAATGATTGGTCTTAAAACTAAAAAATGGTTTAAATTGATTGGCCAGCACCATGGGGGCTCTTGATTCTATGAGATGATTGGTTTGTGATGCACAGGCTTTGTTGTAAACCCTATAAAAGCTGTCTTAATTCTGCACTCAGTCCTCTACCCCTGTATGGCATATGACTGTGGACCCCAGTGCCCTTGAAATAAAAATTCCTCGTGCAGTTTGCATCAAGACTGCTTCTTGTGAGTGATTTGGGGTGTCGCCTTTCCTGAGTATGAGCATGAAGGTCCATGCTTTGTGGATCTTTCAAGGCCAAGGAGGGAGCAAACTGTTAAGGGGCAAGAGAAGCAAAGCTAGGCTGATCTATAAGTGAGGACCATCCAGGTGTGCTCAGTTACTCTCTAGGTACACACACTTTTCTACATTTGTTGTGGTTACCATGTCCTTTCACTCCCCACCCCCAAATCCTTCAGAATCTTAATATACACAAGCAATGGAGATCAGAAGAGGGACAGAAATGGATAGCAAGAGAGATGTTCTAGATATTCTAGATGTCCTGAAGCCCCAGGCAGCCCTTGTGGGAAGATGGGAGCCCTAAACAGCACATATGAAACCATCTATTGTGGAATAATGTCCCTATGACTATGGATCTAAAACGCCAGAAAAATGAAAATGGTCTGGCTGAGTTAGAAGAATGATGAGTCCCAACTCCCCCGGTACTTCAGTGGGCAGCATTGTCTTATCACCTTGGGCTGTGCTCGCTTGCATGGAAGACTCCATCCCTCCTGTCGGGTTTGCACTACCTCCTCAGAAGTATTCAGATGAGCTGAGACAAGGCTTCAATTGGCAGGAGAATCCAGCTCTGAGCTTGTCCAGGGTTCCAGTGCTTAGTGGCTTCCCAGTTACTGTCACTGATATTTTGTTCTCACATTTGACACTGACTCCAATAACCTTGTAGCATCTGCCCTCTCAATTCCCCTGGAAACCATGAGCAGCCCGCTTCCTTCCTGGAACACACCTTTCAGCCTTCTTTTTTTTTCCTATCTTTCCTTTTCCCTTTAGACAAGGAAGAGAACTATCAAGTGTCTGGAACATTTTTTTTTTAATTGAACTTTTTAATTCCTGGAGTCCTTGTCCTTGATTCTTCCCTGGCATTTGCCTCAAGATCTGCTCCTTTTCAAACAATGACCTGGCACGGAGCTGAGGCTTCCAAATGTTAACTCCCTGGCACCATTCCCACGGGCAGGCTCTGAAGGGTTTATTCCCCGATTTGCACACAAACCCTTTCATTCTGATGCATATCAGAGTCAGCTGCGATTCTTGCCTCCACTGCAAGGTGGTTTGGAGGCCATGTTGGAGGAACAAGGTAGAAGAGCCTATTGCAGGCCATCCTCCGGCCAGTCTCACTGAAGTTTATGGAGCAACACTTCCCTTATCCTCACTGCTACTGTCCTTGGATATAGCCCTGTGTTGAGCTCTCACTTATACCCCAGACTTTCAAAGTGTCTTCAGGGAAATCTGCAGGGGTTCCTAGCAGCTCGTTTGTGAAATTTTCATGCCCTTGCTCAAAGGAAGCTGTTCTTTTGATGGAAAAGTCTCCTCTCCCCAGGTGTCACCATCAGCATTAATTCCATCAGAGGACCAGGGAACAGACTATAGTGTCTAGTCTGGGAGCAATATTGGTTTCACAAGGCCCATACCCCTGGTTTCTAGATCCCTGGCCTTTTTCCCCTTTCTATTCCGTTCTCTCTCTCTCTGTGTGTGTGTGTGTGTGTGTGTGTGTGTGCCTGTGGAGGTCAGAAGAAGGCATTGGATCTTCCAGGGTTGGAGTTACAGGTGGTTGTGTGCCACCTGCCAAGGTTGCCGGTGGTCAACTCAGATCCTCTGGAAGAACAGCTAGCTCTCTCAAATGCTGAGTCATCCCTCCTGCCCCTCTACTTGGTTCTCAGAAAGAAAATGGAGCATGTTAAGAGGGAACAGAAGACAGAAGATAAGAAAACAGCAGTGAAAGAAAGAACCGTCCCTCTATTTCTAATCAGTTCGTTAACTCACAAAGTCTTCTTGAGCCGGGCTATGTGAAGCTGGGAAAAGGGTGGGAGTTGAATGATGCAATTGATGCCAACCCTCACTTCCAGAGAAGAGCATCTGGGGAAGGAGAAACTTTGCCAGGGGCATAGAAGCAGAACTTACTGTTTTAGAGAAGTATGTGATACCAAGAGGAGGTTCATGTTCAACCAGAGACTCCCAGAAGCAGCATCTGAATTGGGTCTGGACTGAAACATCTACTCTACGATAGCTTTGCTGTGCATGAGACAGAGTGGCAAGTACTCCACACCTGTGCCAGCACAGAACTCAAACAACATGGATATTAAGCATTTGAGGATGAACAGAAAAGGAGCTGAACAATTATGTATTGTTCTAAATATGTCACATGTGATCTTTAGAACATGCTATTCAGGAAATATTATTTCCATCCTAAAAGTAATATCCCAGGGCTTATATGGACTAGATCAAGTATTTTATCATAAGAAAGCCTCACTCAAGAGACTTGATGCTTACTCCATCTGCAAACATACACACTTTGTTAGAAATAATAGAAACCATTCCAACAAGAAGGAGCAACTTCTGCTAAGTTTTGTAAATATGAGTACTGTTTATTAAGTTGTAACGAGTGTGCAACTGTAGTGTAGAATGATATGTAAAAAATTATATCAATATTCACAATAACTAAAAGATAAAAGGGAGCTAGTTTAGGGGTTTTGAAAAGCAAAATAAACAAGGCCTGGTAATTAATCTGCTGTGGTTATGAAATGCAGGGGAATTTATGATGAATCTATTATTGTGCCTACTTCAATTTGTTTGACAAACTCTGAAAAGAGGAATTTAACTGATGTTTTCAGTTTGGGGCCTGACTATGTTTATACTTCAGGGAGAAACTCAAAATGGTATTTCCAGTATTCAGGTTGCTATGTTTTTAAAGTTCAGATGACTTCCATTGGACAAATAGATTTAGAAGTCACCTCCACAGTCTCGGGGAAGTCAATGCTACCACAGTCAATGATATATCTCAAGGAGAAGGTACAGAAAGGAAAAGACAACTGACAATAAGGACCTAGGGGGTCAGCATAAGAGATTCAAGTAAAGAAAAGAAAGAGGCTAATGAAGGGGAATACAGAGTAGCAGATTGGTATCAAGGGAAACCCAGAGTGTTAAAAGACAAATACAACCTTCTGTTCTCGTGAGATGCCACTTCCTAGGGCTGTCTGCCCTTTCATTCTAGAGGTGTAGTAGGTGACATACACATTTATAAGGTGGTTGCCACTGGGCAGTGCACAGGAAGAACTAAAAGTCAGAGCTCTAGATTCCAACCAAAGCCAGAACTGTTCTGTTTGCTTTTACTTTTGTTTTTATTTCCTTGAGCCTCAATGTGGAGAATACTGCAGGGGAACTCTACAAATGTGTTAGAAAAGCCATCTTTTCCATCTTGCCTTAGTTTTCCATTCTCATTTGTTTATTTGCCACTAAGAGGAAGGAGTGAATGTGCACACTGTCTTCTGGGTTCTTCTGGTTAGATGATGAGAGGAAATGCCCTATCCACCTCCATCAAATGGACTTTGTATTCCCATTTATCTACTGAAGACACTGAGGCTACAAGATGAAAATAAATGAATAAATCTAGCATCATATACTATGATGTAGTTATGTCACATTCCGTAATCCTAGTAACTTCTGTTTCTATTTTGAAAGTCATTGCTTATTTCACATGCATTCTACCACTAAAGGGATCATGGCAGGAGATTTTATTAATACTTAGGAAAGAGGAGGTTGGTTTAAAAGTTTTGTTGTCTATATTGGGGGAGTAATATAATGCTACTGCATTTGTGAACTTGGTAATATCTTTATATCTTTGAAGAAATGCCAGTAATTGAGAAGTAACTCTATAGTTATTTAGAGCATCAGTGCTTTGTACCTGCATAGCAAGCCTAGCATTATACCAGGGCCTCATGTCTTGTGTTAGAAAGAAGTTAATGCAGCCACAATATGACATGATGTTTATATTTCTTACCTGGATCAGCCATAGTCTAACAATGCATTTTAAAGTACTGCTGATGGAAGCTCCAACTGAAACCTGTTCTTTCAGATAAGTATCTTCATCCCATTCATTGTAGAAGAAAAAAAATCACACTGCTAGCAAGAATTTTCATATGCTTTGGTTTGAGTCAGAGATAAACCATGTCTGCTACAAACTAATTAATATCAGTCACCTGGAAAGCAGAAATTGGGAGACAACAGGCTTCTTTCATGATAAACAGATTGCTGGGTAAGGGATGCACACGAATGTGACAATTCATTTGGCCAGAGAAATGAAACAAATAGATATTTGTACAAAAGAGTCCTTTTTCACTACATTTCCAGATTCTCTAAGCTGACAGGATCAGCAAAAATCAGTAGGTCTCCAAGGATGGACCTTTACAACAGTAACCACTAGAGTTGCCCAAAATGACAGAAAGAATGGCTATGTATCCACGTTCTCAGGAGCCTCCTTTGACTGACTCAAGTTTCTGCTGGGTATAGAAACAAGATGCTTAGCCTAAGTACCCTATAACACAAACAATCTGAATCTGAGCAACAAAGCTAATCGTGTGATGCATAGAAGGAGGAAGCATGTAGTTTTCTCCTCCAGAGGTGACATAGGCCATAGGAAGTCATGGCTCTGATGATAACCCATATTCTGCACAGATCACATAAGGTTAACTCACTGTGATTCTTCTGCCTCTAACTGAGGACTCAGAGCACTATCTTAACAGTGTTTTCTGGCTTGGGCCGTCCTATGAATGAGCCATGGGGGGAAATACTAACACTATTACACATTGCCTACATGTACCTTCTAAGAAAAGTCTGGAAGGATCATTTTTTTTCCAAATAAAGAGTAGTAAGTTATCATTTATATGATTTTCAGAAGAACGACACTTTATAGGTAGTTCATAAATTACACTTTCTGGGGATTGGTTTAGGTAGCCATCATATTCTACCCAGTTTTATTTGATTCTCTATCAATCAGCCAACATCCGTACCAATGCCATGAAAAACTAACAACTCTGAACCTGTTGTGATAGTGTCAGTACTAGATGAGCAAATCAGAAAGAAGGTATGAGGTCTAAAATCTAGGCACAGAGGAGAGCCTGTAGTATAAACAGCACATTAGCTTACTGAATGGTGGTGTTTATAAGCAGGTGGTTACTAAAACTGTGGAGGCTCTAAATTCAAGAGCATACTTGGAAGAAGAAAATGTTTACCACTCCTATTTGTACGGCTCTACACATCATGAATTGTCTCAGTGCCTGTAGAATCTTCACTGTCCTCCCTCTTTTCTTAGTTGGGCAAATTTTTCTACACACCTGTAGATATTCCCTCATTCTTCACTCAAGTTATGGAATGCACTAATTTAACCTCGGCTTACCTGCAAACAGAGAAGCTTGTGAGCTTATTTTAGTCACTTTAATGATGGAATTGTTGTTTGAGATGTAGTAGGAATTCTTTCAGTTTGTCAAATATTATACATGTCTGTATTCTTGAGTAGGCATTCCTTGTGAGGTAGGAATGAATAAATTTGCCCCACAGATAATTGGGAACGTTCTTAAAGTCCATGTTTAGAAGAAGTTTTAAGGTATCTACTTAAATTCAGTCTTGAGTGTGAAGTTAATGGCATTCTGTGTGTGTATCCTTTCCCTAAGTGCAAAGGACCTCTGTTTCCTGTCCTTACCAGGCAGTGAGGACTTGTGGGTCCATAATTTTCTCACTTATGACCTAAACCAACTAGCTCTCATCATGAAATGAACTACCAAGAACACACTAAAACACAGTATAATTTGTTTTGTTTTGTTTTTCTCCAGCTTAATTTAGTGTACACAAGTCACAAAATTTTTCACTCTTGATATTACTTGTAAGGTATACAGGAGGTGGTATAGGTAGACAGGGGTAGGCACCAGACAAGGACACATGGTAGAAGCAGATACTGCTTATTAAGCTAGAAAATAGACCACAGCTGGGGAAAGACTAGAAGCTCAATTATGCTGTGTCTAGCAGACTGACTCCTTTTAAGTCATTCACAGAACACTTTCCTGCATATGCTTTCTTTGTTACATGGTGACATTGGTGAACAGGACAGGATGTCTAGTTTTTGCCTGTGACAAAAAGTGTCTTTCATATGCTTATTTGGGCCTCGGTCTTTGTCTGACTGTATGATATTTTTTTTTGTTTTTGTTTTTGTTTTTGTTTTTGTTTTGTTTTTTTCCAGGCCACATCTGATGGGTCATTAGTCATTTTTGTGGTCCTTATAACTCAGGTTGTTGTATATGTTTTTATTAAGAACTTTCTAGTTCATGTCCTGGTATTCTGTGATGCCAACAGACTTCTCTTGTAATGGAAACAATTCTATTCTTACTAGGTCTGTCTCACTGTGTGACCTGAAGACAGGATCTTAACACCTGTGGCTCTGGGCATTCTGTTTATGTTCTCAGATAACCATACACGGAAGTCAGTTCCAATTCTTCAGGTGTCTTTATATGTTTACATGAACGGTGCAAAACCAAGCAGTGCAGGATTTCACTTCTTCTTAGGTTTTATTGGGAGCAGAAGCATGCTGTTTGAAGGCCATGATACTTACCATGACTTTTGGGTGACTTATTACTCAAGATGACTCATTAAGCTGTCTAGAGGTTTGCAACCCACCCAACTCTAGATGACTCATTAAGCTGTCAAGAGGTTTACAACCCACCCAAGTCATTCAAACAACTCCTATTCAGTCCTTTCCCCTGGTCTAGGAAATCTGTAGCAATGACGATCTATGTAAATTGAATGTATTCAGTGTGTAATAGGTAATGGGGTGGAGGGACATCAAACTTTTTCCCTCAAGGCCATCCTCTTCTAAAATTTAGATATTCATTGATAATATGCAGTGGCCCCAGATACAGAAGGACCAGCATATCATGGGTGATAACCTGCAAACAGACTAATGAACCAATGGTAAGCAGACTCATAGTCCAGTTTTGATCCCATTTTTCTGAGAATAAAGTAAAATACTGCACTTTCTCCATTAAATTCAACCTCCTTTCAACAATTCCCTTCTTGCTTGGCCCCATACATCAATTATGAAGCCATTGTTTCCTGTCAGAATTGGTAGAGAATCCCTGGTGCAGACAGTTTTCTTTCTGATCACAATCTGACTTATATTTTCAAGTATCAAATCATTGTTGAGAAGTTTCAAAGTAGAACTCAGCAAAAGAAATGAGAAACAAGCCCATAGAAAGTTTTAAGGTACATACTGCATAGTGATCAGATCATAGATCTAAATGTCAGTTCTGTATGTCTTATTTGCACATTCTAAACAAATTCAATCACTTTTGTTTTGTTTTGCTGATTTTTGTTTGTTTGTTTACATTTTTAGCCTGTATATATTAAGTACTTTGGAATACTGGAACAATTTAGAAACATATTTAATTTGAAGCAGTTCAATTAACTAAAGTTCAGAAACATGTGCTCAAGCTAGTAAGTAGTTTAATTGGTTCTATTATGACAAATCATTACTTCAGTGCTGAGCTTCCAAGTGTCCTGCCTGGAAGGGCATGACCATGTTCATGTATTTGAGGATGGTACTCTGAAGAGTCTAACGGTAACTATGACTAAAGAAAAAACAAAATACACACACACACACACACACACACACACACACACACACACACACACCTAGGATTTGGTTTTCACTTTCTGCTATGGTTTTATAACATTCTCTTTGTTAAGAACAACTTTATAACAATCCGTAAACAAAGCAAAGGCATGGGCCAAATGGTCAAAGACTTTTCAGCTATTAGTTAAATACATTTATAATCATGGGCCAAATTGAAACAGAAAGGAATGTCAAGAGTGCAGTAAAGAGTGATTAGCCAGGATAGGGGCCAAGCTTCTAAGACAACTCCACACACCTGGAAGAAGAATTTCCTTCCATATTCCTCAAAAAGCTCAATTGCTCTGCTTACATTCTTATTAGAAGGCACAATTGGCAGATTGTGAGAGGATATGAAAAGTAGGAGAATATTATGAAATATTCCAAAGATACAATGTGATTCTGCATTGTACTTTTGGATACAAGAAAATGTAAGAAAAGAAAAAATAAATGAAAAAAATACATAGAACCCATTGGGTAGATGGAAAGGAGACAAAAGACAAAAGTGCCTTGTTCTAGAAACAGTATTGGGGATAGAAAGATGGCTCAACAATTAAGAGCACTGCTACTCTTGTAGAGGACCAGGGTTCAGCTCCCAGCACCCACATGGTTACTAACAACTGTAATTCCAGTCCCGCGGGACCTAACATCCTCCTCTGCTGTGCTCAGGCTCTGTATGTGTGTTGTGTACTTATATACATGTAGGAAAAACACTCAAAAACATAAAATACAAAGAAAATTGAATAAAAAAAGAACAATGTTAAATACAGTGGATAAAATGTTGAAATACTATCAGTTTGAGTGGCAGCTTCATGTAACTCATCCCTGTCATTGTATATATTTATATGCTTATTGTCAATTAATGAAAGTTTTTCACCCACAATGAAAACCTGAAGTCCCCTGTTTTTTAAATGATAATTCAAAGACTTCTAAAGATTAAAAAACAAGGGCTAACTTCCCATTCTCTGCTACATCTCAGTTTTAGAGGACCTCCTTCTCCCTGATCCTGGCCACAGATTGGGATGAAACCCAGCCTTTGCAGTATTGAGTACCGAGCCCCCTTCCCCATCATAGTAAACCTAAAATATAAGTATGGACAGGTTAGCATAGTAGTGAGAAATCCAGGTGCAAATAATACAGAACTCTTAAGGTGTTCTCAATGACCCACTCACATCAATGTAGCCATAGGAATAAGAAATATCTTGTCAAATGATGTCTTTTCAGTATGTCCAGTGCTTGCCAGGTACCCCAGTCTTAATCCAGAAGCTTCAAAATTGCTTAAAAATCATAAAGACCTACTGTATATGATGATTTTGTTATTTCATTCCTTGATGGTAAGGCAATAGCATCTTTAGCCACCAAATCTCCTGTAGTGTAATAATTGGATTAACACTGGCTATAACACAGACCTATTGCAGATTCTTCAGCAAGTCATATGAAGCTTTAATTAGAAAATGCTGCAAATACTCATGTTGGTCCATGTAAGTACAATACTTCTGAAGGAGACCGTATGCCATATGATCACAGCATAAGATACTTCTTATGAACTCTGGCTTCCATCTTCATAGACACTGGTCCTATGTCTGGTTCTGCTTTAAGATACCTTATGATAATTCTACATTAAGATGGTCTGAAATGATACACATTGGTTGAAAATTACACTTTTGACTGTTTCTTAGGATAGTGTTGTTTAACACAACATTCTCTTACAATGCTGGATCAGCAGACAGACTAGTTCAAAGTGATCCCAGAGCACATAAAGGAAGTTATGTGAAGGCTCAGAGATTATATGCATGGGACAACTTCCGACTAAATTATACATTCAACTTCTAATATGTTTATTGGGGTAAAATTCCCATTTCCCATCGTTATGCAACAACACTTTAGACAACATGGCAAGTAAGAAAGTGCATGTGTGAATGAGGCTTCCAAAGAGGCCCTGGGTGGTCTATTGCTGCTCTTAGGAAATTCATATTTCAATACAAGACTTTTTGTACTGGTAGCTAGATGTTGAACAGGATTTTCGTCTATCTCTTTCTGCTCCTTGTACAGGTTGCAATGATCTGCATGTTGGAATTTCATCAGCGTGGAATAGAAGAAAGTGAACTATGAAGAGCTTTGATCCAATCAGATGGAAAAAATACTACACAAATAGTCAATTACCTCTGATCGAACGTATTTCCCCTTTAAAGATCATTATTTTATTCCTGGGGGCATTATACATTGAATGACGGGGAAATAAGTTTTGAGGCCAGTTCAACTTTGCCCTGTTCTAGATAGTAATTGTCTCAGACCTCCATTTTCTCATCTATAAAATGGGAAGGGTTATGTTTCTTCCTTATCCTTTGGTTATATGATAAGAGAGTGCACTCTAATCAGCTAGGCAAAGTGAGTGCTGAGATGATAAATCCATAATAAGTGTTAGATGATAACATTACTGAAATTTTCATTATCTTCCCTTTCTCAAACCCCTTTATATGGAGTTTTAACTTAAGGTAGCTTTTCGTGTGTGCCTTCTTCTTTCAGTGAAAGATATATCTTAATTTGAATGGAGGATATGAAAGGAAAATTTTCAGGTCCAGCCACACCATTATTTAAGTTCAAATTTCAGGAAAGAGCAACAACCATACACATCTCATAGTGAGAAAAGAACTCTCTTATGTTGATCTTGTTTCTAAATGACATTTACATGGCTAATTAAGAGGAAAAATGTCTTACAATATCCCCAGTACCACAAGTTTGCACATGCTCATGTTAACTAGTAGATACGGCTTTTAAGGGAAGTTAATGTTAACTTCTAAATACTGAAAGTCTGCCAAGAGTCCTTGTTGTAAACAGGTAGTTAGAAATGGCAAAAATGAACCATTAGAAGAAAGAAAGGAATCTTCCTGAAAGATAAATAAAATATAGAATGCCCTATAGAATGCCCTTTGTGTTATATGTGGGGTGAGCTTTATATTTTATAACTGTACAAAATTAATGTTTAAATGTTGTATCTGAAATACTGCATATGTTCCTATCTTTCTAAGAGCAAGTCAGATCCTGTTAGCAAGTGGAGACTATCCCATACATGAAACCAGACTTACAATGTCCATTCTCTTCTTCATAGGTCAGCTACCTACCTTTACAAACTGTTCTGCTTATGTGACCTCAAGGAATGTGTAGACATCAAAGGCAAATCAGACCCAAGATATCTTTTCCTATCTTGCTTTGTACATGATGCTTAAAGGGGTTTGATTAACCTATTTACTCCTTCTGTTTCCTTCAGATGACTTTTCCATTAAGGCCATGTGATTGTGTGATACACTGGCACCATGTGACAAAGGACCTCTTGTGAGCTCTCTATGAATTATTTCATTCATTGGGCTCAGTCATGCGTATGTCCCTTTCTGTGCTACAGTGCACCTGCTATTGGAAGTGGGAAAACCTAGCATAGACATAGACACCTCCTATACCATAGATGCTGAAGCTGAATAATGGGTAATGAATTTAAAGCTTTCCCTCCAATTATTTTCCCAGTGGAAATCTCCATTGCAATTCAGATCATTGGCCCAGGGAATAGTCATTCACTAACTTAACACCAGGATGCACAAGGATGTCTTTTCCATATCAGTACACTGAAGAAAATTAGATCATATGTGGTTTGATCATGGAGTTATATGAAAGCAACGCATCCATGCCACATGTTAAATATGCATACTACCAATTTCCCTTCCCTGGGTTGTAGGGTAACTAATCCACATTCTGTGACAGTGGTCACCGAGTCCTGAAAATGAATTAAGACATGATTTCAAAGGGTGATATCTCCAAGCAATATGAAACATTTAATGAGAGGGTGCGCTTATCAAAGGAAAACCCGCTAAGTGGTTAAGTGAAGAGGAAGAACAGCTTTACTTTCCAAGTATTAAGTAAGACTTTTAAGTGTTCTGTGAAGCCTTTGTAAGAATAAGTGAGGTACCCTGATTGGATACGGAGTGAGAAAGTGGTAATGCAAATGAAGACAAAACCAAATTATCAGGAGCACCAAGTCAATCAAAGGAAAGTACCTACGAATTTCCTTAACGACTTGCTGGAGGGTATTGTATGGTAACCACATAACTATAGCTGCTGCTTTTCTCATCAATTAGTATTGTTACAAAGAAACTTGATTACTATAGAGCACCTAACAGCCACAAAAATAAATTCCCTCCAATTAAGTAGTGTAATAAGCTATTTAGGATTTTACCTCTTAACATTCTTTCCTTCCCATTTAATTTCAGTTTTCACTTGAATGTCATCTTGTTGAAAATCCATCAGAACTATGTGTGTGTGTGTGTGTGTGTATGTGCGTGGAGGGGAGGAGGGGATAATGTTCCTAAGTGCCCTGATGCACAAAGCCCAGCTAAAGCAAAATAATTTTTTCTCAAGCACCCTAGCATTTTCACTAATAATTCAGCTTCTTCCTACTAGAAGTTAATATATGAAAATATATGAAAATGGTCAATATGCAAATTCAAATATCACACTAGCTCATTGCCGACAGTAACTGCTATATGCATAAATTTGAAACAATACAATATTTTAAGATTCCTGATTATAATAATGCCTTGGTGTGCATATGTGCATGTATAATTACATTCATTTAATTCAATCATGAAAATATTACAGGATCATTTGATTTTTCTCCTCTAAAAGTTCTCTCACTTTTTTCCAACTAATTAATTCCACTAAGCCGCATCTGTGAGTCTTCTGGTCACAGGCAAGGAACGTTAAGCTAAGCTAACAGGGACATAGTTGCATTGCTATGGAATTGTGGGCAGCAAGAAGGCATTGGGAGGGTGGCAGCCTCTTGCCTTTCATCAGAGATCCTGGCTATGCTTTTCAGTGGGACCTGGTCTTGGAAATATTCTAATTTTATGTTCCTTTCTTTCTGCAAGTCCCTGGTACCCTTGAATGCTGAGAATTTGCCCTCGAGCAATCACCTGATTACACAGAGGAGACCTGGAAACAAGCCCACGTGACCCACACATTCCACATGCTTCACTGGAGGGCAGCTTCGGGGACGGTGTGTAGTTACAGAATCACATGGGGTAGCTGAGAACAGACTGGTGGAGGACATTTAACTTTGTGTGTTAGAAACACTGACGGTGCCTCAATAAGCAGAATGAAATGATCATGGAAGAGATGAAGACCGACCCCAGAAGGACTGAATGTTAGCCTTCTCCTACCAAGGAATCTGTGTCCTCTCTCACACAAAAGCTGTGCCTTTCCTCAACATATTACCAGAGAGCAGTGGGAAAGAAATAGGTTGCTTTGTACCCATCAATGGAATCTATACAACATCTTTTCCTCAGGGATTAATTCAGCTTTTGATTAAATCTTTCTGAGATTTAAATCATGATGTTACAAACCTCCAAGGAACTTCTCTCTGAGTTGTGACCTTCTTTATTATTCTATTTGTTGGATAAAGGCACAAAGATTGATTTATAATGGTGTACAGTTTGCTGAAAAAAAGGGCCAAGGAGAAATTGCACAAAAGGACATTAATATAAACACTTTAAAAAGTTGGCTTTATTTAAAATATTCCATAATTAATATTGTACATCTAGTAACACTAGTATCAAGTGAGTGTAATAATAATATTTGGGCTGCAAATGGCATCCAGTGACTTGATAAATAACCCCACAAATAAGAGAATACTGGCAATGTTGAAAAAGAATTTCAACACAATAATTTCAACTCAATATCACATTGTATATAATTTAGCCCATTTTAATATGGAGAACTTTTGACATGAAACAAATAAGCCATTCCTATCAAGCATTCAGTTACTTTTTGGTTTTGGTAATGATTTTTGCCAATAGTATCATCAAAGATAGAAGTGGTTTAACATTATCAAGGCAGTATGAAATAAGTCCTTTGTCTTCCATCAAGTTGTTCCAATACCAAGCTAGCAGCTAAGACTGCTTAAAATCCCCAGTATCTATCTACCATCCCCAAAAAAGGTTTATTGGAATAATAGTTAGCTTCTTCAGATGCACATATATTATTTTAATATTCTGGCTGCTTCCAACCAGAAGATGAAAAGATGCACAATACAACATAAGTGAGGTAGGAAAGGAAAGTCAGCTCTGGTACACTCTCTGGATCTCAGAAATACTCAGGATCTATAGTAGTAGGTGCATGGAATATTTGCATGACTTAACATCAAGATATTTTTCATCTTAAATGTTGACAAAGTGTATTAATGAGTTTAACTATTTGTATAGAATGGAAGTAACACCATAAAGAATGTTTCCTCTCTTAGTTGGCAGATTTTTTAGTGCATTTTAATGATAGTTTCATCACATTTCAATATTCAAAAACATTATTTTCTCTTGAAGATTTGGTGGGGTGAATGGGAGAGGATATATTTAGTTGTGATTATCCCAATGCTGTGCTTATACTGTTCCTAAAAAGCCAACGGTTGAGTGCAGAGGACCATACGAAATCATGAGAGGCTGTAGCAATAGTAATGCTTTCTATCTTTAAAACCATCACTAGTTACCAGGCTCACCAGACATCCAAACAGCAGGATGCACCTGCAGCTACCTACCCATTCCATATACAACCTGGTAGCATGAATAGGAAGGAAAGGCCTTTATTCTGATGCAGGTCATTGAAAAGTATCTGACCCATATTTACTTGATAACCCTCCAGGTAATAGCTCATCCTTAAAAGTATGTACTTTTCAGGGTTAGTTGCACAAATAAAGCTAAGGCATTTGACAAAGTCCTATGGCACTTTTCGCCTTCTCAACCTTCATAATAGAAAACAACCACACCTGCCATTTAAACTTTGAAAAAAAATACTAGGCAAAACAGGGGAGGTTCACATGTCCTCAGAACTAAAGCATATCCATTAATACAGAAGAGTGGGAAGAAAGGGGGAGAGCCTGAGAGGAAATTGAATAATAAGCAATGATGTGTACTAATCTGCGAAACATGCCAACAATTTGGTTCCGACAAATAAGAAAAGCAGAAGTAGATTTGAAACATTCGTTTCCCTTTATTAGCTCAGTGAGGCTGATGTGTACTGCACATTAAAAAAAAATCACAGGAATTTTCATACAATGAATAAAACCACAACAATACATGTAGAATTGGCAGGTGGAAAAGAGCCAGCTAGGGCTCAAACTAATCGCTCACTTTCCCTCTTCAGCATAGTTCAACCAACAGTATTACACTTTCACCTACAAATCTTAATGTAGCCCCATCAAATCAGCAGTTTTCACATTATTGAAAATGTCTGTCACACAGGTACAAATTTAGAATCGTCACATTATATTACATGGCTATTCTAGGTCATCTATAGAACAGATCTTAGACTACAGTGATTGAAGTTCTCGGTACAGCCATCAAAAAAGGACACATGATCATTACCTACTGTTAGCTCACATCTAAAGGCATGAAAAGGTTTCCTGGTTTTTTTTTTAACTGATCCAAACACTTTACCCCAATAGTGCCAAGTTCCCCCTCTGCTGCTTTAAGTGTTGACAGCCCAACTGTCGTAGTTCTCAGAGTCCTTTACAAAAACTGATTTTTCTGCACAGAATTATTCTGCTACATTTCCTCCTTCCTTCCTTGCTTTCTTTCTTTCCTTCCTTCCTTCCTTCTTCCTTCCTTCCTTCCTTCCGTCCTTCCTTCCTTTCTTTCTTCCTTTCCTTCTTTCTTTCTATTTTTCAAATAAAAATCCCTCATTTCTAAAGCACCAGTTCGGGTTCCAAAATTGTAGATGCAGTACTTACCACAGCATGAAGGCAATGACCCATGGTCATCTGAAAGTCTTATAGATCTATGCTGAAATTTGCCTCCCATGATGTTGGGGTGTATCATGTATTTGTTGGAAATGCTCTCTCCCAAAAAGAAGTAAAGAAAAATAAGAAAAGATAGGAACATAGCTTACAGCTTATTTTGTGATGGGCTACCCACAGTGTCTGCATAAGATACAAATGCTTCACTAATTTTGGATGCAATTTGAAGTTCATGGAGGAAAACTATCTTCATGATAACAAGATTGGTCAGGCCAGAGGGTGAGGGAGATCAATGAATCCTCAACATGAAATCTGTAGTGTTGTCTTATAACAAGTAAGAAAAGAAACCATGTGTTTCAGTCATGTCTTTGACCCAGGGCAAACAGAGAACGTATTTAAAGTTGGATCACAAAAAATTTAAAGGCAAAATAGAGAACGCGTCTGGTCCTTAAACACATAACAGGATTTACTAAATATTGATTTCTTAAAAATAATTTATTGCTCTTAATAGTCTTTTTTTATTATTATTCTACAACAGAAGATACTCAAAATTCAGAAAGAAAGACTGTAAACTTTAGTTTGGCGTTCACAAAGAGTTAAAATGCCTGCATTGAACCTACAGAACAAGAATTAGGCGGATTAAAGGTGTGTTACTGTTGTAACGCAGAACCTGTGAACACAATTCTTTTATTTCATAGTTATTTATTGCTTTCTATCTACTTAGAAATGATAAGCCAAACACTTGAGCAAGCATCTGACAGGACAGACAGTGGATTCACTCGGAACACAATATGCTGGTGATAAATGAATGCAGCCGTCAAATTTAGCTGCATTGGCCTGGGGGTGAAACCCATTTTGTAAGATTGTGTTGGGTGAGAGAAAGGAAAAGAACAATTAAGTAAGTAGTAGGTCTATCACATCTTTCAGAAAAGTCACATCAGCCAAACAGTAAGCACATCTTAGTTTGGAAATCAAAAACATACTCCAAAACTTTAGTGACTTCCATGGCAGCAACTCCACACTTAGATGAAATCCTGATGCTCAAAATGGAGGGCTTTTTTTCTTTTCTGACATTTATTATTATTATTATTATCATCATCATCATCATTATTAAATTTAGCAGAAGCAATGTCACCACGAAGAACATCATGGTCATGTCAGAGGCCATGCTAGTGAGAGAAGGAACACTGCTTCTGCTAGAGCCGAGTTTCCCAAATGAAAAACTTACACTCCTACCTGACAACCGCCATGCACCCTGGGTAGAAAGTCTCCACTGGCCTTATTTTCATCATCTCATAATTTATAATAAATAGGCTATCTGCAACTGATAAATATGTCTCTTTAGTAAACAAAGGAATGAAGTATCAGTATTTATATAGGATGTATAACTGTAAAAAATACAGATTAAATACCATCATCATACTCTGCCAAGGGAAAGAGATACTGGCTTTCAAATATAGTCTTCAGACACACATTAATTATTGTAAAAATCATACTGTAATTATTACCTCAGCATTTTGTATCAAATTAAAATCACAAAAATTAAAACTAAACAGCATTTTAAAAAGATTTTTTTTTGACTTCTAGTTTCAAAATTACTGTTGATAGAGAAAATAAAAACATTTCTTAATGGTTCCCCATTGAGAGACTTTACATAAAATCATGATATTGTCTAGAAAATTTTTAGATGAGAAAATTTCATTTCCCTAACAAATCCAGTGTATAAAACTTCAAAGAAAAACAAGCAACAAGAAAATGTGGAAAAATATCGCAGAAGTGGTTAATACCTTTAGTGGCCTAGGATTTTTGTTTTTGTTGACAAGATGCTTAGATAGAAGCTTCTAAGAAGGGATGGATGTGCGTGAAGGTCATTTTGTTGTAGTTGCACTCAACGGACACACACACACACACACACTGTCTTTTGTTTTGTTTTGTTTTTTACAATCAAATATATATAAGCAGTAAGTTTAGCTTCTAAATATGTTAGTGTACAATAATTGTTTCACCTCATAATTACATTTGAATATTCTTGATTAAGAAAAATTTAGCAGTTTTGAAAAGAAGGCTGCATTTACAGTGCATAGCTGTAACAAAAAGAACACAGTTGTAGAGTATGTACATAAAATAAAAATACTCCATTTAACATCTGTAAATACTTAACTACATCAGAGAATGTAGCAATTACACTATCTGAACACATCCAGAGAGTTCTACTCAATTCTCAGTAGTCATGTAACACCACGTCTGCTCCTCAGAAGGAACCGCCGAACACACTCCCCGCTTGACCAATGACAAGGCTTTTCAAAATTTGCAGTGGAAGATCAACATTTTGGACATATACACAGGTGTCAGGACAAAAGACGAACTACAGAAAACTTCAAAATGTTAGGAAAGTTTAGCATCTGGTGCCTGCAGTACCCTCTCCCACCCAGATTCCATGGCAAAAAGAGAGGGAGGAAGAAAGAGGGAAACAAAGAGAGGGAGTCAGAGAGAGACAGAGAGAGACAGAGAGAGAGAGAGAGAGAGAGAGAGAGAGAGAAAGAGAGATTGAGAGAGACAGAGACAGAGACAGAGAAAGAGAAAGAGAAAGAGAAAGAGAAAGAGAAAGAGAAAGAGAAAGAGAAAGAGAAAGAGAGAGAATATTAGTTCTATGGAACCTGTAGTGTCTTCGGGATTGTCACATAATCATTACATTTAAGAGAGAGCTTGCTGCAGGTTGGGTTTGCATTTTCTGAAAAACAGTACAGGAGGCTGACCGCAGATATCAGCAGTGTCATTTTAGGGTAGTTTGTGAGTTTTCTTTCCTTTAAATTTATATATATATATATATATATATATATATATATATATATATTTTCCTTTTGTATAGAATATGAACATTTTGAAGTTCTAGGTTTTTAGTGTTTCTTCATGGAAATGCTGCCATTTGAAGGGGTTTGCCCTTGTTCATTCTGGTGCCCCCAAGTCCTCACATGAGCACACATATATTTCCCAAACAACTACATACACACACACACACACACACACACACACACACACACACACACACACACACACTGTCACCAAGAGCCTCCAGGGAAAGCAAAGCTGACACCCGTGAATAAACGTGTGCTTACTGGGTTATCATTCCATCTCTTGCCTCTCCAGCAGCTGTGTTCATGTAAACCGTTGTTGTTCTTGTTCTAGCATGGTTGCTGTTGTTTCGCCTTATTTTTTTTTTTTGTTGTTTGTACAGAGAGTGTAAAGTAGAAGAAAATCCTAAGTATGACTTGCAAGAGTCTCGGGAAAGGACACGCTGTCCCTTGAGGTATTGACCATCTCTCTGTCATCCTCAGCCAGGGAACATGTTACCTGCGTAAGCTTCTCTGAGCTTCCTTCAGTAAACTATCAAAATCCAGAGAGTCATACTTGCTCTTGGTGGAAGCAGGGTCAAAGTCATCTGAATTTGAATCTGAAAGAAACCCAAACCAGGTTAGATGTACCCTTGGCTGGTGGCCTTCAATGCAATTCCAGATACCTGGCTCAATTGTAATACAGTGAATCAACGTACTTAAAAACAATGCCTGAATTTTGTTGAACATATACATGTAAATATAGATGGGAGTAGTTGACTTTCAAAAACCAAAACCTATTGAATCATTGTATACCTAAAAACTCAGAATACTTAAGAGTAGTAGATGTCAATATTTCTTTAATATTTAATAGCCTTATAAATGACCTCCTTTCTCTTGTCTTGGCATTTTAGTAATTTTTCAATAGTTCCCCAATAATTTAGATGGAAAGGCACAAGCAAATATGGTAATAATCTTCCCATTCAATGGGTTTAACTTTGTTGAGCATAAAATTCAGTTGATTTGGAGGGACAAAATCATTCTAGGTTGTCTTTGATCTTTTAATTGGTTCAAATCAGATTTTATGCAAACTCTCACATTACTTCAAATAACTCTTTTAAAACACCTGTGTATAGAAGTGTGTGTAAAGTAAAATAGTGTTAAATATTTCTAGCCTTTCTCAATTTATATCTACACAAAAGGTAGATAGTGTATGCTGGTCTTACAAGTGAGAAAAAGCTTCTTGGAAATATAACCAAAGTCTCCTGGGAATGAATTACTTTCTTGGAAAGTATTTATTTGAAGGGACATAAAAACTTTCAGAAACATATTAATAATTCTACTAACCATATAAGCATTTCACATTTTTTCCCTAAGCTAAGTTACAGTACAAAAGTCCAAGACAGGAGAGCAAGAATAGAGAATATGGAAGTATAAATTCCAACATGAAGACACACTTAGCTGGGGCTGGGGATATAGCTCACGGGTAGTGTGTAAGGTAAAAGGCATTAGGGGACCAGAAAGTGGAATTTATCCTTTTTTTCATGGAGGGAATTCAGAGTTTGGTCGCCTTATGTTGGATATCCCTAAGGGTATTAATCTAGAATTTAATGTTGTGTATCTCTGTTGATAAGTGGACAATGAACAACATAAGATAATATTTTTCAAGCATTTCTTTACTGTGATGGACTTCACATAGGCACCTACCTAAACAATAAGACACACTGTGCCTCTTAATAGAAATCCAAAAAAATATTTTCTTGTGAGACAGGCTCTGTGTGTGATGATAGGAACTCCACCATGCCCCCTTATATTGAAGAGATGTTGGAACACAATACAATATGATGAAAAAACGTGCAAATATACTAAAAACAATCTCATTATTTTCAAAAGAAATTGTTTTAAATAATGGCTCAATAAAAATAGAAATAAAATATCACATTTGTATTCTTAGCACCTGGAAAACTGTTACCAGCTGGTAGATAGTCAAACTAATGTTATTGAGTGGATACATTAATCTCAGATACCCACACACTATTAAAACCATAGCTGATGATATTTACATTGGTATGGAAGTTATTTACCAATAAATAGCAAAAAAATGTAAAGCTATGTATATAATATCTGATAGTACAATCTACTGTTTGAGTAAATAAAGAAGTAATTATGCATGTGTTATTCATTTTTAAGTATGCCTGAACATGATTTCTGTGTATTACTCATACTTAATTAAAGTCATTATGTTCTTAACACAGATTCACCCTGTCCTCATCCTGTCTTTCCTGATTAACTCTTCTTGAAAGTTTTTATTTATTTACTTTATTTTATATGTATGTATTGCATCATGTACAAGTGAAGGCCAGAAGAGGGCGCTGGATCTCCTGAAACTGGAATTATTAATGGTTGTGAGCCACCATATGGGTGCAAGGAATTGAACCTGGGCCCTCTGAAAGAGCAACTGGTATTTGATAGCCAGTTTTATAAGTGAAAGTGAAAAATTAATGTGATTTAATTAGGGCTATAGTGTGAAGCCAGGATTTGAAATTTACTCTACAACTTAGAAATTTCTATCTATTGGTTCTATTTACTCTTATATAAACAAATGACTACTACTAACAAAAGGCTTTGATTAAAAAAAAAATACTAAGAAGAGGCTGGATAAATAGTCATCATTAGCCATTTTCTGTGGTAGAGAAATAGAATGCATGTGGTGGGGTAATTTCATATGGAGAAGCAAGTAAAACAGGAAGAAAATAAAGGTAGAATCTGTCTAAAATAATAATAGCACATTTTCCTGTCTAGGTAAAATTAACATGTGTCATGGCTGTTTTGCTTAATTTTAACATATTGATGAGTTTCCAATTCCTTTATGTATGCAGTACATTGTTACATTTTTATTATTATTATTCTTTATTTATTTAGGGAACACACATGACTTGAAACATCTAATCTAAATTCTCCCTTGAAACAAAGACAACAAGACACTTGAAATTCCACTGTACTCCTAAGCCAGACCCCAATGGTAATTCTTCCACTTAAAAAGAAAATAATCCTAAATTTCTAACTTCTTTTTGCTTTTTCTTTTAATTATAGCCTATTTATTTTATACCAGGCACTGTGATATCAGCTCCTCCATGGATATTTAATATGCCTCCACAACAATATGAATTATTTTATAGAGAAATGATCAGAAGCTAATGGAGTTGAAATGCCTATCCAAGATCAGTGGGGAGGCAGGTCTCAAACACAGGTTGATATGACTCTTATCCTTAGGCTCTTTTGGCTATCTCATATATATGTTCAGCACAACCACACCTTGATGATACGGATATGCTTTGAAGTGTCTGAATAGCCCATGCTCTAGCTAGATGCACCAAACCTGTTTTTCAAAAATCAGTGAGTGAGCTTAGCAATGGCAAAGTTTTCATGGCTGCTAGCTAGGCAGGGAGATAATGAGCTGAGAAGAAACATTCTTCTTTGAAATATTTCAGGGAGGCACCAGTTCAATTTGGAAATACCATCTAGTCCTCCCTCTGCCAATGATGAATCATGATCTAAAGACCCCTCTAGGTAGCTTGTTTTAAACTCTAGGTGTTGTTAGAGAGTGGAAACACCCTAGCCTTCAACACTGAAGGAAATAAGTCAAATAAACTCAAGGATTCAATCTGTCTTGACTGTTTTTATCAGCTAACATTTGAACAAATGACTTGCCAGGTTTTGTATTTCCATCCCTAGGCCTCTATCTCTCCAGCAGTCAGCTGCTGCTCCTGTTTCCTTCTATCTATTTACTTGTGAAGTGAATTATAGCATATTCCCGCTGAACAATGCACAGCACCTATATCAATTTCTCCAGGAAGACACAACTGTACTGGAAGGGAAAAAGAAATCCCAGTGTTTGATACTCATTTTTATCTTTATACCGCATCAGAGCAATTGTGAATGGATAGCTAATAATGCTGAAGAATAGATGTGCATGCTAATTTTATGCTTATTATGAATTAATTTAAAATAGTCATGATATGCACATTTGCCACTTTTCTTCATCTCTTCCTCAAAGAATTAAAAGGGATAGAATGCATACGTTCGATAGGGAATGGCATGCAATGGAACAAAATTAAAATTTGAAAGGACATTAAGATGTCCATTGTAGCATCATTTATAATATCAGAAATTAAACATTGAATACAAATAGATTTTTAATGAATCAACTAACTATAATGATACTACACACCCAGCAAAATGGTATACAACCATTAAAATACGTCACAAGTTATTTTTGGTCCCAAAAATCACATCAGGAAATGAACATATGCATTACTGCTAAAAACGGTAAAACTTAAGCTATATGTACAGGTATAAGCACACATTTGCACATACACAGCATGTTCAAAACATCAGGACAAGAGGAACTCTAGGACAAAATTCTGAAATCAATTGGCAATAGTGTCAGCTGTGGGTAACAAGCTGATCAGAATTTTACTTTTCATCTAAAGAGGAAAAAGTAAATAGTTACATGAATTTTATTTTAGCCTTATGTACAGTGGGCATGCTAACAATACATATATCCAATGTGATTTTGCTCTCAAATGACAATTGTTTGCTAAACTTCCTATACAATGTGTAGGATCTGGAAATACTCCACAAACTTGGTTTTTGTTTTATTTTATTCTCAAGAAAGTATGTGGTCATTTAGTTGATGGATGTCAGCTTTTTCTTCTCAAGTATAATGTAAAGATAATGAGGGTGTTTTCAGGTGCTTGTGACATAATAATGAGGAAGAAAGAACAAGTCCTTGACATACCCTGTGACACAAAACAGTGACAGTGCTAGGATTTAGAGGAAAGGATTGAGAGTAAGTATGGTAAGAAAACACAGACTACAGACATAGACATGTGCAAAACTTGAATAAATGTAGATACAGATGCATACAACACAAGCACACTTAAGACAATACCCTCACCACACACAAACGCCACCAATGGCTTAGCACCTATTTGCAGAGTCCATGAACATCTGCCCTTTAAGGTTAGACTTAAGCACCTTGCTTCTGAAATGGCCCCCTACAAAAAAAACAAAAAGAAAATGTACTCATATATTCCCTTCAGGAAAGCCACGTGATGGCCTAACATAAGGCGTCTGTGGAGCTCGCTAACTTGCATTTTGAGCTTAATGCTATGGGTACACCCTTCCATGTACAACAGTTATATACTGTACCTAGGTCTGCATAGTTTGACTTGAAAAATTGCTTCCGTCCACAAAAGTACAGCTCAAAGTCAGTTTCGTTCGACCTGCGTAAAGTATATCCATTCTCAAGAGCAGCAAACGCATCACAGGTGTAACGGTAGGTGATGAAACCATAGCTGTCTCTGCAATGGGCAGGAAAGAGGCAATTAGAGCTGGTCAGGCAGCATTGGCACAGAGGATTGCAACCCTTTGCACTGTGGGAGACACCACTGGTGCCAGCGTCCCTGCCATCACATCCATTTATCAGTGTGATTGTCCTGTCAGGTAGCTAAATACTTATTCTGAGACAGGAAATCTCAACTAGAAAGATTAATAAATAGGGATGAAAGAAAATAAATAAGGTTCTGAACTCAACACGTCATCTGTCAAAGCACTTACATTGGCAACTCCCATCCCAGTAATCTTAGGGTCATAATTTTTAACGTGTGTCAGCTTCTAAACAAGAAATAATTTTGAAGATTCTCACCCATCATCTCGCAGATTTACTGTGCATTCCTCAATTTCACCAAAAACTTCAAAGCGGTCTCTCAGTTCTGTCCGGGTTGTGTCAGGTCTGATTTTACCAACGTAAATCACACGGCGTTCTTCCTATGAGTGAAAGGGAAGGAGATGCTTTTTCTAGCTCTAGAAACAGAAATGCAGATATGCCACTAGGAGCCTTTGTGGACATACAACACAAGTACTCACAGAACAGTCTCACTAGAGCAAACCAGATATCACACATACAGAAAAATACCACATAGGAACCAAGTTTGACTTTCCATGCCTGAATTTCAGGCTCTTTGTTCACACATAAGCTTTCTTCTCCACAGATCTCCTCTTTTCCACTTCTTCTGTACCTCTCTGGTCTTTCTCCACTTGAATTTCATGCATCAGAAAAGACATTCATTCAATGATTTTAAAAAAATCACCAAAAAGATAAGCATTACATATGGATAATGTAAGCACTTAATGACTTGGCTATTAACCTTCAGAACTTCTACAACAACTAACCTGGCTTACAAAATTATTTAATTTACCATCAACTCAGAATTCTAATCAGAAAAATGAACAAATTTTGACATCTTCAAAGGGTGGTTCTTAATTTCTAATTACCCCCCCAATAATTTCCTGAAGGAACCTGTTCAAAATGTAATTGTTAGGGTTTATACAGATGAACAATAAAACAATTGGGAGACAAGCCTCAATGGTCATCATTTGCAGCAAGGACACACAGCAGTTCTGAAGTATGTTCTCTAAAGTGAAACAGTTAAGAAACAGTCTAAAAACGTAGGCCAGTTTTAGCCATGGGTCTCTGAAGAGTTAAGAGCTGAATGAAAAAGGATATAGGTTTTACTTTGCCAATTGATCCAGTCCTATTTTAAGAATGGACTAGAGGGGGGCAGCCTCATTTCTACAAGTGATGTCAATAGGATCATAATGTTGAAGTCATTAGAAATTTATAACCTATGAAACACAGGAAGACTGCCTTGCCTGAACTAAGGTTCCTTTTCTATAAACGAGGGGTTCATTCTTAGTGAAAGAAACACTCTTAAATATCTTGCTATAGGGCAGGAACTAAATGGAATAATGTCTCAAAATTAAGGGGAGTTTGAAAAAATATCTGGAGCAAATATAGGTACTGTCCTTATTAACTAGTTTATGCGTCTACCAGGGACAAGCAAAACAAAATGGACTTGAGGTTGCAGCAACTTAAAGCAAAGTCTGGGAAACATGGGGCTAGCACAAAGGTCCAGCTCCCCTAGAGTTTTTCTCTGGGTATACTGGGCATCTCATTCTTCAAAGCTGCAAGCGTCACTTCAGGCTTAGGGCAAAGAGAAGACTGCCAACATTTATTGGCAGCCTTTCCTTTTTCACAAGCATTAGCAAATGGTCTGCCACAGAGTGAGCACTTCATAGCACCTGTGACCTGCAACTGAACAACCTGCATGTTTTCTAGTTTCTTCCATGGTCTACTCAATGATGTCTACCCACATTTACTATAAAGGTCACTACTGAATACTTTTGGCAGGGAAGGGAGCTCCTCTGAGCTTCAGATAACCAACTACCTTCTACATGTCCTTTGAACTTCTTAAACTGGAACAACCTTGCCAAACTACACTCTCTGCACACCCGGAGGCCAAGAGAGGGCACTGAATCCTCCTTAGCAAGAATCACAAAGAGGCTGTACCATGTGGGTGCTGGGCATTGAACCCAGGTCAAATTGAGTTTTACCTCCTTAATCTCTTTCCAATTTGCCTCCCATGATGTACTTCCAACTTTTCTTTTTGGACTAGTATAATACCTTTTAACTTAAATCCCCATGTCTATGTTTTCTCTGTCTAAGTTGTTTTTGTTTTTTTAATCACAGATGGAATAATTTTCAGTAAGTCAAGGGTATTCAGTCATGTCATTTGCCATCTAAATTAGATGTATTAATGACTTCTAACACTTCTGATAGTATATCCAACTCATTAACAAGATCTAGTAGGTGGGCCCTGCAAGCTCTGGACTTTTCTGCATGGGCTTTTTTCCTGCAGCTCATTCTTCCCTTGACTCTAGTTTGTATGCTAGAAACGGGCCCCTAATTACAGTGTGTTCGCTCCATCCCAAGCTTTGGCACAAGGTGTTTCACTGTAACTTGGAATATACTTCCTCAAATGTACCGCAGGCCCCTCAAATTTACTGTCTAAAACTACATTAAGCTCCATAGCTATTTCATTTGAGAATTCAGGTGAAGTGCTATTAGCTGGTCTTAAGAAATACAGGTTTCCCTGTAGTTCTCTGTCTACGTACAATTAAATCATTATAGTTTATTCATTGCTCAATGCCTCTCTTCCTAGTAAAATGAAGAATTTGTGAAATTAGAGCCTGTATCCATCTGCCCTTTGCCCAAATTTATGTTAAGTATGAAAGAGAATCTCGGTAAATATGAGATAAAATAAAATCAATTATTTTTTTTATTTTTTGCATATGTGCAACTATTTTTCCTGAATTTATATGTGTGCATCACATGTGTGGCTGGAACCCATGGAATTCAGAAGAGGGCACTGAATTCCCTGGAACAGGAATTATAATGTTTATGAGCTAAAAGAAACCTGTGTCCTCTTTAAAAGCAAAAGGTACTCTTAACAGGGAAGTGTTCTCTTCAGTACTCAGTGAATACTTTTTAACACTACCCCATGCCTGGGTAGCCTTGACTCTCTGAAATAGTCCACCATTAAGGGATATTACATGAATATGGACCTCTATTAAAGGAGAAGCTCTGTATTGGCAGCTCTACTGAATGAGTTACTGTGGTGATATTTTGTTTATTTAACAAATAAAGATTGTCTGAAGATCAGAAAGCAAGGATAGCCACAGCCATAGAGATCAGGCAGTGGTGATACACACCTTAAATCCCAGCATTCAGGAGACAGAGACTGACCTCTGTTAGTTCAAGGCCACCCTGAGCTCCATGAAATTGATCCAGTCTAAAAGAGAAACAGAGCTCACACAGAGTTGATCTCAGCACTTAGGATCCCATGCCTTTAATGCCAGCACTAGAGAGGAATACAAGCCAGGAGGAGACAGGAGCTCAGAGGGCTGAGGAACAGCACAGTAGGAAGCAGTGGATCACCCCTTTGGTCTCAGCATTGGAAGAGGTTAGAACTCTCTAGTGGCTGGTTGCTTTGCTTCTCTGATCTTCAGCTTTATCCCCAATATCTGTGTCTGGGTTTTTATTTTTCATACTACAAGGTACCAAAAGGAATTTAGAGATCAAAGGATGAGAAGTATAGAATAGAAGCACGCTTACAGGATCACTATTAAAAGAACTCTGGAAATCAGGAGAGACTACACTCAAACAGTTGGAGCAAGATCCCTCTGACCATGCCTCCTAACTGGCCCAATGAAGAAACAAGCAGACTCAAGATTCACTTCCATGTAGATCATATGTCGCAACTGAAATTGTTTTAACAGAGCATGCAACATAGCTGGGTAGTCAGTAGACAGAAACGGCTGGTGAGGCTCGAGCTTAAGCAGTCCTTCACACACATTACCAAGGGAATCATAACACCACATTCCATTCTATTCACGCACCCTGTTTCAGCCCAACAGCCAAATGTGATGGGTCTGTTATCTAAACTTAAACTTCCTGGCGCCTGCTTACACGTTGTTATGGATTTTTTTAATGAGCCTTTTAGGAAAGTTACTACTGTGTAAAGAAAGGAGAGGGACTGCAGAAGAAAAAGAAAGAAATTGAGCCATAGCACAGAAATAGCTTAGCAACCATTATGGGAATACACACAGCCTATGTATTCAAGGAAATGTGAAGTTAAAGCGAAAATCGACCATATGTGCCGACATACTGGGACACTTTCTGAATTGCGCGGCTTTATACAAAGTTATATGCAACAATGATCTTCACTGAAAGCGTTAACCCAGAGGACCTATCCTAGGACTAAAAGATTCTGTGGTGAAAGGAGACAGAGCTCGAAAGAGTTGCTCCTCCATCATTCAAACTGCCTTTTAATCTACCAGCTCTCTTTATGAAACACAAGGATGGGCCCTGCCCTGCTACCTTACAAAGAGCAGAAGATGGAAAGCGTGCAGGAATGCTTTGAGAAGCACTGAAATCCATTGTTTTCCACATGCTATACATGAATATAGAAGAAAGACACCTTAAGGTCTAGACTGCAAAGACTAAAATTTTTCTGAGATTGGCCAAGATTTCTGGCAAAGAATCAGCCTTTTAACATGTTGCAGTTGAATTAGATCGATGAATAGAGTTCATATCTTAAAAAAATAACATTTGCATCCAATTTTCAAGACATTAATTTCTAAACAGGAGATGAAAGGAGAAAAAAATCAAAATGCTTAATATTATTTCTAACTTCTTAGGGGCTTGAAGGAACTCAGAACCTTTGGAAAAAGTTGGTTGAAAAATTATTTATTTTCAAACCAGTTGTCACTATTGAGGAGGATGGAACATTTATCAAACAACTTTTAGCTTCAATTTTCACAAAGGCTAGTTTGCTGATGGGGTGGATAATACAAGTGAAGATTTATGTTTCATTAACCACTGCAGTAAATTCTCCTTACACTAGAACACAGGAGATAAATGAAGAAAAAAGTATGAAGAAAAAATGACGGAACTAACTGACTTTGTATCACTAAAATCTTTATCAGAAAGAGAACAGAGCTTGCTGGCTAGCTGTGGAGAACAAGCAATGTTGTTTCTCTTGAAATACTAAGTGACTCTAAGTAAGAGGAGTTTGACTGGGGTGAAATGAAAATCAGGAAGGAGCTGACATTTACTGAGCACTATATAGGCCAAGTGATAGGTTAGATACTTTTGAATGGATTACCTCTGTAAAAACATCCCATAATCCAAGACACTAGTGTGTCTAGTATAATTTGGACTTTGGTTCCCAGTACTTTTTTTATTCTACATTTTTATTTCAGAGCAGAGAAAAACAAAAACAAACAAAACATTAATTCTTCTTTCTCTGCAAAGGGAACTCCATTTTAACATTCAGAACAAAAGATTTTTGTTTACATTTCCAGAGTAGTTGCAAAATGACTTCAGCAGAAATGCTCAAGGTACTTCTGGGGAAATAGCTCCAGGGTAGAGCCCAAGCTCAGCATGCAAAGTCCCTGTGTTTTACACACACACACACACACACACAGACAGAGAGAGAGACAGAGAGACAGAGACACAAAGACACAAAGACACAAAGAGAGAGGAATATGAACGCTATGCGTGATTGAATAGTCTAGTTAAATAATTTTATGTCTTAAAACAAAGTGACAGAGTTGACATCCAAGTTAGATATAAAGCTAACCAGAAAGAAAGATCAACTGAAAAGTGTCTGTTGTACTTGCTCTTAATATTGAGTATATTTATACAGTGGAGAAGCCATTCATTAAATGTCTCCTACTAAAGGATGTTTTGGGGACAGAAACAAAATGATAGTGTTCAGTTTTCCAAAATTACCTGTGGAATTACCTATATTGTATACTATATACAATTTCTCAGCCTAGCAGCTGAGGCTACCCTGAATCAATCCAAGAGCAAACAGTTAAATAAAAGCTGAGATGCAACCAAATCTATAGAACAATAATGGTGCTCTTTATGAGGTTTCTTTGAATATATTCAGAATACAAAAGCTGTACATATTCAATGTAAATATTTTGATAAATTTGGAAATATGCTTGTACCTGCAAAACCTTGACTATCATAAAGGCATTAATGTACTTGTGTTATTATGGCCTTTCTCTCCGTCTGTCTCTCTCTGTCTACCTTTCTATTGTCTGTCTGTCTGTCTGTCTGTCTGTCTCTCTCTCTCTCTCTCTCTCTCTCTGTGTGTGTTATGCACAGGTGCATACTTAATATGAGGTCAATCATTAAATACATCAACTTGCACACTATAGGAATGATGCTATAAACAAACCTCTAGCATTTTTTTCTCTTATAAAGCTGGAATTCCCAAATACTGAATTTACAGTTATGTTATAACGTGTGTTTCCCTGTACTGACTGATGGGAGATGTCATTCTGTAAATATGTTTCTCTTATTGGTTAATAAATAAAGCCCTGTTGGCCAATAAGAAAGCAAGATAGGCAGAAGTAGGAGAAAAGGAGGATTATGGGAGATGTAGTAGATGGGGGTCAAGATGTAGACAATGAGAGGAATAATAAGTCTGAACTCTCTCTCTTTCCAGTAAGCCCATGTGGAAATACTTAGATTGATAGAAATAGAGTTAATAGCTAAGACAGTGCTAGCCAATAAGAAGCTCTAGCCATTGGTCAACAGCTTTATAACTAATAGAGCCTCTGTGTGGTATTTTGGGGCTGGCACAGCTGTGGGACCAGTTTGGGGGCAGTGCTTGTAACAAAATGGCACCTGCAATGTGGGTACTAAGAACTTCCGCTTAAAACTACAGAGCTAGTTCCAGGACAGGCTCCAAAGCTACAGAGAAACCCTGTCTCAAACACACACACACACACACACACACACACACACACGCACGCACGCACACACACACACACACACACACACACACACACACACACACACACACACACACACACACAAAGACCAAAGGTTTAAAAGAACAGAGAAAAGCAAGTCTTCTAGGTAGCAGCATTTTTCTTGGGCAGGCTCTGTTTTGCTAGAGACAAACAGAGATTTGTGTTGCTCCTTTAAGGGAGGTTTCCTGATTCAGAATAAGCACACACACACACACACACACACACACACACACACACAAAAAAAAAAAAAAAAAAAAAAAAAGAAAAAAAACCCCACAAGGCTCTTTAAAGAGGCCTTCCTAACAACTAAATGGTGTGTCAACAGCTGGCAGTGGCAGTGACTACATCTGGAAGCCAGCAGCATGCTGCTGAATGGCAGCATAGACCAAGGCAGTAAGCCAGTAAGCACAGCTCTCAGTGCTGGCGGTAAATGTACACCCACCATCTTGGAAAGCAATGTTATTGTTTAACAGAATAAAGACTCCTGGCCAGAAAAAGATAAAGACTTACAGCAAAGACAGATTCAGATAGAGTAAAACCTAAAAGATTTTTACCGTATGTTTAACAATATACACAGGCTTGGGAGAAAAAATAAAAAGGATATTTGGTTAAAAAAGAAATAAAGTGACCAGGCAGTGGTGGCACACCCCTTTACGCCCAATAGTCAGGAGGCAGAGGCAAGCAGATCTCTGGGATATCAAGGCCAGCCTGGTATTCAGAGTGAATTTCAAGACAGACAAAAGTTCACAGAGAAAACCTGTCTCAGAAAATGAAAAAAAAATAAATAAATAAAATAAAAGGAAAAGAAATAGAAATAAAAAAGCCACATAAAAACAGAAAATACACAAATTCTGGATACTGTGCTGTCTTTAAATTGCTTGTTTCCTAAAAAAGAGAGCTATAGCTGCTAAAATACATTTGATTATCAATGCTGCTAAATTAATCCAACTTATATATTTTAAAAAAGTTTGACCTCAAAATTTAAGTCTAAGGACAGGTTATTGGGGAAAATAATTTCTATTTTTGTTTCCAGAGAAAATGAAAACTTGTGGATTCCTTCCAGACTAACATGGTTTGATCAAGAAAGACCCCCTGAAACAGTGTCCTAGATGATTCAACATTCAAAACAACTGGGACAAGAAAGCCTTGCAGACTGCAGCCAGGATTTCTGTGTCTTCTTAGGATTCTCTCGGTATTACAGCATCCCCAACCAGTAGGAAGTGGTTTTTAAAGAACAATACCCAAAATCCCAAATATTGTCTTTAAATATTTGTTTTCATTTAAATGGGGTTGGTTATAAATGGTTAATGATTACAACCAATCTCTTTTGAAAGGTAAAAGGTGGAGTAAGGTATAGAAATGAATACTATGTTTTGGAATGGATTTTCATTTATTGATATATAAATTTAAGGTCAATTTTGTGATTTGTATATTTCTCTTCTTGTTTAAGTATTGTGTTTATATAGCCCATTTAAAAACGTAGTGTATAATTTAGTACAGATTATAGATAGTTAACCTATAATAGTCAAAACTTACAGTTAAGTTGGTTAGGATTTCTAGATATACAGAGATATATTTGAGAAGAATAGGCATTCTTCAAACCTTTCAAAGACCTACAGAATATGGCATTTAAAATGGTCTAGAGTTTTTCTTGACAGTGAGACATTACTGCTTCTAGCAACACCACTTTCCTCAAGAGTTGTCTCTGTCAGTTCTAGAATTTATATATTATCCTTCTATAGTCTTTGACAGAGTTGAAGACAAATAGTTATGGTTATAGTTTTTCCTTAGTAGGATTAAAGATAAGTTACATAACCTATCACAAAGATAGCATAGATAATAGAATATTTTCTTTAATTCCTGATAACGTTAATGTATTAAATATTACTATAGTAATTATTTTATAACTGTTTTGAAATATTTTATTATGTTCAAATGAAAGCCAAAGCCCTTCTTTTTATTTAGACAGAAAAGAGGAGATGATGGGAGACATCATTCTGTAAATATGTTTCTCTTTTTGGTTAATGAATAAAGCCCTGTTGGCTAATGAGAAAGCAAGATAGGCAGGACTAGGAGACAAGGGAGATTCTGGGAGTTGTAGTCCGGGAGAGGAGTCAAGAGGTAGGCCATGAGAGAAATAAGAAGTCTGAAACTCTCTCCAGTAAGACCACATGGAAACACTTAGATTGCTACAAATGAGTTAATAGTTAAGACAGTGCTAGCCAATAAGATGTTCTAGCCATTGGCCAACAGCTTTATAACTAATAGAATCTCTACGTGTTATTTTGGGGCTGACCGTCTGTGAGACCAGGCTGGCAGGAGAGTGCTCATAACAACTGACAATTCCATGAAAAGCCTAAATACTGAAAAACCATGACAAAACCTCATACAGGAAACTGGACTCTTCTCTCTAAGACTAACTGACATTTCTACATTTGGAGAGAGACATTCATAATCAACAGTAATGATATATCGGGTGTGACTCCTGGACTTAAATAGTGACCAATAGAGAAGAGCTATGTGCCTCGCCATTTCCTACCATTTGGGTTTGGTTTTAAGCACTGAGCCATATCATTATGTCTAGATTTGTTCTTTAAATTAGCATCCCATTATCATGTTTTCTGGCAGAAACTGTGCAGATTGCAAATGGAGTTGGACATGGATTTCAGCAAGAAATTAAAACAGTGACAGTTCAGACACTAAGTACTAAACTCTGGCATTCATAGCTCCGGTTTAATCTGAATTATTTTTAACTTGGGGCACAGAGAAAGGCGAGAGTCGGTTGGCTTTTGAGATAGAGTTCGGATGGAAGCCATGGGAAAAGCAGATACCAATGTAATGATAATATCCGATCATGACAGAGAATTCTGCACTTGCAGTTTCTAATTGATAGTGTCAGCTTTATGAGAGTTTGCCAAACCTGGGCTCTCTGAAGACTTTTACAGCTTTGACTACTCATGACAAGTTTGCAGATCTCTCAAAGCATTTTCCTTGAAAATTCAACACAAGTGTAACACAGTTCACAAGACAAAACTGAACACTTATTCTGCAAAAAACATCAATGACCACTTTTTAATGCTGTTTGCACTTTCTTTTGCAACTTCTGAACTGCTGGTCTCTAAGTAGATGATTTCTCTGCATAGTAGTTAATGCAGCCTGGTATCAAAGACATTATAAATTCAAGTGGCTCTCAAAAATTGAATGGAAGTCACCTGTCTAGCTAACTTAGGTGGCTGATCTTGGCTCCTGCAGCTACATCCTAAATGGAATTTAAAACAAATAAGTGAAAAAAAGTCACTGTAGGCATGCAGTGCTCAAGTGTGAGATTTTTTTTTTCAATGAATCGTGGCACCAGATATGGTTTTCTTCCTTTATGACAGGAAAACCAACTTAAAAAACTTAAAAAAGTCTTTCTGTGGGTAAAGTCATTGCATAGTGCTACTGTGTTCAAAAATCTTTAGCATGACTTACAAGACTCTAAAAATCTGTCTGCTACTGAGATGTATTGGCTTATTTCTGATCTATCCTGCCCCAGTGTTAACTGTTAAATCACTAGAGGTTCCCAGTATAATGAACTATTTTCTAGAGACGCATCTCAGGCACAGTTTCCACCATGAATAACAATGTTCAATAGAAGCTATTACAATTTAAGTAATCTAATTTTCTCTAAAACACACATTAAGTAATATAAAAAGAAACAGAAAATAATGCTAACAATACATGCTGTTTAGCTCAAAATATCTAAAATATCATATGATTCATGATAGATACAAAAGCACTTAGAACTTCCCCACTGTTCTTTGTAGTAAGTCTTCAAAATCCATTCACAGGGTCCATCTTAATTCTGCCTAAGTAAACTAGCCATGTAATTAACTTAAGTTGCCATATTGAACATTCTAGCTGTTAAAAACCTTTGCCCTCCCTACCTTCAGGATTTTGATTAGTTTCAACTTCCCCATCTTTGTTCTTCCTTCCCCACAGGTCTGGATAACCACATCTTTTTTCCCTGACTAGTATAACCACTTTTAACCATGTACCTTAGATGAATACTCCATCAAGCCACCAATCACATTATATTTTCTGCTTGTACATCTTTATCTGCCTGCTGATTTCAAGCTCTTTGGATTTGGGTACTTACCTAAAAGCATGTCTCAAGCGCCTGGCAATTACTTATCAAGAGATTCTAATGCATTGACTTTGTGTGTGGTGGACAGAAATAGCATATAACTTTCCAAGTGGGAATTTATTCAATAGAATATCTCCAATATGTATGAAACACTTACTACTTGGAGATCTCTGTGCTAGTAAACAATTTCTGTTCTTTAGTTTTTATTTTCTAAAAATACTTTTTAAAATCTAAATAAATACCAATATCAAAAGTCTCACCAGTGTCTAGTTAATGCATGATGCTTTCACATGGCCAAGAGAACATTTGAATTACTCCTAGTCCTCCAAAGAATTAAGTCAACATGTCAACATGTCAACATTTGAGAGACAAAGGAAAGAGAAGGGGAATTTAAGAATACTTTTGCCTCATGGGACTATAGTAATCTACTAGATGTTTTCAGAGAAAGCTAAACCAGAAAAAAAAACCATGTGCCCCTACCCTTCTTTATTCTAATTAAGTATCTAGACCTAAATTATTTTGGTAGGCAAAAAATAAATACATGCCATTTATCTACATATTTTTGATTAAAACATTCATCTGGCTTTGATTAGAATTGCACTGTATTTTCCCCAAATGAGCAAGTAACACCCTATATTTAAGAAAAAATCAGGAAATCTGTATGAATCTATGAACAGTAAATGCAATGAATCAGCAAACACAATGTTATTGTATGTTCTCTTAACATGGTTTGCTTTTATAGTTGGTCAGTGCAATCTGTGCTGTGAATAGGCCTTTTAAACTATATGGCACTGTACAATAATTATAGAATAGGTCATTAATTAAATACAGCAACACAAAAAAGTTGAAATTTTCATTTTCATTAGTCTTCCTAAGTGTGAACTAATGACATTCTGGCAAATCTTAACATCACAGATTATTGGAAAATTGAAAAAAAAAATGAGGTGAAGAATGCCTCAGATTCAGTTATAATTTGCAGAATGCCTCAGATTCAGTCCTTGGAAGATGCGTAGTTAAAAGATACCAAACACCCAGAACTTACATCTAACAATTCAATTATTTCTCGTATCTGTTTCTTTCAATTCCTAGGATTAACAAAACTCTCATTTAACCTTTCTACTCTAGCTGGTGACTATCAGCTAAAACTCGATGTGCTTTATACAGTGAGTTTTATTGTTATCTCCTTTTTTTGTTGATATCACTGAGTTTTCTTGGAGGTACCACAGGAACCCAGCATTAATAGCTAGAGCTTATTTCTCTAAGGCTTGGTTAGCTTATATAAAAGATATATCAAATACTGCCTTGCAGTGCAGTGACTTGGAGTAGCTAGCATAGACAGCCAGCAGGTGCAATGAACCAAAACAGTGCCATACCTCATCAATTAGCGACAGCTCCCAAGAGCTCTATGTTGGGAAAGACCTTAAGGGTCTGTGGGACCTCAGAGAGACAGAGTTCCATGATTGATTAAGAATGTCTGCCATGGGCATGTCCTGGATTTTGACCACCTGAATGCCACATTATAAAAGCTGCTGGTGAAGGAGATAGTGGATTTCAGAGAACAAACAGGTTCATCGTAACTTGTATGTTTAGGCCTGAGCATCCACAGTGCCCACATGTCAGGTAAATGTGTTGACAATGAGCCTGCCCCCCCCACACCCAATCAGATGAAGGCCCATCAGAGGTAAGAAACTCTGACTTTCTTAGCTAGATTTCCAATATGATTTTAAATGGACTCTGGAATCTCCTCATAGCCCAATTAAAGAAAGAAGTAACAGGTAGCTGCTAAATACACACACACACACACACACACACATCCCAACCCCTATCAGACCCAAGAACCTTTTGTTCATTTTTCAAAACAAAACTTGAGAAAGTTAATGAACTTTGCAACTCAACTGACATCATTTTTTTTTCAAATAAGAGGGCCTTAAGACTGACATTTTAAAACCAAAAAAATGAAGTATTTCCTGTTTAAAAAAAAAAAACATTAATTTTCAGTTATTGTTTAATCTGCCATCCCCTCCCCTGCCAAAAAAAAATCATGCAATTAACTCCAAACTGCTTACAATTGCTTTCTGCTTCTGCCTCTCCCTCTGCTTGGCCCTTTCAGATTCCCGTTTCTCATACTCTCTGCGGTATTCATCCCTCTTCAGCCTTTCATGCTGATAGGTTTCATAGCTGTCATACCTGGGAAACAGAACCTCATCATTAGACCAACCACCTCTGCTAGTATGAAAAAAAAAATAACATTATCATTTGGGGAGGGGACAAGAAGGGTTTGGGGTAATGACTGCCATCTGAAGGAGGGGACAGAGAGAGCTAAAGGAAAAGGACAGGCCTCATTACCTGGGCCTACGGCTGTAGGGTGACCTTGAACGTGATCTCACATACAAGGGAGAATTGCGGTGTGTGCGGTGTCTGTAGTGGCTTGATTCATAGTAGTAGCAGGATCTGGGAGAGAGGAGAAAACCAAAAGGACATTTGCAGCTGGCTCTTAGCCCGAGGTACCAGGACCACTGAGCATCACTGGAAACTCAGGGCTGTATGAATTGTCTTTTCCTTAATTAGCAAGATCTTCCAGTGACAGCTTGCCATCATCTAGTCAGACCAGAGACCAAGAAATGAGCATTGCCCTCTCCATGTCTCTTTCTGTTGTTACTACAACTCATGGGGTGGCTGTGCTCTCTGGTTTACCTTACAGGGATCTCAACTCTCAGGGCATAGGGCTGCTTTGGAGGTAATGGAAAAAGTTACACAAGCAAGTTTTTCACACATGTCTCTCTGTTCTCTGGTTGGCCAAGGCAGAATGCTCAGCATTGGGTGTGTGAGAGAACATGAAGAAGGAGTCGGGATGTAACAGACTCAGAGAATTGGTCGGGCCGCTCCAGGAGAGCAACCCTGGGGTTGGATATTTACTCTGACTTCTGAGGAAACACTTTAGCATGGGGTAAATGTTTGACAACATTACCTTGAAGAGGATCTACTGCCTGGGGATCTTGATCTTGACCTGGAGTATGGTGATCGGGAACACGATCTGTGTCGAGAAAAGGATCTTGAACGAGAGCGCATCCTTTGGGGTCTTTGAGAAAGTAAGGATTTGGGTGGTGACACTGAATCTCGACAGGGAGAGTTAAAAGAAGAGCAAGAAGGCGACACATCAAACAATGAGTAGGATTGCGTGCCATCCCAAGGGTAGCTCAGTTTATCACTTTCATCTTCACTGTCATCAAATAGGCCATCCATGGCTAGTCCTGAATTTATAAATACAGGTAGTTTGGAGAATTGTTCATTACTGAAGTCGCCATCCCTCAGTTCACTGGTCTTGTCTGTTTCGTCGTCAAAAACAGCTTGACTCGGATGACCGAAGTGCTTGTTCAGCTCGGCTCGGATTTCCTGGTCTTGGAGCTGTTTTCTGGTGCTGCAGGGAGAGACTTGCTTGCTGGCCTCCAAAGTCTCTCTCAAGTAGCACTGGCCTGAATCTGTGGAAGAGCAGATGTGCCCCTGCCAGTCACAGGAGGCATCTTTGTAGTCTAGTTGTCTAGAGTCTTGGAGCTCCTGTGATATGTTAATAAGTATATCCGTTTTGGAATTGATTGACTGACAGTAGTCATGGTCACCAAACACCCGTAGACTGGGCCGTTTAGTCTTCCTTTCCTCGTGTCCCCGGCTGAGCACTGAGGACTTGCTGAGTTGTGCGTATAACTCAGATTGCTCTGGCCCTTTCTTGGTAGAGTGGCTGCCTTGGGTACCAGAACACTCACTGTATCGGGCCCTCTTTGAAGGTGGTGGCACCAAGGTTTTGCAAGAGGGCTTCAGCTTTGGAGAAGCCTTGAAAGGGTTATCTTGGTTGGCTTTATGAGGAGGAGTTGTGGGTGGAGTTAGGCCTATGACAAAAGAGAAGCAAAAAGAAATGTAGGGAAATAAAGGGGGAAAAAGAGACAGAGGAAATGTTTTTCAAGGATAAACACATTCCTTAATTTTTCTTAGATTTCAGACTATGGTTAAAACTGAGTGAAGAAGGAGGAAACTAAATTCATGACAAGCCCTGAAAAATGGACTCTTCTAAGTTCAGGTCACACAGCAAAAGACAACACCAGACAGTATCAAGGGCTATGGTATTTTGTATTTCATAATATTTGCATGCTAACAAATCCTGCTGCCTAGAAAACAGGAACTTGTTACTGCAAGCTGCCCCAGCAGCAGGTGTCAGCAAAACTGGCATTTTCAAGGGAATTGCAGGAGTCACTTAAAGGCAATCAATGGGTGGGACCTGAGAATCATGGAACAGCCTTGGTGGCATTTGTCTACAAAGAATGCTACAGGAAAAAAATAAAAGTGGATCAAGGCTCTTAGTACAATCAAGAATCTACCCTTGGGAAAATATTTTTCAAAAAGTAGAATGACTGCAAATTTTGGTCAGGGTAGGAATGACATACAGGGACAGCTTTGAAATAGGTTCAGCATAATAGGATGGCCCAGCAGAGATGGGGAACCAGAGCCCCTCCACAACTTGACAGCAATGAGTCTTTGTCTACACAGCTCATTAAGTTAGTAAACCATGGCTAATGTAGGTATAATACATTCTTGTAAGCATAACTAATACATTCTGTCCAAAATATGGTTCTGCAACAGAAATCTAAGTGCAAAGTGATTCTAAATATCTGCATGCAGGGGGACCATTTTACTTAGAGCACATTGTCACTGAGGGCATGAGGCAGAAGGACTGAATGAGTCCAAGCTTCAGCAGCTAATTACATAAAGAACAGATAAAGAAAGACAGGGTGACTGTGGGTTGGTGCCTTGCTTGCCTTGTTACAGAAGATTCTGAAGCCAACAAAGGATAGTCTGAGGCATAGTAGTTACCTCTAACTCTCACCCATGAGTAAACTCAATTCATTGTGCCCTGCCTAGGAAGAATCATTGTGAAGCTCGGTGTCCAAGGAACTTTGAAGAGGGGCAGGGTGCAGTTCAAATAACTTTATGCTTACAAGGGAACATTTTAGTTTACAATGGATTTTCTATTTAGGAGGATGGGTGAATGCTATTCAGCAGGAAAAAAATAAAAAATAAGAAAGGTTTCCAGTCTGTTAACAAGCCTGGGGTGAGACTCAAGGCAACTGTTCATTTCAAGGGGGAAAAAAATTCCTACCTTGCTGGAAAAAAAAAATATAAATATGTCAAGAACCAAGTAGGTCACAGTGAGCCACATGCAATTTTGATATAAACAGGAAGACGCTGTCTTGTTCTCCTACTTGATGATGAAGATGTGGAAGAAATTAGTGTTTTCCCTTAAGGAAAAGCTTATGATTCAATCCTATGCGATTTTTAGCATGCTGAGCTAATTATCTCCATGGAGAAAGGTGGGGGTGGCATTCAGAAAGATGAATACAGACATGGACATTCATCTTTTAGGCACACCTGAGTTGCACAAGCAGGCTCTGTCCACATGCCCACTCTTTGCTGTAGGCAACATTTTCCTACATAAAACATCTCTTCTGTTCAGGGCCATGTTTTTGTCCCCTCCATTAGAAAGAGCACAGCTTGTTTCTAGACTAAGGAGCTCCTATTCCTTCTCTTCCTCATCTTGTGTAGACTTTGCATTGCTGTACTTGTGTAGAGATTATCTTTAGTTGCCAACACATTTCAAAGTGCTCAGGCTCAAAAGGGAGCCTGAGTTCTTGAATAGTCCCCATTAGGGTCACAGATGCTCATAAATTGATGATGAGGGACTGGGAAGATGGTTCAGCCAGTAAAGTGCCTATTGCATAAACATGAAAACCTGAGTTTATGCTAACAGCACCACTGTAAAAAAGTCTGGTGTGGCAGGATGTACCTGTAACTCTAAGTGATGGGCATTGGAGACAAATGGACCCTGAAGCTCATGGACTGGAAATCCTAGCCAAATCCATGAGCTAGCTTCAGGTCCAGTAAGAGACTGTCTCATAAACAACAAATAAAAGATGAAGAGTAACTGAGAGAGGCCATCTGATTCTGACCTCCGGCCTCCTCATGTGCCTGCATCAGCATGTACCTTCACACACACACACACACACACACACACACACACACACACACACACACACACACACACACGCACATGCTAACACTAATGAGTACCTATGCCACATGTACACAAACACAACATACACTCAAAAATTAATGCTCATTAAGTACCAACAAGAGCCAGTCAAATAAACCCAATGAAAGTAGCCCTTGAGGAGAGAAAGCCAGTCAACACCCATATTCTACCACATAAATCTCTTTATACTCATTCAGTTTATGGTAAGGATTTTTGTTTGTTTGTTTGTTTGTTTTTTCTGTTCTAATGACTTGATGACTTGACTTGAGTGGCTTGAGTTTCTGTGTACTGCATTTGTCTTTTTTTTTCTTTTCTAAGGAGAATCACATCACTCTTCTCCAGAGAGTGCTTTGCAGGATGCTGCCTGGATTTAATTGTCTATAGGTTATTTTGCTTATTTTCATTTTTGCAGTTTCTCTCTGAGTAGCTGGTCTCACATGTCAGTGACCTAAGAGTCACTTAGGAGGCTAGTTACAAATTTTTAATGAGATGGTTCCCAGACCACATACTGAGAACCAAGGTCTTTGAACATCTGTGTAGCACGTGGCCTTTACTCCAAATATCTGTGTTTTGACTGACAGTCCATATGTATAAAAAGAAACCCTGAACTTCAGAAATGCCAAATTAGGCCACTATAAAAGAGAGACCAGCTCTAAAAATACCTTGACTATCTAGGGATTTTAAATATAGAAATTCTTTTACTCTTGAAGATTCAAAACCCTTGTCCCACTATCTAAGTTCATTATTGTTTAAATAAATGGCTTTCCATGTAGTGATTCCCTGAGCACACTTCCTTTCAGTGAAAGACAAAGTTTTTTATGCCCTACCAATCTGAGAGCCTCTTGCCACTGAACAGACATCCACAGCACACCTACTGTGTGCCACATTCTACACAGGTCACCAGTGTTTCAAAGACTGTGTGCACCCCAGGGACATCACAGCTAATTTTAACGAAGAGGTAATCCTTCTAACTTCGAACTAATTATGTTTTGTTGTAGATATGCTTAAGATGGGTAGAAATGCCCTGGGAAAAACCAAATGTATGCTGTGAGTGAACACACTAGGGCTATGAATCTTGCCTCAGATCACCTGGTGAGTCAAATCCTACTTGCTCATCACACGGTAAACAGTTCACTGTTGGTGCACAGAAGGGTAGGGGAAAGGTTTTAGGTAACTCACTATTTTCTTTAGACTCTTTATCAAAACCCCCATATCCAGAGAGTATATATGCACAAGACTGCGAAATCTCATGGATGACAGACTTTGTATCACCCAGTGCGTAATTGAAAATCTACTTCCAAATTTAGTTGAGACCTAAGGCAAAATAAAGGAAAACGAAAGCTCAAAAGATTTTTTTTCATTTCTTTTACTGTTGTGTCAAACTTTTAAGCATAGCTGATGGAACAGGTTACCCCTCTTGGCCTCTGAATCAGCTATATTTCTCTAACCTGGCTTGCTCTGCCCATAGTTTCTTCCCCTGTGGCACGGGAGAGGTCAACACTCCATTCCTTAGTGCTCAATCCCTTTGCTCATCTTTCCACTAATGGTTGGACTCTCAATTTCATGCCACAAGCCTAAATCAACAGTGCTAATGCATCCCATAACCTCTGGCTCCTTTCCTGCGTGTTGATTTTTCTGGGGAATGTGTACATTTTGGTGTTGACAGTACAAGGTATATCCCATGTTCTCTCTTGAACTTAGCAGGTTTTGACAGATTTATGTGAGGACAGATGGCCATTACAGGCTGAAGGCTGACAAGAGGCAGTTCAGAGCATTGTTAAGACACTTGCACAAACTCTCAGCAGGGCAGCTCCGTGCAGAATGTAATTCAGACTATAGCTTTTTTATTGCTGCCTATTTTCTTTTGTCAAAAGAGCCTGCTGTGCAGAGCAACAAATGGCTGCTATTACCCAGAATGTAATGGGTGTCAGACAAATCACGTAACACAAACAATCAAGAGTATGTAGGTCATATTTCAACAGAGCACAACCTTAGCAATATTTATGATTACTGCATTGAAATGTGCTCTATAATAAACAAGTACCTCTACATCACTCACACTTCTGCACCACCGATCTGGGGAGAAGTGGCACACACTCTACAAGTCATCTTTTTAAACAGCCCTTTTATTTAAAGGAAAAAAAAGTCAGAGACAAGTTTGTTTTGTTTTGTTTTTCATTATGGTGCCAAGAAGTGATTTTCTTCGAGCAGCTCTCTTCGGAGTTTGCTTGTTTAATTGAATGACTCTAATAAACGATGGTACTCCTGTCCTGTTTCTTGAGCCCTAGTATGCACCTAAATTCTTCAGGGCTACTTTTTTCTTACCTTTTTTTTTTGTGTGTGTGTGTGTGCACAGTTTACAGCCTGGCACAGAACGTCCTGCTAACTCTGCAGTTTCCTTCTGGGTTAACTGAACAGCAGGATTTCGCTTGGGTGGTGTGAGACAGTTTCAGATTTGAAGGAAAAACACTGAGGGGTTAAATTAGCTTAGAAGTTCACCAAGGCAGGAAGGTAAGGCAAAGACAACAAGCAGACCTCATCTTTTTCTTGTACCCCAGAGTCTGCCGGGAGAGCTTAGAGAAGGGCAATATGCTGGGATAGCAGCTACTGCTACAACAGCTGCTAAAGTATTTGTCTGATCTTACTTCCTCTGATGCCTTCCATCTCCTGTTCATTCCCAAGACTCACTTGTGGACCACAATATCCACCCACTAACGTGTTAGCTGACACTTGGCACAGTCAGGCCTTCTATGCATTACCCGGTTCTCTGGCGGGCATCCATCCACACTGAGTGGGAATCCCCTGCCTGACATCACGAATTACTTTCATGTCATCTTGATCATTAAGGATGGAACTGACTTTGCAAAAAAGCTTCAAGGCTTTTCCTACAAAAAGAACCTAATATCCCAATTTTCACTTGTGGAATTCCAAGTCAAATTTATTACTAATTGTCCCTTAGGTGCTTTCCCACAGACTAAAAGCTGAGAACCGAGAATTACAGTCATCTACTACCAAAGCCCAAGGCTGAGGTGAGGTTGGAAGTTACTTTGTTACCCTTGGCCTAAATAGACAACAGGAAAGTATCATTTCCAGAAAAGCAAACAGAAGAAAGAGTGAGCATTACAGGGGCCTAGATGAATGAGGCTAGAAATAGAAGCAAAAGGGCACCACCCCTGCCAATCAAAGTGGCCAAATACTACGCTGGGCTCCAAAGACTCCCTTTCATGGATTCTTCCTAAACAAGAATGTATTAAATAACCTGCCAAAGTGAAGTCACTTTGCACTTTCCTTTTTTAAGAATTACATTTATTCACTTTAATTACGTGTGTGTGTGTGTGTGTGTATGTGTGTGTGTGTGTGTGTGTGTGTGTGTGTGTGTGTGTGTGTGTGTGCTTGTATATGCACAGCTGTTTGTATGAGTGCTCATGAGTATGAAGGTCAGAGAACAACCCACAGGAGTTGCTTTTCTCCCTCTACCATGGGAATCCCAGTGATCAAATTCAGGTTGTCAAGCTTAGCAACACGTGCATGTAGCCAATGAACCATCTCACTGGCCCACTTCCAAGTTTTCAGTAGCAGTTTTTGTTTTCCTGTAAAACTACTAGCTATTGTTTATATTGTGCTTTTGTCTGTTCTTTTTTCTCAAAGCACATCAAATGCAGAAGACACAGCTGCCAAAAGGACACACTGCATGTACACTGCCAATGTTTCCTTTAGAAAAGTAAAGACTCCTCTCTTTAAAAATTTAAAATAAAAGAAATTAGAAATCAATCTGTTAATGTGTGTTTCTTTTAATCACAAGCTCACTAAAATGCTCTTTGAATGACTAGTTATTTATATCAAGCAATAAAAAACTCAATTAAAAATAAATGACATCACAAAATTCAGATAAAAAACAACCAGGAAATATCCAGCCCCAAATAGGACATCAATAGCAGAGCTGCTACCCCTAAATTTCGGGGTAATCATGGAAGTAGAGGTAGAGAAGGAAGAGCCTGAGACTATGTTGACTATTGCAGGATAATGTCTTCTGCATATAGCAGGCTTGAACTCATGAACTCTAAGCAATGTGGATGCCTGCATAAGACCTGAATAAATTGTGCCAGTCAACATGCCAACATGGGCCAAGAACAGTTTCACGGGGTGCCACATATGAAAAAACAACTACAGGCGGTGATTCCTTCTGAGGGAAGTAGACCCAATTGTTTTCTTCTTCCTTTTCTTCTTCTTGAATGGGACCTCAACCCTAAAATCCTACGTAAGTACATAAGAGCAACACTATTTGTACCTTGCGAGATATATATATATATATATATATATATATATATATATATATATATGTGTGTGTGTGTGTGTGTGTGTGTGTGTGTGTGTGTAAATATGTATGTATGTGTGTATAAATATATATGTACGTATACATATATATAGCAACAATAACTATAGAACAGAACATAAAACTTAAATTTGTGGTTTTGGGGGGGAGATGGAAATGTTGCAAACACAATGTTCTCCTTTATAAAATTCTCAAACAAATAAAATAAGAACAAATCAAATCAGTTTTGTGTCCATCCCATTTAAACCAATGTAGCCAAGGCTATGTGAATGGAGGGAAATGTGGGCAGAACCCAGTGGTCTCAGAATGGAAATATAGCTGCCATCAATTATTTTGTTCTGCTCATTTTCTTTATCCATTATAAAGCAGCTCTGTTGTTTTCACGATGTTTATAGTGATAAGCAAAACACATATGCATATACATAAAAGTTGGGGACCAGTCCTTTTAGTCCCTAACCAGGTTCCTTTATGTCTTGTGTTTCAAACTATCACCTTGTTAAGCTGACATTGCTTTGCCATTTCCATTTCAGACACAGAAATGTGTTGGTCGTGTCTGAAAAATCTCCATATGCAATACATTTAAAGGCCTTCTGGCAAAAGAGCATTCTCCCTTCTCTCATCTTGCTTTACTAACAACAGCTATTGTGAAATCAAATTAGGTTTTACACCTGTAAAAGAGAAGAGCTTTCTTCCTTTTTTTTTTATCAGCTTCAACAAGCTAGCTTAGGACAATCACAAGGAAGTCAGAGCAGCTGGCAATACCTAATAAAACAAACTCCCTCTCTCATCCCTCCTGCCTCCCAAAGATGCTGCAGATGGGGCACACACATTATTTTGGAGGTCTTAGAATTCTGTTGAGTCTTTACATTTCCACTTAAATGTTTGGGGAAATTCACTAAAAAAATTAGAATAAAATAAAAGAAGACAGTAGGAGGGTGCATGTAGTAACTTTATGTACATTCTCTGTCTCAACTAAACAGAATAAACATGTAGATCAAAGGTCAACAAATCAGCTGTATGGAGGTTGTTTTTACTCCATTCATCCCCCTGCTGTACCTGTGGCAGATATCACTAATTGATCATGACATTCCTACTGAGCACAAACTTGGCCTTAGAATGTCTCTCAACACAGAACTTCTGGCAGCCAATACTGATCAATGGCACTTGGCAAGGGAAAAGAAAGCTATTTAGCATAACAGACGCCAACAACTATCTTTAAAATTCAGAAAAGAAATCTACACTAGTCAGATGGAGCTCCTTCCAACCCAGAGTTGACCAGAAGGCTGCCTACAGCGGTCAAGATAGAGCTTTCTCCTAGATTATGGAATGGGTGGTGAACCAAAGTGATATTTTGGTTAAAGTGCCAGTGAAGAATCACCAGCATTGATGGCAGTAGGAACAGTTGTTGACAGAATCTGAAAGATCTGTTAGTTATGCCACCATTTTCTCAATCCTACACCTGTACCCAAAGCAGTGTTTAATCAATGTTTTCAGAAGTAGGCTAGCATGTGCCATAAAAGAAAATAGAAAACATATGTGAAATTGCCAAAGAGTCTGTGGCAGAGAGACCAGCAATGTTAGAGACAGATGAGACTTGACAACTTGAGAAGCAAGGTGCATTGGCCTCAGCAGAAGCTAATACGGACTGAATGCCTATATGGTATGCTGGCTGCGGTGCTCCATCTCACTTAACACTCATAGACATTCTGGCACTGACTTGAACTTGAATTTGTCTAACAGCAAAGAGGGTATTGTATAACTTCACTAAGATAGGCTGTCTCTTTTACAATTATGGTGTACTTTTATTTTTATCTTTGCTGTTTATAAAGTGTTCAAATTCAAGTGGAATTACAGGCAGCTGCCTTTTCGTTTTTGTAGGACAAACATGGTTACATACTGGATATATTGTATTTTTACTTGTATTCTGGTACTTTGAGTACAACAGTATTCTCACTTAGTAGTTATGACTATAACCTAAAAATTGAAGAAGGGCCAGGGACACAGAAAAGTCTTAGTAACCAAAAAATAAAGAGGAAGAAGTGTGGGTCCCTTCTTGTAGTCACCTGCTGATATCATGTCAATGCCAAACACACTGCCATCTGACCATCTCTTTGAGTCTTTGCCTTCTTGCTTCTCTCCTTCCACCCCGTTTCAAACTCCAATGCAAATATTTTCTTTCCAGAAGAATTGCCAAGTCAGCTGAGCCTACTGAAAGTCTAATTACCTTCTATGGATCATCTAGGCTATTCAATGGAGTAATGACATGACTTTGATACTCCTACCAACCCATGTCCGGAGACCTACAAGGATGACCCCAACTAACAATCTGAGCAATAGTGGAGAGGCTACCTTAAATGCCCTTCCACAATAATGAGATTGATGACTACATGGCATCCTAGAGCCTTCATCCAGTAGCTGATGGAAGCAGAAGCAGACACACACAGCTAAACACTGGGCTAAACTCCTGCAATCCAGTTGCACAGAGGGAGGAGTGATGAGCAAAGGGGTCAAAACCAGGCTAGAGAAACCTATAAAAACAGCTGACCTAAAAAAGGACTCCAGTCTGATAGCTGGCTAACCAGCATAAGACTGACCCAGAATCTCTGAATGTGGTGTTAGTTGGGAGGATTGGGCAGTCTATGAGGCCTCTGGTAGTGGATCAGTATTTATTCCAAGTATACAAATGGACTTTGGTAGCCCATTCCACATAGAGGGATACTCTCTCAACCTAGACACATGGGGGGAGGGCCTGGGCCCTGCTTCAAATGATATGACAGACTTTGAAGACTCCCCATGGAAGGTCTCACCCTCCCTGTGGAGCAGAAAAGGGATGGGATAGGGGTTGGTGGGGAGAACAGGGGAGGACAGGAGGGTGAGGGAACTGGGACTTATATGTAAAAATAAGCTTGTTTCAAATTTAAATAAAAGATTATATAAAAAAAAGTATTAAAAATTCTTCAAAGTTCTAAATCTTGTGAACAGCGATGGAGTGTCTCAGCGGTCTTTGATGACTCTCATTTTTCTTTGTGGTTCCTGATGCTCATTGTTGGCCCCCTGAGAAGATTCTGAGGGGAGATGATGGGCATATCACTCACTACATAAAATTCCTTCTATAGCCGCCATAGTGGATGCCACTATAAAATTCTCCCTTCTACCCAGACTCCTCCTTTGTACTAACTACAAGCCTTTACCCTCCACACCATTCAACTCCTCCACATGACTCTTCATCCCTTCGTCCAAATTCTCTCTGTTATATAATGCAAATTGGCTCCAGCTCACCTTTCTTTTGGAGTTACAGATATCATGCTTAGCAAACTGAAAAAGAAAGCATCATTTAGGCTTATCTTTCTTAAAGGTGCCAAAGCATTGTATATAAAAAGATGTTTTTCTTCTGTGCCTCTTATCAGTGAACATTGTTTCTCAATAAGTTATAATACCATATCTCAAACTTCAGAACAGTTAATTTGTACCTCCTATGGCTTGACTCTGCTCTCAGTACTAAACATGGGATTGTCTCTATGCCTCTTACTGACTGAGTTCTCACCAAAGCCTGACATATTTCCAACAATGAGCAAAGAGGAAAAATGATCCTCATAAACTGGTTTCCATTCCACCAAATAATCTTTCAAAGATACAAAGAATGAAAGATTTTAATTAATAATATGAATGTAAAGTGTTAAGGATGTCTGGAATCCAAAAAGTAATCTCTACCTACCTTCCCATAGAGTAGGCCTCTAAAAATCCAAATTTGTAAGAAAATCATTTAAAACTAAGTGTTCGGTTGGGTATCACAACCTGGTGGTACAGTGCTTATCTAATAAGTGCAAGGACTTTCATTTCTCCCAAATAGTACAAAAATAAAAAAGTTTTGGAGAGATGACTAAGAGGTTAAGACACTGGCTGCTCTTCCAGTACTCTCAGGTTCTGTTCCTAGCACCCCACATGGCTTACAATTGCTTGCAACTCAAGTCCCAGGGTTCCAGTGTCTCTCTTCTGACCTCTGCCCATACTGCATGTATGTAGTAAACAGACATGCAGGGAAGAAAAATATCAAACAGAAATATAACGCTAAATAAAACCTAAAAAAAAAAAACAAAAACAAAAAATAACAAGCAAAACATCAAATAGAAATATAATGTCTAAATAAAACCTAAAAAAGAAAACCCACAAAAATAAATAGAAGAAAATAAAAATAAGTGTTTCATAATATCAATATCTTTAATGAAATAAGTAGAAATTATATGATGTGTTCATATTTATGAACTAGAAAGACACCTTGCTATGAAGACATCCAATATCGACACAAACGTAATGAAGCATGGATATCCCTTTAGCACTAGTGGAGCTATAAATAGAAATACAATTTGACAAATCAATGTAGCAATGTATGTATCAGAATGCCTTAAGGTATTTAAATGCTTATTTTTGGCAATAGCAACTATTAGAAATCTATTCAAAAATAAAATTTTAAAATTTATGTACAAAGATTTCTCCCAGAGTGCTACTTCAAAATAGTAACATTATAAAACAAGCAAAACATATAAAATTAATCATTTAGTGGGAAAAACATCTGTTTTTCTACTTAAATTGATATTATACAATAGTGCTATATCCTGATAATAGAATTTGAGATATAAAAAAAGGCAACAAAAGGAAGCTTAAATTAAGTGAATATTTAGTCTGTAAATTTGTGTAAGCATTCACTGACATACCTAATGATAACAGTTGCATGCATATATCTATAGGAAACAATACTATGAATGTTTTCATTTTAGAACTATGAAGAATCTTTGGACTGGACTATATTTGAGCTGACATGTTTTTATTTATAACAAATATTTCTTTAATTGAAAGTAACGTACTGGTACATAACTAGGGAAGCACTCTTGCTTCTTTCAGAAACAGAGAGACTAATGCCACAAGTTCTTGAAACTCAATTAATGGTGCAGAGCGGTGTCATCTTCTCAAACCTGCTAATGTCCATTGGCCCAGGGACTGGTACTAGGTAAGATGATAAAGTTTTATATAAATGAATGAAGAATTTATTTCAATTAAAAGACACAGTGTAAATTTCTAGAATAGATATTCTCGTGTGTGTGTGTGTGTGTGTGTGTGTGTGTGTGTGTGTGTGTGTGTGTGATTGCAAAGTACTGGGAATATCACAAATAACCAGAAAAAAATGTACCCAGAATATCATACCTTAAAAATCATGAAATAAAAATTGGAGAGCCCCAGACATTTCATTAGTGTGATTTATGCAAGAAAAGATGAATGGATTCCTGGTTAGCACACTGAAGCTCAATGTTATGCCTACTGTCTCCTAACAAAAATGTGATATTTTAATGGATATTTATATGTTCCAAGCAAAAGTTAAATGAAATGTTTATCACCTTTTCAAGGAAACTCACCAATATTTGTCTTTGCTGCTCAAATAAGAGGCCTCTCATACAGATAATATGTGCACAAAAGTTCTTTCTATTAATGTATGTAAGTTATAATTTATTTAAGAAATTGATATAAAGGTTAGAAAGATGGTTTATCACTTAAGAGCATGTACAGCTCTTCCAGAAGACTTGAGTCTCATCTCCAGCACTCAAGTCTGGTAGCCAATGTCCTGTCCTGTATTCCTCGGGCATCCGTACTCATGTGCACAAAGCTACACTTACACACATATAAACATAATTTTGAAAACAAAAATTAATATTATAAAAAGGAATAAAGGTATGCCTATGCTTACAAGTGAATATATGCTCATGTGTTTTTATAAACCTGTTTGTGTATATGTGTCATCTGCATACACACACTATATGCCATGAAATTAACTACTCTGCTGCTTGAACAAACCATGCAATCATGCAGTAGACCTTTGATAGGAAGGTAATTTAGCAGACTCAAACTGTGAAATTAAACTTAGTGACAATGACCATGGTGCGTGTAGGCACCACAGTTCTGGATGAAAGCACCTTGTCTAACTTACTGTTCCTTTATCCTTATCAGCAATGGCCAGAGCCAAGGACTTTCTGGTTTAGACATCCTAAAGCTTACTCTCTGGTGGATGTCAAGAGCTTCCATTTACAACCTAAAGTACCCACCATTTACAACCAATGCAGAAGTTTGTCTAGAAACTCTTCAGTTAGTCCAAGTTTTAAAGCTCCTTTGTCTCCATGTGACACAAGGACTAACTAGAGCAGTTCAAACATCCCAAATGATGAAGACAAGGACCTATGTATGTATGTATGTATGCATGTATGTATATACATGCTAAAAGGGCATATTTTCATTTTCCCCTTTGTTGGAAAGATAAAAGTAGTATACATACACACATGTGAATAATAGGTAGGTGATAGATACATGCATGACAGCATTATGCTGCTAAATATATCAAAGAGTGAGAAAGTATTATACATGAAATACTGACAATTAAGTTTGACCTGAAAAGTTATCTCTGTTTTCTGTTTTGATGACATTTCATACATTGTTTAATATCACCAACTTACTTTTTCCTCTCAAAATTAAAAAAAAATATGCTATTATCCTTATTAGGTCACTGTGGACCTGACTGAAATCACTTAGATGTCCATCATACTAATTGGGTGGGAAATAAAACATATTGAGATCAAAATATATTGTACAAAATTCTCAAAAAATTAATAAAAATGTTGTGACTAAAAAGAAACTGGAAAAAAATATCAGTTCTCCTCCTACTAATGTTTCGGTGTCTTAAACTGCAGTGGTATTGTTTGAGAATCCATCACAAAGCCACGTATCAGACGAGCTGGGTTAGTTCTCCAAAATTAATGATGTTGTCTCCTTAAAACATTTTTCAGTTCAGGGTTTCTTTGGGGGGGGTTGTTTTTAAGTAAGCAACTGAAGATGTTTTGCAGATGACTTCTTATCTAATTCCACTTGTACTCTATTTCACTGAAAACATAGCCTGTCATTGAATATGTATTTCACAGAGACTAGTTCCAACTGAAATAAAAGCTTACCTGCAGTTCCAGAGAGTTCCACACTTAAGGTTCGTTCAATAGTCTTGTTCTCAAATGGGGAACCCTTGGGGTCACTGGAAGATATGGCACATTTATAAAAACAAACTGAAATGGAGTTGCTGTAGCCAAATGTATTAGAACCCCCTTCCCTTTCTGAAAATGTTTGCATTTTTTAATACTTACTTTGGTGACTCTGGGGTCAGAGGAAGAGATAAAGTTGTTGGTTTGGCTACAGGAAAGAAGAAGAAACTAATTATAAAATATCGAGTCTTTTTCAAATCAACTTTCTGCTACACTCAGGTAAGAAATAGCCAAGGGAACCCCTGAATGTTGGCTAAAAGACAGACTTCAGACCATGATGCTAAAGCAAATTCCAAACATGTGACTCAGTACAATACCATTAGGAAACACAAGCAAACACAGAATTTTCCCACAAACACACCATCTCATTAAGGACACAAAACTTGCACCATGCCATCAAAGAGAAATACTGTTTTCTGTTTTTAATTTGAAATCAGTACACGGTTTGTTTACACTAGGCAATAGCAGAGTAACTATAAGGTGACAGATCGTTATGAATATTCAGTTGATTTTTACTCCTAAAATGCATAGTTTTATATCTAGCCCTGAGAATAGAAAATTTCTATGAGACTGAGACTCAAGCAATAACCATCATTGAGAAATGGTGACAAATTGTGGACATTGACCTAGATGGCTTAAATGGAGTTTGCATCCCAAATCTGATAAACACATGAAGGTGTCACATTTATCAGTTAAAGGACCAATCTACATTTTTCTAAAGTTCAGTATTCCTTTCCATCTTTGAGTGTCACAGAATCTTACTTCCTTTGGTGTCTTTTCTCAACAAGAAATGCCAAGAATAGGGATCTTCTTGCTCTAATGTGTTAACTGCTTCTCTATGTCAATCTTGTGCTTTGAGCAGGAAGAAGAGAATAAATGATGAAAAATATATTATGTATATATGCGAATCTATGAGAATGTATGCATGTAAACTTTTGCCAGTTTTTTTTCTTGTTAATTACTTTCAGAAGGTCAAGAGTTTGATACATGTATAATGAAGATCATAAAGGTGTAACCAAAAATGGTCTCTGGAATAGTTTCTTACTTTATAATTGAATACTCTGAAACTCAAAGATGCTAAACGATGCCTACAGGGCCATAAAGCTGATTCTTGTAAGAATTGGACACTAAGATGTTTCCTTCCTCCTGTTACCAAAAGGAATTGAATTCAATACACTTTAAAGTAAGTTAATCAACCCCAGTAACTAAGGTCCCTACAAATGTAAAAATATTATTTATGTCTAAATTAGTCTGGAATAAGGTACTTTATATGAAAAATGGTATTTACATATTTAATTTGTAGATTAGGATTTAGTTTTTAAACAATTGAATAGTAAGTATGTCATCTATCCAATGTGCATCCAGAAATATGAAGTTCATGCTGTCTTCTACAAATTAGGTACATTGATTAATTGGCTTTTACATATATACAGATAGATGAGCTGATTGTACATTAATTTTTGAGTATGCCTAATTTAATCAGCCTTTCAAAAAGAATAAATTTATGAACAAATTTTACTCCATTTTATGGTATTTTGCTAACAGCCAGAATAATTTACACAGGTTCTATAGACAATACTATCCAATTAGGGGACAGTAAGATAAATCATACAATAAATGTACATTGAAAATCAGAAATGTGGATGTACAATGGGCCATGTTAAATGCTTATACAATTGTCTCCAAAATTCAGATATCTGGGTACAGGAAATTCAGCAACAGAGGGGGGAGAATTGGCCACAGCCATGCTGAATACCAACAGAGGCAAGTAAGAAATTAGAGGCCTATGCAGGGTCCAGTTCTCTAGCTGCCCTCAGACTAGAAGCCCTGACAGGACTTTTGTTCACAGGTACTGTCTCACAAGGACCACTGATTTCATTTTTAAAGAATTTCACTGGTGCTGTTTCAAGGGCTGACTGACCACAAGCTACTAGGAGCCTCACGGTTACCCTTCATGTAGATGCTATTTTTGAATAAATAAGTATGTGAGTGAATGTATGAATGAGACCCCAGCATACCACATAGACTAGGCAATTGTCCTACGGAACCAAAAAGTGCATAATGTCACAGCGTAAGGAGGAACAGACGAAAAGCCCAGTCAGAAACATACCTGTGTTCTTCAAAATGGTCTCTGACTGTTCGTGTGATTTCTACTTTTTAATTTGAATAACTTAAATAATCTTGAATGGTAAGCACCTACGGGTTAGTAATTGAAAGCTAGGCTTCATTTCTCATTTTGCTTTCAATAACTATGGGATTTATCTTTCTTTCAAAACAGCGGGCTTTGTTTTTTGATGAAACTTTTAGGCTTTACTGCAGATCTGTACTTTTAAAAGCTCTTCATATAGCTGGTCCCTCTCCAAGAATCCGTCTTCCATGGACCTATTTAATTATTCAGTGCTATGGTTGGTAAAAATTTGTGGTAATATTTAATGCTAAATGAACTTTAAGAAAATCTCAAAACTCCAAAAGGGTATAAAAAATATAGAAAGTGAAAGGGAAGAAAGACAGTACAAGAACGAGAGAAAAGAGGTGAAGAGGGAACTTTAAACTATGTGCTAATTGATCAGTTGCCTGAACACAGGATTTCAGAGAGACTGAGACCCTTAATTCAGCTCCAGATGAAGGCATGGACGGGAATCGGTCAGGAGAAACCCAAATGGATTCTTCTCTCACTCACTACACCAAGCCCAGTGGGCTCTTTCTCTCAGCCTTCAACATCACCAGCCCCTGTGCTAAAACAAAACCCACAGGACAATGATAGAGCTTGGGAACAAGGACCAAGACTAGCAGAGGGAACTGGAAGGGAATTTGTCCCATGTAGTTAAATTTATCCTCCTGAAGAGACAGACAGAGTTGATGAAAAATTTGATAACCCAGCAAGGAACAACAAAATCAAAACAAAGAACAACAAAAACCCTAATGGAGAGAGCCAACTTAAAACAGTAAAGGGAAATGCCTACAAGTCCTACAGGGTAGGAAGGCAGAGGGATTACAAACCCCAAGAAAAATTTTTATTAAAGTCATCATCATCATCATCATCATCATCAATGGCAGCAGCAGCAGAAGCATCCTACCTACTGCATGAAACGATCATAGCTCAAACTAACTGGGACTACCATCCCACGGGAGCCAGAAACACAACATGGGGATGTTTCTGCCTGCTACAGAATATGTCTGAGTCTATAACAGGATTCCAGGTAGGAAGCAGACGCTGGCATTTTTAAAGCAACAATTAACTTTCAGCAAACTCTTTCTGAGTCCTGGACTTCCACAATTGGAAGGGGAAGATTTGAGAGAGAGAAACTGTATCTCAGCCAAGAGGGATTTTCCTCAAATCACTGGAATCTGCCTCTCCATCATCAGCCTCCTGAATACATATGGGACTAGTAAAGATCAACCCACATGTTTTTGTTTAATCTAGGTAGTAAAATTTAAAAATAAAGGGCAGAGGAAATCAGGAATTTCCAAATCCTTACATGCGAAGTAAAATCTGTGAGCAAAGCAGGTGGTCTTAAAAGTAAGACAAGAATGTACTTAAGTCAGAAAGACTACGTAAATGCTGTTTACTGCTTCCCAAGGTAGTAGAGGAAATCTCCTGCGTCTCATTTTTTCCATGACTGGAAAGGGAAAAATCAAAGAGCCCCCGCACAGAATTGGCAAGCGATAGAACATAACAGTCAGTGATCTCGATAATCCAGATGTGCATAAACCTCAAAGGTATTGTAATCCCTGGGTGGCCCCACTCCTCCCAGCGAACAATGCAGGCGTCTTTCGGATTTATTACTCACGCTGCTTACCTCCCAAATAGGTTACGTTCAACCTGTGCCAATGGAAGACCCCACCCCTCTTCCCCACTCCTTTTGCCCCCAGACAAACACAGATGGGATGAAGCACAGGTCCACAAGCTCAGACTTCTCCTGTGCTGTCAGCGCCCCTGCTGGCTACTGGCTGTTGTTACGGTCCTGGCATACCTTGAGCATGTTGCGACTGTGGGTGTGTATGGGACTTCTTTTTGGAGGCGCATTTGTCTCTGCTGCTGTTCCTGTTCTCTGTGGGTTTGGTGTGAGGAGGGTCATCGCTTGTGGTCAGATACTTGAGAAGCTCTGAGCAGGGACGTCTTTGTGGCTTTTGCTGTTGACAAATGCTCTTTGCTTTATTGCCCCATGAATTCTCGGTCTTAAAAACAAGGCATAAAAAAGAAAGCTAAAATTAGTGAAGTGAACCTTATCAGAATGGATATAGGTTTTCTGAAGAGATGAGATTTTTCGGTGAAGTGCTCAGTCTAAGTGTACTGGATCTATGAGCTGTGAATAATTGTTTGCAGAACAAGGAAGAAAATTACATTTAAAATTCCTAAATGCCATTTATGCAGCTTTTTATTTCATTTCTCCTACATCCCGATGTTCCTACTCAGCAACATGTAACTAACAAGACCCAACAGTGCCTTTGCTGTGAGGAAAAAAAAAAAAAAAAAAAAAAGCTGCTTTAAACCTTAATTTACCGCTGATTGCTGAGGCCCAGCATTCACAACTCTCTTAAGTACCCCTTAACGCTCCACTTTCACTCACAGCGAATGGCAAGACAAACATTGTTTAATACAGCCCGCTAACTGAATTATGTCATTGCCAGCATTTTCTCCAATTAATGACAGAGACAGATCTTTTGCAGTGAATCCGAAACAATCTTTCTCAGGTTAAACAGCTGGCAAAACAGCCATCCTGCATCTTAAAGTCATCCACGGACCACAGCTACCAGCCTATCAGTAAATTGTGTTGTAGTAAGGACCACGGCATGTATTAATACATTCTTATCATCAGAAAACATAAAGGGACTCTTCCTAGGTTGCCCCCCAAGTACCTGTGTAGTATCTAGAGACACACTTAGGATCTGCTTCCCATTTAGAGACAGCCACGGAACCCTGGCTAAATTAATACATACAAAGTGCCCACTATGCGGATTTGTGCAAGCCCACCCCCTCCTTTTCTCTGCATCAAAACGTTTGCACGCGCACCTTAACAACTGCAGGGCTTGCTCTGATCCTGTGGTTGTGGCTTGCATGGTTCTGAGTGCTAAGACCGCTGCATTCATTGTAGCTGAGCTGAGTGTTGGCTGGTGCCAGTAAGAGCTTCTTAAGCTAGACGTACCAGGGAATGGAAAGCAAGGAAAGTTACACATCTCCTGAGCTTCAGGTTGGTAAGCAGAAGCTGATTAGAAAGAAAGACATTTCTCTTTAACCATACCATATTTTAGCACAAGAATGGCAAAGGAAACAGCTTAATTAAAGGTAACAAAAGATTTTAGCATTACAGACCTACCTAGGAAAATGTTTCCTTTCCTTTTATTTGAAGCTTGGCATTGATGTTCTCAATTTTTAAATGATTTTGGTTTTTTTTTTTTTTTTTTTACAAAGAATAATGATGCAATCTTCCCTAAAATGTTCCCAAAGCTAAATCACCTGTGGTAAGGAAGTCTGCCTTGTCCACTAAAGCTTTAGGGGCAGAGAATAGAAACTAAATCTTCCTCTCCGTGCCCATCAAACTCACATGAGAATCAATGAAAACATTTTTTGAACCATGTTTCATAATTGCATATATAAACAAATGATTAAAAATATGTGGATTAGAGTAGTGTGAGACAAGAAAGGATTTGTAAATAGAAGGCTGTTCAATAGCCTACATGTGGGTTATAGCACAAGACAAGTATTTATCATTTTTGTTTGTTTGTGTCTTTGCTTTTCCAGTCATGGCCTCTTTATTCACAGACATGCTCCTCCCTCAGACTCCAAGCAACTGGATTATGGATGTGTACCACAATGCCTTGGTTTAGCACTGACATTTCATGATCCCAGTTTCATCATTTTGTTGTCAAGAGCTTCCCTGGCCTGATATGCAGGGTGTCTTGAACTCAACAATACTTCCAATTTGAACAAACTGTACAGATGCAAATTAATATGGTAGGCAATAAAGTGACACACGGGGGGGGCATGGTGAGGGAGGAGTAACTTACACATAGAATATTTTCCTCAAGAGCAGAAGTCTTAGAATACAAAGAGGAAAAAATAAGATTCCCCATATGTTCGTGTAGAATTTCTTCAGACTTAAAGATTTGAGAGAATCAACTTTCAAATAGCAGGCCAGAGTATTTTTACTAATGGTAGAACAATGGCATTCTGTAATTACACACTATTGCTCTTCCGTGAGATTTATGGCAAATGACAAATGGCTATCATAGACCAGGAGGCAAATGGCACTCAGAACTAATAAAATTCTGGTCAAGCATTATGTTGAAAAAAATAAAAGAAGAAGTCACTCCTCATGGCCAGCAAATTTACTCTCTATTGCCTACCACAAATTTCAGTAACTTGGACTGCAGATAAGCTATTATTTTCCCATCTTCATAAGAAATGCTGATATAAAGTATTAAGCTATAGCATACTACCTGTGTTTGCAATTCTATTTTTGGAATCATATGCAAAGAAATGTAAACATTATTATACAATCTGTAACAGCAAAAGCATGGAAAGAAAAACCTAGCAATCTCACTATACTGGATTGACTAATAAATCATAGCATATCCATAAAAAAGTACTGTGCAGCCACTAAAAGTACTGCAAATGATGAAACCATATATACAAACAGCAAAAACAGACCTGGAAGATTGTATTTACATATTTGCACATATATGTTTATACATATGTAGATATGCAATAATAATAATAGAAGGAAATTTGAGAGTTGGAGCATGGGAGGGTTAAGAGGAAGGTAACTAGAAGGGGCTGGAGGAATGATAGGAATTCATAGAAATTTAAATTAATTTGATCTAATTTAAAATGCATAGAAATAGATTTTTTTCAAAAATAAAAAATTCAAACATATATCCTTCTTAATCTTAAATTCAAAATAATTTAGATCATTTTGACATGATAATGTTTTAAAAAGTGTAGGTAAAAGTTTAGTCATTTCTTTCTAGTTCTCACTCTACTCTTCAAGCTTTAACCGTGAACTTGAAAAATTCTAAGCAAAACAATCACACACAAGAATAGTAAAAGATTGTTTCCATACACAACTTCCATTATACCATGTAAGAAATGCTTTATCAACACTTTTAATAGTGCATTGCAGAATTGGAAAATCTAGACTGGCTTATAGATTTCGTTTCACTTTAGTCTGAATTAAAAATCCAAACCCAGTTGTTCCTATGCTGCAGCCATGCATTGGGCAGCCACGGGCAACTCTGACTATTGATAAACAATAGGAAGGGTTCTTACTAGAGACGGCTCTTCTGCCTCCTGAGGTGGAGGGGTGCCGTCAGGCATGGAGGAAGGACTGGCCTCGTTGTCAGTGGTCACGTCTCCATCTGTCAGGGCATCAAATGAGGGCAATCCGTCTTCATCCACAGGGAGACTGTCCAGGGTCTCTGTGAGGACTGCTAGCAAGTTTGCCTCATTCTCTTCATCTATCTTCTGCAGAAGCAGAGAAAAAAAATACAGAAGATATGAGTGAGTTGACATGAGGAACATGAGGAGGCAGGCATCATGATTAATCAGCATAGACTGAACATGTCCAGGTGGGTGAGGAAACTGTATGTGAAATCTTTAATGCCCTTGCCAGGCACAAAGACTATGTCTTCCTCCAAGTCCTAACTCACTTTTAGTCTGAATCATGTGATTAACAAATACGTTTACTGATGTTAGAGCTGTCTGGTATATCCAATCTGCTAGATCCATCCTTAATACTGCTGCATATATTTCTGCTGTGTTCACAGTTATTTTTCACATCTTTATGTCTTCTGCCCCCAACTTAGGAAATCTTGGCCCTTAAGAGAATGTTAATCTAATCTTCATAAGCAGTTCTTAGATCTCCCACTCAGTATGTCACCCCAAATATTGAGACAAATTTCCACTTGAACACCATCAGAAACGTTAACTATACTAAGGGATACTACACACTTTTGTGATTTCAATTATACTCTCCCAAATCATTTATTTCTCTTCCTGACATCTCACCTAACTTAAGTCATAAATCTCTGCCTACTGGATACTTCTACCATATAATGCCTCTCTTGTCTCAAAAACCCAAACTTGGGACTTTTCATAGGAAAACTACTGTTTTTCTCAACTTCTTTAGCTTGACTATTAGTTCTTCAGATTTATGCTTTGGGATGCCTGGGCTCCTTATTAGCAAGTCCTTTAAAGGGGAAACTTTCCTTTGCATTGTATCTTAACCACACTAATTTCTTGTGCCAGGGGTATAATTTAAGCTTGACACGGTTTCTAGTAGGGGCTTTGCTTCGGTGATATATTCTAACTTGATAAATTCATTTTCATTGATGCTTACACAAAACTAAACCTGTATTCCACCTTTTATAGATATTATAGAATGTCTTAGTCTTTGTCGATATTATAGCAAGACTGAAGATAGAGAGAAAAATAGACTGGTGGAGAGGAAAATAGAAACAATATGAACAAATTATATAAAGAATAATATTAGTCTTGGTTCTCCATACAAAAACTGGAATGTCCGGATCTGTTATCATGACAATATGTTCTTGTCTATGCATGTAATCAATCAGTCCCAGTGTTGGGCACATGGAATACACTGGGATACTCAGTCATTGCTTTATCAGAATAATTCATTGACAGCATTTATTGTCATCCACAGAGACTATGCACATAATTTTCTATTCTTTCTTTTAGAATTCTACATTGTTTATCCAATTTGACCTGTTTCCAAATTTCTTCTCTTTTTTCTTTCTTTCTTTCTTTCTTTCTTTCTTTCTTTCTTTCTTTCTCTCTTTCTTTTCTTTTTTTCCTTTTATTTTTTTTGTCAAGTTCTGTATGCTATGACATTAACAATATGGCTAAATTATCCCATACAATTCTATTACAAAATGCACCTAAGCTGCTGGCATCTAATAAAGCTGGCAATGCCCACACTTCCTTTCTCACTAACACTGAACTTCGGTTAATTGACCTGACAAAATTACAAGAATCACAGAAAAAGATAGCTAATCAGAAAATCAAATTGTATTACTAGAGAAATTAGGCAGGGTCTTATCACATAGACATTCTATTTTCACGTGAAAGCAAAATGTTTTCCCTCGTTACTGATCATTCTCTATCTAGGAGTCAAATTACAGACTTTGCTTTCTTTTGGATTCAAGAGGACAGGAAGAGCCATTTTATTCTCTGTGGGCATTAATAGAACTTTTGAACATCTGCACATGGCATGTTCCTACTTCCTCCAGATTTCAGAGTATAGCCATGTGCTTTGGGCACATTGCAGTGTGACAAATGGTTTGAGTCTTAAGTTCTAATGAAGAAGAAAAACTCAACCAGAAGCTCTCAGTTCTTTTCAGAGGGCATATTACTTCTATCAACTACACATTCTTCAAAATCTGAACTGCACAATAACAAACAAAAATATCTCACATCCCCCAATTGTTGTGTATCTTTCCATGTACTCCCAAGAGTGAAATGCTTTGTATTTTCTGCTTTACAGCATAATCTAGTATCCAAAAAGTCTAATGATTATATTTTTAGTAACCCCAAATTCTAATTACCACCACATGCCCCCCAAAAAATTAAATGCAATTCATAAAGCTTTTTTCTCAATAAAAGAGTACTTAAATGGAATATGCTCCTGAAAATCTTATCAAAATGAAATTTGCATTACTATAACTGACTGTATTTTCTATAAAGTAATCATGAAGCATGTAAACATAATCATGTTTATGTATCTCCAATACATAAACATACCCAAGTACATATTGCACACTTCCATTATGTTGAACACTTTTTATAAATACCTATCCCAGTTTCAAAAAGGTTCAATTCACTAACATCAAAAAAAGAACTCCAGAAAAATTGTTAAGAGTATTTACTAATAAATGAGTAATTTTGTTTACCCTGATTTAAATTTTGTGTTTGGCTTTCCAGTGATACTACAAGCTGCTATTTGCTTTCAATCACAGGATACAATGGCACCACAGCTCTATCCCCTGTGTAAACAAACTCTGATAATTCCAATCAAGTCAAAATGACAAAGAACACTTAAATTAACTAGTTTTCACCGAATTCTTTAATAAGCCTGACTGAATGTATACCACACACAAAGGCAGAAATATTGGAGCTTGATAATGTCATAATTAATTTACAAGATCTGATTAAACCACCAACTATTTTAATTCCCCTCTCTTGAAAGCACAATGGAAGGGGAGGGCTTGTGGAATAGGAGATTGCTACAGTAAATGGGTGTGGCGCAGAGATGTTTGGGTGAGAAATTTTACTATTCAACCAGAACATACCAATAAGGCCAGCCTTTTTATACTGTCAATGAAAATTATTTGGTATATTTACTATCTGTGTATGTTCAGGTGTTCCTAGACCATTTATTTAGTAATGTTTGTTCTCAATTTTAAATGAATGATTGTTTTAAATTCAAATTCTGATTTTTCACTAATTATGGAAGTCTAATGGTATACCTCTGTGTCAAAGATCAAACAATATTCCTACATGTAAAGTCTAGTGGATGCAGTCCCTCACTGTGGCAATTTCAATTAGTTTTGTGTGAGTTTCAATCATCATCTTCCCAGAGAGTGCAATGATGTGACAAGGAGGACTCCACTAAACAATTACTGTCACTTTCCATTATTGCTCTGGTCCCAATTTACAGAGCAAATAAATCAAAGTTGCCACAGATGAAGCATGGAAGCCTGTGAACACATGGCTGTTCACACATGACAGGGAATGGAAGCACATGAATGAGCCAGGTGACATTGCAGGAGATACTTTGGCCCTTGTGTTCCTCTCCAGTCACTTGAAATTGCAATATTATAAGACAGAACATTTCTCAGCAACATCTAAAACAGTGGTTCTCAACCTGGGGGTCATGACCCCTTTGGGGTTGCATATCAGACATCCTGGATAGCAGATACTTCCATAACAACCCATAACAGCAGCAAAATTTTAACTATGAGCAGCAACAAAATTGTTTGACAGTTGGGGGTTACCACAACATGAGGAACACTAATAAAAGGTGACAGCATCAGGAAGGCTGAGAACCACTGCTCTAAAAGATTGAAAAGTAGAGAATCTGGAATGAAAGAGCAGATCACCACAAGGTGTGTGAAGATCACCAGCTCCACTGGATGCCTTGCAGGAGAAGAGACAGGAAAGCTGAGGTCAATAGGCACTTCAAGAGTTACTCTGCAGCGATCCAGGGTGTTTCCTGTGGGGAATTTCAACCTTGGGTTCTCCTTACATAATACGATTCTGCTGCTACTCTTCTCACCCAAATAAAGGTCTGTGCATCTGTAAAACTCCACCCTCTTAGAACTCTCCAGGAGGAAAGGAGGCACAGCAACAAAACCTCACCCCGGATGTAAAGAATTTCCTGTGACAGATGATACACTGGCTTTTATACTGACAACCCCAAATCTGGAATTTGCAACAATTCCTAAGCCATGCCTCATCATTAATAAATAATGTTTATTTTTTAAACAGTCAACAGAACCTTGAGGCTCATTGCTGCTCTTTGAGACTTCAGTGTCCTAAAATGACTTGTGTACTGGGTGTGACATAATAGAAACAGCACAACTAACGAAGGTAGACGTTGTTCCTATGGGTTCCCAAGATCACCTGAAGATTAAAATCCCAGACTCCAGGCCTGAACTGAACTGTCCTGCTTTGCTCATAGGAGCCAAAGGACCTTCCAACGCATAGAGAAGATATGGTAGTTGGGGACACAGTGAATTTAGCTCATCCAGCCACATTCCCTCCAGAGAAAATAAATCCACCCAGTCAAGGAGAAGATGAAGAACTGGTTTGCTAATGGACACCTAGAGGGAGAAACACAGAAGAAAACCACACGTGGCATCCCAAAATTTTCTAAATGCAGTCTATTATGGAAGGACCATGCCCTGCTTATGATAGTAATTTTTTTCTGCATCTTGTAGAATTGCAATTACACTCTGCATCTCCACATTCTCACACTCGCTTGATCTCTGTTTGATAAAAATAGTTTAATAGCCATTTAATCACAGCTTCATTATCTTAGCTCTCTTAATGTGAATTAGGCCATGAGAATTCTAGCTTCCTCATTATTCAAATCATCAATAAGAAGGAAACAGGGGGGTCTTCTTATCACTCATTAATCAATTTCAGTTTCTTAGGAATTGTTGACTCAGAGATCAATCTCTGTGAGGGGTCACTTAACCTTACTCTACTTTCCTGTGCAAAGTTTCAGGTTTTTCTGCACCATTCCTGTTACGGAATATCTTGTTTCTTCTTCTGAATTTATGATTAATGGGGATTTTAAAAAGTGTCAATGCAACTTGAGAATTCGTCAAGATGGTTCCCAGAAGTATTTGCAGTGTACATGCCCATCAACTTGATTACCCACATTTGAATTTTTCTTCCATGTGCACAATCTACCACTGACTTTCCACTCTGGGCCAGCTTCTTCCAAGTACCCAGCATGCCCTAGGCCTCTTTCTTGCCCTATCCTGCTGATTTGGAAACAGCTAATGAAGACGAAATTAACGTCTTCTTTAAGTGAGACCTAATTAGGAAGGGAAATCTGCTAGAGTAACATCTGGTAGTGTATTCCAAAGCCAAATATAAATGACATTTTTTGGATTATCCATAATTTTGGATTATTTATTCCACTACATTCTAGCAAGAGTTCAAATAACCAAATAGAGAAGTGACTTTTATGATGGACTTAAAAGCTCAAATGAAGAATCCAGTTGAACACAGGTATCCTTGCCTGAATCTCCATGCACAGAGTTCCTTGGTTACATGTACGAACTGGCCAACAATAACAAAAATGTCTGCATGTATGAGTTTTGGATATGATGCATAACAGTCCAAGATTTGGAAGAAGATTTATTCAAAATAAAGGAAAAATAAGCAAAAAAATAAGATTTTTGCTGTTGCTGTTGTTCTGAAATGAAATGAAAAGGTATCAATATAGATTAAACCTCTGGAATCAAGTTGGTTCTCATCTTTTCCTTGATTGACTGTGTCTAGCGGCTTTTGTCTTTAGTGCTTGTGTGTACTCTGAAAGGTCTGGGATTTTGTGAAGGTGAAGTGAGCTTGGAATATCTTTATACAACTCTTTTTCACCTTCTTTCTCCTTTCCCTTTACTGTCACATTCCGCTGCGGTATTTCTTGTTCCTCTAAGCAGGGATACCAACAGCTGGCCTGCCTCCTTTATCACACGATCAACAGGAGACAGGTAAAATCCCCACATAGCCCACTTGGAGGCTTTTCCCCGTTCTATAAGCTGAGTCACTAAAATACCTCACTAACTTGTTTGACATATGGAATATAAGACTTGCTACAAGGTACTGACACTTGGAGGCAGAAGAAAACATGACATTAAACACCCCACAAGCATATGTAAGTAACAGGCAGTAATCCAAATAGACCTCCTTAGCTTATAGTACACACTATGGAATACTTCAGTGTGTTTTCAGTTTATATAGAGACACCAAGGGTTTGTTTATTGCCATTTATCCTTAGTACCAACAACTTCTGCTTGATGCTAGGGTTGCTAAAACTTGGGGGCCAAGAGAAAGAATACAATTTTAAATTCATTATCTGGGTGTTTCTTCATGGATATACAGACCATTTGAAATATTATACAATTGTAATATCCCTCTTAGAACCTACAAATTATATATATATATATATATATATATATATATATATATATATAGAGAGAGAGAGAGAGAGAGAGAGAGTTTTGGAACAGTATCTAGGCACACACACATACACACACACACGCACACACACACACATACACACACACACACACAGTTTCAGTCTGTTCTTGTTGACTAGATAACAATATATAATCAGCACTTCATACTTTTTATCTCAGCTCTCCATTTCAACCAAGGAAAGCAATGATCAAAAACTAGGTACAGTTCCTACAAAGATGAAATAAAATTCAAGTAGAAATAAAAAATACAGGCAAAATCTGAAGTTTTTTTTTTCCTGCATGGATATATTTAGATCTGTAGGAATCCATTTAATTCCCATGAATACATATGGCCCTATTTAAGCAGGCATAAAATTCATATTCACATCTGTACTTAGACTCCATTTTAACTTATTAACTTATATCACAATATTCATGAGTTAATAAGTATGTAGAGAACATGTGGAATTTGTTATTCTGGAGCTGCTATAGGAAGCAACATGTAGATACAGAGGTTCGATGGAATAGGCAAAATGAGCTATTTCAGGGGAGAAAAAGAAAAAAAATGCCATTTCATATCTGTTTCTCACACTAGGAGGAATAAGGAACTGAGTGGTAGCATTGAGCCGAAAATTCAACAGACCCAGGAAGAATCAGCAAGGCACTCTTTTGACCTTGGATGTAAATGAAGAGAAACATCATTGCAGAAAGTGCAAGGACACCAGACAGCAGACTAAGAGAACAGACGCTTCCCTCCTCACTACTAGCAGCTGCACAGCCTTCAGTGAAGCAACTCAAATCTAGCTGTGGTGCATGATCTAGAATGACCATCCTTTTAACCCTCGCCTCTTTGTTCCATCCCAACCAACCTGGTATTCCACTGTCAACACAGAAGACTAAATAACCCTGATAAAAATCTGTCCTACCTTAAATGCCCTTCCCTGATAATGAGATTGATGACTAACTTATCTGCCATCATAGAGCCCTCATCTAGTATCTGATGGAAACAGAAGCAGACACCCACAGCTAAACACTGGGCCAATCTCCTGGAATCCACTTGCAAAGAAGTAGGAGCAATAAGAAAATGGGGGCAAGACCAGACTACAGAAACCCACAAAGACAGCTGATCTGAACAAGGGGGAGGTTATGGACTCCCAGTCTGATAGCTGGGAAACCAGCATTAAACCCACTCAGACCCCCTGAACATGGGTCTCAGTTAGAAGGCCTGGGCAGTCTAAGGGACCTCAGACAGTGGAACCAGGATGTATCCCTGGTGCATTAAAGGACTTTGGAAGTAAGTTCCCCATGGAAGGATACTCCCTTAACCTAGAGACAGGAGGGAAGACCTAATCCCTACTCCAAATAACTTGACAGATTTTGTTGACTCCTCCTGGAAGGCATTACCCTCCCTGTGGAGTGGAGGGGGAACCGGGAGGGAGAAGGAACTGGGATCGATGTGTAAAATAAGAATAAAAAAATTAAAAAAAAAATCTGTCCATCTCACTCTTCTCCCTGGCAATTCCCACGTGTGCCCTTTCATATCAACACAAAGAGAATCCAAAGAGTGACACACTAGCTAGGTGTTCACCAGGCAATTTATTATCCAAATCAGTGTGATAAGCTGTGCAGGGTTGGCCCACACTGTCACAGGTTAGATAGAGCATATGGTTTCCTTTTCTAAATCAACATCATGTCACCCATCAATGTCACCACTTACCTGCCTGAATTCTTGCCCACTGGTCCACAAAGTGCTTGGAGCAATCTCTCCTAAGGCCTTTGCATTTGGTGTTTCCTATCCCTATGAGGCTCCCCTGTCCGATGGCCACAAGTTCTCATCCCCCTTTTCTTCATTCACTCAAATATGACCTCTCAGTGAGGCCTTCCCAATGATCCTAGACACATTCTAGCTGCCTTTCCCAGCCTGTTACTTGTTTGAAACCTGTCTCTATAGCTCATTGTGTATCTTAATGATTTTCCTTGTTCAGATGCTATCAAAAACAACATCTCTGAAAGGCCTATTTGATTATTGTTAGGATAGTTGGCATATAAAGCTGGGAGTGCAGCTGAGTGGTAGAGAACTAGACTAGCATGTGGGAGGCTGTGAGTTTTAGCACACACACACACACACACACACACACACACACACACACACACACACACACACACACACAAAGACACCTGGCATATTGGGGATGGTTAATTTAACTGAATAAGAACTTTCCCAAACACCGAGAATATATTGTGACATTTCATTTTTCTTTTGTTTTTACTTTTCTCTGTAATTTCCACCTCCTCCCACCCCCAGCATATTTATCTTCTTAATAATGTTTATCTTAGTCTGTGATTTAAAATTAGTTTGCATTCATCTCACACATACCAGATGATAGCCCAGGCAAGCAGCCAATATATTCTTGGTGGGGAAAAAAGAAAATATGAACTGTTAGGAATACAGAAGGGCTACTTCTGAATTTGTTTCATGGTCTTGGACCCCTTGGAATAAACTTAATACCCATGGATGATAAAGGAAGAGATTTAGATGAGCTCATTAAATGCAGAGATTAATCCATACCAGCCCTGTTTGGAAGAGGACACTGGAACACATCACCAAGCGGCCAATTTGAAAACATGTTAGAAGAAATAGAATGGTTATATGAAAAGGAAATCATGCCATAAAATCTTATAATTGATTCACTTGGGAATCCCAGGTGACCAAGAAACAAATAATATATTCCATCGGGGACAGAGTCACCTGTGTCACAGCATGACAATGCCTTCTTTGAGTGGATATATATTCATCTTAGCCTGGGATTTTTGGTGTTCTGTGAAACAGCGGGCATTAGTACAGTCACTGTAGGAATCAATAGTGTCAGTCTGATGGATGTTATACATGTAAGTCACTGATTTAAAGACTTCTACGTGTTAGAAAGCAACAATTCCAATAAGTTATTTAGCCTATAATGAACAGAGAAGACATTGTCATTGCATTAACCATACAATTGAAACATTTTGTGTTTGTCTCAGGGTTAGGGAGGGAGGGAGGGAGGGAGGGAGGGAGGGAGGGAGGGAGGGAGGGAGGGAGGGAGGGAAGGGAAGGGGAGGGGAGAGGAGGGGAAAGAACTCAAAAATGGGAGGAAAGGGAGAGAGGAAAGAAAAAGAAAGAAGAAAGAAAGAAAGAAAGAAAGAAAGAAAGAAGGAAAGAAAGGAGGAAGAAAGGAAGCAAAGAGGGAAGAAGAAAGAAGAAAGGAAGAAGAAAGAAAGGAAGAGAGAGAGAGATGGAGAGAGAGAGACAGAGAGAGAGAGAGAGAGAGAGAGAGAGAGAGAGAGAGAGAGAGAGAAAGGAAGAGCAATGCGAATCTCGAAACACAAACATTTGGGATTTCTCAATCCTCTTCAATTAAACAAAAATATAAAATAATGTTCCTAAATTATAAGATACTGATCACAGTCTTACAGCTAATATCTTTCCTCTTCATTCAGTTTATAATTCTTTTAGATAGATGCTATTTTAGTTTAAAACATCAAGAACAGCTTATTTTTAAATGTAGTTGTATTTATCCTTTTACAATTTCATCTCTGTATGCAATGTGTTTTGCTCATGCTCACCCTCAACCCCTTTCCCACAAATTCTCTTGCTCCCTTCTAATCCTTTCCCCAACTCCGTGTTGTCTTCTTGATTCATTTTTAATGACCCACTGAATCCAGTTAGTGCTGTCTGCATATGCATAGATGTAAAGCTACCCCACGGATCATGGGCAACCTACCAGGGGTCACACCCCCAAAGAAACCCAACTGTAGTCATCAACCGCCAACAGATCCTCGGCTAGGAGCAGAACATTTTGAGTCTCTCCTCTGTCTATCATTCAGGAATGCTGGCTGGCTTGATCATGCGTAGGTCCTGAGCTGGCAGCTATTGCTATAGCAGCTGATTTTACTGAATGCTTCCCATGTTTCTAATGCTGAGTTAATCGGCATATGTGCATTACTTCATTTAAATTATCCATTTAACACTATTACTAGTCTAAAACTCATGTGTCTAATGAGAGGCAGAGTTGGATATAAAGCTAAATATATTTGATTAAAAAAAAGGCTCCCACATTCTTTATTGGAATTTTAAGGGAGAGATTATAGGGAAAGGGGTTAAATTTGGCCTATTCTAATCCATCTTCATATCAGAAGGCATGTCTATACTTAACAACATATAAACCAAATGTCCAGGCAGCTATCTTCCAAGAAACAGATCAATCCTCCATGTGGAAAGAGAGGAGTGCTTTGAAATTGCTTCTCACTTTTACTGGCTCATGTTCCATCAAAACTCACCTTTATTCCTAGTGGATGTGGTGATTGGTTGTTGTTCTAGAATGTCCTCTCCCTTTCCTTCATTTGTTCTTACTACCCTATATAAAAGCTGGCATTAAACATTCTTTCCTCCAAAAGGGTAGCTTTGCAGAAACTCGGATTTCTCGAGACATCTCAAAGCTATGAACTTCTTTGCTTTGAGAATTCGCGAAACAAAATATTCTGGACCCCAGTATAGACCACTAAATCTAGATCTCAACATTCAGGTTTCTCAGCCTCAGCAGAGTAACACCATTGGAAATAATGAGTGGCTGACACCAAACTGGATAAGAGTTCAAAGTTACATAACAACCAAAGCAGAAATCAGGTCATTGAAGCACTCGTCCTTTAATGGCTTCCGTAATACCTGGATGTAGCAGCTACAGGCAACAAATAGTGAAAGTGTAGAGTCAGGTCATACAATCTTATTGCATGGCAGATGAAAAGAGACTCAAAATGTTGAGCAAGCTTCTTCAAGAACAATTCCCAGCTGATCTAAGTCTGCATAGGAGTGAAAAAGAGAAATAGACAAAACCAGAGAGGGGGAGAGAGGGAGAGAACAGTTGAAGGAATAAGCGGCCTTACCCTGAGAGCTTCAATGAATGAGAAATGGAGTTTATAAAGTTTGTGTTTCAGTAGCCACACATTGCAACCAACCCATGAGCCCTAATCAGTCCAGACATCAGCACCAGGCCTTCAGATAGGACCTGGCTGTAAATAACTTGTAATGTTTTATTGTGGCAAATTGGCAGACTGCATGAATCAAGGACAGAAGATGGTACTTTTTTGGAGTGGCAATGTAAGCAATCTTTATTCTATACATGATAGTACATTTTCTGCCTAAAAGAAATGCTTAGACAGCATCATCATAAAGGTCAATGTTACTTGTTCACAAAGGCTCAGCACCACGAGATGTATGTGAGATTGTGCAGCTGCAGATCCCAGACACCTGGGTCTATGTGGCATTTCAGGTTGGGTACACTAAGAAGCAGACAGTGTCAAATGATCTGATTACTGTGCTATCCCAGCAATAGCATAGAATGAGCGAAAATTGTCTCAGGGTAGCTGCAAGCTATTCCAAGGCAAGCCTGTCCTCTGTGGGGCCATCTAGGGTAAAGGAAATCAAAGTGCGCTTCCTGGTAATCCTCTGTGCTGTCCCTGGCCCTTCCCCAAGAGAGAAGAAACCATTAGAGCCGAGATTGGATCTGAGACTCCTTGAGCAACTTTCATATCCCACTAAAGTGTGCTGCATAGACGAGTGGGCTGTCGATAAATAGTTGCCAAATAAATACAATATGAGAGCTTCATTTTCTCACTGACTTCACATCTAACAATTCTACATGGGGTTTGCTTTCCTAAGCTTCTGAATAAGTTTGCAATCTCTTAGGATTTATATCCTGAAATTCTTTTTAATGCCACACTGAGTGCACCTTTCATGAAGAATCTTTAAACACATCCCACTGAATTGGCTCTCAGTGCAGGCTCCTCTGTGGTTATTGGCGATTTATATGCGTATGCATAGTGAGGAAACATGAAACACCCTTTAGACAATGAAGCCTATAACATTTTTTTTTAAAGTGAGTTTGCTATCAGAGGCTTAAAAAGAGCATTCCCCAGGCCAATCTGGATAGGAATTCAAGAATTACAAAACAACAAAAGGAAAGTCTGGTAATGGAAGAGCTTATCCTTTAGTCACCTCCATAACACCAAGATGTAGTAAAACACAAGTAACAGACAGTGACAATACACAATCAAGTCATGCAATACTATTACATAGGATGTGAAAAGAAAGACACTCAAAGCATTGAACAAACTTCAAGACTGAAGATGTACAGACCTAAGTTTGCAATGTTTCTGATCTAGACCAGCGTGGTGAGTAGTTTTGCTATTGTCTCCCATTGCTTCCCAGGAGAATAAAAGAAATTAACGTTGAAGAAGTATTTCTTTTCTTACACTGCTATTTTTCTCCCTTAATATTTGACATTATTTAAAATATTGTAGATGGAAAATTCCAACATATTTACTTCCAAATAAATAGTGGACCATAATTGCCAAATTATGTGTCCAAATCTGTGTTTTTCAATAGTTAATTTGCACCTTAGAGTTAGGTATTGTGGTTTGCACAACAAAATGATTAGGGACCATATTAATAATTACTGTTTGAGACTCTACTATATACCAGGCATTCTTGATACTGGGAATATAGCAATGAACAAAATAAATAAAACCCTTTCCCTCAGAGAGCTTATTTTGTACAAGAAAGGAGGCCAATGACTGACAACATAAATTACTATAAACATGATAGATAACTGTGAAGAATGAAAGAATGGCTACAGCAATATGAGTGCTACTTGTGGTTAAGGAAAGCCAAACATATTTAAGAATCAGATTTAATTATAAAAGCAGAGCATGAATGGTTTTCTTGGGAAAGACTTCACACTGAGACAACTTGGAAGCACTTAAAGTTGAAAATATAATTGGAACGACAAGAACTGGACACACAGAACAGTTTGCTACTGTCTTTTATGTGAAATGAAAGGTAGCTGGAGAGCAGTAATTCTCAATACTGGCTATTCAATGGAATCATGCATACACTTTAAAAATATTTATGCTTTAGCCTTTACTCCAGAGCAATTAAATCAGTAAGTACCTTTGCAAATGGGAGTCAGTACTTTTAAAGCTTCCCAGGCAGGAATCTAATGGAAGCCAGGACTGAGAATCACTCCTATAAAAGAATAAATGGTAGAACCTTCGAGTAATGGAAAATGAGTGTTTTCATCAGGAACCCAAGCAAATGAATCTTGCTAATGTATAAGGTTCCCCTTTCCTGTTCAAGATGCCCAGGACCCTTCACACAACTACGGAATACAAATGCTGCAACCCATCTTGGAGCCTGCACTAGAGGCACTTTCTTTTCAAAGTTCTAGTTTCCTCCTCAGTCACCTGTCCCAATCTTATTTTAAAACTAATAACTCCATTAAGTAGATCTCTTTTGTAGAATAGTGACACCCACGAACCAAGAGCTTATACTACCAATGTCAAATTGTATAGGTTGTAAAATAACCATCAAGTCTCATAGATCAGACAGTTTCCTTAAGCATGGTTATAAAGACAAAAGGGCACCCAGAGGAATCTATATTAGAAGTTGTTTTTGTTTTTGGTGGTGGTGTGTTTTTTACATCTATAAATGTAATAGCATGCATTTCAGATTAAATAATTCAAAATATTTACTGTATATACTTACAGTTGGATTGAATTTATGTCATACTCATAAAACTTTGTGACAACAAGTGGAAAGTAATTGCCAGTGTAAAAAACATCACTAAGTGTATAAAACCCTAGAAAGGGTCCTGGAGTAACAGTACCCTGACCGTGCCTGTCCCTGACCTGCACAGTATCCCTGCTGGTAGCAACAGTGAGAGACAAACTTCCCAATACTGTCAGAATAGTGCCATCAGCAGCTGCAATCTGTTCACTCAGGGCTCAAAGATCTCATGCTATCAGCTAGAGTTGTCTGGGCCCAGTGTGGATCCCTTTACCTCCAGGCACTGTGCAAAAACATCAGGCTTTAGCAATTGATAGCAAAATAGTTAGATGCCACTAAATCATCAATTGCTGCTCAATTTGTCAGTGGAAGAACATTCAATATTCTCCAAACATTACCCCAAAGCCTCTCGTTTCATGGCTCTCCTCATCAATACCATGTCCATTGTGAATAATTACAAGATATAGATTACAAACCTTATGGGATTTTTGCCTTAGAAGAATGAAATTAAGTTCTAATTTTATCACGTAGAAGCTTGTGTTGCTTGGGAAGTCATTTGGGGCCACTGAATTCAGCACCATCAATGAGATAGTTGCTTGGTAATAGTGTGTGATGCTGTGCATCAAGTATACCACAGACCATCATAGAAATATTTGCTACTCAAAAGAAAATGTTATATCATCAACAAAGAAGAAGCATTCCAAAGGTATCTCAGGAAACTACATGGCATAAGGACTGTAACTGAAGATGAGACATGGTCTCATTTTTACCAATAGGGTTGACTCTAGGTGGTAAAAGGCCCATAGATACTGCCTTCAATTCAGAACACCCCACCTAGGTTAAAAATATCATTTTTAAAACAAAGCATTAATCAGTGATTCATAGGAAATATTAACAAGATACACACCACACACACACACACACACACACACACACACACACACACACACACACACAGGGGGGGTATTGAGGATGATAGAATAAGTAAACTAATTTGTCTTATTTAAAAATAAGACTAGTGACATAGTCTTCAACAAATGTAGTAGATAGTTTACTTAAATTCTTTAATAAAAGGTCTATTGCATAGGTGTAATGAACATATTTTCATGCTTAACCTTTACTTTTGTATAGATACTGGGTCTCAATCAAAATAGAAAGACCAAAATACATAGCGAAGCTGCTCCAAGACTAGCACTGTGTTTTATTTGTCCTTATTCTTTTCTTTCCTCTTTTATCCACTGGGCTAAGGGAATACTTTTTTGAATGCAGGGATCTTGAGAAAGTAGGTATGAAAAAGTAGACTTGAAAAACACTATCCCTCGCTTTACAATTACACAGTATCCTAGCTAGCCTACATTGAATGATTCACAAGCCAATAAAATTATTTATTTAAGATTTAAAAAAGTCTAAGTAATGATAATATTGAGGAAAAGGAAAATCAAAATTACTGCTCTTTAGGGCTGTGGACTTTGGGAAATAATTACTGACTTTAAAATATGAATTAAAGTTGTAATCAGCACTCAGGACTTTTCAAAGATTCTTTATTCTTAACATTATCAAGATATTTTCTGGTAGCTGTAACTATAATAAAGTATAGGAGGAGAAGCCAAATTCATCTTTGGGCTTCTGTTGTGATCATTTGAGTAAACTAAAATGGAAGATTAAGTAGACTTACTTGCCACTTAGCAAGGATCCTGAAGGTAAACCCCTACTTTGCATAAAAGCCCATATATACAACGTACAAGAAGCCATCAAAATATAGCCACCTAATGACCTGATGTATGATGCATGACAGATCATACAGGGTCTTTGTGCTTATTAATAGTATGTTAATATTCAAAAATAAAATCTGAGTGATCTTAAGGTAAAGGTAAAAGATTGCAAATCATGTAGTAAGATTATGGCTATACACTACACTGTGTCATTTCCTTCTATGTATGCAATAATCCCTTTGATGATAATTATTGGGGAGAGAGGCTTGAAAAGATTAAGCCATCAATACAGGTGGCGTAACAAACACATGACAGAGTGGGAATTAGAACCCAGGCTCATTTTCTTGAGTGAACTTAACCTTTTGTGAGCATTTTTCCAGTTGAAAGCATTTAAATCTCTTCCTGCTTCAAAGATAAAAAATTACACTTAATTGTTCATTTTATTTTCAAGATGTCTTTGGGGGAAAAATATAGCTCACTGAATACTCTAGAAAAAGAAAAGTCATGTGTTTCATTGCTTCTAATGAGTTGTTGCAGTTCAGAAGTTTCATTACATTTTGACAATTAAGTTGCTAATAAACTGAGGAGCCACTAATTGACTTATCCATCTCACAAACTCAAGATCCGGCAACCTAGAACACATTTTCCATCATTGGGCCCCAAATCACTCAACATTTTGCAATCAACTCTGTGGTTTGACTTGCTTTGGATAATTTACACATTGTTCTTATACATAATACGAAGTCCTCACTGGGAGCACACATGTCCATGGTTGTATACTCATTAGTAACATGTACTACTGCATACCGTATCATCAGATCCAATGACAAGACAGTACTATGCTGGAAACTGCACAGGACTGTGGACCCGATATCAAACAATTTATGGTAATTGAAACCAAAGAATCTTAGGGAATGCAGTCAATTTCATAGAGTACCAAAAGGTCACCCCATTCAATTTATACTCAAGGCTCAGCACAATACTGAAAATAAAAACATGTGAAAGCAAATGATCTTTTCAGGTGTCCAGGTTTTAACAATTTACTGACTCTGCAAGGCAATTTACTGATTACCAAATGAGTTACCTGTGCAGTGCCTGATGCTTAGCTCATCAGGTTCTTGTATAGAAGTTAGCACTACAGAGGCATTGCTAACTATGTCACCATTGCCATATTAACTGCTCTGTTCAGGTTCAATGAGAGTAAACCTTTACGTTACTTGGTGCCACTGGTGATGCTGAAGGCCTGCTCAAACTGTGGCAGGAAGCACTGCCTAGTGAGGCTGTTAAAAACAAGAACACAGAGTTCTCAAACACTCATGTGCACACAGAAACACCTGACGATACTTCAAGGCAGACTCTGAGTCAGGAGTGGAATGAAGACATCCTGAGCTTTTAACAAGCTTCCAGGTCACAAACCCTTACCATGCAGGTGTCATACAATTAAGTAGAAGAGCAAGAGTATAGTTGTCTTTTGTGTGTGTTAAGTCCCAGTCTTTAAAATATGTAATTAATACCCATTACTTGCACAAGAATAGGTTCATTGTAAGATTTAAATTTTCTAAATTATATTTATTTATGTGGAGCTTTGTGTGTGTGTGTGTGTAAATATGTGTTTGGATGGCATGGCACAACTCTGGAGTTTATGTAACAAGCTGAGGGAATCAGTTCTCTCCTTCTACTATGTGGGTTCTAGACTAAACTCAAGTCATCAGGCTGGGCAGCAAATGCTTTTAGTTCACTGAACCATCTAATTAACTCCTCATTACAAGATTTTCATTCGTGTATGCAATGCACTTTGATCATAGTCTATTTTCTTTCATCAAATCAGCACAGTTTTCTAGTACTTCCTCACATCTTACAGAGCAGAAAACAACACCACCAACAGAAAACAACTGAATTGGATCACACTGTATCCTGTTTTGAGGCCCTTGCTCCTCCTGTCTTGTGGAAACATGCCACCACAGTCTGAATAAAAACTTAGATGCTTATGCCATTTAATTCATGCTGCTTCATGTTGCAAGATGGACTTGTCTCTCTATAAGAAAGCCCAGACATAGTTTTTGCTTAGATGACATGGTTTTGTCTACAAAAGGTTCTTAAATGCTGTTAGACTAGTTAATAATACTTCCAGAATTTAAAATTTCATCTGAAAGTTTTGCATTTTAGAAATTAATCAGAAAATGTATATAGATGTGCATTGAAGAGCAGCTGACCAATTCAGAAAAGAGATACCTATAGGCTGCCACTCTCCACCATCGCAGTCCTGACAAAGATGTCTGTGGCCACCCCATGTCCACTTACCCTCATCCACATGATTCAATACCTGCCTGTGTCCCCAGCATTGGAGTCACTCTGATTTACCTTTTGAAATTCTTTCCCAATTCATATTTTTTCATTTTGGCACATCTCATGTCGAACATTGCACTCAGTTTTTTGCTTTGTTTTGTTTTTTTTCTCATTGAAGTTGTATGGGTTTCCCTTCTGCTTGCGTTCTTCTGTCTCATGAAATATAGGTAACCAGCCTTATTCTTGAAAGTGTTCTGATCCATTGTAACAGGTTTTATCCTTATTGTATAAAGTCTACTTTTATCCAAGACTCAGAAAAACAACAATTATGAGGGAGAAGACAGAATGAAAGAGCCAGAAAATGAGGAGTACTGTAAAATGTTGTCTTCTAGATATGACATGGATGAGGCCCTAAGAACTCATAGCCAGCACAGTTCCCCCTGGATTTCTCCGTGTCATGCAACCAAAGTCCATAGTGTCTTTAGCATCAGCGTCTGTTTAAAGGATGTACACAAGAGCTGCACAAGACTGTGATAAGCCATCACAGGTTCAGCAGGGGACCCCAGCCTCCATTGAACAGTTAAGCTCTTAGTGATTTACAGGATGAGCCATATTCTTCAATGTGTAGCTACAAGAAAGTTGTCCTTGTTCTAGTAAGTGGCATCATCCATTTATGGTAAAGCAATTGTGATTGTATTCAATGGGTTATAAATAAGCTGGAGGACTTGGGAGGAGGAAGAGGCTGAGAAAGGATAATGGGAGGACACATGATCAGATTAATGTGTGAATTGGGGTGTGGCATGTATATGTGTGTTTATAATGGTGAAAAATAAAGTCTAGCAAAAATAATAATAATGAAGCATTTAAGTTAGAAAATATATGTGTATGTATACATAGAGAGAGCAATAGATAGATACATATATATAGAGAGATTATATATACATACATACATACATATATATATATATATATATATATCAAATGAAAAAAAGAGTAAGTTATGTTTACAATGTTGCCCTGGATAAATAAGATACATTTTACAGAACAGAAAGTATATGAAATTAATCTCAAATTTAAGGTCGGACAGATCCACACATCTGCATCTGAGAAACCCTTAGATTCAAGAAACTTTGACGGGTACAATATGAAGGAATCCTACATAACCATCTTTACTCTATCTGAGATAATTGCTCTCAATATTTACACTCTCGTTAAGAATACTCACACATGTCTTCTATGTCAGACTCAGAAGGGTACAGAGAATCTTGATAAAATTACAAAAGCATTTGAAAAAATGATGTGATAAACTAAACTAATGTTTTAATATTTCTAGTGCATCTTCCAGGCACAATTCAGCATGCAGGTGAAGGTATGAAATCTCTAGCAAACTTAGAAAGTAATTATTGAAGGCTTTAGGATCTGCAGTCACATCTCTGGGCATGTGTCCTCAGGACCATGGCGCCTTCAGGAGCTACTAAATTCCTTTGCTATTCCATTTCCCACCCATAGTTAAGACAATAATTAAACACCTAACACATGCCTCCTTGTGAAGACTGAATGAATTAAAACATGTTAAATGCTCAGAATGTTGCCTGACACATACAGACCTCCCATAAATTCTAACTATCATCAGTGTTCATTTTATTATTCTCAAAGGACTTATAATTTAGTCAAGGAAGTGAGACAGGAATAGTAAAAATATAACTCCACAGGGCTATGTGTACATGACAAGTGGCAGATAAGTCACTCAGATATGGAGTGTTAGTTCTGAGGAGAAACGTTTTGAGTTTTAAATAATGTTGCCAACAATCCAGGCAAGGAATTTCTTATCAGGTCATAGGACTTTTAGAATAGTTATGTTATTTCGGTCATGGAAATATTTTCAACAACTTGTTCAGAACGGCATTCTCCTCCCATCTGGACAAAAGAGGCCATCCAGGCTTTTCCTATAATAGAAACTTGAAGGGCAGGAATGTGGGGGGCATAAAATGTGAAGACTAGGCTTCAAATAATTCTTATTGGGCACCTGGTTGATCAATGGAGATTGCATACATTTCTAGTGTGCTGCTCTGTTTAGCCAGACAAACAGGCCTCACAGGTAAACAGCTCCATGACTTTAGCACAGCAACCTAGCTTGAGAAAAGGGATTCCAAGACTGTAAATGAGGGTGGCCTTGCCCTAGCAAGGTGAGTTTTTACGTGGAGGTAAGCATTGTACTGAAATATCTCACTCAAAGGCAGATAGATTAAACGTCTAAAATATGTTTATCAATGTGCATTTCCTAGGGAGCATGTGCCATTTATCTTTGTATCCCAGGCATCTAATAAAATGGAGCAAGCCAAGAATGAATGACCCTCAGATGGATGGATGAGCAGATATGAAGGAAAGGGGAAGGAGGCAACAGAAAGGTCTTTAATTTTTTTTTTTCAGTAGAAAATAGGCTGAATTTTATCAGCCTCTGTAAAACCTGGCCATACAAATAATTCTAAACTCAGCTTGTCTTGCAAATTTACCTTTTGTCACTTATGACAAATAATTTTAAATATTTAGTTATATTTTTAAAAGTGTGACCTTTACCTCTGAAAATCTTAATAACCAGAAGCAGATTAGATGTTCAAAATCCATGCCTTAGATAAATGAGTATATATGAGTTAACAAGAAATTCCTTTCGGCACAAGCCAAGTACCCAGTAGGCTTGGAGTTTCTTGAAATGCACAGTGCTATATTTTGTCTAACATAATCAAGTATAATTTCAGATTATTTAATTCCTTATTTTGTATGATTCAGTATAGACCTAGTAAGCATGTACTGTGTTTCAATACTCAGTTAAATAATGGCTGTTGTAAAAGACAAAAACAAAGTCACAGCACAGATTCTGTCACCCAGTGAAAAAGAAGAAGAGGAGGAGAAAGAGGAGGAAGAGGAGGAGGAGGAAAAGGAAGAGGAGGAAGAGGAAGAGGAGGAAGAGAAGGAGGAGAAGAAAGAAGAAGAAGAAAAAGAGGAGGAGGGGGGGTATGGACTGAGAGGGGAACAAGTTACCCTGGGTCAAGGCTACAGGGCACACCACAGCAGCAGACTGGCTTTCCCAGGGTACCAGGTGTTAGTAGTGGTACAGGAAGGGGATACTGATTGATAATAAGAATTGAGTGTGTGAAGAGAAGTATAAAAGAGGCCCTACATCAGAGCAAAACAATGTGATATATACATCCAGAAAATTTCTGGTCACTGGGTTTGTCATAGCATTTCATTTCCCAGGCATCAAATAAATGAATAATTACACTAGTTCTATGATGGAAACTAGCTGACATTTTTGAAAACCAGGTCCTCCCACCCTGAACCAAAATAATATATGGTATACAGCAATGTGTTTCCACAGTTATAAGAGGAGACAAAACATTTATATCTCTACATTCATCTCTCTGAGCTGGCACAAGTTGTATCAGAGCTGACTGTTTCCAGAATGTGCCATCACAAGTGTATTGCAAATCAAACAGCAGTTGTTGAAAATGCCAAATGCTAAATTTCTGTAGTCAATGTTCTGAGCAAAGTTCTCTGTGTTGGTATTTTCTGTCTTGTGGGCCGCTGCCTCCAGGTTTCTGCTTACCAGGACCCATTGGTCACTGCCAACATCCCTGACTAGATGGAGTACTCTCTTGTGTACAGAATATCTTTGCTTGCTGATCTTTGTTGGCCACATGAGAGAGAAGTTCAGAGCTGAAAGTCACTCAAGAGATCACACTTGGGCTGTCTGTCATCCCTCCAAAGGAGACATTTTATGACAGATATTAACTAGACACTATACCCGTTCTACGGTTGTTTTTTGTAGCAATTGATCCTTGCTACTCAAGCCAACAGCTTACTCATTTTCCTGTGGGTGCTTTCTAGAGCTTCCCAATTATATAATTCCTCTAAACAACATTTCTAGGTCACTTGTATGTGCTGCATGTGGGGTTGAATGATTTAGGAGACAGGCCACTGGAATTAATCTTTCATACAAGCAAGTACACAATGGATCCACACTGAGGATCCAGCAAGCAGAATCTCCATTCTCATTAAAGGGCTCTCCCATTGGTCAGGGACAGGTAGTTGGATGTTTCTCCCCTTGAAATTGAATCTTCACCAGAAATTTCATGCAATTTGTTCCCAAGGACACTTCTGGCTTTATAGAGCTATCCAGGAAATCCAGTGTATTGGATATTCTTGCAAATAGCCATGTATTGACTAAAAGTTTAGAACAATTATCAAACTCGGCATTTTCCAAATGTTATTTCTACATATATTATTAGAAAACTTAAATAAATTTTAAAAAGAGCCAGTGGGCTAGAGGTGCTTACTGCCAAGCCTGATGATCTAAGTTAGAACCCACAAGTTTGAAGGAGAGGACCAACTTCTTCAAGCTGTCCCCTGACCTCCACATACACCATGACTACCCCACACAAATTAAAATAAACAAATAAGCTGATGGGAGATGTCATTCTGTAAATATGTTTCTCTTATTGGTTGATGAATAAAGCACTGTTTGCCAATAGGAAACCAAGATAGGCAGGACTAGGAGACAAGAAGGAGAGAGGAAGTAGTAGGAGAGAGGGAGGAGATCCATGATGGAGGTCAGAGAGAGCAGAATGCCAGCCCCTCTCTCTGGTAAAATGTGACCACATGGAAATACTTAGTTTAATAGAAATGGGTTAATAATTAAGACAGAGCTATTCTATAAGAAACTAGTAACTTGACATCAGCATTATATCATATACAGAGTCTCTGTGTTGTTTGGGGCTGGCATGGCGGTGGGAACAAACTGGCCAGCAGGAAAAACCTTACTCCTAACAATAAGCAAATAAAGTTGTAGATGAAAACCAAACTTTCCAGGCAGAAATGCATACCTGAGTTTTTACAAATGGCATGTAATGCCCAACCTTCCTGCCTACTTCCAAAGACAGTAAAATACCAGGCTCACAAAAGATGCTCAACACTTAGGTACTGTAACTGTTTCGAAAGCTGTTATGACAGTAAAAGAAGCAATAAGTACATAGTAGCAAATACCAGAAAGCTCCGGAAGCCACAAGAAACAGAGAAAGAGCATGTGTCTGTGACAAGTAATATGAAAAATGAAGTTTTACAAAACATATTTAAAGCCCATATGTCTGTACACACATATGTATGTAGACAAGTAAGTATTTATGTGCCATGTTCTGGAGGCAAAGAAAATAACTGTAACATGAGCATTAATTTAATTTGTGGAATTTCAGAGGACAGCCAGTGGGTGGTAGAATTCCTGCTGTTTCATTAGGAATAAGGACTCCTATTCCTTCCTTGAATGCCAAGCATTTCTTGCTTACAAGATCTCCCATACAACTTCAAAGCCCATGTTCCATGAAAAATCAATTCTGCAGAGCCCTATACGTGATAAAGCCACTATTTCCTTTTACGGAATAAGTTTCCCCTGGATTATTAACACAGGGAGATGTGGGAAGGCACTTCACTTTCTCCTCCCCTGCCACAGGGACTGGCTTTGACCCAGGAAGACTGAAGTCAGAATCTGATCAGAACTATGAAGCCCAGTTTCTATGTTCCAGATACTAACGTTGCCAAGACCAACTCAACACTTCTCATCGCATTCTATCCACCACAGATGTCCTTCTGTGTGAGGATGCTGGAGTTGATTATTTGGATGATGATGGTGGTGATGATTTTGTTTGTGACTAAAGAATTATAAATCTCCTTTATTGTTACTAACTACTAATGGCTTATACAGAAGGCATTTGTTAATAATATTTTGCCTTTCCTTGTTGATATACTTATTGATGAAAGGCAATTGCTATCATCTCCAGGTGTTCATGGACTTTGTATGCATTTTGTCAACAATCGTTTATTGATTGCATGCCCTTGTTATGGACTAGGAGCACTGCTAATGTTGTATCTTACTCAGACTTAACACAACCATCTTAACACAAGCTTCTAGAACAGAAGCTCAAGGAAAAGAGGAACTCCTATTCTACTATAATGTCTCTAGACTCTAACATGTGACACCATGATTGGTAAATGTTCATTGAATAAATAAATAACCTTATAAAGCCAGTAATGGTTTTCAGAAAAAGAAATGTAATTCCTGTAATTACTAGAATCAAGTGACAGACCTAGAATAAAACAAGCAGTTCTTTCTGGCTATAGTTCTCTTTTCCTCCCCAGTCATTTTACAATAGTGCCTCTGGGGTAGTGGACTGTGTGTGTGTGTGTGTGTGTGTGTGTGTGAGAGAGAGAGAGAGAGAGAGAGAGAGAGAGAGAGAGAGAGAGAGAGAGAGAGAGATGACTTGTGACCATAAAGATCTTGACAAGCTCTTCTGAGTCCTGGATCCATTATTGAGAAATGGAGACATTGTCCCTGTGTGGCTTCTGAAGGCTTGAAGAAGTCTCTGCATACATAAAATACTGCCATAGAGTATTAGTTTCTTGAAATTGGGAATTCTTTTTCATGTTCAGAAAGTCAGTTTAAGGTCAATGCTCATCTTTGTTATTCTTGTTTTATAGACTGACAGGACTCTTAACTGAAACACAGTTACACAGCAAAACATTTGCCTTTGTGTTCATTTAGGGAAACAGAAAGAATATGGGGAATTTGTAAGAGTTGTCTCTATGAAATGATTTATAAAGATAAATTATGGTGTACAAATATATAGCTTATGTTGTATGTGATAAATAAAATATTAACATAAGATGATATATAATCGAAATGTATAATATGCAATAGAATGTGTTTATTAAATGTTAGTTAAAGTGTTAACAATAATTATCTTCAATACTAGGCTTCTCTAGTACATTGTTTAGGATGAATTATCAACTCCACAGACTCCCCAGGGAAGAAGATGGTAGTTAAAGACCACTCGAGCATCATTTCACAAACCATTTTTCTTTGGATTGTTTCGGTTAATTAAGGAAAGGAAGCATTGCTTACAATGCTCCTGTAAAGTCAGGCCAAGACAAGGTTCTTAGTTCAGTGGTGCCAACACAATCAGACACGGAGGCCCCAGGGAGCTGTTTCAGACATCGTCTGTGGCTTGCCCAGTTAGCTCTAGTCTACCTGAATACTTAATGTGTAAGAGAGAGGTATCTTTGGGATAGTCTATCAGAAAGGAAGGAAAATAGGAGGGAGGGAAGGAGGAAGGGAGAGAAGGAGGGAGGGAGGGGGAGAGAGGGAGGGAGGGAGGGAAGAAATGAAGAAGTTGTTAGTGGAAAAATAAAAACTGCTAAACTATAAAGAACAGTGACAAAAACTCAATTATTTATATTAAACATCAACAAAGACAGAGTTTCACTATAGCAAATGGGCAATATCCCAATAGCACAGAAAATCCAAGAAGAATGGAGACCTGACTTTTGTTAAACAACCAAGGGAGCACTAGGGGGTAAAAGAAGTGAAAAAGAGGTCAAAGGGTACAACCTAGCAGTTGTATATGATTACAAGGTCTAATATCTTACACTGCAACTGAAGTTAACAATATCGTATTATGATTATTTGCCATAAACAGAATTTATTTGCTATATGCTCTTACAGCAAAAAAAAAAAAAAAAAAAAAAAAAAAACAGAGAGAGGCATGAAGTGATGGCTATGTTAACTTGCATGACAGTAGAAATCATTTCACCGTGAATATGTTTACCGAGATATATCATGCTGGCCAGCTTAAATATATACAATAGAAACAAAGTGCAAAAAAGACATTTGAGGGCATCAGAAGAATAATCACTAAACTCAAGAGTAAAGCGATTATAGACAGTGATAGCATTTGTCATGACCCTCCCTAAATAAAGTACCTTAGGAAGCACTTAAAAGAAAGGAATGGGAGAAAGCATAAAAATCTACAGTCAAGAAAATATTTAAAAAATAAAAGTGAAAAAACTGATACAGTCAGAGGAAAGGGTTAGAATATAAATTAGTGGTGGAGGAATTCGACTGCCTAGGTCCTCTCCTATAACACAGTTCACAATGTGCACCTCCTAAGCACTCCTGCAAAGCCTGTTGGGATGGCCAAGCTCCCAGGAAAAACAACCATGTCAGGGAACACCAGCTGCATTCTTGGGTGTCTATCTTCATCCCATCAGCAGTAGAGCTGTTACCATAACACCCTGATCAATAATTTGCTACCCAAACCAGAAGGGCAAAGAAACACAACAGTCCTTTCTCAGTTGCTGCAACGGAAATGGGCATTAACACGTAAGTGTTTAGATGGCAAAAACACTGTTTTTGTTCGCCGTAACCAGATATGTAAAATGGGTCCCACTTTATCTTAAACATCAAGGCCCAGAAACCTGTATCATTTTGAAACTAAGAATGAACAAACTGAACAGAATAACCGGCCAATCTGAAGATTTCAATGCAGTCACCAGATCCAGCCCGGAAGCTATTCAACAGATCCTATTACTCAAGTAATTTTCCAAGTCCCCTAAAAACACTTCCAGAGTGGTTTAGAAGATCATAAGTTAAATGTCATTTGTTCATTCATTTATTCACCAGCTAGCTACTCAGTTCTGTTTATATGCATAATTTTGAATCAGAAACCCAGGGAGCTAGGAGAACACAGGAACCAAACAATAATAAAAAAAGAAATCATCCTCCCTGCTTATAATTTAACTGACAAATGACACTGCCGCTTTAGGCATGTACCATTTGCAAACATTGCATGTAAGAGAAAGATGAAAAAGGCACAATTTCTCACCTTTACATAGATGCAAAGGAGGCCAAAATATTAAGAAAATTTGTGTAGTCGCTAATACAAAGTGATTTGGTGCTCACAAAGGGAAAGGGGATGATTAGACCTAAGTGCAATTTATAGTAAATTGTTTATTGGGAAGAACATTTATATTTTGAATTTGTGATTGGGTGATTTAGATAACTGGCATTATTTAACAAAACTAAGAGAACTGTATTGGGGGGACTGTATTTCCCACTAAACTTACCTTTGAGGAGACCACATAGACATCCATCTTAATCTACTTTTCAAAGACACTTCCAAAGGCCCAATGAACAAAACTAAAGCCAAGTTTAGGACATGTTACTAATACTTTATAATTTCCTTCATCTTCATTCAAATTAACAACAAGAAAATCTTAGTCAATCAGTTAACAAATGCTAAGAACATTCAAAGTGGAGAATTAAGAACTAAAAGTCCCAACCTCACAATGGCAGTATCTCCTGAATAAACACACACACACACACACACACACACACACACACACACACACACACAATTCAAACACCCATGGCACTATGAGCTGCGGAACATGGGTACTCATCTTCTGCCTGGGATATTAGAACAGGCTTTCATGCTCCCAATACATGTAAATATTATAGGACCCATTATCATGCTCGCTGTTCCGGTAGAAGTAGAATTAACAGGAAACAATTCCTGAATTTCAGAGTTTCCTGTGATTTTTAAATTAAAAGGACTGAAAATAAGGAGACAGAAATAATCTCAGCCATTTGGAAACTGTGAAAAAGGCTGGGAGTAAAGGTGATGAGAAGCTCAGTGCCTGGCAAGTACTAATTATGGAGCAGCACAGGGAATGGTTAAAAACCTAAGTTTCGTAGTTTGAAAATGCTTATCCATTCTGGTATCTGCTCTAGGGCTTAACCCTGGGCAAGTTGCTTGCTCAACTTCAATTTTCAAACTGTAAAATAAGTGAATACTTCCAACATAGTTATGAGGATTATGAGAAATAGCCAAGAGTAGTATTTTTAGTAAGTAAGTGGATAGAACTAAAGTTTTCTTTTTATATTAAAACATTATTTGAATAGTACAGCCCTAGTATCTGACCTGTAGAAGGACAATTATACTACCAGCACACACACACACACACACACACACACACACACACACACACTCTCACTCACACACATTAAATTAGTACTACTACTGTCTGTTAAAAGAAATCTTGTCAATTGTGGACCTCAAAGCAAAAGTGAAATATCTTTGGTATACAATACAAAGAGAAGCCCTGATATCTCTATCACAATATGATTATTTCCTTCAGGACAGCCTTCTTCATACAGCTTTCCATGCCTTCCCCATATTTTGTGAACAAAATTACTTTCAACAGCCACCAGAGTATATGACTGACAATCTACTTGGGTTATTTTCTGGATCTTTCTTTTTCTAGGCTCCATACTCAAGCCATACATGTCCTGCTGCCACATGATGCTCCTGTGTTTACTGACTAATCCCCAGTTCTCCAAGTCACCTGAACTGTTTAACTAAAGTCATTTTAACTCCTGTCACACTCTAAGATCAAAACAATCACTTTCTGTAATGAAGATTTCCAACATCTGCCATATTCATCCATCTATCCATCCCTTACTATCATTACCTTCCCAATTTCTTCTACATGACCTCATGCTTCCTCAATGGATACACCATGTCTGCCACCCCCTCACCCCACCAAGTCTCCTACTACATGTCTGTAAGAAGCTGTAAGATGGCTTCTTGCTATAAGCAACTTAACATTCTTGAACCTCAGTTTCCCCACTTGAAATGAGCATACAAGACTCAGCATCATCTCACACCAATGTTAGACAATCGAAAATTCTGTCCCATTGTAGCTATTGTCCCTTCTACCTAATTAGGTTAGGTCCATGAGTTACATTACCACAGTTTTGCTGCCATTTTCCTGTCACTTTTTCATTGTAACACACAACCTATAGCCTTGATGCTAAATTTGCAGTAAAGGAATACTGCAATGAAACTAGATGCCTGAAATACTTTTCTTCTACTCTGCCCATAAAAACCCTTCTCGTCTGGAAGCTATATTCCCTAGATACCTGCTTTCCTTTTATTTCCCCAGAAGTTTTAAGGATCTCCTCCCACCCCTAAAGAACTGAGTAGTCTACTAATCCTTTCACAATGGCCACATGCTTCCTTATACAATGATTAGCTTCTGATAGACACTGAATGCATGGACTCACTGATGAATTTCTGTATTCCTTATGGAACCTAGGAAAAGGCTTTGTCAATCTACAGTGTAGCTACAGCTGCTGTTTGTGTCACATATGGAAATCTGTTATCTTTCTAAGGTTAGGAATGCCCCCAGGAAATGTTTCCTTGACTCTCAGAGAATTCCTTTTTACTACCATAGTTTCTGGCAAAGTTCAAGGATCATATCTGGGGCCTCAAACTTTGGGATTCAAAGACAAGTCTCGTATGTGCAGGATATGATCTGACCAGGAGCAATGGAGAACAGGGCTGAGGAAGCAGTGGGGTGTGTGGGACAGGCAGGACAACTTAAATACTAGCTAGCAAAGGTTCAAAAAGAGACAAAGATTGTGAGCATTCTTCAAAGAACAGGAAGGAAGTCTCTGGCAACAGACTCTTAATGGGGAAAAAAGGAAGGTAGAAAGGGAACAGTGAGAAAGTGAGAGGATGATAGAGATCGAAGGCCTGAGATTTAGGGGAAACATCACAGTGGCTTCTGATCCCTAGGAGCACATAAACAAGAAGTTAGGCAACCTTGTGTGCCCTGTGTTGCAGTGTCAGCCTCGTGCTAAAGATTAACAGCCAGACTCAAAGGGGACTAAAGATCAGGCAGGGCCAGCAAAGCACCACCAAACACCTCACGACAGCAGCCTGCCCTGCAGAACCATGACTGTCAGACGATTCCAGGTCCCTTTGGTCAACTAACAGTCAAAAGATCACCTTGGTGACGCAAATATCCTCCCAGAGATGGCCATGTTGCTGGCCAGCGCTCCTGAAATTTCCAGAGAAAGAATGGTGATCTCGTCTTACTGCCACAGAAAAGAAGCAGTGGGAAGCAGCAAACAGTTCTGGTTAAATACTAACTTCTAAATCCCTAACCTGTAGGAAGACAGAAACCAAAGGCAGTGCCCGGCACTTAGTGGCTCTCCATAAAATTTTTATGGGAAGGTTGATGTTGCAGGTAGTGTTGAACTCTGGAGGAGCCTTGGAAGACACAGGCATGGTGTCTCAGACAGAGGAAGACCTCCCTGAGTGTCCTCCATCTCCTTGACTGAGGTATTCTGTGGGAATAGACGTCTGAGTACCGCAGCCCAAGAACATGGCTGCCAGAAGACTGACATCCTACGTTACACACATGTACCTCCCACTGCACCTGCCTAATGTGCTGCAAAACACAGGCACTCAGCAAGCATCTGGCAATCAACACCTCGTGCTTAGCATCTGCAGCTGAACTCTACTTTGTGCTGAAGCAGCGAGTGCTGTCTTCTGGCCGAGGGAGACCACTCAACCTGGGATTAATTTTGAACTTGAATAATCAGAACCATTGTTTCCGATGTACTGAGCAGAACCTAACACATCATGTGGTGCTGTGATCCAGGCTTGTGTTTCAACCTAGACAGCCTACATGTGTACCTGTGCACACACGTGGGCAAGCGCCCCTTCCCCCTATCTGATGAAGATAGTGAATGCTAAGAGGTGATGAACTCGTCAGAACACACCACATAGAGACAGACAGGAGCTGACAGAGCAAGGGTCTCACAAATGCTTTGGAATCAGGACGGCTGTTTTTAAACTGCTCTCTCTTTGCTTTCTGCTCTTAAATTACACACTGAAAAGTCACTGACGACAAAGCCTTAAGAAAACTTCCATTTGCTGTGGTACAGCTCACCAGTCTTCCTTTGCCTAAAAGAGAAATTTAAATAAATAAATAACTCCCTATAAACCTTTCTTTCTTATCATAGCCATTAATGACGATAGCTTGAACGGTAAAGATTTGCTTCTACTGAAGGTAATGGGGTAATGTTTATTTCCATTAGATCAAGCCTATAAAATCATCTTTTCATAACTGTGAGTCTACAATTTCCAAACAGCAAAGCTTGACATTTTGGTCCCTGACAGGCGACACTTGATAGTGGGATGTTTTAAAAATCTATATGAAGGAAGCCATTAATTCGAGACAGGCCGGGCAGTTTCCCCGCAAATGGTTTGTTTTAGCCATTGCTCTTTCTCCTGGATGGACAAGGCAAAGCAGACAGCTTATTGGCTTAGTTTGTTAGGCCAGGTTAAAGGGATGCAGCTTGGAAAGGCTCTTAAGGGAGATTACCCTTAGGCTAAAAATAGCAGGCACTAGAGAATTATCTTAAATATGACCAAACTTGTTCTGTGCGTGGAATGCAGATAACTAATATATTTCCATTTTTGGTCATTTCATGGCCTTTTTTTTCTTTTTTAAGTTTGGCTCACTATAGCTCACTATTTAATTCATTTCTGATTATGTTTGTCACGTTTGCTCTCAGAGATATTGCCCAGGGGTGTTTGACTCAGGAGCCCCTTTTTATTTAGCTGGGCTGCTTTGGTAAAATCTAATGAGCTGTTGGATTGCCAAGTACAGCCACAGAGTATACAGGGCTGCTTAGGAGGTAAACTCATTAAAACACACCATTAAAAACCTACTGTGTGAGGTGGGGGCTAGAGCTCTGGCCATACAGCTCTTGCTTAGCATGCATGAAACTTATGGTTGATCCCTGGCACTGTGGGTGACATTTGTCTATAATCCCAGTGTTTGGGAGATGGATGCAAGATCATGAATTCAAGGGCATCCTTGGCTACACAATGAATTCAAGGCCTATATAATAGCCTGTCTCAATATATATATATATATATATATATATATATATATATATGTATATATATGTATATACACGTATATATATATGGCATACATCCTTACATGTCTACTTTCTGAAAATATAATTTACATATAAGCAAAAGCTGTGTTGATTCTGATTGATTAAAATCTCAGGAGTAAACCCATGACATATGGGTGACCAGTGTTCCTCTTATTCCTTTTTTAGCAGGCATCTTCAGTCTTTGCTGAAGTCTCCTTGATTCTTCCTTCTACTTTTGCGGCAGGAGTCATCTTCTGTCTTTTAACTCAGGACTGTCTTCAGTAGACAAGCAATGCCTGAGGGGAGTCCCTGTGTCTTACGACTCAAGTACATAGTGAATGGCAGTGAGATGAGCACAATGCCTGCTACATGCCCTCTGCTCCTTAAATAGCTGATAGCTTTACACATTGATGAATGAGGGAGGTCAGATCTGCACTAGGACAGCCAATATCAGGACAGACTGCATTGCAACATGTAAGTCACCCTGATGTCCAAAAGCCTGTAGACAGATGTCTAAAGAAGGTTCACTACAGCCCTGATAAAAGCAACCAAGTTTATAACAAGAAAATACAAGGACAGTGATAAAACGTTTGCAAAATATTGAAGTTTGCAACTGTTCAGAAAGTCAAAAGTGTCCTGGAGAGATAGAGCACACTGTCAGGAATGGTATATTGGAGAAATTGGTGTACTACAGACTTGTGCTTTTATGAACTGGGTGAGAATTAACTAGCTCCTTACACATAGACTGAGGTACACAGATGATCTTGAACTCAAGAAAACTACCAGATCCTTAGCACTTCACTCAATGTGGAAAATTCTTTCCTCACCTTGTTCTTGTGCTACACAGGTGAAAAGCAAATGCCATCTTCCTTGGCAGTGCATTGTGTACACACGTGGTCTAACATAACTACCTATCTCCTCATCAGCACTGAAGTTTCCCTCATACCTTAATTTGAACGGCAAATCTGCTCAGTGAGTTAGAAGGCAGGTTCACAGCCATGCTGGCAGGCATACAGCATGCTGCTGTCACTGTTGGCTCTGTTTATAAACCATCTCTTGGAGAACATGTTCTCAGATCTTTGACATGTCTTATTTTTAGCCCGGATTGGTCAGAATGGCTGGGAAGGTCATTTTATTCTGTCTTTCTGAATTGGCTACAGGCACTGTGAAGCCATCTGTGAAGAGTCACTGAAAGCAGTGTGCACGGCACTGTCCTGGGCTCTGAGGAGGCAACGTTGCAAACACAGAGCCAGCTTTCTTGCCTGGGATCCACAATCGACTGAGACATGGAATTACAGAGCTGGACAACTGTGTCATAATCCAAAACCTTTATGGAAAGAGAAAAGGACACTACTTTGCCTATGTGACAATAACTCACTGTGTGCCAAAGAGGGCCACAGGTACCTTCCTAAATTTGGGGGATTAAGAGTTCATGTTGTGCCTGGTAAAGCCTCCAGCTAATCAGAGACCAAACAACCCATCTTTAAAATAGCAAATTGTTCTAGGACTGATGGGAGATGTCATTCTGAAAATAGGTTTCTCTTATTGGTTAATGAATAAAGCACTGTTGGCAAATAGGAAAGCAAGATAGGTGGGACTAGGAGACAAGGGGGATTCTGGGAGAGGTAGTAGAGAGGAGTCAAGATGTAGGACATGAGAGAAGTAAGAAGTCCAGACCCTTTCTTCGGTAAGATAAGACCATGTAGAAACACTCAGATTGATAGAAATGGGTTAATATTTAAGACAGAGCTAGCCAATATTATCTAGAAATGCTATTAACTGGCCAACAATTTCATAATTAATACAGTGTCTCTGCATGTTATTTGGGACTGATACAGCAGAGAGATCAGGCTGGAAGGAAAATGCATGTAACACAGGACTGTTTATGGAAATGGTGTCCACAGAAATTTCTCTAGGACTCTTTCTCCTTAAGACTTATTTCCAACAGCCCTCAGAGGAGCATCGGTTTGATTTCTGGAAGCCTGCAACCACATACCTTCATCCACCTCTGGCTCAGAACTTCATTTGCATTAGAGCTGCCCTTGCCCCTGAGTGGCTCCATGAAGAGCACAGGGATGGCAGCAAAGCCTGCCTCACACACAGCCTGGAATCAGCCTTTATACGACTAGACGAAAAGGTCGGGTGGAAAGGGCTAGTGCTAGCACAATTAATCTGGTCACTCAGGGACCATCTACTAGCTTAAGAATAGCTTGCAGGTGAGTGATGGACAGGGTCGTGGCTGCCTGACGGCATTAGGAGCCATTATGACAGCCATAAAGAGAAAGGGAAAAATTGGACAAGGGGAAGAATTGCTCCTGAAAGGGACATGAAGAAAGACACAAATGCTGCTCTACAAAGAATAAGCTCGAGAAGGGGCCAGGAGGCCAGGGCCACTTACAGTGGTGGCCAAGACAGCACTCTTTGATATTGCCAAAGTTTGAATATTAATGAGAGACCATTGCCCAACCAAGTGTCGGGGTCTGCACAGGGGAAACCTGGGCTCTTCACTTTTAGTTCCAAGGTGTGGGAACTAGTCGAGAATACCTACATGAAGATGGAGCTGGCAGAGTTCCTGGGTTTCTAGGTGCAAATTAGATTTAAGGAACTTTGTCTTACACATTAACTGGAATCCTCTGTCCAAAGCCAAGTCAAGAATTTTAATAACTGCTTTGCAAGCCCCAAGTCTGGTGATTACTTATGTGAGTCTCCAGACAAGGTGCAGAGGATAAAATGGGAGGAACTATTGTTGGGTGTAGATATTTCATGTGAACATGCTTTAGCGGAAAGCACATGGGTGAGCTGCACATTAGGGTGGCTGCAGGTTATCGGGGTCCATATAAAGATGGAAGCAATGAAAGAGGTTCATAGAAATTTCACTTTAGTACCAGGAAGAACGGAGCAGTAAATAGGCTGAGTTGTATTTGAATTCAATAAAGACAAACCCCTCTTATATTCAGAGAGATTTATGATGAAGGATTAAAGTAACCAGAGGTGTCATTATCACTGAAAATCTAAACAGATGTATTTGTTAAGTGGAGAAGTATTCTAACAGATTAATAGTAAGAATAATAATAAATATTTCAAAATTTCAAAGCACATTCTCTCTTTACTATGTTCTGCCACATGGAAAAGAATGATCCAGAATTAACCTAATAGGTCACTGTGTGATGAAAGAGCAAACTTTTCTCTTCACATTAATTTACTTTCTTGGAGGTAGGCACACATGCCCCTGCACATGTGTAGAAGTTTCAACAATAATTTACATATTTCATTCAAGTTAAAAATTATGAAAATACATTTTTACAGCACCATTTGCTCTTGCAAAATGATGGTTGGGAATGAATAAGGAGCACAGGGCTCGTCTGCCTTCTTAATAAATGACTTCAGACAGTTTTTTTCTAGGTGTTGAGTTTTGTAAAGTTTTGTCTCAACTTTTGGTCAGCTTGAAAAAAATCTCACTATGATGTCTTTGTCCCTGCCATCTCATTAGTTTTTAAAATCATTTCTATTCCTGTGTCCTGTATGCTCAGAACAACAAGTAACTAAGACTCATTTAGACTGCACATTCAACAAAAGAAAGCAAGTGTGAAGTGAGGGCTGGAGAAGCTTATCTGGGAATAAAACGTGTTAAATATGAGAAAATTTGTCTGAATCTAGTTCGGCTTCTCAAAGACAACTTTACAGAACGGTGTGTTTCTCAGTTCTGTTTCAGATGATTAATCACGTTAAGGTAATAATGGCCAGAGAAATGAGGTCTTCTAGTGCAAAATATAAAAATAACTACTACCATGATTGAGTTAGATGCGCATCTTCTATAGGAAAGACAACCTCTTTTTCTACCATAGACTATGTAGTCAGGGATCACAACAAGACAGACACTAAAGGTAAAAACATTAAGATTCCTATTTTGGATTTTCTCCACCCTAAAGCAGCAGGAGGTCACAGAGCTCTGGTAGAGGGTAATATCACTTCTGCTGACTCAGAGAAGAAACCCATTTGCCATTCAAAGACAAATTAAACAGGGGCAGGGCATGTGCTATGTGGAGTCATAGGCTTGGTTATCTGCCAAGACCAGGCAACATTTAGTCACCTCCAAATGCATCTAAACACAGAAAATTCTACAGCTCAGTGTGGAAAGAATGTCTTTGTCAAAATTGTCAGTTTGAACTAACACTACAAAACAGTGCAGGCTAGATCTGTCCCAGGAGAAACTGACACAAATTCTTCTAGGATGGGGCAGCCCTTAGGTAGGACTGAGGGTGATAGGATTAGAGGAGCAAGATGGTAACATCCTAACCTAATGTGCCTCTCAGATCTGTGGCATGCAGAGCCCTGGAATTGGGAATCAGCAGGAAAATAAAAAGCCACTTATCTTGTGGAGAATCACTGTGTTCCAATTCCTGGGCATTTTCCAGGCTCTCCTTCAACATGAATAAGAAGTGGGGCTGCCCATTAGGCAGCACTGCCAAAAAAAAAAAAAAAAAAAAAAACAAAGGAAGAAAGAAAGAAAGCCAGATGGAGATATCCAGCTCAGAAGAGAGCAAGGTGTCCCTGCTAAGCATTGGCTGGCAAGACACAAGAGGATCCTGACATGAGAAACTTTCTGGACAGAATCGGAGCTGGCCAAGTTCCTTGGACACCCAGGAGAACTATGTCTGGAATACAGAGGCCCCAAGCTCACATCTGAGCAGATGAGATGACACCCAGGGAAGCTAATAACCTTAGGCCAAGAGTCCATGGAAATATCAAGGACATTCCCTAAAATAGAGGGATTTTCTCACTAGCAAAGGGGACCAGGGAGGAGAGATTTAAGTCAGAGTAGGATCTAAAAGTACAAATCTAAAAGGGATCTGACTGAATATGAATAAGGTTGTTAGGGACATAATGTTTGGTTCCTCTAGAGAGCACAGCAGAGGGACAGAGAACATTCTTTCTGTAGTGCCTCTCCAAAGGGGACAAAACAGTCCCTGGGTTGCAATACCAAAAGAGGAAATGGGATGCCAGTTAGAAACAGGGGGTGAGACAGTTTGCTCACAGAGAGGGCAACACCACACATACAGGGTGTTTCTTACAAGCCAGCAGCATGTGAGCCCTTCCAATTGGACTGAAATATCATTCTCACAGAGAAAGGTCACCAAGCCTAAAATGGGACAAAATGGTTCTGTCCATGGAGAGCCTGATGCAGACTGCCAGAGGGACAGCATTCTGTACAGAGATGTGCACCCTGGTATAAGAGGTCTCTTTTGACCAAGGGTTGTCTGTCTTCTTTAGGTTCACTTCCTCTTGATTTCCCTCGGAGATACCAATGAGCAAACTCTCATTTTGCTCAGTGTAGCTTGTCCAGAGTCTCCTAACTTCAAACACTCTGAGTGTCTGTCTCAAACATTTTAGTTGGAATTCCATAGCTAGGGGCAGGGGTCTCTAGAAAAACAAACAAACCAAAATCCACTTCAGGGTTTTGAAAGAAAGAGCAGAATTTCTTTATTCTTTTCTTTCTTTCTTCTTCTTCTTCTTCTTCTTCTTTTTTTTTTTTTTTTTTTTTTTTGATTAAGCAGGATAATTAGGTGAGAGAAGTCCTTGCTGTTCCCTTTGTGAAGGTGTTTACCTCTCTTAGTATTAGAGACTTCTTGTCATCACCAACCATGAGATTCATGGAGTGAGGGAACATGTGTCCCTAGAAATTGGCAAAAAGCTAAGCATGCTGCTGTGTGACAATAATTATAGCCATTGAAGGAACTGATGAACTTTTAAACCCAAAGCACAAAGACATGTAAAAATAAGATCAAGAGCTTTGACCAGCAAATCATTTCTCCTGCGAGAGGATGAGATCATCCATCTCTTGAGCAACATGGGATGGAGAGAAAAGGGTTGTTCATAAGCCTCAGTAATATCTGCATAATATTTGATTTAAGGCAAGGCAGTGTCCCGAGGTCCTGAAGTTAGTAACTTAACCGGCTAAGTCAAAATGATTGCAGAAAGAGGCTGCAATGCTTTCTTGTCTCCGGGCCATTTGAAGAAGGATGGGAGAGTTGAACACATCTAAGAATTTCTCAAAAGCAGAAAAAGACATGCACTGGTTTCTCCTCAAGCCTCTGGTGCAGACATTCCAACCACTGTGGAAACCAGTGTCTTGAGTTTCTCCCTAGCTGCTGAAGAGCACATTCAGTCCTCTTTTCTCCTTTTGGCAAGTTGCAAATTCGGTGCAATCATTTCCTTTCTGCTGCGCAATGCTCTCTCTCTCTCTCTCTCTCTCTCTCTCTCTCTCTCTCTCTCTCTCTCTCTCTCTCTCTCTCTCTCTCTCTCTCTCTCCCCCCACTTCTGACCCAGAAGTTTGAAGGAAGTGTCTGTCGCTATTTCCTACTGCTCTGATAATGAATTAAGAGTTAACCAGGGTGCAAAGGAAGGGAGAAAACCCTGACAGAGCATCAAGTTAGAGGTTTATGTAACAATTAGCACTAATTTTTCACCACAGGAATAGAATTTTTTATATCTTCTTTTAAAAGAGTACCACAAGCAAAAAAGTATGTGTGTATGTATATATGTATATATGTATGTATGTATGTATATGTACACTCACACATGTAAGACCCTCCAAGATCTAGATACAAATGATATCACTAGATGACAGAGGAAATATCCAATTATCCAATAAGCATTCACTCAAGGAAAGAGAGTGTCTTGGGAGAGGGGGAGGGAAAACTCAGAGGGCAGTAGCAGACAACTCAGCTTCACAACAGCTGCCTAAAGGGAGCACTGCCTCCCCCACTTTCTTTTACTCTCTTCTTCTCTTTTTAATTCTAATTTTTGTGTGTGTGTGTGTGTGACCCTCTCAACAATTCTGGGGGGAAAAAGCGTTAGTTCAACATTATCACAAGCCAGAATATGACTCTATTTATGTGACAAGTTGACAACATACAATTTCATGCTTGTTGAACTGATGGGTGTTATATATTCACTGTGACTATTATGAAGCCTCGCCATTATAAATATGAAACAGTATACACTTATTCAAAATAACTCCAGCAGTGGCAATTTATAGCCCGGTTGTTTGTGCTCTCATGAAGTCCAAATGCCACCTTAAGAAGCTGCAGCTCACAGAAACAGATGTGCAGTGTAGCTGTGACCAAAATGGATTGACGATGACCCTCTGTGGACGCAGAGCTGCTATGCTCCAGTCTCTGTAACAGCTGACACTCGCTTGTATTTAGATATGTGAGTGTTGGGAACACCGTGTCCTCAAAGCTCTGTTTAAACATGGTCCAAGACATTTGTCTCCTGAACTAATTATTTTACCACCCTTGTGTGGCAAGGATCCCAGCCCCCACCCTACCCCCACCTCTTCTTCATAAAATAAGAGAATGGGAATGTACACTATACAGTCACCTATACAGACAAGCACAGTGTTCCATGCCATTTCATAAAGTTACCTCAAGGACTTTAAACCCTGGTCATGTCAGGTGAATGTTGGCAAGATTTCCGGAATGCCTGCATAACAGGATTGTACTACTTTCCTGATCAGGTGCCTGGGAACAGGGCAAGGCCACACACCATCAAATCATAAGCTGTCACAGCAACTGTTTTTCACTCAGGTTTTTTTTTCCGTTTTTCTTTTTTCCTCGCCCTCCCCTCCTCCTTTGCTTGCTTTCTCTTAGGAAGCTTCGCCAATTTGCAAGTGTTCACTTCCACAAGGACAAATTTGGAATAGTGAAGAACAACACAATTTATCCAAATGTGGAAGGAAATGGAGGAACCAGGCACCTTGCTAATGCTAGATATCAAAAATTTGCATAAGTAGTTTCCCAACAACAACAGAGGTGCTATTTGGAACAAAATAAATTGCACAGACCTTGGCCAACTTTGTGATGGCTTCTCCGCCTGTGTGTTCCCTGAGTACATTCAGCTCTCCCCTCTCAGGAAGTCGGGTTGAGAACGTGCAGCAGTTACAGCTAAACAGGTAACTGTCTGCAGACTTTGAAGTTGTCCTCATCTTTGATGAGTGAGGAAACAAATTCAAAACATTTGAAATGTGAGTTGAGTCTTTGTGTCTCCTGTCTGTTAGCTTGCTTGACTTGAAGTTAATACCCTTACCTATTGTCATGAGACCCATGAGGGGGTTCAGAGGGCTAGGTTTCTCCTGAGCAGTGTTTCTTTAAAAAAATGTTTTAGAATTATCTTTAATATACTTTTTCATTACATGTAATCCTTTGCGTTTGGTTTTGAGTTATATAGGGACATTTTCTTACAAACAAAAAATTTACTTTATCTTGTATTGGAATTTAAAGCCACCCCAACTAAGTTTACTATCCAAAACTCTGCATCTCTTCCTACTTTTCCTGTGGGGCTAGAGTGAAGGTGCTGTGGGTCCATTTAGTAAATCCAAAGTGAGAGATAACATAATCACAGGCATTCATTTCTCTTGGACCTTGGCGGCTCTTATCGGCTGGCTTTTATGATAGCTCACGAACAGCCGGGATAGCCATTTGCAGGCTGTTTGTAAAGCCCTCTTAGTCAGAGGTTTGCCTCTTCCCCTTTTATCACACGGTGATACTGGGCAGCAGAGTCCCAGTTACCACAACAAAATGTGCTCTGAGCTCTATTTTAGAATAATGTAAGTATTCTCTGGGAGCATGGAACATATCAGACATGGAACAGAGGGCAATTATCATTTCAATGAACTACTTTTTAATAGAAGATGCTCTGTATGCTTTGCTTAGATTTATTGATATGCTGCCCACTGTATATTGTAGCCTGAAGCTATTTAGTTCTTATTCATCACCATCTCCAGCAAACATCTCCACCATTCACACAACGGTGGTTTTTCAAAAGCCTCTGCTCAACTTGATTTTACTATTATATCACCTAGAACATTAAACACCAGACTCTAGTTGTGTGTTAAATTACAATTGTTTCTTATTAAGTGTTCCAGGCTACCCATTTTTATTAACAGTTACTTTATTAAATCCTTAATAACACAGATAGAATAGTTAGTTAATTTGTGTGTTGAGCCATGGATGTTAATTTGTAAACATAATAACATACTGCAATCATTTGCATAATAGCATTTTAATCTTTTTAGTAAAAGCTGTAATTCCCTACAAAGTACACTGCAGTAGAAACTAAGCGACTATTGGTAATAATACAAAAGGCCTTAAAATTCTGATCCTATTATGGTGTTGGAACATACCCAAACTGCTTGCATAATCTCTGAAATGTTACTGTTCTCTGATTTAGGTGTCTGTGTCAAGAATAAAAATGAAGTAACTGGTACTGGAGACTATTTCCTACATGTAATTCAGTATTCACCAAGCACCAGCACTTTGCAAATAGCTCTAAGGCTTTCCCTCAAAGTTCAGAGCTCCAGATATCCACATTGAGCAAGGAACCACAGAGAACTCACTCCCAGGGCTGAGCAGAGGAGAGAAAATTGTGCATATTTGGCATCAGGAAGGTCATTAGTTGTCAAAGATCTGGCCACTGAGTCATCTCTCTTATCCCTGCCAACCAACCTTGCTGTGCTGTCCCCTTTAAACAGCTGCTTGTGTACAGGAGTTGAGAAGGAATAGGAAAGCAGAGAAGATGCTTCCAGAAGGTATTTCCTGGGGAAAATTCTACAAAGGTTCACGTTGTAGAAATGATAACCCCAATCACAAGACTAAAGGGAGAGGGAAAGAGAAAGTTCTGTATAAAAGTCAGGTCAAAATATTTTCCCCAAGATCTGGTAATTCATTAATCCACCTGGTTGTGAACCTTGAATGAATAATTTTCAGTAGTAATGGAGAAGGGCAGCTGTACATGGTGTTAGCTTTAGGACCTGAAACTGTGTGACTCCTCTAACGTTTTGGGGAAGAGGAAACATAGAAGTATCACCTATAGTCATTTCGGGACAAATGGATAAGATGTTACTTTTGCTGTGAAAAATTGTGCCCTTGGCAAGAGTAAGCTCTATATATCTCACTGTGGCTTTCTCTTGGCTTTGCCTTGTGTTCATCCTGGCTACTTATAAGTCAGCATCTTTGACAGCAAAATGAGGTCTCCTGTTTTGCCTTCCATCTGAACCTCACAGGGCACGATCTTAAAAGGAAGCTTAAGAGGTTAAGGAAGTAGATAAAACCGAGCCTTCCAGAATTGTTTCATATCACAGGCAATTCACTTTATTAAACCCACAATAAAAGTTTTCATTGCTAGAAGAATAGGTGCATAATTATGGGGACAAATTAACCTTGTTAAGGATGTGAAGTCTGGGGAAAAGGGACTGTACAGGAACAATTTGCCTCCTGGTTTAACAATGTGATAATGTTCATCTTTGTCTCTGCTTTGTGGGTTCCTCTCATGCTGTGGTGAGCCATCTGCTGGGCTGCACTTCTATGACAGCACATATAGCTAGATGTCCATGGACAAATAGACACAGCGTATGTACGAGGTTACCGCACAGCATGCAGGTGCTGTACACAAGGACTATTTGTCCAATGCAAAATCCACTGTAGTGTTTGCTTTAACCTAGATGGACAGCTTTGAAGTAACCCAGGGAGTCAGCTGGCCATCCCTTCCCTGATTCAACTTCAGGGTTTCCTTCCTGTGCAGCTCGGTCTCGTCTTTCCCCTTTCTTTCCTCCTTCCTTCCTTTCTTTCTTCCTTCCCTTCCTTCTTCCTTTCTTCCTTCCCTCCTTCCTTTCTTCCTTCCCCCTCCCTCCTTACTTCCTTCCCTCTTTCCTTCCTTCCTTCCCTCCCTCCTTCCTTCCTTCCGTTCTTCCTTCTGTTTTTCTTATCTTCCTAATCCCTAAACATATCCAAGCAAAGGAATGTTTATTTTTAAATAACTTAGTTGAGGTTCTGAGAAACCAGAAAACACCAAGACTAACAAATGGCTCACCTACTTTCTAGAGCACACAGAGTATCTGGCATGAAATGTCTTTTAACTTCCTCCCCAAATCACAAAACAACAACAAAATAGCCACTGCTCTCTAAAGGTTAGGTGAGGATCAGATCGGGCTCAAGGGGGTAGAGTTCATGCTTTGCACACAGGACACCCTACCTTCAGTCTCAAGCACTCCCAAAGAAATTGAGTAAGTAATAAAAAAAATCAGTATGCCATATTAAACATAGAGACTCTGACTTTCAAGACTACAAAGACTAGGAATTGGAATAGTTCTTACAGGGAAAGACAACCAGCCTCATCTCTGATAACTACCATTTTTATCGACAAGACCCACAATGGAGGGAGTGTGTGCTAGTGACCCCTGGCCATGCAACCTGCATCCTGTGACTTTCTATTTATTAGCAAGGGTGGATGCCAAAAGAGGCAGCCCTGTGGGGTAGAACTCCTAAGCCATATTTTTCCAGTGGTCAGCATAATGGCAGGGAGAAAATAGGGTGATAAACCAGATGTTCCCAAGATAAGCCAGATGTTACCAAGCCAAGAACTCTAAAATAGTGTTTACCTAAGGAGCATAAATGAAACACACACACACACACACACACACACACACACACACACACACACACACATGCATGCACATACACGTGCATGCACACACAGGCACAACCCCAGTTGGTTTCTTTGCATGATAAGCTGGTAGTAGTAGTTGTAAATGCAACAGCAACAGTACACAGACTGGATCAGATTGTTGGTTTCTGATTTGTGAGTCTCCAAGATGAGCATCTCACAGATTTATGCTCAGAATTTGGAATTTTGTGGTAGACTACAAATGCAAAGATAAGTACAACATAAATTTTTAAAATACTCCATAAGTCTCCTTGAGCTTCAACATTCTTCAGTGTTCTTATGTTACAGCCAATTATCTCACCACTTAAATGGCTATTATTTTCTTACTTGAAGTCTATGCTCTCTGAAATTGTCATTACCAAGTGTGGCAAAAAATCTGTTTGTGGGCTGTAAATTTAATTTAAATGGCAAACATTTATTGATTGCAAATTGGGAATCCTAGAAATCTTTAAAAAGTGATTATTGTAAATGAACTCACTCCCTCTACACAACAAAGGGGGATTTATCCTCTTGATGATTAAATGAATGTAAGGTTTGTTTGGTTAAAATTCCAAGAGGTTTTACCACTCATAGTCTTCCTGACCAATGTCACAGTCAGAGGCAGGAAGGGAAGGCTTCATTACCAGAGAAGGCTACGACACGTCCTCCAAGAAGACAAGAGAATAAAAGCAGCCATCATGTAAATTTGTGGGTCAGGGTAAACATGGTCAGCTTGAGGCCAGAGGGAGATGGAACAATCTTTATGCTTGATTTACAAGCATATGTATGACTTAAAAGCTCACTCTGCAACAGTGAGCAGGAAAGGTACCCATGAAGTCCTGGTCTCCTTTGGAATGTGTTCAAGTCAACGTCACTTGTCACCTCCCTCTATATATAACACATATTATCAGGGTTGATGGAATCTTCCTTCAAGGTTTTTTAAGTCTTTTCCTGGATGTTGCTCCTCTAGCCACTTCCCTCCCTTGCCCCTAGTATTGTCCACAGGTCATCTGGCTTCCACCTACTTCCCTTTTGCCTCTTTGTTTTAGATATTCCAGTATGACTCTCTTGGACACCACCTCCATTATATTGGTTTCCTGTGGGACATTAATTTCTATCATGCAAACTCGTGAGTCCCTCCCAATGCAATATGGGCCATGTAACAGTGTAGCCATTCTACACCTAAACTCATACCCCATCTTTCCATGGGTCTGCATTTTGTTTTAAAAGCACCAAACTCTTTACCTCTAGTCTACTCCCTGGAAACCTTTTTCTCATTCTCTCACCAGCCTTGATGAATCTACTCTGCTGTTCCCTGCCGTGGCTAGAAATACACACAGACACAGATCACACACACACACACACACACACACACACACACACACACGGCACATGTAAACACTGTAAGTTTTACAGTTCTGAGGGGAAAGGTATCCATGTTGTCGGGATCCAAGTATTACCACAAAGTCACACCATACAACAAACCTTGCACAAGGTATTTATTTGGAGAAACACAGAAGGGTGGTTGCCTCTGCTCCAGTGAGAATCAGTAATGGACTTGGTGGGAGGCAAGTTTATATAGGACTTCATGGGGCAGAGCTTTACAGAGTTGAGATTGGTGGGATTTCAAGTCCTGGAATTGGGCTCTGGGCTATGGCTCTGCATAATCATGCAATATTTGCTAGTTGAATATATATATATATATATATATATACATATATATATATGTGTGTGTGTGTGTGCGTGTGTGTGTGTGTGTGTGTATGTTCATGTGTGTGTATATATGTGTATATTTAGGTATGTATTGTCTATATAGGCTAGAGATTCCTATTATGTACATGTATGCAAATATATGGCTATACAGTCCTACATTATTTTTCATTTGTCAATACAGAAAAGTATATATATGTACACTTGCACACACATATAGAACATTGTATTATTGGCTAATTATTTTAAATTTTTGCATTTCACCACCCAAACTAGATTTAAATTTCCTTGGAAAATAAAGACAGATTTGCTTTTCAACTCTGCAGGTACTGACTTTCTCCTCACTTTTTAGCTGGGAAACATTCAGTGAAGACAACCAGCAGATTCTTTCATAATGCTAAGGATCTGCTGAATCTTCTAATATTGGTTATCTTAAGTGGTTTAATATGTACATAATATATACCTATTATTGAAAATGTTACAATATAAATAGAAAACCATGAGAAAACATACCAAAGCCACCCATAGTCCTATCAGGATGATCATGTGTTTTGAGAGCTTCCATCAGTCGCTTCTTTTGTAGCACATGGGAGAACACCTTCCACACAGACAAGGAGTCACCACCCACATGTTGCCTACACTAGTTCAGAACCTGAAGCCTCACTGTATGTTGCAGTCATTACCAAACGTGTGAGCTGGCTACAGCTGTAGAGTATTCTTCCATTAGCAAAGGCTATCCTCTGAGTACACTGTGAACAATGAACCTCCAGACACTGCATTCCCACATAATAGTGTCCTAAAGAACCCTAAGTGGCTACATTCAGAAGTACCAGATGAGTGAATAAAAGATGTCCATTCACTCGTATCATGGAGGCATTAAGTCAGGTGTTAAAATAAAGCAAAGACAAGGTGGCTCACAGTTACCCAGAAAGGCCAGGGTGCTATTTAAATGAGCCCCATACCACCCACCTTTTACACATCACTGGGATTGTAAAAGCACTCCTTTATTCTCCACCAGACAATACATAAAGGCAGCCGGGGAAGTAAGTCATGTTGCGATATTCTAAAACATAAATCTTGCTACCAGTCCATTCAGAGACAGCATCCTGTTTTCCTTACACATGGATCAGGCACTGGAGGCTGTCCTTACAGGCTCTGTGCCCTGCTCCTCAAAGTGGCTTCTGCATTTTATACCTGATCTCCAGCAGTTACACATACAAATACTGGTGTTGCCAGCACAAGTTAATTTGTGTCCAGTGAATGACTCAACCAACTGCATGTTGGCATAGCTTCTGTCACATGTCACACTTAGAATTTATTCTTCCATAAATTGTGAGGTGAACTGCATCATTTTGTGTTAACAAATGTATGTTTTTTTTTGGTTGGGGTGTGTGTGTGTGTGTGTGGGTGTGTGTGTGTGTGTGTGTGTACCCACCCTCACACACCCATGCAGGTGTCCATACACTCTCATATGGAGGCTAGAAGTTGATATCAGGTGTTATCCTAATCAATCTCCATCTTACTTTTGGCACAAGATCTCCCACCAAACCTAGAGCTGAGCAGTTGATGACCCTGATTGGCCTGCAGGCTCCTGGGATCTTTCTGTCTCTGCCCCCCCAAACCTTGTTACAGGCACGCACTACCATGCTTGCTTTCTGACATGGGTGTTGAGGGTCCAAATTCAGGTTCTCATGCTGATGGGAGATGTTATTCTGGTTTCCTGCAACATCATGCTTCAGTGGCAATCCCTCTACCCATTGAGCCACCTCCCCATCCTAGCAACTCCATTTTTCCTTAGCCATTCTTTATTTTCTGTTTGTGACACTGAGTACAAACTAAACGTAAGATTTATATGTATGCTAGAGGCTAAAAGGAAGGGGATACTCTGCATTCCCAATGCTTAATATTACATGTTGGTCCTGCTGTCCCCTCATGTCAGCCTAAATCTCACTCTCTGCCTTGATTGGGATTGAAAAACCCATGGCTAGTTTCCAGCAATGTCATCAATGTGCAACTTGAGTCAGGAAAAAATGTTTAACTCCTCAATAGCTTATTTTATCCTGTGAGGTAGAGGTACCTAATACTGCTCATAATTGACAGACCAGCTTAGGCAGAGCCATGACTGTTTGGCTTGCTCAAGGCCAAGGCCTTCAAATGTGATGAGCCAGGGCTTTGAGGATCAGGAGGAGGGGAGCACAGGAGGAAAGGCCATGGGAATGAGTGGCCCTGAGAAACAGCTCTGTGAAAAGCTACTTCGGCAGAGGGCACACAAGGCTACGGTCAGGCACAGAGAACTCTGTCCCTGAATGTGGAACAACTCAATTTTAGAATTTTACTAATGCTCACCTTGTTTCCCATCGTGAGAGAAATGTGTGTGAGTTTAACAACAGAGGGCAAAGAGTGAGAGAGGCAGCACACTGTGGTGACAGGGTTCATGACACTACTGCTGGCGGTGACAGGGTTGCCACATATGACCTTATCCCTTGCCTGGGCAAAGAAGAAGGGATCCTGTGACATCAGGGAGGACTGTTATAAGCCTTTGTCAAAACAGACACCCTCGTCCTCTGTCACTAAGAGAATGCCTGACAAGTAAGTCTTGAGGCCAGGCATCTTTATAATTTTATCTGGAGTCTCATTTTTCATATAGCCGAAACTGCACTACATTTCATCTCAGCAATCTAACCAAATCACTTTTGTATTTCATAAAGGGGAACTTTAGCGATAACAACAACAACAACAACAACAAAAATAATAATAAAAACAACCAGGGCCTCTCAAGCTCAGCATCAGTCATTTGCAATTAAACAGCTCTTCTTTTTTTTTTTTTTTTACAATGGGCTGCTCTGCTCTGAACCTTGTAGGATACCTAGTGTCATTCTTAGTCTCTACCTACTAAATACTAGTGGTATCACCTTGTCACCTACTCTTGGCGATCAAACATACTTCCAGACACTGTCAAATATCTCCTGAGGGTACAAAATTGCCTTTGGTTTAGAATCATTGGTTTAAAATGACCTAAGGAGAGATTAAATTAAATGAACCATGTGTTTTAGAGCACTGCAAACAATTCTATCAGTGTATAAAGTTATATAGGGAAACAAAAAGAGTGTCGTGGCATACTCTATATATAGATAACTGACTGGCTGCTGAGCCAAAGCTCCTGAAGCTATAAACGAGAGGTACCCCCACAGATTCCATAACATGCAATATGGGGACATAAGGTCATGGGGAAAGTTCTGAAAGAACTGGGAGGTAATGATTACCACAGTACCTACCCCCACCTTTCCATTATCCCAGAACCATCCTCTACAAAATGTGTGGCATACACCCAATATGGGATGGCCATGGCTGATAATTAGATAAGAGGTCTATAGAGATGGGCATGCTTTAAAAGGACTGTTTGTGTAATGCTGCGTGACTTAGAATGGGCCTGTAACCTGACAAGTGTACTGGGTGAGGAATGTTCAATTTACCAGTTCTAACCAGCCAGGTCCTTGTGTGAACTCTCTAAGACCCAGCTGAGAAGCCTGGGAAAGTATAACCAACAACGGCTTCTGGTGTTTCCTCCACCTTGCTCCTCTCCCTAGCTCCGAGTCTCCCACCTGAAGCAGTCTCTTAAGACCTGTGTAATGTTCCAGGTATGTTACAGAATCTTAACTATACACAGAACTGACAAGCACCTTGGCTCACCAGCCACCCAGTGCCTCTACACAGACTAACACAAAGGGAGACATTCTGTTCTATTTTTAAGTATATTGAGCAAAGAAGCAGCTTGATGCATCTTTGGGCTGTCACCCAAGAATCACTGTCTCCCTATTTTTATCAATGGTATAGACTTTGAAAATCAGATAAATTTAGAAATTCAATGTTAGGTCTTAATCTGTCAACTGTGTAATTTTGGTGAAATCACTTAACTTTCTTTGAAACTCAGTGCTTATATGTGTAAAATTAGAATATATATATATATATACACATATATACATATATATACATGGAATAATATATGAAAAGAAGAGGTTGTTTTGAAGGAGGGTGTGTGTGTGTGTGTGTGTGTGTGTGTGTGTGTGTGTGTGTGTGTAGATGGCAAACAGAAAGCAAGTGTTCCAAAATGGTAGCCATCATCATTACTAATTATTTATTACTGGTCAGCATTATCACTGTTCTCATGCAATCATTCATTATTTTATTCAGTACCACCTATGCACTGGGTGGCAGGAAATTTTGAATTATTATAAAAATGTGCTCTCTTGGAGATTGGGCATGCTAACTGGGCAAAGGAGAAGGCAGTCAGTAATGTACTGACCAGTGGCTAACAGAAGTTGTGTGTGTAGCCTGGCACTCAGGGGCTCAGAAACTGTTAGATGATGGTGGTACCGATGCCGATTTTGATGCTAAAAACTAGTTGATTTGACAATTTGCACCCGATTCACTTGTCACATCACTCACTGAATGCTTATCACTATAAGAAATGATTTATTTTCAAGTAAATGAGTCCCAATCTTGTGAGAGTGAACCTCGTTTCTCTGAGTAACACTTTAATAGGAGTAGATTAACATTCTTTATTATAGGGTAGGCTCATAATAGGCGCCTGGAGTCTGAGAGGTAATTCTCACCACTGAAAGGTAAATGAATTTTGACTAATTTATAAGTACATACTAGATTTCCTTTTTTTTTTTTTTTGAGTTTAGAAATTTTCCATCATGCGAGAAAATTAGGGGTATGAAGCAATAATATAATAGCAATAATCAAAACTGCTCACCTAAAAGGTAAAACAAACATCGATAGACATTAACCCCTTAGCGGAAAAGAAATGTCTTCTTCTGTATTAATCTGTATTAGGCACCGTATGCTGCCAGGCCCCCCTCTCTGTGGGAACAGAAGGGAGTCAACAGCATCATATTTTATTCTTTCTCACCCCCAAAGCTTTCCCAACCCTTGTATTTCAACACAGCTTAGCACACTCTGCTGTAGGTCCTTAGTGCCTTAATCCTAAAAAGCTCCGTTTTCCAAACATCATGTTTCCGTACCGTAGAAACTGTCTAGCTGTGACGACAAATTCCCTGCTGGCAACAATGTAAGAGCACATGTATGTTCAGGCCTGGCAAGGTCAACGGGAAGTTAAATTGTCCAGACGGACGAGATGCTTACCTCAAATATGTTCGCGGGCTCATTGTTGTACTGGTTGGATATGACCTCAGACTGGTCAGTGCACCATTTCAGTCCACCCAGGAAGCTGTCTGTGTCCAAGTCATTCACGTCAAGTTCAGAAAGGTCAAGTTCGGGAAGATCTGGGCAAAGAGGCTGGTCCTCACCAACCAGAGCAGCACACTGCGGGAGTCAGCAAAGAAAAAAAAATGGTCACCAATGGTAGAAATTCACTAAGCAGCAACACCATGTGATGAGAATTAAGTCTGGTTAATTCAACGGCAGCACCAAAGCTGGCCTCAGGGCTTTAATCGCCAAGGGAAACACCTTCCATTCTTTATTTGCTTAGCTTCCCCCACCCCCCTGGAGTATTTTGTCTAATTTCTCCCTGTCCAAATTCTAAATCCAGATCCAAATTAAGCACCATGTTTGTATGAAGGCCTCCTTGAGTCTTCCAGTTAGAAAGGTACAGGATAGTTGTAGTCAGGGAGTTTCAAACCCTCTTAGAGTTAACGAAGCACATGATTTTATTCTGTCCTTATCATGGGACTGGTTTGAGAGGTGTAAGCTAGTGGGTTTGTATCTTGGAATCACCATCAGATATAATGGATATCCCTTTAAACAACTGCTCACTGAGATAACAGGACTCAGAAATTAGAGTAGGGAAACTTCCTCTGTGCCCACCCCCTGTAAGTATTATAAGCTATATCATTCATTTAGCAACTAATGATGCAAGTCCTCTGACTCATCTGTGGTTCTCTTGAATTGTTATTTAAATCATTTACTCTCACTTGCCTTTTTATGAGTTCCCTGACTCCATTTTTACCAGGTCAAATACAAGTTCCTTGAGTTAAAGAACAAAATTCATATTATTTTTCTATATGACCTTTACAGCTTTCACTGGGAATATTTTGCAAGGTGTGTGTGTGTGTGTGTGTGTGTGTGTGTGTGTGTGTGTGATCACCTGTCACCTAAAAGGGAAAAACCAAACTACTATACCACAATTGCTATATTTTGTGTTTTACTGAGGTATGTCAAAATGACAGCTGTGGTGAATTTAAATTTTTTTCATATTTGTATAAAGATATAAAATTGTTTTAATAAATTAAAAGGTTTAAATACTTATCGGGAAGGCTATCTTAGTTTCTTGATGTTTTGTTTGTTTTGTTTGTTTGTTTGTTTGTTTCATTTCCTGGGATTTATATTGTCTTTCCATCCCCTAGACCTATTGCCATCTAAGGAACTGCATCTTCTTAGCAATGGGATGGCACATTTAACTGGTTAACTAACTTTTGAGCCAGGCCTGGGTGATCTAAAGAGCCACATAAATGCTTGCTGTCAGGTTTAATGACAGCAGAGTCACCACAACTTTGTCATCCTATCAGCCATCTGCCTGAATCTAAGCACTCACACATCCAGAGTGAGCCGGCCCTCATGATGCCTCTACTTTCCAAGGTCGCAGAGAGCTGTTTAGTGGCTTCCATCCAAGCAGCAGTGGGACATAAAGCTTCCTTGACGTTTAGATTTTGAACTGAGTAAGGTTTGTGCAGATGTTACTTTTGAGTACCCTCGTCATTGCTGTCAGGCTGTATTACACAGGTCACATGCAGCAGTGTGTGCCCAAGCCACACTCTGACGAGTCAGTACTGGGTAATGGAATCAGCAGGTAAGGAGAGGGGGAGCAGAGGCTGCATATCATTGCAGTTTGTCTAGAAGACCACTAGGCCCCCCCCAGAAGATCTCCAAAGGCTGGCATGTGGCCATGCCATAAAAAAAAAATCTGCCAAAACGAGTCTTCTTTCTCATCTTATGGGGCTTTTCTTCATATCCGGTGTCAGCCAAAGTCTACAGGTCAGAAAACCTGGCTAGGTTTGTACACAGAAGCTGGGCTGGGAAACATAGGTCTTGTCCCTGTACAGTATTAGTGTTTTGCTATGGGTCTAACACTTCTGAGGATCCATTCTTAACCATACTACTTACCCTCAGAGCACAAGGCCTTTTTCTTAGCCCTTTCTCAACATCATTAGTGCAGAGACAAGGGGGGAAACCATGGATGTCATGGGTGGAGGATTCCTTTAAAAACTGAACCACCAATTCCAAAGACAGCATCCAAGGAAAAACTAAGGCAGAAGATAGCCAGAGCTACCTATGGCTGAAACTCCTGTCCTGGAGCACAGAAAGCTTATTTTGGAACAGTAAATTGTCACATTGACTTGCTGGGAGACAGTTTCTTGCCATCTCTTTTTAACTACTATCTCTAGCAAGACTAGTTTAAATACTCTTTAACTTTTAAGAATACATATACATATATGTGAATATAAAGTTTGTCAACTACTGAAGAGATAAGATCAACTTGTTATTTTAATGTTCTCTTTATTTGTGATTTCCCTCTCCTCCCCCCCCTCGCCCCCGTTCCTCTGTTTCTCTTTCACACTGTTATGGTTATTCCTACATTATGGCTCAAAACAGTATTTGTGACTTGCCTGTTTTGATATCCTGATCAAATCAGTGCTTCTGAGTATGGCATTGTCCCCCTAATCTAAAACACATTTGTGGAAGCTCTTGCTCCTGTTGTTAATTCCTATTTGGACTCAGATGACGGCAGACTTAGCAGGCTCAGCCCAGGCGCTGTCCTTGTCTGACGTGCTGCTGTTGGTGGCTCCCCTATACACCTGTAACAGGTGTGCCCCATGAAATTACACAGATATTCTCCCGCTGCTTTGCAACTGTGAGAGCAACTTCACAAACTGTAGCCTTAGTCTTACAATAAGATTTAAGAGGCTGGAGCAGTCACTAAACACAAAAGGCTAATTATTGTACGTTATTTCACCCCAACAGACTTTTCCCTTAGTTAAGGAACAGACAATAAATTAGCTTAACTGCATGGATGATAATGATTCATTATAATTAAGTATAATTCTCCATTAACCTTTCAGAGGTTTTGGTGTCACTGATGGTAAATTTTAAAGAGAGAGAGAGTGGACTCTGCAGTACTAATTATATTAATAAAAAAAAGAATCGAAACTTCTGAAAAAACTTTGGTTGAGGTGGGAGGAGGGATGGAGAGAGAGACTATAAAGAATGGCAGTCTTGGTGAAATGTGTCCTGTGAACTGTCTCTTTCAATCTTAGTAACCTTATTGTACATCACCTCCATTAAGCTGTGAAACACGGGGACTCTGGGTAGCTCTGGTGATTTGGGCTTTTATTAACCAATGCACTGTCCTGTCATTATGTGTGAAAGGGCACAATAGGTTTTAAGATGACAGCAAACATTAATGATTCAAAAACTGAAAGCTGCCCACAGTACCTGCTGCTTGTAATATTTCGACAGGCAAGGGTGATTCCCAGAGCCAAGGCCACAAAGGCACAGGTTTCTAGCAGCTGGATGTCTATTATGCAGCATTGACTGGCCAGTCACAGCTGACCCAAGCCTCACTCTAAGTCTGGACAATGAGGCCCAATCCTCTCCTCCTTAAGAAAAACAAACTTAAAGTGATAGTTGTCAAAGACTAGGAAGTGTCTTTGCAAACAACTGCAGGAATTCTGCCCCGTGGAGGCAAATCTCCATTTCCTTTAGATCAGCTCTTCAATCTCTGAGTAGCATCAGGAACATACAAGCCACAAAAATGAAAGTGGATGGAGGAGACCCATCGTGCCAGCCAGACAGCCAGACAGCCGCGGGATACTCTGGCTACTCCAGCCACTGGGACTTTGAAGCCACTTAGAACTCAGGCTCCCAATAGCCACAGAACGCATGAATTATCCGTATCTATTCTGCCTTACCAAGAAATCACAAGACAAGAATAATTAGGACCCGCAAATCCGATCTGCCAAAGCCAATGAAGCCAAAGTCTGCAAACCCAGCAAAGAGTTAAGAGCCCAGGACACGCCTGGCTAGATAGGAAAAATGCATTCGCCGTCAGCCTGGCCAAATCATTTTCACTTTAGATGTGTATCGCTGCACCACACGGACATCTTATTTAATCAAATCACGTGTGGCACTTGACCCTCCCCCTTACCCTACGTGCCCCCGCTACTGGGAGGAAGCACCATTGTTAGTACTTAGCAGCTCCGATCCTCTGAGCAATTCAATTCGGGTCCATCTCACCAGAGTCCACAAAAGTTTCACTTGTTTTCCAACTTGCCCAAACTTTCCGAGAACATTCCATTATACTGAATGCAAACACGCCAAGGTCCTCCGTCCCTAGCTAGACTCCGGAGATTACGAGGAAACTACTCGTGTCCCCCCCCCCCGTATGAATTGTAGCCAGCAGAGACTGTGGAATTGATGTATTGCGGTCTATTTTTACACAAGCATTGAGTAGCTCCACACACAAGGTCTGCATAAACTCCCTTCTCTCTCCCTCCCAGCTTCAGGCAGCTCTCCGTGGTACAGAGAGATTTAACCATTCGGTTTCTCGCCAGTGAAGCAAACCGAAAGCCTTGCTCTCTTAAGGCTGGGATTTCTTTCTTTCTATTTTTTTTTTTTTAAACTCGCTAGCCAACCCTTTCAACCACACGCAAGTGTTTTAAAGGAAAACAGCACCGTCTTTTCGTGTTCTGTGGGAAAAGCAGTCTAGCTCAGCCCCAGCAGGATTATTTGGGATCTTGTAAGTTCTCTTGTTTAATGAACACAGAGAGGAGGGCGGAAAAACAAAAATCCGGGCGAGCGTCAAAAGGGACTCTCTCTGAACACATCCATTATAATGTTTATCTTCATTTTCTTATAAATAGAAATGGCATTTTCCCAAGCAGGCCACTGAGCACTGGAAGGACTTCAGCTCCTGATTCATATCAATATCTTAGAGCATAAATATTGCATATGAGTAGAAACAGAGCCAAAGGCACATGGAAAGAGTTTCTAACTGCTACAGATACTGATGACAGCAGCTAAGCTTTGATTTGCTCAAGGCATCTCCGAGCCACCTTAAAATAGCAAACTTATTGGAGTTAAGATAAGATTGAGATTCCCCTAGCAAAGGCTCCCGCCGCCGCTGCCGCCGCTGCTGCCGCCGCCGCGCTACTTTCTAAGTCCCCTCCTTTACCCTAGCCCATCCCCCTCCAGGAATCATTGCATCCGAGGAAAGCTCCGGTCCTGCAATGCCCAGCCCCAGCTCACCTCTATATCACTCCATACAGAGTCTTGGCTGCACATGTCCCAAGCCATCCAGCTCCTGAATGACGCCAGTCAAGCTTTTCCAACTCCAATCCACTCTGACACGCAGCACACACTTATGCAGGCAACCAGCCCCTTACTGAGAGTGAACTGAAGGCACCTGTCTTACTACAGTCCCCAGTCACATGACAAAGCTATTAAAAAGTAGGCTGGGCTGTCACTCACCCAGCCTCCCTTCTCCTGTGCAGCTTGCTGCTCAAACTCCTGACGTCACTCCAAGGCAGCCCTCTGCCTCAGTGAAGTAACGCATAGAAGAAAAATAAATAAATAATAAAAGGAAAAGAAGAAGAAAGAAGAAAGGCAAGAAGGAAGCACTTGGTCTTTGGGAGGTTTCAAGCATCACACTATGACTAAAGCCAGCTTTGAATGCCACCAAGTGTAAGCTGGAGCCCTGGTCACATAAGAACGTAAATCTCCTGCAATCTTGTACTTATTTATTTATTTTTATTTATTTATTTATTTATTTTTTCACCTAAAACAAGCAAGTAGTAAAAGTCCCCTGTTAGTTGACAGGGGCGTCACTACACTCCTGCTTAATAAATGTGTTCTTTAAGGACTGGTTTCCAAGTGGACCCAGCGTCAGCCTGGAACCAAGCAAAAGCTGCAGCTCACATGATACATTTTTATGAGATTCTTTTCTCCCTGTTGGGGGAGTGTTTGAAAGCAGCGAATAGGATTTTTTTTTCTATCTTTCTTTCTTTCTTCCTTTCTTTCTTGTTTGGTCAACAAAACCGCCCCATTTGTTTAGGTCTAAACAAATTCCTCCACCCAAAATCAGCTGCCTCCTTGGCAGTAGAGAATACAGGCTCCAGAACTGTTACTGCAGTTTGCTTTGCTTGCTCCCTATAAGAAGAGCAAGCCACAAAACCCTTTCCTCTTATGTTATCCTCACCATTCTCCATTGCTCTCACAGGCTCCCCGAGAACAAATGTTAGTAAATACAGTTGCTGCTGCCATGCCAAAACCAGCTTAGCTCCTCGGCTGCCTTTCCTTTCTTTATTTTTTCTTTTTCTTTTTTTCTTTCTTTTTTTTTTCCTTTCTTTTTTTTCCCCCCCTTACATGTAGCTTTTTCTTCCTCTGCCTCGGGGTGCCTTTTTGGATAAACATTGAATTCCAACCCTGGTGCCCTGGGTTGTACAGTTTGCTTTTGAAATCAAGAATGTTCAGGGAATGAAGGAAAAACACTGAAATGGTATCAGCAGAGAAACTCACTGCTGGAGTTTTGCTTACTAGTATTTGTGTGTGTGTGTGTGTGTGTGTGTGTGTGTGTGTGTGTGTGTACCTTGAGACAATGAGAACTAACGTAGGTGTGACTGTTTCTATTATGACATTACATACCAAATACATAACAAACTCCAAGCACCGGACACAGAGGAAAAAAACTCTCCATAACACTAGGGTGTTCAGACTTAACCCTTCGAGCAACAGCAAGAAATACAAAGGCTATCTTTGAAAATATATTTTCACGATACCTCAAACCTCACAGACTTCCAAAAAAAATCAGCTCATTTCCTTTGCCTGACAGTAATTTAGAAGAAAAAAAAAACTGCCCAAGCACCAAAATATAATTTATCAAGCACCATTCATTTAAATTCCTATTCCACTGAGGTTAATTTAGTGTATTCTTTATTGTCTGTCCCCTTAGAAGAAAAACAGTGGTGACTTCTCCCAGTTTACATAGTCAGCTGCTCTAACAGCAAATTGAAAGAAATACAAAACAAATTAAGGCCCACCAGCCTGCTACTTACTTCGAACCTTGTATACGGGGTCTGTTTGCTTTGATGTCTACAGCAAGGTACTGGTAAATTTCTGAATTGTGGGCTGAAATAGACAGTTTGTCATCCATGAATAGAACATGAGGGCCAACACTTTGACATCTTAAATTAGGTGAATTCATGTCACTGCTACAACTGTCCTCTCCCAGACAGCAGAAAATTTCTGTAGATTTAATCTTGTAATTCAAAAAAAAAAAAAAGCCACAAAAGACAACCTTGGGGAACACTTCCTACATGCAATTAGTACCACTACGGTGTACTTCCACAAAGAAACACTAATTTTCTTTCCAATTAGATTTTTACTTAATGTAAAACTCCAGTAAACTATTAAAATTCAGGACAAAGGTCATTGGCTCTACCCTCCACACAGTCAACTGTGAAATAATATCGGCCACTTGGCTGCAGGGAGCCAATGTTATTAATTATTATCAAGCCATCACAGCATCCAGATGGCAACCAACACTTTGGTTTCTCTTCTTTCATTTCTTACCATCATACTTTTGAAAACTCCTGTTCACACCTTTGAGAGGTTCTTTTCACTAGATCACTTCAGCGTTGCTGTTTGGCTATTTTAACCTACTCACACTGAATTATGGCAGTGTTCTTTTCTTGATTTTTGTTTTGGCCACCTAATTCTACTTTGACAAAAAAAAAAAAATCAGATCAGCAGATCCATGAGATCCATGAAGCTCAAGGTATATTTAAAGCAGCTCTTTTGTCCTCTGCCTTCATAATGAGGCTATGTGAGGATAAAGACATCCCATGGCTGATAAACAAAGACGTACTGCTCCCTTGCCTCACGTTTCTACTGACACATAAGCCAACCTGAAACTGATTTTGTAGAACAAGTCAGGATACCTTCTACTAGTTTCTCAGGCTTCAAGATTACAACTCTAATGAGAAGAACATTTTAGAAGTCTTATCATTTGGTTAATTAACTCTTCAGATTAAAAATCATCTTCTGTCCAGCTTTTTTTTTTTAATTTCCTCAAGAGAATTTAAATTGTTAGTTGCTCACCAACCTTGGGTTTTCCTGGCTCCCCAGGCAGTTTCTATATTTAATTCTCTGTCTGCCTTGACTACGGTTGCTCTCTCTGTAGCCTGACTCTCTGCTCCTTCCACAACGTTGCCTTCAAGATTCCCAAACATTTGCTTGCTTTCAATCAACAAATGTTTATGGAAACATTACCGTGTGTACAAAAAAAAAAAAAAAAGGCATTTAATACAAACACGGAAGAGTTTATAATTTGGGAGAAGACTAAGCTTTAAGGAGGGAGATTCATTTTCTATATGAAAAGCAGTCTCACCTTGTTCAAAATCCTTTTCTATTCTTTAAAGCATGCTATGCGTAGGGACAAGGTTCTTATGCTGAGCATCATAAGTCATCAAAACAACAGACAGTAACATTTATTAACACTTGTGGCTGCCCATACTGTTGTATATCTACACAGAGGAGACCCTGGACCCATAGAACCCACCCCCCACCCCTGTCAGTAGTCCAGTTAATTTGTTTTCAAAGATCCCACCATTGCTAGAAGCTGGAAAAACTATCCTTTAAGTGTGTGTGTGTGTGTGTGTGTGTGTGTGTGTGTGTGTGTGTGTGTGTGTGTGTGTTGGGGGGGACAGCATCGAGGGAAATGGAGAAAGAGAATTCCATTCAATATGGAATGTGTTTGCCAGCATGTCTGTGTTCCCTTCCCTACTTCTACCCCAGACTATAGGCTTTTCTTCGTGTTCTTCATACTCTCTCTATATATTATGTAACAGCCAATTTCTAAAAAGACAAGACAATCATACAAGCCAAAATATTCTAATTAAAACACCACAGACACCACACATGAGACCATGAATTCCAATGGCAGAGTTGTACTGTTAACAGGGAAGAAATCTCAAAAGTAAAGGCTAATAGCATACTTTTCTTTGTCCCCTGTCTTTTCAAGCTTGCAATAATGCATGTAAGAGTAAATTGGAGGGCAAATTCTTTAAAGAAGAAAGGCAGAGAGGGGAAACCATAGACATCCAAGCTCATGTGAGTGAGTCAATAAGATCAGCATATACATGTTACTCAATGTAGTCCTCAAAATGTTGCTGCAGAGAAGCTATATGCTAACTTTACAGAGGAGAAAGAATGGGCAGGCAGATCTTAGTCAGTCCTTCTCAGAAGAATTATCCTCTCTAACCCCAAATCAAAGAACTTGCAAAGACCCATGAGACAACCTCTGCAAAGACATATATACAAAGGGAAACCAACATTCCCAGGACTTCAACCTGCCTGGAGCATTCTTCCAGAATGAACGGAGTCCTGTGCAGAATCACTAACATTTGTGGAGTTAATCATTGCTGAAAGCCACTCACTTGTTTGCTTTTAATTCCTAGAGGGCCCTTGATCCTGACACCCCCCACATCACTTTCTGAGCACAGACTTTAGGACTCTAGTTTGAAGCTCAGACCATATGTAGTAAGGCTCCTGGCTTGTAGGCAAGCTAGACTGTAACAGTGGTCTCTACTCCGTAAATACTCTCTCACTCAGTCTGATTTTATAGGAACTGTGATAGTGGTGCCCAAGGGAGCAAAGATCCTACAGCGAAACAAGTGGAGGAAAGCAGAGTGTGTGGACAACTTCAAATCCTGGTAACGTTTGCGTTTTTCTTTCTTTAATAAACAAGATTTGATTGACATGTTGAACAACACAGCTCTCATCCCCAATAAAACCTTCTATGGAGCCCTATGGAATGGAGCCAGCCTCAATTTAACTTAGACCTCAAAATGTGCTTTTGGCTTTCTTTTTAATATAACAACCAAAAATAACATGAAAATTAATCTGAGCTGTAGTCAGTTAGACTAATTTAAGCCCCCAAAAAATAAATTGTGCTTCCTCAAAGTGCATATGAGATAATAAAACATTGATTAAAATCTGACATTGTCCAATGTTTAAATTGGACATATTTGGGAAGCTACAGATATTTTTATTTACCATAATTATTTCAGGTTAATTCATCTATAGTGTTCAGAATAATTGCTTAGATAAGAAATGCTTAACAGGGATATTTGCTAGTCTTATTTTCTGGAATCAAAAATAAGGCATATTGCATATTTTTAAATGTGGGGTTTATAAAAATTAAAATGCTATTGTGCCCCCAAAATATGATATTTAATTTAGTAAAAAAAATGATGTTTTATCCTACTACCCATATTTAGTGAGGATGAGGGAAAATTGGGTACATAAATGGTTTAAATGTAAAAGGAGAAATGTAACCCAATTGAGTCCCTGGTATTTAGTCTAAAGTTGGATCTTATGCTTACCAGCTTTTCCAGTCTTGCCTTTATGGAAGGCTTTACAAATAGCAAGGGGGAGGAAGAAGAAATGAATATTATTTTTCCTTTTTGGATCATATCAGACAACCTTGGAAGCTTTGGTGGGTGTTTGTTTTTGTCCATATTCCTTTTCTGTACCTGGATGTTTGTATTATACTCTAGCAAACTAAAAGGTGTATCTCCAAATGTGGAGGCAAATAAATGAATTGACACACTAACTAGCAATTGCCTTGAAAGTCTTAGCTAAATTGATATTAACAACTTAGACATGGAATTTTTAGAGAAATTTCCTTAGCAAAGAATGACACATCTAGAATAGACTGTCATTTTTTACAACTACATAACAAAAATACAGATATCCCATATACTTGATAGGGTTACAAATGGATACATTTTTTTTCTCTCGAAGGAAAATAGGTAATTTGTGTCAAGACTATTCTAAATGGATAGTCCCATAGATTCAGAAATTTGAATTTTACAATTATCCAAAGAAATAATAGAAGAGTGCATGCAAAGATTATCAGTGTGAAAATAAACAATCCTGTATCGTTCAAGTTGTTGAAAACTTGATACCATGTAACTACCCAATCTTGGGTAGTCAAGTTAGAAAATTAAATCAGTGTTTATACACAAGGCATCAATGCTCCCACAAAAATCCTACAAAATACGCTCAGTAGCATTATGGGAAGTTATTTTAAATATAGTGAGGTTTCAGTAATAATAAACATAAAATTCTAGCTAAAAATTTACACACACACACACACACGTAAACAAGTTGGCAGGAAGAGAGATGGTAGAGAATGTAGGGAATGTTCACTGTGTTGAGGACACTGTAGACATGTATTAATTTTCTATAGTGTTTGCCCGTAATTTCCAAATTTTCTTAAACATGCATCGCTTATGTATTCAAAAGAAGACTAACCTTTTTGTTGTTGTTGTTGTTGTTTTAGGAAGAGAGAGATGTAGGATTAGGGCCACAGTTTCTTAACAAACATGAGATGGAACAAGTGAAAAGAGCTCCTGACATCTGGAGTCATCCTCAAAATACTCATCATCTATTTCAGAGGAAGCCATTGTGATAAAGTCTAGCATCTTCTGTCCTTAGGCTGTGAGGTCTGGCCCAACACTGAGAGGAGTCACTGCTCCATCTCTTAGAAACCTTCTAAAGCCTAAATTTCAGAGACCAGAGGTAGAGCAAGTTTGCCTCAGACATCACTACCATCTTTGTCTTATTTTCTCACTGAGATTTTGATCAAATTAGACACAAACTCCTTAAAAAACGTAATAAACCTTGGGAGGGTTAAAATTTCAACCTTTTACATAAGGCATCTGCTCGTTATTCCTGGTTTTCCTTCCCTTTCAGCATACAAGTGAGGAGCATAAATCAAAAGGAAAAAAGAAAGAGTAGTGTCTTCAAGCATTATCTGACTTAAAGAGTACGAATAATTATTAGGCAGAGTATATTGACTGTGGAATAGAGTTGGGGTCCAGTTAGAGTCTATTGACTGTGGAATGAGATTGGGGAACAGTTAGAGTCTATTGGCTGGGGAGTGGGGTTGGAGCACAGTTAGAAAAGAATTAGTCAACCCTGCTCCTGAAGAGGCTTCTACTAAAGACACCCATCAAAACAGAGTTTCCATTCCAAACCAGTGACTTGCAAAGTGGCTTTCCAAAACAACCAGACTCCAAACATGGATCTGCCTACATAGAGGGTCATGTGATACTGCCCCATTTGGAGATGAAACTTTGAGATATCATAGGGGAACAACCCAGCTTCCTTTCCCTGGAGAATAATTCACAGAGGTGGAAACTTCACCGTGTGTCAATTAGACCTGTAGTTCCTGTAGTTTCCCAGGCTTTCCCTGGAAGTTTCTCTTTCTATATGTGTCCTGTGATAATTTTGATCCTAAGGAATATAAAAAGAGGAATAGGGAGACAAAACCTAGGGCTGGAAGTATTCAGGTGGTTCTTGGAGGATCAAGTCTCCTGATAAGTGAGGTCACTCAAAGTATAAGGAAAAGGATAGATGAAAAGAGCTCCAGTCCTCATTGGCTATGTCACTAGGTCACAATGTGACTACAGGTACTTCATTCACTGATGCTGGGCCTCAGTCCCTTTATCTTTCAAAAGAGATGGATTCAATTATGTCTAAGATCCCTCCCTGCCATTTCTAGAATGCCATGGTGTGAACACCATGACAGATGTGACCAAATCAGGAAAACCTGTGCACAAAGTGAACCCAAACATCTTAAGTCATGGACTCCAGGGTAGGTGTTCATACCAGTGTGTGGAAGAGAGCACAGCTTCATTACTTTCCCTTTTATGAGTATTTAATTACTAACTGTTCTAGGAAAGTAACGCAGGAGAACTGATACCTATCACACCATAAACCACATGACATTAAGTCACATGAAAAGCAGAGCCAGTATTTGAACAGTAAGTCTAAAAACCACATAACAGGTATGGTAGTGGCTGTTTACTTACATCTGCATAGAGGCAGAATATAGTACCAAGGTGTGATTTGGTTTTCAAAAGATAAGAAAGCAGTGTCATTGAGAGAAGATTGAAGAAAGAACCTGAATCCTAAGGTTAAGATTTTGTAAAAGGGAGAGGGCTTTGTAGCATTTAATCAGAATTTTAAGTAACCCTCTTGTCTGTTAATATCATAGTTCTGCTTCTTAAATAAAAATCTTGTTGTATTGAATAAAAGAAACCTTAAATGTAAATTTTGAGGGAGAGGATCAGGCTGTATTCAAAGGAAGAAAAGAAGGTAATATGCCTGTATATTGGCATAACATTATTAGGATATGTATTAAATTGGGGCCATAGTGCAGGATGGATAGTTGATTGGTCCTGGGGATTATAGTGTTCTTATTCAACCATTTTCTCTGTACATTCAATCCTTTTAAGCAATTGATATGCTATTTATATTTCAGTATCTTCTATTATCACCCAGCTTAGAGGTTCCCTTCAGGTTGAATCAATTGCCATAAGCACTTTAAATTCTCCACCAAAATATTTGGATACAGAGTAATAGTAACGGGAGACTGGAAAGAGAGCAGGTACGTGATAAACCTCATTTAGGACAATGCCTCAGAACAGCACCAGCTAGCTCCATACAATGGCATGTCCTAGCATGACATCCCTAACTTCGTATCTTCCTGTGACCAACAGAAAGAAGAATAAAACGAGTGGCTCATAGGATCCTGAGTTCAAGGTCCGCAAAGAGCCTGTGTACAGGCTGACTTTCCATGTTGACCAACCTATACTCTGTGTCTTCTTTTTGTAAAGAGTCTAGGCCCTGCTTTGTACAAGGAGTTAACCAGAATAGTTGCTTCCTCACCTGCTTTTACAACAAAAGTCTCTACTCCCCAGATAGAACATTCTATCCTCCATACTCGTAGGTCTGCTTCCATGAAGAGCACCTAAAAATAGGCCATCCCTAACTTACCCCACAGCTACATAAAGCACCAAGTAGAAAGTCCAACCCGGATCTCTGCCCTGGATATTTTCAGCCTGTGTGTCCTTTGTCTCTTCCATCCGTCACCAAGGACCACATTACATGTAAAAGCTTTGGGCAGAGTATTTTGCTGGCAGGTATCATGTGCTGAAGCCTCCTGGAAACCATCTCTCAGCTGTGTTATTTTACTTTTAAAAATAATAAATCCCCACAAACTTTTTCAATAATAATGGTGAATAAGCACATTTCCTTCTACTTTGATTATTGTTATTATCAAGGTTCGAGTACTTCAAAAAATGAAATGAATGAACTTCTGCGTACCCAAAAGTACACAAACCCCATGAAGGCCATTAGAAGCAAAAAGCAGGCTCATTCACATGCAAAACTAAAATACCCATGATTCCATTTCAGTAATCATCAAAATGAATGACTCTAGTCCATGCAGCTGGAGGGCAGGATTGGTTATAGCTGGAAGGTAAGTTTGGCTATAGCTGGAAGGCAAGATTGGTTGCACTTGGTGCCAGCAAGGACATGGTGGTCATGGTCTCCTTTTTGCTGTCAGTTTTGGTTACATGAGTGTGATCCATCAGGGAAAATGAATTTGCCGCAACCCTTTTGATAAGGGTTGACTTTCATGGATGACATTATAGTTCAGCCAAAGGACCAAATTTATCAAGAAGAGCCAGTAATACTTCTATACCACCGCATTTAAATGCTTACTTTCTGTTAATTAAAAAATATTCCAATTTAAGCTTACCTTCTTAGGTCATTAAACCACTCAGAGAAATAGGAGTGAGACAGGTAAGAAACTGAAACAAAAGAGCCTAATGTCTGGGCTTTGTTTGTTTGACCTTGGAGAAAACTACTTAACTTTCTAGATCTTTCTTTTGTTTATGGATGGGATTAAGTGTTATATTATGTACTTCTTAAGTAACAAAAAAAATCCAAATCAAATATTTTAGTATATTTATCTTTGCTTAAAAAATTCATTTTTGAATCAAAGGGTGACATTTGACTTAGCTTGGAAATGAGGTTGGCTTCTTCAGAAAAATGGCCCTGAGACTCATACAGTGGACATCTGTGTGCTCTCAAGTGAGAGCCACCAGCATCGTCTGTACAAATGGCAATGAAGATAACTATTTTATATAGCCTTCACTAGGGTTAAATGAGGTATCTATTGGTCCTGTGATTTCCACATAAAAGTAGTCAATAATGATACCTGATACTCACATACAAATGCCTAAAAGTCACTAATATCAAGTAAAAGTAGAGTTTGATTTTGGCCTGGTTTCCTCATCTAAGTGAAAGAAACAAAAAAAAAAAAAAAAAAAAAAGGGAGAGAAGGAAGGGAGGTAGGGAAGGAGCAAGGGAGGGAGGGGGGGAGGGGAGGAGGGAAGGAGGGAAGGAGGGAAGGAGGGAGGAGGGAGAGAGAGAGAGAGAGTGGGAGGGAGGGCACTTCCGAAAACAACTCAAGCCAAGTTGTAGTTCACATCCTTTCTTAAACTTTCTCTGAATGGCTCAGAACAGGGACTGACAGGCATGCCCAGTGTCTGTTGAGTGCCCTACCCACCCAAAGAAAAAAAGAAAACAAAATAAAACAAAAACCAGCCTTGTATTTCTTCCTTTTTTTTTTTTTTTTTTTTTTCTTTAAACAAAAGATAAAAGTACCGAATATTTGATTTGGAAAACTGACCTGGCTCAGCCTCTGAAGAGACCATTTTGTTTCCAACCAGCAAGCAGCCCTCAAAAGTATTTGAGCCCAAAGTCTTTTGAGAATTTCCGTAGTAAGAAACAACCATGTGGTGCAAGAGACCATGAGTTCACCAGTGTGGTAGCCCTAAGAACAGTGAGGCTTGCTTTAAATAATGACATCTGAAATTCACAAGAAGACAGGATGGAAAGCAAAGACAAAGTGGTAAAACGATGCAATGTAAAGTCATATTTGTCCCCAGAGCCAATCAACTACAGCATCTCAGCATGCACACTGGTGGGAAATCTCTGATCAATCACACAATTGCTTTTGAAATTGATTAAGTGATATGAGGGGTAGCTTACTATATTTTTGTTTTCCGTGTTATGAGTTTTAAGTTTTTAAAACTGAGATAGTCCATAAAGTGTGCCTGTGATTTCCAGCTCAATATGAGAAATGGAATGTGAAATATCTCATTTATAATTGATAGATTACATGTTGATAAAATATTTTGGATGTACTTTTAAATAAAAGATCTTATTAAAATTAAACTTATCTTTTTGAAAGTCAGCTACTAGAAACTTTTAAATTACATGTGTGATGTGTATAATATTTATTTATTAACCGTTTATTCAGTCTTCAGGTTATATCGGAGATGAAAAATCAAATCAGTGAATTATGGGAACAGAGATTTGAGGAATTAAAAGGAGCAGCTGAGCGGAGCCACCCCAGCACTGCACAAGCCCAGGTGTCATCACTGCCATCACAGTCTAGAGAGAATCATCCCTAACCCTGCTCAGTGCTTGAATGGGCTGTATTAAATGCTACATAATCTATCCATCCACAAAATCATTAGGAAACCTTTCTACAATATCCCTGGGGCAAGCCTATAAATCTTTTCAGCACCTTCCACGCCTTTTTCAAAACACATACATAATAATGAGATGCAAATGGGAAAACTTTACCCAGTATGCTGAAATTCGGACTGCAGAAACTAGAACTTATCACATTATAAAAATCAATCGGGTGCAGAAGATGGACAAAGCTTACTAAGAACACACAGTGTGGGATATACACAGCATGCCATGCTCTCCAGAAGACAGCAGCTTTCTATGTTTTAACAGGGTATTGTCCTCTTGGATTATAAAATGGACCCACCTCTCTCTTACAAGATTTAAAAAAAAAAAAAAAGCCTGTTGCTATATCTGTAATATAGCTTTAGTTTTGATGCAAAAAAAAAATGATTCCTTAACAGAGTTATGCTACAGTCTATTATTTCTTATTCAGACTCAAATTAATCTCTGAATAGTGCTGGCATTAATTCAACTTGATGCCTGTACTTAGGATTTCACATAGGTGCCTTCATCCAATTCTTCTCAACTAATAAAACCTTAATTCATGGTAATATATTTATTTCTAGTTGAGTTCATGTTAAAGAGTGTGGTACTTTACAGAAAACTAATTAATATCAATCATATTATAACACTTTTAATGGTTCAGGGGAAAATTCTACACTAGAGAAAAGACTAGATGAACAGAGGGGTCTTATCCCATCATATTTACTCTATTTTTAGGACTTGGGCATAGATACCAAGCATCATTTCAGATATAAATTTAATTGAAATTGCACATCATAGGAAGGCTGGGAATTAAGAACTCTGGGACCGATTCCTAATAAGACATTGATCTGATGTAGCCCAAGAACGTAATTCATACCCTCAGACTATTTTTTCTACCTATTTTATATAATAGCTGTATAATTTGAAAGTTGGTAAAGATATTCAAATTCAGATTCATGACACTATTAAAGTAATGAACTACTTCACTAATGGCAAGCCTTCTGCAATTGTGGGTAACAATTCTATAGTCATGCAATGTTTGAGTAATGATGATGCCATCATTTTTTCCTGATATTGTACATAAAATCGTCAGGAGAGCTTAAGTGTGAGTCTGACTATGACATAAATGGTACCCCCTGGAGTCATGCAATATAGTAGCCCTCACATTCTTTAAGCATTTATGTTGTTTAAAAGATCCAATTCTTCCAAGTCTCAAAGAACTGAAACAGAGTTATGCACTTCTAAACAAAAATCCTAAAAACAAACAAAACCAAAATGCCCCTAATGCACGTCGATAATTTTCAGTCTTTCTAGCTTACAGCTTTCATTTGCCCCATGCCAATTTCTTCATAATCATGAAAAGAATGCTGTACTGCATTTTAATTTCTTTTTGCCTCTTTAGTAATAAATACATAAAAGCAGGGCATGTAGCCTGGTGGAGAGTGCCTGACTACCATGAATGATGCTCTAGGGTCATATCCTCCCACTGCAAAATAACAAAACAACATACACAAAAAATCTTCTGATCTTAAATCATTTTTTTCAAAATTATCCTCATTACTAGAAATAAGACAAAGCCTACACGCCAACTGCATAATGAGCCTGGTGTGGAGAAAATGCCTCGTGATACTCACTTTCAAAACCGAATCCATGGATGACAACCCCAACATCCATGTCCCTCATTCTCTTGCAGTGTAAACACTCATGGCCACTCAAGAGTATCACAGTAAGGGCTTCCACCGGCTGCTTTTTAATTCACACAAGCACAGTGACGTAGGAAGGCACCTGGGAGTCAGTGCTCAATGAATTCCACAAGAGGACACAAATATGAAAGCTGATCCTAGCCAGATATGGACGTAAGAGCAAATATGTACAGTATCATGTGCTTTCCAACAGCTCGGAGTCTCGAGGGAGCTCTCTGACATCAGCAGTTGAGACAGGTGGTTCCCCTTCCAACTGTGGAAAATAAAACCCTAGTGCGGTGGCACTAGGTAAATATAGCTGTACTGTAATTTTTCCTTGGTGCTCTCTCCCTGCGATTTCTGTCCTGTGGTGATACTTCATCCAGTTAAATCCCAGGACATCCTACCATTCCAGCAAACCAGGGGACATTTGCAAAGAGGTTGATCTGGCCGTTTAAAGAAACTGTTTTTGTTGTTGTTGTTTGCTTGTTTGTTTGTTTGTTTTATTGTTTGTTTTTGTTTTGTTTTACCCTGTTTTGCTACTTTAGCTGTCAGAAGTGGAACTTTCTTTCTGTCTTGATTCAGAATATATTGTCAAGTAGCTGCCCAAGCCTCTGCTTGACGAAGTCACCCTCTGTTCTCTGTTATTAATACAACCCAACAGAAAAACAGACACAAGTCAGGGTATCTTAACATCACGTGCAGGGCTCAGGTCAGTACCAATCATAGCCAGTTTGAGTCTGCAAGCTTAGATCAGATGAGATGTACTGAGCCCTTTGTGGTCACAACTATTTGCTTTGGAATTTAAGAATTACCAGCAGAAGGGTGCCCCGTAATGTGTGTATAAAATTACTTAATTCAGCTTCTATTTCCCTTTCTCCACATAGATACTTTCACACTCTGACAACTGCTGGCTTTTAAAGCATTCTCCTTTTTGTTGTATCTCCTTAGAAACACAAATCTTGTTCCCTGGCAGCAGTGGTGCTAAGCGTTATGCCACATGCCCAAACTAGTTCTCCCTTGCAGCTTTAATTCACGGTAAGTGGCATGAAAGGAGGTCAGCCCTTCTCAGAAAATCCTCGGAGTTCTTTTCGTTCAGCAGCAGAATCTATTTCAGAAAGCCACGTTCCCTGGCATGTAAAGAGTGATTTCCCGTTTGGAAATTCTGGCCCTAACTATTGACAGCTTTAAGGAATGGCCCACAAAGGGGCAAACACAGATAAACAATCCTGGTTTCAACTTTTGGTCCTAAATTTCAGTAAAGTCAATTAACTCCGGGAAACAAGAAATTCAGGAGTCATGCTCTACTCTTCTCCCCAAAGTAACCCTTTCATTGAGAAACTACTTGCGGAATATATACCTGCCTTGGCTTTTCTTCCTAGAAGTACTCACTGGTGGCTTAACACAACATTGCCACTTTAATCCCAGATGTTTCCAAGGGAGCCAATAGCTAGAATAAGTCTAAGGAATGAGAAGGTCCCCTACTTCTCTGAACAAACCCTACAGCATCCCAAATACTAAAACATGGTTTATTTGCATTCATAGTTCTCCATCTTTGCACTATGGTAAATTTCATAATAAGAAAAAAAAATGATGGCTGGATGCATAGGTACCAAACTCTATGCTGATAGGTATGTGAGTACTGTTCTGCTGAGTGTAAGTATAACCTCACTGATGTTTACTAAATGTAATAAACTTCACTAGTAATAAACAAATGGAATAAAGAAGAACTGATGTTCTCAGTAATTCTGTCTCATGTACTCTTGCTCTGATGACCATGTTATGCAGAGAAATAAAAGGAGTATTTTTTTTATTTCTGCCTAATAGTCACATAAGTGAGGCATCTAAAGATTTCTCACAAATCAGAAGAAATCCACAGCTTTGGGTTGAGGAAGAAAGTAAAATCATCACACACACATGGACACGTTAAGCTCAGCTCTCAAGTAGACTTTCTGTGAATTCCAGGCAAGCAAGGTTATATAGTGAGGCCCTGCCTAAACATGAGCTGCAGCAACAGTAGCATCACATTAATAATAATAAATAATAATAATTTATAAACACAATTTCCCCTCAATAAAACAGGTTTGGGTGACTGTGGCTTCAGTTTTATAGCTATTACAGCTAAGATCCAAAGTGGATATCATTCAGAGGACCCAAAGCAAAAGGCTAGGAAACAAAACCATCACATCTTCTTTGCCTACAGAAACAAAGGCATCCTGAGAAAGTCTATGGGCCATATGCACATGTCAATTAGTTCTGAAAAGCCCACTCTCTGTACCACCACACCTAACAACCTCAACTGCATGGGCTGTAGTGTAACTTAGTAAGAAAGGAAGCATCATGATTTGAATTGTATTATTTTGAGATGGGGGTCTGAAAGATATGCCTTTTCAAGGATGAAACTTGGTTACATTGGGAGAATTAAGCCAATTCCACATCGACTGTTCTTTCCCGCATATGAAAATTACACCACCAAGAATAAACTCTTCAAGGTGGTATAGGAATCAATGGATACAGAATAGGCCGGCTGCACTGACCTGACCATACACCTAGCCAGCGGCACCAGAGACACAACAGGAACATGGTTCCACTCAGAGCACACTACCTCAGTGACAGTCCTTGAACAAGTCTATGAATATCAATTTTCTCATAAAATATGGGTTAACACCTACTGAGTCCAAGAAACATTTTCCAGAATTCCCAGCAGACATTGAGCACTACGGCATCCCCATTTCCTTTCTGGTTCAAGGTGCTTAGTTCCAACAAGGTTCATGTCCCTCTTTACTGGGTGAATTTGTAATAAAATATGTCTGTACTTTTTTATTCCCCATGGAATTGGTGCTGATAAAAATAAACATGAACTGCAAACTATGGCTCCTATTCTCCTCTGGCTACCTTAGCACAGAGAATGGAGCAGTACAAATCATGCTTGCAGCATGAAATGAAGAACAAAAGTGTAAGAGGGGTCATTTTTAGCACTAAAGTTATGCATGAAATGAAAAAAAAAAAACAAAACCAACTTGACAATTTTCAATTGGATATGTAAACAAGACTTGAGTTCAAGACTGCTTAGTTGTGAAAGTTTGTGAAATTACACAAGCAAAGAGACAGTGCTAATTTCTACTAAGGGGAACTCTGAAAGAACTAGGGGGTGATGTCACATTTTCCAGTGTCATGTATCCTTTTAAGCATTCACAGGAAAAAACATCAGAGATAAAATATTTTAAAAATTAAAAATAAAATTTACTCAAGTAGGTGAATTTCTTGCTCAAGAAGAAAACAGGACAGTTTGGTTGCTCATATGCATTCAGTTTTCTCAGAGTATCTACATCGTAGACATACTTTGTAAATACCCAGAACTGGAAATAAGTATAATAAAGCGGGGGCAAAAATGAAACACACACACACACACATATAAAGTTTATACAGTATCTTTTCTAAGTGTCATTAATAACGACCACCGCTAGAAACGGGGTGGGGAACAGTAAGGTAAACACCAATCCCTCTTGGAAAATTAGCCATAAAGAATCTGTCTCTTCAATCCATGTCTACAGTTGTTATTTATAGCCCCAGACTGTAACTTTAGACGTGTCAAAGGCGGCAGAATGAACTTCCTTCTCCCTCACATGAACTCTGCCTGCTACAGGTTGAAAATCTCTTATCTAAAGTGGTAGAAGCCAAGAAGTATTCTGGAGTTGAGATTTTATTTGCATTTATTTTTTGTATTTTAGAATATTTGCATCTATGTATTGAGATATACTGAGAATAGGACCCACATCAAAACATCAAATTCATTTAAGGTTCAAATTATGGAGCTTTAAATTAACTTTGTAGAATAGTCTTGGTACACTTGGATTTTGACAGAAACTTAGCAAGAAGTCAACTGTAAAGTTTATTATTTAAGGTTGTCATGTTGATATTCAGAAATTTGTGTTGGGGTTTGCCCAAAGGTGATGCTTAGCCTGTAAATATGAACTGTCAGTCTTCCTGTTCTGCAGAGGTAGATTAAATTGGCCCTAAAAACATTACAATTAAGCCAAACATTCTTGATAAAAGACTCCTCTGCAATAGCAAACACAAATTCTCATGGAGCTATATATGTAGGATTGTACTGATCTGCAAATGCTTGGGACAAAAATCCACAAGAATGTACTGCTACACTTCAAAACATGGCCTAGCACAATGCCAGGTGTTTGGCTTGTGTAAGATTTTATGAGTATCTTTCTGAAAGCTCATATAGTCTTAGAGTTGGACGCCCAATCAATCAAAATACCCACAGGTGAATTCAACAATCATGAGTGTATTTCAGGAGCAAGGGTGGGGATCAGGTAAAGGCTTGAGAATAATTTTAATTAATCTCATAAATATATCCAGGTCCATAAAAATATTTATAGATACCTGCCCCATGTGTAATTCAAAATATAAATTAAACTCATTTCTAAGTTATGTATATGTACAGATGCTCAGTGACGTTGTAATCTCCATCATAACAGTTGTATCAAGCATTACTTTCAAAGGGCAAATAGAAAAAAAAATAGTCCTTCAAAGCAAAACTGTTGGTTCCCTGGCTTTGCTGGGTGCCCAGTCACTTGATCGGTGTAGTATTGAGTAATCCTGTGTGGATGCCAACAAAAAAGTAAAGGAAAACAGCCGTGCCAGAGCCTTAGCCTTCCATTCATGGGTCCTCCACTACCATGTCCAGGATCCAGAAGGAACAGTTATAAAAGGCATGCTTGGTTGGAAACGGATATTAGGTATTCCAGTTTATCAGTGAGCTGATGGGAACAGAGCATGCTAGGATCCTGAGAAAGATGTCAGACAGAGGAAGGACAGACATAGCATGGCCCAGAAGACAGCTTTCACTTTGAATTGAGGTGGAATTAGGCAGTGATATATCCTGCCTCTGGATGGTTCCATGTGCTCAAATAGAGATGGCACCACTGTCCACATGAGTATACAAGGATCAGACACAGGATTGGCACTCTCATGGACATTTGGTAAATGTTACTTCTTCTTAATACTAAGGGACCTAAAATTAAAATGTCCTGATGACAAATGATGAATTGTACAAAGTCGGTGGTTTGCTGCTAAGAGAAATACAAAGAAATAGGAGAGAGAGAGGTGAGGGGAGGGACAATAGGGAAAAGGGAAAGAGGGAGGGAGAGAGGGAGGGAGGGTGGGATGGAGGGGAGAGAAAGAGGAAGTTGAGTGGGGAAGTTGACTTTTAACCAGGTGGTAGACATAGCCACTAACATGGTCTCACTGTGGAAATCAGTCTTTAGCCCAGAAAATGTGAGAAAATTATCAGACAACCAGAGAGATGAAACAGAGAGTTATTTAAAATAGAAATGCATATTTGTGTCTAACCTAACTTATAATGTCCACCATAAACTCACTACTGTTCTAAAGGCTTTATAGATACTATCCAGTGGAAGGAAACCTATTGCTACCCCCCCTTTGTCAGATGGAGACGGGTGCTGAGAGTTTACATCATTTACTGAAGGTCTCAAGTGAATTAAGCAAGAAGGTTGGGTCTTGGTCTTGGGTGGCCTGATTGCACAGTGTATTTCTCTGACATGTGCTCACCCTCCCACTACCCACCTCCCTCTCTCACCGACTGAAGGCTTGGATTTTTACAGCCTAAACTTCTGGGAAGCACTGAGACTTAAAGGTTGAGCAAGACCTAGCTTCTAGTCTCCAGGAATCCAGAGTCTTAACAGGAACAATAGAATCTTTGATTCTGGGACCACAGAGGAATCTGAAAGACACTGTGAGTGGAATGCAAACATTTGAGAAGCCCTGGCTGTCTACAGGAGATGGAAGAGTGAAATGGTATTATCAGAACAAATTCCTTCTCCCTCTCCTACTCTGAAACCACTCAGTGAAAACAACTGCCTTGCATCTTTAAATCATCCAGATAATGGTATTGTCTACTAAATCTTATTTATAAATCTAAACAAAATGCAATCTACCCCATGAGACATTTAGGATCTTATGGAGAGAGAATTTGAGGCATAAAATACTTGAATGCACATCCCCACATTTTGTAGTTTGACCCAAAATCATAAGATGACAAACATGATACACAAACACAACCATGATATTATCACATGCCAACTTCTCTCAGTTATCTGATGATCTTAATGAGCCAGAAGTCTCAATAACTCTGCTGTTAATTACTAATGAATCAAAATAAACCATCATATAGTAAACCAATAAATGTGTCAAATTATAATCATAATATTTAATATATATGCATATATATGTATATATATATATATATATATAATCTGTGCTTAGTAACATATCATTCAGATGAAAGAAAATTGCATTGTCCATTGAGGACTAGAGAATTTACAACAATATATGTGACTTTCAACAAAAATGTACACCAAAGAGTACTTCACATTGGGACTTTAAATATGAATCCAATTTCATCATTGTGGCAAGAATTTTTTAATATGATGTTTATATTCATATTTCTTCATCATATATGCCCAGAAAAAGTAAACTATTTTGAAGTGTTATTCTGAGAGCAACTCTGGGTTTGCCTGTCTCCAAACATAACCAGTTACTGACTGAATAAACATAAAATAGGAAATAGACGTTCACTCCTGACAAGGTCGTTAAAATGAATCTGGAAAATTTTAGAGAGTTAAGCAATATTAGAGGCTCTCAAAAGGTTGTCTATTTTTATTCTATGTATATGAGTGTCTTGCCTGCACTCTTTGCATACAATGCTCAGGAAGGCCAGAAAAGAGCATCAGAAACCCTGGAAGTAGGGTTATAGAAAGTTGAGAACTTCTCTATGGGTGCTGGGAACTCCTCTGCAAAAACAGCAAGCTCACTTAAACTGTTGAGACATCTCTCTAGCCCAAGAAACCAATTTTTAAGCAATAAATTTTTACTAGAAAAGATCAAGAAAAGGAGAATCCCAGGTTAGAAGACCACATTATCAAAAGAACGTTCTCTACTAGATGTTCACCCTGGTATCCCTGACTTCTGATGTTGACCTCAGTGACCACCATGTAGACTGAGACAGGTGACAGGCTCTCTCTGTGATAGTTTCTTAACATTTCAAGTAAGAGTCATAGTGTTCACTCCTTATGGCTTTAAGAAGAGTCTCTAAGAGCTGATGCCACCGGTAGTTAATTTGATACACCAGTAATGCTCAGCCCATGATGCCCACTTGCTTTGTTAAACACTAACTCAGATGCTGCTGTGGAGTAATCCCACAGATGTAATTATTATTTATAACCAGTTATGACCATTCCTCTCCCAGTTGTCTGGGGGTCCCGTGAGCAAAGCTGAAGTTTCCCCCCAAAAAGTTTCCAAGCTGAGATGACCTGTGAAACTTACAGATTTTCCAACCCAGCTATTAGCCCTATACTCTGTAGCCTCACAAACCCCAACTGTACCTTCATGAAACCAAATGTACACAGGAGGCAAGCACTATGGAGACTTTAATCCACAGTAGATTAAGTGGTGCAATGCTTAGAATCTCAGGACAGTAATTATTAATGTGATTTTATTGTTCGAAAGTGGGTTTAGAACCAAGGAGAGGAAACATGAACGAAGTGAGGCCTGGGTCAGGTGTTTACAATGTATACTCCATGACGACAAGGGCATTACTTTATCCACAGTTAGGTTCTTACATCATAAAAGAGTGCCAGCTGACTCAGTTTACAGGTGTCGGGTAGATTGGCGTTTTCTGACTATGAAGAGATGAGAGGAAAGCTTTCCCTTGTGCCTGTTACATAAGCCCCATTATTTCTCTTCTAAGATATTGACGGAAGACTGCAGAGGGAGCATGTATCTGACCATCTGTCTGTTCCACTGATGCATAGCACACAAAGACCACACTCCCCAGGTTGGACCGGCCTCAGCATTGTGAGGGTGCAGATTAAATTCTCACTTCTGGAACACTCACTGGTGAACAGGTAAACAAGGGACAGTCATATCAGCAAAGCCTACAGAAGTAGAGCCAGGCATGGGATTCTGAGAAGGGCCAGGGAATGTACACCTCACCTCTTCTAGCCAGGATAGCTTTACTTGTGTAGCATTCATTTCTTAACTGAAGTTATTACAAGGCTCAACTCTGGCAGAGCACTATGCTCTGCCTTAGAAATAATCAGAAGATAGACTGTTGAATACTAATAATGGTTAGCTCCCAGTGTTGCCTTCTTATTAGATCGGGTGTTTTCCTAAACTCTGTATATTCATTAATGGTTCTCTTTATATGTTAAAAAAATTGGGTCAGTATTTTCATAAGACCATCAAATACAGATAAAAACGCATGTATTCCCGACTCAAACACTCACAGAATTTCTATTGTCTACAAAACAATATGTTTGGCATCAGTTAAGCACCAACTGGAAAAGTTGGGAGTGCCTCATCTCACTCTGCTATAAGGTAAATAACCAGGCATTGGTGATGCTAAAATACAAAATGCTTTCAAAATTTAAAACCCAGAATCTGACTTTTGTGTGTACATGACTAAATATATTAGCTGTAGTTAAATGTGGCCAGATCATTATTGTTTAGTTACCAGAATGTTACTCAACACCATCTTAATTTATATTCCAGATGAAATTGTAGCATGAGCTAGTGTTTCCACATTTCTCTTTGCAAAAGAAAAAGGAAAGGAAGAAAAGAAAAGAAAAAAATTAGCCATGCAACAGGAGATGTGAGTATAAATAGCATTTACTTGCTATCAGTTAGCAGCAAGTACATATTGCAGCAATTTCTAAATGAAACTTTACAAATAACTGTGGTTTCAATTACCCTGGAAGACTACAACATTTGTTAAGATTCACAATTTCTGCCAAGTATCATGTAAGTCCTAGAAAGTTTCACAGTTCTTTCAAAAGGTCAAGGTAACTAAAGAACAAACATTTCACTATCATTAAAAACAACAACTTTGAGTGTATGTGTGTACAAATATGCACATATCTTCACATGTATTTGGGGTATGTGTACATATTTTGGATGCCAAAGGTCAAACTTGGGCATTATTGTTCAGGAGATTGCCCACAACAGATTTTTGAGAATGGGTCTCCAATGAAAGCTGGGGACTGATGTAAGCCTGGTTGTCCAGTAAGCTCCAGGTATCTTCCTACCTCCATCTCACCATCACTAGCATTATAAGCATTTTTACAAGGGTATTAAAGATCCAATTTAGGTATTCTTACTTTCATGGAAAGCAGTTTACTTACTGAGCAAGGACACCCCAGAGTCCAATATTTATGTATCATAAAGTAAAAATAAAAAGACATTTTATTTCTACAAAGCCAAGTCTAAGCCTTCTTGGGAGTAAATACTAAGCAAGGGTATGCAGCATATGCTACCTATGGATGTGGGTACATCTGGAAAGAAGTAAAAGGAGAAAAGAAACTAAGAAAATGCGGGTGAAAAATAAGAACTTTCTTGGGGCTGAAAGAAAAAGGGATATCTTGTTTCCTACAGACCTTACACAAATTCCATTTTTTAGAATGTTTAAAAAATTGTACCCTATGCACTATGGGGAGAGGTACGTAAGTGGTACAACACTTATACAGTATAAGCAAGGTTTTAGGTTTAATCTTCAACACCATAAAATAAACAAAATTACAAGACTGAGCTATGGTGCTGTGCTGTGCTATTTGGTCTTAATGATTAAAACCTAGAACTGAAAGATAAGAGACGTAAAGGACCAGCCACAGTCACCCCTTACCTCTCCAACTCTTCAGACCAAAAAGGGGCGAACTGCTGTCTTCATCCGGCCTTGTCACTACCTCTCTCCCTCCAACCATATCACTTCCTGTGTCCTGTCTGTACACACCTCTAGACCTGTATGGATAACTAGCGGCTAGCTCCACCCTCTGACTTCAGGCAAGCTTTATTTGCCAGAACACAAATAGAACATCACAGCACTATGGTACTTGCCAAGCATGCATGAGGCCTTGGATTCCACTGCCTGTACCACACACAAAAAGAGGAAAATAAGGTATTCTAATTGTCAATGAAAGTGGAGTTTGGGGTTTCATACAAAGTTAAATATGGGAAACAAGAAAGTAAGAATGCACATACACACAAAACAACAACAAAAACAGATCAATTTGTTTTAAAGAAGCAGGCAATAAATGTTGGCATATACCCTGAACAACTAAAATGTGTTAAGTAAATATTTTATCCAACAGATGGAAATGGGATTTCCCTGTGCTCTGAAATTAATGCCATTACTATCCTCAGTGCTGGGCACTGATGTCCCTCTGTCTCCTTTCCATATTTTTCTTAGCAGCATCTGTCAACATTCCAAACTGTGTATGTTTTGGTTGTTTCCTTTTATTTCTTCTGTAATACAAAGTTTAAAAGGTCACAGGACCATGCTTTGGTTTCTTATTTTATCTCTAGCTCCTGAGTAGTTTCTTCAAAATGGTAGGTGAGAAACAGAGAGGGAAGGAGGAAGAGAAAGGGAGTGAAGGACAGAGGAAAGAAGGAAATGAAGGACTGGGGCAGGGGAGAAGGAGAGAGAGGGAGGAATAGAGGAAAGGAGGGAGGAAAAGAGTGAAGGATGGAGGAAGAAAGAGATTTTATTCCCAGTTTGAATTCCAAGAGAAATTTATAAATGAAGTCCTATAAAAAAATTACATCAGGTTGTGAGATTATGCTGGAGTGGGGAGGTTATAGCTCAACAATCATGATAGTCATCAAATAAAAAGTGCATGCAGTGTCTAGTGGGAAAGGAATAGAAACAAACAAAAAAAATCCAGCAGCTACCATATCCTCCCTTCTTTCAGACCACACAATAGAAATGAAGCTTACAAACCCTGTGTATGTTACGTAATGTGCCTTTAAATCCTAGCTCTGCCAAGTAGAAGCTCTGTGACCTCGAACAACTTACACAACATCCCTGTGTTTCGAACTTCATCTGCAGAGTGTGGCTAGTGTTAGTGCTAGTACCTCAGTCACAGGATTGCTGTAAAAGTTAAATCTATGCACCAATCATCTAGAACAGTGCCTGGGCAGTGAGGAAAATTGTCATCAGTTAATCTGAAATCCTGATCTTCATTTGTGAAACACGAAGAAGCACTCTACATAGGTTAATTTTAAGTATGACATGAACTTAAATAAATAAAAGAAGCTGAAGTTTTCAATTGTTGACTTTATCATTTTTGTTTGCTTTCTTTTTATGGAAACAGAATATGCTTATTAAAGGGATTAGACAACTCAGAAATATAAAAATAAGAAAGTAAAATTACTGTGTGTCCCAAAGATGAGGTAATATGAACTATTATTATTTTTTATATTTTAAAGATTTCTTTCTATTCCATAGTCATATACATGTGTGCTTTTATTAAAAAAATACCATCTTCAAGTAGTTGGACACACATGATTCACCACTGTTCAACCTGTTTATAAAAATCTTACTGTGGGTGTTCTATCCACAAATCAAGACTGACAAGCATTCTACATAACATAACAGTAACTAGTTTCCCATTGTGTAAAATGCCTTGATTTACTTAGCTAACACTACATTCATACACAGCTGGGTTGCTTCCAGTTTGTGAAAGCGCTTTGTAAACGACAAAGTAATATGTAAATGTTAGTGGTCATCACCCACATTTATAAGATAAACATCTAGATAAGTCTTGGCCTTTCATGACATGGCCTCTTCTGCTATTTCATTAATGTCCCCCAGAAGAGATACTTCCATCTGGTTGTGTTCACACCACCATTTTAAAAACATGACATTTAGGGGTCCCCATCCGAGTGCAAAAACCTATGCACTTCTGAATCCGAATAAGGAGAAAGTGCTGAAAGCTACTTCCAGGAGATGCTTCTATATTCAAAGATGGTACTTTTCCCTTGCCCAGGCTACCTCATCCACCTTTGCTCACAGACTGACATTGTTCACCAGGTCTGCCCCTTCCCGTTGAATCTGTGTCTTAGAATTTATTTTTGATGGTGAATTTCAAGTAGGCATTTTGAAACTGGAAAATGTGGTATTTCTGACCCCAAATTGAAGCTACAAAAAAAATTAAAATGATGCCTGTAAGCACTCACTGAGTGAGTCCTGTGGTAGAGACATGTGCTCTAAGTGGCAGGCTTGAGAGGTGTATTGATAAGTATCACAGCCCCCCAGAGCTCTGGGATGCTTGAGACTGGGAATGACACCTCATCTTTCTCTGCAATAAAATTCTACAGAAAGCAGAGACACTTAAATGCTCTTTTGTGAGTGAGAAGTACAAATGTAAGACCAAAACAAAACGCAGCTGGATCACTGAGATTTTGCAATCTCATTGATTAATAACTGATATTGACGGGTCCAATCTATTCTCTGTAAACAAAGCTGACCATCCTGTTTGGTGTAGAAGAGAGTTGGGTAGGATATGGGAATACATGAAAATAAGTACATTAGAATTGCTATTTAACAATAAATTCCACCCCCCATTAATTAATATTGCAACTTACAGCAAACATGCGTGGCAGGGGAACCAGAAGACCCTGCTGATAGCAATTTTACAGGAGAAGGGAGTTTATGTATGGAGATATATTGCAGATGTATTACTCCCTGGCTCCAGTCCCAGCATGAGCTGGATGAATTCAGCTTATAAAACTCTGGCCTTTCACCTTTTCAAGGCTACAATTAACTTCTCTGTGAGTTTCATTCATTCAACAAATATTTACTGCATGACCATTACATCCCAGGCACTGCAGTAAGTGCTGGATTTGGGGAAGTCCAACATGACAAAAAAAAATTGAAATGCAAGGCAGATTATCTATAAATATCTCAGGCCTCTTAACAATGTATCACCATGACAAATATTACTTACAACTATCAAAAGTAGTTTATTACTTTTGTCTCTTACTGTTAAAATAGGACTTCATCACCAGACCCAAGAAGGAATTTTTATACCAATATGAAAGTTAGCAAATAATTTCATTATCTCCTGCATGTTCTATTTATTTCATGCCTAATAGAAATGTGTGTGTGTGTGTGTGTGTGTGTGTGTGTGTAAGAGTATGAGAGATAGATGGCGAGAGGCTGACTCCATGGGAAGTACTGAAATCAGTGAATAAGCTGTCATGAATAGAAAATGTAGGGTTTGTGGCTGGGGTGTCTATTATCTGCTATTCCTAGCCCATTTGTTTCATGCTGACCCTGCTTCTCTGTCCTCTCTTGGTCATACTACATAACTCTGTTCTACTGGATCCTCGGGACTTATTTTAGGCTTTGTTTGTTAAATAAATCACAGTCCAACATGGTGAATAATGAAGGCTACTCCTCTCCACCGCAGACCATCTCGCACCTGATTACATATCAAGCCTCACCCTTCTCTAATTTCTCCACTTGGAAATGTCTTATATTTCACAGAAACGAATCATAAATCTCCCTCCTTCAGCCTACTCTTTCTAGTGCAGCATGTATCCACTGTTATGTCTAGTGTAGCCTCTGGCATCCAGCTAGCAACATGAAAGACACTCAACAAAAAATACCTTTCATATGAATGTACTGGCAAAGGACCCACTTGGAACTGTAAACTCCTGGTTACACATGATCACCTTCTGTCTACAATGCATGGATTTTGATAAAAAGTCATGCGGGCCTGTGGTGCTTCAATGTTCCCGTCTCTGAAATGGAGATACCCTGATAAAAAAAATCTGAAGTTCAAATAGAACTACATTCAAGTGATTCCTGATGACTTAGAGCATACTGTTCCAGAGTCTCTCTCTTCTTTTTAATAAAATGAGCTTCTCCCCCATCCCGACCCCTGCACTTTAAAAAGAGGTGAATTGTAAATCCCCTTGAGAGACAGTCCGGCTTTTACTCACTCCCTATTCTAAGTTCCCAAGTTAGAATTAATGCTGATTTTCTCCTTGGGCTTCAAGCCATTAAAAAATAAAAGTGCCCCTGTTACTAATAGAATAATAGAAAATAGGATTTGAGTGATGGCCCTTACACTAATTGGTCAGGAGCCCTAGATAAAATATTTTTATTGACAGAACATTTTTCTTTTCCACGCACTGATAAGTAGCTTAGCCGAGCACACGCAGGGAGAATGAGAGACAAAGAGGTACCCGAGAAATGGACTCAATGGGGGGATCCAGTCAGCACTCTAGTGGTCCCTGATGATAAAAGACTAGAAAGACTAGGAACGATGCTGCAGCCGAAGCCAGTGTATTCAAGCAGACAGTAGGAAGAGGGATGCTGTTTGAACCCGCAGCAGGTGAAAGGTTAAGACAAGATCCAAGGTTCAAAAGGCTGGAGTGCTCTTTGACCCCTGAGGTCCACATAAGACCAAATGTAAATGAAATCACTTTAAAGGCTGTAATTTTTAACTCAGCCAAAGGAGTAGTATGCATAAAGAAATTCTATCCCAGTCTGTCAAAAACTACGTATTGATTTGAAAAGATAAAACATGAAATGTTCAAAGGATCATCATAAATGTAATGGTGTAGGTTAAGATCAAGTGCAGAGAACTTTCCCCCTAGTGGGATATATTCTGGTGATGAACTAACTCTGAGCCTGGTACAGCCTGTCCAGGAAAGGCGCCTTCGGCTAACATAGCTTGATCGAGATAGGTGAAATATGAAAATGGAAACAAGGCTCCTGTCTGTCTTAGTCCTCAGAATTGTGATCTGCTTATGCTACTGGTCAAGGCTGCTCTGCTGCATGAAACACGACCTAGCTGGCAGCTTGGAAATGTAGCTTGGGAGCAGGACCTCAGGAGACAGCAAGCCAAACCTTATACCCTTGGGTGATTGGCATTCAGCCTGGTCCCTGGACAAAGCAAAGCTGAATTTTCCCTGAAAGGCTACTTTTTCTATAAAGAACACTAAAATTATTCATCTTGCCTTTTCTATTTTCTTTGTCAATTTTCCTCAACCTGTCTCCCTAAAACCCATCCCCACTCTGGGAAATGAAAAAAAGCAAGGGGAAGTTTTAGTGTAATTCTTTGATGTGGTCTCTCCTATCTCCCACAGGGTTATCACTCAGCTTCCAGATGCCTCCTTCCTGCTTGTCTTGATACTGAAATGACTGGGGCTCCTGTTTAGAAACAGAGGAGCTCCTCCTGTTCTTCAAACCAGTCCAAAGCACAGAGAACCTGTCCTGACCAGCGCTCCCTCTCCCGGACTTACCGCCCACAGGCCCAGCCAGGGCAGGCCCACAGTAAACAGCAAGGGCCCAGCTCAAAGTGTGAACCCAGCAGAAGGGGTGAGGCCCAGGTGCTCCCATTAAAAAGATAAGTGAACCAGTCCTGCTGTCACCACACCCTGCCCCCACCCTGCACTGTTCTCAAAGGGTATCTAGGGCTTGGGAAGGGGAAAGGGTGGGTTTCCACAGCTGGGAGAGGATAAAGAGCTCACTCCACAACTGGAGGACTATAGGGCCAACAATTCCTTCCTCCCACACTTGCACTATTCTTGTGAGGAATGAGGTTGACTTTGATTCTTCAGATTACATCCACAATTAAACTCTTCAAGACTTTGTACCCTGGGGGAAAAAAATAGTAAACAAGTCAAAGCTTGTCCTCAGATAACCGTGTGTGTGTGTGGGGGGGGGATGTGTGTAAGGCATTCAAATGAATGAAATGGATTTTTCATCCCCTCCAAAGTCTCCTCAGAGAGAATATATGTGGGTGAAACACCTTGTAATTTAAAACCGTGCATCTTCCTGGTTCTCCAGACCTTGGCCTGAGCAAGGTGTGGGGTTTGATTTGGCTGCCTTTACAAGGGAAGGCACCTGGGGGGCCGGGCAGCCCATCGCCTGAGGCCCCAGGCACAATGGATGCCACCTTGTTTGACATTTCTTTGGCAACCGCAAACCAGTGTGGAGAGGTTCCCATCCCACCAGGCACAGGCATGTGGGAGAAGGTAGGGGCTCATAAGCTGGGCAGTCATCCTAAGGGACTCTTCTGGAATGGATTAGCAAAAGCACACAGAAGACAGAGGGAGGGAAACTGATGTTTGTCACATTTGCACTTTGAGATGCACTTTGTTGAGGAGAGGGAATTATTCGGGGTCCGTTTCAAAAAGGAAAAGAGGGGTAATGAAGAAAGGAAAAAAAAATTCTTGGGCTTAAAGTAAAGTAAGTCATTTACCTAAATCAAATGTCATTGCTAGTTCCCAAATTATAGTATGGTGCTAAAAATGTCAGCGAGCCCAAGAGCAGGGACTCTTATCATACATTCATCTTGCATGTGCTTATGGAGTCTGTACTGTGTTTGTGAAACATGCCCGTGTGTGTGTGTGTGTGTGTGTGTGTGTGTGTGTGTGTGTGTGTGTGTCTGTGTCTGTGTGTCTGTGTGTGTGTGTGAGAGAGAGAGAGGATGGGCAGAACAAAGACACCCTGGTAATCAGAGATGGATTTTGACCTTATGGAATTTGCAGTCTGATAGGATACAGACGATACACAGAGTACACAAGCACCCAAGATCCTTCAGAGCCAGGTACAAACTCTAGGTGTGCTAGAAGCAGTCCCCTAAAGGACTGGATGTGGGGCACTCCAGCTGAAATTGAGTTTAGCTGGAGAGAAGTCTATCACTTGGCCTAGGTGTCCACAAGAAGATGGGGAGCCCTCAACATCCCATCACACTGACAAAGGAACATCTCTTAAATGACTCCACTTTCTTGCCAAAATATGCGTGTTCACACCAATGTGTGGCCTGAATCTATATAAGTATCAAGGGTTCCCTACTCCGATCCCCAGTAATAGCAGGGAAGTAGATGTTTCCACACAATAGCAAAGCTTCTACTTAAATTTTTTTTCCTGTGCCATGTTTTAAAAGGAATAGCTTTATTATTCTGTGGAGCCTTTTTGTTATTGCTGTTTCTATAACGTTAGAAACCACAAGTTGATTTTCAGTGCTTTATCATAAGTCTCTGGCCCTCTGGGTATGAGATGGACTGGTTTTTTTGTTTGGTTTTGTTTTTGGTTTGGTTTTGTGTTTTGCCAGCATTTCAGCTTTCTGGGTATTTGTTTGGTTTATTCCTGACAGATACAATGGAATGCTTCAGTGAAAACCTCCCAACTCATTTTCCATCTATGAATGAACAGAAGGTATCCCGTGGCTAAGGAGGGACAAGTATTCTGCCCCACAGGGCCCTGCTGGCTGCTGGGACAGCACCGTTACTGAGCCCACTCTGGCCTGCACACACAATTTACTAACGTTTGTGCTGTTTCATGGCAGGGTGATCCATCACTGACACCTCCTTGCCTCTTCAACTGGGGGCCACCGCAGTGGGGCAAGGTTCAAGGAAGTTGGCCGAAACTGAAGCAGACATTTTATCAGCTAACTATTGCATTTTCTGCTTCTTGACTTTTCCCAGGAGCTTTGAGTTTTCATTTCGCTCACTGCCTTTAACTCCTCTGGTGCTGCTCAGGACCAGAGGCTTTTCTCGGAAAATAGCAGTGCTTTATGGTATGCTGGGGTTGCTCCCTTTGCTTGTTTTGCTTAAGAATATAAAGACCCCTTAGCTGTAATAAGTGAATCCAAACCTGGTTTGGAAACGAGAAGGATTAGCACTGGAGACTCTGGCTGGGCGGGGAGCCCAGCCATCAGTGTGCCAAAGCCAGAAGAGGGAACTGAGGCACACACTCGGCTCAATCTGGGATTCACCAACTGACTCAAAAGCTATCCAGCCCTGATATGTGAGACTCCTAACTCTCCACCGGTTCCATTGCGTATTCGTTTATTCTTTTCGTCATCCATTTGACAAATGAGTGCCTAGTCTACAGCCATACCATCCTGAAAGCGCCCCCATCTGTTCTGGTCTGGGAAGCTAAGCAGGGTCGGGCCTGGTTAGTACTTGGATGGGAGACAAACAAGTGCCTAATAAGAAAAATATTGCCGGATGCCAGTAATGAAAGCAAACCAGCAAATAAACATGGGCACACCTCTCAACTCTGGGGGGGGGATATTCCTGTTGGAAAAATATTTTTTTGATATTTAAAAAAGAACACAAGTTAAATGGCTGCTAGGATGGAAGTCTTATCAAAGCACTCTCAAAATAAGGAGGGGGTACTAGAACAAAAGAAAGAAAGTTAGAAACCGTGAGGTAGGAGACTTTGAACTGTATGTATTTGGAAACAGATTCCAAGTGTGCTTGTCATTGTCCTGAAGTGAAATTTTAACTTGATTTCCTGAAGTGATAGACAGCCATCATTTTCTTTTCCCCCAAGAGAAAATATTTCTCCAAAAGTTCACTTTCAAAATCATCTACCAGCCCCCATCCTTCCAGCCCTCCAGCCAATGTTTTGCCCACATTCCATTCTTCTTCTGCGCTGAAAGGACCACAGGGCAGAAGACAAAGAGCAGTCTGGCACATTCTTGCCATGGCTGGAACACTCCCATTCCTCAGTAAGGAGAGGCCCTTCATCCAGGAAGCCAGGGCAATTCTATTCCCATGCTGGCTCAGTCCTGGCCCCTCCTGGGCACAGGTAGAAATGATACCTAGACATGTGGACTCTCTCACGGTGGCTTTTGAGGAAGAGGATTGCTCACAGAAGACTGAGTGGAGCATCGGCCCCCATTTTATAACAAGACCAAACAGACTAGACACCAGGCGGGGCAGTCTTAAACTTCTCCTCCGCATTCTAGATGTTGGCAGATACTTGCTCTTATAAGGTCTCCCGGACCGTTTTCAGGACTGGAGTTTGGAGGAGGAAGAGTTTATTGAGTGCTCATAGAGGGATCCACATAAGCAAAGCCAAAAGTGAAGTCTGTTGTCTTATGTCTTCTGAGACAGCCTTGGGACATTAAAGTTTTTCCCCTTGTCCACATCACCAGAGTGTGAAAGGAACAGGGCTGCTCTCCTGTCCCCCATACAGCTTTCACCTAACACCCCTGTCCTGTCCCCCTCAAACACCACCCAGAAAGAGGGCGTTCTCTTCCTGTTTCTTTTATAGGAGCCTGGATGTGTGCCTGGTGTATAAGATCAGAACATGTCAACTTCAAGCAAACAACACACATTATGTGTTCGATAGCACGAGCAACCTGAACAATGGAAGGGCTTAAAAGCCAAACCTCCAAGTGTCCTCAGAAGAAATACAAAAGTGTCATTTTCTCCTACTAAAACATGGGCTGAGAAAACTAAATATGAAAGCATTTTCTTTTTTAATTAACTTTTCCTGAAAATCCTCTAGATGTGAGAGTGATCTCTCACTGACCCTTTGTCAACTGGAGGAAACAATTATTTTGGTCATTGAAAGAGCCACTTTGACCAATGAACTGTCATTATCAATCAGTCTGAATTTCCCTTCACTAAAAAAAAAAAAAAAAAAAATCAACAGGAGAATAAATTGGTAAGTGAATAAATTGTCTACATGCCAATCCCCGCAGGCCATGTGTTTATAAGTCAACAGCTTAAAGTGAAAATATCTGATGGAGGAAATACACCTGCTATACAAGCATAAAACATCAAGCCCAATGGTAAAATAGAAAGATTAGGAAGCCTTTTAAAGGAGCCATCAAAGCAAACTATTAAATGAATACATCTGTTCAGTGCTAGACTCTGGTTTATAAGTGCCACTCAAAATGAAAGAGATTTAGGACAAACATTTCATAAAAGGATATGAAAGGCCATGAAAAGAACATGTCTGGAGGATGATGAGAGAAAATGGAATGGATTCAGTTAAAAGAAGAATTGACCTCAAGCTTCGAGCCCAAGACTCGAATGGAAGGTTTTATGGTCCTAGTTTTCACTGGAAGGGGTGAGAAGCGAGCAAGGAGATAGAGCCCAATCATTTTTCATGTCCCACTTTAGATTTTGGTTTTTAGTCTACAGGCATGGAGGGGGGGGGTGATCGATTTAGTGCTGGCTAGTTTACCTGCGGTGAAATTTGTTATTAAAAAAAAAGAAAGAAAGGAAAAAGAAAAGATAGATTTAAATCCATGGGAAGTGAAAGAATTCTTCTGTCAAGGCAGTTCTCATGAAAACTGACACCTACAAAGTGAACGTGGAGGCATGGTAGAAGGGACTGGTGCCAACTGAGCACGTTTCTGTGTCTATATGATGTGCCCAAATTTGATTTTCTTCATATTCTGTTTTCCTGTTTAGGCTCTCTTGTGCTCATTAGTGTCTTGTTTCTTAACTGCCAGTATCCCCTAAAATCCAATACTCCCCCTACTTCCCTTGTTCTGTTCTGTCTTCCTTGAAGAATCTCACTGTTATTCAGGTCTGTCACTGTATCTGTGCAACGTTAGTTCCAGCATCTACATCTCTAATGCAAGCCACTCCGCTATAGCCTTGAAACTTATACTTCATGACCACTGCCATCTTGAAGATCCAGAGCCACAAAATACACCTTCATGGACTTTAATAGCCTTCCCAACATGAGCTTCTTCTCCATCCAATTTTAGTATGTCAAGTGGAAATAAATGATACTACCCACCAAAAGAATGTCACCACTGCTGATTCGTCATCATTCTTAAGTCTTTGCTGTCCTTCCAGTCCAATTGTCAATGTTTTAATTCAAGCTAAGTGAGGTCCTCAAATCGTAACACTGACCCCACCACACCTTGGCATACACTACATCCTGCCTCTACATGGACCTAAAGACCTCCTGACCCTGGTGTCGAGGCCACTGAGTTTATCTAATCATTATTTTTCCTACAGTCAGACCTCCTTACATTCTGTGATCCCAACTTTCTAAAGAGGACCCACAATCTAGATACCTCTTCCAGGCCTTTGCTCAAGCTTCCCAGAAATCCTCTCTGGCTATCTCTCCTCATCTACCACTCCTCTTTCTCTAGGAATCATCCCAGACAGAAGTTCTTTCAGGAAGTCTCACTGACCCCTGGAGGCCAAATTAGCTCCTGCCACTCAGAGTTCAGTCCACTGCTACCCCAGGATGTCAGTCCACTGCTACCTCATGGGTCCATGCCTCTGTCTCCCCATACACATGAACTCATCTCTTTGTTATTCATCTGAACACATTCCACACACATAGTAGTCAATAGTTATTCAGTCCATGCTGTGTCTCATTAAATACATGCCACATACATCTCATACATAGGTATTTTAAAGATCTATGATATCATGTCAGTAAAATCAAAACCTCCTGTTGACATACTTTTTTAAAAAGGAAGCACATGACTCCTTTGTTTCTTCTTTCTGCTTTGTTTTGTTTTGCAGTAAGAGAAGAGGGTAATTGGATCTGTTTCACCTTTTCTTGAAACCAATCTAATTTGAGCTTGAGTTTAACCCAACGTTCTAATAATATACATAAGCAATCTTTTCTGAGCTTGTCATGTTGAAACACTGTCCTCATTGTTTTACATGTCTGAATTAATTTATCCTCACATCAGCCTCTGCTAGTGTGGGGTATGAACATTACTAACCCCCCTCCCATCTATACAAACTAAAGCATTGAGAATAACATATCCAAGATCACATAAACCAGGAGATATGGAATCTTAACCTAACTCAAGCTTTTTAATTGCACCACATGTCCCTAACTGAAAGGCACATTCTAAAGTTTTACTTCCAACTCATGGAACAGGCTTGCATTCCCTCCACCAAATTATTTGTAAGAAATAATAACTAGTACAGAAACAGCCAACCAATGACATTGTGCCTAGAGACTATGCTATGACAATGGTGGATCCTTTATTTCCTGGATATTGAAGCAGTCAATGATGTTCTAGGAGTATGTGGCACTATGATATTGTGGGCAGACACTCAGAAAGCCTCCCAAGCAGCTAATTAACCAACTAATGTCTGGGTATTTTGACAATTGATTCTGCTGTAATTTAGAGTCTCAGCTAGACAATAACTCTATTATGATTTATCTGATTTTGGATACATGGGTTATTGTTTCCTTAGAGGAGAAAAATGTTATTTTTGGTGGAGAAACTGAGGCAGCAAAATAATTCTGTCCACTCAACTAATCTTATCAAATATATGAGTAGAAACAATACCCAAACTGGATTCAATGTTGTGTCAAACAGGGAAATGCACAAAGTACCATTGCATAAAAGGAAACTAAGGTATGGTCTCCACGACATGAGATCATATGCTATTCATGGTAGAAAGAATACCCGGATAAGTACTTCAAGGTGGAAAGAGAAAATCATTGGGTTGTGCTCACATCATAGTTCATGAGTTTTAAAGCATATAAGGATGTAGGCTATGTTGACCACAAGTCTGTGGAAGAACACCATGGGCAGGTTTGGGGCCAGAATTGAATTTCCTAAAACAACAGGAATAAAGCTAAGGCTCTCCTTGGTCTCTCAACTCAGTTTTTGCTGGTAATAATAGTGTCCCACCATAGCAACATGTGAACCCAGTAGATACCAATGACAGTTCTGTACTAGGTATTTGTAGATAGAAAATACTGCACTCCATGTGGGGAAGGACCAAGGCTAAGGAAAAAGATTGAGACAGACCCAAGGTTGAATCCTTCCAGAAATGGCAACACTTCAATCAAGTATTCACATTTTGCTGCCTTCTCCTATGGAGCATTTTCCTAGAGATAATAACAATAACAGGAATAATGAGGAGGGTAACACCTGACATCTTTTACTAAGCACTCGTTTGCCCTAGACTAAGTCTTTATAAGGCTTTTCTCATTAAATCTTTTTAATAGCCCTATGAGGGAGGCATTAGTATTGTTCCACTTTATAGCAGAGTGTTAAAGAGGCCCTAAGCTCATCAAAGAAACATTCCTACCATGGCTGATATGCAACACCTTTCACAAGCAAGGCAGCCCCACTGTCTGTCATTCCAGGGGACTTTATTCCTATGTTAGCTTCCAAGGATAACATCAGAATTTTCATCCAGACACCCTGCTTTATTTACTTTCATGGCTCCAAACCAGATCTGAAGTTTCCTTTCACTCGGACTTAAAGACCATTTATATTGTTGCACCTGGCTTCAAACCCAGCAAAAGCCTTCTCTGTCCTGTGAGTGACTCTGAATGTGATTTTTGATGGCACAGGCCTTGCAGGGCTGCCGGTCATTGTGCCTTTCCACCATGCACTCAGGACAACATATAAATAATAAATAACAGCAATTTTTGTTTCTTTTGCACCATCCAAGACTCCAGTCTTATGGTGGGGAGTAACACCCTTTCAGTACTGACATTTAGGTACAAGGCTGGAGGACTATTTGTTCGGCTAGGACTTCCATTCAGTTCTCTGGTATCATAAAAAAAATCAACCTGAACTACAACAAAGACACAACAGCATTTTATCAGTACAAAGCGGAAGAAAAGAGTTTGAAATACAATTTTCACTGTGGATTTACTTTTAAACAATAATTAAAAACAACAACCACAACAAAATGACAATAAAAACCTACATAGTACTCAAGCTATGGGACGATATAAAATGTGGAACAAAGGTCACACCCAAATGGGAACAAGTAGGACCCTTCAGGATTCAAGGAAGTTTCTGATCCTCTTTCTTACCCAGGTTCTCAAGGGGGCAAATTTCTATGGGATTATGATCTGGGAAAGAATGGGTTAATATGATCTGTACAGTTCAGTCAGTGATGTCTTCAACAATCGTCACATGGCTCCTATAATCTGTCCCATGCTGTCAGCACTGGGTTAGTCATAATAATATCAGATAAGAGCTGTTCAAAGTGACACACTAACCAACATGAGAGCCACATGACTTGCTGGCCCGGCTACTGCCCTTCAGCTGAACTTTGGCTTAGAACACAGGGCTCCCAGAGGCAGCGGGCACAAGCCACAGGGTGGCATTCTCCGTTGCTAGGGCCTCTGTTGCTCCACAGACCCAGGGAAAGGAAACTGAGGCTGAGTTGAGTTTTGGGGAGTCACCTGAACACCCACACTTCTGATGCTAGCAAAGGGGACTTGCAGCTGTGGTGGCTGCCACCTCGGAAGCGCTGGGACTCTGTGTCCCTTCTACACTTGATTAGTTTTGCAAATGTGTGTGTAGCACGTTATGCCAAGTGCCACAGCAGGGAAACACGGACCCCCAAAGGGAGTTTGTGCTGGAAGAGGTAGGGAAAGAATGTGGCTCTTGGCTAAGAGGACACAAGGCAAGGGCAGGAAGGGGGCGGGGTGGGGCGGAGAAAAGCAACCACTCTGGGTGGAAGGTTATTCTGGACTGGCTTTGGTTGTAGTAGCTTTTCTGTATAGCCCCCCCCCATCCCTACCACCACCACTTTTTACAAACCTACAATACGTTTTGGATTTTTAATTTGTAGACTCGCCAAATTTTAAAGAGAATAAAGGAAGCAAAGAGTAGTAGGAAAGAGGAAGGAAGGAAGGTGACCCATTCAACTCACTGACTGGTTCATTCACAAAGCAGGGAGCAGAAAGGAAGTGGAGAGAGGTCATCTGACACTGGATTTGAGAACATTTATTGGCTGTGTGCCTCTGGCATACTTACCTAATGTCTTTTTCTAAGCTTCATCCTCTGCAGTTAAAAAAAAAAAAAAAAAGACTTGATTTACAAGGCTGCTGTGAAGATAAAAAGAGGTGGTATGTGTTAAGTTGCATCCAGTGGTACATGTGGGGAGGCCATGGGAGCTGTAATGGTCTTTGCTGTCAGATGCACCCAGGTACAATGTCTGGCTGCACCACTTATTAGCATGTGACCTCACCTTGCAGAGCTCTGGTGTCCGGGGGCAAAATGGGGGAAACAAGAAGCAACTGTCAAGTTCGTCAAAGAAGTCACTGAGACCAAAGTCAGGCATGTTGTAAATACAGAGTCAATAATGACTGGATATAATAGCACAAGCAGAAGGCAAAGACAGGGGGGGAAAGAAAGCAATCTATTCATGTAATCAACGAATGGAAATCTCAAGCAGAACCATGCTACACAGAATACATAAATAAAAGCTGGAGGCAGTGATCGATAGATTAGAAGATTTCCAAGAGAATCTGAGTAAAGGAGAAGACCAGGAACAGGACGGGATGTCTCCATGGGGACCAGTGTCAGCCAGGAGGCCACACCACTCCTCTCTCCTCTCTCTGTTTAAGGGCTGAAGCCCAGAGACAGGCAGTGGCTTTCCTAGACTTACACAGCCAATAAGCAACAGTATGAGAAATAAACACAGGGCTTATGCTGCCAAGGCAATCCTTTAGGGAAGAAAGGCAGATGGTTTTATAAAGGAGAAAGAGAAAAAAGTTGCAACACATGGACATACAGAGATAAAAACAGCAACTACATGATAAACAATGAATGACAGGAAGTATCTGTTTGCAGAGCAGGTAATGGAAAAATTAGCAAGTTAATTTTAATAAAGGAGATTTACTTTTAGAAAAGTATTTGTTTAATGAGAAGTAAATACTGCAATCACTAGAGAGACAGCAGAGATAAGGAAGCTAGAACATTCTGACGGAACTTAAGAAGAGGACACTCCAGTGAGTGGCAGTCAGGTAGAGGTTTGCTTGATGGCATGTTCCACTGAGTCCAAGGCTCTGTGTGATCTCCAGCTTCCTAATAAAAGCCAGAGTAAGTGACTCTGAAGAGACTGTCACCAGTGCATAGGGCCTGGGGGCTGCAGTCTCCATAGCTCTGAGCTGCTAGCATGAGATGGGACCTTAAGGAAGAGAGATGCTTGTATTGGCCAGGTTGGCAGACTCTTCCTCAAGCAGTGCCTCTAATGGGATAAAAAAGAGGAAAGCCCAGAGAGAGAGGCTCAGAGGGATGGGGTGGAGCCACTGCCTGGAGTGTCTTCCCAATTATTCTGGTGCCAAAATGTCTGAAAGCTGTGTGCACATTTTGTCAAGTAGAGGCTATTCTTTTTATAATACACAGACAGAATGCTAGGACAAGGAACAAGCATGGATGGGAACGGTGGATGACACAGGGATTTCCTTAAAGCTCCCTGCCTCCATCTCTTTTTTCATCCTATTTAAAAAGAAAAAAAAAACCACTGTGTGTGTTGAAGATCTGATGAGGAGGACAGGATACGTGTGCCCCATATTCCTCAAGTTATGAGCATCATTCCTTTTGCTTAGCTTTCAGGACTATCTACAGATTCCTCTTCCTGCTGTTTGCTATGTTGGGCCATCTCCTGCACACTGCAGGCTGACTTGGAGCTCATGGAGCTGAGAGTAGAGAAACTAATGTGAAAATGAGTGAGAGAATGAAAGGAATCACGATTTAATATTACAGAAAGTAGCCTACCACCCTGGCATGCTGTGAGGTGCTCGAGAGCGCGGTGTTTCAGACAGTTTATGATCATCTCAGTGTATGAGTGTTATCCTTTCCTTTCACGGCATATATTAATCATCTCTGACCACTTAATAGCAAGCATAACAGCTTACTTTCCATGGAGTCTTTTAGCTTAGAAGGCATCACCGTATATACTAGTCATCCATGTGCCCTCGGGTATCAGTATTGACATGGAGTGAGCAACACAAGTCTCTACTTGGGTGACTCTGAAGCTACAGCACCAGTTTCCCCAGAGAAAGAAGTAACGTGCCCTATGTAGGCTGTCTGTCAGTCCCTGCTGCTACTAAATACTATCTGCAGGGGAAAGATGAACAAACTGAATAATGTATAAGAGCACTCACGTAAAGAAAAGTTAAAAGCTGATATGTGGGTGACCAAGGGGGTCAGAATTCTACAGTTAACTGGAAGAGGTCTCTACTAACAAAGTTTCAAAAGAGGATTTGGAACAAGTGTGGGAACACCCATGGGTGACAAGAGGAAGGCTGGATGCTACCATGTCTTGGCATAGTGATTTGAGAATAGTAACAGTTACCAGAAAAAAGATAACATGGTGCTCAAGAAAAGTGATATCATTGGAACAGGGGAGTGGAGGCTGTAACAATACAGGACAGGTCTCACAGCCAGGAGCCAGCCTGTGCTGTATTCTGCTGGATCAGTGTTCAAGGGTGACACTGTATATGGCAGTGACTGAGGTGGCACTACTCACTGATTGATAACATGTCACATACTTCCTCCCCTCAGTTTGATGTTCAAACAAAACCCTACAGGTGAGAGGCTGGGAGATGGCTCCATCAGAAAGGTGCTTAACATGCAGGCATAGGGACCTGAGTCTGGAGCCTCAGCAACTGTGCAAAATGTCAGGCAGGGCAGCCATTCTGTAAGCCCACTGTTAGGATGACAGGAACAGAAGGACCCCTGAGGCTTGCTACACCAGTAATTGTCGCTGAATTGCTTCATCTAGAGACTCTGTCTCAAACTAAGGTGGAGAGCAGTGGGAGGAAGACATGCCGCTTCGACCTCTGACCTCCTCATGCACACAAGTCCACGAACACACATGGACACAAGCACATATAGTTTTAAAAATGAAAACCACGTGGAGCTGTCTTGTGAAAATCAACTGACCCCTTCTCTGAAATAACATGAACTCTGCTCTGATCACAGAGAGGAACGTCATGAAGGAGACCTCGGCTTCCTGCTAACAGTGGTCCCAGAGACTCCCGTGACTAAGCAGAATCCTAAGAGACAGACGTGAATGTGTGGGCCTCCCTGGAGAAGTTGATCATATTGGTGAGATTTATTACACACACAAACTGAACAAGAGATCTTGGCTAGATACCATGGTCTAAGCAGAAGAGTTGTTAGGAGTTTTAACTGAAGAGACTGAAACTGTCCAGGTAAAGTGGGTTGCCTAAGACGCGAACTCTAGGAAGCAGATGAGCATGCTCTAATGGAGATGATTCCAGGTCAGCAAGAAAACAGCTACCACCGCATTTCTTCCTTTGGACTAAGGTGGAAGATCGCACGAGACCTGGCACTATAGTCTCTGCATGTGAGCAGCAGCATTTCACAAAGGTTCCCTGTCTTTTCCACTCCCCTACATGTTCTTGGGTAGGGACCAAGCTCGAGGCTCGGCTCACATGCTTGTGGTTTGGCTCCCAGCTGGGGATCACATTCTCTACTCCACAGGCTAAGCCAAGGATCCTGCTTACAAAATACTACTGGTGTCCTGGTGCCACCTCCTGAAAAAGCTGCCTACAATACCCTCGTGCCTGGCAGGTGGGGTTCGCCAGATTGAGCCCTGGCAACCAGGACATCCAGCAAGAAAAGATTACGTCTACTCTCTCCCCTACTCTGTTTCATAAGTCATAGGCTTGTTCATTGCATAATACAATACGCATTTGGGAAAATCTTTCTAACACAAGTTAGGGACATTAAAGAGGGACAAGGTACAAGATCATATGCAATATACTAATTTGGACTTTTGTTTCTGCCAAAATTCTGATCAGAGATGGAGCAAATTGACATGTTCTTCAGATCATAGGTTTCTTTCCTACATGGATCATCACAATAGCACACTAGTAGCTGTCAGTGTCTACATCAGGACCATGCACCACACTACTGCAATAGATGTTCTTACTGGGATTACACTGTGAATATTTTCCCTCCTGTGATGGGCAATGTGGCTTCCTCTATAAGGCACTTGCCTTCTTCTGGGTGTTAAGATAGTTTATATGGATTGTCTCTTTTGATCATAAGGGTAAACCATGGGTGGCATTAGTGTCTCTGTTTTACAGAAGATAGAAGCAACAAAGAAGAATTTGGTGTATTTGCCTATAGCATGTCTATAAACTACAGAATAAGAACTCAGCCATGTCTAGTAGCTCACACTTTTAATCCCAGCTCTTTGGAGGCAGAGGCAGAGGCAGGCAGATTTCTGAGTTCAAGGTCAGCCTGGTCTACATAGTGAGTTCCAGGACAGCAGAGCTACATAGATACCCTATCTCTAAAAAAAAAAAATTAAAATGCCCAGCTGTCTGAGTTCAAAGCTCATGTTCATAGCTATTTGGCTTCTGTAACTGATGTCCTAAGGTGAAAGAGATAAATTCAAAGCAGATATGCACTTATATATCAACCCTATATATAAGCAGTTCTTTGATTCCATTTTTGGAAAATGACAATAAAGCAAATAGTCATACATTCTCTTCTTAATATGTAAGATCGCTTACACATCTGTTTAATTTAGAAAATATGAAGTATTGACTCTACTGAATATTAATTCATGCCCACATCCAGAATAAAGTTTAATGAGTTTTGTTTAATTTTAAACAAGCTGATATCATCACAAAGCTTTTAAATACGGCTGATCCATCAAAATGAATCTACAGTGTACTAACAGCAGTTATGCACTGAGCAGTTTCTATGTACTAGGTACTGCTGCAAGCCACTTTCTGTCTAATCCCCAAACATCCTACTTATTGATGGCATCCTCCTCATCAGCGAAGGATATGCTCTATGAACCTAGTGGATTTCTGACTTATAGATAATGGCAAACTTTATATACAAGTACTATTATTCCAAAATACCTGATACCTAAGATGGCTAAGTGCCAAGAAGCCAGGTAGTATATACAATCTGGGTATACTGAGTAAGGTTTGAACCAGACCTCTGGTTAGAGAAACAAATTGGCACAAGTTTGTAAGCTACTCTGAATCACACAACATTTAAAACTCATAAATTATGTCGACAATTCTTCATTTAAATTTTCGATGATATTTGACTATGTAGGAAGTCGATAGGGTTATTAACGGTGCTTTACACAGACACATTGAGGAATTTGCCTAAAATCACGGTTGTTAGGGAGCAGAGCCAGTGTGGCTCATATTCTACTAGATTGCCATAAAGGTCTAAAGTGGGGCAGTAAAATAAAAGAATGTAGCCAAAGCAGGCAAGACATTGTGTACAAATTAACTAAGGAGTGGGTTTATTACCAAAACAGGGAAAAGTGCCAACTCATCAGGAATGAAATTCTAACAATGCCTGAAATGAGGAAGATCATCTGTAGAAAGCTACTAAAATGACCAGAAACCAGGATGGATGTAATGAAAGACAGTTGCTACAGTAACAAGTCATAAACATCAGTGTTCATTTAATTGTGTTACTTCCAAAACTGTATCTTCTTTACAAGTGGGGAGGAGGCAAGAGTGAATGGGATCAAGAGTAACGGGTGGGGAGAGAAAGAGAGAGAGAGAAAAGGAGACTATGAAAGAGAATATGAGACACTGTAAGATGATTTAAATACCCCTGTGGTCCCTGCGTAGCTTCAGCTTCTCCTGATTTATTTTACCTTCGCTGTCTCTGCGGTACTTTTACAAGTGAAATCCATGTTTCATTTATTTAATGTTTTTCTCCCACTAACATAAGACACTGATTAATCTTCAAAATACTCCCTTGCAGCATGTGAAGATGTCTTAAACGTGCTACTGCCCTGTTCTATGTCAGGAAATTAGGGCAGAAAGTTCCATCACTTCTGTCCAAAGCAAAACTTGGCCCAAAGCCAGAGGGAGAAGTGTGGATCAGACCCAAGGAGTCCTTATTCCCAGCCCAGAAATCCCTTCTTTGCTTCACTGGGAAAAAAATTCCCAAAACAGACACTACTGACTTCCTTTAACAATCTGTCCCATTTAATTGAGTAACATTCCTGTCTATCCTTAACAGGCTTCCTTCTTCTAGAAAGGTAAGAAGATGTTGTCAACTGACTTATTAATCCATGAGCACAGTTCTACTGTCGGCCTGTTATTCTCATACATCCAGGAAGTCTGAAGAGTCAACAGCTATGGACAGAAACAATCTCCCTGCCTCTCACTTCCCCATGAGGAAGAAGAAAGCTAGAAGATGCTGATATTTTCTGCCTCATCATCACAGCCTTTTCAATTATCCATCTTCTCATTATTTAGGATCTGTCTCCTCTCACCATGTCCCAGGGGGGAAGTTCCTTGACAAACATTCTGTTCATCTCAATAGGACTTTGCAAAGTCAGAATAATATGCATAAGCACAACTGGGCTCGGAGGCTTGTCCAAGAGAAACTATCTGTTATGGTCACATGGGAAGTTTGAAATGGCCGAGATGGGTCCTGTGAGCTCTAGACTCAAGGCTCCAGGGACATTAAAAGGGAAAAAAATGAGTGCACAGAGGAAGTGGAAGAATTGCATAGACAAAATAAGCAGGAGAACTTAGAGGGTTTTTGCTTAGTGTAGCGTTTGCATCTTACATCGGATTTCACTTCAGCACATTTGAGTATCAGAGTAAGGAGATACTAGAGACAGATTCGGGTACCTTGAAAAGTCACTATTGAATAGCACAGACCTCAAAACCGAAACAAAACAAAACAAAGGAAAGGAGAGGAAGGAAAAGAAAAAGAAAAAAAAGAAAAAGAAAAAGAAAAGCAGCACAGACCTCAAACCTCAAAGGACGCATCTTTATTTAGAAGGAATCATGGCTTTTCATGTTGCTCCACTCTCTGGGTATTCCTTTAATGACCCCTTGTCATGTGATTGTTCTCTTAGTGTATGCTATGATGGTAGTCATATGGAAACACACCTTCAGTAAATTTGCTATGGAGACAGAAAGCCAGGTTCTCAAGAATGGACTCAAGTCTGCAAAGCTAAGGAAGTAAAGAAAAGAGAATGAGGGGCTCTGGTTATGGCTAGAAAGGCCTCCTTGAAGATGGAGTGCATACAATTATATGCAAAACACGTGGAAAGGCAAGAACATTAGGAATAAGAGAAGATGCTCCATGATGAGGCAACATGGTAATCCCTTCAGAAGGATGGGGACCTGAGAGAAAAGGAGACAACTTAGGCAAGAAGCCCAGAATGAAGTAAGAGTCACAGAAGTGAACAGCGACAGGGAAGTGACCCATCCATTCCTTTAGGACATTAACAGTCACATCAGGGAAGAAAGGGGGGCCAGAAGACACTGTGTCTGCTTTGCCTAGCAAACATCAGCCTTTGGTGGTTGTAAGATATCTTGTGGCTGCCCGTCGGGTGCCCCCTTGGTGTCAAGAGAAGCCTCCACAGCTGTGCTTACTTAGATGCTCAGTGAGGCTATTTTGGTCTGGATGGGGTCCACGATGATGATTGCCCAGCCTGGGCAGCTTACCCAGTGTTGCTTTTTAGCATTCTGTTTTCCTTGTCATTTAGCTCTCTACCGTACAATTACTCAAATAAGGAAAAAAGAAAGAAAGAAAGAAAAAAAAGCTAAGAAGAACATGACTACATCTTATTTTTAGTACTCAAATCAATGGTGGCAACCTCCTCTGCATTTCAATAGGAACTTTGCATATCAAAATCTTCCAAAATAAAGCATAGTAAACATATTAAAATTCATAATGACATTTTTCTGTGCTGTCTCAAAATGTTTGTTTGTTTTGAAATACTGAATTGGCTCAGCCCAAATTAAAGACTAAAACACTGACAGATGGGCAACAATAATGTTTAAATGCAATGAGCACCCTTGGTAATGTGCATCTCACCTTCTTGCACTCTAGGTCAAAGAACACTTAGAGGATAATAACAGCTACATTTTATTTCTAAACATGGTCATTTCAAGGATCCAAACACTTCCAGAAGCAACTGAGACCCCGGGGTTCAATGTACAGGGGACCCTCAGCTGCTTCTTTGTCTTTAGGGAATGAGTTTCTACCTCAATTGAAAATTGGTGACAGGGAAAGGGTTAGCAGTATCTCACTAATACATGTCAATGAGCAAGGCATCAAAGATCTCTTCAGGTCATGAGTAACAGTGTCCCCATAACCAATTATGACAAACCCCATAGCTGGGAGCTGAATAAATAATAGCATCATGGGGGGCATGCTGCATCAGTTTAGTCTACCCCTCATAAGCATTCACATAAATACTTCAAGGATTCAAAAATACATAACCTTGTATCTCCTCTAGAGATAAACTTGTACAATTCCTAGAATCTTTTCTAGAACTCCAAGTTCTCAACCACCCTATACATCTAAATTGCTAAAATATAATCAGCAATTTAAGAAAGCCTATGCAAATTGCTTGAGTATTTCTTCATTTTGTGATGAGTCTACCACTCATCTATTTATCTACAGAGGTAAAAGAAATACTTTCTCTGTCATGAGGAACTCTCATTAATAAAAAAAAAAAAAAAAAAACAAATGAATGAAAGAAACCCCTCTTGCCCTCACAGACTCACTGACTCAATGTGCTTATGATAACACTGCATGCATGGCAACTGAGTAATAGTCAGTGACAGAAGCAACATGTAAGGACATGGCGCCGACAGAGAAGAAAGTGAAACCCTCAGTTGACACAATATGTGTAGTTAGCTAGTAAGGGCAACCTCTTACTCTGCGAGCTTCTTGACAACATTGCCTCAGGCCTCACAGAGTCAGCTTATATGACTCAATTCTAAATTTCCCAAGCCTTTCTTGTTTGCTTGCTACTTAAATATCCTGGCTTAAGATGACTCCCCTGCAGACCCTATGGCACAGTAGGAAACAGATAAACTTTGAAGCTCCAGATATAAAGATTTTTTCTGCAATCCACAGGCTAAAATCTACAGATACCCCATACTAATGTTTGTCAAACAGAGGCTGGAGGAAATGTCAAATTCTGGACGGGTGCAATTGCTTTGCTTGTAAAGGAGCTTGATGCACAAGCCTGATGACCTGGGTTTGGTCCTGACTTCCATCCCCAGAACCCACACAATGGTGAAAGAAGATAAACAATCCCACAAAGCTGTCCTTCGACTTCCACAACATATGTGCTATGCTCGTACAAACCATATACACACAATTACAATTAAATAGTTTTTGAAAGTCAAAATTCTGAATCACCACAAGCAATCATTTTTAGTGGCTTATGTTTAATATGGACTACCCAATCTATATCACTTTGTAAAAGGGAGGGTACAATTCAATGTATAATTTGGAGCAGTGGCTGTAGATCTGTAGGTCATGATCCCTTTAGGGGTTGAATGGCCCTTTCACATGGGTCAAATATCAGATATCCTGCATATCAGATAGTTAGATTACAATCCATAACAGTAGAAAAACGACAGTTATGTAGTAGCAATAAAGATAATTTTACGGTTGGGGGTCACCACAACATGAGGCACTATACTAAAGGGTGACAGCAGTAGGAAAGGGTGAGAAGGACTGGTATAGAGCATGGCAGTCTTCAGACTGAATCAAATAAGCCACTGACTAAAACAAACAAGCAATCAAACAAACAAAGACTTTCCAGACCATCTCTAAAATGGAAATCATGCCCCACCTTTAACCTCAGTCCTAAAGGGGCTTACAAATTTTACAGAATAGGACACATATTCCATTTCACATATATTCCTCCTAGGAGAATGGCTCTGGTGACAGATTTCCATGTCAGAGGCCATGTGCTGCTGACTTTTGGAGCAGGTATTCTGATTCAAGTCTGTTCTAATTTTATGGGAGTCATGTACAGTCTCAGGGCACAGTGTCACCACTAAGTGGCCTTCATACCAATCCATCCTTCCATGGGCTATTTCCCTGGCTCCTTGTTGGATACTATCACTTAAGAAACTCACTGCAAGAGCCTAGCCAGGGCATTGCCCACCGCCATGATTACATTATAAAGAATGACTGTAATATCTTCCCCTCTCCTGCTTACCTGCACTACTAGGAAAGATTTTAATTGGATTTGGAGACTTAAAACCCACCATCATTTCAGAAGTCAGCCAAAGCTCTTTGTCCTTCCTGCTTTAAGCTGAGCAGTCTTTAGCTCTTAAAAACAACAACACACAACAGGAGCATACACGACGTAAGAGGATGGAGAATTTCCATTTGCAGAGGACAGTGCACAACTACAAGAAGCAAAGGTAGCCTCGTGGTTTTCCAACTTCCCTCTAGCTATGCCAATCAAAGCATTTTCTCAAAAAGCCCTGTCCATGCCCAGTCATTCCTTCAAGTCACATGCACGGAGGTGCCAGACAAGAGCAAAATAAATTCACCAAAGAAACTCAAAAAATGTCCCTCTGCGAAAGAGTTTATTATTGATATTTTGATTTTTATCATATCTAAATGATCCCATGTTTCTTATCAATTCTCCATGGTAAGATTGAATGAAACATGTATTTTGCTACCAATGCCCTCAGATTTTTTTTTTCTACCCAGGATATAAGATCAACACAGTTCAGAGTTTAGGACAAAAACCCCAATCATTAGATTGCTGGTGTTACTGTTATTTATTTAAAATTCACTTCTACACTTACTGAATGTGCACCCCTCTGTTTTCACCATATCCCACTTAGCCCTCATCCACTTGGTATTAGTAAATTGGTCCCTCTGGGAATCTAAACTTAGGCACATGTAAAACTACATTTTAGAATTCATAATTCTTTCGTAATCACCTCCCATTTGGCATCTGTGGACTCACAAAGGCAGGTTTCCTCAGGAAAGATCTCTTCAGAGTTCAATATTTACATAAACAATTTCTGTTTGGAGTGTAGGCTCCTTCATGCACCAATAACCTCTCCATCTCTGTAGGTCTCTAAATTTCATGTTAAATAAATTTTAGCACTACAAAAATACCCGAAGCAATCTTCACCATTTTCTTCAGCAGGAAAAGTCATGTAGACAGTCTAAGGAGGCTCTTTGTGAATTGCTAATGGATTAAATGTAACTACAATTTGAATGAAGGTGTGCTATTTCAGTTGCAGGGATAATTGGAGCATTTCTATGTTGGCTCATCCCTAGACTGAAAAATCCTTGGGAGTAGGAATTATTTCCTAGTCTAGGACTCAATTCAACAAATACCGAATCAGCTTCTTAGTTAACCCCCAGTTTGGCCATTCTGAAAGAAGGAAATTCAATCTTAATCTCTCATCCAAAATATAACTTAAACTTTACTTGTTTTCATTGGAGATGCACTAAAGTCCTAAATCATGTGCCTATCAAGTCAACGATTTAACACAGTAGCGTCCATAGAGCATTTCTCTGACTTGGAGAAAATTGGCATTCATGAGTGTAAATAGGTACTAATTTTCTAGAAATTAATTTATTAACATAAATTTAATGATGCTTGCAAAGATGCTCATATTGGTCTCAATTTATTAAGGGATTAACTCTAAAGAAAATAACTTTAATGTCTCAAAGATATTTCTAAGGAAAGGTTTGTGTGACATTGCAGGTAGTACTTGATAAATGGAACAGCATCAACATATATCAGGAGGAGATTTGGAAAGTTAGTAGTAGTATACCCATGAATATATAAGCAAGGGTTCAGAGACCCTTGGGAAGGGAAGCTTGGAAAGTACCTGAAAGGAGTTAATAAGTAGGAGTGAATATGACCAAAATAAATTGTATGTATGTATAAAATTCTCAAAGAATTTTAAATATTTGCATTCATTTTTTAAAAGATAAAAACAGAATAAAAGCACAGTTGTGCTCTTTCTTCAAGGTCATGGAAAGAGGTCTTCCAACATTATGCATGACGCATAACCACTATTTAGCAGCCTTTAAGTAATTGAAGGCATTATTATGATGCAAAATGAAAAAAACAAATTATGAAACACTGTGTATAGCATGCCTTTTCACAGACTAGCCATGTGATCTTGAGCAAGTCATTTAATACCTTTGAGCTTCTGTTTCCTCATTAAAATAAGGATGATCACCTCATGGGAGAGACTGAGTACATATTCACTAGGACACGATTAGGTACTACACTATATAATCTCTCTTTGTATTTCTCTCCCTCCCTTCCTATACATCATCCTGTTCATCAATATCATCATCATCATCATCATCATCATCATCATCATCATCATCATCTCCTCATCACAGAGATGTAGAAATAAAAAGAACTACACAAAACTTAGGTATCTATCATGACCAACACCAAAATTTTAAAGACTTTTCAAATAATTTTACTTTAATTTTTGCATGTATGTATAATTTTAAATACTGAAACTATATAATGCTTATTTAAAAGATGACCCATAACATGCTCACAAATGCACACCTATGATGTGTACCGAGTTTTGGAAGGTATTCTTTGTGTCCTCCAAAGAATGTACAATCTACCTAAAGAGACCAGGTACATCATAACTGCTAAGAAGACAAAGAAACATTTGCTAAGGCAATGTGAAAGACACCTTCAAAGTGTCTCTGATGAGAGAAGGAACAATCCTGAGGGCAGAAGGGGAGAGACAAGAGGGGGTGAGGCTCTGATAATACAGCTGGCCAACAGAAGGGCAGAGTGGAAGGCAAGCACCGTCTGGAAAAAAATAAAACACAGGAATAGGAAAACTCTTGAGTATGCCAGTATGATATGCTCACAGCTTGCTCTTTGCATCTTTACATATACCTGGGTCTTTTCATTGTCCCATGGTTCCACATTTGTTTTTGCAAAAACTCCTGATTAAACAACAATAAAACCCTCATCAACCATTCCTAATCTGCTCCCATTGCATCTCGACAAGGGAACAAAAGACTAAAAGAAGCCGGACCTGATTTCTGAGTTTGTGTTTGCAAAGCCAGTGACGCACATGTCATGATGGCCAGCTTCATGTGACCTGCAGTGTGAGTCACAAGCAGTTGGGGACTCAGAACTGGCACAACCCAGAGCAGCTGGAGGTGGATAGAGAATGACAGTTGGACCCTCCCTCCTTCCCTGGAAGAACCCCCTCCTTCCACAACTCAACTCTAAGTGGGTGTCCTTGGGGCAGTTTCTGTGCTTTCAGAGACAATGGGGGAAGAGCAAGGAAAGACTCTTGTTCCAGTCCCTTGGTGGGGCATCTTGGGTGTTCATCTCCCCCTTCTCCCCCAGAGCACCCAGCTGGTCTCCCAATAGGATTTAAAAATAGTTTTGCCCAACAGTGAGGGCAAATGCTGACTCAGTTTGGAAGAGATCTCTTCGACAACAGGCCCAGCCGGGTCAGAGCAGGTTCTTTTTTAGTGAGAGAGAGCCTCTTCTGGAGGCTCAAAGGGGAAGCTCACTTTTGTCTTCATCACAAGCCCAGGCTGGGCTGGACCTAACAATTGCCAAAATGTAAAGCTGTAGGAGCATAAAGAATAGCCTTGCTGCTGCCGCCAATCCCAGACAAGAGGGTTTCCCAGAGCCCAGATCAAGCTCAAAGTAGAGAAAAATTCTTCCCTACTCTGGGTGCCAGGAAATTGACAGCAGAATAATATCAGTAGGAAAAACTGCAAAGATACAGAAACCCAGACAGGCAGAAGAGAAAGGAGGACAGGAATAAATCCTCCTCCCACAGCACAGGGGACTGCTGCTCTGTCTTTTTTAAATTGTATTTTCTCTGGCTTCCTTACTCTCTAAGAGTTGAGTTTGGCCTTAAAGCTTCAAGTCTGAGAGTAGTTTTCAGGAACCTATCTTTTGCTCATGTCAAGTAAGAAAAACTATATTCAGCTGCGTGTTGTTTAATCACAGAGTTGTTTTGAGAAATGCACAGATAATTTCATCACTGAAGCATAGATATGATTATACGCACACTACATGATACAAATACATGTAACCTCCTACCCACACCCATACCTACATACACATGGTGTATGCGTGTGAGTATGTTGTTCCTAGAACCATGGTGAAAAAAGCTCAAGAGAAAATATTGCAGCTAAAAAGGTGACAAACACAAGACGCACAAGGCTATGGCTTGCACGATATAGTACCATTTTCCAGTAGGATTCGCCTGGCAAGTTGAAGGAGCACACTCTGTAATCACAACTGAAAGCATAGACCAGTCATTTGTTGTCATTACCAGGTATCACTCTTGGTGCATAATTGTTCTATGCTTTTGTATGACTGGTAGCTCTGGTCTGCCCACACCAGCAACAGTACAAACATGTGAGAAATGCATTGAACTTCAATCTAAGACAGCTAGGATGCCATAGGTGCTAGGAGTTTTCATTTTATGAAAACTTATGCCTTCGCAATTATATATGTTGCATGTTGTTGAGCAAGGCATCTTTCCAAGAAGCATGGCTGTATATAAAATTATAGTTATTGAGGTTAACTCTTAAAAGGTTAGTGCTTTTTAATATCCTTACAGCATTCTAGTGTAAATATATTCTTTTAATAATCAAATTCAGTCCACAGAGCCCAACTGCTCAATCTGCCTCCGGCAGGTTAGTGCAAAACTCAATTTGTACTAATCAGCTTCCAGCTATTGCAGTACATAATGTACTTGATGTAACACGTCCTTCTCTCAGAACACCTTCTCCCCCTACATTCTGAGTTCCCTGGTGTTACCCAACTGGGATCCATCACTTCTCTGAGGGAGTCTAGTCTAATGAAAGGACAGGTCCAGAACCCATTAATAATGAAGGCAATGGTGACAACTCTAGTTACTACTGATATGGAGAACAGCAGCTCCCCATGCCTGCCATGCACAAGTACCGAAGTAAGAGCGTGACAAAATAGTCTCATTTTGTCTTCACATCCTTCCTAATGGGGAATATGGGGAATATGGAAGGGAATAGAGGGATGGAGGTTTAAAGCATTGTATCAGTCTGCCCAAAGTGTCCAGAGTGATGCTGCCAATCTGTAGTGGTGTTAGGATTTTATATTGGGCAGCATTATCCCAAGGGTCTGCAGCTCCAGCCACAGTCCGGAGAACTACCATAGTCTCCTAAAGAAATTTGTTCATGCCCTCTCCCTAGTGCTTTCTCATAAGCCAAAGTGCAGACAGCAAACCATTGTTACTAGGTCAAAATGTGGCTCCTGTGACTTACCAGCCATTGTGGACAGAACACACATTCTTCCTGTGACCAATGTGAAAACGGCATTCCAAGGTTCCTGATCTGTCCAACGCACACTGGGCATGTGACAGCACGTTAGAGCAGTCTCCTGGAGAACAGCTATGTAATTGCCAGTGTGGGAGGCAGAGAGTGGGCACAGAGGAAATTACACGTGTTTTTCCCTCCCTGCTGTGCTGGGTTTCATATATGCTTCAGCTCCATCTCAGAAATCTTTCAGGAATAGGGAAGCCAGGAAGGACAGAAGGACACAGCTCTCCCTGGGCAATGGCAGACCCCTCAAAGAGCATCCTTGTTTTACTGCTCTTGGCTTAAATTTTAATCTGGGAAATCCTACGTGGCCCATCTTGTGCTCCCTGAACTGTTATCCACCAAGAGTTTAGTCTTACTCTGCTTTGCAAACCCCTGTTCTGAAATGGTTGTTTTATTTTACTCTTGATTTCATTCATCCATTCAACAAATGTCACCGAGGAGGAAGTCTGTCGCAGGCAATACGGGAGTGGGACAAAGTTAATCAGGCACTGGTGCTCTGTTCCAAGGACTCAGATTTAGTAGAGAAAAACAAAATGTAGCCCCTTGCTTTGCATGTCTGGGATTTGGTTGCTATTGATTGTCAATTTGACAGAATCTAGAATCACTGAGTAGACAAGCTTCTGGGCATGACTATGAGGGATTATCTAGTTTAGATTAATTGTGCGGAAAGATCCATCCAAACCATGGGCAGTGCCATTCCACGGGCTGAGTTCTTAATAAAGGGGAGAAAGTGCTAGCAGGGGTGCTAGCATCCATCACTGACAATGCAACATCACCAGTTGCCTCATGATCCTTTCCCCATGGCTTTCCTAACTTTAACTGTGAACCAGAATAAGCTCTCTTCTTCATGTTACTTTTGTTAGTATTTTCTCATGTTAATGGGACAAATAACTATTACGAAACCCTTATCAATTTCCTTTCCTATGTGCATGACATAGGTAGATGGAAAAGAACAGAGTTAGAAGGACAATGAGACACTAAGCAACAATTTGCATGGGATACCCACCATGCTGTCTTCAGTTCTGGAAAACAAGCACTGTAATCCTAATTTGACAGCTCACATGGACACGGAACAGCTTGGTACCACATTTTCCTAAGGCAATGAAGCCTTTGTAGTTTCTAGCAATCCCTTGGCAACTGAAAGCATTAGGGATATATATGTCTTAAGCTGCACTTGGAGAGGACATTGCCTTTACTTGTGGACTCACTGTCCTGTGCACAGAGAAGTGCCTGTGGTCAGTCAGGTATTCTTGTAAATCCCTCATCCACGGTCAATGTGTTCCACTTTCATGATAAACTGTATAGTTATCTTTTCTTCAGTTATATTCTTACTTGAGATGGCTTGCAGAACATTGGCAGATATTGTTGAAGGTAAAGCCAATTTCCCAAAACACCTTTGGGAGGACTTATTATGGAAAAGGTAGTAGCCATCACAAGTCCAAGCCTCCCCCAGATTATACAGTTCCAAATCCCTTGTTCTATTTCCTAGCTGGGCATGGTTACTTCCTGTAAAAACCACGGCCTGATGCAAATGGAAAAATCTAACTCTCAAAGCATGTTACTCTTTGCTTGCCTTAGCTAGTTTCCTCCCTCATTTTTCAAGTCATGGGGCAAATAGATAGCTCAATGGCATAGCTGTGCTTCAGTGAGCATCATCTATGAGTTAGCTGCCCATTATTAGGAAATCAGAATAAAGGTCAGTCAGCTGACCACTCAGAAACTCAATGTTCCCGTGTGTGGTCGTGGACCAAGTACACTGCTTTCCTTTCCCGCAAGAAGTCAATATATTTGCTAATTTTTCAACCACATTTGGAACTGTGTGCACAAAAGAAACAAAGAACACAACATGGGATTTACGATAGGTTTTCTCTGTGCTGGGCTGTTCCATCATGGGAGTCCCAAAGCTCGAGGCACAACACTAAATTACATACAGGTAGAGGCTGGATATAGGCTGCCAGCCGGCTTTCAGCAACATCCCCCATATGGCTAGGAACACTTGTGCCAGTTAATTAGCACTGGCATTAATTGAGAGAAGGAACATTGACCAGGACATGGAGGTTATCCTTAGACTATTTAAATATGTCATGTGATCACTCTGTCCATCTGTTACCAACGCACTTCACACTTAATCCAGTAAATAAACTCCCGGCCATTTTAAGCAAATGGATTCCATTTTGCCTGGTCTCTTTAGACTCTGCAGATCTCAAGATGTTTTTCTTTCCCTAGAATCTATATTATGAAGTGCCATGGGGTTCAATGACAAAGCCCAGTGTGAATTCAAGGGCAAGAGCCACCCAATCCCATCTGCAAAACTCTAGGGAAATATCCACGAGAGGCGGGGTCTGAAAACAAGGGCAGCCATCACTCACTCAAATGCAGACTTTTTCACTTTGCAGCTACCCTACAAATCCGCCTTGTTTTCTTTTCTTGCTCTCAATTCTGGAGAATGCACATAGAAATAAGGCCTATTATTCAAATGACTTTCACGGTGCACTAAAAGTGTGGCTGAGTCTAGATGGAAACCCATTTTAAAAAATGCTCTCTACTGAAATAGATGAGGTCTGGTAGGATATAAAGCACTTGGGTGTCTACAAAGGCAGACAGGGAAAAGTCCAATGCCCAAACCTTCCATTGGGAAATTGACTCATCATAGGTATAGCCTCAAAGTAGATTTCACATCCACTAGCTAGAAAGGTATATATTCCATACATCTTTGAGAAAACAAATATAAATCCTCCATGAGACAGTTATCTACACAATATTCTGTTTTCTTGCCTGAAGGAAAGATATATATTCCCTACCTCATCCATCCCTAGCATTTATTGGCCCACATCTTCTATAAAGCCCCTTCTATTCTGACAGCATCTCCAAAGACAACTCTCTATAAATGCACAGAATGATACATCATTTTCCAAGTACACAAGAGGGCCTTTAAAGAAATGTGAACCCTTAATCCAGGCTGTATACAGTAGCAAGCAATAGTAGACAAAAGCAAAAGTTGTACCATTGTGGCGGAGCCATGTTTCAGTGTGGAACCGTGACTGGACTGTGATAAACAGAGAAATAGCACTGGCCCTCATTCAGGGAGACTGGGATTCAAATTCACCTTCCTCTGGAATGACTTCAGGGAAAATGGCAAAAAGTCTTGCAGTTAAGAACTTCATTCGGTCCACATCAAATAGGCATAAGGATCTAGTGTGATTATAAGCAATGCCATTATCACCTTCTCTGTTGGGCACTTGCAAAGAAATGATCACCATGGCTGTTTCTCTCCCTTAGAAACTTCATACAAAAGATATTACCTCATCTGCCCTTTAAGTCCTAACAAAAAGTGCAACTTACTCTTCCAGGCAGCTTAGTGGGAAAGTAGACACTAGTCTAATTTTACCTCAAGCACAGGGAAAATCCAGAAGTCATCTCAGGAGCCAATTAATCAGAGAGAGATAATTAAATTTTACACATTGGACTAAGTTTTAACTAGGACACCAGGGCTACCTTGAGGATTACACACTGCTTTCTGCTTTGGGGAAAATGAAAAATTTTGCAATTATACAATTGTTCAGTTTGACAAATGCTTATTGATTACATGCTATATGCCACAGCCTGCTCATTCTAGGGACTATAAGAATTAACCTCTTTCCCTGACCTGAGAAGCCTTCTCCAGTAGGTAGGGGCAAATGTACAGATTGTGTTGTGATACATGATACAAGTGAGATACAAGTATGCCGAAGACTGGTAAATGTTTTCTCCAAGAAGGATACTGATATTAAGCCAAATTGCGTCAAAACTGGCTAAGTATCTAGGAGCAGAAAGGGTATTTCCAACAAACAAATAGCACAATAGACTCCATAGAAATCTGAAAGGAGTGGCACACTGGCCATTCTCACGAGAAAGGGAAAAGTCTGGAACTCAAGGCTACACAGATGCATGTTATAAACAAGTGGGAAAGAAAATGCAATTCGGCATCAAGAGATTCTTTTCCTATCCACACATAAAAGGAATTTTTCTTAAAAGTAAAGATCAGTATGATCAAAATACACTGTACAAAATTCTCCAAAATAAAAATATTTTCAGATTAGAAGTAAGTAGTTAAAATTACTTAATGATAAAGACATATGACCACAGTTTATAAAACACAGGCTGAAAATAAACTAGATGCTTAAAAAATGTATGCCTATTACCTCATTCAGAGAGCCAACAGGGTCTGTGCAACCACATGATAGAGGTCTCTAGGAAGCTGGAGGGATGGCTATCAATGAAAACTCCACTAAACTCTATGTCTGAGTTTAGGGGAAAATCTTACAGCCAAACTAGCCATCCCTGTATTAACACCCTTAGCTTATTGACTTGAATTTTTGCAATGTCTCACCTAGCACTCATGGAAACTGAGTTCTGGCCCCTGGATTCAATTAGAAAATCCATTATCTCCAAGAGAATGCTCAGAAGTCATGTGAGCATATGCATTCATCATTGATGTGAAAATATTTGAACAGTTATCAAAGAATGCTCAGGCTAGAAGGTAACTGTCCAACTGTGAAGTGTGTGGCTGGAATGGCTCTGATGCAATGCATGGTCATGTCCATCATTTCTGGGTTACAGTTTACTTCTTGGGTACATCCCGGACCTGGTTGCACCTATGTGTTTTGTTTTACCTGAGGCTGTAGTACAAACCCATGTTCAGAGCACACACAGCTTCAAATACTGCACTACATTGTATTAATCATGTAACATACCATTATACAAACCTTTCTTGCTCATGGGCTCATTGAAGGAAAATTAAAAAGCTGGAATCATACCTCAAAAATCTCTGGGTGAGGGGTTGGGAATGTAGCTCTGTTGGTAAAGTGCTTGCCATGCAGGATGGGAATCTGAGTTAAGATCTCCTGCACCCACATAAAATCCAGGAGCAGGAATTTGGATGTGTAGGACTCCGTACCAACCCACCTAGCAGAATTAGCAAATGTCAGCTGTAGTGAGAGTCATGCACAGAGCAACTAAGGAAGACACCTCACACCAGCCTCCTGTCTCTACAGGGATGGGCATGCACATACACTTACATGTGTGCATACATGCACATACACACAAGTAACACACAGCAACAACAATAATAATAATATAATGCTTAAATGAGAAAATGGGTCACTGGGTTAATTTGTTCTTTAATGACTTTTCCTCTCCTCCCCTATTTCAGGTGACCCCATCCCAAGACTCCTTCCTTTTCTCTTCGACTTTGTCCTTAGGAGACACAAGTACACTCTCACTCAGGCGCCTTTCCATGTTGACTTCTGTTAGAGATGGCCAATGTGACATTTCATCAAGACACAGGAGATGCGGTCTTGGGAAGGGATCAAGGAATACTTCCTCATGTACTCCTGTCTCTGAGCTATATCTATGCAGTTTGACCTCTTTCCTGGCTCTCTGACCACAGCCCCAGCTTTCATAGGTCTCACTTAAGAGGCTATGCTCCTTCTTGACTTTCAGTCCCAAGACACTTAACTCCTCCCAGAGACATATCTAGGTTATATGGAGCTTATATCTGGTATAGTTAAGCTGCAGATTTTATATACACTGTGTGTCAATGGTAGCAAATTACTGGCCTTCCTCCGGTCATTAGAAAGGCACTTTGGAGGATGAGCCAACTCTGAAGTTTAAACTTCATTTGCCTCATGCTCAGTAGACTCTGAGCTGAAGACTTTCATTTTCCTCCACTCTCTTTCCATCTCCCATATGCCCATTTATTCTTTATATATGGTCACATATTTCTAAGTAGTCCCTTCATGGAGGTTACTCCATTGCAACAATCTACATAGTTTCTGTGTGCTGATGACATCTCTCCCCAGAAGCCCATTATAATGTTGTGTGAGGATTTGATTGACAACCTCCTTTTCTCCCTCAATGCCTGCCTATTTAGAAACCTTAAAAGCTTACTCTGTTGTTTCATTTTAACAATCAAAACATAGCATCCTTTCTATATGCAGTAAGTTAAAAATATAAGCAAAACTCAACTGAGGTCAGAAATATTTTATTTTGTTGTGAACTTTCCCAAGCAGGTCACAAGCTAAATGTGTTGGTTACACACTCATTACATGCATAAAAGAAATATAATAGTACCTTCCTAAAGACCTGTTTCGTCAACTCTGATTTTCAGTTGCTATAATTGCAGTGCAGCTCACTAGCATTTCTAAACCACTTCCTGCTGATGCTTTTGAATAAAACTCTCAGTAGCTACCTAGCACAAGGAAATACTATGTTAAAAAACCAGACAACTTTATTATGCGATGATGTTGATTTGGTCTTAACTATACAAGCTACAATCTTCAAGCATTGATAAAGTATTAGGACAGTCAACCCTTTGCCTTTGCTGTGCAATTCCAGGTATACGGGAAGGTCAGGAAATCATTAAATTTGAGGTTCTGTCTTCTGTGCAGTGACCATAGTCTTACCTTGAACAGTCAAAGCTCACTGAAGTTGAACCTGCAATAGCACACTGCCTGACCTGTTGATTCAGCTGAATTCTCAGACCCTGTCATTACAGATGCTCACTGATAGGATACTTGGAAACAAAAGAAACGGTGGTCATTTTTATAATTGACTCAAGCTGCCAAACTACATCCCCTGCCAAAGTTAGAAGCTCTCAAACCAAAACTAAAATGCTCTCATGGTTGCACTGTCACATGTAGAAATACATAGTAATATTCCAGGTATTAAATATGATAGTGGTACTTAGAATAGCATGCCCCTTGCTATTAAATTTTTTCCTAAGAAGAATAAAAAGAAACTGTCCTATAGTGAAGAGTTCTTTGGCTAAGGCTGAGATGTAGCTCAGTGATAGTGCCCTTGCCTAGTATGTGGGAAGAAATCAGCTAGTCAACACTGAAGAAAAAAAAATAGGTAAAATACCATACAGTTGTATTTCTTTTGAAACATGCTTTTCTTTCCTCTGTTTTCATTTACCCATCTAGCCTCATGCAATCAGTCATTTTTAGCTCTGTAAACTATTTTTACAGCTAAAACTTAAGTCATGTATGGATTCTAGATAGTTTTAACAACCAAGATAAAATATGTATATTCAAACTTTTAATGTGTTGATATTTCTGGTCTTGAAACGGAGCTTCTAGAAGCAGAAGAACTTTGTGGCAGACTTACAATGCTAAGCACAGCACAGAAAATAAGCTTAGCTTGCCCACTCTGGAGGTTTGGTTATGCCAACTGCAGTAACAAAGTTCTCATTTATTTCCATTTTATAATAGGCTAGTCCCAGACATGCCAGTAACCAAATACATACATGTTTCATGCAGCAGTCATCTAAAAGATCTTAGGATAATTTTACACTATCTATAACTCAGTGTACCAAGTATACTTTTATATTAAATGTAACCCAAGTGGCTTTGTTTGTGCTGTTACAACTTAAGTTCTTTAAGAAAGAGCTCATGTCTGAAAGCTTCATTTGAAGAATTCTGATTGAAATTTTGAAAACTCAGCAGTATATTAATTGTAGCATAATTCTAATGGTGTCTACCTGAAATATAAATGTGTGGTTTATATTTGTCTTAAGAGGATAAATAAGAAATGGAAACAAGAAAATGGGTAGAAAAACATAAGAAAGCATATCCCTGCAGAACTGTGAAAAAAGTATATTGATTCATATTTAGAAGTTGTGCATGATACCTTTCTTTTTTTGGAGTGGGGGGGTTTCAAGACAGGGTTTCTCTGAGTAATAGCCCTAACTGTCCTGGAATTCACTCTGTAGAAGTAGCTGGCCTTGAACTTACAGAGATCTGCCAGCCTCTGCCTCCTAAGTGCTAGTAATAAAGGTGTGCACCACCCACCCCCAGATGCTAGTTGCTTTTCTCCCCTGTGATAAATGCCATGGCCAAGGAAACTTATTGAAGAAAGTTTATTTGAACTCATAGTTCCAGAGAAATAAGAGTTCATGACTGTAGGGGTGTACAGCAAACAGTGGTTGGCATGGTGGTAGAACAGGAAGTTGAGAGATTATATTCTTGACCATAGGATTAAGCAAAGAGAAGAAACTGGTATTGGTGAAGTCTTTAAACTCTCAAAGCCCACCTCAAGTGGTGTACTTCCTCCACACCCTTTTAAATCTCCTCAAACAGCACCACCATCCGGGGAGCAAAGGCTCAAATACCCAAGCCTATAGGGGATATTCTCATTCAGATCCACATGGGAATGATACTTCATCCTTTTCTATGTTATTTTATTTTAAACATTACATTTACTCTGTGTGTGTGTGTGTGTTTCTCTCTTTCTGTGTGTGTGTGTGTGTGTGTGTGAGAGAGAGAGAGAGAGAGAGAGAGAGAGAGAGAGAGAGAGAGAGAGAGAGAGGGAGGGAGGGAAGGAGGGAGGGAGGGAGGGAGGGAGGGAGAAGAAGAAGAAGAAGAAGAAGAAGAAGAAGAAGAAGAAGAAGAAGAAGAAGAAGAAGAAGAAGAAGAAGAAGAAGAAGAAGAAGAAGAAGAAGAAGAAGAAGAAGAAGAAGAAGAAGAAGAAGAAGAAGAAGAAGAAGAAGAAGAAGAAGAAGAAGAAGAAGAAGAAGAAGAAGTCAGTTTTCTCCTACCATGTATGTAGGTTTGGGAAATTGAAGTTCTCAGGAAACTTGGTAGCAAATACTTTTACCCACTGGACCATCTACTGAGCTACCTTCCTGACAGAATTAATTTTTTTATTTTTAATGCCCTCAACTCATAAGAAATGTACACATGAAGGCTGTAGTAAGAGAAGATACATTTTCAGGAACTCACCCGACATTTAGCACCCCTGCCCAAATACTTTGTTCACCTGAAGAAAACAGCAACACATCAATCCTTAGCTTTGCTGTCTTCCTCACGGGGCATCAGTGGATGCCAGTGCTTGCTGGGCAAGACACCACAGGACAGCTAATAAGAAAAGGCAGCCAAGGAAGTAGCATTCATTTTCCTCAAACAGTATCTTTCCTTTGAGGAAAAGTTATACTTCAATTGAGTAGATAAACAAAATGTTTATCTACATTCAATTTAAATTCAAATCAAGGTCTCAAGTATTAAAGACCAGCATGGTTATTTGTAACATTCTCTCAAAATGGGAAACACCCATGGCAGTGATCTCTTTATTGATGTTATTTAAATGTGTTCAAAATGTCTGATAATTGTGATTTTATTAATAAATGATTATTCTTTACCTTAAGAAACCTCTGGAAATTCACAATCTGTCCAGAATATAAAACAGCTTTGATTTATGCCTTGAAAGTAGAATTATAATGAATAACAAACAAATTCATTATGATGACATAAAAATCCCCAAATAAATTACTCCCCAGTATCTCTCTCACATTGTAGGTTATTAGTTATAAATATCATTATTCATGAGGCCTAACTATGGATGTAAAAGAGCAATTTTCTTTATTACTGCACATTTCTCTAGAGTGAGCTAGTTGGACATGAGAAGGAATGAAGGTAACATGAAATGCATTCATATGCAGAGTGGCACCAGGAAATACCTGCACCCATGGAAAACAGAAGTATATCGAAAGATGTGGGCTATAACTCCCTGATTAACTGAGTCATGTGTTTATCAATAAGAACAGCTAACTATATTTTGTGCACACATTACATGTTAGGTTTGGGAATGGGTATAAATGCCTCACTCCTCCCAGTCCTGATGATCCCTTAGGGTCTAGAATAACTCTTCATCGCATCACAAGTTGAAACTATTCTAAGTCAAAGGTGGAAAAACGGTCTTACCTACAGAACATCACAACTTAGCAACAGTATACTGAGAGATGTCTATTGTGACCATGTATGGCTGAGTGGGACACGAAGTTTATTGCTGCCCCAGCATCAGGAGGGTGTACCCACCACTGAATAATACTATCTCGGAAAATAATGAGGCCCAACTTCTCAGCACCTTTTTTTGGCCCTCACACCAACATGGTGCTGCATGAAGGCAGAGACAGTAACACAGTGTTATGCAATCCTTAGGCACATCACTCTTCCTACATACAGGTCCATGTTCAAACGTTCTCTTAATTAAGGTTGTTTGAGCTTGGAACCTGAGGCTCTGTGGTAGTTTAAATGTAACTGACACCATAATTTCATAGCGAGTGTTACTATTAGGAGGTGTGGCTTTGTGGGGATGGGTATGGCCTTGATGGAGGAAGTGCGCTTCCAGGACTCCTGTGCTCAGGATACTGCCCAGTGTTTTAGTCTGATTTCTTGTTGCCTGCAAGATGTAGGACTCTCAGCTACTTCTCCAGTGCCATGTCTACCTGCACACCACTGTGACGATAATAAACTAAACCTCTGAAACTGTAAGCCACCACCTCAATTACATGTTTTCCTTCAAGCTGGTGGGGGGGGAGGGGCGTTTGCAGGGCACTCCTTTAATGCCAGCACTTGGGAGACAGTGGCAGAAGGGTCTCTGTGAGTTCAAAGTCAGCCTGATCTACGAAGCAAGTTCCAGGACAGCCAGAGCTATTACACAGAGAAACCCTGTCTTAAAAAACAACAAAATGTTTTCTTTTCTAAGAGTTGCCATGGCCTTGGTGTTTTTCACAGCAATGGAAACCCTGTCTAAGACAGGCTCCTTCCCCTATCCTTACCCTTCTTCCTCTGAATTATTTCTCCATACATTTTTCTATCTCCCCATCTCCAATATCTATGTCAAACCACACCCTCTAACAAGTCTGTAACTTATTATTATTATTCATGAGGCCTAACTATGGATGTAAAAGAGCAATTTTCTTTATTACTGCACATTTCTCTAGAGTGAGCTTGTTGGACATGAGAAGGAATGAAGGTAACATGAAATGCATTCATATGCTGAGTTGCACCAGGAAATACCTGCACCCATGGAAAACAGAAGTATATCGAAAGATGTGGGCTATAACTCCCTGATTAACTGAGTCATGTGTTTATCAATAAGAACAGCTAATATATTTTGTTCACACATTACATGTTAGGTTTGGGAATGGGTATAAATGCCTCACTCCTCCCAGTCCTTATGATCCCTTAGGGTCTAGAATAACTCTTCATCCCATACAAGCCTGTAACCTTTTTCTGTTTTGTTGGGTTTTGTTTTTTTGTTTGTTTGTTTGTTTTGCTTTGTGCTTTATCATTCACAGCTTGTTCAAAGTCATTTCTCTAAAAGTCATTTCTCTATTTGGTAGCCTTAGAAGTTTTTTTTTTTTTTTTTTTTTTTTCATCTCAATGTTAAATTCTAGTGTTTCCCTCCCCGACTTGCACCCATCTCAACAGACATAAAATCAAACTCAAATGCATTTTCTTTATAAGGTCATCAGATGAACTCCCTTGTGTAACTAATTATAGCAACGATAACCACAGCCAATAACTTCAATTAAGGTGCTGTTAAGTAGATGGCACAGTTGTATTTTGCCTAGTCATCCCTTTAGAGACTACTATATGAATTAAATACTATTATTATTTCCATTTCATATACAATGAACCCAAAACAAAAAGAAGTCACCCACAGTGACTCTAGACCCGGAATTTGTACTACATACTCAGGCTCTATGGCCACACTCTAAGCAACAAAATGAATTATTTTGTTCTTTTTTCATATTTTCTTAATTTAAATTATTTTGTTCTTAACTTAGAAGATGGCTGTGTCATATACTGTCCTGTGAAGCCTTCAGAGACTATTTCCTGTCTCTTCCTACTGATTTCATAGTCAATTCACATCATCCCCCCCCTCAAGTTTCCCATCTTTTTTTGCTCTGTCCCCAAAGGGATAAAACTTCCAGCACCATCGTTTTTTCTTGTGCTGTTTTCCCCTATGGCCACTGATCTCCCTGCAGGTGGGTTTCTCTACTTTCTTCGGGTACCATTATCCACTGACATTATTCTTGGTGTATGGTGGATCTGTAATACATATTTGATGGATGAACAAGAAGAATGTATAATGAATAGACAATCAATTTAGCAGACCGTTCTTGGCCATATTTGCATATCTGTGTAAAGAAGGGATTGAACCACATAAATTTTAATTTGTTCTCATGAAGGTCTATTATTCATTAATTTATTCACTCACTCACTGTACTGTTTCTTGAGTATCTATGGCATGTCAGACACTACTATAGGTCCTACCACACATGAGCAAAAAAACAAAACAAAACAAACAAAAACCCCAATCCTCTTATTACTGTGCCACTTACAGTATGCTGATGAGAAAGAGAATAATATATGGTAGTGACAGATGCCACAAAAGAGAAAGGGGGTATTCTTATATAGATAGCCACGTACATATCATAAAACCTTGTCTATTTAAGGTGCTGTTTATAATTTTACTGATGACTATCAAATGCATAACCAGAAAGCAGGCCATACACAGGATCAAACTGGCCAAAATGCCTGTATAATGGAGAGGGACCTAGACGGTACCATCCATGGCTGAAAAGCTATTGGCAATGGACTACTGCTGGAGGAGGAAGAGACATTTTTTTTTTCAAGTATGCAACCCCTGATAGGCTATTCATGCTCCAGTAGATGGCCCTACACCCACGTACATAATGGTAACACTATGTGGTCTGTGGTTTCAGTGAGTTTAAAAAGAGTACATGACATTGGATAGAAAATGTATGTGTGGTAGGGGAACAGATAGAGGAAGAATTAGGGGTGAGGACTGAAGGAGAGGTTGGATTTGACCAAAGCACAGTATATACATATAAGAATTCTCAAAATATTTAAACAATGCATGGGTTTTGTTGGTTTGTTTGTTTTGTTTTGTTTTCTGGGTGTTTAAGGGTATGAATTACCAGTCTTATGTAAACATGGAGCACTGACTAAAGGACATAGGGACAGTCTGCTTGGGGCCTAAACATCGTAGGACTGTCACAATGGACATAATCAGTTGCCTAGGCATGCATTGAAATAGGTATATTTAAATAAAGGAACTGGAGAGCTACCAAACAAAACATCTCATAACTTAAGAAACAGTTGTCTGGGGGAGCATTGATTTTTACTCAGTTACACATAACGTACAGACAATCCAAACCTTATTCAAGTTTGAATCAAGTCTGCAGAACTGGATATTTTAATAAAAATCATTGTTATACTTATTTTCATTTTCACTCCTTTTAACTACATGCAGAATTATATTTGTAATACAAATATAGACTATTCGAAGAAGGAATCTGAAATCTTCATAACTTTTCCAGAAAATTCCAGAAAGACAAACTTGTAAGTTGGTGTGTCCTCATGACAGACAAGTGGCAAATAACTTAATTTCAGATGAACCCACATGTTGGCAGCAAAACCAGATTTGAGCCCAGGAACCTGGAAAATTCCCGAGATGAAAACACAGAAGTCTCTTTACATTATTTAAAATTCTGCTTTATTTCGAGTCAGTTTGTCTGCATTAACTGTAAATTGCTGTAACAACACATTTGATTTTATTGGTTATCAGTTTTTCTCCGATGCAAGGCAGTTTTCAGATAAATGATTTTATGTGGTTATCAATACAAACCTGTGCTTGTGAACCTAAGTCATCACACTTAAAAAACAAAATATAAAAAGCTAATGAAAAAGAAAGTAGTTAAAGTCTTAACGTTCATAGCAAAATTACATCTAAGAAGAACTTAAATTTACTTATGAAACAAAACTGTCTTTAACACGGAGTCAGATATGGCATCAAAAGTAGACTCATATGCTCATTCTTTTTCCAGAGTCTAGGAAACACTTTTCCAGAGTCTAGGAAACGCTAGCAGTTAGCCACGAATAAAATAACAGTCATCTTAAGATGTTTAAGGCTTTGTGGATTAGTATTATTCAGCCCCAAAAGGTTTATTCATATTGACAGAAGAAGTAGAATTTGGAACACGTCCTGGAACTTCAGCATGCAAATAAATGACTCAAGCTAGGACTCTTGATTTTATTTACCAAAAATAAAACAAAATAACCCCTCTCAAAATAAAAAAAATAAAAAAAATCGAATTCTGCATTCAACAGAAAGATTTCCTGCGTAGGAAAAGAGTCTCCTTGTCACCATCACAGCCAAGGCGAAGTGCAAACGTGAGCACGCTGAGTGAAGGGGAGGCATAGCCCACCATATGGTCCTCCTCCGTGCAAGCCGATGTGTGGAGGAGCTCTTTGCTGACAGAGAGCTAAGCAGGGAACAAAGTAAACACCTGGTCAAATAAAAACCCATCAGGATGTACGAACTGGTTGCTCAGTCTCCAAATACTTGCAGGCATCAAGTCCAAAATGAAATGCTCCCCTCTTGAATGTTTCAGTAACGCTGACAGTGTTAGATGTGTAAGACATACCCCTAAATGGATATACCTCCTCGACTGCCCGGTATGACTTTTACGTCCACGGACGTTGATTACAAGAAGCAGCGAGCAGAGGTAAGAATCTGAATCTGTTTCGCTTTTTCCTTGAGGCACACCATGAGTGGCTTTCAGGAAAATCACCCACTCCGTTTCCATTGGGATCACTGAAAGATACCAAGACAGACAGATTCCCTGGTCCTTTGGGGCTCTGAGAGCTACAGGCCGGACCCTTCTGGGAAGGAGTAGGGAGGAAAGATTATACAGCAGGAGTGTCTGACCCACCTTACTGTCCCCATCCACTCTCTTCTGTCCTGCTTCTAAGGTGGAACACATCTGCTGGAAGGTGATGATGCAGAGCCCCTGAAAGAGCCATGTGAGCGCACAATGAGAAGCTGCTCATCAGCCAGTGCACCCGGCCATGGACCGTGGGGGGTGGGGAGCTGTAACAATTGGTGTCCTAAAGCCAAGAGGAAAGCCTTGAGTCTGTGAAAGAGCAACTCAGCCCATAAAGGTGGTCAGCCTGGACAACTGCTCCAAATGGCAATTTCAAGGCCAGGCTAATGAGCTCATAAATTACAGTCACTTCACACACAACATGGTATGATTTTTCCTGCTGAGTTGGATCAGGTAATAATCTCAGCTAACCTTTAAAAAACTGACTGGCACTCTCCCAGTAAGGGGCCCAGAAAGAGTCAGTCTCTGGATTAGACTTGGAGGCTTGAATCCACAGCCCTCTATATCAGAAATAGCTGTTTTACACCCCCATCCACCCACCCACCAGGGGAGACTTGGCAATGCTGAGAGTTTGGGTGTGTGTGTGTGTGTGTGTGTGTGTGTGTGTGTGTGTGTCAACGGGGGATTTGGTGTTGATCCATATATTGCATAGGAAACTGGCAATACAGTGCTAGTAGCTAAAATGCCAATAGGATTGAGGACTTTAAAGAAACTTCTCTAGAGCACATACAGGTAAGTAGCTCACAGCAAACTTAGTCAACAAAATAGACTGGCCATCTTTATATCTGAATCTGGGGGGGGGTAGGAATGAGACAAAACCACAAGGCTATTTGAATTCCACCGGGCATACTTTGGCCCAGTTAATTTTCCACAAAGGTCTGTCAGGAATCCCTCCCTTATCCTGTGGAAATGACGAGAAGGAGAGATGGAGAAGTGATCATTACTTCTGGCAGAGAGCCTCATCATCTTGAATCGCAGGACGTGCCTTGCAGATGGTTAAGATTTAATGAGCATGCTCAATTAGCTCTATCGCCTCTACCCAGGGGGAACCCATCACACTGGAATGTGGCCTGAGATCTCAGACTTCCATTCATCTGCCCAAATTCATAACATCACTGATATAAGTCATTCAAACTTCTCATAAGCACACAGCAAAAACAACAGCAATTGGAATAAGTACTGTGAGGATCAGTAAGCCCTCTATGTTATCTAGAGAGTAATCTATGAAGAATTACTCTAATTATTCTTCTGTGTCTTAATTTACCTGAATGTAAATGTTGATGGACAAAAATCTCCAAAAGTTGGCTTAAGAGGCATGTGTATGTGTGCATATATTTGGAGAGAGGGTTTTTCTAGTTGATAGCTCTTTTTAAAAACAATCATATGTATTTTTTAATTATGTGTATGGGTGTGTTATGTGCAGATACATGAATGTAAGTGCATATGCACATGGCTGATGAGACCAGAAGGTGTCAGATGCCCTGGAGTTGGAATTATAAGCTGTCATGACATGACTTGACATGGGTGTTAGAAACCAAACTCAGGTCCTCTGCAAGAGCAGTAAGTGCTGAGCCATCTCTCTAGCCCATCACATGTCTCTTAACTAATACTATTTCCAGGTAAATGGGAGGTTTTCCACATCACAATCTCCATCTCATAACAGCCCAACATTCCCATCAAAGATCTGCTCCCATAGTAGAAGTTGTGGTGACAGAATAACAATTTACAGCCTGTTTCCTCTTATCAAGGGTCTGTCATTTGAAAGAAGGTCAGAAACTCTCAAGTCACAGATCAGAGCCTGGCAGTGCTGCTTCTTGGGGATCCCAGGGACATAATTAAAACATGCAGATAATACATCTTTGTGTTTCTGCCGAAACCATAGGGCACTGGCAAGTTCTCACAGTGTTCAAATGTATCTTCCTAATCTAGGGGGAAGAGTGAATAACTCTCTTGCTAACCCCTATCCTGAGCTCCTCATTTCCTATAAATGTTTAGGACATATGTGGGCAATTTCAGTATGAATCCAATCCCAGTGCAACATATGGCAATTGAGATGAGTGACAGGATGCTCCTTTCCAGACTCTCATGTCACCTCTGATGGCATTGTCACCACATAGCATGAGAGCTGTCTTTTCAGTGTGGTAATTAGGACAGGTATGGAATGACCATATTCTCGGTCCATCATAGTCCCCTGTGTGTATTGGGCAGGGAAGAGATGCTCATCACAGAGAATTTTTCTGAGATAATTCTTCTCCCTAGGGTGACAGCAACCCACATGATGGCACCAGCAATGAGGGTGCTGAAATGAGTATGTTAACTAACAAGCTGCTTTAAAAGCTGTGGACAGAGAAATGGGTCTGTGGATCATGACCAATAAAGATAATGAGCATTTGCACTGTTAGATGACATTTTCAACTAACTGAAATCCTCTGGCCAGTAAGAGAAAGACTATTGGGGGGAATCAAACAGCAAACCTGCTGAGAAGGCCCAATGGGCCCCTCTGATGAACTTTTCCTCTCATGTTTTAAATGGCAGAGAGAGAGAGAGAGAGAGAGAGAGAGAGAGAGAGAGAGAGAGAGAGATGGCCATTTTTCTTCTAGATAGAGTACAGTGGGATAGAATATCTATATAACAATGATTGTCGAACTCCACTATACTTTGTTAGAAAAACCTTTCAAAGAAAAGGACCCCTACATTGGTCACTTAAGCATAGCATATAGGAAGCCAGTGTCCTTTTGAAGAAAGAGGCCCAGAGAGGGTGGCTGGCTACTCGAGGTGAAACCATTCTCTAGACAGAATAACAGGAAGCAGAACTTTGCATCCTAACACTTGTTTGTCCTCACCACTCCAGCAAGGAGATCTCTGCAGAATTCACTGCCTCTGAGCTCCAGGCTGCCCGTTAGCTTGACAGTCAGAAATGGTTATTCAGAAGATGAAATGGATGGTGTTGCTTGAGGAGGCCAATTCTTCCTAGCCAGAAGATATTTGTATGAATGAGTTTAAGTAATCCCAAAAGTCAATAGGAGACTCCTATTTGCCAAGGGCTTACTATGTGAACTTGGTCTTCTGGGAACCTGCATATAGACTCGACTGAGGCCCAGGATGGGGTGATAAATGCACCCACCATAGGCTGCCTTTTTCCTGGTCCACTTCAATTGTCTCTGGTCCTCACTTGAGCCCATAGTAAAGCTGCACAGCATGTATCACTAAAAGAAGAGAGGCCCCTTAAGCTCCAGAGACTCAAGATCCTAGCTGCAAATTTCCTTCCACTCATAAGAGCACTCTCCACCTTTTTTCCTAGCACAACACTTAGCATGCCCATGAGGGGGGAAAGTGTTTCCCACCAGGAGTAAGCTGTAGGTATATTCGAAAATTGAGATTTTTGAATTGCAATTGGCAGCTCTTAGCGCCTTTCAGACAGGGGCCATCTAACTGCAGAGTGACATTTTGTATTCTTGACATGGGAGAGTCTACACGAAACTACAATCAATCAGTTTCTAAAACACAGGCTCAAGAAGCAAGGATCTGGCACTAAACCTAGATGATCTTTCATGATTTTCCTTGAAAGAAAATAGCAAGGGACATTCATGTTTCAAATTATTCTCCCTCCCAAGCCCCTTTCATTGCTATTACTATGAGCATTATCATTCTTTACCCACGGCAGGCAACTTTTGTGAGCAAAATACCATTGAAAATCCGTATTTTCACATCCATTCACTCCTGGTGAGAAATGAAGCTGGAAGAACTTTGAGTGCCCAGCTGAGGAAATGGATGACCTTTGATTGATCTAATTTCCTTGTCTCTTTTAGCCACATATGATTTCTACACCCTGGCTACTGTGCTGTGCCTTTGTCTTCCAGCATCTGCAAGCCCTTCCTAATCACTAGTTAAGACCCACAGGTCATTTAAAATAAGAAGCATCTTCTTGTAGAACTAGAGACACACTTAGTAAGGATACTGGCCCTGCATATAGATAAGAGCACCATCCTGGAGCCCTAAAGGGCAGTCAGTACTTTGTAGCATTCTCTAGGCAGGGCAGCTCACCAGTCCATGCTGACATCTGAAAACCCTGCAATTACTTTCTACACTCCTGGAAAGTTGGCCAAGGCTTGAGAAGTGAGGGGACATCTTCAGAAGACAGACGAGGAGTGAAAGGGGCAGTCATGGGAGGAAATGTCAATGATTCTGATGTCTTAGTCTTCTTAATTGAGTGTTTTGGTAAAATAGAGGCCAGGCCATAGAGGTCATTCTAGCAAATAGAAGCCAGCTACAGGAGGGCTTTGTTGGGCCTGATATTGTGGTGGGATGAAATGCCAGTTTATTGATTTCTAGTACCAAAGGAATGAATTTTCCTTCTTGGACATCAGTTAGTTTTCTCATATCTACTATGGGACTAGCAAATATCCTGATAGTATTGAAAGGTTCTGAGAGGTAAATCTGCAGTACTCCCAACAGCATCCTGAACTGTGAATGTCCAATTACAGTCTCAAACACTTGATGATCCTTACCTGTACTAGGGGCTTGAAATCATCACAATTCCACGACAATATTAGATGCCACAACTGTTATAGAACTAAGGAAACTAAAGACTGAAGTTACAGAACCAAAGCCACATTCCACCTCTAAGATCCATACCCTATGTTACTCCTTCAGTAATATCAGCTAAGATGAATCATAAAGGCCACAGATTTCAAATAGGGTAGATTTCAGATACATTCAGCATAGAGATAGAGAGATAAAGATTCCTGACTAACTCTTGTGTGTGATGGTACACAATACCTTTCTCTCTGAAGAGCAATGAGGAAAAACATAAACTTGGAGCTTGTGAAACAAGCCTTTAAAAATGACTAATAGATATCATATTGTAATATACATTAAAATAGTTAATATATGAAAACAATGACTGTAGTTATTTGTATATGGGGCTTAAAGGAGGAAACAGGCCTAATCTGCCCTAGTTTCATTCATTCATTATTTATGTATTTATCTATTTAAAACATTGGGCATTGAAACCAGCTCCTCAAGTGTCTAAGCCAAATGCCATGCTACTATGCTATAACTCTGGTCCTCTGAGGATCTAAATTGGAGGAATCACTTGAAAAATACACAGGAAACTGAGTAGATGACATCACACAGGAAGTGGGTTGAGTTGGACCGAAGGCTGAAGAGGACTTCCTCTTGAGAGCAGAGCTTTCACTTTTCTGTCTTTTGTTTTTGTGACAAGGCTCCTGTAGATCAGACTGCCCTCTGCCTCATGATCCTCCTCTTTCAGCTTCCTAAGCACCGTGTTTGCAGTCCTTTGCCACTATGTATGTCTGATGGCACCAACATTTAAACAGAAATCCTTCAAGGACAGCAAGTAGGAGTGTTGACTCAATCAAGAAAAAATGAGGGTTTTAAAAATATTTTCTCTAGTTTAGGTTTAACTTGGATGCAGCTGATACTGGTTACTAAAGGGTGAGGATGGGATTGGGAGAGAAGGAAAGACTGGATTGGTTAATGGGGACAAAATTATAGTTAGACATGATGAACAAGCTCTAGTGTTCTATAGTACAGGAGGGTAACTGGCTGGCTGGAGTTAACAATAATTCATAGTATATTTCAAAACAGAAGACAGAAGTTTAGGTGTCCTTACCATAAAGAATGTATAAGGTTAGTGATTAAAAAATGATCAAGGCTAATGAGTCTGACTCATTTTATATCAAATATGCATATTATCATATCACAGTAGAGTCCATGACTACATGTAACTGTTACACTGAATTAAATACATAAAATGAAAAAATAAATAAATAAAACTGCATTCTTTCATTGAAAAGAAGACTTTATTTTCCACTATTTACCTTTCCAGTATACCTCCTACTTACCAACCACGGGAATTTACAATCCAGTATAGATAGATTGGCACCTTTCCATCATGAGAGATCATGGGATGAAGTAAAGCTAATGGGACTATCCTCCTGTCTTTGACCATTCAGAGCCCATCCACTCAGTCACAGAGCCCATGCAGACACTCCGGTTGAGATTAAAGAACTTTCTTTGCTGTCTCAAAGCACTCCACACATACTTATGACACATAACCTTTGTTGGTGTGAATCAGATGACAGTTATTGTGTATCAGCTCTTGATAGTTCAAAGCTTTACTGGTGGCATGAGCCTTAGCTGTCATTTCTGTACCAACACTATATGTATCAATTGTCACATAGTGAGTGTTGAGTAAATGCTGTTGAGCTTAACTAATTTTCAGTTTTTAGGGAAACCATAATAGGTACTTCCAAGTCGATATCCACCTTTGTCCCACCTCTGCCTCTTATTCATGATATACTTTATGTTATAGTATCTTCCTGTGCACAGAGGAAAACAACAAAAGACAATGGGAGGTGAAGGAGATTGCACATTGAATGAGATAGCACCTGATACTGAGCTAGCTATCACAGGTCAGCTCCACGTCTTGAAAGATAGCCATCCAAACCTCTCGGTGGATATTTCCTGGGATTTCTTGACTTCTCTGCCCTTCCCACAGGTCCCTTAAAGACCTAGGGTCTTAGTCCCCAACCACTCCTTTAGCTCCTGTCCTACAGGATTTACAGTCTGACTCTGACAACTAATTTTGGGGCTGTAATGCCTCCTGTCATCTTCCATAAATTTGACATAAATAAATCACAAAATACCCCTTTTATATCACTTTTTATCTTGCCGCGCTCCTTGTTTCTTTTGGAAACAGTTTTTATGGCAAATGCAGAGTGTAAATCCACCCGACAATAAAGCATGCCAAACAAGCGTGTCGAACAGGCACCTGAGAGGAAATTACGGACCATTCACAGAGCTCTATGCAATTATCAGCAAAATGTTCTGGAGCGGACATGTTAACCCACAGCACTGGATCCCTCATGGATAATCTGCTCATCCCCCAATATGAGCAGTGTGGTCAAACAAAGGAAAGGGAGCACATTTTCATCCATATCTTCCCAGTAGCCTCCTCTTGTGGCAACATGGAGCAAAGACTGAATGGACTCTCTCCTGCTTGTTTCCTTGGAGATATTTTCCCTCTGAAGGTTGTGATGAACAGTATGACTTTGTATCTATGCTACCCAATATGCTTCATACATGGTTCCACATATCTTTGACAATAAATACAAGAAATCTTACTAACTTCCCATTGGGTACAATACCCATCCTCTCTGTTTTCATCTTAGCAGTGATCCTATGGAGTAGTTGTTTCTCCATACCTGTTAGAAGTGGATATTGGAAGTCCACATGATTTAAGTGGCAAATTCATGATCTCTAAATTAACCTATAGTACAACAAAGATCTGAAACCAAGGTCTATCTGTCAAAGCCTTGCTTGCCTTGGAGTAGTTATCAGAACAAACACTTTAGGTTATTAGACGGGAATCACTGGATCAACCATAGATTCTTTAGCCCATCAGGTGGGTTCCACTTTCAGAAGAGTGTTCACCTTCAGAAAGAGCAAGCTTCTTATCACACAGAGCCATGCCCTTCCTCCCCAACCTGTGTGAATATTGAAAGGAATGCCACCCCTGTTTACCTCTCAGGCTTGTTGAGAGCAAGTCTCAGAGTCATTTGAGGATTAATGAAAGACCACAAATACTATAAGGTTAAGCTTTTTTATTAAGGGAAATTCTGATGAATCTTATAGCACCCTATTTATTTCCTGCCTAAGTTGTCACAAAATCTATGTGCAATATCATTACCCACACTGATAACTTACAGAACACCCCTAAGAGCCTACACATGGTGCAGTAAAATGAAAGGAATGTATCCCATGGCCTTTCTGTAATACCAAATTAAAGCAATGACAATCCAGAGCAGAAAATCCACGCCACTGCACTGATTATTAACATGTTAATTTTTACGTTCTAGCTTTTGAAAATGATTCTGGGAACTACTTATTGAATTTTTAATTTGCAGATTATCGACCAAATTGGCTGCAATGGCTCCGAGCAATGAGACCCACATGTCAGCCAAACATGTAAGCAGATGCATGCAGACAACAGCAGCTCATGTCTGAGGGGACGAGTTGGGCAACCCAGGAGTGGAGTCAGTTCTCATTGATTCTTGAATGCTTAAAGTCCAAGACAATGCAGAGGATATCCTCCAGGCATAGGAGGCCTGCAAGAATTACACCATAAGAGGCTTTTACAACAGAATACCCAGTCTGAACTTCCAGAGTCAAGTTAATGTTTCATTGTACAAACATGTCCTCATTTAAAAATAATACATAGTTTATCAATTCTATGAGCATTTTGTAAATGTGTGCTACATATTAGGAGCACACCCATTATTTCTTTCAACCGCTAGGATCCTCATAACATACTCTTCTCCCAAATTCATTTTCTATTTTATTTTATTTGTTAATGTTCCACCGCATCCATTTGGTGCTTCCCATATACATACATACACATATATCTATATATGCATGTGTGTGTGAGAGAGACCATTTAAGAACTACAAGAAACCTATAAGTGGCCACAACCCCAAAGGAAAAAAATACTTTCCTTCTCCAGTCCTACATCAACTGCCAATAGCTTGTCTACTGGGGGTGAATCTATGCTGGGATTTTTATCTGGCTAAACTTTATGGCGATATTGTGCAGGGAACCACAACTGCTATGAGTTTATAAGTGCTTCAGTACCAGGTATTCTTGGGATTTGGATATGGTTCTGCTGGTGTGAGGGTGCGAGGATCTCAATATAGAGATCCCCATTGCTTCCATACAGATAGAGAGTAGTTCTGGAACATTCTCTCTCTTCACACGTCTCTTCTCCTCTTCTATTCCTTATTTCCTTTGCCTTCTTATAATCTCCACCATCCCTGACATGTGTGTCCTGGGGGCTTTCTCCAGCCAGCCCTTCCCTACTATTGCCCCACATGCCGTTTCTGTGTTCCAAGTCTTCAGCTGTACTCAGAGCTCCATGGGAGTGGAGATGGGGTACTCACTGTGTATGCTCACAAAAGTGAACTTAATGTCCCCGATGTCAGCTGTTTTGTTTCAGAGTTTGAAATTTATTTAATACTCCATACCTAAGAAATATTCCGTAAGGGATTGTGGCCTTCTGGTAATTATCACGACTGACATAATTCTCACAAAACTTAATCTCTAGTCTCTTATCCCTCCTTTTAGACAACACTACTGATTCTATAATTCTCAACAAGCCCTTTCAGATTTGCCCTGAGTCCCTTTTCCATGCAGTCTTCCAGCACTCCTTCCCATTCGTTCTCTTTTCATGCCATTTTAGAACAATTATCTTCTACACATCTTCCTTCCACAACTAGATGATAGTATCTCATTCCTACTGATAAATATCATGTTAAGATAATGCCTACTGGGGTCTTTGTCTTTGTACATAACTGCACTGTTCACAAAAGGCTTTCATTAACAGGGCTACTGTGGAGATACGCAGAGTAACCCTCCAGTCTGTTGTGCAATATGAAAAGTCTCATTTACAATGTAAGAAAGAACACTGTTCAGTTAGTACAGAAGCTAAATGACTTGTCAAAAGCCACATAACTGCTTGAGAGTTGAGCTGAGGCTGGGACTCAAGCCTTCAAACCACAATGCCAATATCAGGATCAAAGTCTGTCTAGAGACTTGATATAAAACAAAGTAAAAGGCTAGATGATATTGAATATTTATTGCTTTTCCAAAGTATTCTGTCCTTTGAATAAATTAGTCTCAGGAGGAACTTATGAAACAAGGCCTAGCACAGAAGACATCATTATGGAGAAGGAACCTGAGTCATCAAGATGCTACTTTATCCTATGATGTGATGCAGCTGTGACCCACACCTGACCCCCAACATCCCAGCTCATATCCCTACCATCTACCTTTGTGGTGAAATTTCTAAAACCCCTTTGGGACATTTCCAGGAATAAGAACACAATGAACATAGAGATGCTTCAGACAATATCTGTATATTAATATTTGTGGCAGTTTGCTCAATCCTAGGAACTACTGAATATATTTTGGAAATCTGGGTAGATTCAATTGTTGGTATTCTTCCCAAGTTCATACAATGATTTTAGCGACTCATGAATCAACTTGCCTGATGTCTTAAGTTTAGTTTCAGCCCTAGCCACGTATGTTTTGATAGTTGAGTTCTTCCTTCTACTAGGTTATCCATTGGTCAAGCGTACAGTAGGATTCCCAGACACACCTGCCACAAAGGCAGCTGCTGAGCTGCCAATTACAACTCTCAGCAGGAGTCAACTTTGATACTGCCTGCTCAAAATGTCCTATTCTGTCCTTTAAGGTTGCCTATAGAGTAAGTTAGGGCTTTCCACTTCGCCTTTTCTTTCTTGTTTTTTTCCCCCACTGAGATAAGGAAGCTCAACATTCCAAAGCAGACATAACAAAGTCAGAGGATCACACAGATACGTATGTCTGTTTCCTTGAATAGCCTATGGAACTTTTAGAATAGGACCACCCATGCTTAATTTGCTAAAAGCAAGGTAAACTTACTAACTCTCAGACTCTTTCTTGAGCTGTCCTTTGTTGCCAAAGTCAAGGATCCCTGCATAACTCTGCAGAGGACTAGAGTGAACACTGCAGCACAGCACATGCCGCTCTCCATAGCAATAACCACTGGATGGGATGGGAAGCCAAATGGTATTTCAATGCTTCACCTGCTGCTTCAAAGAAGGTTGCAGTGGAACCTCCTCAGGCTTTCCCACTGGTCTAATACTGAAGGAGTTAACAGGAGATCTGAAGTCAGATGAACCTTGCAGCTCTGAGCACATCCCTGCTATTTTGCAACATAGCAGAAAACAAGCTGTTAGCCACATGTCCCAGTCTATCCCCTCCAATTTTTCATATCATGATTTATATGCTTGGCTGCTTGTGTCTAGAATAGGTATTGCAATACGTGATCACAGAGGAGGCAGGTAGCCATGGGGGAAGTGCCACCTGGAGGCCTAGCACAATTAAAAACTAAAATTTGACCCTCAAAAAAAAATGGTGCATTCAATTCATGGATTCATGTGTCATGTTCTTTCCCTTGATCAATTAATGCTTATGAATGTTTCCTGATCCTTACAAGATGTATGACCTGAAGCTATGAGATACCAGGTCACCACCTGATATCATTCCCTTCCACCTTGGTGAACGAAACACCAAGGCACTGTCCATTCTCCACAGTGTTAATGACAATGCTTCTGACTAAATGTTAAAAGGATAACCCAGGTTTCTGTCTTCCTTTCCATATGAACAACAATGGCTATTTGTATTTCCTAACACCCCTCTAATGATAAAACCTGCTCTGATATTCAGCAGAGTGCAACTGTGTCCACTGTTAAATAATAAAACATTTGCTTTCTCGTGACTTGGATAATCAGATGCATATCCCATAATTTTACAGAACTTTCTAGAATCCACCAAGAAAAAGGGATGCATTGAGCACAGAACTGCATCAGGATCCAAACTTCATGCACAAGCTGGACCTTCCATGTCTGAATGAATATAACTGTACACCGCACACACTCTCCATCCATCTGTGTCCTCTCATGTGTATGTGTACTGCACATGGAGAAAGAGAGGATAGGCACACTCACAAACTATATATGTATATAGTTTGCTGAATACATATTCAGGTGTACAAGGATACTAAAATGATTCATGGCATCTAGAGAATTGAGCATGTTTAGAATCACCTTTTTGGCTATTTGCTACAGGTTAATCCACCTCTGCTGAGAATCTGCCCAAAACAACAAACTTCTTGTCACATGATGAAGATAGCATCCTAACTTTGTTAATTTTCTAGCTTTATTTTTTAAACATAAAACAGTACTTTTTAACTAAACCTAAGCATAGAATCTATCATCTAGAGTAGCTTCTATACTTTACAACAGCATGTTCTGACTGGTCCCTTACTTATTCCAGTGAGGTTGCTGGTTAATCCAGATGAAAAAGAGGAAATTTATTGTTCTCAATCCCAACAAATGAAGGCAGGCACGACAGGCATGGATGTTTAAAGAAAGAGAGGAGATTGTAAAATGTAGACGTGTCTGAGGTTGTGCTTAGGAATAATGAAACTGGAAGAAGTTAAACACAATCAGGTATAAAGAGATGATGATAGAAATGAAAGTATGAGATCTCTTGCCAGCAGCATAAACCAGGGTTGGGGAGAGGAGGAATTCAATGCTTCCTGCAAATAAACACTGGTTTCTAAAATCAGAGAGCACAGATGTGCCAGACAGAAATTTTCAGACAATCCTAAGTCCAGACAGACAGAGCAGAAATTCTGTCACGTGTCACAACTGAGACACCACTGCCCCTCAGATAGGCATACTGCACTGAGCTGGTCCACCAAACACAGCCTGCATTCTTGGTGGAATGTCCACCAAACATAGCCTGCATCTTTGATGGAACATCCACCAAACAATGCCTGCATGGAGCTTTTGTGGGACACTGTGCCATTACGTCTTATGGTATGTTCCAAAGAATCAAAGACCTGTGAGCTGCTTACTCCCAAACATAACATACAGCATCCCTCTTCTAGGTACTCATAAAACTACTGAATATACTGAAGACTGAAAAGTTCTGAAATAAATTGGATCTTTCTTTCTTTCTTTAAGCAGCGGCTCCCAAATTAAACAAGGCTTAGACATCATTTGCCTATGTCGTAAATATGTTCCAAAAAATGTAAAGCATTATTATTATCCTATTGGAAGGCTTCCAAAGAGAAGTTTTCTGTACATACAGGGAGCTGTCCCTCTATAAGGGTCCTATAAAGAAACCCCTCATTCTTTAACCTGTAACTTACTATCTGTGGCCAGGAGGTCAGTTTGGGTATGCTGATTAAGTAAAGATTGACTGCCCTTCTTAGATCCAGATGCCAAAAGACCTTTTCACTGGGCATTTCATGACTCACAATGGGGGCTTGCAAACTTCCCTACTTCCTCCTCCTCCTTCTCTCGTCCTGCCCTGCATTTTTTAAATCATAGACAAGTGTTTACATAAAGGACAGTCCTGCAGGTGAAGAAAGAAAAACAGATTTAGAGTAGTAAGTACCTTCTTTTAAGGAGTGCAGTCTTGGCAAAAAAAAAAAAAAAGTCTCATATTAAAAAAAAAAAGTCTCATATTAGCTAAGATATCGGGTTCTCAATCCTCCCTGCTTTCCTCAGGTGCCTGCCCTTGGCTCTCCAAAGGCTTTCCAACTTTATTTTCCTTTCTCTGATTGTGCTGGTATAAAGATGGAATTGTAAAAGAAATGCATCATAAAATTTATATTTGGGCAGTCTTATCAGCATTGGACATGCACAATCTTCCCTTGCAAAGTTTTTGCTCTGAAATTGCACACAAATTTGTTTCTTAAAAAAGGAGGGGAACCCTCTATGTTTCTATGGTGTTTGATGTCTATTTATATGTTTCTTAAAGATAAAACATTATTCTATGCATGATTTGAATTTTCTGCATCTCTTCTCCTTGCCTTAACGGAAGTGAATTCTTATTGCAAAGCCAAATTTCACACTCAATTTATTCTGCAGAGTAACTCCCTTCCTCCAGATGGGACCATAAACCAGCAGAAAGAAGGTTTTTTTTTAAGTGTCCCTAATTGAATATATGGGATGTATTTCTGAAATGAAATCAACAGCTCAAGGGAAAACACAACAGCATTGGTAGAGGACGCTAACATCCATAAAACACAGCAAATTTGCTGGTGTCACTATACATTGGTAACTAACCCCTGAGAGGCACCACCATTAGGTTACAGAAAGGACCAGCATGCAGTGGGGATAGAGGGGTAAGGCCTGGCTTGGGAAGTAAACAATATTTGCCAGCTGATTTGAAGGCTATTGCAGATTAAAGAGAAGAACTTCTAATAGCCTGGAAGAATGAAAACAGAGAATAATAATGTAGAGAGCAGGAACAAGTGTTGGATGGACTGGGAAGTAAGCTGCATCAGGTCTAGTATCTCTGGGGGAACCAACAATAACACATCAAAAGTAAAACCTGTCCTCTGCTTGGGAAGGTATAGATGTGTTCTCATGAAACATCTGTAATAATGCTATATGGCAGCAGAATAAATGTCTTCAGAGGATTCAAAATAATACTAATAACAGCAGTAATATCTCCACTGCATAGCAATGGTGGAATATTTGCTATGTAGAAATACCATACTAACCATTTTCAAGTATTATTTAATTTGAACTCCAGGATCTTTGAGGCCAGAACCCTGTCTCTTGTGTTCATGGTCATTAAAAGATGCCAACTGCTTTTTGCATTAATCATCCACCGACTTAATATGATGACCACTATTTTCTACCCAATATTGAAGAAAACTGAGTCTCTGTTTTGAAGAGATAAGGAAACTGCACAGTAAGTCATTTCCCATGGTTGCTTGTACCTAGCTCTGTGTTTGTGTATTCTTTAGGTAATACTGCCTTAAATAAGACAGCTGTGGGACCAGAGAATTAGGAACTAAGACTGGGCATAGGTAAAGCCAATAAGATGGAATGGGCACAACTATAATGCAAAAAAAAAAATCCACTGAGAGTATTGGGTACATTCTGAACTCTATGACTGTCTTAACCACTTAGCTCACCTCAGTTTCTTTATCTGCAAAAGACAGACATTGAAATCTATTTACATAATTGTGAAAATTTTGGATCATGTAGACAATATGGTATTTACACATTCAAGTCTGGTTAAAAAATCTATTTACAATCTGAAATAATATTAATAACCTCAGTTGCCTAGAGCATGTTGTTTGACATTTCATTGCATGTCCATATGAAAATAATAACCATGTGAGGCCTTGTTCTCTTCATTATTTTAAACAGTAAATTAAACTACAGGATTCCTGCTTATCCATGTCTGAAAGTAAATTTGAACTCAGGAAGCCTGTTTCTAGTATTTATGGTATTGGCTCATTGTTAGAAGGACATAGTATAACTTAGCTCTAGGAAATACCAAAATCATGCAATTTAATTTATCATTGTTGGCATTTTTTGTCATCATGGTTCCCTGAGAGGGAACCTTGTTGCCTTTCTATGATGCTCAATCCCAGGACTAATGCCAGGAAGGTGGGATCCTCCCTCCAGTGCATCTGCACTGAGACCCTTAGCATGTTTAACATTTCTTCTAGTCACTTAAGTGTCTGAGTGCAATAAGCCCACTGAACACAGTATTTCAAATCAAATTGCCTCTGCTCTTTGATGGAGATCCAGCTTCCCATAAAACTTCCAGCAACCGAATCACTAAACAAAACATCCAAGAATCTGTCCACCTTTACCCGAGGTCACAATAGGAAATTAAAATGCCTAGGAAGCAGGTCGCTTTAGGTAGAATCAACAAAAACAGACAAAGGGAAACCACCGTTCACTTTGACTCAAGTCCTCGAATGGTCATACCCAAATAGCTTTGAAGGCTAACATGATATCTGCCAGCCAAAAATTGGAAAGTAAAAGGTTCAGTGTGCTTTTAGATGGTTCTGTGGTGGGATCTGCATCACGGTGTAGGCTAGGTGGCCTTCTGTTTCCACATAAAATGGGAGTCATAATGCTGTAGAAAGATCACACATTCATTGTGCAACAGGGACACACAAGCACATCAGAATAACAGCAGTCCCAGTGGGCACTGGTGGAAAGACCATTCAGATATGATGGACCCAGCTACCACCCCACCAGCAGCCTCTAAGTATCCAATTTGCATCCAGCTCTGCTTGCTGGCTAAAGAAAAGACTTCAGCCTTACATTGAACCCATTGCAATGTGAAAGGGAGGGCCATTTGAAAGGAAATAATGTATTCTACAGTGAAGTTCTCGCCTCTGAAGGTTCCCTAGCCATCTTTCTCTATTCTGTTTGAGTTTACTGGCTGGAGACTACTTTAATTCACTTTGCAACAGAACAGTGAGATTATGCTCCATTTATTATAAACATTTGGTTTGCATAGGAAATTTGATATGTTTTATTAATCTATCTCATAGACTTTCTAAAAGTATGATGAATGAGTTAGCACAAAATGTCATTCTTTAGACACGTTAGGTGGTTGGGCAATTAACGCAGCCAGCTTTAGAAGCTCTTATGCGACTCGATCGAAGGCTGTTTTCTGATGCAGATCCCTCTTGCCCACACCATCCACAGAATTATAAAACACGTGATAAATCCAAGCTTTTGGCAGTGTTATTTCTATAAGGTTATAACCTCCTTTGATAAACTCAAATCAGCAGTAAAAACTATACTAGATTAATGAAAACACATCAGAAATGCACCATGCCATTTCATTTCTAGGGAATTACAGCTGTGAAACATTCTAAAACATCCAGAGTCAATGGGGCAGGCTTTTTAGAAGGATATTTTATTTAAAATGACTGGAGAAAACAAAAAAAAAAAAAGGAAAAAATACACCCACAGAATTGTATGTTTGTCTCATCATGTCCAGAAAACTTCAGTAGGAAGAAAACAAAATGAAATGTGTTCTCCACCAATGAACATGGCTTCTCCAATTATAAAAAAGTAAAGTGGTAATAGAATCCCAGAGACGAAGAACTGGCGGGACGCCAGGCTTCCCACCTGCTGTATGCACAGGAGTGAAGCAAGTCCTGCCCTATCACATGCAGAAGGAGGCAGGAAGAGGAGAAATAAACTACACATTTTACTCTATTCGGCTCATCCTGCAGCTGAAGGAAAACTTCTCATCTTAAAGTGGTCAGACTCGGCAAGGTAGCAGAACTCCCAGTTTGTACATAAATTCTGAAGAACACTAGAAACACCTCTTGTTTTTTAGGAGATAAAATTCATATTCAGATGTTGACCTTTTACCATGCACTATGAAGCCATTAATAAAATTTTATTTTAACACCAACAGGCCCAAAATGCTCTTGAAACATCAATTTTCAAGGATACATTCCCCCAGTATTCTTTATTATAAATGTTACACAGACAAAGTCTGAAACCGAAAATCAATTTTTAATATATTTCTTCCTACCACAGGGCATGAGAAACATTAATGGTTTCTGCATCTACATGGTTCCAATTATTAGCATTGCCGTTTTAGGTGGTGCACACTCAGTAGGCTTAGCTTGAGATTTGGTGGCTATGGGTGTGCTTTGTGACCAATTTCTGGATGCCAGTTAATAAGCAATAGCCCAGGATCATAAGAGTCATGCCAGTACTTGCTTCCCACATTCAACATCCTGATATTTGCACAATCACTTATCAGAAGACAGCAGAGCAACTTAAAACTTAATGATACCAATTCACAACCCTGCAGGGGGGACTAGAAGCTGCTGTAAACGTGTTGAGGTTTTTGCTACACAAGGCAGAAAAGGACCCTGCATGGAGCTTCATGTCACCTCTATTCAGATCACCTCAGGCTTGATTTTTTACCACACCACTCAAAAGTGTTTCCAGGACTATCTCAAAGTACGTGTGGAATGGGCATCACCTCCTTTCCCTGTTCATCACACTCTCTCTCTCTAGAGAGCCAAAACCTTCTCTAGGTTGTCCTATTGGGGTATTATTCAGGACCCATGGCTGTCTCCTAGGCAAGGAGACACAAGAATCCACTGGTTGTAAAAATGGTTATAGCAGTCTCGATTCCCAGCTCCTCAGATGGCTTTGTTACTGGTCTAATAAGAACCATTTTTTCCCATTTTCTTCTTATTCAACAGTGCTCCCAGAGTTTATTATTGTGGCGCGCTTGATTAATTTAGCCAGCATCAGTTCCTGTGGTTTAATTCAGAGGACTAGCCAACAAGAAGGAAGACCAACACCTTGGTCTCCACGTTCCTCCAGACTCATACAGAGAGGCAATCATTAATCTGCTTAAAGCATCTGTAGTTCCTCCCTACGGTTTTGAAATCTCTGTTCCTCAGCAAGGCATTCATAGCCCTGGTTACTGGGTTTTACATTGAATAGCCAAATTTTGACTCTGTCTCTCACTATAGGGAATTCTTTGCTGGAGTGAAATCATTTTCCTCGCTTAACCCTGTTCTGAGCATGTTTGTGTTCTCTTGGTCATTCTGCTGGGTGCGTCTCTCAACCTTCATTATCAGTTGGGATCCTTAGCTGCAACCATCACAACCATTCTGTGCCAGTGAAGACAGGAAAAAAAAATAAAGATAAAGATCAAAAGATATAGAAACACTTCCCAGAAATTCCTGGAACCATAAGGCATTGCTGGAAGCTAAGCGTTGAAGAGGAATATATAACTGTTACTCCAGGACAGCCCAATGGAAATGTAAAATGTTTGGGGTAACCTCATTCTGCCCAGTCACGTCAGCACTGAAGCTGGACATAGAAGGCTTCAACTGCATCCTGTCTTTACAGTCTGGGATAGAAAGTTCTAGGAGAAGCCTACTATTTCAGGAGTTTGTTTCAAAATCCCACACAAGTGCACAACCTAAATGCATCACAAAGGGAGCCTGAGTAATAGGTTCTCTCTGACACCTGTCACTAGAGGTACACAGTGGGGTGACTGGCCTTGAGTTTTTAACTGCCCTCTGTCCTTGCTTTAATGGTCCTTATTCCTCCACAAGATCTTCTTCCAGCATTCTAATGGGCATTGAACCCATTTTTATTCACTGTCTATGTCTCAGATTCTCAGTTCATTGTGTACATTTGCATGGCATTATAATATGCACACCCATATCATTTCCGTTAGGTGGGTGTTCATCATGCCTTCCTTCTATAGAGAAGCAAGAGAATTTGGGTGACAATTAACAGCCTTCCCTACCTGCTTTCTAAAACATGTCATATATATCTCAGTAAATCTGTGTCCTTTAGGTATCATTTCACCACACTGCTGGCATACAAACAACAAATAAACATCTTTGCATATGTACAGTTTCCTTTTCAGCTTGCACAATAACATAAAACAGTAGAGCCAACCATGGAAGAAGAAAACATAATAGACCAGAGGAAACTGCTGAGAACTTTCCCTCTAGGTCTTTTCTGGAAACTGCTAGGGGCAACCGGGCATGGGAGGGAAAGTAGGTGTGAGTGGAAGAAGACTTGTCCTGGAGGGCAGAATTAACATCATCAATGAAGAGAGGGATAGGAGATGAGGGAGGGGGCCAAAAAAAAAAAAAAGAGCAAGAGCACAGGTCTAAATTCAACTAACGACACCAATAGCCAAGGTCCTAGGACCCACCATATGCAGAAATGCTGGAGGCTTGTGCAGCCACATGATTTTTCCATGTGCACTGGATTTTAAATGTTATGACTATCTCACATTTATCATCAATTTTGTTTTGCTTTCTTTGGATTTGTTTGATCACAAGGTGGCTGATAGCAGACTCTCAAGCAGTTTCCTTTGAGGTCATAAGGAAATGGGAAACTGAAAAGATGACAAGAAGAAAAGGAAGCCCAGGTTGGGACAAGAGTAATGGAATTCGAAAATGAGTGAATTGAGAGAAAATCAGAAAGTTTTGTTCCTGAAAAATTGTTAGATCAAGACAAGGGTCAAAATTCACTAAGAAAAGAATAAGATGCTTTGACCTGGACACAGGAAGAAAATTATATTTTTCAATTCTCATTTATTCTGAAATTCTAAAAGTATATATGCTGCTATATGCAAATAAACATGCCAGTGTGATTCTTATGAGAATATTACTATTTACTCTGGAAATAAACCTTTATATAAATCAAGAAGCAAGGACTAAAGGTGTTAACAGATGTCCCAAACAATAATCGTTCAAAAAAGAGGTTTGTTTCCCATAGCTATTCAAATAACACACATTCTACACTGGGCGCTAACTCAATATCAGATGCTCAGCCCAAACCATGCTAGGTTTCCACATGTCCTCCATTCACAGCTTCCAACACCTGGACAGAAGGGACACCAGCAAATGCCCTGACTCCATGCTGATCAATAGTATAAAACAGATGGTAGCATGCAATGCCCCTTCCTTTCTGGATGCTAAGTTATACTGGGTGTTTATATGGTAAATTACACGTGGTGTTTGCACTTGTTGAAAGCAGACTTAGAGAGTGAGGAGTGACTGCCATACCAGCTCCTGACATGTTTGTATCAAATGTCCTGTGAAACGTCCTGTCTCTGGGTTACGCTGGCCCCTGGCTCTATAACAGGCAGAAAGGAGAATACAGACATCTAGGGGCATTAAAAACATTGCATCCTCGAAAACATCTGACAGCAAAATTCATTTACAAAAGAGGTTAGTATTATTTGCTTCATGGTATAAAACTGCCTTCTGTGGGAGCAAGAAGTCAGAAATTTCCCATCAGTGAAGAGACCACTCAGCTCTGCCCAAGGCTCTCAGTCTGAAATGCCTGACAGCCTAGACGGGGCTTCTCAGTCATTGATGCAGGGTGTTGCCAGTGCCCAATATGTTGATGTTTACCGCCTCTCTGCTATTTGCTGTTTGTTCTTTATTTTGCTTGCTACTTTCTTCATGAACACATTCATTCTAAACCCAAAATACAACTCTCACAGATCATTCTCAAGCAGTAACACTGGACGAGGAAGTTTAAGACAGTCACACCCCAGTGACTAGAAGTGCAAGATTGCCATTCATCATTGTAAGAAAGACAGGAAGATGTAGTTTCTAAGTAGTTCAGCTACCTTAAAGCTAGGAGGCAGGGGTAGACACTGAGAGACAAGCAGCAGCATTTCCAAGCAGCCTGCAAATAGAAGAGAACTGAGAAGCACCCAGCCCTAGCCCTGACCAGCTGTAGCCCCGTCACTGGCAGGCTGCTTAACCTAAACCAAATTACTTCTCCTCCTTGTCAGTCTCCTTATACACAGAAGAGGATCAAAAAGGTTCCCCATAGAGGAAAATTGTTAGAATTGTAGAATGCATTTGGCTCACAAAGTGGCAGTTGATAAATGACAGTAATTAATAATTTATTAGTAATATTATCTTTAATAAGGATTGGCCAACTATAGCCCATGGGTCCAATTTGGCCCACCACTTGTTTTTGCTAATAAAGTTTTACTGGAATATGGCCATGCCAATTTGTTCGTATGTGGTCTGCATTTGCATTTATACTAGAATGGCAGAGCTGAGAAGTTGTAACAGAAATGATGTGTGAAGAGAAACCTAAAATATTTTCTGTCTTATCTGGGCCTTACAGAAAAACCTTTGCTTAGCCCTGATCTAGAAAATCAAACAAATCTTTTGTATTCTTGAAAAGTACATTATTTCCTTGGTTGCATTATACCTATTTCACAACATTATTGTAACAAATAAAATAGGAAAATGCTGGAAGGTATGAGGACAGTGTCAAGTGCATGGTAAACACTCTGAAACTTTCAGTCTCATCCCATTCCCCCTGTATAGTCACCATTGGCCCTATGAGAACCACATTACTGTTAAGACAAACATTACAAGACAAAGGCAAGCCTTGTATTTCAATGTGACATGTGTCAGTGTTAGACTCAGTCACTGGTACAATCCCCGGGGCAGTGAAGTCTCGCACTTGATGTGCCACGGGCTACTGTGCACATTCTCAAAAAGTATCTGAAGTACTGGTAGGGTAAATACCTCCGTCATACAGATGGTGAGAAGTTATTTAAATAAATGTGCCCCAAGTCAACAAGCTTTTGGAAAGGAAGGTGTGACTTCAAAGCCAAGAATATTGATAAATATAGACTACTTTTAAAAAGATGGGATGATGTTTGGTCCATTAAAACATTTATTAAAGAAGCAAACGAGGAGAGAAGAAAGCAATAAAATGAAGGAAGAGGTCTCATTCAATGGCCTTCTAGTACCTTTCCAATGAAGAAAGAAACTATTGCCATCTGTCTGTCTGTCGCTCACCACGCATAACCAGACCTTCTCACTTAGGCCTCACTAATTGCATTACTCTTCTAGAAATGTCTGAAAACTGCTTGTATCCATCTTATATCACCATCCTTTAGACATAACTTTCTGTCTTCCTGAAGCAGTGACCTTTTTTTAATGTGTATTTTCCTTGGTAAAAATATTTTAGCAATCAATTGTGTGAATGTTTAGTCACTTACAAACCATGAACAATGATATGCTAGATTAGATGTGCACGTTATTCTCTTAAAATACCAAAAATAATAATAAAATATTAGATAAAATTACCAGGAAGGATAAATTTCTCTCCCTAACCTTCGCTCTTGCTCATTCTGCATCAGACCTCTGTTGGAGAGTCATTCCCTTCACAGAACTCTGCATGCACCACTAGGACCCTCTCTTGTGTGTTTTTGTAGCTTTTTATAGTTCAAGAACTCCATGATATTCGTCAGAGTTTAGACTATGTTTATTTGTTTAATTCAGTTAACATCTCTTCTACCGAACACACATCATCACCAATCCTAACAACTACTTAAATGTCATTTTCAACCTCTAATAAATATCACATTAGTTATTCTTACTCGGCCCTCTCGTCATCATTGTTTTGGTGCATTGCAGATAATAATTAAATATCAACTAATTAAATGGGTACATTAATTACTCCGTTTAAACAGAGATTTTTTTTTTAAGTCTTGGATGATTACTACTGAAAATAAGAAATATCTTGTCAAGGGGTTGCTGGTGAGAAAAAGTCTGATAAAGTGTGATGATGAAGATGAGGTCACTTTCTAGAAGCTGTCACTTTTCAGAAAGCATCTCCTATTGGCCACTGTGTCAGAGCCTGCAAGCAATTGTTTGGTAGATGAAGGTATGGAATTTATCCCTGTTTTGCAGAGAGGGAAACAGAAACTCACTGAATTGGAACAATAATATGAAAGCCTCACACAGCTGGTTGGCAGCATAATATGAATCAAAACCCATATCTCTAAAGACTCAGTCCACAATGGTCATTACCAGGCAGGGCATGAAGAGTGAGCTGGAACACAGAGGAATTCTTGATACTTTTAGGAAGATGTGGCTTGAATCTGTCCTAAGTGCAATGTAATGTAACACAGACAAACATTCTAGGGTGGCCAGAAAACAGAAAAGGAAATGATTAAAACCTTGAGAGTGGGAGTGAGAAAGATTACAGAGCTGTGAGGAGGTATAAAGGACAGAGGCTGGTTGATGTGTTACTTATACACTTAAAATCCATCGGTGTTACCACACAATGGGTTGGAAAACACCCATGTTTTACCAACAAAGATTCCAAAACAAATGGTGTTAATTTATAGAAGAATGCACTCCACTCATGACACAGATATCAAGTGAGAGAAAAAAAATGTTATTGGGTAACAAAAATCATTTCATGTTTTTTTGTCTTCTGATGCTACCGGATGGTAAAAGCTCATCAATATCATGTCCATTCTGAAGCCAAGCCAGAGAGAGGCCACATTTTCTTGGTTCCTGGAGAGCAACACTAAGTTAAGATATGCCTCACAAGGTAGGAAAGGCCTTGAACATCAGACTCACCTTAAAGTTTCTCTTGCTCACCACCCCTGAATTAACTACAGGCAATACCTATTATCACAAGGGAAAAAGTAGTCTGGCTAAAGAGAAGCAAGGTAAGTTTAGTAAAATGTGATACTTTTGTACTCAATTTTCTAAGTGGGATGTATACTCCAGTTTAAGAATGGAGAGGAGAAACCCTGTGAAACCCTACACTAAATACAACTCTTAGAAACAGGGGAGAGGATATGCAGGTATTTCTTTCTTTTACCTTGAAATTAATGAAAAGTGGATTTGTCAACAGACCATGCTATTACTGAGAAGAGAGAGAGCCTTTAAGTAGTAGGACTGGGGGGAGGAAGTTAGGGAATTGCATACATGTCCTTTACGAGGACATTGAACTTCATCTTTATATGTCGTCCCTTGTACTTCTTAAACACATGACATGAGTCCCTGCTTTCACTCCTGCCATGGTATACTGCCACCTTGTCCAAAAACTAAAAGCAATGAAGCCAGCAAGCTATGGACTGACACCTCCAAAACAATGAATCAAATCAAGCCTCTTTTCATTGGAAAGTAGTTAGCTGTCTATTGCAGTAAGGGAAAGGTAACTAGTATGATATAAAATGTTTATTTACACACACATATATGTATAAACTCCATATATATATATATATATGTATATATATATAGTCTTCTTGAATCATTTCATAAAATGGTCAATCATACCAAAGTACATTGTCTATCATATCCTAACCAAGTTTTCAGTGAGAAAATAATGAAGCCATGTGGTAACCTAACTTGAAACACAATGATCAAAACATAAGAAAACCTTCCTCTCAGCCCTCACCCTAAAGTAAAACTTGATGGGTAGTCATAGGACATTGGAGTACATTCTTCTTCCCTCTAGACCACATTCCCTCACCTACAAGAGGGAAAGACTTCGTGGATTACACTCCATGACCTTTCTTAGCTTCAAAACAGTTTAGACTGGTGTCAAATTGTGAACTCATTAAAAGTGAGCTATATGTTAAAGATCTCCTTTGTGTTAACAGAAAAGTAGAAACTTTTAATAAACATTTGGGAAGTGAAGTATGTACTGGGATATATCTGAATATTAATCAAAATGCCTTAAGGCAGCATTTTAAAAGTCTTTAAAATATTTACATATACTTAATAGAGACTATCTAGGCAGAAAAGAGAATTATACAATCTTTGGTTCATGGCATTCTTCATCAATTAATCTTAGGTATAACTACATGGTGACTGAGGTCCTCAAATTAAGGTGTCTTGTATGTGAGTCCAGGTAACATTGAGCTAAAGGCCAATAACCTCTATTGCAGGATAATGAAATTCTTTACTGAACATGGCATTAAGTGGCTTCTCAACACCAAAGAATGACAATAATGATTACCCTGACTTGATACGTGTAATAGTCATGTAAGTGTTATGGGATTAACCAACCACTCTCTGCTTAGACTTAAGGCCTGTTCAACAATACAGAACCCATACATAGCACCATTGTTGGGGTCAAGAACCCGTGGCTACATAGATCATTGGCCCTAGGGGAGAGCCTACTATTATTATTCTACTAAATGGACATAGTTTTAAAATGACTCCTGGTGACTTTTCTATATGCATAGATTGGTACAAATTTCAACCTTCATCAGAGAAGTTTCTTTCAGTAGATGAAAACTAACACAGAGACCCACAACTGGTAAACGTGTAGAGAATGAGAGACTCTGGGGTGTTACTGGCAGGTTTTACTCTTTGTTCCTCCCCACCAGCCTCCCGGTCCTGCCGCCATGGTCCCGCCGCCACGTGAGCCCCAAATAACACTCAGAGACTCCATATTTGATACAATCCTGTTGGCCAGTTACCATTATTGTTTATGGGCTAGCTCTGTCTTAATTATTAACCCATTTCTATGGGACATCTATATCACATCCATGCCTCCACCTTCCCTGCAAAGGCTCAGGGATTATTAAAGGAGAGGTAAAGGAAAAACCACAGGAGTCAGACATTAGAGATGACTATAAGAAAACCATTTTTTGGACACAACAGAGAGGTTGCATATGTAAACTCACACACAACACCTATACAAACTCAAGCCAGAATAAGTGCCAGAGGGAAGTAGGGATGGAATCCCACTGATGGCTGTTAGGAGAGAGAATATGATGTTTTTCTTTAAGAGTGTGATGCTGGTAGGTCCACCATGCTCCAGAACATGTCCCACACCAGAGAGTATTTGAGTTTTCAAAGAGAGACACAAAACCTGGTGTGTATGGATATGGGAGTAACATGGGATGGTTGTGGTCAAAATATATCACATAAAATTCTCAATGTGTTAACGAATTTTTAAAAAAAAATGTCAGAGGAATTGAGTCTTCCTTGCAGGATAGGTACCACCCCGAGAAAGACGGCTCATGGAAACTCAGGCTCCTCCAAGCATTGTATACAAATGACTTGTTTCAGTTTCAAAATTACAGTTGGTAGTAACATCTGCATTTTATAGATGACGAATTTAGGGCTAAAAAGAAAAATGTCAAACTTGCCTGAATCACATCATCTAGTACCCAGCAGAAACAGAATTCAGACTAAAATATGTGGGTTCTTGCCATGTATAGATGACTTAACAGTGATGCATTCATGGTCAAAGCAATAATAAAAATACAAATGAAAGGCATATCAAAGATCAAGAATACTATTTTCTTCTGTTACCTTTAAGTTCTCTCCTGTAACATAGAAGTAACAGGTGTGAATTAGTGTTTCATGATCCATTTTAGTGCCTATAAAATGAACCTGTGGGGCTGAACCCTCAGACATCTAGGATTACCTTCAGGTCTAAATTCCCAGAAGACATACTAAGGTATGCTATGATATCTGATTGTGCAAAATGGAAATTTCTATAAAGTAAACTGTGTGGAAGACATAATAGGCCAGAAGAACAGAATTATAAAATCACTGAGAACAGTGCTTAGTCTAGTGGGTCCCTGTCTCCCTGTCCAGACAAGATAAAACCCTCCAAATCTAAACAACTGTAGAGAGTGATTCTACTGCAGTGGAATGTCTTCTGCTACAGACTTTCACTTTTGCTGGATTATAAAACTCACAGATGTACCTACTCCTCACCATGGTACCCTCCTAAAGCCACTCCAGCCTCCCAGAGCCACTTATGATTTCCTGAGACTACAGGGTTAATCTTGTCTTTGTATCTCAGTGGGTACTTGTCTCTCAGTCCAGACAACCTATGCTTCTTTCCCACCAATCACAAGATTCCATGTGTCTTATTAGTATAATCACCAAATAATTGAGTTTTATAAAAACAATAATGTGAAGTATGCATGTAGTGTGCATATACATATATTTTAGATATGTATTTACATTCATTTATGTTTAGATGTCAAGGTATTCAATAAATATTACATAAACACACACTAGTGCAATACACATTAATTGAAATATAAAATTATTTATCAATACATAAGCTACACACATGTGTATATAGACATGAAACACAAACACACACACAAATAGTGTACTCTTCCATGACCTCTATGGAAGCGAGCCTTACATTGGAATATTTCCAGATTCAAACACATTTACACAAGGAAGCCAGGATGGAAAAGCTGCCTAAAAGAAAGCAAATGTTCATCAGTTTCTCACATCCTCATCATTACAAGATCTAAACTTTCAAATTATTGACATCAGAATTTGGAGTAGGGCTTTCTTTTAATTGTGTATGTCAATCTTCCACCAACGAGTTTCATGTCAATAATCAGTGGATTCTGTAAGAGCTGAGAGGTGCAAGACTATTGTGACAGACTGTTCTAGATGTAAGCTTTGTCTTTGTAACTGATCTTGCTCATGAGGGTATAGAACTAGGGGCACATGGTACACTGGGCCTTACATCTGAGCCCATGTTCAAAGAGTTCTTCCATAAGATTCCCTCTTACAAACAACACAATCATCTGCGAAAACTGGGATGGGAGGGAGGAGAGGCAAAAACATGCAATGGGATTCCTGTGTTTCCCTGAAATCTGAAATGAAGGAATGGAAACGTGGAAGAGCTGCCTATCTACTGAGGCCATGAGCTCCCAGCTCCATGAGAACAGAGAGGTTGTCTCTTACTTCCTTCATCACTTGCCCCCAAAGGATGGTGGGAACTCAACACACATTGCCTGAATTAAATAAGAAAGTGAAGAAGTCAACACACAGGGACGTTTTCTACAGCAAGAGGACCTGAGCTCTGATTTCTTTATTCCCACGACATGAACTCACTGATAAATGAAGGCCATGGCTCTCAGTCTATTCCTCAGCAGCATTCAAAATGACTTAACAGAAAATGATTAAACTATTTAAACATACTGATAAATGAAGGCCATGGCTCCCAGCCTATTCCTCAGCAGCATTCAAAATGACTTTAAAAAATGATTAAACTATTTAAACATAACTAGTAAATTTACCATCACCCTTGAAAGCAAGTCATATTTTTATTATCTTTAAATAATTTCCCAATACAGTTATCACTGACTTCATACCTATATTGACATGGAAGAATCCCAGAAGTGGTATATTATATGTACACAAAACTCTTCAAGATCTGTATTTGCATCAATACACATACTCTGATATATATATATATATATATATATATATGTGTGTGTGTGTGTGTGTGTGTGTGTGTGTGTGTGTATATATATGTGTTGTGTGTGTGTGTGTGTGTGTGTGTGTGTGAAGAGAGAGAGAGAGAGAGAGAGAGAGAGATGGTGTGCTATTTTTTGACCCCCTAAATGTGTGTGTATATATTGCATAAATATCTACTAAATGGCTTAAAGTAAAAGAGAATCAGATCTTTTGGAAACTTAGTGGGCATTCCAAAGTCCAGACCATTCAGCCACAGTAAGTTCTGTCCTGTTAGTGCTGTGTTCTTCCATGCAGTGCTTGGTGCCACATGTGTATTGTCCAGTGCCTCCCAGTCTCACTGCACCAAGCAGGAATGCACCCTAGACTTTACTAAGCAAAGCGCATGCATATTAGCATACGTAATTTCCCTATGGTGACTGTTTGAATTCCACTTATCCACATGAGAGCGGTCACATATTCTTAAGAGTCCATAGGAACAATGAACATCCTGATTCCATCCCTGACCTCTCTGAGGTCTCAGCTTCCCCCCAAAACACTGTATTTCCACACCACTAGGGAACTTGGGTTTTGTTCTCAGGTCCAGCTCCCCACTATGAAGTAGAATCAGCTATGCTAACAGATGAGGCTTCTGGTAGCACCAGGAACTCAGAAGTGATCAATCAGTAGGAAAGAAGAAGTACAATTTGCAATTATTTTTTTTTTAATTGGGCAGCAGGATGCAAGCATATCCCAGAAGAAGTGGAACCTAGCCTACGAGAAGATGGGGAGAGGCAACTCCCTCTGCGACAGAATTGTGCATCCTTTCCTAAAACTATCCCACAAATGCTAAGATAAGATAGTAGTGTAGTATCTCACCCCAGGAGAGTTGGGAAGAGGCTATTAAATCACGCTGGGTGTATGAGTCTTGTTTAAATGCAGCTTCCTTTCCATGTCCCCACTCACCAATGAGGTATCACTCATCAGGCAATACCTCAAAGGTGGCTAGCAAAGCACAGGCTGCTCCCCATCTAGAAATCATTGTATACAAAGCCAGGGAAGAAAGGGGGACAGATAAACAGTTCTGTGGTTCTTTGTAGGAAAGATGAAAGCCTGTGACAAAGGTTCTGTCAATTGAAGAACTACATTTTCTCAGCTCTTAAATAACAACACAGATCAGTAAATATGTGTTCAATAAATCAAGCAAAGCATTAACCAGGAATTAACAAAATGAAGAACATAAGAGAAGCACCTGTCCCTGAGAAAAAGTCTCAGACAAACATATACCACCTTACTTTCCCTTAGTCACACATTTCCCTTTTAGAGGGGTCTTCAAAGAAACCATAAGAGGAAAAAGCGTGTGGCCAAGGCAATGATTTACAAAACTCAAACCTTGCTCGGGAAACTTGACCTTCACTCCCTGGGAGTATTCCCCAGCAAGTCTGTAAGTCATCTCTGGAGCATAAACAATAGCTCATACTTCACTCACTTCACTCCAAGTCAATGTATCACAATAGCTAAGTTGTAGAACCAACGGAGGCATCCAACAGCAGAGAGACTGACAAGAATCTGTGGTGTATGCAGACCCAACAGAATTACTTTCATCCACAAAGAAGAACAGAATGGGGCTGGCTCAAAATATAGGATCATTTACTGCTCTTGCAGAGGACACAGATTTGATTCCCAACACTGTCCTGGTGGCTCACAGACACTTGCAACTCCAGTTGCAAGAAAGCCAATGCCTTTTTGCTAGCCACCATGGGTACTATACATACATGGTACACAAACATACATGCAGAGAGGCAAACCGCTCAAACACATACAACAAAAGTAAATAAAACTTCAGAACAAATGAATGAAGTGATGCCATTTGCAGGAAAATTAGATGTGTTTCCTAAATTTTAGATGGTTGCATAAAATTATGTACAGATATATTAAATGAAAGTAGATGTAAACTGCCTAGGGAAAAAATGAGGGCTAGTAGGAGAGATGGGGGCAAGCAAAGGGAACAAGGGAGAGAAGACACTTAACATATAATATGTGCCTGTAAGAAAAATGGTATTTAAATTCTTCACACCAATAAAGAAAGAGCATAGCAGAGTCACAAGACCAGATTTCTAAAACCCACTGACCTCTTTCCTCCTCTCACAGATATTTCTGCAAATACGTATGAAATTAACATGAGGCAAAGTCAGAGGCCATGACATGGAGAAGAGGTAGAAAAAAGGCATAGTAAGAAATCTTGGCAAAGAGGCACTACAACAGGGAAGACTAGAAGAGTGTGCAATGGGTTTCCGCATATCTAGAAAAATCCCTGTTCTCTATTCAAGGCCAGATCTCAATTCAAGAGAATGTAACATTTCCAGGTACAGCTATGGGAAGAATTTACCTTGGCAATCACTTTGGAATGTGTTTGCTCCCAGCCCCTGCTCACCTTCCTTTTGAAGGGGATTTCAAACACATTTCCCTTTTCTCTGTCACACAGAAGCTACAACTTGCTTGACCATTCTCTTTATGCCACTGGGCTAGTATGGAAGAAGGCCCCTGACTGCCTTACTATTAGTATCACAATGACTATCAAGCAATATAGTTATAAATAGCATATTCTGTTCTTATTGTATATGATGTCTATATTATTTCATTTTGTCTACATAAAAATTCTGTGAAATGGGCAGTCTATTGTTTTAAGCTAAAAATACATGCATGCACACAGAGATAGGGAGAGAGAGACAGAGAGAGAGAGAGAGAGAGAGAGAGAGAGAGAGAGAGAGAGAGAGAGAGAGAGATGTTATATAACTCCCTATCAAGTTTGCATCTAGAAAACAGCAGACCTGGGATTTGAATCCAAGTGATTTTGACACCAGGACCAATTTTTCAGGCACAGCTAAATTGAGGATGCCTGGCTTTGTGAGTGTTGATCGTACCTTTTGACAAGCTACATGTTCCCATTTTAAAAGAGTGATTGAAAGGCTTGATATAGCCCATTAATTTTATACCCACTTGTATCAAAATCTCTTCAATTCCCTTTGCAGTTTTCCCTGCTTTCATTTTCAACTCTTCCTCCCTCCACTGCTCTTGTCCTCTGTGTGCCCACTCAGAACGAAGTTCACAGACTCCGCCTGCAAAAACCCTCAACATTTGAAGAAACTGTGACAGAACAACCTTGTCTTTCTACTGAACAATACTTAATTTGCACAGTGTATTCTTCCTTTCTTGGGCCTTAGGTCCTCTTCATCTCACCTTCATACTAACTGAATATTGCCAATGTTTAATTGTGACCCTTGGTGTCAAATTAGCTTCACCCCCAATGCTAGAATGTAAAGGAAATTGGCTCCATTTTGCCTGTTGTTAAACACCCTAAAGCTACTGAAACAAACAGCATACAAGATAGCAAAAAGGCATATTTTATGTACATAAATTTTTGTATGTTTAAAAAGCGACACTAATGTCACCAGTCATAGAAGCTAGTAAGGTTATTGGTATCATTTAGAATGGGTGAAATAGCACAGGCAGTAGGGTCACTTACCTCCATGCCTGATAACCTAAGTTCTGTCTTCAGAACCAACATGGTAGAAGGAGATACTTGATCCCCACAGGTGTCCTCTGACTTTCTCATGCCTGTAATAGCACATGTGTGCCCACACACATACACATAATCCATCAATATTTTAAAAGAAAGAAGGTTGATTGCATTTAGCAGTTATTAAGTTTGTACTATGTGCCATAGAACACCAGGCACAGATTACTTCTCTACTCAATGCTGAATCATAATGCCTGACACTGGCTCACTACGGGTGGAGGAAATATAGCCCCTGCAAATGTATTTTAAAAAAAATGGCAAATGGAGATAGAGAAGAAATTCACTGGGTTGGCAAACCAAGAATAACATAACAGTGGCATCTCTAACAGTTGCCAGTCATAAAATGTTTACCTGCATGTAACAGGATTTTTGGTCAAAAATAAATTAATATTTACAATACGAGGCTTGAAATTAGTCATTAACTGCTTACTCCAGTTACTCGCCATGTACTGCTCCATGCTGAACTATGTTATCAGCTTCAGTTTACAGATGTTGGAGCCAGGACTGGAAAAAGGCAAATAAGTTGCACTGTGTAAGCAACTGACAGGATTAGAACGAAACACAAGTTGTTTGGATCTAAACACTAAGTCTACATGTTGTCAGGATTGCTGTCAGCTACCTATGTGGATGCTGAGCTACTGGAAAAGCATTGGGGATTCAGAACACAGAATAAAGAAAGCAACCTCTCCTCCCAACAGTGCAACAAAAGCTTAGTCACATCTGGAGTGACAACAATGTCCTCCAGTACCTCTAAGGGTAATTTTCTCAGTGGTGTCCTGGGAACTTGAAACTATCCATCAGACAACTTTCCCTTCCTTAAAAACTTCACTATTAAAAAGGTTGTCATTTGTTTTTGGCATTTCCTCCACAGGCTAAAAAAAGACAGGGTTAAGTTGCCAGAAAATGTGAATTGGAGATAAAAGGCCCCAGGCTGGTCAGACGCTTAGGCCATGAGCTGGTACTAAGCTGGGGATTAGAATCCCAGGCACCTCATTTCCAAGCAAACACACTCTGTGCTAACATTCTAGCTATTTCCCCTCTGTCTTGGCTTACAAGTCCATCCCGCCCCATCTATGTAATCCCTGTGTTATAGGAAGTAGCCAGTCAAAGGCTCCTGAGCAGATTTAAAATGTTCTGAAGCTCTAGGAGCACAGAGTTCTTTTGATCCTGCCTAGAAGATTTGGCAGAGAGACTTTAAAGAAGAGGTTGGCAAGAATTATAGGAAGGCACCGTTTTGTTTGCTGCTGTGGAAGTCTTCCTGGGGACTGAGAGGAGAAGTGGTCCATGGGAAATTTGGTCTTCCCATTAATAAATTAGACATTACTGGTGGAAATAAACATGTGTATTGTTTAGAGTCCACAAAAGAAAGAAACATCTAAAACCTTATCCTGGGCAGATCCCATTATCGAGGCATGTAAACTGCAGCAGACACAAGGCCAGGCACATTGCATAGATGCAACTGAAAATTAACGATGACCTACAAGATAGGTTCTAGTAATCTTGTTTGTCCCCCAAAGAGAAGGAAGAAGAAGAAAAGGAAAACTTTAGCTCAAGGTCACAGAGACTAGAGCTAGCATTTTTAGACTTCAGCACTATGTTAGTGGGACTTTAAGACCCAAGTATTCTTTGTCATGCATGCTATGGAAGCAACAGAAATCTAGAAGGAAGGATCCGAGGGCAAAAAAAAACTAGGAAAAGGCATAAAATATCTAAGAGTAAAAGAACAGGGAAAGAGGAAGTTAGACAAACTATGAAAGAAGGACTCAAGAGTCCTACTAGAAACTACCATGACCAGATACTGCCAAAGAAGCATAGTTGGTAATTACAGTATGCATAGGAGGTGATAACAGAAATAAAGGAAAAATTAGAAGTCATATCACAAGTGAGATCCATGAAGACTTAGAATATTTGCCAACTCTGTCACTGAAGAGTGGCTGGCCCAAAAGAAACACATGTATGAGTAGATATAAAATTGAGGAAGCTCCACCTAAGTGAGACTGTTAAAAACACTAGAGAGAAAGCATGTGTTGGTCACCTTTACCCCAAGACATACAAGGACAATTCCCAGGCTTTGAATTTTACAAGCACCTTTACTAAGGCATTGTCTCCATGCCTGGACATTCAGACAAAGCCTGCAGCTACGTAAAAAGTGAGAAGTAGCCACAACCCCACCCCAGTTGGAATGGTGGCAAAGCTCCACATCTTCCCAGTGTAAAGTATCATGAGAAGGTAAGAGCAGTCCCTCTCAATGCAAGTCTGACCTACCATCAACAAAAAGGACATCCCAGACTTCTGCCAGAATAGGATCTCCAATCAACATCATTCTGTGTTTGTGACATTGTTATCTGGCCAAAACTGAAAGATAAGGTTCTGGGACATGGGTAGGAAAATGGCTTGGACTGTTCCAGTTTCCACACTATTTCTGCAAAAGGAAGGGAAACCAAGGAGGGAGGGAAACAACTAGATAGGAAACATACAAAGATCTAAGCCAGAGATCAGTATTTCTGTAAAGTTCTACACAAACTAAATATTTTTTCTACTATTAGATCAAGCCTTGAACAATATCATGGCCGCATTACAATACAACTTTATTAACAAGTGGCCAGCCAAATTTGGCTATGAATTACTATTTTCCTATCTCTGGTATAAGCCAAAGACAATGACTAGGACAATTAATTTTATCTCATAATCCAGCTTTTGTTAGTGGGCAGACATATTCACAAAACTTGGTGTTCAGAAAAACTTTAAGGCTATCTATGGGCTCAAGAGGATTGGTGATCTATTTGTGAGGTCTGCTACACCTGTCAGAAGGGTCACTGTATTTCATTCACCAATTTCTGTACCTTGGTTAAGCTTTGAGTCCACTAAAAAGTTTTCCAAGAAGGAATCCATGAGACAACCATTTTTCAAGCAGGTTGAGATCAAAGCTGAGTGATCACCAACCGACTACTCTGCCTTGTTCTCTAGTAAACTTCTTATCTTTTCTTTTCTAAGTGGGTCACAAATTGGGAACTCTTGATTTAGAAAAAAAAAGCCAGTCAATAGCATATCTATAGACTAAATCTAAAAAGTAAATCACACTTTGAGTAGTTGAATGAAGCAGTATTCCTGTTGTTATCTGAGTTTGTATGTCAGATTACCTAGGTTTAAGCAGTGTCCTGCTCACTGTGTAACAGAAGCCACTGCAGTGGATAGAAATAGACTCAGCACTAATACTTCCAGGAGAGCCCTTTCTACTAGCAGTGCCATAGCCAACAAAAGAGATGGTTCAAGACATTTACTTTGATTTAATGTTAAACTTTCAAGTAAATACATAAAGCCTCCGTGTCATAAAGCTAATTTAAAAGGGACATTTCTCCTTATGGCTCCCTGAAGTATTACAGATTCTCTGATATTCCTCTGCCTCCATGTAAGATGCATTAAAGAACTGTAGCCATAACTGTGGATATCAGAATACATGGGTCAATGGGACAAATCATTTAAATGAATTGGTTGATACAACTTCAAGTCCTTCTAATAAGTTCTCCTAAGCCCTGGAATGTAGGCAGAAAGCTCTAGAATAAATCCAGTTTTTAGAACAACGGAGGAGGGAATTCAAACAGATTTCCCAAACATGGCAATTTTTGCACACAAGACAATTTCTACCTTGCAATATTATCCCTGAAGAATAAAAAATAATACAAATAGACAAAATGGCACCTGCTTTGAAATGTAAGTATATTAGGTCTGGTGGTGAAGGTCTATAATATAGGTATTTAAGAGGCTGGGGAAGAAAGATCATGAGTTCAATACCTGCCTTTGCTACACAATGAGTTCAAAGTCAGTCTAAGCAATATAGACTTTACTCTAACATATAGAGCAAAGTGAGGGCTAAGAATGTTCAAGGTCTTAGGTTCAACCCCCAGAACCACAAAAATAAAATAATAAATAAATAAAAAGTGTGCTATGGATTTTCAGATTTCTGTAATAATTATGCACATTATTTATGGTTACCAATAATTTCTTCTTATAACAATTTTTTTAAATTAAATCTAACTGGATAATAGGTACCCATTTAATGGCAGACAACATAGGTTAATTCTTTTAAGGTAATCAACCTTGATGATTGCCTCCCTGCTAAATAGAGAGTAAAAATAACAAAATAACACAGAAAGTCTAGTGAAGGTTATGCGAGATAGTACTGTCTTGCTAATCTATGGAAATCTTCGGACAACAGAAATTTAGGAGAATAAAGCTTTTACACTCAACTCAATTCCAATTACACTGACAATTTTGGACAAGCAAAAAAAAAATAAAAAATAAAAACCCTCTCACATGCACTGGCCAGATATAGATATAATTCTGTCTGCTTAAGACTTCTGTGTATTACCAGTCATAAAATATGTATGACTTTATCAGCTTCCTAAGGAGAACAAGAGGCTGCTTCCCTTCAGAGTGGAAAAAGCCAGGGTAAAGCTGAAGAGTCAATAACACTCCTCCCTAGATGCTGAGAGAGAGTAATGAGTAGGGCTCTATCTTTGAATGTTTTCATCTCTCTTAGTTATTGTGAAGTTGGAGGACACTTTCCATGATTCAAATTCCAAATGGGAAACTGTAACCAACATCAGAAACTAGGATGCTTTTCTTTCTCTGCGTCATCTGCATTGAGATCAACCCACAAGTATATGTTTATTGTAATAATGGAAAAAAATGATGCTGCTACAAGAGCGGGGAACCCTGGAGATTCTTTGACCCATGTATTATTTGGGCTATTTACCCACAACAAAGCCAACTGCATTTTCCGTCCTTCTACAAAGGACATGTAGGCAAGAACACCCGAGCTGCTTCCCGGGTCTGTTTCTAAGCTCCTGTCCCCTGGCCACTGCTGTGCAAGTTAATGCTGCATTCGATGTTGTTGAACATATTTGATATGAAAGTATTGTCTGTGTGCTCCTAGTATCTAACGAGTCTCTCCCCCAGAGTTGCCAGCAAGGTGCTGATTAATTAACTGGAGTAGTGAAGCTGAATCACCCAACAGCTGTTTCCAGCCTTGTCATTAGCTTGGTCTCCTTTCCTGTCTATTAGTGTTTTTGCAGCCATGCCACCAGAATACACACCTAGAGAACTCATGGTTGGCACCCACCTTACCACCACTGCCCTGGTGAACGCAAAAGGGACAAGAAGGGTCAAGCTGGACTTTGATTTAAGGGAAGCTGGATGAGGAAGCAGGTTTGGAAGAGAAGAGCAAAGGGAAAGGAGGATTCTGAAACTCTCTAGAAGACAGTGTGTCTTGTCATCAGCTTTGGCAGGTGACGAGACAACTGCCTTTTGCATGACACATCAAAAGGGAATTGCCAGATCTCGGGAGCTGGTGGGACAGTTCCAACACTTCCTCCTGAGATCTCCTGCAGGGGAAGAAGGCTCCTGCCATTCTGAGATGGGGAGGGACTGTAGTGCAGAGCTGTAGAGAGAGGCAGATGTAGAGGCTCCTCTGGAATGGTGACAGTTGGCGGAGCATTCCAACCTGTGGCCCTCAGCTGTCCCCAAGAACAAGGTGGCTATTCAGACTGGCAGATCTATATTAAGCAGCAGATTGGAAGGGAGATGAGCTGATGAGACAGACACAAGCTCGTCATTAAGGACCAGAGAGCTGACCAAAGGGAAAAGCAGAGGAACTAAATATGTTCCTCCTTCCCTCGCTTCTTCCCTCCCTCCGCACCCTCCTTCCCGACTCTTTGATTGTATTCTGTTTCCTTCTTTCCCTTTCTCGTTCCTCCTTCTCATCCTCCTTCTTTCCCTTTAATATCTTTTCTACTACTTTCCTTTTCTTGTTTCTTTCCTGCCTCTGTCACTCTCGCCTTCCTGCCCCTTTTCTTATTTCTCCTGCTCCCTTTCCTTTCTCCAACCATCTTCCCTTCCATTTCTTCCTCCTCTCCCCCCATCTATTTTGCCCTCGTCCTTCCCTTTGTTCCTTAATTTTTCTTTCCCTTCATTTGTCCACCTTTCCTTTACATGCATTTCTAAGTCCACCTATAGACTACTCTGGGAAAAGCAATAATGCTGCCACATGCTAGTCAACTAAATCAATTCATAGCAATTTATGTCCAGGTCATTTTAGGTAGCACCTGCGGAGACCACTAAGCTCCACCTGCTCTCTCTGACCTGAATCACAAGGGCTTGGTACAGAGGGCTTGGTATTAGCACCTGCTGCTGCCATCATGGTCATCCTTCATTGTATTCACCATTGTATCTTCCTCACACTGGACTCACTTCACTGCGAGGAACTGGAGATGATCAACTCTCAAAACAACGAAAATTAAAGACGTGCTTAAATAGCAACTAATCAGGTCATTGGGGCATGCAATAAAGAGGCCGAATGCATCCCTCGAATGCAGCAGGTGCCTTTGTGTTAATGAAGCAGATAAATGCGGCAACGAATGCGCTGCTACAGACAGAGCATCTGCCTCATGATAAAATTAAGTCTTGTGACAGAAATAAATCACTGTGGGGGAAACCGTGAGCCATTATCCAATAGGATTTTTTTTCTTATTTTCTTATGCGACAGGATGTATCAGATTCCCTAACACTAGGCAGTTAAGTGCACCCACAATTTGAAGATAAATCAGAAAGACTGCAGGACTGGAAATTTAACAGCTACTTATTTCTCTGTGATGTAGAGATAAGGAGAAATTTTAGTGAATGTCTGTTAAATTGGGAATCTCCTTTTTTGCCCCCCCCCCCACTGATAGCCTGGTCCTCCGATCCTGTGTCACATCATCACACAATGCCAACAACCAGCAGTGAGGAAAATAGATTCCAGACTAAGATAAATAAGGAAGCTACTTATCTCCCTCTTGCTCATCCAATACTCGGCTTTATCAAAAGAGTACCATAGAAAGGCAACTTCTGACAAAAAAAATATACAGTTCTTATTACACCTCCCTTTCTATCCCCTTCAGTGGTTTGAAAAATAGCAGTGACAGTGTTCTTTTTCTCTTTAAAATATTTTTACATTTGAAAAATACAAAAGGAAAAATCTATGTATCATGTTAAAAAAAAACACACAGAAAATAGCACAGTTGGGGCTCAGTTTACCATATTTGATAAATGTGACTGGTAAAAACATGCCTGCACATTTCCAGGACTTTGTTACAGTGCCCTGTGAATGTGTGGGACTGGGGGTTCGTGATCAGCCTCCCCAGGATGTCCCTCTACCTTTCCACAATGAATTATTACAGTACCCTGAATCTTTTGCTAAACTTTGCAGCAATCACTACCATGATGAATGATATAGATTGCCCTTGGAAGCAACAGAGAGGTATGATATTTTTTTCCTTCATGGCACTATTTATTTTTTAGGTGAAAATATTGAGCATCTTCACAAAGAACCCTGTCTATTTTATAAAGACACAGTGAGAACCTAGGGACTGACACGGAGGGGAGACTGGGCAACAGTGTAAGTCCAGCTACACTTCCAAAGCCAGACTCAAATGTTTCATTGTAAATGAAAGCAAGCCCATGGCAAAGCTGCTATTGGGAGTCTTGCTCGCTTTCTGTTTTATAGTATGGAAAGGTGAAAGTGGCACTGGCTGAAGAAACATTAAACATTCATCATGGGTAATTATGGCTCTCCTTCAGGAACTTCAGCCTGTCTTCAGAGAAAACTGATTCCACACAGCAACATTAGGAAAGCTGTTAAAGAACCATAAACATACCGTTGATACTACCCTTTAATTACAGTGTAGAGCCAAAATGGATGCTGGAAAATCAGAGAGAGAGAGAGATTTAATGTCTCCATTGGTTGAAGAAGAAAGGGGCATGGTCAGACAAATCACACACTGAACACAAAGTTTACCAAGGAATGGAGCAAGGAGATATGCAGGCAGCTGCCTGGCATGACTGTTGGGAAGATGGTCATTCAATGTGGCTTATTATTCACTTACTGTGATTCATAAATTGGCGGATACCACAGAAAAGCAAAAGTCCGAGACAAACATTCTGGTGAGGACCTGCAACCATGGCCCACACCTCTGCTATATACATAGCACTGGATTTGCACCATCATTGTCAGAGAAAAGGAACCACTATCTTACAGTGTGCTATTAGGTTGGTAAAATAAAGGCCAGGGAAGGAGACAGGAGCATGAGATCCTGGGCTAACCCCAGCATTAATTATGGTTCTTTGAAACACCCATGATGTTATCTCTCTAGTTTTGTTTTCTGCAACACAAACAAAATTGGCACTTTGTCCACAGGAACCCTGAGATAAAGGACCAGAAAAGGCAAATCTCAGCATCCCTCATTGTCTGTCACTGTCCAGCCATTTGAATGTAGCTAATCAGAAAGCCATACATATACATGTTGCATCTCTTTTCCCTGTGATTTGTTGCTGTCACACATGCTAAACACAGCTTTGTGACAGGAAAGAGGAATATAACAACCACGATATGGAATGGGGTCTGCTCCACAGAGTGCTGATTTTTCTCAACGGCACAGACATTTGATTGAGGTGTGTTGACACACCTGTCTTCCCAGCATTCTGGAGCCTGAGTCAGGAGGATACTAAGCCTCTGTGCTAGCATATGCCATACAGCAAGGCCCTGTCTCATGAAAAACTAAAAAATAAAATTTGAAATGGAGAGCTATGCTCATTCCAGTCTTGTTAGAGTTATCTAATATGGGCATTCTCTACATCAACACAGGGAAATCCACTTTTGTCATCACACAAGAACACAATCATGCTTGACAGGTCTGGCCACAAGTCTACAAACAAGTTGAAATTCTAACCTCATTCCCCACAAGAGAAAACTAAAAGATCAAGAAAAAAAAATGGTTGCCTACATACACAAGTGGTTAGCAAGAGAGCAGATGTAGAGTACACAACCCCTCATATGGAGTTCAATTGTCTCCCCTTATGCAGTCCTGTCTTCCTACCCTCCAGATGAAGAAGAGACCTGAAGGAAACCACAGATTCATTGCTTCATTCTCTGAGAACTTAGCTTGGTGGGTTTTTAACAGTCTGCATGTACCACGGCAGCTAGAGCAAAAACAAAAGCATAGCTCATAAATAGAATGGAAAGAGACAAAGGGAAAGATTTTCTTGGAAAGGTGTCCAGTACTGATCTCTGAAGTCAACTAATACACATGCGATTGTTGTGCAGACCATTTACATCATTGGGTGACATGAACTTCCAGTATCAAGGAGCCAGCCCTGCAGATAGCTGCATAAAAGTATGCTAACATTGGGAAATTGCAGAAACCTGGGAGCAGGCATGAGTGCTGAGATCATGGAGAAGATAAAAATGGCTACCTGGAAATAAAGAAAGATCGGAATAGAGAGGTAGGCATCCATCTACCTACTGTAGGAACCTTCAAACCATGGAAAGAAATTTGGAAATTTTTAGTGGCAACAGGAAGCAAATAGAGTGTTAAGCAGGAGCAGGATAAGATCAAATTGATATTTTTTTCTTCCCCAAAATCACTTTAGCCACAGTGTGAAGAATGGATTGAATAACTGAGATAACTCACATGAAAGTCCTTTTGAAAGAAATATGTTCAGACAAAATCTAAATGGAAGCAATGATTGTCATTATATAAACAGCAATAAAATCTTCAAATATCATAAAGCAGATATTTCAGAAATGCCTCAGACTCTGGGATTAGTCAAAGGCATACAGTCTGTCCATGTCCTAAAAAAAAATGAGTTCAAGACCTTTGAAACAACTAAAATAAAACTGAGTTTGAAGCCAGCCTTGTCTACAGAGTGAGTTCCAGGACAGCCAAGGACAGCTAAGGATGCATGGAGAAACTCTGTCTTAAAAAAATTAAATCAAAATAAAACAAAACAAAAAGCAAAGCCATCCATCTGTGCTGATGTGGGAGCCTGGGGAAACCTGAACTCCAACACAGGTGAGTTTAGATCTATGACCTTTTCAGATTTCTGTTGCCTAAGCTTTGCCAACTGAACACTGAGTAAGCAATACTTTTAGAAACCCCAAGGACGCCCAGCTTCCAGAAGTAGTAGAATGAATGATCTGAAGGAGAGGAATCAGCCAGAGTGGGGAAGACCAACAATTTTTCTAGATATAAGATCCAAACTCCAAATCTGTATCTCACACAACTAGAAACTTCCTGAAATAAAGGCAAATTAAAACCAGTTGAGTTCATTCAACCCATTGTCATTCTTTAACCACTCTTCACTGTTTGTTATCCGAGAGAGAATCACCTTAAAAGTGGCTTGGATGATGAATTCCCAGGGATGCTCTGATAAAACAAAACATGAGAGGGACAGGTTATAAATCTCTTTAAGAAAATCACTGTGTTGCTGCTCTCCACTAAAAGACAAACCGTTCTGCAGTTGAGTGCTAACACTAACCACACATCACGGAAAACTAAATAACTTGAATTTGAATAGGCAGAACACCAGGTCTGTCATAGTTAACAGTTAGTGTTGCTGTGATGAAATACCATGGCCAAAGCAAGTTGAGGAGAAAGGAGTTGGTTTGCCTCATGCTTCCACATCACTGTTCATTATCAAAAGAAGTCAGGATAGGAACTCAAACAGGGCAGGAACCTAGAGGCAGAAGCTGATGTAGAGGCCATGGAGGGGAACGCCCATTGCCTTGCTCGTCAAGAATTGTTCAGCATGCTTTTACTATAGAACCTGGGACTGTCAGACCAAGGATAGCACTACCCATAAGGAATGGAGCCTACAGTGTCATCTACTAGCTAATAAAATACCCTGTGCAGCTGGGTGTTATGCAGGAATTTTCTCAATTGATGTTCCCTTATTGCAGATGATTCTAGCTTGTCTCAAGTTGACATAAAACTAGTCAGTAAGAACTAGATTTGAGTTTGAATTTTAGTTCTACCTTTTATTGCTTGAATAACTCATAGATTTCTGGTTCTGAATTGAAAGTCATGTTGACCAGTATGACAAATTTTGGGGAGGAGTAAAATGGGTTTATGTTTGTAAGGACCATTGTAGGCACCCAGGAAAAGCGGACTTTGTACCTATTTGTCTCAGCTTTATCTTTCAAACACTTTGTCACAGTTTTCACAAAAATAACATCTTCAGACAAATGAGAATCCTTAAACAGAACCCTAAAGAAAGAATCTGAGTCCATGTATTATTCCTAAGAAAGGAGAATTGAATTTAACAAGTAGCCAGGAAGATGCTGGAAGCCAGTGGCTTAGTAAATATTATGTGTACCAAGCATGTAAACCAATTTCTATTTCAATGTGAGATTTTTAAAAAGATTTTTGCCAAAAGATATATGTTCTTTCTCAAAACAAGTTTTCCAAATACATGCTTAAAATAAAGTAGAAGAAGCATGAAGTGCCCTAGACATCGTTAAGAAGGAATTCAGCTCCCTGAACTAGAGCCAGCTGAGGGCACAAGCCTGGAGAGTCAAGTCCTAATGTGTCACCACCAGCTGGGTCACCTCTGGTGACAGCCAGCTCATCTGTTCAATCAGCTAATTAGCTGAGACATCCCAGCAGATCCTCTTGGATCTGGCACCGTGACACTCTCATGGCCCCAAGCTCACAGGGGCTGAGAGCGTGGGACTAAGTGTTACAATACTCACAAATTCAGATTATCATACAGACATCACTGGACTCACAAACCTGAAGTGCTCAACCTGTGATATGGGGGTGACAGAGGGTTAAACCAATAAAAAGAAGAAGCAGTAAGAGTCAGGGGAAATGTAACAGAATAGAGACAGCAGAAGATACAGAGTGTGACTATCTCAGGAACATGTTGACTGGTTAAATGAGAAGCTAGATCAGAGGCAGAGGAGGGACTGAGGAAAGAGAGTGCATGACTTCCCTAACCCCAGAAATCTCACGATCCCATTACCACATGGGTGTGGGAAGATCTCAGGTCAAGAGTAGGAGTTGGAAGCTTTAGGGAGGCATGTTATCCCACTGAGTGCCACAGAAGTAACAGGACATTATAAACACTTATCTAGCTAGTTTATAACCCAAGACAAGATGCAGCATCCCTGATTTTTGGCCAGGTGGTTTTCTATTGGGAGTTCTACCAGATTATAGGGTAGAGAAGTGTCCATGTGTGGAGGACATCCTGAGACTTGAGGGAGTGGTGGTGGCTGGATTCAAGGTTTACGGGTTTGCCCCTAGATATCAGAGTCAATTTCTCTTCCAATAAACAGGCCACAGAAACAACGTTGGAGCCATACATGGTATTGCTGCTCTTAAAGAGCTGAGAAGGAAATGAGTGGTCAGCTCATAGCCCTGTACCCCAAAGCTTGTCACCTGCTAGTCCCTGAGTTAGTGTGCACTGTTGAAAGTCTCAGTGCCATTTTGTTCCCACAATAGAGACTGCATCCCACAGCCCCAAACACAAGAAGTGCTGGGTTGATTCTCAGCAAGCTGCTCAGGTGCCTCTCCATACACCCCAGTGCATGCCACAGAATCAGTGTTGCAGGGGTTGATTGTGCTAATAACCAATATTTTCAACTTAGAATTCTGTCAGTTCTACTCAATTTTCCTAATGTAATCTAGATTAAGGATTGCTGTGGGTTTTACTTTTTTACATTTTTACTTCATTTTGTGAGTATGTATGTGTGTGCATGTATGCATATGTGCACACATGTGCCATGGCATGCATGTGAAGGATGGAGGACAACTTGTGGGACTCAGTTCTCTCCTTCCACCCAGAAAGAATTCAGGGTTACCAGACTCAGCGTCAAGTATTTTTACCTACCTAGTCATCCATGAGCCTTAATAATGTCAGCTAGTTCTGATGCACATTACTGTAAAGATGTCCATATACCCATATTCTGTCATTCAGCATTCTGATGTATAAAACAGAAAGTCATCTCACAGTCAATACCCACTCATAATTTTCATGCAAAATCATGTATACATAATTACATGATTTTAGAGTTAGTAAAATACAACATGCCAAGCACAAACAGATACCCATGCCAACATGACATCCACAGGTGACACTGAGGAAACAGAAAATACGTGTGTGTGTGTGTGTGTGTGTGTGTGTGTGTGTGTGTGTGTGGAGAGAGAGAGAGAGAGAGATACAGTTTATGTATATACATATTTTTTCACTCTCTCCATCCTTCATCCTTTCCTTAATTTAACCAAAGGCCTCTCTGTCACAGGTAGAGGTGCCAAGTACTGGAGATAACAGAATGAACTTAAACAGAGGTGCCTTCTGCCTTTGTGAAGCTTATTTATCATCTAGTGTGTGGGGAGGGATTAAACATGGCAGATGAAAGCCAGAGCTACAGCACAGTGCTCCAAAGGAGAAGAACCTGGGTAAGTAGGCATACAGAACAGAACACTGACCAATGCAGCTAGAAGAGACCGCTGAGGAAGCAAACAATGACTTGAGAGGTCTGAGTGACAAGCAACCTCAAGCATTGGAAAAGGAGCAGCGTGTACAGGGAATATCCCTCCGTGGAATGTACTAGAGCTTTGAGAAGGCCATGTGAGAACAAGGGGGACACAGATGTGGGTTGACATAAGCGGACAGTCACATGGTGGCAGGGCTCTCTCTGTCTTCATCTCAGGGACAAGCTGGGGGCGCTGAAGAGATAGGACCAAGTGGAGGGTGGGAGAGGCAGGATGCCATATAGCATGTGAGAGAGCACGCATAGCTATACAAGGGGTGGGTGCTATCAAGGAACGACCACGGCTCTCCAGGCAAGAAGCACTCCAATGATGGGAGACAGGCTTTGTGCAGAGCTCAGCTCTGGCTCAGCCACTGCCTCTCAGCCTGTCACCTCCTACACTCTCCACAAGTGTTATAGTGACATCCTGGGAACAATACCCAGAGAATGAGGTCAGAATATTCAGTAAAGGTTCCTGCCTCAGATGGAGGTGCACCATGAACAAAGGCAGGCAAAGAAGGGCCTTGGGGATGCAGAAGGAGTGGCAGGAACTGGGCCCACGCACTGGCTCCTGCCTAGCTGCAAAGAGATGTACAGAAACGGACTCTCGACTCTGAACTCTCTGGTGCTGGGTCCACCTTTAGTACCGTGGGTTTGGTCCTCATTAGATGCACTGAAGACCTTGCAGTCAACTTGAGAACGATAAAAGTTTATTTGAAGCCTGAAAAAAAGGAGAACTCTTTATTTAAAGACAACACAAGAGATTGTTTTTTCACCCCTCTTGGCATATATCGACTTATAAACCAATGCTCTCCGGCTGTTTGCAGTATATCTATTTCTAGACCTTATACATATACCCTATGAATCACAATTTGATGAAGCCACACAAACAACTAATAAAGTCTTGGCATAAAAATGCTGTATGTTCTTCGGAAGGGAAGACATAAAATGCCAATCCATGGTTTATTAAAATCCCCAGGTAAGCATGGTTTACAAAACTAATGCCGATAGCTATAATTCACCCCCTTGACAGCACTAACCATAGAGGACCTTCTATGTCTGATGGAATTCAAGCTTGGTTGTCCTTCAGAAGAACTGAAGCTCCAACTCCTAATGGCCTTTTTATGAAAACACTCTTTGAATGACAAAATCTAATCGAGGAAAGGGTAACAAACAAACTCTGGGTAAGGCATGGCTCCTTGTTAGATTTTTGTTGTTGTTGTTTTGTTGTTTTCTTCCTTGCAACATATATAGGCATGAGTGTCACATAGCCATGCAATTATTGGCTGAGGATGTTATCATTCTGTTACTGTCCTTAAAAAAAAATAGTAACCTTTCTTGGAAAAGATAAAAACATATTGTGGGTCTTTTTACCGCAGTTTATATATCTTGAATCTTTGATCATTTTTACAGCAGCCTTCGTCTCAGCATTCTATCATTTATCTTTCCATTCTCAGCAAGGGCTAGATTACTTAATACAAGAAGACCTTCACATAACTTTCTGGCTTTAATTATCATAGTGTGAAATATTTGCTATAACTTGTCCCACACCATACACACACACACACACACACACACACACACACACACACACACACACGCAAACACAAACACACACATATGAAAAGGAAAAGACAAACATCCTGAAAATAAGGCACTCTTCTGTCTAATGAATTTGAGGGTTGGATTGAAAAGTATGCAGCCTCTCTGATGGAAATGTGATACAGCCAGCAGCTCCACCCAGAGAACAGAGTGTCTTCTTGTATGGCATGAAGGTTGTAGAGAAGTGTGGGTGACATTCAAATAAATAGCCCCAAATGAAAACTAAAAGCCCTTCTAAAGAATTAACCCTTAGGGAGTCAGTAAAGTCTGGAGCATCTCTTTGAGGCAGGACCAAGACTCTCCTCCAATATCTAGATTGAGCTAGGAATCCCTCCAAAGAAAATGGGCTCCACAAAGTCAGTTCACACAGTAGGGATAAATTCTGGTCCCACAGCCAGTGGCCCCACAAACTGCCCAGTGTACACAACTGTCACCCACATTCAGAGGGCCTAATTTGGTCCTATGCAGGTTCCCTTGCTGTCAGTCCAGAGTGGGTGAGCTCCCATTAGCTCAGTTCAGCAGTGGGAGACAAGGTGGGAGGAAGGTGGGGAGAGCAGGAGGAGAGGAGGGAGTGGGAACTGGGATTGGTATGTGAAATGAGAAAAGATTGTTTTAAAATTTAAAAAATGATAAAATGAGTCTTAAAAAAAAAAGCAGAAAAAGATAAAGAATTAGCCCTTGAGGACTGCAGTGGTAGAATGGGCATTGCAGGGCTGATGGTCTCAGACTCCTTGCTGGAAAGACCAAAGTGCTCAGTAAAACTCCATGTTGAGAAGTAAAATAAATGAATCAGCCTAATTCAAGGACAGCTCTGGACTTAGCAACATAAAAGAAACTGACAGGATATCATAGCCAGATCCCATCACTGAAGTCTGGAATGATGGCAATAGTGTTTCAAGAAGTATACATAAATGTCTACCCATCTAAGCACTTACCTTGGTATCTAGAACACAACAGGCCATTAATTAAGTGCTGGTTTATTTGCTGCCCTTCTTATGATTAGACTGTGTCAATCAAAAAGTGTTTTCATAGAAAAGGCCATTAAGAGTGGTCATATCCAGGATGAAGTATTTAAAAGAGGGAGTGATTCAGAAACACTCCCTTGGTAGCACTAGCCATAGAGGATCTTCTACATCTGATGGAATTCAGGTTTGGTTGCCCTTCAGAACAACTGAAGCTCCAACTCCAAACGAACAGTCTCAGGATGAAGTATTTCAAGGAGGGAGCAATTCAGAAACATCTACAACACAGACTTTGTCATTATGACCACTACTCTGTGACTGTCTCACAGTGATCTGCTCATTTATTTAGAAATAATTATTAAATACTTGCTATATCTCCAAATAAAACTATCCTTTGCCTCTCATATATATCTTGTACACCAGAGATTGGGGGAGTAAAGACCAGACAATAACACACACACACACACACACACACACACACACACACACACACACACGTAAGAAATCAAAAAGTAATGATGCATTTCAACTATTAATTTATTTTATGTATATTCATGACATTGAGTTCACATTAACATTTTTCTTATGGGAGGGCAATAACTTTTGAAAACTACAAAATTATACTTTAAAAGTCAAAGAAATGGATAAGTAATTAGAACTGGGGAGCACAGTCTCCTTTAGGCACACTGTGTACCCACAATCCTTGCCTAAGAAACATAGAAATGTGGGAGATTGTGACTACTGATATGTTCCAGGCTGGGGAAGTGTCTCCAAACAGCAGTACTGAGATCATGGTCTTACAATAACAAACAGTGTCCCCATGAGTGTTAATTTTTCACTTGGCATCATGCAGAAGTCCCGAGAACTGCTCAGGACCATCTGTTCAACTCTCATAATGAGGGGCAGGGGGCTTCTCTGGGGAATGTGCCAGGATTCAGGAAGAACTCGTAGCAGAAATGGGACCTGAGCCATTTCAAAAACCAAGAGAAGGGATTGACCACCATCATCTGATGGCTGCTCTGCATAACCACACTTTTTGTCCCTTTAACTTCTATCTAAGTCACTTGCAAAAGAGTGCACTTCTGAGACATGGCATCGGTTTCAGAAATGTCACAACTTTCTACCTATTGCTCTGGGGTGCTTGGGCAGATGTGTAAAGAGGATAATATGAGTCATCGGAGCATTATTACATTATCTTTCCCTGTCCATTTTAAATGCTGGAAGGACAAGCTCTTGATGAACACACACACACACACACACACACACACAGACAAATGTGCATTGGAGACTCATTTCACTCCTATTTTTTGGAGAGTAAACAAGTCATTTCAAGCCTACAATAACAAATGCTAAAGTTTCTTGCCTTTCTAGTCTACAAGTTCTACTGACAGTCACCTGGGAGACCCTGAAGGCTGTTCAAAGAGCACTCTCTTGTGTTTACAATGTCCTAGATGTTCCTTCTCATCAGCTTTCCCTGGATCAGAGTCATTACAACAAATGAAAAAATCCAGCCCTTTCATAGTCAAGACCTGAATTCAACCTTCCAAGAACCTACAGGGAAATGGCAAAATTAACATCAACATCACCATGAACTTGCAGCAGCAGTATTGTGTGAAATCTGCAGCCACCTTGTAACGTTTTTGAACAAGTATTACCTCTTTAAGGACAATTAGGTGTTAGGTGCAATATGTAATTTCTTCTGGCGGTTACTGGTTTATGAAGGGATGGGAAAACGGCCAGCCTATCCAAGCTGCAGTTATGAGCAGTAACAAGGGTTGTAATTTACATGTGAATTCTGTTTTTAAGTTAATGAGGTATATAATGTATAATCCAGGAAAAGACCTTTTGTGCACATAGACTCTTGCTACCTAAAATAGAAATCTACTTTTTAAAATTATTATACCTTTCATATGTTCAGCTTCTCATAGATGTACTTAGAATATCCACTAAAAATTAGTGATGGAGCAACTTCACCACCATGTGCTTAGTGAGACCTGAAAGCCAATAACTTTTTGTAAACATTTTTCAGGGGAGAGAAAGCTTGAAAATGTAGGCATACAAAGAGGTGACCTTTTGAGGAGAAAAGTCTATGTTGTGAGCCACCAGATCTCCTCAGATGGTGTCAGAGTTAGTGATGTCAGGTAAGAAGAGTAAGGGTAGTGTGTGGCTCAGGAAACATTTCAGTAGTTGACCTGAACTTTTTGTTTTACTCCTGATATGTTCATTAGACTTCACATAAAATTTCTACTGTTTCCCCCAGAGACTTTCCCCCCACAGGCAGTCGGTAGCAGAATCTCTGCCTCTGGCATAAGCTATGTGTGGTCTATAGTTTGACATTCCCTGTCCATGTGCATTAAATCATGTCTATGCCAGCCCTTTGATGACCTGCCATGTGCTGAGCTGGTCCCCTGTTGTGCAGCTGGACCTGAAGACTTACTGGACTTCCGTCACTCAAACCTGGCTCACTCCTCAGCTTCCAAAGTTTTCCATGTCCCTATACCTGGAGAAATATCAAAGAGAAGACCCTTACAAAACCTCATAGATCCCTTCCTCATCAACAAAGTCAGATGGGAAGCGACACTCATGGCTAGTAAAAGGGCTACTCTTTTTAAGTTTAAAAAGAAACCTTGTATGCCTAAAATTACATTGAATCAAGCTGCTATTCCTGCGTTGACCTGCAGGGTTCCTATGGAGCTTTGTTTCAGTGGATGGGGATAAGTTCCAGATTCCAGTCAAGCAGTCATAACTCACTTGTTTTTGTCTGTTTGCTTGTGTATTAATGCAACCACAAAATGATCTTTTTAGAAAATGCAACCACATTTTAGAAAATGCTTGAGAGAATGGGAGAAGTGGCTCCATCAGGAAAGGACTTGAGGACCCAGGTTCTATCCTCCAACATCTACGTTAAAGGCCAGATGTGATGGTGCTACTGTAACCCCAGAGCTGGAGAGGTGGAAACGGGAGAATCACAAAAACTCTCCTCACCAGCCCATCTAGCTAAAATGGTGAAACCCAGGTTCGGTGAGAAACACTGCCTCAAACGTAAGGCAGAGAGAGATTAAGGAAGACACGAGGTGTCCATTCCTGTCTCCTCATGCAGGGGCATACACATGCATGTGTACTGGCACACACACACACACACACACACACACACACACACACACACACAGAGAGAGAGAGAGAGAGAGAGAGAGAGAGAGAGAGAGAGAGAGAGAGAGAGAGAGAGAACCTCCTTGTAGCTGGTTGTTCATTAGTGAGATTCATTCCTGTAGCTTCCTCACTGTGATTAACACTGGCTACATGCACATACTTATAAGATCTATATGATTTTGTAGATTCAGGATAGACTTAGATACAGATGACTCCATCCTGGCAGCACCCACATATTGCAAAAGATAGATCAGTAAGGCATTAATCAGTTTTTGTTTTGTCATGCAGTAGGCAGCACAAAGGATTTCCTGAAACCACACACAGTTCCAAGTCCAAATTCAACTTGTCTGGAATAATTAGTGAGTCCCTCAGCGCTGCATGCTCTCCTAGATCTGGCCAGATTTCCCTTATCCTTGCCACAGCATCTCAAGCACTAGCTCTCAGGTGCCACACACATTGGCTTTCCCTGTCCTGCTCTCCTGTATTTCTTTGTACTCACTGCTATTCAGTCTATCAAAAGTTCACCCACCATCACTGTGGTCTGCCTGCTGTCTGATGAGACCATCTCCTCCCTCAGGTATGGGTTCCATTTTCTGGACTGCTCCTGTTTGTGTAGGAGGGAACTTGAAAGGAGTTCTCAGAGATGCCTGTGCAGTCCTCATATGAATTCCATCCTTCCTCTCCTACACAGTCAATCACTGTTCTCATTCCCAACAGGGCGAGTTCAATAAGCGATTAAATTTTTGGCAAAATGAAATGCAATAATTGCACATGTGCCATGCCTGGACATTTAGTCAGTCAATTCATAGCGAAGGAAGTCACAGTTGTGAAGCACCGCTATGATGCCAAGAATTAATTACCCCCAAATAAGTTCTTGGGGAGGGACCAAGTTTCCCTCATCAAAATTCAAGTCAAATGCCACCACACAAAGGGAAAGAGGAAGAAAAAGCCCAGAAGCCTGAACAGGAAAGAACATTAAAAAAGAGAGTAAGGACATAAGAGAAGTATATTGTGATGGCCGCACGCCTTCTTCTTTGCCCACTGCTGGAGGATGACGTGACTAAAAGTTCACTTCTAAGACCCCCATTTCTGGAATGCAGTGTCTGGATATTTCCAAAGCGAGAGTGAGCTAAGTATTTTTGTTCCCAAAGAAGTTCTTCTTCCTCCAGAACAGAATAAAGCAAGCACCCACTGATAAAGCTGAGATTGTAGATATGGAGCAAAGACTCCACCTGGAGCCAGGGCAAGCAAGAGGCTCTCTGCAGCACACACTTTGCTTGGATCCCAGCTTTGGTCTCACTTAGGGAGGTAGATAAAGGAAGATGCCAAAGAGGCAAGTTACGGCAGGCACAGGGACCATAGATCTTGTCCGCACACACAGCTTTTTAGATGTTTATGCTCACTTTACATTGTTGAGTTACCAACTCTTAAAAACTGCGTGAATAAAGCAACACATTTTTTTTTTATTGTAGCATGGCTGCTGGAAGCCAGAGGATGAGCATACTATAGAGTTGCTCAGGGCTCTATAAAAGGGTTATGCTGTCCGCGAGTCTGGGGTCTCCCATAGCCCAAGTTCTTCTCAGTATTCAAGGCTTTAATGTTGTGAAGACTGAAACCCTTACATCCTAGAAACCATCGGTCACTTTAATAACTGCTCAACAGAGTGAAGCCATTTTCTCTTTAGAAAGGACCGGTCCTACCTGAGGCTTTCACCTTGAAAAGTCAGAGCCAGCTGTGCCTAAAGTTCACTGGAGTCTATCAACTGATTTTGAAAATGATCACACCTGAAAAAAATCATCACACCTGACATCACAGTATCTTCACAGATGTGAAGTACTCATCTTAGCAGACTCAGAGATCCTAACCATGTGCTAGAAGAGGAACCTGTACAGGGCCCCATAGCCCAAGGTGGGGAGCTCAAGGACCATAGCAAGATTCTGCCCAATGCAACACTGCTATTCTCTCTTGGTAATTGAAGCCCCTTGTGATTTCTCAAACACAGAAAGAAGTTGTAGGGAAAATAGTTAGAGGAAGGTAGGCAGGAACCCATTCTGTGTCACAGTTAATGGCCGAGCCCTACAAAATGATAAATAAGTCCCATTGCTTTTCATTTAAGCGGTAGAAATAAATAATACATAGTGGGATATAGCCTACAAATATATAGTATATATATATATGTATATATATATATATATATATATATATACTCCCATACTGTGAAATATAGAAACACAGATTAGATGTAGAGACAGACAAGAGAAACAGTATAGAAATGGGCAAATTGTCTGCTCTCAAACATCAAGGTCTCTGTCCTTCTCTTAGTTAGGATTTCTATTGCTATGACAAAACACCATGACCAAAAAGTATATTGGCAAGGAAATACCTTATTTGTCTTACACTTCCTCATCACTGTTCATCATCAAAGAAAGTCAGGAAAGAAACTTAAACAAGGCAGGAGGAACCTGGAGGCAGGAGCTGGTGCAAAGGCCATGAAAGGCTGCTTCTCACCGCCTTGCTCCTTCATGACTTGCTCATCCTGCTTTTTTATAGAACCCAGGACCACAAGCCCAGGGATGGCACCACCCACAGTAGATTGAACCCTCCCCCATCAATCACTAACTAAGAAAATGCACTAGAGTCTTGCCTAGAACCTGACCTTATTTTCTTAATTGAGGTTATCTCCTCTCAGATGACCTTAGCTTGTGTCAGGTTGACATAAAACTATTCACCACAGTCCGCAGCCACTCTGATATATGAATCTGGATTTCAGCTAAACTAGTTTGATATTTTGTCTTGTTTTGTTTTTGTTTTTGTTTTTTTGTTTTTTTTTTTTTTGTATAGAAGGTTCTTTATTTCCTTTCCATTCTAATGGGCATAATGGGTCCTCTTGTTGTGTGTGTGTGTGTGTGTGTGTGTGTGTGTGTGTTTGTTTTTTCAATAACCACAAGTCTCAGGAAAAGTAGAACTGGAGAATGGGCCTTCTAGAACTAGTCTTTACCTCCTCATCCAGCTAGCCCCGCAGCTCCAAAATCTTCAGCTCTTCCAATTCAACACAACTCTTCACAGTTCTCTGGAACACATTTGAGCAAGTGTCATGTTCCTACTTACATGAACTCAGTGGGATCTGGTAGAAGACCCCTTCTAAGCACTTGTCCTTCTCAACAGATGAGTGAAATTGTGTGTAACAGAGAATGCATATAATTAATTTAGAGCTCCACAGAGGAAACCTTGTCGAAAGCTAAAATACAAAGCAAAATTAAACAAAGGTAATGTTCACTTTGTAAAATGTGAAAACTTTAAGAAGAACTCATCCATCACCTTGAAGAGAGCTTGCTTGCTTCAATTGCCAACAGTTGCTGTAACAGAGAAGATCCATCCCCTGGGACCTCAAGAGCACAAAGGCATGAGTTCTATGGATGAAACATGTTACCGTATGTTCTGTGGTTTACTGCTGGTAGATTTGTGCCATAGAAGTCAATATTTGCAGTAAGTGGGGAAATACAAACCCAAATTTCAGATGTCCCTCAATGATTTCAGCATTGGTGATATATATTCTTAAAATGGGAAGTCATCATTTTGGTGCAGCTCTGTTAGAAAGCAAATCAAAGCCAGAATCATTACTGCAGACAGACATTCCCACACTGAACAAGTCTCTGAGAAGTTGCCTCACAGTGTAATGTGATGAGGAGTGGGAAGAAACAGAAAAAGATTTGCTCTTTTGATCATGCAATCAGATACGCAGGCTGAATGGCCTATTCTAACCTGTTTTCTCCTTGAGTTTGTGCACAAATAAAGGCAACATGTTAATTGGTTTTTCCCCCCTCTGTCTCAGGAAATATGTGAAAAAGAATATACATAAATTTATTAATGCATTTAACAAGTATCCCCAGCCTTCACTTAAGATGTGATTTATTGGCAAAGCACTTGCCTAGCACACTCACGAAGTCCTGGGTTCAGTTTCTAGTATTATCACATAACATGATACATCAACAATACCAAAGCAAGAAAAAGGTCTCCATGGCCACAAGCAACACAACCAAAGAATGAAAGAGAAACACGGATGCTACCCCATGTAAGGGTCTTTCCAAATCTTGAAATGGTGAGCATACCTGTCATCGGAAGCTAGACAGGTTCCCATAAAAGTGTCTAAGGCTTTCCAACTGCTGTTATTGTTCAAACTGGTGACAAGATATATTTAAGCCTGCTTTATGACAGTCTCCAAAGTTTGAAAGAATTAGTAACACCCTGGAAAAATACCAGATGATGAATTACACCTATAGATCTAACTGGCTGGTTGACTCAGATATCATTGACCTTGAATGATAATATCGTGTTAGTATGAGCATTCCTTGTCGCGGGTTCAGCCAGAATTCCCATGGTTCTCACCTTTTTGGGCAGAAGGACAAAGGTTCCTGGGAGAGGAATTGAAAGAACAGGAAGGAAGGGAATTAGGTCAGCAAAATGAAACGCCTACCAAGGTCAGGTCTATAGTACTTCTGAATTCAGGTCCCTGGAACTAGAGCTCTTAAAGAAAGTGAATCCCTTTAACCATTCCTGCTCTTCATTTTATAATGAATGTTTCCAGAATGGTTAAATCTTCTGACTTAAAAAAATACCCAAATATTCATATAAAATTTTTTAAACCCTAGCAATTAATTGAACAAAATTAAGCATCACTGGAACAAAATAAAATAGGTGGCCAGGTGACTAGTAGTCATCTTGATCATAAAACATGAAACATTAAAATGTATTTATCTCTTGATACTAAGCACTAAATCAGCCAAAAGTCTGGGAAGAGGACTCAGTAGGCAAAGGGCTTGTTGTACAAGCATGAAGACCTGACATCAGATTCCCACTACACAAGTAAAAAGTTACCCCTGCCATACACATGTGATTCCAGCACTGGGAGAGTGGGGTGTGCCGACAGGAGGATCACAGGAGCCCTTGCCAAGGAAGCCTAGCTGAACTGGTGTGTTTCCAATGAGAAATTCTTTCTCAGAAAGTAAGGTGGAGAATGACAGAGCAAGATGCCTGATACCAACTTCTGAACTGCAAGCATGAATACTCAAGCATGTACATGTGCATACACCACACATACACGTGAACACATTGCACACACACACACACACACACACACACACACACACACACAAATAATCTTAAAACAGTAATTCTTAATAACTAAAAGGCCTCTGAATAAATGAATAATGATGGTAAGACTTATTGGAAAAATTAAATCTCATCTCAGGAAAGAAAGAGAAGGTGATTTCTACACAGTGAACAGCAGATAGAATAACGAAAAGATGAGGCAGACAAGCAGAGAGAGAGAACGCTTACAGAGCTGGGGTGGGGCTCGGGGGTTGTTCACCAAAGATAAAGAAACTATGGCAGAAATGGGCATATCAGGGAAATAAACATAATTCATCTGCATTTGCAGTCATATGTCTTCCTTATAAAATCATTTCTAGAAATTTTAGTGACAGCAATAATGCTGTCATTATTTATAAATAAACAATTCTGAGATAATTCAGCATATTTTATGATGCTCAGTTTTCAGATATGATGAAGATGAACTGGGTTCCATACAAAAATTCATTGTTCCTAGAATTAAACACTTAAGAGGTAGACAAAAAGTGTTTGTGGACAGTTCTGGGAATCATAAAGGTTTGAAACAAATAGAATGTTTAAATACACATACACACATACACACTCTTGAAGTATAAAAGGAGAAAATATTAGTAAATGTGTTTTAACCCTTTGGAAAGAAAAAGACCTGTCTACAAACATTCAAATTCGGGATTACATAAGCATCCCTATGCTAAAATCCATATTCAGCTGGCAGCTCTCAAAATCCTACAATGTTCGGGGTCAAGTTGTTGCATCATAAAAATGATAAATTCCTGTTCATAAAAATAATTTTCCATTTACGAAGAAAATTAAGGGACCTGGTCCATTCCTGAAGTATGAATATAAATAGGCATTTACGGCAATCGTGTGCTCCCTCCAAACATTATTTCAATTTTTATAAAATCTATTGGGATTTATACTCAGCTATTTCAATAAGGAGTTGATACAAAGCTGTCCTCAGTTGTTTTCCCTGTTTCTCTCCAAATAGGTACAATATCCTTTTTCCTTTATCATTTTTTTCTGTAAGAGTCAGTAATAGTGTTTAAAATGTCACAAGTTTTGTTTTCAAATTTCCATCCAGATAAGTCACACTTTGAAAATGACAACCACTCTTTCCGCAAAGACCCATTTTAGAAAGTTTCCCAGCTTGTACAATTTAATTCAGAAGGTGGATGGGTGAGGGCTTGGATATGTGACAATGGCACCGGGGAGCCAATAAAGCCTTGTACTACCCACAAATGCCAGTCAGCTTCAAGTTGGTGGCACAGGTCTCCATTTCCCAAATGTCAGCAAGTCTTCTAGTAACGTGTGTGTGTGTGTGTGTGTGTGTGTGTGTGTGTGTGTGTGTGTGAGAGAGAGAGAGAGAGAGAGAGAGAGAGAGTGTGTGTGTGTGTCTCACACACACACACACACACACACACATATATATATATATATATATATGTACATACATACATACATATATATGGTCAAGTGATGACATTGTTGTCATGCCTCATGGTCTCATTTTCAAATGTCCCTGATCTTTCATTCCTCCACCTCTTACATTTTCTGATGGAATGACTCCACATCCAGCACATTTATGTGACATACCAAAATCTCAAACAAGGGCTCACTGACATTTTAACTTTAGAAAGAAAGAAAATAATAATAAACAGTAGAAAAGATCTTTTTCCTAGGGAGCCTCACCCCCACTACAAGATTCTTTGTTTTATTTCAGTAAAAAATAAAATAAAATAAACAGGTTTTAACCAAGAAAGTTTGTGGACAACATGGAACAAACAAACATTAAAGATTTTACTTCTGTCACCCTGAGTAGGTACACTTGCAAATGTAAAGAGGTAGCTATGATAGTCCTTTGTAATCTAATGTTACACTTTAAATTATTGTGAAGACTTCTGTAAACAAATGTCAGTCACATAGCTCTCAATAAACAAATCAACCACTGTCTATAGATGCCATCATATATTCAATTCATTCAAATTTTCTCTATTACAAGCAATGTCAACAAGGACCTGTTTCCAACTATATCTTTATAGTGTTTCTCGTATATTGTGTTAATTTAGATTACTATCAACAGCAGGAAACACAAGTAATGCTGACCAAAGACATACATCAAGCTCTGACACCACACTTTCAATGACCTATCTTTCTCAATCTTTACACCACTCCTGAATTTACAGATTAGAAAGCAAAGGGATGATAAAGATAACTAACTTGTACTGGGGAAGAGAACTTGCAGATCTCTCTGAAGTGACTGAATCCCAAACCCATTCTTCTGACCACCTGCCCTGTTCTGCTGCACCAAAGGTAAATAAATCATATTTATGATCAAATATACCTGCATTTGATCAAATCATACCCGCATTTCAAAGTATGTTAATGACACATGCCCTACATGCATGCCAATGCCCACTGTTGCTGTGAATGCAATCATCAGGTTTACCCAGCTCTCCAGAATTCTCCAGAAACATTTCCTACACCACTTAACCACCACCCTTCAGTTAGCTTTAACACCTCAGAAAACAGTGTGGGGAAAATACACAAAAGACCTGGGATCCAAATGGAGCATAAAAGTTGTTACAGATGTTTTTTTTTCTTGACAAACAGCTTCTCCAAACCACATAAATTGTCCAAAACCTCTTAAACCTTTGCTCTGCATCACCCACAAAGGACTGTGAAGGGAATACGCAGAGGAAACTGTGGGCTAATTAAAAAATCATTCACTGGGGGTGCAGGGAACATTCTGCTCCATGTCTACAGAGGTATGTAGACAACAGGAGCACGGGGAATCTTCCCTACACAGAGTGACTGGCTAATCAGCACACTCAGTGGAAAATCTCCTTCTCCTCTTATGCACGGTTGAGTTTGTTTAATAATTCATGACAAGCACAAAAGGGAGGGACCTTCCATAGAGGGGACCAGGTATCATAGACCCTTCCATCCCTTAATCTAGACTGCTCCCAATTCAAAGAAAGATTGCTGTATTGACATGGAAGCCAGTTCAACCACATAAGAGCAGCTTCTCCTAAACCTTGCTGTTCAGAGATCATCATCATGGTTTCCATCAGCTGTACCAAGTAAATGCTTTCCTAAGTGATTCTGTCATTGGTTTAAAAAATATTTATTTTAGGGAGTGATGCTCAATGTAGTACTAGCAAGAAGGCTGTATTGACCTTCATTTTTGGAAGATCCCCCATCTTTTTGGAGGTGCAATTAATATTGACTGTGCTTATCATTAGTTTCCCACAGTCGGCAAGAGATTTTAGATTTTATAAGTATAACATCAATAGAGACTGGCTTAGGGGCTGTTATTTATTTTGTGCTTAACTCCCATGTTCAATGTTCTCCATGCCCACAAGACAATGCTTCATGATTTAAGGCAATCAGCTATTAGAGAAAGTCTCTTCAAGCTTGGAAAGGGAGGAGCATCCTCAGTGCCCTCACACACACCCCAAAGGCAGGCATGAGTAAAACATCCTGATGCCATAGTGGTGGAGTCAGTGCTGAGGATGGAGATGCAAAAGCAAGCATAGATGTGAGCTGCATTGCCTTCCTTGTCATTTTCAAAGCTCAAACATTTGGTCCTCTGTATCCTGCATAAAACTCATGGATAGTTCAACATGCAGTCTCCCCAACCTCCACCAAGAACAGACTTCCAGTGTACTTCTATTATGCCAAGTATTCCCAGAACACCACAGAAGATGCACTATTGAAATGGCTCCTTACTTTTGCTCCAGCCATCATGGCCTGCAGCAGGATACCTATATTTCTGAGGCTATGCTAGTCTATGTGGTCCTCTGGGTACCAGGGCCACTTTGAATTATTACCTGAAGGTTTTGGCCTGCAAGTAGGGCTCCTGGTCTCACCATCTTGGTCCCTCCTTCTCCTTTCAGACACATGAGACACTACAGAGATTCTCCTGGTCAGGGGTGTGAACCATCCATTGCCAAGAGCATCTCACCCCAGAGCAGCCCTCCTCCAGCATTGTGTGTCACCTCAGGGAGTCTCATACCACACAGGAGTCACTAAGGCTTTGCAAAGCTGTGCTAAGAAATGGACAGGTCTCTCTCTGGGTTGGTCTTCTGCATGCTACATTCTTCCAGTGGTGGCACTTGCTTTCCTTAGTGATGCTGCAGGAGCTGACTCCCTGCCAGGTGCTAAGCTATGCATCAAAGTTGTTTGTCCGGTCCTCAAATAGCTCACAGGATGTGGTATCTGGGACGATGGGCAGGGAGGATGGGACCAAAGGGAAGATGTGGAAATACCACAAATTTGTGATAAATTTAGTGTGGGACTGGGTACAACCTGTACGTATTTGTTTCAGTTACAAAAGTAGGTTCTCTAATACTTTATAAGCCGGTCTATATATCTTAAGCAAATCCCTAAAACTCTCTGCCACAGCACCATTGCCACTCAGATGAAGATGAGACTAGCACTGAGTGTTAAGTGCCATCAGAAGGATAAAACCAGCTAAAACTTGAGAAGTCCTGGACCATGAGCCTAACACATGTAAGATGTCACTGGCGTTAACATCCTCTCTCATGTCACCTACAACTCATGGGAATGTAGACTCTGGGGTCAGAGAAGCCATTAAAGAGGAGGTGATATGAGAGTTTATATGGAAAAGTCCTCTCCATATGGTGTGGCCAGTACAGAGGGTAACACAGAAGTGAGACATCCAACATCTGGATGGAGAAAGGACATTCAGAGTTAAGGGCAGATGCTACCCTGAGAGACTTGATGATGGTGAGGAAGGAGACAGATGATAAAATTACCTGCTGGGAAAAGCAGTTAGCTGTAGCAGGGGTGTGAGAAGGGCCCAGGGGAAGGGGCAGGCTGTGAGCAACAGGGGCCATGGCAGAGGGTGGAGCAGAGATAATTACTGCTCTTTGACATGCTGCTCGGCTGCTATCTCCTCCCTTTCTTTCTCTGTCTGGCTATCTATGTGTCTCACTCTTTTTGTATGTCTCCTCACTGTCTTGAGTCCCAGCCCCACTGTGTGTGTGTGTGAGAGAGAGAGAGAGAGAGAGAGAGAGAGAGAGAGAGAGAGAGAGAGAGAGAGAGAGAGAGGGAGGGAGGGAGGGAGAGAGAGAGAGAGAGAGAGAGAGAGAGAGAGAGAGAGAGAGAGAGAGCACGCACGCGTGCGTGCATGCATTCATGTGCTAGCATACACATGGAGGCCAGGAGTCAACACTGGAATCTTTCTGAAGCACTGTCAAACATTTATGAAGCAGGGTCTTTGTTGATCCTGGAAGTCATCAGTGTGACTAACCTAGCTATGTAACAAACCCAAGAGCTGTCTGGCTCTTCTTCCTCAGCAGTGGGGTCATAAGCACTTGCTACCCTGTCTTTTCTACCTGAAGGGATCTAATTCAGGTCCCTGTGCTTGCAGGGCAAGCATTTTATCCACTACTGTGGTTAATCCTAGTTCATGACATACATGCATATACATCCATGATGTTTACATTTGCCATACATTATACCAATTGAGGACTTTAATATTTGAGGATACTTGCCACCAGTTTGTTAGTGGTCACCATTAAAATGGAGGTACAAAGTCAAATTAACTTTGATTCTTTTTGGTCCCATAGATAGCAAGTTATAGGAAACAACCAGCTCACAATGCCTCAAGTCATAGGAAACTTTAGGAGTTCACACCAGACATGGGGCCCTGAGTTAACCGGTAATAGAAAGGCCTATCCTCTATACAAATAATAGGTCTAGAAATGAACAGGAATGGCTCACTTGATGTTCTCACACTGAAGAGGGCAAAAGGAAGCCCCTTCATGTTGTACATCAACTTTCTGCTATCATGGTTAAAGACACCTGTGAAAAACTCTGGAATTTTCTAACTATGGTACCTTAAATATTCAGACGCTGACATCACAAGAAAAAAATACAGTCTTATAATTCCAGAGGCTTAAGCTTTAATTCCTTTGGATACCAGGGATGCACCATTATTGGCCAAGAGAAACTATGACAGGTCAATAAAATCATCTCCCTACTTTCATTTTAAAAAACAAAACACCCTGTTTATTCCCTCAACAAACACTAGCTGAGCTCCAAGGATAATGAGGGATTATAGTAGATGGTCTGGCTCCATCAAAGCTGGACAACACAGCAATGAGGTCCAGAGGAGACTGCAAACCTTCAAACACATGGTAGAAATATCCAGCGGCATAAGAGGAGTACGAGGGAAGCGGGTGGCCCCCCCTTAGAGTGGACAGCAGGAATGGCCTTGTTTTGATCTTTCAAAGCAGATGAAATACAAGCTTCTCTTACAGAGCATTCCAAACTGTGGCCAGCTTCAGAGGCAGTTTATAGTTAAGCTGCCATCCCATGATATCTGTGTTTCACACAGCTCATGATCCACTTCGCCTGCTTCCCCTCTGGTGTGATCAATAGGCGGGACCCTAGGCAACCAACACCAACCAGGCAGACTAGAATGAGTGATGGACAGTGGCCATGCTGTGTCCAGATCAGTGTTTAGACATAACTCGCCAGTGGATACCTTGTTAAAGTCAGGGTCAGGCCACTGATGCTGCTGGGACCAGCATGGACAGCAACAGTCTTGTTGGCCAGCTCTGACCCAGATATTCTGCATGACTTACAAGCCTCCCCACATGCCCACTTTACACGCAAGGACCCTGAAGTAAGGAGTCAAATCCTAATGGGGGCAAAGGAGAACCTGATCCCACGGGCCATGCTCTCTGTCAGCACCCAGCTTACTGGTTTGGTTCATGGAATGCAACTTGTGTCTGCACTCTCCTAGTCTACCTGCATCCTTCCTGTTTGTCAACTTCTGCCTTTCACTTCACTCAACAGTCTCATCATGCCATGGTCCACACCCAGTAATATATGTCCTATCAGATCCATTTCAGAATGCCAAGTCTTTGGCAGGGACAACTTCAAAGGTTATATGACATAGAAAGCCTCAAGTAAATAGGTATAAAATCTCTATTTTGTCTCTTTCTGTACATTTAATGTTTTATGCCTAGAATATCCTGAAATCTGATCACATCCAACATCCAACAGGCAGTCAACCCCCCCCCATCATCTTAGTTTATTAAACCACCCAATATATGTGAGCACGAGGGCACACCAGAGCTCCATGCAGGAGGTGGGGAGGTCTTCTAGGCAGCTTCTGTGATTCATGGACCTGTACCACTTACCCAATTGCTAATCTAATATTGAGTGACAGCCGAAACAGGCTACTTTCACCTGTCTTTGCGTACTGTATGCAAAACAGCTCTGCCCCTGGCTGGATTCCTTAGCGTGTGTAAGATTTAATTATCTCCTGCTGCTCTCCAAGTAATGACATTTTACTTAGTACTTTTAATACCAGTAAACAAAGTCCTTCTGACAAGGGGGCTGAAAATACCCATCTGATGAAGTTGTAATGGAAAAATGTCCCTGTTCTAAAGAAACTTGGACTTTGTGTAAAGTTGGAAATGACTCCTGGTTTTCCAACTGACTGCCCCACCCCCAGAATGGGGTATACTTAGAGTAATGTCTTATATAATGCTTTTGCCCAAGAGAGAAAGTCTCCAACTTCTGAACAGGACAAACAGCAAAGGACGGAAGATGAGCCAAGAGATACTGAGGGCGGCAGCTACATGTTTTATTAACACCGAACTTGAGATAAACATCTGTGGGAGTCTCTACACACTTGAATGAACACCATCATCCTATGTCACAGGGAGGGAGGGGGGCCTGGATTTGGAGAGCGTAGCAAAAAATTATTTTCTGTGATAAACTCCAGTTTCTCTTGGTTCACATTCAATTAGACCATCTTTCTTAAACAAATTCTCTTCTCCCTCCCCAAGAATCACAGGTTAAGTTCCCACCTCTTAGCCTGCCCCCTGCTAATGTCTCTTGTTTAACAGGATTTGTCCTGTTTACAATACTCATTTTAGAGATGTCTGTGCTTTATGGCCTGTGTATTGCCATCTCACGTCGTCACCTGGAAAGATGTCACGGACATGAAAGCAGGTGACATAGAAGCCAGCAAGGTCTCTGCTATACTAGATGAAGGGAGACGGAAAGAGGCACAGGCTTAAATAGAATGTGCAGCTGAGGTAGTGTGGCTGCCCATTGTTCTCTGCATAACATGTGCATTGGTTGAATTATTTTTAAACCATTCCTAAGGCAAAGGAAAAAAAGGAGGGGGGGTGGCATGGTTAGGATATGGAGCTGCAACTGTCCTTCCCTGAGTTGGGATTTCCCTGTGTGTTCTGGAATCTCCTGCTGGTGACATTTGATCTTTACAAACATATGTGGTCCATGATGCCCAATCGCTCCAAAGACATGTGATGATTAGCCCACCACCATACCTATAAGATCATTGTATGAGAATCCATTCAATACTTAAAATTGAAATGTTTTATAGAGTCCAAGAAGTTTGCTACTTTTTAAGTCTAAAGATATGTCAGCCTTGTGTAGGCACTACCTTCCAGTAGCCACAGGCCAATTCTGAGTATCAACTTCTCAGAATGGAACACATGGTCTACAGCTCACTGCATAGCCCTTTGCTGTACCTCAGGAGAACTGTGTATACAAATCAGAGTAAGGACACAGCAATTTGTGGAACTCTTAGTATACACCATCCATTACTGACAGATTCTTGAGCTTGACCATACCTCCCACCTGACCCTCAGCTTCCTTGACAGTATAATAAATTGTGTCCACAAGCATCTCTGGGACCCCTTTTGCTGTGTGTAACAGGACACAAAGGCTCTTTTCAAGACAACAATGAACCCTCAAGACAACATGGCAAACTCCAGGCTTCAAAACATGTGGGGTTTTTTTGTTTTGTATTTTGGGTTTTGTTTTGTTTTGTTTTGTTTTTTTAATCCTGCAAACCAACAACTGAGCTACTACCTTTAGCAAAGACTCTCAAAGATTCCACAGGGGAAACTGTCGGGTCTTTAGACACACACTTCTACCAAATAATTGTCCACTGCCACTCTAACGATGGAGTGGCCACTTTGCACAACAGGCAATCATGTGCAGTTTATCTAAGGAGCCAGGCACAGGAGAAAGCTGCAAGCAGGCACAGCTGTCTGAGCTCCCCAGCCACAGCACAGCTGTATGTGTTTAGGATGAGAACCAGCATGCTAAGATCAAAGCCCAAATGAGAAGCCAGTAACAGGTCTTAAATGGCACTGTTGGGCCTCCCACCCTGCCTTGTCTACCCAGAATTATGTACCTAGGGTCTAAGAAGAAATGAAGCCATTTAAATGAAGGTAACTTCCTGATGTACGGGTAATGCTGTGGAGAGGCACGGGGAAACCTGCTTTCAACTTGTGTTTCCAAGGTTTTCTGTAGCAGACGAGACTTTTAAGAAGCATCGGCATCCCCTCAGTTAACAGAGAGGGACACGAAAAGCCAGAAAAGGGGAAACACTAAACCTAAGAAAGAGGATGTGTTCACCTCTCCCCAGACTGAGGCATGTGCAGTGTGAGTATATCTGTGTGTATGTATATGTGCATATATGTGTGTATATATATGCATGGGTGTGCATGTTCCCACATGGAACACCCTACTCTCATTTACAGAGCAGCACAGGCTACAGAAGTAGGATGCTTGTAATCAAAGCTGATATCCATTCTCACTATCTGAGTTTCCATATATTTCCCTTGACTCTGGTTTTCCTTCTATAAACATGGGGACCATGGTAATATTTATCTAATAGCATTGTATGAGGATGAGGTAAGATTACTCATATAAAGGACTCGGAACAGAAGTCTAATGTATAGGCGGAACTGGGTAAATATCAATTATAGTGAACACTTTTTTTTCTGATTAGAAGCTATGGAAGAACAGTGTGTAATATAGCCAGGTTCCTTCTGGTGTCATCTGCATTTAATATAGGTCACTAACAGTGACTTTGCCACCCTAAAACGTAATTGCTAGCCAGAGAATTGTTGAGAAGGTGTAAGGGATAAAATATAAGGAAGTTATCAGCAGCACATCAACAGGAAGTTGTTGTTTAGAAAAGTAATTGTAATAGTTGGCTATTACTATTCTCATTCGTTTCCAGCAATGGCTTTACTTGAAGGCTGTGGGTCTCCTCGTATTGTGAATATGTCATGTCTGGGAATCCCCACCCTTTGCAAACTTTCTAATACACCAGCCATCATCAACAGCAAGGCTAATCTTCACAAAGGCTTGTCGTCTGGTCAGACACTGAACTGAGTGCATTCTATGCACATATCCATTTACACGGCCCTCCAATCACACTCTGTACAGGTTGTACTATAAGCATTCCCATTTAATAGATGAGGAAACTAGGGTTTAGAAAAATAAATGAAAAGCACAAAGCTACTAATTGAAATAACTATGTGTAATTGCAATCATGAAATAAGAAATGACATTTATCACCAGATTTCAGACCTCAAGATTCCCCAAAGAAATGATATGTGTTGTACTGGATCCCCAGTGAAATAAAACTTATTTTCACAGTATGCACTATCGCTAGTCATTTATGCTATATATACAGAATTCAGGAATAAATATGCAGGTATTTTAAATGATAAGCTAAAACTTAATTTCTCCCATTGCATAGAAACCTGACAAACTATTTTCTGACAGATATGACAACTAAGGCACATGGGAATGTGGAGTGATAAATGCATCAAAATCAAATAATCCCAGATAACCACTTGACCATTATTAGCCGGCCATTGAGAACTGTGCCTTTGTCAAAATGAATGGATTCTGTTTATTGAGCACCTACACCATGAAAGGTGTCATCCATGTGCCAGTAATATGTCACTTGATGTATATGTCATACATGACCTAAATGATGATGTCAGAACTCACTGAACACACATCTCCTGTACTGTGAGTCAAACCAAGATTCAGAGAAATTAACAAGGAAGATTCTGGAACCTGCAGTCCAGTGCTAGCTTCTGGTCTCAGTAGCTATACAGCTATGAAGAGTCACTTTCATTGTCTCTGTCCCATCTGTAACATGGCATAAATGACCCCCCACCATGAATGAATGACTGAATGGGAGTTAGTTGTTCATAGACAGGCTACTTACTATGCAGCTATGGGCCATGTGAGCCTGCATCCTCAGACAAGTTGGAGAGTAAATTGTGTCTCTCTTATTGGTTGATGAACAAAACACTGACTGGCTGATTGGCCAGGCAGGATGTATAGGCAGGGCGAGGAAAGGAGGAGAATTCTGGGAAACATAGGCAGATGGAGTTGTCATGTAGAGCCCAAGAAGAGAGGATGCACCAGGCATTCTCTGGTAAGCCAAGATCATGTGGAAATACATAGATTAATAGAAATGGGTTAATAATTAAGACAGAGCAAGCCAATAAGAAGCCCAAGCGTCCGGCCAACAGTTTCATAACTAATATAGCATTTGTGTGTTCATTTGGGGCTGAAGGTTGGCAGGAGCAGCCAGGACAAAGAACCTCTCATTACACTAACCATCTGTATTGACAATAAAACAGGAGACTTGTGCTTTCTGGCATTGGAGTTTTCATCTTCTATCAAACCAGTCATACAAGGCACTAGTCAATGAAATATTGGAAATTTTATTTTCAATTCTTATCTGCCATGAAGAACACCCCAAAAATAAATGTTAATTACTGATATTTTTGCTGTGCTGTCTCTCTTCTTCCTAAAAAAAAATAGGCAATATGATGATGAACTTAGAGATACAGGATAATGACTAGACTTTGTCTGACCCAGGCTTCTGCTTGGGACTGAAAGGGAGAAACCACGAGTCAGTTTGGAAGATTCTGTTGGTGCAGATCAATGAGTTTCTATGGAGTCCATCAGTACAGAATAACAAGAATTCAATTCCTCCAATTTTCCCTCCACTCCACATCAGATAGGCTCCTTCCTATTTTCTCAGCTACAAATCTTTTCTTTGGTCTTGACTTAAGCTTCCACCACCTCTTCTTTCTTCCGCTGCGGGTATTTGATGAGATTTATCAGGTCCTGGCAATGACACCTGGGTAGGAAGTCTAGTTCCCCTCTGAACCAGCCGTGTGGTCTTGAATGTGTGACCAGTTATCTCTGGGCCTTGATTTCCCCTCCTGAATAGTTGAGGTGAAAATAGCTACCTAGAGGAGGGATGGGATGACCTGCCACATAAAGAACTCCCAGCAGCTTCTTTTTCCTTCCCCTTTCTCCTCTCTCTGCATGGCAAGTGACCTGAGACAGCATTCACTGGTAGAGATGGGTAAAGGATCAAAGTAAATCTAAGGACAGGATCCTCCTATTCTGATCACGAATTTAGTTATAAGACCCTAGAATATCTGGAAGGAAGTTGATATGAAAGGAAGAAGTTTTAATTTATGTCCAGGAAAACAAACAAACAAGCATGTCCTTGGTGAGGCCATGCCATGGGATCCCTGAGAGGAAAGGCCCATGTTAAGAAATGATTGGGATTCCTTTACAAGGCCTCTCTCTGCACAAGGCAGTGTGTCAGCCCACAACACAGCTTCTCAGAGGAAGCCGAGATTAGGAGAGGCTCCCATTCAGGACCCCACTATAAATTAACACTAATCTCCTATTGACAAGCACAACAGACTATTGCCCAACCTGAGTGATTCTAAAACAAGCAAATAAAATGTTCCACAGTGGTGTGTGGCAAACAAACCATGTGCAATTAGCTGTAAATGGTCCCGAAGTGACTCAGGACTTTGGGTTTCAATGAGGGTTACTGGAGACAGGTGATACACCTCCGAACAATATTTAAAGCATCCAAAAATCTCCTCCCAACTCCCGTGTGTTAAGGCAAAAATACAGCCCTACCAGAAAATACTGTCCTCTGTGGAAGGATCATTTGCAATGGTTGATGCTACCAGTCTCAGAAAAGGGTTTACATTCCATGTAAATAAGGTAGATTTGAGAAGTTAATGAGTTCCACTACCCAGGCTGTTCCTTATTAATTCATACAACTTGAAGATACCTACTAAAAATAATGCCTTTCCAGCCATATACCATTTTTATAGCGATCATTAATGCTTCCACCATAATAGGGCAGTTACCAGCCCCATTATTTTCCGTGATCACCTTCATACTTCTGACCCACCACACTAGCGCACCCACAATGCTCACTTGTGTCGAATTGCCCTATGACCCCACACCCTCCCAGTCTCCAACTCACCTCCTGATACCCTCATGGAGTGTCAGCCAGAAAACTGCCTCTGTCCATCCCTCATATCCCTTTACAACCAGAGACACACAGAATAAATTGGGTTGTAAGCCAAAAGGGCTTATCCTAACATTTGAACATACTGGGATTTGAAGCTATGCCTCATTCACTAATTCATTCATTTGCCCACTCATTCTGTTGGTAAATTTTGGAGTGTCTCTCCAACACCAGGGCTGTGGCAAGATGAGGGGCCTCTGTGGAGAAGAACGTGTACAAACAACTGACGGGAGAAAGGTCTGGAAAGGACGCATCTCCATGGGGATTCTAGATGGATGAGTAGGGTTTGCCTCGGAGAGAGCCTGGCACTAGGACCCACATGTTACAGAGCTGACACTCACTCTAATTCACCTTTGTTCTGTCCTTAGCAAAAGTAAGTAGTAATGAGTTAGTAGTAAGTAATGAGTTAATTTCACAAAGAAGTCCTGGCCAGAATATAATACTCAGTGCCTGTCAGATCTCGAGCAACATCGACAGATACCCATTTCTGTTCCTCTTCTGGACCTGTGTGCTTATACTGTCCTGTATTCTCCTTTTGAGTCATCTGATTTCATTTGTTTCATCACTGATGTTCCCAGCTCCCTGTCATCAAGAGACAGCAAGAAAAAGGAAGCAATCCTTTCTAATTAACCAGCTTCTCTATGGATCCCCCAAATGGTACAAAGACATGGTAAAAGAGCTTATGGAAAGAGAGTTGTGGGTAGCTCACTTTGTTGTGAAAACAAAGGGAAAGCATTAAACAGGGTTTGCTGAGCCTGAGTGCTGTTTTAGTCATTTTTTGCTGTAGAGTTGTGAGATACTTAGAAATAACCTGGGCCTGATAGACATATCAGCACACACCTAGCTGCAACAACCAAAGATACCCAGGTAAATGTTGTTACAAAGGGAACAAAAAAAATCACCCCAACTGAGAATCACTTCATAAAGTTTAAATTGGCAGGAGTCGGTGATCAATTGGCCATCCTCCCCAGTGGAGTCCCCAGAGATTGTCATATAATTCCAGTACAGGAGATTACCTTGGAGTAGACCCAAGCCAACTCAAGACTTTGTTTATGAAGAGGAGAAACCCAAACAGGGATGTGGCTGTCCTGCAAAAACCTTCCTATCAACAGTTGGCGAACAGGTGATAGACTTCTTCTCTTTCTCAGAAGAAGCACTCTACCACAAGACCATTCCCCGGAACATTCTTTTCAAGGTTTCTAAAAGCCAAGTAAACTAGCATTGTCTTAGCAGCAGTTCAGTGCATCCTTATAATAATGAAGTTAGAACAAAGATCATGCACACCAATAATAACAAAGGCAACACCAAATAGCTGTGATGCACTAATCAGCCTTTAAAGGACTTTTTCACTCACTCTCAAACTCTGGACATCAAGATCACACCAATACTACGCAGCACATAATACTACTCCTGTTTTGTACACAAGGGATAGACGCTCATCAAAACTAAGGACTTGGTCCAAAGTCCATCCCAGAGCATGCCAGCTGCACACACTGTCCATGCCTTTTCTCTTCCCTGTCCCATCATGTCCCCCAGAGCTCAAATGGCACCTAGGATCCAGATCCCCACAGAACACTGCCCTCCAGTGCCTCTTGACTTAAGCTGACTACCATTTCTGCTGAGTGGGCCCTGCTCTGCCTTCTGCCCTTTCAGATACCTTTTCAGCAGACACTTAGATTTTCAACCCACAGTGGTGATCTGGAGCAGCTGATGGCATCCATCAAATTCAGCAGGAACTCACTGATACTCTCATATAAAGCCAAGCCCTCAGCCTGGCAAATAAAACAAACTACGCTCTCAGCATTGTTCAGATGGGGTAGTGTGCTTATTCTGTGCACCTCCCTACTACAGAGGAAGTTCCAAGGGGACAGTGAGCCATGTCTGTCCTGGTCATCCTCTGGCCTCAAACCGAGCATAAAACCTTTGTAATATAGGTGCTTGAAACCTGTGTTAGACCTGTCATTGGAACATTTTTTTTTAGTTCAGGTGACCTCAACTATGTAATATTGCAACTAAACTCATACAGATCACATAAGGTATACCTCCACATCTAAAATATAATTGAGACACTAAACATCACACAATTGGCATGTGGCACTGTTCTAAAATAGTTCAGAAGGATTTAATAAAGCCCATTTGATATGTGCTATTCACACACATTCATCTAAGGATAAAAATTTTAAAAGGAATAAGAACGGGTATGTTATTCAAAGTGATGAATATATTGTTTTTCATGATTGGCGTACGTGAATCCAAAGATGCTGAACAGCAAAGTATTTGAAGACACAGAGATGTGAGGCATCTCTAGTCCAACTCTTATTACCTGCATGACCTAGGAACAGTAACTTCTCTCTCCTAGTTTCCTGGTCCATAGAATAATTGCAGTTCCTCCCTCAAGAACTTGTTATTGTCTCCATTTCTCAAATGAGGAAATTTAGACACAGAGACATTCATTACCTTGCCTGAAATGACACAGCTAGTGAGTGACAGAGAGCTGTGATTAAATATGTGATTTCACAAAATGTTGCACACGCTGCCTGGTAGGGAATGATTCACACTTGTTTATAATTATATTTTCATAATAAAAATTGGAAGACAAGATACACACACCGCTAAAAGAGAGAAAAAAGAGAGGTAGTTCAAGGGAGAATCAGGAATGGTGCAGAGAGAAGCTGTAACAGAAGAAAATAATCTTTCTTTGCCGCATAGGAAATAACACCTTGTATTCCAAGTTTTTGCTATTCCATTTAGAGTTGAAAGAACACATCCTTGTCTCAGACATAAGCCACCCTTTTTACTAGCATTGAATTCAATTTAGTTTTATATACTGTTTAGAAAAAGAAAGAAAGAAGAGAACACAATTCCAAAATGCCTTTAAGAGGCTGATGGAGAGAGCAGGCACATGCTCAGGCAAAAGCCCTTATTCCTGCTGCTTGCTCTTACTCGGTGGGAAACTGACTAGGCGGAGTTCAGCAGAAATGGCTCCAAATGGCTGGGAGAGATGGGGCTGCGTGGAGGCGGGTGATGGGTGCTTAACTCCGACTCGTATTCATTTACTGCTACATTTAAGCTGCTTTCAAACCAGATTTCTTTCAAAAACACCATTCATATCCCTGTGGCCAAGCCCTGGCTCTGAAGCCTGGGGCTGCAGAGGATCTGTTTTTACCTTCATCTTCAGAAGCACATGTGTGAACAGTATGCAGAGGGTCAGTGGTGCCAGAGCATCTCTAAATAACTGATTCTGTAGATGTCTGTTGGACACCTACAGTGGATCCCAAACAAATTGTTTTCTTGAATAGTAACTCAGAAATCAATTTCAGGCCTTTTCTTTCAAGATACCCAAGATATAGGGAAAAGGAACTCAGCAATATCTGTATTTTATTTTATTACTCTAAATGAGAAAATCAACACAATGGTAATCAGCAAATAAATTATAATGTAGAACTGTGGAAATAATGCCAACAATAAATCTCTTTCCTCAAGCGTGTGAGAAATTGAGTTCAAGTCCCAGAACCCAGGTTAAATTCCAAGTGAGGTAGTGTGAGTTTATAATCCCAATGACAGGTGTAGATTGTTGGGGCCCTAGAGCTTGCTGGTAGGGTACCCTAGCCTAAGTTTCAGGCTAGCCTAAGTTTCAGGCCCATGAGAGACTTAGTCTCAAACAAAAGTAGAAGTTTTCTGAAAAACAATTTCCAAAGTTGTCCAAAGTTGTGTGTGCGAGTGAGTGAGTGTGTGTGTGTGTGTGTGTGTGTGTGTGTGTGTGTGTGTGTGTGTGTGAAAGAGAGAGAGAGAGTATACAAAAGACAACACAGATCCCTTGAGCATCCCTGAACCACATGGCTTAGTCTACTGCTCAGTACTGAAACTTTCAGCCATAAACACAGTTTCTCCATCGCTCTGATTCTGGGGAGACAGTATAAGATGTGAGATAAAGTAAATGGTAAGACACCCTAGTTCAGTTAGCACTAGACACCTCTCTATAGCTGATACACTAAATATGATACTTTTAACTATACAGGAAGAGACAAAAAATATTTAAAATTAGGCAAAATGGGTAGATTTTGCAGATCAGTCCTCACATAGTTTAAATCAAATGTTCATCAAGTTATGACTGCAGCAATAGTTCATAAAGTGATTTTGTGTAGTTCCCAGAGCAACTTTTCTTTGGGAAATACATATTTATTAATTTTATGTATGCATATATGTGTGTCTGGGTCTTTTTGAGATGGCATCTCATTCTGTATTCCAGGTTGGTCTGGAACTCATTATGTAGCCAAAGCTTGTAATCTTGTGACCTCAGCTTCTCAAAGAGCTGAGATTACAAGTATGAGCCATCATGCACAATTTATATTTATTTTTAACCTTTTCTATGATAACAGTCATCAGTAGTTACAGTACTTTGGAAATGATACAGTGCTTTGTATCTTAACTTATTAAATAAATATGTGTGTCTTTGTTAAAAGCTAGAGAAACAAGTAGTACTAGAAGTTACTATTTACTGGCAGGACGTATAGACACATGTTTATCTCTCTCATGAACATTCCCATTATGTCATAAAATATTTAGAATATGGACTCTGGAGACAGATGGTCTGCCTTCAAATCTTCTCGTTTTCATTGACTAGCTGTGTAATCCTGAAAAAGAAAATTTTTGATATGTCTCTACCTTAATTTCCTCATCTGTGAAATGGAAACAATAAATTCAATTTCCTGGAGTTAGTATGTGGATTAGGTGTAAAGCACTGGGGGGGGGAAGCAACAGATAGTTCTGTAGAGAAAGAAAAAATGGCTAAAATGTAAAAGACTGACAGTATCAAGTGTTGACACAAACATGGAACAAGCAAAATGGTCAATGCATTTTGCTTGTGATTCTGTAAATGGATTCAATCACTGTGCAAAGCTACTTGGCCATAACTATTAAAATTAAACAAAAACCCTACTTCTAAGTTAAAAATTCTACTTCTGAGTTCATATCCTTTTAAATGTGTTCACTGAGTCCCCAAACCATTTCTAACAGACTCAACTGCAGTATCCCCAAGTTGAAAACAATCCAGTCACCATCTGCAGAAGCACTAAGTGAAATGCAGTGAATTTAGTGAACTAATGGAACAAAGCACCACATAGCAAAAAGGCAAACAGATGCTGAGTCATGTAAATACATGAGAACATCTAATAGGTGTTTGTAAGGAGCCAATGAAAACATATAAAAGAGTAATACTGCATGAGTCAATTTATATAGTAGTATAGCCTATTATATAGTACAATAACAGGCAAAGGGCACTGATAATAATAGAAATCTTCTCTTATATAGGCTATTGATTTTAAAGGGGCACTAGGGAAGTTTCTAGGGTGTTGGATATAGTCCACACAGACAGAAATCGCCCCTGAGCTGTAAACTTCACTCTAATACACTTTATACAACTTTCTGTATTATCTTTATTTGCATATGAAAAGAGATTTCATTCTAAGGTTGCAGTAATCATGGAGACTTATTTACAGCTATTAACACTTGTTTTTCTTATCTGCTAGTGACCTGCATATGTCATAGACTCCAACTATTTCTGAAGAAGCCTGGATGCATTATGGGGATATTACTGTTATGAAAGACAGTCCTCATCCTAAAAAGCTGAGATTCACTTGGGAACACCATTGTTCCATAAGTATCATGACTAGAAACAAACAGGCTTGGGAACCAGGAAAGCCTACTTTGGATTCCTGGTGCTGCCATGTGCTAACTTCTGTAGTATTACTTATCTTCCAGCCTTAGTTTCCTTATATTGACTACTTCATGGTTGATGGTAGAAGCAATTTCTCATTTGAGATGCTTGTTGAGAAGTTAGCCACCATGTGCTATTACTGGATTGCATTTATCTTTAATTTTCAGGGAAAGATGGCCAATGTAAAAATGGATCATGGTAGGTTCATTCATCACAACCAGGTAGACCGTGTTCCCTGATTGCTTTCAGATAACTGCTTTCTAAATGTTTCCATAGACACTGCCTAAAAGAGAGCACATAGCCTTCCTATGTTATCACAGAGGAGTAAAACTCCAATTTATTTACAACTGTGCTTGTTAAAAAGCCCTGTCTATATGGCAGTCAGTTATGATTTTATGTCTAAATACTATCTCTATTACAAGCAGATAAACAGGGCCTCCCTAACTGTATGCCTGCATCAATCTTTTGAGTTCCCAACAGATTTTTCTAATGACATAAAAGAAAAAATACACATATGTGTATTGAATATGTGTGGCAACCTTGTCTATGTTTGGACCTGGTAAACTTGTCAAACCATCTAAGTGCCTCCTCTTTGTATAAGTGGATTGTGTGTGTGTGTGTGTGTGTGTGTGTGTGTGTGTGTGTGTGTGTGTGTGTGTGTGTGTGTGATGTCTGCCATAATTCAAAGGATACTGGAAGTTGCCTAAACCTTTCTTAAATAGAGAAAATCAATAGCATCCATTCTCTATAACCCAGCATCCCACTAAACCAATGCAATCCATCACACTACAGCTCCTTTATCCACTCACCTGGCTGCCAACACCACTAGGTCCTAAAGTACTCAGAAAGTAAGTCATGACTGGTTCACTCCATAACCACCTGAGCTTTGTACAGTCCCTGGTGCGAAGTAGGCACTCGGCAGTTCTATGTAGACATATCTATCTAGAATGCGTCAAGCTGCTGCTAGCCTAAATGACAGCCCTTTAAAAATCAGATGAGATGCCACCCCTATTTTTGTCACCAGAGCACATAGTCTATCAAGCTGACAGTGAACTGGCTGTGTATCCCCCCACTTGCTTTGAAAATCACATTTTCTTGTGCAATGAACGACTCACCTGAACATAACCAAATGACCAAAAGAATGCTGTGACCTTGTAGAGAAAATGATGTACCTGTGGCTGGACTGTGCATAATTCTCACTCAAGGTTATTGCCATCCCCTCTGTAAAACTGAATCTGGATGTCTCTGTCACATATAGATGTGGCTGCTGTAACTCAAATGGTATCCAACTCACAGGGAGACTGACCCAGGTGCAATGGGGGTTGCCTAAACCTTCCTTAAATAGACAAAATCAATAGCACCCACTCTCTATAACCCAGGATCCCCCAGAGCCAATGCAATTAACTCGGGTTTGGAACTAAAGTCTGTAAGTGATATTTACAGTTCAGAGAAAGGAGCTGGAGTAATTGCCTCTCCTGACTCTAACGCTCCAAGGTTATTTGGAACCAGCTTGCGATTCTGAGTCCCTCTATCAGCTAAGTCTAGAGAAACAACATCCTCCATCCAGTTCCTGACATTCCCATTGGGATCTTTATAGGCTATGGTAAGGAAAATCTCTATTTTTATTCTCTCTCTCTCTCTCTCTCTCTCTCTCTCTCTCTCTCTCTCTCTCTCTCTCTCTCTCTCTCTCTCTCTCTCTTCTTTCTCTTCTCCTATCCCCTACCTCCTCTAGTGTTTATGAAGGCAAATGGCTATCTCCTGCAATGGACACAGCTCTACACTAATTCTATTAAACTTTGCTGGTGCACCCTAGACACTACACTTAAGCAGGCATTCAGAATCCAAATAAAGCTGCTTATATATGGAGGAAGCCAGCAAATCCTCTCCCTTTGCTCCCAAGTCTTGGTGTTTCCCCAACAGAGCACTGCAGCCTCACCTCACATCACCACAGAGATTTAATAGCTAAGAGCCACAGTGAGGTCTTGTCTTACACAATTTAATTACATACAGAGAAAGGACAACAGTGCATGTACTGGCCCACCATTAAGTATGATCTTAAGTAATTTAAACTCAACATCACTTGTCCATATATATGGACTAAATGCAGTCTGTCATCCTAGCACTTTAACATTCCCTCCATAACAGTGAATCATCACAAATCCACAGTAATTTATTCCATGTTTCAATTGGAAGTTTGTCTTAAAGGGAGAAAAGCAAAATTGGCAACACTTCTGCTAGCAAGCTTATCTACCTGCTATCCCACATAAATTAAGGAGATACACTTTAGTGATTCAATTACACCACTGAGTAATTGAAAATACACAATTACAAGGACTTGAAGTTCTTATGAGAAATATAATGTCTGCATTCCAGATCCCCTAGTATTTGATTTATAATTGGGATATTGGCATAATATTGTACATTTGAGAGGAATCGTTCCCCTCTGGGTAATTCTCAACGCTGAATATTTAAGGCTACAGAAATCCTTAGAGTTATCCTGCTAATCCTTTGTTCTTCTGATGAGGAAAAGGAGCCCACATATGAGTCAATCCATAATATACAAAGAGAGGTCACTCTGACCGCTCACTCAGAGTTAGAAGTTTTAGCATTGTGTGGACTTCTCTTCTTTGGAGATGGACAAAGCTTCCCCTCAGTGGCAGGCCAACCATCTCCCATTTCAGTTACCCTTCCTTTGAAAGAGAGGGGATAATGCCTAGAAAGAGATGAGTACCTAATCGTGCAGAACTTTATTTCTTTGTAAAACTGGGATGACTACACTAACAACACTGAGCAGCAAGTCCTCAGGTGGCTGACAGAGTTTCTTCCCCAAAGACACTCTGCAAAGTGTGAGGCATGCAGTAAGACCACAGTAAAGAGATAACGGACACTGTCACGGCGTCATCATACTTTGAGTCCCTTACTGCACCATGTCATAACCATTCATTTAGATCCGGTTGATGCTGTCACTACCTAAGCAATAATTTGGGCATGAGATAGCATGTCACATAAAGGCTAGATGCTATTCTGAAGACAGTCCATCTATGGCATACTTCCTTGGCCTAAATGTCTGGATTGCTATTCATTTTAGGGATACAACCCAACCATCCACAAACATCGAACACATGGCTCATTTCCTGGACTTCCCACTGGCTAGGTACATTTGCCTTACACATGACATTTTTTTTTGTGTTCAGTTTTCATCTTCTACATGGGCCAGCCTATCTAGTATAGCAAGAGGGACTATACTTGGAAATTTTTCACTTTAAAATTTTGCATCTTCTTATGCAAATATTTTTAAATATTTTTAAAATCACAAAAGATTATCATTGACTTCCCCTACATTTTGCCTCCTGACAAAAGAATTCAGAGCCTCTTTAAAACCCAAAATAAGCACATGTGATCAAATGCTAATTTAGCAATAAACAGAAAATTGACTTCAAATCATCTCTCTGTCACTCTAATTGATTAACAGTCGCATGAAAATTGATAACACGATTTTCAGCGAGAGAGCGTGTGGCAAAGCTCTTCAGTTCTATTGGCTTTGGATATTGACTTCCTTCCAGATAAAGCTTTTTAAGAGTACATTAGTGAGTCCGCTAATAAACTTAAAAAGCAGTCTAATTGCAACAATGAACTCCATACAATGAGTTAATACAACACCAGCATTTACAAACCCAAAGCTTTTACTGAAATAAAGCCAGAGGCCAGTTCAGCCCCACTTGGTGCACCATAACTTTGCTTCACAGGTATGAGTAAACAACTTACTTCCCTCACTGCATCTCCAGAATTCTGTAAAAAAAAATCCTCATGACAGCCAAATGCCTTAAAAATTATCTAAACATCTATAACCTCGAGTGGTTATATTTCAGAATTAGAAGCCATAACATAAAGCTGAGGGTTAAAAACCATAAAGCTACATTTGCATTATCTAGTTTCTAACTGTTTCTAAGCAGAGCACATTATTATGGCAGAACTTGGCCCCAGTCCCCATTGGCAGTAGGGGAGCAGCCATTGGGTTTGTAATAAAATGTGTTAGCTAAGATTTTTCACGTAGAGCATTCAGTACAGTTCCTCAGATCCTTGATGCACCCGTCTCTACCATCTGTGCTTCTAGAAACTGACCTTTGAGTAGGCTGAGATATAGGAAGACCAAGAAGACAACTAGGTGGGTTATCCTGCTCCCTCCTATGCCTTCTTGGATTAGCTTGAAGAGATTATGTTTGCTTCATCAAAGCTTGCATTCTTGAAATGCATCCTCTTCACTTGTAATAGCTTTATCTCACTGGACACAGCCCAGCCTGTTCCTCTAGCATCTCCAGGTCTCCCTCTGTTGCTAGCCTGAGCTGAGGCACAACTTGTAGATTCCCTTCATCCTTCCCCCTACTCGTGGAAATGGTCTCTTCATTAAACTCTAACCCCATTTGAGTGTACCATCTGTTACCTGCCAGAATTCTGACTGATAGGGCTACTTCCCATTGACCCAGTGGTTCTCTGCCTGTGGAGGGTTACAAACTCTTTAGAAAACCTATGTGAGAAAAAAAAAATTACAGAGACCTCTCTTCAGAACTGTACATCCTCTACAGATGTGAGTGTTGTGATACTGTTTCAAAGGTGAAAGATACCTTAAAGAAAATGCATGGATGAACTTCAAAGTAAAATATGCAACTGTGGCAAGGTGAATTTTAATTTTCAGATGTGGATGTACAGGGACTATGCTAATCTCCGAGGAGAGTTCCTTTGGAGTATTGGGTTGTGAAATAAAAAGTTTTAAGAAGGAGGAGGCTGGAGAAAAGGCTCAGCAGTTAAGAATACCTACTGCTTTTGCTGAGGACCAGCGTTCAGTTGCTAGCACCCTTGTCAGGCAGCTCACAACCAACTGTACATATAGTTCACAACAACCTCTAACTGCAGCTCTGGGGAATTTGACACCATCTTCTTGCCTCTGTTGTCACCTACATACACACACACACACACACACACACACACAATAAACATAAAATAAAAGTTTTAAAAAGAAGTGTCTGGAAAGACAGCTCAGTTAGCATTTGTCAAAGGTCTGAGTTTAAACCCCACTTAAAAATTCTAGGTGCAGTGGCTTGTATTTGTGATCCAAGTGCTTGAGAACTAAAACAGATAGTTCTCTAGGGCTTGCTGGTCAACCTACCTAGCCTAATTAATAAGTTCCTGGCCAGTGAGAAATCCTGTCTCCAATAATAAGATGATATACACTTGCACACAATTGTGTACTCACAAACACACATAGGTGTGTGTGCTCTCACACATACACACACTCACACGCAAGTGTGTACTCACACATGCATATACACATACACACAAGTGTGTACACACACGGAGAAACTCATGAGGAAGCACCTCACCAAAAGCCAGACTCTCGAACAGTAGAAGGGTGACAAATATTACTTTGCACTGCAATATTGCATCCCTATTAGTTTAGTCTCTCCCTTTTCTTCACATCGGGTGAGTGTTTTATCAAATAGACAGTGGGAATCTTTTCCCATCAGCCATCGTTTTACCTACTTGTAAAGTTCACAATTCATCATCAGTACTTGCCATCTGGACTACAGATAAGCAAATGTCTTTAGAAATCTCTGAAAGGGAAAAAAAAATTTCTTAAAGTTTTATCATACACCAAACCTACTCAGCATTCCAAGGCCTGATATCCCAGGAGGCTGATATTTATTCAGCTGGCATTTTTTATTAACACTCATGGCTTCATAATATTAAAAATGTATATACCCAGCTACCCCAATAGAAAACATGCATACATTGAAAGTTTAAAAAAAAAAATTTACTTTAAGCAGTTGCCTGCCCTGTCTACACACTTCCACCATGGTACAGCATGGGCAGATTTCTATGGAAAACAAAGAAAGGTTGAAATTCAGCACCCCAGTGTGTTTCAATCTCATGGGATCTCCATCAGTGGCTATTAAAATTTAAAGTACACTGGAAAGTCCTTGACTCCATAAAATGCATGCTACTTATACTTCTTAAGCTCCTGGCATCTTACAGTATTCTGTGTGGTGGAGAGGGGAACAAAAGAGTCCATGTGATAAATACAAATGTCACCAAAAACAAGGGAAGAACCTTAGTTCATGCCTTCCTTCTAATGTCAACCATCTTAACGACCCTGCAGTCAACAAAACATCCTTTTAGGAAAATAAATAAATTTGTTTAAATATCATGACAGAGTGTAGATAAGCTCAGGTGTGTCCTGTGGGAATATAAATTTGCCTGTCTTTTTTAAATTCAAACATAAGATAAGGATAAACGATGGCCCTGGGGTCATGATTCTAAAGCGCATAACCATATAAATGCCATGACTCTCATGGCATGTAGGTAAGTGCTTTTCTTTGTTATCCTACATTATGTCCTTTATTAGCAAAATTTTCTCTGATTAATTTGGTGGCTTTCATAAGGAGTAAATAGGTAACTTTCATTAACGTCATTCATAAGTAGTAAATGGTGTGCCCCAAAGCTTTGGTCTTTGTCACTCATGATTTCCTAATCTGCTGTACAGGAAGCTGAATGGGGTCAATAAGTAGTGACACTTTCCCTTCAACCTTTATCCACCTTGATGCTCTTCTACTCAACCAGGAGGTGATTTTCTGTTAATGTGGAATTTGTGCAATTGAATTTAGAAGTTTAGTGGACCATCTCATCCTGTTTTCTCCTGCTCACCTATGTATCCTGCCCCTGACTCCGTATAAAGCACTGTTGCCAAGTTAATCTCCCTAAAAGCACAGCCCTGATGGTCCACTGTCACCCTTCTTGGCCCATGTGGCTCAACCCCTTCAAATGCTCTTATACCCAAGTGAAAGAGAAATGCTTGGAATTCTAGGTACCAGCAGTCAAAGCTGTTGTCTCCCAGACAATGGCTCCCTTCTAGTTCTCACTTTTCTTCTCCATGTTACTGATGGCCCCAGATACACTGTAACATCACTAAACAGAGGTACCACACATTTTACAAACCTGTCCTTGCTTAACTTTCCTCTGTCAATAAAAAATGTCTTTCTCCAGACAGTTCAAATGAGATCTATAACATGTTATGACATCATTTCAATACCTTCCCACACCCTGCCCTCCAGCTAACCCTCAGTGATTCATGTGGTAGTAGTTTGCCAAGATTTTAAACTATGAAATTTGGTTTATCTATTTGCAAAATGAAGCTAGTAATAAAAATGACAAGAATTAAATATGTTAAACAATTAATGCAGTTAAGGTTTTCATGGTAATGCTGACTACAATTGCTAATTTATCTTAAACAAGTTAAGTGTATAGCCAGAAAGTTGAGACTTTAATAGCAGTTTCTTTACTTTTGCGTCCTCTTCTGTCCTTCATACCCCTTAAAAAAGAAGCAGCGACCAGGTGAGTATGCAAGAAAGCCTCACTTCCTAGGGCAAAGAACAGACAGTTTCTGATTCTGAGACCAATGCGTATGGACGCAGCCTTTTGCTTGACAGAGTCAAATGGGTCATCACAGAACCCTAACTGCATCCTCTGCAACATCAGCTGCCACATTTAGACTGAAGCTATTTTGAGCAAGGTGATAGATTCAACAAGCACCCCTCCCATCCTTACTGTGGGGGCCTCAACTCCTTCCTCTTCAGCTCCCATTCACTAACATAGAAGGCAGATGAGATGCTTCTTTGTCATCTTGGGCCACTATTTCTCTCACAGGGCTGTCCCCTTTTAAAAGACCTCAAGGTCCAGATTCTAATCTGAGCTGTACCATGATGAGTCTCTCAAAAGAACTGCCCTGGTGCCTGCAAGCACAGCAGAAAGTGGTAGGAATAAAGCATCATTAGTCAAAATCACAGTGGCTTCCCAAAGGCCTCACATGGGAACACAATGGCCATGCTGGATTTGTTTCAGCAAAGAATTCATGATTCCCTTCTGTCCAGAAATGGCATCTGCCAGAAAATGGCATCCTGAAGCCCAAACATGGCATGCAAAACTCTAAGCTCAAGGCACACTCGACCATTCTCAGATTTTGCAGGCATACTGAGTTCAGTTTGCAAAAACTCCGAGCCTTAAGAGCGCTGGGCACATCTGAAAATGACATGCAGTGACACACAGTTCCTCAAGAGCACAAGCCACCAAGTTAATTGGCAAGGCTGGTCACTGGAATGTACACTCCACTCTCCAGCAGCTGGAAGGCCACTTGTACAACACCCAAAGAAATCTCTCAAATGGTCAAGAGTCCTCAGACCTCCACAAAGGCAGCACACATGACAGCCAAGGACACTTTCTTATTTGCACTTGTCCTCTGCACTTCCCAGGCAATGCTCGGGGGGACAGAATGGGGAAACTTTTCTAAATGGACATGTAGTTTAAGCCCTACCGAGCACAGGAGTCCTTAGGGGAACGGCTCAGAGGCTGGAGGGTCACTGCTTCCTAATTTCCCTGGGTAGCATCTGATGACTCAGCAATAGCCCACATCCTAATTCTTGCACGGAAGGAATCACCCTAGTTCCAAGAATGCGTACTGAGCCAGAAGACCTCAGTTCCACTTACCAGCTATGTGCACCGAGGCAAGTGCTTTAACTCACTAAACAAACCCTCATTTCTTCTGCAGAGGAAATACTGTAATGTGAGCATTGGAATAGATGTGAAGAGGCAATTGTCTTAGACGACAAAGGTTGCAATTAATGGTGAGTTTAATGAGTGTATACTTATTGTGCATAGTAAGGATTTTCATCATGACATTCCCATGTTTGTATAGAATGTACTTTCTTTTGAAGTATATACTATATACATATTACATATAGTGAATACACTGTGTGTACATATGTATACATATATATTATAGTGTATAATGTACATTATTACCCCCTTTCTTCCTGTGCCCCCTCCACATTTTCACTACCTTCCCTTTTAGTTTCACATTCAGTTTAGATGTGATATGTTATACCTTTCTGCTAAAAATCCCTTTTTTCTATAATGTTCTCTAATACAATACTATGTAAATTCCCAAGGGCTGCTGAGTGCCCGAAGGAATAGATTTATTCTCTCACATGTATGGGCACTAGAAATACAGAAGCAAGGGGCCAGCATTCCTTTCTTAAAACTCCAAAACAGAAAGCTAACCATACTGCTTCTGGTGGTTACAGACAGCCCTTGCTGTTACCATATTGGTAGGTAGATTTCTCCAATACTTACTTCTGCATGCATCCCTTAGTGCCTGTGCCCAAATGTCACTGGTCTCGTAGAGATGCCAGACGGTTTCAAGATCCACACCAACCTAGAGTGATCTTCTCTTAGTCAACTATTGACTCTGTTTCCAAAGGAGGTCACTTGATTCGTTAATTTCCCCCTTATGGTGACAAAACACCTGACCACCATCACTGTCATCTTCAAAAACAAAACACATTAAGGAAGAAAGGGCTAATGGTGGCTTAGAGTTTGAAGGCATATTTCATCACGGCAGACAATACATAGTAACAGAGATGACTCGCTGCTCCTACTGAGTCTATAGTCAGGAACCAAGGAGAGATGAATGCAGTTTCTCTCTCTCTCTCCTTCTGTATTACGCAGGGATCATTAGCCATGGAATGGTGTTGTCTGCATTCAAGGTTCATCTTCCCTTCTTGGTTAAGCCTCTGTAGAAATGCCCATCATCCAGAGGTCTATCTTCAGGGTGATTCTAAATCTGGTCAAACTGACAATTGAGATTAATCATCACCATAGTTAAATCTCATTACATCATTGGGGGAATGCAATAGAAGCTGTAAATAAAAATGAGGCATTCTCTAATCTAATAATTTTAAACTAACCATCAACAAGAAACTGTATCACATAGTCAACCCCACCCATTAGCAGCAGTCAACAAAGGATGCACCTATTTGTTTTCAATAATAGAAGCTATGATTCAGTTGCAGGTTCCAAGCCCATATGAATGCCTCAGTGAATGCTAAGTGGGTAACTATACATAATGAATGATGAACATGAACTGTGGGGAACAGGAGATGTGGTGATTGCATCATCAGTATTTTGAAACACTCTCCAATATAAGTGTATTAGATCTACCACTTCATAAAGTACAACACCACCTATGCGTGAAAACACAGTTTGGAAACTAAATTTAACTAAATATAAGAGTGGAGGCTGGGTTGTGATGTCACACACCTTTAATTCTAGGACTGGAAAGACAGAGACAAGTGGATCTCTGTGAGCTCAAGGTCAGCCTAGTTGACAACACTTCCTCCCAGAAAAACAAACAAACAAACAAAGAACAAAAGTTGATAAAAAGCAATGGGGTGTTTAGACCCCCCTGAACTCACTGTACAACCTTCCTGATTTCCTCTCTCTCCCCTTCTTCCCCCTCCTTGCTTTGTCTTATATCTCCTCCTCTTCATACCCCCTTAAAAAATCAACTGGAAGTCTTTGAATCTTCTCCATCAATTCCTGCCCCCTCTGTTCTCTAAACACTCTTCCCTTGCCCCTTCCATTCATCAGTTGAATCCCTTCTTGTGCCTTACATTATTTACTCATCATCATTAATTTAGTTTTTGATCCATCCTATCCTCAGATAGCCACACCTTAGATAGTCACACCTATCTAAAGCTTAAACTTGATACTTTGCTCTCTTAGATCACCTCTGTAATTTTCCTTTGCACTGCAAGATTGAATCTGAGTTCCTTAGCATATCCTATAGGATGAACACCTATTTCCCCATTTTCTTGCTTCATGGGTGATGTGCAGATTTTGTAGTTCCTAACTGTGACCATATAAGTAAAGTTCTAGTCAGTGGCATGTGAATGTAAATGACAGGCACTCTGTCCAACCTGTTCACAAAAATCTCTTGTGGCATCTCCCATCTTATGTCTCTGTCAAAGTTGCCACTAAATGCAGCAGACCTGCTGTAGAACCCTACAGCACTGGGAAATGACAGAGCTGCATGATGAAAGTACATTGAGTTCCTGGGTCACTGGTAGAGATTACTGCCGCATGGGTGAGGAATCCCTTTTTGCTGTGTTCATCACCTGAATTGTGTTGGGCATTCAGCACTGCAGATGACACATTTTGTGGCTGTCACCCTTCTAGCCTCTGTCCACTTCTCTCATCCTGTCCTTTACTTAGCAATATTCTCCAATCATGTCATCACTTTGCCTCAGTAAGTTACCCATTTTCCAAATTCATTGCCTGTCTCTTGACTTTAGTATCATTGGAGTGATTATTTTTCTACCCTCACCATCATCTCTTTACCTGTTTTATTTTTCTTGATCATATTTGACCACCACTTGACATATGACATATTGATTTTCTTCATTCTCCCATGTTTCTCACTTTAAACTAAGCCCCTTGAATGAATAATATCTTTAGTATTTTTTGGTCTTTCCAGACAGGATTCCCATGTATTTTTTGAAACCTGTCCTGGAACTAGCTCTGTAGACCAGGCTAGCCTCAAACTCACAGAGATCTGCCTGCCTCTGCCTCCCAAGTGCTAGGACTAAAGGTGTGCACCACTAATGCCCGGCTTTAGAATTTTCTTTATCATAATCCTAGCATTTTGATTACCCTCATATAAAGTAGATTCATAAAAGTTTGTTAAATAATAACATCTAAGTATTTAAAGTAAAATACACCCACTTTATGTATAGCAGCTAAGAGCCCTATGATACAGCACTGTTCTTCATCTCGACTTCATGTCTAAAGAAGGAAAGTCTTTTAGAGAAAACAATTCTCTTTCCAGACTGTACCTAGCACATGACTGAGTTGAGGTTTGAATCCACACAGACAAAGTGATATAGACCCCTCACATTCATGAACCCATCAATGGTGTGAAACGAGTCCCTTTCAATCAACAGAGTTTCCAGCAGTCACAAAGCAAGAGAGGTGGACCAATAGCTGGATGCTAGAAGATCCAAACTCCTACTTATGAAGATTCACAGAGGCACATTTTGTCCATGCTTATTGTCACTTGTAATCACACAGAGCAGACACACTAGGCATGTCTTGTGATGTGTTCAAGCTCAAAAGTCAGTGGTACTGATGTGATAATGTGCTTATAATACTAAAAATTTCCCTATTACACTGCTATTTTCTTCCTCTGGGCTATCAATGTGGTATTACTTCCATCTCTTTTTGTACAGTAGGTCATGCACTAGTCCATTCATCATTCTTGCCATCCTTACTGGCAACCTTTCCTTTTCATATCTATCTGTCTATCTATCTATCTATCTATCTATCGTATCTATCTATCTACTGTTATCAACCTATACACCTATCTGTCTGTCTGTCTTTTTCCATGAGTAAGATGGTGTTCTAACACAAACCCACAGATACCTACTCCATAATCTCCACTCTTTCTTCCAAGATCCTCTCCCAGCAACAGTGTCAATTTTCAGTCTCTCTTTCTCAGCCCCACTATGAACAATACTTTCCTCTTCTTCATCTTTAACCAATTTTCTTTGATAGTCACAGCTAATACTTGATCTGATGTGATCTGCACAAGGACTTCCCTTCAGTCAACACAATTCATCACCCAGTTTCTTAAATCTTGAGATTTAGTTCCAAAGTGAGTGAAAGAACCACCAGTGGACCAATATGGTGTCCTGTCAAAGTAGAGTTCAGGCAGCATTTAAGTAGGACTCTACAGTACAATGAAATGTCTCTCATGCCAAATGGTATGAGACAATGGACCAATCTGAGCCTATCGGCTTTATTTATGAAAGAGGAATTTGAGCATTGTTATTGGTCTTCTGTCAAGCAGTCCTCAGAGCTATGTCCCTCAACTGTACTGTGTTCAAGCCCAGTCTTTCACTCACCTCTCATATATTATCAGTCAACTAATTCTCATACCCTGTTTCATTTTTAAAATCTACTAGGATCTGTTTTGAAAAAGTAAAATAAAATTAAGAACAGATTTGAGGAAAACAACTGGGGTGGATGTTGGGGAATCCTAGAGGCACAGTGATTCTGCAGGGTGTGGTTGCTGTGTGTCTGCAAGAGGAGGGCAAGAATGGAATTAGCTGTGGGAGCTCCATGTGTTTTAGCTCCCAGCACCTGTGGAGAAGGGACAGTGAAAACAAATGCACATCGATGGCTAGTTTCCTTTCCCTTTCATCTCTGCAAGTCTTCCACAAGGGATGTTTTTAGCTTTATAAAGGTTATTTGTAGGTTATTCACTTTTCCATTTCCCATGGCTATGGTTGGTTCCACCTGCCCAAGCCCAGAACAGCCTACTTCAACGTCTGTATGCCCTTTTGACACATCACCTCTCAACCTCAACGGATGGCATCCGAGGATTCCAGTGTGACATTAGTAATAGAGTTGGAAGATTTGCTGTTCTTCAGCAAGGGAGACAAAAAAAAATCATTGAAAAACAAACAAACAACCAAAGCAATAACTTGAAGGTGATTCAAAGTTTTATTTGTCTCCATTCTCCTCCATCAGTGTGCTTAATGAAGGCTTGCCTGTGTACAGAACTCTTTCTTTCCATGATTCCTAGTATTCACTCTGTGCTTTTGGAAGTTAGTTTTTCATGAATCATTTCCTTTGTTCACTCTTGAAAAATATCCTTGGAGTAAGTACTATGGTTTTGCTGGTTTATATGACATAGTTTAGTGGCTAACAACGGTCTTTACTTTAACTTCTTGTGTGGCTTTCTCCCTCTGTTAGCAAAAAGCTGCTTGGCCTTGGCTGTAAGTGCTTCTCTGTAATTTACTTAGGGGGAAGGCCAAAGTCACTAATTAATTCCCCTGAACCCAACTTTTCTAGTAGTGTGGCTCCTTCCCTCTTCATATAAAGCAGCCTGTCTGGCTCCTTGGTCACCTTCCCTTTCTAATTCCATTGCTTCAAGGAAATATTTTTGGCAGTGTTGTTCTCTGGTATTGTGGAACTCGTTTCTCCAAATTGCAGTGTAATCCTTAAATGCACATTGGCAACCAGCTTATCTCAAAAGCAATTTTATCAGCCTTGCTACCCAATCCAATCAGCATTGTATTGCAGACCTAGTCTGCCCATAGAACTCTACCTAGCTTCACAATTGCTTCACCGAATACCAGCCAGATACTATACTCAGAATTGGGAGCCTGATTAAAGGGTCATGCTCTTTAGGGGAAGGGATGATGGGAGATGTTATTCTGTATATATGTTTCTCATACTGGTCTTTGAAGGAATTGAAGACAGGTAGTTATGGTTACAGTTTTCCTTAGTTAGGATTAAAGATAAGTTACATATAGGACTTTAGACTCGCAAAGATAGGATAGATGATATTTTCTTTAAGTCTTACAAAATGTTAATGGACTAAATATTGTTTACTGTGATTCTTATTTTATAACTATTGTATGTTATATTTTGCTATGTTAAGGTTAAACCCCTTCTTTTACTTTAGACAGAAAAGAGGAGATGATGGGAGATGTTATTCTGTATATATGTTTCTCATACTGGTTAATAAAGCACTGTGGCCAATAGAAAACTAGATAGGCGGGGCTAGGAGACTAGGAGGAGGAAAGAGGAAGTAGAAGGCGGGGTCAAGATGTAGCCCGGGGTAGGAGCAAGAAGCCTGCCGCGCGGCTCCCCATAAGACGACCACGTGGAAATACTTAGATAAGTAGAAATGGGTTAATAATTAAGGCAGAGCTAGCCCATTAACAATAATGGTAACTGGCCAACAGGATTGTATCAAATATAGAGTCTCCTGCGTGTTATTGGGGGCCAGGACGCCAGACCAGCGGCCGGGCGGGCTGGCGGAAACTTACATGCTACAAAGGGAGACCATTCCAGAGGACACATCTTTGTATTTAAGAAAGCAGGAGATTGTGTAGACTAAATTCTATCATAAGTGATCAGTGGTAATGAGGGCAGTTTCCTGGGCAGTGCTGTGGCTGTAGATTCCCTCTCTACCAAGGCCTCCTTACAAAGGTTTACCTGTTCCTTCCAAAGTTCATTCCAACCCAAGGAGTTGGGTTCCTTTTTACACCATTTTACAGATGAGAGAATGAAGGATTAAGGAAATGGAAAGCATAAAGCTTTCAATCATTCCACTCAACATTGGCATGTATATGCCCTTCTCTAAGAAAACAGACAAATTCACACAAGAATGTCCAGTATATAGGAGATAGGAAGACGGTAACTGCAAACTCAAGGATAGCCTTGAGTCAACAAAACTCAACAAAACAAACTCCTCTGTGTCATTTTAATTCAAGAAATCCAATACGCATTGTGATCTATACATGTAACTCCAAACAAACTGCATGCATAGCCATTTTTTTAAAGTTCAGCAGAATTCGAACTACTTCTCTCCAGTTTAAAGTTTATAAATCTGTATATTAGTCAAATGGAACATCCATAAGGTACTGTTACTTAGGGAATCAGTCCCAGGTTGCAAAACAAACAGAAGATGTAGAAAAGGAAAGAAAAATAGGGGGAACTGGGATGATGTGTATACTTTCAAGACTAGCTGCCACCAACCTTTTGGTTTTTGAGACATGCATGACATAAAAGATAAAGGATAACAAAAAAAATAAAAATAATAAAGGTTTGTCCATTCTACATCTTTGCAATCATGGGAAATTGATTATTTAGAATAAATTCTCCCCATCCTTCCAAATATTAGTAATAAATAAGAGCAAAGGCTTTTATTTGTTAGGGCTTTCACCATTGTGGCAAATTCCCACAAGACAATGTAAAGAGAGGAACTGTTCATCTTGGCTCGTGCTTTCTGAGATTGTAGTTCATGCTTGGCTGGCTGCATTGTTTCAAGATCAAGCACCACAGGCTTCAAAGTTAGCCCCATGCTTGAATCTTACCCCTCTGTCGATCACAGAGTGACATGATCCAAGATGAGCAACATCTCTCGGCCTCAGTTTCCCCATATATAGCCTGAAGATAATGCCTTGGATTAATTTCAGAGATAATCTTCCTAATATCATAGTATCTGGTAAGAACACAGCAAATTGTGCAGTAAAATACAGCTACGGTTTACAGAATATTACAGTGTGGCAGGTACTAAGTATAGATGCTATTACACTGTACTGCGTGCTAAAGAAATTCTACAGCTTGCCATCAACCTCCTCAGCTATACACATCTCTGGACCTAAGGGTGCTTCAATAATCTGAACACCATGAAGATGTGGAGGGAATGAGAATACTGCAGAGTGAATTAGAAAACTGCACACTAGTTACTGATCTGACTCTATGAATGCTTAGAAATAAGGAGATTTGAGTCATCAGCTAACTGGAGTTGCTCAAAAGTGGTGGTGAGATCTCTAATAGCTAAGGGGTTAGATGTCAAGCCCAGCTGTTTGCAGCACTGGAATTATAAGAACCTGAATGTGATTTTTACAGACCCATATCCTGGGGTGAGAGTGAGTGGGGAAGCAAAGCACATTTCTGTATGGACGGTACTATTTGCTGCTGAAGAGGGAATGAAACACAGTCTCTCTTAATATTCCCTTTCAAAAATTAAAGACAGACCTCCATGGGCACTTACATATGCTTGCAACAGGAAGTTGCTTTAGGAACTTGGTGAAATCTTTCTGTAAACAAAAGGCAGAGTACATTGGGGACCTTCTCTTCATGGGAGTTTTAACTCTATACTTAACACATGCCTATTAAATGTTTTTGATGCTATTCCCCAGTACCTGCTGATATTACCTGTACTCTAGAACAAGTTACACTCTGGTGTGGTAGGTGCTTAAAAGTCTTTTCAACGGGGTAAACAATTCACATCATTTACATTTGTACACAAATATTTAACTCTCACAGTAAAAACATAATTTCACTCAATTGGTAAATGAGTCATTATCACCATACTTTATTAATTATGTAAGAAACCATATTTAGATAAAGGAAGACAATGTACTCCATTTATAACTGGAAGCCAGTGCAGAGTGCCTACTGTTGGCTCTCTGTCTTAATTTCTTTTACTCTTCCTGTACTAAAATTCCTGAAGGAGAGTAAAGTTATGGATAATCGGATCATCTTAGGTCACAGTAAGATCACCATGGCAGGGAAGTTGAGGCAGCAGAAGCTTGAAGCAGCTGCTCACATCACACCCACAATAAGGAAACAGAGAGAGATGAATGCACACCACTGCTCAGCTCCCTGCTTCCACTTGCATGATCCAGGATCTCAAGCAGGGAATGACACCACCCACAGTGGAGAAGTCTTCCCTGGAGCTCAGTGCTAACCAATCTCACTGAATGATTGAGATCCTGGCTCAACGGTGGAGCTTGTCTTAAAAAAGAAGATAAAGAAAGGACTATAATGATCTCTACAAATATGTGCACACACGTGTGTGTGTGTTTGTGTGTGTGTGTGTGTGTGTGTGTGTGTGAGCGAGAGAGAGAGAGAGAGAGAGAGAGACAGAGACAGAGACAGAGATAACAAAATGATTCCAATGAAAAAAATGTCATACCCTTAGAGATGGAAGGTAGTGTGGTGGTGGTCATCATGATGTCTCCTCAGTGTGGCATGTATGCACCTCTTCTAGGATGGGGTTGGTTTCCTGGAAGGTGCTTGCTTTCAGGGTCAGAACAGATTATGATACAAAAGGGATTGATTTCTTTTCCTTTTTTTTTTTTTTTTGCCCAGCAAAGGTGTCTTTCATTGGGAGCTGAAGGCAGGTAGTGCACTGAGAAGGCTCAGCATGGCACTGGCAAGGAAAAGCGTTCAGGGAATTACTCCAGCAATTGGAAAAATGTGTTCTAATTAGGCCGGTTGGTTAGTGGTTCCCAAAACAAAGGGCTCTGAGCAGAAGATAGGGGGTAAGCATGTGTGTTTGATCAGGCACATGCATGGGTAGGGGGTGGAAAGAAAGGAAGCAACCTGTTGTGACCCGCCTATGAGGCTCTAACCATGGGCCACTCAAAACATGGGGCACATGATTTTATGTTTGGGGGTCCTAAAGGCTAATTTCATCTTCCTGCAGCGTCGGGTGAGAAACCTCACCCAAGAAGGAAAGCCTGGAAACCTGGTGCCTGAACTTCCGCAGCTGACCTCACCTGTGAGGAAGTCTGGAAGACAAGGGAAGTGAGTGCCTCATGGTCCAAGGCTAATAACAATCATAACCCTCCAAGAACAAAATTGACTGAAGAGAATAAAAATTTTAAAGTGAGACAGTTCTCTGTCATTTCTGTCTCGGATTATACTGGGGAAGGTTGAACTCAATTTTATTGAGAAATCAATTGTAATTTGGCACTCTGCATGATCCTTGGCAGAGGACGCTGATAACAGTCTCTGCTGAAATCTGCAAGCTAATTTACCTCTGCTGCCTTAGCACTCACAAACATGCCGGCCTGAGAGGCCTTCTGCCCATCACACACCCGGGCAGCATTGATCGGCAGGCCCCTCCTTGTGTTTATGAGATAAACAGTAAATCTGGGAAAGGAAACAAAAGAGAGGGTTCAAGTCAACCAGGAGGAAATTCAGGCTGAGAGGCAAAGATAAAAGTGAGAAGAAGGTGCATATGTGCTAAGAACCTGGTGACCTGAGAAGAGGGGACGGAAGTGGGTCACCATTGCACGTACATGGGGAGGAGTTGTTGGGGTGGGGCATGTTGCCTACGAAACTCATCATAGGCTTTCTGAAAGCTCTTTGCCATGCTTATTTTAATCAAGCAAGGTCACTTCACCCAACAAGAACATGCCACTATGGCAGCTATCTGGGAGGAAAACATCTGTGCATGAGGCAGAATTGAGTTATCCGAGGCAAACCTTCCAAGGGAACTTTCAACTGTGACACCACCCTGCACTCCGCAAGGGAAGGAGCCCCGGATCACCAAGCTGGTTGGTCACAGGATTTTTCTCAGAACCTATCCTAAGTGTTGATGCAAATCCACCCCTAGTATCATTTATGTAGGTGTGAATTTCAAGGTTGGAGGCTCCACGGAGAGACAGATGATCTGGGGGATGCACTGTCCTCAAAAAGAAGCAGAGCAAGCCGCTCGCCCGCATCACTCACTTCCAGCTTAATGATTCATCCTCCTGACAGGCACTGGCCCTCTTCTGGGGAAGTCATTGGTGTGGGAGAGAAGAAAGGCGGGAAATAACAACTGTTGGTTGTACTAACTGTGCCCCTTCGCTCCGAGCTCTCCTTTCCTACATACGGCTGTAGCTATCACACACTCTTGTCCAAGACTCATTTCCCTGAAGGGTACCATTGCTGCTCCAAGTCGACCCCCAAAACAAAAGAGTGGCCTATTATCGGTTTTCCCACTGCACTCACAATCGCAGACTCAGACCACAAGGGAAAATCTCCGTTGCAGCTCCCCTTCTGGGACCTCCTCCGGTTTTCTCCATCCTCTATAACGAGGATCCCTTTCCTCACATGATTCCCAGGGCCATCCAAATCTAGGTCAAGGTGACCTAAACCACCATTTCCTTCCAAGCTGAAGCAACCCAAAGACTCCTGCATCCCTATTTCCTGTGTCTCCACACTGGAAGGTTTAAGGCATGGAACTGCGCCTCTGCTGTGGGGACCAATGAAGTACACAATCACCATGGTGTCTGGAGAGTTCCATCCCCAAAAATATCCAGTTTCTGATGCTCTAAGACAAATCTCACTGAGGTTGCATTTCAGGGTTACCTACAATATGTGTTTGAAGCTCTGAAGCTTCCAACAGGAGACAACAAATTCTGTTTTGCTCAAGTCCAGAAATATATAAATATATTTATATTTAAATATATATATAAATATATTTAAATATATATTTATAAATTTATATATAAATATTATATATATATGTATGTACATATATACATATATATATATATATATATATATATATATATATATATATATCCAATCACCAAGCAAGAGTTGAAGGTCCCTGCTGGTTCTACATCCTGTCTCTTCTGCAGTCCTGGTAACTTACTTGCTTTCATGTTATAGGCAACTCACTCTGGGGCAGGATTATAGAAAATATATATCCTTAAAAATATTACAAGCGGCTTACAGCAGTAATACCTATAATTTTTCATTCGTTTTAATATGCCTGTTTCTCATGTTTAGAATTTCTAGTAACTCTCTACCTTATTATGTTAGCTCGGTGGAGGTGCCTATATAATCGGATAAACATTTGTCTAATGCTGGGTTGTGCTATTTTTGAGGTACTTTTGTGGAATAACAACAGCAACAAAATAAAAAGCACTACTGAAAACAAAGCCACCCAAACACTGCATTTTAATATTTAAGACTTTCTAAGGCTGGACAGATGTCACTTAAGGAAAGAAGGAAGGAACGCAACAGTCAGACTGCTCCTTGAACTTTTCCAAGTGAATTAGTTTTCAATGTGGGAGTGAGGGATGGGGAGGGCCTACAAGATGGCTTGGCAGGTAAAAGCACTTGCTACCAAACCTGACAAGCTGAGTTCAACTCTTGAGACCCCTGTGTTGGAAAGAAGGAGAGATCTGACTTCAGCAAGTTGTCCTCTGACCTCCATCTGCACGCACGCACCCATGCTCACTAAATAAAAAGTAAGATGCAACAAATATGAAACTGGTGAGAGGGAATAGAGCATGCTTCGTAACGTCTTCCTTGAAAATCCTTATACGAATTCATAAAAAAGAAATTATGGCAGTGAACATGTACTGTTAAAAATTAATAACAAATGAGTGTTTCGTGTATGTCAGGTAGGGCAGGCCAGCACTATACGTAAATTAGCCCACTTAAGCCACCACAGATGCCTCCTGAAAGGGCTACGGGACATGACATTCATGGTGATTTGAATGGGCAGTATCCTCCACAGGCTTCAGTGGTTAACTACTTGGACCCTAACTGTTGACTCAGCAGGTAGAGCCCTGTGGGAGGAAATGTCTCACTAGACCTGGGCTGTGGGAGCTCATAGGCTCAACCTACTTCCAGGTTGCTCTCTCTGCTTCATGTTTACCAGAGAAGATGTGAATTCTCAGCCTCCTGCTCGAGCCAGCGAGCCTGCCTGCTGTCTTCCCTCCCTTCCGTGCTGGACGCTTAGCCCTCTGGAACTCTAAACTCAAATAAATGCTTTCTTCTTTAAAGTCACCTTTCTTACGGTGTTTATCACAGCAATGGAAAAGTATAGAAGATCATACTTGATCCTGAGTTGTAGGACCAAAGGCCAAAGGCTGTTATAAATATGGATGCAATTATTTAATTCTTAGGGCACTTATTATTCTCATACCCTAAATATCTATGTTTTGTTGTTAAACACACACACACACACAAAGAAAAAAATAGACTTAAGAGTCACTGGCTGTATTGAATGTGATCCCAGGAGTCGATGTAAAACTACCTCAACAGGCTAAGGCAGTTCTGATAAACTTTCACTGCAAACTGACCCAGTTTCCACTATTTTGCTTTAAACTGGAGGGTGGGAGTTGGATTCATTCACAGTGCTAAAGGACAGCCACCTTGGCTGGGAGCCAGCATTGGCCTGATGACTTGATTCAGTTCATTGGAGCAAGCAGGCAGAGGTATCCATGCTTACACTACACTGGGCAAGAGGAGCCAGAGGAGAAGCTGGGTGAGAGGGTTAGAAATGAATGAGACATGGCAAAGACCGTCCAAGTCTACTTCCTTGGGACTCATCAGTAAGCGGCAAATGGGCCCTTCCGTCGCTCTAGGCACTAGAGCTCAATGTCAGCCGGTAACGAGCATATAGACTCACTTCTCCTTCAAAGAGGAGCACAGGTGACAAGAGGGTGCGTTGGGTGTAATCAGGGAAGATGGCTGAACTGCTGAGTCATCTTCCTCCCTGTGGCTCGGCCCGGTTCCAGGCCCTGGTATCCTTGCCTCAACAGCCTTTCTTGAACAGTTGCTCTAAACTGGCATTCACATACTGTTGGCCTAGAGAGCAATTGGAAAGCAAAAAGAAAGGGAACTATTTAGTTCTACCCAGTGTGGATAAAGAAGTCTTCAACCACCCTGCCTTGGGCCAGCAATCTGACTGGAGCTTGAATTCTGAGTCTGGGGAGAACACAGTCTCAATGACTAATTAGTATGGTCCTGTTCACCGTGTTATTTGTACCAGCTGCCTCTAGAGAATCTTCGCCTTGGTGCTGATGGCTATTAACTGGTCAAGACTTCTGTAGAGAGAAGTCATGCCACAAACATACTATTTTTATATTCTTAGTAAGACTCGAAGCCTGTGGAGATTCAATCAAAGGACATCACTCTAATGCTAATAATCAAAATAACAACAACAAAACAATTTTAAAAAAAAGACCTCAAGAAATTTTGAAATTTTGTGATTTATCCCCTAACACAATAACATCTCCATCTTCCCTAATAATTCCCAGGGTGTATGACAAAAGCACTGTTGCAATATGTACGGGATAAGACTCAATATCCTCCACTCTCCAAGCCTCTTATACTTTTCACACGACATGACTGTATTCAACCAGATCAAGCATTCCTAAACCGCGTTAGTTTACTCCAAAAATGAATCAGGTAGTCGCTGTCTAAATCTAACAGGTATAATGTGCCAGCTTCATCAAGGCCAGTGTGAGAAGGACACACCCTGCGAGCAAAATCTCCTCAGCCCAGATCATGTCTCCCATAGGGTCTCCACAGTACGAAGTTCCCATCTCTATAGCTCCTTTTGAACCTCCATAACTTTTCAATCCCATGCCTGCCTGCCCCCACTAATGCAGTGTCCCCCATTGGCAGGGTAGAAGGTCCACCCCCTGGTAGCACATAGTCTAAGGCCTGTGTCAGAGCTTTGTCACACGCACTGTTGTGCTTGTCTTTCTCAGGCAGAACTAAGTGCTTAGCACAAAACTTGCATTATTGTCTTTCTGCTACCAGCCTGAATAGATCTCTTCAAAAGAAAGACCTCACCCACAAATACCATCAAAGCATTTTTCCAGGCACAAAAGATCTCACATATGCACAGAGGAATGTTAAACTCCCCTGAACGTCTCCTGAGAGATTTCACATGCAAGATGAAAATATGCTCAGGGTTCTAGAAGTCTGGCCCTGTCACTAATGCTTTGTTATCAGTAAAGGCCTCTCTAAAACTCCTTTGATTTGGGGGCTATTTACCTCCCCCATCCTTTGACCATTAGAGGTTCCCCTCTCCCAAGTGTTCAGTTCATCCCTGCTGAAAGTTCTATCTAAAAAAGGAAAAGAAAGGCTGTCTGCTACGTGCCAGCCACGGATTCTGAGCTGGCTGATTTAATTGGCAGAGAAGAGAGAAAGAGAACAGTCCATGAGAGTCAGCTCTCGACTCTGGCAAGAAAGAACTTACAGTCAGAGGGAGAGATGAGATACCTGCGCTGCCCTGCCTTCTTTCCAATGTGTCCCTTTCTCCATTAAACAAAGGACACTCTCGCATTCTGCAAGGGCTCAGCATACTTTTCTGGGATCTGTCCCAGGGTATGGTCCCACCACTCAGTAGGTAGAGAGTGACTTCTGCCAAGTCACTTAACCACCCAATCTCAAGTTCCTCATCTGTAAAATTGGGATAATATTTCTCACCCGACATCCCAGGTTCCTAGCGATAAATATTAATGTCCACAGAGGGCTTTGAGATCCCAGGGTGAAGGATGCGGCAGAGCGTTATTTTTATGACGTTGCAGCTTCTATAAAGCATCAAATTCAATGAGAAAGAGGAGAGAGGGGGCACTGGGCTGGAACCAAGAATAATGTGGGCAGCTGCAACCCAAGCTTCCCCCACTGCTACTACATCTCTACAGTTACTGGCAAACCTGCCACTCTTCAAGTCCTAGGGCTTTGGTTCTCATTGGTGACCTCTCCCAGTGTTCCCCTCTCTCCTCCCATGCTGCCTCAGAATCCCTATTTAGCATCATATTTATTAATATGGAAATGCATAATGCTGATGTGGACCTGTGCATTGCACAGGCCTGGCCTGGCAATCTGCTGGCATTAACACACTACTCAGCAGGGAGCCTGTATTCACGACTCAGGAGCAGGCCAGCCTTCCAGAACTGGCCAGGTGCCCACATGCCAAATGCCCAAGTAGCTGCTTCTGGCCATCACTTTCTTTTCTCACAGAAGAGGAATTTTAGGCCCCCAAGGAAAGGAAATGAAGAGCAGAATGATATGCATGGGCCTCCATGTCCAAAAGAGAAACTGATCTTATTTGAGGATAAAAATCTCTGAAGAAAATCCAATGAGGAAAGTACAGCCAAGAAAATTAAGACAGTGGTATATAGGAAGACTCAAGAGGAGGTCGCATGCTGCCTGGGCTCTAACTCTTTGGCACCCTGAGAAGGCACTGTGAGGTCTGAGGAAACATCTTCATTCTGCTACATAGAAGGAAACTGACACCGTGGGAAGTTATGATGCCAGGAAAAGAAATAAACAAAGCTGTATCAAACCTTTCGATCCATTCATAAACCTGCACATGTCTCATATGCTCACTGTGGAAACTGTGCGTGCTGAGCCCTCTAATGGCAACAGAAGCCCAGCTAGAGATTAGGTTCATGCCATGTTCATTTATTCCCTCTCTGTCGTATAAGGGCCCCACCGACCCTAGGAATGAGGAGCCTGATTTCAAAACAGAGAGCTTCAAACTTCACTTTCCAAAACATCGTGGGCCCCTGTCCCCTACTTTCTTCAAGCCATATCAGGCTTCACCTGAAGCCCTGTGGAGAACTTTCTTTGCCGAGTGTGGTAACAAATTACTGCCAGAGCTGTACAAGCCAGCAATATGGAGGCTGAGCCCTGAGCCTGGAGATGAGCTAGAGGAAGTCTACAAACCAAGCAGAGTGAACTAATGCCAGGTGAGTAAAATAGCCTTTTCTTTCCCATGACAACAGCTATTGCCAGTTTATGAGAAAACAACAACAAAAAGGAATATAACATTTAAAAATGTATTCCCATAGAAAGAGGGTTTCCAAAGTAGAATTACGACTTCAAAATAAGAGCCAGCACAAATCTCTATTAGTGAAATGGAAGCACTACACTAAGTGCTGGTAATGCAGCCATGCTCTGTCCTCACAGGCCAGCTCCATGGAATAAAAATATTATTGAGGGGCCTGTCGCTCCATCAGAGAGGAAGGTCCGTATTTGGGGAGCACCCATTAGTGCTAATGAGAGCTACAGCTGTAGATCCCCAGGCACTGGGAGAGGAATACCTTCTGGTATTTTCTGCCAAGTTTCCTTCTACTACAGCAGGTACATTGAGACCCAGAAAGCCCTCACTCATTAACACAGCTCAGCTCTGAGAGTTATTTGCAAGTTAGCCCCAAGTAGGAGAAACTAAACTAGTCTTCCCTTGCCACGACATCTACAGCCTTCCATGTTATTGCCTGTAGATATCTTGCCACTAAAACATAGTCTAAGACAAATGGCATTTTAATTTGCTTTAGGTGGTGAAGACCAACACGCATTTCAGTGGAGAATGTTATGTGTTTTAATTGCCTCATGAAGACATAGCATATGCCCTGACACACTTAAATGATTAACAGATTACTCCAAATGCCTTTGGCATAGAATATCTATACATTCATTAGCCAGGACAATTTATCTTCTTGATAAAACTAAAATTACTTATACAGCAGGTTTACTTTCTAAGATTAATAAATGATAAAAATCTAAATTATCCGTCTGAAATGTCTCTTTTGGCCATTAATCTCACATTTATCAGCTTCTATCATACATATTATTAATACAAAAATTCAATGTTCCAAGTATTTCAATTTGCTAAGAAAAATGAAAGATATTTAATGCAAAGAAGCATCCAAATTAGTAGGAAATTCTGCATTGGTTTTGGAGCAGTCAGGGAGTAAACAGTTAGCTTTAAATATGCATTTTAAAGAGAGAAGAAATCCAGGGCATAAGCAGGCATCAAAACACCTCCTCTTCAAGGATTTCTCTCACACACATACTTCTAACAGCAAGATGAGAACTGCAGGAGGGTTTGGCATCATTCTCTCTGTGTTCGTGAGGACAAAATTCAGATCATGCTCAGAAACAGAGCTGGCAGCCTGAGATGCAGAATCTGCAAAAGGTCACCATGCCAGGTTGGCCTGTGGCAAGCAAGTGAGCTCCAGCAGCTTGAATTGGGTGGGAGGGGGAGGCCTTGGGGATTGGGTCCTTCAGCTAGATTTTAGAAATGCTTAAGACTGCCTGATCTCCTATAAAACTGATCAAGAGAATCCAGAATGGTGTGTTAGCACCTCTGTCCTACAGAACCTTCAACGAATGTCCTAAGGTTGACCCCAGACTTCTTCCAACTTCCCAGATTCATTTAGATGGTCAGCTATTGAGATATCTCCTCTCTCTCTCTCTCTCTCTCTCTCTCTCTCTCTCTCTGGCATCTATGTAATGATGATAATGTATTCAGTCAAGAGAATACATCCTCATCAAACCTGTTTTAATAAAGACAGGATAAATGAAGATTATACACATTTATTTGTAGAAGATATATATTGGGAAGGAAATAAGTGTTTTGTAAATTAACTGAGATAAGAATAATTGGTCTCTCTCCAAATACTCAATAGATCAGAGGAACTAAACTTTCAAGCTATATTTTAACTTTTCAGTTAAATTTCCCTCTCTCCTTAAGTACCTGTCTTATTTTAAAGTCAACTTCAAAACTCCTCATGGCTTACAAAGGAAAAGAGGTACCAACGGCTCAACAAATCCCAACATAGCTTTCATCTTTCACTCTCCAAGGAATAAAGTGCCCTCATGCATGAGAGTCAATGACTTATGCTTAGAATGGTGCAAACACATTAATAAAATGAATAAATACTCTCTATTGGCAATAAATTGTAAGAATAATTGACCTTATCACACCAAACTTTACAAGTGGCTTTGGATGCCAGCCTTACCAACTCTTAAATTAGAGGCAGGCTACCATGGCAAGCAGGAAGATCAGCACAGCTGGAGTTCATTTGGCTTTAAACTGGAGTTCTCCCACTTCCTTCCTGTGTCATTTTATAATATGCAAAAGGTTTTTATATAGAAGAAACAATGCCATTCGCATATGACATTCCTGTCATAAGGAAAGTCAGGAACCGATCACACTTGTGTAAACTAGAAGTAAGAATGAGGGTTCTATGTAAGTAATGAGGCATGTAGCTAGGAACTGAATATGTTTCTGAGGTTATCAGCAAGGAAATCCCCCTATGTTATGGGAAGAATTAAAGCCCCAAGCATACATAGGAATAGTGTGCACACCCTACAAAACTAACCAGAATGAAGAGTGTGTTGCAGACCAACAGAGTGCCTGCCTGCTAGATGGCAAACCTACTCAGGAACGGGTCTGTGTGATGCAGTGAAGAGTCTTCTGTTGAATCTGCTGTAGACCAGGAAATGGAACATTATGGCAAAAAAGATCACACACAGCCCTTTCCCTGTCTGTCATGAGCTCAGACACAGAAACTAAAACAAAACAAAAAGAACCTATGTTTCAGAAACTACAAAATAAGGCAGAAAGGAACCTGGCAGGTTGTCTCTAACTGTTTTCTGGGACCCGATAGGCATTTCTCAGAAGGCAGCTCTATAAGTCCGTGGTCAACAGACTGCACTGAGTCAAATAAACCACATGTTGTTCTGTCTGTGAACCAAGAATGATTTTATGTTTTTAAGTGGCTGATGACAATAGTAACAGGAATGTATTTTCTGGTATTCAAATATCCTCCTAGACCACAGCCACAGACCTTGGTTTTTGCATTTCCAACAGCTCCTTCTTTGCTACAAGACAGAGCTGAGGAATCTCAATAAGGGCCTTATGCTGGCAAAGGCCAAAATATTTACTAGTCAGCCCTTCACAGAATAATTTTGCCAAGCCCTTGTCTAAGCCAATTAGGTTTTCTTTCAGTTTGTGAAACTGACCTCTCACGGCTTAGCTACCTCTGATCAAACTCCTTTAGGCCTATGACTCAATATTGAAAGTGTCATCCTATATTTTCTCATTCTCTCTCTCTCTCTCTCTCTCTCTCTCTCTCTCTCTCTCTCTCTCTCTCCCCCTCTCTCTCTCTCTCTCTCTCTCTCTCTCTCTCTCTCTCTCTCTCTCTCTCTCTCTCTCTCTCTCTCTCCTCCCTTTCTCCCCCCTCCCTTCCTCTCCCTCTCCATAAATTTTGATACCTACAATCCAGATCGTCATATTCTGAGGAGACTTCTATCTCACTTCGATGCTATTCTCTGTAACCTGCCATAACCCTGAACCAACAGAGTGCTCTGATTCTCACCCAATGACCACGAAATGATGAATTGAAGGAATCACCATTCATGGGGAGACAATACTAGAATTTTACACTACTGACTCTGCAGAGCTCCTACCAATTGTACTTCACATCTCTATGAATGACAGAAATTGTATATTTCTTTCTATTTTCCTTCCAAACTGGGTTGATTATATGGTACATTATAATTTTATAGTTAGACTAGATGTCAGAGTCTTAAACATCAATAACACTGTTTATACTGCATCCACATTAAGTGGTCACCTTCAAACTGTCTCACTTTTGGAAGGGAAGACCAAGCTCCCCAGATACAAAGGTCTGGGGTTTCCTGAATTGTGTTAGAGTAAAAAGCCCCCAAAGCACCATGATGAAGATGAAAAGGGCATCAGGACCAACGTTCAGCTTAGGTTGTCACCAACCGACTCTGGACAGGCCCTGGACTCTCTGTACCTTGAGCTCTTCATTCCTAGTACAGGGTGAGGATGTCTGAAACAAGATGAACTGTCCCCTTCTCTACTCCTCAGTTCTAGAAAAATGCTCACTCAATATGCTATTTTCTAACATCACAAAAACATACAAACAAACAGAACAACAACAAAAAAAGAAACTGCTCAAATGTTAAACAGCTGTTTAACTTGGATTTAAGGTTTTATTTTCCTACATACTAAAAAGTAATATGGGTAATGCTATTTATTTATAAGAAATAGGCCTTAAATTAAGATGAGGTAGGCTAGGAAACTATTGTTTTTTAATATACACTTTATTTTATTTTTTAAATATATCATAAAAGCATTATATATTTTAATGTGCTTTTGAGGCAGAATGTCACTTTATATTTCAAGGCTGACCTTGAATTAACCGAGTAACCCAGGTGAACCTCAAACCTATGATGCTTCTGCCTCAGTTTCCAGAGTGTAGCATCAGGACTGTTCATATGTGCTGCCCCTCCTGGCTCTTTTGTGTTATATTTAATTTCTAAATGTTTACCTTAAAGCTAGAGGTCACCTCGTACTGTATAAGGCTAGATCTACTATTGAGTGTTAGACATGCATTTACTTTGCGGCCATTTTTGGGGGTCACCACAGGAAACCAGTCAGCCTGTGCATGTGCACTCCTTCCCAGCCCCAGATGCTGTACTTTGACCTCCTTTTGAGTCTGTCATTTTTTCTCTCTGAACTATTCCCAGTTCACAAGTAAGGCCATCAAGAGCTAGGCAGGTTGATAGCTTCAACTTGTAAAGTTCATTTATGTTTTTGTTGTCCCCCCACATACGCACCCACAAAAAAATTAATGAGATTACAATAAAAAATAATTTATTTCTTCAAAACTTCCAAAAATCATTTAAAACAGATCTTGCATGAGATTTATCCCTTCAGGCTGAAATAAAGCATTAGAGTTTTTGTTAAGGGAAACATTTCCTAGAAATGAAAGAAAACAGAGCCATAATGGAAATGTGAGTACAGCCGTCACAGTCACACTATCTAAAAGAACATTAAAACTGTGCAGTGTTGAACCGCTCTAATTTTATGTACATATATTATTCCACAAGAATAGCATTCCTTTAGTTTTATAGATTGTTCTCACTCACTTAATTGGTGATACAATTAGGTCCTCTTAAAAACCTGAAAATTAAGAATTCAAACACATACACAAAAGAGAAACTCCATTCTTAATGGCATTGACATTTTTTATTATAGATTCTCACCCCTCAGTGGGAATGTAGAGCCCTCGTTTTCCAACCATCAAGGAATTCCAACTAGCCTCTAGCCTCTTAGAACTCATGAATTTTTCCAGGTAAATCCATTGTCACAATCACTATTACGATTTCTATACTCCTCTCTTGAATCCGATCCCTTAATGACCCCTGTTCCTGCGAATCTAAGCTTCTGATAGCCAAATCCAACCTCAAGTGGAATGAGCTACTCAGACACCTACTGTGTCCACTCTTCTTTATAGATGATAGTGAGATAATGAAGATGATGTTAGCAGTGGTGGTGGCGGTGATGGTAGTGGTGTTTGTAGTGATGGTGGTGGTGGTGGTGGTGGTGGTGGTGGTGGTGGTGGCGGCGGTAACTCCAATTTTCATTTTACAGACTGGGAGCCTAAGTTAATATGAAAGGAAGAAAGTTAAAACTCTTGCTAACAGCAGTAGAGAGATGCTTGAACTACTTTCTGCTACTGACAAGTAGTAACCAAGTTTTCTCCCCTTACAGACATTTGGGCAGAACACTTACCCAGATACACAGTGTAGAATATTCTCATATGCAAGGGAAGGGAAAGGGCCATGGAGAAAGCCATGAAACCTGTGGCCATGGCTGCTGGAGGGTCTGGAGTTACCCTCGATGAGAGACAAACAGGTGTACTACTGAGCCTGGGTTCCAACAGTCCTATCCTGTACAGAGGGTGCAATTAATTCAGCTAAAGCAAAGCTTCCCCGCAAGGAGGATTACACTGTCACAGCACACCCCTGACAAGGAAAAGAGTGGGAAACAAAAAGAATTAACTTTCCCTTCACATGAGGAGAAGAAAATGGTTGCTTTTTAGGCCAGGGATGGTGAAATGAAAATTATCTCCCACTACTTACGTGGGTTTGGATGCCCTACAGAGAGCTAACTTCTTCATCCTCTGACTTCCACACTTGTGAATGGGACTGACTATATAATTATTTCTACAACTTTGTTCTAAGGGTTCAGTGAACATGACCACACATGCCTAAGCATTGCCTAGGATGCCATTCACTGATTGCCTATTTTAGGACTTTCTCTTTCTGGTTGCTTAGCCTTTTTATCTGCAGTTTTATTGGGATAGTGTCTGAAAATAAAAGTGCATACATTTCATTTCCCAGAGAAGATTGACACAATGATAGCAATTTCACCAGAAGAACATTTTGGTTTCTTCTTTATGTAGCTTTTGTCCACAGCAGTGATCCCTGCCCTGACATGCCGCTTACATTTCCCTTCCCCCTTACCCCCAACTAAAGCAAGAAAACCCTACTATTTGATGCCATAGAAGTGTCTGGAGTTTGGGATAAAATGTTCTCCTTGCATAACTCTGGGTTTGAAAACCTTTGCTCAGTACGGAGACATGCTAATAAGTGTGCTGTCATCTTTAAATGCATCTGTCTGTCTTTGTGTTTTCCACATGAGAGATGAGTTTGGACTCTTAAAGCCATAAAAATGAACAAGAAACAGTGAATTGGAAGCTCCCACTTTCCCTAAGAAGCAAAGGATCCTTTCCTTGAAAGCAGAAGGAAAGAAGGAAGATCCGTGTCCCCCAAAGCACCCTACAGAACCCTGCTTCCTGATCCAGAGATAGGGGGGTGATCCCCATAGAGAGAGTTGCATCATTTTCCTGGATAGGGAAACAAGCCCTTTCCTCCCCAAGAACCTTCAAGTTTCCACGAGCCCCTCTCCACCTCATCCATCAGAGAACAGAGCTTGTCATCTAATAATATATCACATCCTGAAAACACTCGGTCACAAGTGGTACATTTCTTAAAAGCAAGGAAATTGCCACATGGGATTCACATGACAGCGCAGGTGACCAAGCAGGCCACATTGCTTCCTTGTGGTAAAATCTGGATGGGAGTAGTCTCCACGGGAGAAACCTCGATAATGACAAAAGATCTGGGCCAAGCATTCCACTTTTATTAGCAACTTCTCTAAACTACAGCCATGAAATTGTCAAATGGATTACAAGCTGTTCTTAATATTCAAGTATTCTGTGAATAACTGAAAAAAATAATAACACCTGTGACACTGCTCAAGACAGTCTCCCTTCAATTGTTAGACACTATGAGAGTTGGGTTATAATCTATGGCAATCCCTGGTGATTTCAACAGACCCCAAAACAATTCCACCCGCTTTGGCTTCTCTGCCTCTATCCCATTCTCCTTTCCAACATTCCCATCCAAGTCTTCAGCAGTCATGGATATCATTTTAATATTGTAAATACATTTCAAAAGCAGAATACTTGCATCCAGACCACTGCAATTAACTGCCTTCTTTGTCCCTTTCTTCCCAAAGATGCCGCTGGTCTTACCACAGTCACAGACATGCTCGGCTCATGTATGAACTAGGTGCTGTGTTCAATCTTAATCCTGCCAAATGGCCACTTTTATGCCCTTTTTACAGATGAGAAACTCAAGTCTTAGGATATGTGTAGTAGTAGCTTGTCTATTATTAGGAAGTTCTTCTCAAGAAGAGTCATACTCTAACCAAAACCCAAGGTTAAAATGAGCACTCAATTAACCCAGAAATCAATCAAGCAATCAACAAATGTGTGGACGTATGTATGTATATATGTAAATATATTGTTATTATTTTTACAAAAGAACTTCTCAACACTACTTTTTGTCCTTTTACAATAAACCCATTTTAGAAGACAATCAACTACAGTTAATTGTTTTGATACCAACATTGGTTTACTGAAAAAGAGCCTTCTAGAGAGTGATCATATGTGAAGATACAGAGAAAGGGAGAGAACACATTTAGACAGATCTTTCTAAATAGTTCAAGAGTGAACTTAGGAGTCCCAACAGTCATGGGCCAGATCTAGCTGTGAAGCCTGGAAAAACAAACCTGCCATTTTGCCCTTATTCCTTATTTGCCGATCATAATGGGTCATCTCATTAGGCTGTTCTTTCAGATATCATCTGCTGACTTTTAAATATGGATGAGTAGAATGAGGTACATATTCAACACACCTATATCACTCCTCTCTTTATCTTTCCAATATGGTAGCTTCATGACTTTCTTAAATGAATATTTGATGTTTATAATGTTATAACTATTCAAATTTTTTCAATACTGAATTACACAAGTACATTGTTGTTATATAATATTTTAAAATGTATTTCCAATTAATAATATTAGTGGTCTTATTTATTATTTCTTTTGTGCAAGCATTATGACAAATTCTTTCAAATTTCCTCTCAATATGTATGAACTCATCAGACAATTGATCAGTTTTATACACACACACACACACACACACACACACACACACACACACACACACCACTTTTTAGGAGTCTTTAATCCTCCCTCTCTTGTCTAGACTGGTTTCTCTCTAGGCATCCTGAAGAGCACAGTCCTGAAGCATCCTTTTCCCTTACAATGAAAATCCCTTGGCTTCTTTCAGAAGGTTGGACCTCTTTTTTTTCTGGATCCCATACCTTCCTCTTTGTTGTTTTATGGAACACATCCTTCAGTAGCTTTTGGAGAAATGTGTAAAGCACTTGCATATCTAAAAACGCTTTATTATATTTATCCTTGTCACCTATCTATCATCTCATTTAAAGATGTTTTCTACTTTTATTTCTATGATAGTAGGAGACAATGACAGGATACTGACTTCTAGCACAAAGAAGTGTTTACCAGTAAGATTCTCAATCTTTGGTGTAGGAATGTATTTTATTTTCTTCTTAGAAATTTCCGTATATCCTAGCCATTTTGTTTGTGGATGAGAATGGCTCCTGGAGACTCATATATATGAATCCTTGGTCCCCAGTTTGTGGAACTGTTTGGGAAGAGCTGGGACATGTGGCCTTGTTGGAGGAGGTTTGTCACTGGAGACTGGCTTAGAGCTCTCAAAAACCATTCTCAGTTCTTTCTCTGTCTCTCTGTGTCTCTTTCTGTGTCTCTGTGTCTCTCTCCATGTCTCTATCTCTCTCTCAACTGCTTGCTTTTGCTCTCACTCTCACTCTCTTCTCAGTTACTGCTTCAGAACCATGCCTGCCTGCTGTAGTGATGCTTCTCACCTTGATGGTCATGGATGCTAACCCTCTGAAACTGAGCCCTCAATTACATGTGTTCTTCTGTAAGTTGCCTTGGTCATGGTGTTCTGGCACAGCAACAGAAATAATACTAAGACAGTGTATATGCTAAAAAAAAAAGTGTTCAATGACGTGCCTACATGTATAAATGTTTCTGAATGAGCATGTTTCACTATTCATTCACCACAATAGCCTTTAATAAAAACAGATCTACTATATTTTCTTGCCTCTCAAATGAAATAGCAAATTTTTTTGACAGTTTCATCTGTTCCATGCTGCCTTGGTTCCCTACCATTACTTCATATTTCTGTTGTGATCTCTTTTTCATATTAGAACACTTCCAGGAATGTTCTCTCTTTAAGTATAGAATAGCTACGTCTGGCTAGATGTGCAGGTGCCTGGGAAGGAATTCCAGGAGGTGGGTCTTCGTGTAACATGGGGGAGAAGTAACCTTTTCATGAGAGGCTTTTCTTATGGGGGTGGTGCAGGCTACCTTCCACACAAAGGAATCCTTAGCTCTCCTCTCCGTAAAGTGTAAAGCCAGCTGTCAGCACTGTGGAGGGAAGGGGACTGGAGTCTACTGTCCCCCGTAAAGACTTCCACTTGAAACCTTGTTGCTTTCTGTATGTTCCCTCCAGATTTCCCCAGAACAGATCTCTGGCTCAGCTTCCAGAGAACACAATCTTTTATGGTTTGGTCCTTTGCAGCATGGTAAGATGTGGCGTTACTCCTCAATTTCCCTCTCTATAAACCTTCTCACCTATTTTCTGCTGCTTTCCCTCACCTCCTAAGACACCTGGCACCTCCAGTCCCTGCTCATTTCCAGAAGCTGGCAAAGCAATCTGCCAGGCTGCCTTGTTTCCTTCTCCTACCAGCGTGCATTCCAGTGTTATTTTATTGCTGTGCCAAGTAGGTAACCATTCATTTGTTTGTTTGCTTTTTCTCTTATCTTTACAAAATGTTATTGAGATTGCTTTACCAATATCATCTGCTCTTTCTTTCCTCCTTTGTTTATCCCTCCAGATTTAAGACTTCTTTATGATTTTGCTGTCTTTTTGTAGGGTTTAAGATGGCAGATTTAACCCAAATTATTGTCTCTACAATTTTTCCTTAATTTTATATCACAAGCTGACACCACCACACTAGGTAGTAAAACTGCTGACTTGGGATTGTAGGATGAGTCAACATCCACTATATCAGCAACCCTTGCCCAAACTTTGCTCCTCATGAAATGGTTCCTTGGTCTTTCTGTCTGGTATTTTCCTCAAGATTTACTTCTAGAATAATAATGTTACATTTTTCCTCAGTTATTGACACTTATTACCTGATTGGTTTCCAGAAAGATGGCTCTAAATCACTCCTCTCCTTGAAAATGAGGCCGTCACCACACGGGCCTCACTCCTCCATCACGAGCATCATCAGGGACATTATCCATTCTCAAAGTCTCTGCCAGCTGTGTCTCATTATTGTTTTAATTTGCATTCTCTGCTGATAAGTGCCATTACACTTTTTCATGTATTTATTAGTAGCATATATCTCCCGTTAGTTGCTTAGGAGCCAGACCTACATTTCTTCCTAGTGGATTGCTAAGTTTTGGGTTTTTTGTTTGTTTGTTTGTTTTTGTTTGTTTGTTTGGTGTGTGTGTGTGTTATGCAGTGTACATTTGTGTGAGAGGTTGTGATCACCTATGAGTGTACATGCAGAAGCCAAAGGTATGAGGAATGCCTTCCTCAATTGCTTCTCCAACCTCTATCTGAGTCAAAGTCTCTTACTGAGCCTGGAGCTCACCATTTCAGCAACACTAGATATCTAGTGAGCTCTAGAGGTCTGCCTGTCTGGGCACACCATCCCTGGGTTTACAGATGTACAGCTACTCTTGGCTTTTACAAGGTGCTAGGGATCTAAAGTTATTTCTTTATGCTTCTGAAATGAGCACTTTATGCACTGACCCATCTCCTGGGCCCCAGGATTCTTTGTATAAATACTTGATTTTGTAAAGATACCAATTGTTTGGTCCAGACTTAACAAAAACATCTTATACTTTATTATTTGTTAGATATTCTTTTTTATCATATTTCCAATCACTCTTTTTCTTTATGTCTATAAATGTTCCCATCCCGTGAAAAGAATGAATGCTATTCCATAGTTTTGTCCTTTAAAAAATGTTTTGAATTGTTTTACCAGTGAAATTTCATTGGTATTTTCATCCTCCCTTGACCAGGTGAACATCAGTGACACAATTTGTCAGTTCCTAAACTCTTAGTATTGATGAAATCTGTTCCTGATATTTTAACCCCATTTATCATCTGATTCTTACTCGGGAATAGCCCACTTTAATCACCACAGTTTTTAAGATACCTTCCAGTGTCTATTGAAGAAATGCCCGCCTTGCTGTTCTTCTTGATTTCTACTGATTTTGAGCTCTCTCCTTCCATTTATTATTCAAGATGAACTTTAGAATGCTTGGTGAAGTTTCCAGAAAACAACAGGGGCAACATGATTTTGATGAGAATTCCATTAAAGATGCACATTCATTTGGGAAGTATTAAAGTGTTGACAGCATGCACTGCTCCTCTCTAGGAAGCTGACACCTCCTTCTCTGCATCCAACACCTTGCTCTTACCTCCTGCTAAAGTTTTACTGTTTTCTTAATACAGAGTCAGAATAATTACTCAATATGTTTATTCCTGGATATTTTATGTCGGTGCTTTTCTGAGTGGCTTTTACCTTTATATTTTCTAACTAATTATCACTATTAAGCCAGAAAATTATTGCTTTCCAAATGTTTATTTCATATTGTGTCAACTCACTTGATTTTCATTGTTCCTCAAGGTCTTTTAAGTTGTTCTATGTATCCTTATTGGTTGTGAAAATGATTCCTTTTAATAATATGGTAATGCCAATCTCCTCATTTCTACAACATTCTTATGCCATGTAGTAGTATTGGACTGGCATCAGTAGAACTGTAGATAACATTGTCATGACCCTAAGCAATGCAAACAAGTCTACAATAGAGATGACAATTGTTCTTTTTCTCTGAATAATTTCTTTACATTAGTTACTTTGGTGGGAGATTTTGGTGTGTAAATTCCTTTGACCCTCACAGTCACTTCAAGAAAAAGTTACTGTTGGAATTTCTTTTGAAAATGATAAAGTGTAAATATATATGAAACCTTACTCAGTCTATAGTAAGCCATAATGGTGGGCCCTAGAGCCAATGCTGGCCAGTAATTTATTTTAGTATTTTAAGAAGTCCTGTGAATTGGTAGAGGGTGATTTGAAGGATGACTATGAGAAAAGGCTGAGATGATTGCTCTGTCAGTTAGCTTGGTGTACTAGCATGTGGACCTGAGCTCAGATCCCTGGCAGCCATACAGAAAGCCAGTACAGTAGCAGGCACCTGTCATCCAGCAATAGGGGTATAGAGACAGGAGAATCCCTGAGTTTCACTAGTCAACCAGTACAATCTTCACATTCAGGCAGTGAACATCTTTCAAAACATAAAATGGAAGGAGAGATTGTGGAAGACACCCAATATCCTCATGTGACATCTACATGAGCACAAGTGAATACACACACGCACATACACACACACACACACACACACACACACACACACACACACACACACAAGGTTTTTGTCTATGTTTGCTATTTGTTTTGCTCCTCTGACTGATTGTTTGGATTAAGAGAGGATATGAAATAGAAAAAAAGAGGTTAATACCAGGTAGACACCATACAAACACAAGTATATTGATGACGGAAGTGAAATACAGTATAAGACATGTTCCTTTAGCTCAAGGAAGACAAAAAGACTTCAGTCCAAAGACCAAAACAAAAGGCAACTAAGAATCTTCATCTTACTGCCACACTTTGCAAATTTCAGTTTCCGGGTTTTTCTGAGCTAAGCATTTGGGTCTCATTAACTCTGATCTAAATCACTGAATATCTATGTGAAAGGTGCTGTGGTGATTTGGGCTGTGTCAGTCTTATCTTGGCAAGCAGTTGAGTTGGATGAGATGGCATTCCTCCTTTTCTAGTAAGGAAAAAAAACGAATCCAGCAATGCTAAAAATAAAGCCTCTTAGAGTGTTACACAAAATTATGTATTTCTGCAGCATATGCCCAGATTACTGACTGTGTAATAACCCTGCTGGACTCCCACCACGGCAAGAAGCCCACGCCCGCCCCGAGCATCATGATCAGCTCGGGAAGTGTGAACATCTTGTCTTTCCACCAATAATTTCATTGTTGGGATTGGTAGGAGAAGCTCTCCCTTAGAAATGATTACGTAAAGATTTAGCTCAATATTTTTTCCTCTCTCTCCCTCTCTCTCTCTCTTTCTCTGTTGTGGGGTATAAGCACAACCACATGTGGAAGCCAAAAAGCAAACTCTAGTGTAGTTTCTCAGTCACCATCCACCTACATTTTTTGAGACAGGGTCTTGCACTAGCCTGGAGCTCACCATGTAGGCTACACTGGCTAGCCATCAAATCCTGAGAATCTGCCGGTCTCTGTCTCCCCGGTACTGGGTTTAAGCACACACACCGTCATGACTGGTGATTTTGGTTTTGTTTTAATGTGTTTTAAAGACTGAATTCAGATCCTCTGGCTTGGAAGGCAAGCACTTTAATGAGCTACCCCCGCCCCCTGCCCAAAGCTAACATGCCAATCTCTTTTAGGAAAGGGATAATGGATTAGAGCTAATTAGGGATTGGGGCAGGACTGTTATGAGTAGTAAATCTGTAACTTCAGCAATCAAGAGGCAGAGGCAGGAAATCTGAGTTTGAGACCAATCAGAGCCATATAACAAATTTCTGGCCAGCCTAGGAGATAGAGTGACTACTTGCTTCAAAACACCACATTATAAAACCCAGGAAAAGGGACTCTTGACTGGTGAACAGAGAGACTGCTCAATCTGACAGCAAAAGCACAGCCTTATGCTTCAAATCATTGTAAGGCTGGGCAAGGCTCTTACCATGTAACCTTCCGGGTGTTCAGCTGATGGCTGGTGCTAATAGTACAGCTGCCATCTCCTTGCAAGGGCTTCCTTGGGTTTGGAAAAGGATTGTAAGTGAAAACGGGCTTTTGAAAAACCGAAACACACTTGACATGTGTAAGGAAAGATCCAACAGTTCTCGGCACGCTCTCCCTAAAGAGCAGTCATATTTATTGCTCAGCCGAACTCCTCTGAAAAAGACAAACAGTCATCAACAGTAATGGAGTTCTGCCGAGAGCCAGCCGATTCCATTTCAATTCAAAGCCCTGGAGGCAGCCAACTTCCAGTCTGAGCACTGCCCCTCATTGTGGAGTCCATGAGTCTGTTTCCCCAGTGTGTGCAGTGAGCATTCTAAAAGATCCTGTTCTCCTATCAGGCAGTGATCTGAGGATTCAGAGGCTAAAGGAGAAATGACCTATTTTACATGAACTTGATGAGAGGCCTTGGAGAGTGATGCCATGGGGTCCTGGGGCCGCTTGATAACTTAAGCATTGGGTCAACAACGTGGCTTCTATTTCCCCCAGTCCCCTTGGCCAGGCATTTCTTTATAGTCATACAGTGGCTCTGCGAACTGGGGACTGAGCTTAAATTGAGCTTGAGACAGGGGCCGAGAAATGATTGAGTAGTGAATTAGATAGAAAATTGTGCCTTTTGTGCCCTAAGTAAGAGAATTGCAGCGTTCAAGCAGCTGCTACAACTCGAGTATTTCTCACTGCTTTTGACATCTTTTCTAAAAGGGAGGATTTGATGGAGGGCATATTGGCCCTCTTGGAAACTAAGGAATGCCTTTCCTCCTTCGCCTCTTTGACTAGAATGACCCTCAGCTAGCACGATGGCTAATCACTATCAACATGGCTAGCATTAGAATTTCCCTAGGAAAACTATCTTGGGGGAGGGGACTAGGGTGTTTCCCTAGAGGTTTAACAGGGAGAGGGAAGACCACCCTGAATGTGGGCAACACCATCCCATGGCCTAGCATCTCGGGCTAAACATCAAGGGAACGTGCAGATGAACACCAGAATGCATCAGTCTCTGCTTCCCAACTGTGGATGCAGTGTGGACAGCCACCTCATGCTCCTGCAACCATGCAATCCCAAAAACTGAGCTAAAAGAAACCCACCCTTCCTTCCTTCCTCCCTCCCTCCCTTCCTTCCTTTCTTCCTTTCTCCCTTCCTTCTTTCCTTCTTTCCTTTCTTCTCAAGTAGTTAGTCACAGCAATGAGAACAGTAGCCAATACCGCTGCCACACACACAAATGGTAGCCTATAGGGATCTGGGATATGAAGCCTTTAGAAGAGGGAATTGTCAGAGTTACCACTCTACCAAGGCCTCCGTCTCTCTCTCTACCATCCAACACACCATACGTCCTACCCACGACACAACCACCAGCAACTGTCTCAAATCAGCATTCTTCAAACATGCGCTGCCCATTCACTCCCCTAGATCTTTGTATGCCAGCCTTCTCGGCCTAGAATTTTTTTTTCTATCTTTTCTATCCTGAACTGGCCCAACTCAGAAATCTTCATAGTAAAAACATGCAGCCTCCTGGGAGGTTACTCCCAAAGGATATGGAAAGCACAAATTAGAAACAGAATATTAATGTCTTTAAAAAAGAAGACACAAAGTTAGGGTGGGTAGAGGAGTAGGGGTGGGTGAATCTGGGAGGATTTGGGGAGGAGGAGTTTGGTGAATATGATCAAAATAAATTACACTAAATTCTCAAGTAATAAAAATGTCTATTAAAGAAATGCACAATAAGCAAATGGCACATGAGCTAAAAACACATCAAGCTTGTCATTCTCCTGACCCTTGATATTATTCTTGAGGCCTCTGGTCACATTTCTTTCCAGTCTCAGAGCATCCCCCACTACTAGAGCCTTGTTACACTGCGCTATTAACTACTGGTTCACTATGAATTCACCCTTGCAAGCATAGTGGATGTAACCCCATACAGAGCCCAACATTTTAGTTCCTCTACTCACCAAACATGGCTGTAACAAGATACTAAACTACTCTTCCACATTCATTATGAGTATTTTTTTTTAATTGTCCCCTCACTATAACTGTGCAGGACAGGTACTGCTATCCGTTTTGCAAGAGAAGTGAGTCAAAGGCTAAAGTAACACATTCACAGTCATGCGACTGGAGAATGACCTATGCCATCCACTTTAACTACTTCATTGTATTACCTTTCGCCCATTTGGTTTCTGCCCACCCCACCCCCAGTAGGGACTTGGCTGCAAGTTCTACCCTTTTTAGTAATAACTAAACACATGAATGATTAGATCACTGACCATGTTAGCACTGTGTAGATCCTCCTGGAAAGTTCTAGGCTATAGAATTAAGGGTAAGGAGCAGATTTGGAGACAGTTCAGACAAAATCAGAATGATGGAAATGAAGAATGATACCTAAGGATGGAGGTTGCTCAGCCTTGAGAAGCACAGGCTGAAGGCTGCTCTCATAATGGTCTTCAAGGCCAGGAAAGCTGACGCCCGAGGACATTGACTGAACTGTTTTTCTCCACCTCTGCAGAGAATGGAGGAGCAGAACCAGGCCTCTGCAGCTATAGGCACGGTTTACAGCTGCCATGAGGAAGAATTTCCTTAGCCTAAGAATCATTTGTGAGACCCAGGAATGAGTTAAGGGGAAAGGCAATATTAGATTATCCATCTTTAGCCATTGGATTTGCCTCCACTCAGAGTGGGAAGCATGTGAGGAGAAAACAAACAATCCCAAGGTCTCTCCCAGTCTTAGGGATCTATAATATTTTAATACATCAAATTATCCCCCTTCTCTGATTTCAAGAATAAATAAATCAATGATTATATCACTCACTTCAGTACAACAATAGAAATTGATAATGAGACATAAGCAAGGGAGGCTCCTCATCGAACCTCACTGAGCCAACAATTTGATAATTGAAAATAAATATGAAGTCCCAGAGCGTCTATTTCAATCCAAATCTTTCTAGGAGACATCCAGTGCTTGACGTGTAGATAAGACAGATCAGCTCATACCCTTATATGCTGACTTGAACCAATCATCACCATCTACTGACTTAAGGAATGACAGGAAAATCTTGAAGCAGATTCTAAACATGAACTAAACTCAAAATATCAACCACTGTTAATGCTGGGTGCCAGGACAAATCCTCCCAGCATTCCGAAGCCACACCAAACCTATGGGTTTATTTCCCCACCACCATGAAGACTGAAACACAAGCAGTGACTGGAACAAAAGTTGAGTATTCAGAGGCTATTGAATCCTTGATATTTTTAACAATAAAATCGTGTTTAACTTTCCGCTAGTAGAAGTTAAACCTCACACAGTGGGCAAGGTTCATTCTAGCATACGTTACTCAAATGAACTTTTTTATTAGTAAATGAGTGTTTTCCTTCTCAAATTTTTGCTGTCAGGTTTTGAGAATTTTGTACAATATATTTTGATCACTTGTCTTTTCTTAAGATTTACTTACATTTATTTTATGTGTATAAGCATCTTGCCTCTGTGCGTGTATATGCACCAAAGCATACCTTATCCTCACAGAAGCCAAAAGAGGTTTGAAACCAGATTCACTAGAACAGCTCTTCTCAACCTCTCTGGGGGGGGTACTATGTCACATATCCTGCATATCAGATATTTACATTATGATTCTTGGCAGTGGCAAAGTTACAGTTATGAAGCAGCAACTAGAACAATTTTATGTTCAGGGGTTAGCACAGCATGAGGAACTGTACTAAAGGGTCACAGCATTAGGAAGGTTGAGAGGCACTGAACTAAAACTAGAGTTATAGGTGGTTGTGAGCTACCATGTGGGAGCTGGGAACTAAAGCTGGGTGCACTATAAAAGCAGCAAATGTTATTAACCGCTGAACCCTCTCCCCAGACCTTCTCATCTTAGAGAGGAGGAAGCTGCTCCGAAAGGTGAGAAATTTGCCTGAAGTCACTACCCAGGATATGCTGACCTCCAGCTAGGACTGTTAGTTTTTAAGGTAGCAGAAACTGAGCTCTTACATCCAAGCCAGTTTCCTGAGGCAATGTGGAGCTGACTTGTAACACTTAGAAAACCCAAGTGATTTAAGAGACTCGGGGTATCCATGTAAAGAAGGCAACTATACCCACCTTGAGCAGGGAATAGCCACAAGCAGCAAGACTCCCTCCCTCCTGGCTCTGGTTCAGTTTTCTCCCATTTGCAAAAGTTCTGCTTCTCCTACAAAGACCTGGTTCACATGACATCTATTATGTGATGCCACCTCTGTCCCCGAGCACCCAGTGGGTGGTTATATGCTCCAATACACACTGTTTAAGCCTCAGTCCATGAACTAGCATCAGAAATTGATCAATCCAGATAAGAATAAGGAGAGGAGCCAGGCAATCAATCCCCAAATTTTTTTTAGGATTATTAAGTTATCCATCTGCCTCCTAAACAAAATGTGAATACAGGTATAGCTCCTGATATCTACAGTGGGGCAGATAAATGATTCTGCAAGTTAATGCAAGACAACTACTTAAAGCTGCCCTTGATAAAGGGGAAATCGCCATCAATATTAACTCTTTTTCCATTTTGGTACCGTCACGAGGCTTGCTTATCTTCCAAGCATTACATACAATGTATAATGCATATTCATCATTGTGATATTTACTATCTAACCTCACCATAGGACTCCTTGTCATCTCTCTCTGGAAATCTCTTATCAGATGGTAACACCCATCTTATCCTTGGTACCTTCTCATACCCATAATTTGGCATAAGTCTATTGGCAAATTCATCTTTTCTCCATGGTCTAGCCAGCCCTTATTTAAAGTTCTGAAGCAGCTTCCCTGTGTTTCTGCACTCCAGTCTTGTCACATCCCCAGTTATCCTCAATACCAAAGTTGAGGTGACTGATCTAAAAGACACACTTCTGAAACACAAAACCCATCACCTCTGCCTCTCCCCTGTTAACTGAAGATGCTTATCCTAGATGTCTGAGACTTTTCTCTTGCCTGTCTATTTAAGCTTCATCTCTAGCTTTTGTTTCATTCTAAATGGCTGGTACCATAGGACAATTGGCTATTTCCTTAACACAGGGTATAGAGTTCATCTCCTTCCTCGTTCTTTTTCTCTCTCTGATATTTTCTCTCTCTTGACCTTAAGGGTCACCCCAGTTCTTCTACTGGCTTACATCTTTTTTGAGTAATCAGTACCATCTACTCCGTGTAACCTTCCAGAGTGGCCTAGAGGCAGCTCCTCCACTCACCTATGGTATCAGACACACTAGAGTTTCCCCCAGAGATATAAGGATCTGGCTATGTTCTCCCTACCAGGATCTTGAGTTTCAAGGCAACTTTTCAAGTAATTCTTTCACCTATGTACATAAACATGTTCCACACATAGTAGGTACTCAATATGAAGTGGAATTTCTTATACCAATAATGTGTAAGTGATAGTTGCCACATGCTATGAACTTAATGAGTCACTAAGACATAGTTGTTAAAATGTTCTAAACATTCTCCCTAAATTACTTAATTTAATCCACACAACTCTATATAGTAGCTGCTATAATTATCCCCACTTCACACATCAGAAACTAAAGCAGAGAGAGGTACTTTAAATGTTACCAGTGTTACACAGTTGGTAACTTGGCCACAAAATTTAGATGGGACTCAAGAGTTTGGCTTAGAAATCACTTTTTTATTAGTGTATATTAATTATACATTGCACAGTTAATTACAACAGTTATACATGTATACGATGTGTTTTGATCACGTGTACCCTGTGGTGCCTTGATTGATCCTCATGTTCTGATGCCATACAAAGAAGGCTATCTTCATAAGTAAAGATGTCAATAAAGGCTTACATCACACTCTTTCTAGGAATGTGAAGGGCTAGGGGAGAGGTACATCACAAGAGCATGGGAGAAATGAAAAGGGGCCTGGGAGGTGCCAATCCCTGCTTCTTACTGAGAGTACAGCAACTTAGGGCACTCACTCTCCATCCCTGTTTTAGTGTAAAATCAAGATCTGCGAGATCACATCTATATTTCCTTACAGATCAAGTATGCAATTCCACTGAGTTCAGCAAACATCCATCCAGGGTTTATTGTGTGGCAGGTTCTGTGATACACCCTCTACCCTTCAGGAATTCATCTTCTTGCAGAAGACAGGCAAAGACAGACACTATTGATAGATGGGTTCAAAATGGCCAGACAGCAGCTATGTGGGTCGTTTTAAAGGGAACCACCAAGATGGTGAGTATGCCATGCACCTGGGATAACAGTTACTTGGGAAACTAAAGCATAAGAACAAAAGAACTCAAGATTTCAAGGCCAACCTGAGCAACACAGCAGAAAGCTTGTCTCAAAAATGTTAAATGAAATACATTAACCTAAGAAATAAAACACCTCCAAATACAGCATTATCCAGGAATGAGTCCCTTGCCTTCCCATGTCTTCTGACAACTACCCAGGGAAATGAAGTTTTCAAGGTGTCATCCAAGAATCAGGACCTTGAGTGACAAGAGAAGTGAGGCACCAGTTTGAGTTACTCTGTCGTTGGTTCCCAGGTTCTCTGAAGGCATGAGCCACTACCCTCTCTACTCCTCTCAATGCTGGCAGAGCTACCAAGAGACAGGAACAGTGACTGTGCCACAGTTGCTGTTGATTTTCTACTATGGGCTATATGCTTAAATGGATTTTCAGATTTACAGTTGACTTTAGAAATTGCATCTAGCTCATTTCCAGCTCCATGGGTTAGCCAGGCAAACGACATCCAATTAAAACACATTCTGAAGAAATAAGCACGGGAGGCATTTGCCCAAATCTTATTTATGTCCAAAAGAAACTATTTATTGGGGAGACTTCTCAAGGACCAAGCCCATTATATCATTGTGAAGGCAAGGAATTCAAATTTTTCAATAATGCAAGAAGGAAGCAAATAGAATTTAGAAACACACTACAACAGACACCCCATTAATAAGCATAAAGGATTTAGAAACAGACCAAAGAGGTCCACTTCTGATTTAAGCAACCAAGCGGCTAAGTGACCTTGGGTGTGTCCCAAGTATGTGGAGACTCAACATAGCAAGACAGATAACAGGAGAGTCAGGGCAGCAGATGAAAGTCATGGATTGTTGGGAAGGAGACAGAAACAGATGAAATCATAGGTGGCACTCTATGAGCCTCAGTTTCCCCATCTACATAACAGGAACAAATTCTGTCAGAGCATTTGTAAGACTTTTCAGTTCAGCCAGAGGGTTAAAAACAAAACTACTAAAGACACTTTATTAACGTCTTAATGATTCAGAGATTGATTATACCATTAGAGGATCATCATGCTGTTTCCTTTTCTCCCTCTCACTTCCTGCCTGCCCACACCACAGCTGCTTACAAGCTATTACTCCATGATATTAAAAAATGAGAAGAAATTGAACTCACATGGCAGCAAGTTAGTGGGAAAACCCAAACCCTATGGTCGAACATGCCTGAACTAGACCCTGGCTGGCTTTGGGAGAAACTATGTAAATTCCCCACACTGCAGTTTCCTCATCAGCAAAATGTGGAATGCCGTGTATAGCTTTCAAGTACTCAAGTACACACACACACACACACACACACACACACACACACACACACACACACACCTTATAGCACAGAGCTAGTAAATCTTAGGTAGAAAACACTAGACTGACTTTAATAGGACTTTCAATATTTGTCTAAACTAAACTTGAACACCCATCATAATTTTAAGGCTCTTTTTAAAAATAGTAACTTCAACCTTTAATCATATTCCTATACCTCCATTGTTAGAGTGGACAGGAACCAAAGACTCGGTCTTACAACAAAAGCTACCATCAAGAATGACATGAGTATGGTTGAAGTGGGTGTGGACCCCTGAATGTGGGAACTCAGCACAGCACTACAGACAACCTGAGAGTTAGCATAGCAAGCAGAGTCAAGGAATGCTGAGAAATAAAACAGAGGTGGGTGAAACAGTAGACCCTATCCCATGACAGTCTGTTTAAGATCAGGAGGAGCAAGGCACACAGAGGACGTCCCATCTCTAACAACTAGTCCCACCAGGTATTCCGGAGACTTAAGTTACTACAAAAGAAATGGCAGGACCTACAAGCTGTAAGGGAGGAAACCTTCAGGGACCAAAGGCATCAAGAACATTTTTTGTTGTCTCTGTTTGGGAAGATTATAACGCTCTAGGTTAATGGCTGCTCACAGGGACAGGGCACACACATCAACATAAACATTTGGACTCTGTGGTTTTCATTTAAATCTTTTACCCACAGAGTCCTTTGAGTCAACTCTCCACATCCTGCCTCCACTCTCCTTTTAAATGGAGACTATATATAGAAAATGGCAGCTTTCTAAAGGAAAACATAAGCATAAGACAAACAAACAAACAAACAAAAAACTAAGTCTTGTTATCATTAGCATGCCATAAAATATAAAATATCTGGATATTTGCTTGGGCTTCTGATGTCTTCCCACATGCCTCAAAGTAGCAAGCAGAGATTTGTTCTTACCTCCCTGCTTTCTAAACAATACCCTAGTCAAAGCAGAAGAACTCCAATTACATGGCAGGCTGGAAGAGGAATTCCTGAAATGCCTTATTTAACATCTTGCTGCATAGAACGAGGCTCACCTGTCAGAGCCAGTAGCACAGTTCACTAAAATAGCTATTACAGGAGGGGAGAAGAGATCTTGTTTTATAAATGACAGACTTGTTTTGGTTTTGGTGGGGTTTTTTTTCCTAAATGGATGGTGGAAATCAACTCATCCTTAATAAGCATCTTCGCACAAAACATTCTGTTATAAACAAAATGGATAAAAAACCCCCACAGTTTGGCTTTTGCCAGCATCAGCCCTAAGGTTGATTTTATGCATGGAAGTGTACTTTTCCATAAGGCACTGGCATTGTGAAGGGACAAACAAGCTCAGGCTTTGCTCCTTGATGTTGTTGTCTAATTAACTGTTAGTGGAGTGGATGGGTAACAATATGCATTAAAGGTATGTAACGTGCGATGAGAAGGGTGCACAGAGCCATTCAGCAAGGTTCAGGAAGGGATTGCTGTTGGCAGCTTAAGAGACGGGAGCATATAATTTTGCTAATTTGAAATAGGTATTGTAACATATAAACATCACCACTTTGCATATTTTAATGAAAATTTCCTCTGTGCCAAATGAATCCTTTAGCTGGAACTCTCCATGTACCTCTGTCGAGTTCAGTATAAGTAAAGAGGGCACACAGGTTGTGTTAAAAGAATGGCCACCTCATTAAAATAGGTTAAAACCAAGCCCTTTCTTCTGGACTACTCAAAAGCCATAACACAGGTCTTGTGACAGGTGTTGTATTAAATTTTTATATTGCAACAAAACCTGTATTCACACAAACCAAATCTGCATGTTTCCTTTGATATGCACCTGCAACTTGTTAATTCACAGGCCTTTTTTTATTAAGGAAGTATAAATTTAGCAGCATCAATATAGATTTGTAAAACCCTATTAGCTCGCATGAGAATCTAAAGCTAATTCTGTTTTTGTTGTTTGTAAAGAAGTAGAAACTAATGATGGCTTGTCCCAAACAGATGTGCCTGAAGCTAACACAGCTCTTCAAATACATTCATGTGTATTACCTAGATGTTGGGCTAAAAAAAAAAAAAAAAAAAAAAAAGAGGAGCAATTTGGATCCCCTCTGAGGCTGATGACATCACTTACCTGCCAATCCACTTCCCTCTGAAGTCCTTTTCTCCAGTATTCTTTGAGGGCTGAGGAGGTTTCATCCATCACTGACGTTGTTGGACAAACAGGATTCAGCAGTGCCAGTTACTCTCTTTCCTTACAGCCTTTACCAAAGCTGTAGTGAGAGCAGTTCAAGGACAGACTGTCGTGGAGAAAATGCCATGCTGGAGGATGAGGGATAGAGCACAAGAAAGCCACTTGGGGTTGCTGGGAAGACAGATGCCAGCTGACCAGACGGAAAGGACAGCTCAGCCACAAAGTGTCCAGAGATTAGGAACCAAGTTCCACAGCCAGAGGGTCATTCTTATGCTCCCAATGTAAAGGTCAGGCGAGGGTAGAGACAAGGTCTATTCTCTGTAAAGAGGCATTTCTTCTCATCCTCTAAAGTAGCACACACACACACACACACACACACACACACACACACACACACACCACAAGCACACACACGCGCACACCACAAGCACACGCACAGGCACGTACGCACACCAGAATTTATATTGTTCTGTAAGATTGTATCAGTGGATCCATGAATTCTGAAATAAAAAATCTCCCTTAGAGAGCAGAAATGTGTTTCATTTGACCCAGTAATGTCAATACTGAACAACTGACTGTCTTATTTCAAACCCAGTCCTCATGCAGAGGGGTGTCTTCTGCTCTTCAGGGCCCAGGTTCACTTCCAAGAGGTTCACACTTAATCGAGGTAGAGTGTAGCTCAAAGCACTGGAACTTTTTTTATTTTATTTTATTTAGATAAAGTTGTATTATGTAATCCACACTGACCTTGAACTCATGATCCTTCTGCTTCAGCCTTTCAAACACTAAGATTACAAATGTAATATACCGTGTGTGATTTAACACTGATGTTGTGTGTGTGTGTGTGTGTGCGTGTGTATAAAACCTTATGTATGCTTCCATTAGACATTCAGAATTATAATCGCAAAATCATACATGAACATATACAAACACATGTATGTACACATGACATATGTAACACATGCACATACACCCACACTTACATGAAAACATAGAGAAAGAGAGAGAATCACAGAAGTCACTACTAGGAATCACTTAATGTTTTCTTAATCTAATCATTCATCTGATGCTGGATACCCTGCAACCCTGACAACCCTGTCCTGTAATTGGTTATTTGTGATCTCATTCCTTCTTGTACACTTTACCTATAGATGCAGTGCTTCTTAATCATGTAAGAAATACGACTGAAGCCTAAGATGTGGTACACCCCTATAGAGTCTGAAATAATCACAGTGACCCACACCCTCAAGCTGCTACTGAATCATTTGCTTCCTGGGTCAAAGATGGTTAGTTTCTTTAGAACACCACAAAAGACAGCTGCAGGTCATTTCTCTTCCCTGATCTCCCACCTCAAATACATACTGTAGAGAGCTGCGAAGTGCCACGCCTTAAAGTGGTGCTGGCTTCCACCTTACACCTTCCCTTGGTGAGGGCTCTCTGGCGTAAACAAGCCATTATTTGGTTAAGTCTGTTCAGCCTGTCTGCTTCCACGTTAGAGTAGCCTATCTGCAGGGTCCACGTAGCTCACTGGGGTGTTGGTTAGCTCAAGGGTATTTAAGCCTGTGCAGGATTCCCCCGGGCTCTCTCTCGCGGGTCAGAAGAACATGTTTCAAGGATCCTGATTAAAACTGCATGAAGAAGATCTACCCGGAGTCGTGTCTTCCTTGCTGGCAGGGGTAGGCACGTACAACATACCACAATCTTCAGTACCCCAAGAGTGACTATAATATTTCCCATGATCTACCAGTGAAAATAGAAGCAGATAATTGCATGCCTTCTCAGAAAGATCTCATGCAAAACCATCCACACAGTGATAAAAAGCAACTAGCATTATGGTCCATGGGCTTAACTGTCTAGTACTGTAATGTCCTTTATTTAAGCTCATCTTATTCTGCAGTCTCTGAAGTCATCATGCTTATTTACAGAGAAATAATTTAAGAAAGAGGAAGACATTGGCCTAGGTAATAGAGCAAAAAAAAAAAAAAAGTCAGTTTTGCTTCTGTCTCTGACAACTGTTCTCACGCAATGAAGGATCAACTATGAAAATAATGGTAAGAAAGCAAGAGCAACACCCCTAATGGGTCAAGTGCTCAACTTCAAGAACCCAGAGTGGTTTATTTCAAGCTCCCACACCTAATTCCTCGCTCTTGAGACATCACTTTGAGTGAGAATCTTCTTGTTTGTAGGGTTTTCAAATGCAAGTCAAGTGCTTATATGATTCCCAGTTCCACAGGTGGCATTATATTAAACTCTAAGTGGAAGTCTTCACCCTCAGCACTCAGAACACAACCATATTTGGAGACAAGGGTTTTACAATGATAAAGTTAATAAGGCCATTAGAGTAGGCTCTGATGCAATGTCACTGGCATCCTTAGAGAAGGTGGCACTTAGGCCATAGAGACAGATACACTTGAGAAGAACACCGTGGGCAGGAAAAGCTGAGGTCAAGATGATACATCCACCGTATTGTAAAGAACTCCAATAAACACTGGGAGAGAGGGACATGGTGGACCAGATTCTTCCCTTGGAGCCCACAAGAGGACCCATTGATTTCCAGCCTCCAGCCTGGGAAACAATGCACTGCAGGTGTTTGAGCCATTTTAACTGTAGACCTCTCTGTGGCATCCTCGGCAAAACAATGCTTCCCGCTTTCAAAATTCATGCTAGAATATAATTTTTAAGTAGAGGGATCCAGGCACATTACAAATGCTTTTCTTTTATACTTCCTTGCCTCTGAATAAACAATGTATGTTTATTATATCGGGAGTTGGGCCCTCAGTGAGGCGATTCAGCTGCCAATACCATAGAGGAAATAATATCAAATTGATGTCAAAAAGTAATGGAAAACTCTCACTATTTTTCCCTCAAGATAAAGAGGCATGTTACAAAAATGCTGACTAATAAGAAATGGAAAGACTTTTGGAATTTGTAACACTTCCCTTATGAAAAAGTTGCATATAAAAACTTATAAAAGGAAAATTCTATACTAAGTGAATCAGTCTATCCTCCCTTGATTTTTAAGGAAAATTTCTTTAACGTACAGAATAAGTGTGGGTGGATACTTCATTTAATGACTCTACAGTGCTGGCTCTACAGTGCTGGCTGCTGCTGGAAGAGGGCACTCTGCTCTCTGAGAGTGTGTCTCCAGTCTGACAGAAAAGATGAAAGTGAACCCCCATGGAGGGCTCTAGAGGACCCTGAGCAAAAGGAGCAAAAACCCAAGGAGTCCCCAGGCATGGAAGCAACGTGCTGAACTTTTTCACACATCGAATGTTGCACATATTTGGACTTGCATTGTGCCAGACTATACAAGTCTTCCCTGCCTGTGTTACTACATATTCCACTTGAATCCCACCTTAGTGAAGTCTTCCAACCCATGAAGACAGGGAAAGCAAATGTTTCCCGTAAACCTTGTAGCTTTAGTTCTGTTTTTGTTTTTTGGATTTTGTTAGACAATAGCAGTGACACTATTGAAGCCACACTCTCCGAGGTACCTGTATATTGACTTAAAAAAAAAGAAAGAAAGAAAAAGAAAAGTGAAGGAAAAGGAAAAAGAAAGCCAGCTGTCATTGAGAGCTACAGATCTGAAACACACCCTTGACTTTGCAGCCATTGTATTTCAGCAGAAAACTCAAGTGTAGTTCTCCAGTTCACCGTCTCATGGGGATAATGATGCTGCCATTCTCTCTGTACAATATCGAAATGGAACTGCACACATTCACCGCCACGTGGCACAAGGAACTATAGTGTGCTCACAGCCTTCGTCTTTCACTGAGTGAGCATGCCAAGATTCTTCTGTATTTGTTCCCAATCCTGTTTATGCCAGTAGTGCTGCTAATGTCATTACATAATTTAATCAAATAATTATATCTATAAAATATGTGTTTGCATGAAATGAGACTTGTTGAAAAAAACAAAAACAGAACAAAACAAAAACAAAAGAACAGCCTAGTGGTTCTTCTTTTTGGAAGGACTCCATGAGGAAAATTTGCTATACAAGAGTCACTCCAAGGAAGCCAGGGATTATACAAACTACCCAGGCCCAATCATCTGCTAGTCAGTTAGCAACTAATGACTTTTATTTTACTCTACTCAAAGCTGAAATCGTACAGGCTCCACTAATGATACCGATTACATGGGAGAATCATGAGAGTACCACTCCACGGTCTCACACTCAGCACAAAAGCCACATCTCCATAGCACCACGGTGGCCAATTAATGTTCATTTGTGTACCTTGTGCAAAAGCTGAAAGGTCTGTATTGTATGTAATTTACAATTCTCCAATTTAATCAGTTTGCAAGATTAACTGGTCACCTGTCACTTTCAATTATATGGAATAAGAAGACATTTTTTTTAAAAGAAAAAAAATGGCAGATTAGACTTGTTTTGTAAACTACATACAGTGAGCAGAAGCAGAAAGGGCTAGAATCAAATATTCAAACTGAGAAACAGATACATGCTAGCCCTCCCATGAGAAGCAGCCTAGCTGCTAACTGTGACTATGAGTCTATGCCATGTACATGTCATTAATGACTGTGTGACATGCCTGTGATTTTCTGTAACTGAATCATAATGCCTGTAATTGGAAGGATTTAGGAGATATATATTGGCAAAAGTCAGGTGACTTTCCAGTGTCTGAATTACCTTGATATGTCTGAGCACAAAGGAAAATGTTATAAAAGACATCATATAGGTGGAGACCACGGCTTTTCTCTCCAAAAGAATCTGTCCCTCATTCAGAAAGACTCAAACCCAACTACAACCAAAAGGAGACATTCCACCCTTCTCAAATCAGTGTAAAAATAGATTTAGCCTTCTAGTGTGTTTATGCCCTGTCCCTGTCTCTACAGTGTTCTGGACATCAAAAAGCCAGACAGTAGGATGCAGATATGGAAATTATGAAGCATAGTAGAGATGGCGTCCAGAATGCTCTCTTACAAGAGTTTGCTTTAAACAACATCACCAGTCATAACAAGAAGCTAATGAGCAAGCAAAATGAGGGACGGTTAAAGGCATAAAAGACATAGGTGAAACCAGCCGGAAGCCTCCCCCCTCACCCTAATGTCCTCCAGCTGTCTAAGAACTTGACCACATTGTCTGCTGTAGACACTTATATGATTGCCTATGAAACTCCAAACACTCCTGAGGATGATATCAAGAAGCATGCTAGACTAATACTAAAGGAGAAGTCTTTCCAATTTAAGGCTCTTAGAAGCCAGTCCTGGAACAAGGGCATCTCAGAAGAGTATGGATCAGAGGTGACAGGTGCCACAGCTTTCTCAGGCACAAAGCGATTGTTGCAAAAAGAATCCAAAGACTCATGAAAATTAACTTTGTAAACCACTGGATTCTCTTGGTTGCTGATTATTAAAAGGAATCTTATAGTTATTTACTAAGTTCTTAAGATTGCTACAAAAGGTGTGTTGGGCTTGGCGAATGGAAGCCCATCCTTCTCCAGAATCCCGCCCCATTAATATCCCAGTGTCACAGGGATCTACAACACAGCCTCACATTTCAAAATAAGAATGACTTAAGATGACAGTATGTTCAGAAGATGGGCTAATTACCTCCTTGCTCGAAGTTTCAGGCCAGCATCAGAAGGAAATTGCTTAGAAATACAGATCCTGGAGCCAACTCTCCAGGCCTATAGAATTTTAACAAGGTTGATTCCTTAAGTTTAAGAGGCAATGATTTGGTGGAGGTGGGGCTTCCTTTACAGTCTACTTTTGCACAATAACCTTCCTACCACCTTTCCTTTCTCTCTCTCTCTCTCTCTCTCTCTCTCTCTCTCTCTCTCTCTCTCTCTCTCTCTCTCTCTGTCTCTCTCTCTGTCTGTCTGTCTCTCTGTAAACTAAGGTACAGGTTTAACATGGCTTAGGGACAGAATGACTGACGAGCATGCTGGGGAAGAATGTAGCTGTAGAACCTTCTCTATGATCTCTGTTTCAGCATTCTATACAGATTTCTCTGCAAATTACACAGTTGATGTGAAGGGCAGGGCTTGGGACCTTAAATCACTCAACACCCTGAATGTACATGGCCATCCCACTTATTAGTTCAGAAAAACAGCTGATGACAAGCAAATGACACTTCCTCTGGACATTCAGATGACTGATTTTTGTATAAATCAATATTGAGTGCCACAAAATGTCAGAAAATACCAAATGAGGAAAAAAGAATCGATAGATAACCTTGGAATTAAATGAGTGATGAATAATCTTTACCAACTAAAATAAATTAAACTGTGCAAACCAAGTTAAAGTAACATCGAGGGCCTGACTTAAAACCACAGGAAAACAATATAATTTAGAGGTAAGGGCATTTGTGACAAACATAGCTGTTCATTTTCCCCCTCAGGCACGCATCATGACAGGAACTACAAAATAAGAGCTGAATTCATACTTTGCAGCCTCTGTCTGAACAGCCATAATTTTTTTAGGTTCTACAACAAATAAACTACAATTTACAGATGCCAACCGTGTATTAACCTGGCATCTGTGAAATTCAGCCTACTTTTTTTTTCACACTTTCAGAGAACAGGTGGTAAGAGCAATGAGACAAATTCTACAATTTATTTAATCCACTTTATTTTAGATTGTAAATGTGCCTCCCAGAGTTATCAGACAAACTATAAATTTATAGATAGACCAAACTAGATTTCAGCATTCAAACTGAGATATTCTCAAGTCCTAACAGAGTACTACATTGCAGATATATGCTACCCTGTGCCAGAAATCAAGATATCTTCTTTCGTGAATAAACTCGTGTAAGGCCAAGCTTGTATACCTTTAAACTGCCCTGGAAAATATTTGTAAGTTCAAAAGTCATATATTAAATACCTACTATGTGCTAAGCATGGAGTTAGGGGATACTGATTGACAGATAAGGAAATGTTTTTTGCCTTCACTGTACTAAGAAGTAACCAGGCAAGAAAACTATTGCATCTCTGTATAATATCTTGTTTACACAGAATCAAACCTGCCCAACCTACTCCAGGAATGCACCCCAGCCCAACTCTCTGCAGGACTTGGCTCATTCTCCAAAGTCCTCAACCACACTGCATAGCATACTTGGAGAAAAGCATGAAAACTCAGCAGACACGGTCCCATATCCAAATATCTACAGATGTCAAAACAGCAGTACTGTATAGATCAGAAGGGCCTCCTTTGTTGGAGTTCAGTCAAGGATTTATATGAAAAGGAAACTTGGGAACGAGGGCCCTTCCAATAGACCCCCAAGTCCTATTTCTCTTAAGGTTCCCTCTGGAGGCAAGGCAACCCCAAACCAGCAAAGATATAAGGAATCTTTCCAACTGAACTTAACAGCGGAGAGACTGAAAAGCATGCCTGCTTTGGAGAAGTTTGAAGAGTGGGTGAGTGAATTTCAAAGGCTTGAATATAAAGAGGGCTGAGTGAGACCTTCTGATTCCTGCCTCACTGGAAGAAGCCAAGCTGTGTTTACAGCTGGGACTCCATCTTTTAGGCAGGGATTGTTGGCTTCTCTCATTTGCTGAGGAGCTGCAAGGGAGGCAGAGAGTCAGATGTCTCCTGGGAATGGGGTTAGGTGCTATGTTTTGGATGCAATCATTCATTGACAGCCAGGGCTGTCATCCTGCTTCAAAAAGCACCAGGAGTCAGGACTGAACACTTACAAACAAGATTAAGCCAAGGCTATGTCCCAGGGTACAGTTAAAACAGCAAATACAGGCATTTCTAGGTATCCTTGAAGGGCTGGCTCCATTCTTCTTCAGATACCCAAAACAGAAGATGCTCAAGTCCCCATGTATAAAGTGTTGAATTTGCATATGCCTGTGCACATCCTCCTGTAAACTTCAAATCATTCCTAAACTACTTATACATAATGTGATAGAAATGCTGTGTAAATAATTGTTACATTGTTTTGCTTAGGGAATAATAAATAGAAAACTGTCACTACAGTGCATAGCCTCTAATGTCTTTCTTCTGTGCTTGGTTAGATCCATGGATATGGAGCCCAAGAATACAGAAAGCCAACTGTATATGAAGCCAGGAGCTTGACACTGCGTCTAGAAACTGAGCAGAAAGCTGAGGCCATTGGCCACACCTTGTCACTCATTCCAGTGACAAAACTGGATACATAAGCATGACCACCAATCACTACACTTGGACCTCTAAAACAATTCTGTAAAATGTCATCAGTTATCAACCATTTCACAGAAGAAGAAACTAGGGTTGTGGGGTAGCTCATTCCCTCCATAGTTCCTCTGACCTTAAAGGAACCAGAGCCTCAGCCAGATGCCTAGAGATCCCAGAGGGCTTTGCACCCCCAAGTCCCATTTCATTCTCCATGTAACCAGCATTGCAACAACAGATCAAGGGAAAGATGGCCCCAGCACCATGTTTAGGATGCATTCCTCGGGAACTTTTCCAAGCCTTATTAAAAATTCTGAGGATATAGGCATCTCCTCAAAACAGGTCTAAAGGCTAGAGCCTGAGAGCAAGTGGCACACACAAAGGCATAAAAGAAATTTGAGGACAGAGAGCAGAGCTCTCCAACATAGAGCCTGGGGCACCAGCTGCCGGAGGAAGCCCACGTCTGTAACGCTGGCCCAGTGAGTACTCACAAAGTTGTTTGCTTTTAAGATATGTTTAATGCCGTCCTTAAAAAAACAAAAAAACAAAAAAAAAAAAAGAGGGGAAAAAAGAAAAAGCCTTGTCAGTATAAAATGAACCAGAATTATCCCTGCAGCTTTGATGTTGTGTGTTATTTTTGGCTGAGTACCGTGCTCCTCTGGATTCCATTGGTAGGGGGCTGAGGCTCACTCTAGTAACACAGGCAGACTGCTGTCCCCAAAGGACCCTGAGCAAAACAAGAGGGACTTCCTCGAAGTCTTCAGCAGGCTGGGGAGGTTTAACATAAATAAACTCGCACTGAGCTTTTTTTCTCCAAAATGAATCCATTCATTATCTTTCTTTCCGACAGAGTATTTATGAATTTTCTTTCACCAGGACCCATCAGGGCAAACGTCACAGCTGCTCTGGGTGAAACATGTTTGACGTTTTCTTTTTCTCCTCGGAAGATTAAGGCCAATGAATAAAAGAAAGGGGGATGTGACCTCTATATTTAGCTCTCCTTACAACAGTATGTCTCACGGGTATTAAAAATAGACCTAAATCTCTTGAAGACATTCTAAAAAATCAGAGCGAGGATAGCTTTCCAGGAGGAAGTTTGAAATGTTCTCTGTCTTCTTTCTAGTTGAATCTTACTAGTAACACTTTTTTTCTGCTTTTTTATAACTAGAACTCTTTCTTCTTCTTCTTCTTCTTCTTCTTCTTCTTCTTCTTCTTCTTCTTCTTCTTCTTCTTCTTCTTCTTCTTCTTCTCTTCTCCTCCTCCTCCTCCTCCTCCTCCTCCTCCTCCTCCTCCTCCTCCTCCTCCTCCTCCTCCTCCTCCTCCTCCTCCTCCTCCTTCTTCTTCATTTTGTAACTAGTACTTAAAAGCTGATCAGATTTCCCCCTTTGGGCCAAGGTGACTGATATACTGCATACATATTCTGTCTCTTATTATTTACCGCTCCCCAACATTACTTCTCAAGGTGTCATCTGTATTGTAAGAGAAGTCTAGGTTGGCCCTTCTTTAAAAGTACAGCGTAGTTCCCATGCACAAAGACTCCTCTATCAAACCTTCCCTCACATCTGGCCTCTGACTCTCCCAAGGTCCCTATAAGAGGAAAATCAGCTGAGAAATTCAATTCCCTGAGCAAATATGTGTGTTATTTGTGATGGGCAGGCACAACGCCAGGTGGAGTAGAGTTAGCAGAGGATACAGTGACCTTCTTGGCATGGGTGCCAGGTAATTGTATGAGTAAGCGAATCAGCAAAGACCAAAGGCATGAGCTGAAAGGAGAGAGGTAAAGTCTCTTCAGTGGAGATCAGAGTAGACAGGAGACTGGAGGAGGCAGCCAAAACAGGGGATAGAATCAAGGATAGGCATGGGGGTCTCAAAATACCTGAGCCCCAGTGCCAAAGGTCAGGAGTGAACTGTGATGCCACTCCTCCAAAATATACACATGGGAAGCCCAGTCAGAAGAGCTGTTTGATACTAGAGACAAGGGCCTCCAACACTGGACAGGACACTCAATAATGCAACTCTTACCAAGTACAGTGGTTTGCCAGCTGTACTTGAAATTTAAGTAACTAACATTTCTGCGCCGAGTTTCAGTTTTCTTCATCTGTAAAAAGGGGGACACACTTCACGGGGCTGCTCTATCTTGTCATGGCTATATAGCCCTCAGTGAGTACATGGAATTCATGTGACAACATTTGCTCACATTCCCCTGTCTTACATGCCTAAAGTTGGGAATGCAGCCCCTCTTCTGGCAGAAAGGTCTGGGTAAAATTAGAATCTAGTGAGGGTAAGGCAAGAAGCTCTTTGCTTCTGGCATTGCCTACTTTTCAGAATGTTTGAAGTTCCCACCACTTGGCAAAGTAAGAAACTCCCACAGACATCACCACCCTTCAATTATCAATGTAAATACACAACCTTGAAAAGTGTGTGCTCTCTTAATAGAAGTTTATTTCTGTCTGTATCATTGAGAGCTCTTTCTTCTGAATCATGGAAAGTAAGTGAAAAGTGAAGGGATACTTTCTAACCTAAAACCCAGGGTGAAAGGGGATCAGAGATGTAAACAGTGAGGAAATAAAAGGGGCAGTAACAAAAAATCATTGTGAAGGGCTAGGGAGATAGCTCACTGGTAAAGTAACCGTGAAGGAACCCCATAACCATGAAGATTTGAGTTCCCATCCCCAGAACCCACATAAAGTGCTGGGTGTGTGTATTATCCTAGATCGTGGGGGGTCATCAGAGATAGGCAGATTCATGGCTAGCCAATTTGACAAATGAGCCTCAGGTTCAGTGAGAGATCTTTTCTCAAGAGAGACTGCCTTAGGGTTTTATTGCTGTAAAGAGATACCATGATGAAGGCAACTCTTAGAAAGAAAAACATTTAACTGGGGACTGGCTTACAGTTTCAAGAGTTTAGTCCATTGTTGTTATAGCAAGAAGCATAGAGGCATAGAGGCAGACATGGTGCTGGAGAAGGAGCTGAGAGTTCTACCTCTTGCTCTGAAGCAGCAGAAGGAGATAAGACACACTAGGTCTAGCTTAAGCACAAAAGATTTCAAAGCTTGCCTCCAGAGTGACACACTTCCTCCAACAAGGCCTAATAGTGCATTCAAACACATGAGCCTACAGGGGCCATTCCTATTCAAACCACCCCAGAGACTAAGCCAGAAGACAGCCAGGTTTGACACTAGCCTATCTATACACATGTTCACAAAGATAAATATATGCACACATAAACATGTCTACAAACACGCACACATATACACTAAAGAAAAATGGATCTTAGCAGACATTCCTCAAACCAGCCTGTGTGCCTGGGTATCTAGGCTCGTAGTGAGAGCACATGTTCTCATTCCTCGAGTTTGAAACAAGGTTTGAATCTCCTATATACCCAGGTAATTTCCAACTTTCAGGATATGGACCACATTTGAAAGTGACAAGTTCAGCAAGAAAGTTCATAACTTTAGCCTAAGGAAGAGCTAAGTGGGTAGACTAGAAAAGGAAACACCTCATTTCAAAAAGGGAAAGGGGGAACAACAAAATGGTGGATTCATGGGAACAGCAGGGGTCTGGAGGCCGGAGACTAAACTGCAGAGACAGGAAGTCCAGAGGAAAGGTTTTCAGAGATCCTCCAGCTCACAAAGTTCCAGGGTATTACTCATGGTGGCTGTGAGTCATCCCCACCCCTTTAGAATTGTTGACGGCAAAAATTTTGGAGAGAACTGGGGAGAAAGGATGTGCTCACAGCTAATAACTATGAAGCACTAAGTCATTCCAGCGGCCGACACAAATTATGCTCCACACTTGAAAAATAGCTATTGATCAGTCCCTTCTTTCTCATGCTCTCCAATACCCCAGATCAGCACTTCCACTTGCTCCCTCCTCCCCATCTTCTCTCAGTCACCTAGTTAGATCCTTTTCAAACCAGACACACAGCCCTGGGTGTTCTTCTCCTTTTTAGATTTTTACCTCCATAAAACACACTAAGGAAGAGCCAATCCAGAAGTTTCTCTAAGTATCTGTCTCCTATGAACTTCCCAGTGTCTTTTCTCAATTCATTATAAACACTAAGGCAACAAATCAAGTGATCTATCATTTCCTGTGCAGGAAGATAAGAAACTAAAAGGGCATAAAAAGAACAGAATGTAGAATTAGCTTTAAAAGATTAAATTCTATTTCAGGGACAGGTCAGACAGTAACATTCAGCATCTTTCACTAGAAACTTGAGTCTCAAGCACGAAAGAGGAATCCTTAATCTTTTAGTCACCTCCTTTGATTTGTTAATCTTTTTTAGACGATGAGGGACAGTGATTTATTAGAGACCTATACCAGTGCTGTGTATCTGCCTCTGTCCACACTCACACCCTTGTCCACGCAGCTCTGAAATTTCTCCCAAGCAACGGCATGATTGATTCTATGCCCCTACTCCTTGAATATTTTTTACTTCATGGCTTGCTTTAGCATTAGAATATAGTGATCTAGACTTAGTGGCCTTACCCAGTCTGTATTTTCTCTTGTGCTTTCACCTCAAGAACAAGCCTTTGCTTGCCTAAGATCACCTGACTATCTGACCAGGTAATTAGCTCAGACACAAAACAATGAACCCAGCTGAGATCTGCTGAATCTAACTGAGATTCTCAAATTCATGAGAATTAACAAATGGTGGTTACTTTAAGCCACCCCATTTTTTGAGTGCTTTTGTGATGTGGCTTTATTTAGAGAAAAATAAAAGCCGGCATAGCTCTCTTGGAAAAGCCACAATTAAAAAAAAAAAATAAGACCAAGTACACACACAATTCTGACAGGACACTGGCTCTCCTCTGGCAAAATTATTAATGAATACAAATATATTGTAATAGCGTAAGTACATCATTTATAAAAACTAAAAAGAAAGCATTAGGGAATTAGATAATAAAAACTAATTTCTATATTAGTTTTCATTTTTCAAACGGTTTAATCTATTAATTAGTAGACTGTATTAGCTCATATCATTTTTTTAAACTTGACTAGACTTCAAATTCAAGTGGCCCTTCCTTCTTCTATGTTTCCATCTGCTGAGGCTTAGAGTAAACAGAATTGTGCATGCTCTAGGGGCTTCTAGAGATAAATAACACATTGGGCCTTGCTCTTGAATAGTTCCCATCTAGTAGGGTTGACAAAGGATATGCTCAAGTACTCTTGTAATTCATTAAGAAATGGAATATAGGGGATGCCATGCCCTTGCTGTCATTACTACCCTTTAGATCTCCTTCATCTTATCAGCTACAGATGGCAGGGTCCTAATAGTACCACGAGGATTTGTTTTTGTTTTCTTTCTCTGGTCATGCATGGACATTATCAATTCTAAATACACAGGTTGAAAGGTCTAGATCAAGTTGAGGTGACACTCCAGAGCATTCAGAAAATGTCATATTCAAAACAGCTTAATTTCATATAGACCATCTATACTCTCTTAGCTCTGCAGGGATTAGTGGATCATAGAGGACTTATAACCATGGGAGTATGTCATCAAAGTTATCATTTAGGAAAGATTATTGGGACACCTCAGGCCCACACTGTGGACTTGGCAAGGCCTGAGGTAGAAGAGCTTCAGAAAGGATGAGATTATTACTTTTATATTCTGCATAAACATTGAAGATGATGAAAACTTCCTTGGGTTAGTAGATATCTATTGTAACCCTGAAAAGTGAGATTAAACAAAACACATACAGCACGGAAAATGAAACTGGTTGTTTGTAATAATTCTCCACTACAGAAGTTTTCTGGGAAGAAAGCAAGATATGATGATTGTCTACAAAGATAACTTGAGGATGCTCATACAACATTTGGGTGACAAGTAGAATCAGCCCCTCTCCTGTATTAAATTGCTCTGGCTGGCCTAAAGTCACCAAGAAGTTCTGCTGTTTCCCTGGGGTCTTAGAAGTTAATGTTAGATTTAAAAAGAGCTGGGATCTGAAAGAGCACAGGATGGGCCAACTTCAGCCTTATTTCTCCCCTTAACAATAAGTTGAACCTTATTTCCTTTTCTTATAACATGAGTTCTCTACTAGATTTCACTCATAAGAAGGAGGAGGAAGGAAATAGGGAAAGAAGGAAGGAAGGAAGGAAGGAAGGAAGGAAGGAAGGAAGGAAAGAGTGGTGAAGAGGAGGGAAGAGAAGAAGATGGAGGGAGGAAAAGGAAGAGGAGGAGGAGAAGAAGAAGAATATGATGATCCCTTCGCTTGATTAAGAAATCATTTTAGAACTATAGGCCAGGTGGTTCCATGGTCCATTATAGTTTGGACATAACAATGCTTATTTGAAAGATCATTATCCTTCAAAACTGTGAATGAAAGAAGTAATCAGGAAATGATCAACTAACCCAATGACAGTCTGGGTGATGGGCCACATATACTGAAATCTTTCTATGGATCCACTCTTGGAGTCACACCAGGTGTTCTAGGAAAGGAGTCATCATGTCCATTCTGCAGATATGAAAATGGGAGCCCCAAAAGATGAGATAACTGCCAGGAAGCCTCAGAACTGGTGGCAGAGCGTGGACCCTTGACCCTTATTGCCATCTGTGAATAACTCCATGACGCCCTTTCAGCAGGAGCTTCTTCTAACAATCCCCAAGGACATCTGAACATGGCATTTCTAGAGGGTCCTTTGTTCTCATACATGCCCAAAGATGTTACTCAACTCAGGGTCCAGAAGAGACATGTTGAGAGGAAAACATAGAAGAAGGAAGGCTGAAAACATGGATGTGGTATTATTGGTAGGTTTGTGGAACTTGAAAATAATATGGGGGTCTAAGAAGGAAGTCTGACTCTAGAGGTATAAAAAAAATTCATAAGTATATACACACAGGAGAAAACATTCTCACACACAAACATGTGCCATAGCCCCACCTTACACACACACACACACACACACACACACACACACACACACACACGTTAAAGATCCCATTCAGAAAAGGAACATCTAAGTGGATCTTAATTTGAACATGTAAATTCCTTGGTCAAGTTTTAAAATATGGCTCTACAAGTTTTTAATCTAACCCACCTCATTCTTAACTTCAAATATCCACCCATTTCTTTATTTTTCTCAACACTTTATGTCATTTTGTCCCTTTATACATTACTATTTAATTGCTTTTCCCTGTCTCATCCCACAAGATATATGCCTTTGTCATGGAGAGTGCTCACTCTTATTTGTGATCACTCATTTTGTATCTCTTGCACCTCCTATAATGTCTAGATAAATATTTGTTGAACAAATGGATTTGTTATTTGTTGTGCTATTTACCAAATGAGCCTTTATATTTCACTATTCCCCATCTCACCTTGTGCTACCTGGAACATTAGAATCTCCATCAATTACTGGCCTATTTAGCATTTATATGGCACTTCATATTTAGAGTTTTCTGTTCAATTATTGATCCTCCAACAATCAACCTTGAACACAGACATGGAGTAGTGGTGTGAGTTCAGCTTATACATCTTTCCCTTCCTAGGCTTCTACACAGATGTGGTAAAAAAAAAAAATATATAAGGGAAAAGCAAGCTCAAAGATGTGGGAGAAGAGGAAGGAGAGGTAAGGCATGTGAACTTGCATTCCCTTCTCTTCCTTTATCTCCTTAGTAGTGGTGGCACAGAGCTAGAGATCCTCTACCAGATGACAGATGATACAGGTGAGTTTAGCAGCCCCACAGGGGAAAAGGAAAAGAAGGAAGCCCTGGGGGGCTAAAGCGGAGATGGGGTATAAGGGAGGATAAATTCTCAGCAACTGTCTCCCAGCAGGAATGACAGATTCTGCTCACAAAATTCTCCATCTTTACAGGTGGTGACAGACTGTACTTCCTTCCTCCCCACTTACTAACCCCACTTCCCACTTAGCTATGTATCACAAGCCTCAGCTTCTTGGCCTGGCTGCCAATATTCACACCTAACCTTCTGGTCTACCCTACTCACTGTAACTGTCTAAGTGGACCAATGACCATGTTGCAGATGGTGAAGACCCAAACATGGTAAAACAAACAGACCCAAAAGAAAAAAAGTCCAAGAGAATGGTAAGGTTTTCTTCACTTTGAAATATCTCAACTAATAGTTTTTAGGTTCTCCTGAACATGAAACATGAAATCAGCTCCAGGCACTTACAGTGTTTGAACAGCACATACTCAACCTCTACCGGGCTAAGTCAGTGCTGTGAGACTTACTTACAGCCTTTGCTCCATCTCTACCAAGAATAAGAATCACAAAAGTATGAGGAAAATAAGTCAATAGCAAAGAATGCTCAGGTGCCAGCTGCCATTCAGGCATTCCCAGACAAAGCTATGGGTAGTAACAGTAACATCATTTTCATGAACTTAGTACAATAATATTAGTCATTATAAAAAAAAAAATCTGGCATACAACATACAGAAAATGATTTCTTTGTCAAAGTAGAGAACACTAACACAAGATGAGCATAATAGTCATCTCCAATGTGCCCAGTACTGTGAGATCACACAGGCAGCACCTGATTCCAACCCTAGGACATACATTAGGTCAGTCTTCATTTACAAATAGAAAGCTGACAAAGAAGCTAAAATACCTAATAATTTGCTTTAAGGACACCCATTTAAAAAGTGGAAGAATTAGGCCTGAAAAAAAATCAGGCCTTCCTGTCTTGTTTTTCTTTGCTTTGTTTCTAGCTATGTCTCACTCTGAAGCCCATCATTGACTGGTACTCCTTATGTAGCCTGACCTGCCATCAATGTTCCTTCACCCTGAGCCTCAAAAGTACTGGGATAGTAGGCATGAGTCATCACAGCAGGCTCAAGCTTTCTGATTTAAGTCAGGAGGAGTGGCCATTACACATAAATGATGCAAATGTTGGGTTTATTTCCCACTGGGTTTAGCTTTTTTCCCCCATTATTCCTTAGTTTTCAAAGCTTAGGGGAGAAAGCATTTAAAGTATTTAATCTTTTCTTGTTGCTTTTCTGAGATTGCATATCTTCTATTGCCCTGGGAGCTTACTGCAAACATTACTTACTGTAATACTGTTTGATCACTAAGTATCTATTGAGCACTCATTGATTGTTAATAGGGATTTCTACTTGACAAAAGGGGTAAGTGAGCCAATTTCTTTTTTGCACTGTTGTATGTATTGACTTCATTATTTGAAGCCTTCATCTTCACCTCATGAACATTCTCCAGGCACAGTCAATTCAAAGGCAGAGTCTTTCTTCTGGCATTTTCAGTCTTCAGGAGGCCATTCATTATATACACTAGCTAGTAAATACATTTTAAAAGACAGCTCTTGACACACATAAATTCACAATATCAGACACTCTATGCAAGAAACTTCTAAACACCTAAGTTGCTACCAGGCTGTGAATAAACATGTTGTAGAAACTGCCTTTTAAAAGATAGCAATTAGCTACAATGATTAGACAAAACATGGTTTCACATTAAATTAAATTGATGTTTAAATGTAATTGTTTTTAGCTCTATGATGTCAAGGTGCTACATAAATCCATTATTACTACTATTTAACAGCAATAGTAACAACAGCAATAACTCAACCAAATTTTCCAAGATTGTAATTTGCAGTGCCCCAAAGAAGTTAATTGCATTATTGGGAGGCGTGTTAACTCTTTCAAGACACTTAAGACCACTTAATGAGAGTTCTAAAAAGTCTTAAATGCCTTCCACTTACCTCCACATATGTATATGTGCGTATAACATATACAATTCTTAAATTTTATAATATAATCTGAAGAAATATTAATTTATACAACTAAATTAACTATGTTGAAATTGTTTTACTCCATTTAAAACTAACAGAAATGGCAACCCACTGTTAAAGGGACTATTAATGAACACAAAGTTATACTTGACTTTAAACAAAGCACTCAAACAAAGCAAAAACACTCAGAAGACAGTGGCTAGCACTGCTCTGGTGACTTTCAAAGATACATAGAATGGTTTTGGGATGTATCTGCTGTCCTTTGCCTAAATCTGAGCTAAATCAAGTAAGTAATAGAGGGAGTCAGGCATAGCCAACCATATACAATAGGGACTAGAAGTGTCATGGCCAGTTGAAGCCCCGAAATAGGTTGGGGCTTCTTAGATCTAAGTAATTATTTTAGAATTATAGGTCCAGAGATTATGCATCTTTATTTTATAAAGAAGAGTCATAAATCTTTTTTGCATTTTTTTTTTAAATTTTAAAAGCATGTGTAATGAGATCTGAACACAAGCTGAATTTGAAGCTTGAAGATTGCCCCTCTGTCCTAAATGCACTCTGACAGCATCAGTTAGCATGCAGGCCAGTTCTGGATCTACATCTAAGTGCTATTGATGCCAATTTGTCATAGAAACATAGTCAGGTACAGGGCTGTCTGCTTCCAAGAGGGAGGAAAAATGAGATGCCATCAATGTCACAAGCATTCGTCACTATTAATGTGGCTGATGATTTCTATTTCGTCTCTTGGTTTTTGCTATAGTGATCTTGCCCCAGATGCATCACTTGGAGTCATCTGTGACATAATTCCAATAGCAATCTCATCAAAACCAGCCACCCAATTCATCCACAAATGCAGATGCACTCATTACCAAGGGAGGTGAAAAACTCTGAAGACCTCCCTAGTGCCCTGTCACCAGTCCTTTCCCAATCGGAGACCACTCCACTGCAGTCACAAAAACATAGTCCTGAAGAGCTGTCAAGCATAACTCTGCAGAAAATCGTGGCTTTTCTTCCCCCAATGAGAATCATTCAGAAAGGGCTATTGTGTCAAATATGGGTGTTGTGGTAGACCTAAAGTGTTCAACAACTCACATCTTATTTTAGAAAGCAGCCCCAATGACTCACCTTTGAACTCAAAGTTCAATGCATACTTTATATTTTGAAATTATGATTGCTTGGGTGTACATACAATTTCTAAGATAAATTAGGGTTCCTTGTCTAATGTAGCTTTCTGTTCCACAAAACATTTAATACTGCATACACAGTAAGTTTTAGCTATGCTCCAAGTACTCAGTAGGTGGGTTGATGGATTAGTGAAAGGCAACAAAAAATATTGTTTTGCCTTGGCCCTAAAAGAAAGATCGTAGTGACTCATAACTAGTAGAAATGTTCGCTATACACAAAACCTGTTCATAAATTGCTTTGTGGACAACAAAGCAGACAAAAAATATGTTGAGTGTTCAATGGCATAACTATTTTCTCTCTATTCCCTCCTTTCACTGAACCTGAGATTTTAGGCAGCAAGGACCCTTTCCCACACCTTAGTTCAATCCTGGTGATCTGACTGATGTTGTTAATAATTTGTTTGAGAGATAGGGATGCAATGATCCTATGCTGGCCAATGAAACTTAGACAGAAGCCTTTAGCACTTAAAAGAAGGACCTAGTCTCAAAGGAAGAAAATAAAAATATCAAAGTCCATAGCTTTTTGCCCTTCCCTTTCTGATTATAATACTCAAGATATGTGGATATGATGCCTGGAATTGTGGCAGCTCTCTTGAAATCATAGGGCCATCAGCAAGATGGAAAATACCCAAGAACCAGGGCAAGACGGGATGCCCAGGACCTCTACTCTCCATAGCATTGCTGAACTGATAAACTCTGGAACTACTGATTTCCCATTAAATAAATCATAGACGTACTTAGATAGCAAACAACTGTGGGTTGGATTTTCTGAGTTTTTAGTGAAAATTAAACCTAAGAGATGCAGCCTTTCACCCAAAGACAAATGGCAACAAACACCGGCAGGCCAGATGGTACTAGGCATAGAAACTAGTGACAAGGTTTGAATGACTCCTGCCGCCCTCCTGGCAGTGAAGGAATAAAACCGTTTTAGCTATCATAACTCAAGGTGCCCAGCTGCACATCGCCAGGCAGTGAACAAAGAGCAGCCACCACACATGCTGAACACATTTCCTGTTGGGATGGACGACACCAAGTATTCATTCCTTCACTGCTGACTTCTTCCATCTTCTGTCTTCCAGCACACATCTGGGCATATTTACTCTGGACCAGATACATGGCCACTTAGAAGGACAGACCTTCTTCGTAAATTGGGCAATTTGTGACTCTGCACCTCAAATTCCACTCACCTCTGACTTGAAATACACTAAAAGCACATTATTACTGCTTAAGATGCAAACTACTGCCCTGAAAAATAGTGCTTTTTTGTTCAAGGTGAAACAAGCTATAAATTATGGTTGGTGGAGAAAAAAAAGGTGCATGACTAAATAGAAATCCTTATAACCATGTGTAGACCATGCTGCTTCTATGAGAAGACAATACTTCCCGGTGGATTAATCACTCTTTTCTTCTAACTTAATTTATTTCATACTTTAAGAAACCAAAATGTCCAGTAGCCACTATACTTGTGACAAAGAAACACAATAAAAGCAATTTCTCCGGCACAAAAAAATAAAGCGTTCCCGGTAATGCATTTTTGAATCCAGCATACCTTCCCCTAATGAGGTTTCGGCATGCTATAAATAACGCTAATGAGACTTTGTCTTGCCCATGTAATATATTTCCTTGATATAGCCTCAGATTCTCTGTGTTGCATGGAAAACTAACAGCCCCAGAAAGAAATGTCGTCCAATAGCACATTAAAACGAAAAGCACAATTAAATATAAATGAATTCAGTAATTTAATTGCACAATTGTCGCTTTAAAAAATTCAGAAGAAAAGTAATGATGTCATTTTTTTAAATCGGTAAATAATAAAAGTGCATGAAGGGATGGTACAATATTTAAATAAACATTTTTTGGATGAAGGGTAGCTAGCAGAGATGATCACATGTGCTTGGGGAAATCCTTTGGCTTGCAGAACAAAAACAGAAGAACAAAACAACTGAGGATTGTGACATACTCCATCTCATCTGTGAGAAAACGAACATCTCAATTCCAACCTTATCTTGAAAGTTTATCTGGGATTCAGAGGGTTTTCCCATTCTGAGCATTACCAATCAGGCCCCACTTTCTTCCAATGAAACTCAAATACAACAAGGCAGAGCATCTGAAATGCTTCTGGGTAGCTCCAATGTCACACCTTACTGCTGACAAAGTTTCAGGAGATCATTAATGGCTCATCTTCCGTTTCTTCTCCTCCAAAGGCTGATCCAGGACAGCCTCTCTCCACTGTCCTCCTGATGAGATTAGAGACAAGAGACTTTGCCTGAGATCTAAAGGGAGCCTCAGGCTTTGCTGGACATTGATTTGTTTTCAATTTCAATCAAGCATACAACCAAGAAATTTACTTACTTGATTCTAGCACTACTGTGAGGATAATGGGGGAAGAGGCTTTTTAATTTTGAGTTAGCTGTTATCTTACATCTTGGTTATTGGATCTGACAGCTACAGATGAGAGCAGGCCTGGTCAGCTACCCAAGCAGCTTTCTCCTGGAGCACATCAGAGCATCCAAACGCCCTAGGTTGAGCATTGCTTCCCATTTGTCCTATTCTGCTCTATACTGACAATGGTTTATACCGCTGTATAAACCCTGTATAAACCAAATCCCTTGGTCTTGGATAACTCTCTGACTTAATAACTCAACTATGCATTGCTGCAATCATTGTTTCAACAGGTGCTTCTCTAATGCCTTTTCTGTTGCAGGCCTAGATCTGCAATAGGGTTATGTCATTAAGTGGTCGTGGTTCTGCTTTCAAGGTCTGGCACACAGTGTGGCTGGTTTTGCAGATCTCCAAGAACTAGGCCAATACAAAGATTGTTTCAAAAAGAAATAAATGCTACAAAGAACATAACACAACACAATGGAGTCCCTTAAATAATATGGATACTGACCTAGAAACTGGAAGAGTGTCAGACAGCCAATGCAAAGACCTGAGAAACTAGTTTGGTAGAAAGAATAGAAGGAATGGTGCTCATAATGGCTGAGAGGGAACAGAAATTTTAGGAGGGAGACAAGGGACACTAGTAAATGGGCTGAATACATCTCGGGGATCTTCTTTACCGGGGATGAAACCAAAGCCGAGATAGGATTGTATAAAAAGACTGGAAAATCTCAGTCATGCCTTCGAAGTCCTAGCCCTCCCTGCACCATAGCCAGCTTATAGGTTAAAATAATCTTCTGTGTCCTTCAGTACAGAGTTCCTAGTAGTGCAGGGGGAACTACACTGCATTCCCCAACTGGCTTCTCATCTGGCCTTCACAAAGTTTAAAAAAAAAATCGATTATGTGCCTACCCAGCAAAGTTGGTAAATAATCACAGGAATAAAACTTTCCCATGCCTCTGAAAGGATTATGTTTGTACTAAGCAAGGGCAACCCTGGAGGCTTTTGGAATCTGAAAGTAACCATTTTCTCATAAACAGAAGGATTTGTACTTTTCCAAGATCAAATGGCCTACATTCAAACCCCACCAATACCTTTACCAGCTTCCAGGGCCTGCGCTCATTCTGTGCCTGTTTCCTGCTGGATAGAGTAGAGCTAATAGCATTGAATAGCTGTGACAACTCTGCACAGTAGCCTTGACCATTTAATAAAGGAATCAAGAAATGTATCAGCAAGGACACCCAAGTATATCCTGGCACTACTGCATATCGACACTATCGCCCCAGTCAGTTGCGTCTAACATAAGAAGAGAAAAAGGGCAGATATGGTGACAGACCCCTATGGTCTACTTGGGAGGTGGAGGCAGAAGCATTAGGAGTTCAAGGTCATCTTCAGCTACATAGCAATTTCAGTTGTAGGCCAGCATGGGCTACATGAGACACTCTCTCAAAACATGAAATTAACAAAACAGGAGAGGAGATGGGAAAGGGCAACAGAGGAACATCCCTCTGCCTCTTTAAACTTACTTTAAGGAGCTAGTTGGAAAACAGCATATATATATATTAGCTTTGCAGTCTTCTTGTCTCTCTGGTCCATGAGCCTAATGGGTAGAAAATGTCTCTTCTCTTTTAGCTTCCGGTGGCACCTGGCATGCCACAGCACTAGCAAAAGCTCTCTGGCTCCTCACAAGTGAGCATGGCCACTTCCAGAAATATCTTCTGCTTGGTATATATTGATAAGACCAAATGACAGACACAAGGACACTGTGGAATGAAAAGGCCCTTGGCAGGGACACGATACAAAGAACATCTCTTAATAATCAATGGTATTACTAAGGAAGATCTGTGGAGTTGGATGAATTAACATGACAGGCTCTTTGGTTCTAGAATATTCCCTTCAAAGTTCTAAGTGCACCTCCCAAGCATCCTGGCTAACATCTCCACTTTGTCACACAAGTTAGGCCTCTAATCTCCTTCCTGAATCACCCAGCATGGACTCTGTGCAGACTCTGGAGTTCTGGGGACTTAGAATAGCAGCTGGGGAGGAGGGGGGCTGGCCCTGTCATTCATCTTTTTTCTCTTAACTGTAACTCAAAAGGCCGGAGATCACTACTTGGAAAGCACCTCTGAGCCTCTGATCCAGAAGAGGCAGCAGCAGACTGGATTTACAGCAAAGCCCTACCTACAGAAATCTTCCTGTCACCCACAGGCCACACATTCCATTAGCATCCCAGGCATAGCATGAACAGTCAATGAGCTGCGCAGGCATTTCAAAACAGAGCACCTTACTGCTATTTACAGGCCAAGGCCATGGAGAAACTGCAACAAGCAGCTGCAGAACCCACACCCCCACAGTTTGAACATTAGAAGGAAATTCAAAGACAAGATTCCCCAGACTTTCAAAGGTGCTGTTTCCCAGGTCTAGGTCTCCTTGCAGATATTTTGGCTCAACTCTCCATAGGTACACTCTGCTATAGAGGGACGGGCTGAAGAATCGCATCACTATCTAATTGCCCTACGCACAGCTACCCAAAAGCAAACCGCAGTGGAATATTATTATTTTTAGAACACTATCCCGTTTTAACATTTGAGCAGCCACGTGATCTCTGGAACCACAATGGTCCTTAAATGAACCATTTTCCCCTATTCTCTGAAACAGATAAATATAGACATATATATTTAATAAGCCCTTTACCCTTACACAGGCTGATAAAAATACACTCAAACTCTATATCCACATCTATTTATAAGCATAGCATATACACATGGGATATTTAAAGTGTTGATTGGCCTTCTGTAATCGCTTTTTCCACTTGCATAGAAAATTAAGTAGAGGTCAACACAATGAAACATTTTCTAAGTCACTCTGTTTTGTTAGGAAGTTCAGAATAATAGGCTCCAACCTGGAGGGGGAAAAATGTCAATGCAATCTAAAAATAACAGAAGGTGCATAACAAATTTGTCCTCATTTTGTTCTTAATAGAAGGTGTTTCTAGTGCATCGGCAAGAATGACCTATCAAACACATCACCTTGTACAGTGAATTTATCCCTTTATCAGGCAGTCATTGAAGAGGTGCTCTGCTCTGCATTGTCTCCACATAAAACAGAATGCCAAGCCTGCTTTCCTATGCAGAAGCAGCGAAACCTCTCCAAAGGACTATGATCAAACAGAAGAGGATGAGGCAGGGACACCTCCTCGCCTTTTCCCTGAGTGCTGCCCTCACCCAGGCTTAATAAAGCCTCTCTGTAGACAAGGTGAGTTGGAAAGAGGACGGCTCTCTGGCTCTCCTGTTCAAGTCTCCCCTGCAGTGCACCAGGCTGCTCAGCAGACCCTGACTGTTTCCCAAGACATGGGGAAGGAAGGCAGGGGCTTTCCTGCCCATTGCTCAGCTGTAAATACCAAAGGCATGACACAAAGGGCTTCTCTGTGACAGCAGAGGAGTAGAGCTACCCAGAGGTCAAATGGCCATTGATAGACCTGAAAGGGACACCTCCTCACTCACTCCTCACCATTTAACAAACCAAAGTAAAGATGGAGACTTGCCCAACCTCACAATAAAAGTGCACATACATTGATCCACAAAATTATGACATACAACATAAAACACACACACACACACACACACACACACACACCAACTTACTGGAGGCTTTTAATTTGGGCAATCAGTTTCACGCTCTAATAGAGGCAGTAAAGGAACGAACAAACACACTATTTAATTTCAGATGTGACTGAAGGCACAAATCGGCCTCTGACCCCTAAACCCAACCCAAACCCACCTCTCATTCTCAGACTCTCAGATACATTCTTTCAGTCTTTAAGTACATTGCAAAGGTACCAAATTCCAAGACACAAACAAATTCCAATAACCCTGAGAACAATGGTCGAGCCAGAGCCAAGTAGCTAAAGCCAGTAAGCAAGCAAAAATTCTCATAGGCAAAAAGCAAATAAAAATGTAAAAGCTTGCAATGTGAATTTATATGTGCATGTTCTGAATACACTGCGAGGAAGCTAGAGAACTGAGCAAAGAGACCCCAGGCCCTCCAATTAGTTCTTCTCCACCCAAGGAGGAATATTGTAGGGCTGGCTCAGACACAGTGGGCAGAACTTAATCCATAGACCCCCCTCCCTCCAGCAGAGGCAATAGCTCTGTGCTTCCAACCAAGGTTTACCGAACACCACTGACCCCTTCCTATCTAAGCAATGTCTCAGTTTCCCCTCCAAAGACTTTGAATTTGAGCATTGTCCCCTTCTTTACACATGAGAAAATATCAAGGCTAGGGATAATTTAAAAAAAAAATACTTATAATTGGTCTCACAGCTATTAAATGGCTGCCAGGCTCGGAATGATGCCCATCAAATATTTATAAGCTAAAATCCTAACTTACAGGGTTTTAAGTACTCGGAAGTATATTTGTTACTTTTCTCATTTCTATGACAAAAGCAACTTCAAAGGAGGAGGGGCTTTATTTTGGCTCACAGGTTGAGGTTGTAGTCCGCCCATCATAGTGGCGAAGGCATCACAGCCGGAGTGAGGTGGCTGTCTGCACTGCATCCACAGACAGGAAAGACAGAGATGAGGGATGCTTGTGGAAGGAAGTCTTTCCCAGCTCATTTCCTCGTTTTTATTCCTTCTGGTACCACAGCCCATGGCATGGCCCTGCCCACAGTTAGGGCGGTTCTTCCCCTTCCATTAATCTAATCTAGAAAATCCCTCATTCTAGCTGTTGTTAAGGTGTCAATGTCAATAGTAAGCATCATAAGGAGTTGGGTCTTCAGGAAGTATGTCAGCTATAGAGTCCGGATGAATTGGGTTTCCATTCCTATTACAGAGTCCTAAAAGTTATATAGCCTTCCCCTTTGACCACGTAAGAACACAGAAAAAGGAAGGCACCCTCTATAAACCAGAAATTGAAGCCTCGGCACTGACTCTGCTTTGGGCTTCTCCAACTCCGAACGTAATAAATAACTTTTTGTTGCTCCTAAGCTTCCCAGTCTATGGCGTCTGTCATGGGTCTCTTCTGTGCTTCCCTATCTCACAACAACACACATGATGAAGTAATTGAGCATACAGGCCATCATGTGGTACTCGACTGGGCATCTGCCTTATTTCCAAAGAGCAGTAGCCTGAGTTCCTGGCTAGGGGACTCCAGAATCCAGTGTCATGCTGCTGTGGACCCCCAGGGCAGTCACATGACAGTGGTGAGCCCCTGCAGAGAGCTGGCTGGGACCAGGAAAATCTTAACCCAGAAAAACAAGAGCTCTGGTTCTCCAGCAAGTTAGAAAAGCAGCAACCAACCCTGCCCTCGGGAGCCTGCGGCAGGATCACGGGTCTCAGGATGAACCTTGCCTGAACACAACTCTGGGGGAAATGAGTTCAGCAGAACCACTGGGGACTGAACAAGCACCAGTAAATGAGAAAAGCTGATCACACCAGTTCAACCCCAACAGCCACCCTGCCAGACCAGTGATCTCTGCCCTCTGCTCTTCCAGAACAGCCCAGAATGACAAGTGGGAGAAGGGCCCCACAGCCTCATCCACAGCTATGTATCTTAAATAGCATCTCTCCTCCGCAGCCCTGCGTGGGAGGGGAACATATGGTGCTACATCCATTATACTCCTGAGTTTAGGTCTGAAACATCATATTTTCATTACAAATAAGCTTTGATGACACCACCTATTGCAATGCCTGTAACGCATGGTTAATTTTATCTGTGGCGGCGGTGAGATTGGCATACCAATTTACTGCCAGAGAGAACGATCTCATTTTAGCATCTTAACCCTGAACTCGAGTTCCCTTTGTTCCCAAGAACTTTGTTTTAGCAAGACTCCAATTCAGAGTGCCTGGGAAGAGCATGTAACTGATGCTGATGCTGACTCGAAGGGTGTGGAGCGATCGCTGGAGAAAAGGAGTCCAGGTGGCAGGGGTTGGGGAGAGGGGCAAGATGGCTGCAGGTTTGGGCTCCCATCGGCAGTGTGCGTAGAACTTGAGTTTCAACCAGCATAGCAAGTCCTCACAATTTGGCTGGCAGTCTGGCAAGAGCAGACCTTTTTGTGAGGTTCCTCTGTTCTGCCTGACTTCAAGCCAAGCCAGGAAGCAACAAGAAAGGCCTCCCTCATCGAGCGCTTTGTTCTGGGCCAGGAAGTTTAGAGAAAAACCAAAGGGTTGGAATAATGTCATTGATGGGATGGGTGGGGAGGAAGGTAATCTAAGGCACTCTAGCTGCTCAGCCTGCACACAGACTGAGACAGCCAGAGAGAAAGAGCTATCCATACGTGTAGACATCGACCCATTTAAAATTCAACTTCACTGTCTGGAAAATTTTGCCGCAGTCACTGTCCTGCATGATAGTTTAGGGTCAGCCTCTCCCCTTCTGAACTCTGAAGTCTTTCTTGTTACTTCTAGGGACTGGACTGAAAATGTTACAGAGTATTTTTTCACATTTAATAGAAGGACTACTTAAAAGTCTGTTTAAGAATTTGTGTGTAAACACAACAAAGGAGGAATAAGAACTGGAGATAATCGCATCAAGTCTCAGAGAGACAAATACCACGTGTTTGCTCTCTGTTTTAGGCACTAGGGGTTCTAGATGAATGTTATCAGTACATGCTGGTAGCTAAACTGACTGCTGAAGAGAAAAAGCAGGGAAGAGAGGGAATACAAAGGCAGAGTCAGAGGACAAAGGGTAATGTACTCCAAGTGCATTATGTGCTTGCAGGAAAATGGCCTTATGTAGCCCTATATAATAAAATAATAAGTTTATTAAGAAGGAGAGGATATAGCATGAGTCCTTGCTTATCACTATTTTCAACACCAATTTACACTCTGCTACACTGTATCTTAATTCATCTAATCATGCAATAAAGGTATCAGGAGCATCTACTTAGTACCACACGGTCCTAGGAGACAAAACAGTTACGGGCATGGTTTCTGTGCCTAAGCAACTTGGAACTAGCCTGTGACCTAAAACAGTAATTTCTAAAGGTGTGTTATGCCGTTCAGATGCATCAAGAATTCTGAGGAGAAAGATATCTGATTCTCACTAGGGTATTAGAGAAGACTTCAAGAAGGTAGTTAAATGGGAAAGAGCCAATCCTAACAGATTAAGGGAATTAACCAGAGGGAAGCCACCAGAAAGAACAGCCCTTCCAAAAGCCGAGAGCTAAATATTACTCAGCTGGAATTTGAGAAACCGGTATAAGAAGAACTTGGGATAATAAGTAATGGAATAATGTGAATTCAGGTATAGCAAAGAATCTAATCCAGTCTTCTGTCCAGTTCTAATTTTCAAATGAAAAGGGATAATGTTTTTTGTGTGTGTGTGTGTGTGTGTGTGTGTGTGTGTGTGTGTGTGTGTGTGTGCATATGGCTGTGCTCATGTATACACATACAACATTAGCACACAAAAGACAGAGAGGCTGCTGGACAGGCTCCCATACAACACATATTCTCCCATTCTGATGGCTCCAGAGTGGGCCAACAAAACAGATGCTAACCCTATGGGGACTTCTGGAATTGTCACATCCATTCCAAAAGTTTCAACCAATCAGAAGGGTTCCTCACAACAAGTACCCAGAGAGGCCCTGCACCATTCGATGCCGCCAGACTTCAAGTGTGACTAGATGCCTCAAACTCTTACACCCAAATCCATGAAACCTGAGAAGCCATCTCAACAAGGGTCTCTCCGGTCATCTCACACACCACAGCTCCCTCCTCCCACCTTTCTGCTATCCGTGTTTGACATTTATTGAATCAACTCCTTGGATTAAATGAGATTTTTCACGGTAACTGATTCAGGATGAATAGCATGATAGAATGGTAAGAATGGAGTGTACCATGGTAGAAGCTATGCACGGAAATAAAGCCTCAATGTGAAGAATTGTATAATCCATAGTAAAGACTTGGGACACTTTCTTGAGATGCAATGGAGAAGTGTGTGTAATGGTACCAGTGGGTCAAAGTCAAGGTAACTTGTTTGGTCTGGGAAATACTTTCAAGTCCTGCTTTAATCTGGGTCTCTCTGTCCCTGTCTCTCTCTCCCTTTCCTTCTCCCTCCCCACCCCCTTCCCTTGAGTGGCTATCTTTCCTTTCACTGGGATAGATAGGGTTTGAAGTGTTTTCTACAACTCTCCATAGGTGTAGCCACACTAAAAAGCTTCATGCCTTTGGGAAGCCTGATATGTGTAGAAATCTAAGTTTTCTTGGGAAAAAGAAAAGCTCTACCAGAATCAAATTCGCATGTTAAAAAGTTCATTGGAACACAGTACTGTAAAAGAGCTGATAGGATGGATGGGGAGAGATTAGAGCCAGGAGAACTTGTCAGAGGGTTAGAATAACCATCAAAACGGTGCTTGCAGAACGCAAGGGAAAATGTTAGAAATGGCTGTGGATACCCTTTTAAAACCCAAAGTCTAGCTGGATGCACATTCTCTCCATGTAAACCTGTAACCCCATAATCTAAATGCAAATGTTGAGGTGTCATAGCGGCATCATAGTTTGACAATACTGATGGGAAACACAATAAATACTGAGGCAAATACACCAGTCAGAAGTAAAGTAAATTAATAGTACAGCTTAGCTGGGCTCACAAATGAATCACTCCAAAAGCAATTTTGTCCTGTTGCAAAATGAGATAAACACCTACTTGCCAGTTATTTTAGGAATAACACAAATCAACCCATCTGTCTTACTTCAGTGGCATTTATCATACATTTTTAAAGTTATCACTTCCTGAAGAGTCATCCCATTGATGCCAGCAGACCCTGGATGTTGACAGTCTATGGCATGACCCACAATCCCAGTGTCAATCCCAATTCCTGAGCAGCCTGGCAACCCTGAACTACGATATGTCTGAGCTGAAAGTGACTTGTTCTCCAGACAGCCGGACAGCCAGGGAGGGAGAACCTGAGGATGCTGGCCAGATACGGTCTTCAAATGACATTGGCAAGGGAGCTGAAGGGAGAAAAACCTTTTGAAAAGAGGATATGTAAATGTGAGCACAGAGAACAATTTACTGCAAACCAAATGACTAATCAATATCTGATCGCGGGATAGACTGCCCAGCAGGGCTGTCAGGCTCATAGTCAATGTCTGATGGGAGAGGCTTCAAAGAGAGATTGCTGGATCTGAATTTTACTTGCCTTTTCTTTTTTGTATTCAGACATAAATAAGCTTGCTGATCATATCACTGTCTCCAATTTATGGTAAACACATGAGAGCACAAGAATTTCAGAAAACCTCTCTGAGTTTTGTTATTTCCTGGAGCAAATATTTCATAGGCCCTCCTTTAACAGAAGGAAACCAAATGAACAGGAGCCCAGAAAGACCCTACACTCATGGGAAGGAGTCAGACATCATAGAAGATCTTGGGTTAGAGCACCTGAAGCTCGGGATAAAACTGAAAAGTCCTGAGAATGTGTTTTATGACCATTGCAAGCTGCCTGCAGAGTATCAATACTCTGTTATATAGTATCTGACGCAATGCTATTTCACACATCTTAAATTAACCATGATGGGAACCACATGATTAACTGATTATTGTTATCATTCTGGACCCTTGAGAAGCTCCCCCGGCTCTTCCTCCATGAAAGTACCAACAAAATGCCTATAAATTTGATGTTGCTACAGTGAGCTCACTGCAGTTGCCTTGCCATCAGCAGCTCAAGGGTGATCCCCATGCAAGCTCTCATCAACTTTCTCATGGTGTAATCTGGAGCTGTGGACCCCAGACCTCTGAATTTTCCAGACATGTCCTTACGTACCCCAATCATCCACCACTGGTCCTGAAGACATCAACCTGGGATCCCCTTTTCTGACAAGGCAATTCTACAAGGCAAGCAACCTGTTTGTTCTCCACCAAGGCTGTGATGGAGATTTCTACACCTTCCCTTCTCTGCACCCTACTATCTATATTGGCAATTATCTGTTGAGGAAAGCTGATGAGTTACCATTAATGGCATCAGCAAGTTGCTGAGAAGTAATCTGAACTCTTGGAGATCCCTGAAAAATAATCGGAGCCAGACATTGGAGACCTCCCATGCTAAGGATGTTAAACACTGCTTATAGTCATAGGAGGCCACTAGGTCCTTGGTTTCTTCAGGAAAGGATGCAAGGAGTGGCCCCTGTAGTAAGCTTGTGGCCCTCCCACCTTGTGAGCAGAGCCTCTTTAGTCTCCTTGAATAAATAAACCAATATAGACCTTCCCTTGCCTAGACAACACTGAAGAGGGAAGTGAGTGGATAAATATAATTCTTGAACTGCTTTGACAGCCTTCATCTGAAATTAAGGTGGTTCTTTAACCCCGAGAATGACCTACTGAAGTGGCCACAATTTCCTTGTACTTTGAGGTGAGGGGAAAGGATCTCGTATCAGAAAGTTGAGGAGCTTGCCAAGTTGTGACTAACCACTGTAACTGTCAAAACCAGGTTCAAGTCCAGATGTTACTGGCTTAATAACAGGGGCAGATGCTAACAGTGCCTTAGTAACCAATGCCAAACCAACTGAGCTTCCTTCCACAGTGAATGGCCTCTTTCAGTGGTAAATATCTATCGCGATAGGAATTTAAGCATTGGCTGATCCTGGCTACTACACACACAGGCACGCACACATGCACACACACACACACAGGGGCAGAGGAGATTTCATCTAAATAAATTGATTCAAGGCCTCTGCTAGTTAACTAATCAGCAATGCCCTTTGCAGTGCGGAGCTATACAAAAGGATAAAACCTTGTCCCTTAACTTTAAATGTGCTACATGACATGAAGCAGACTGATTGGGACATGTAACCTCAAAAGGACTGAGGGGAAGCAGGCAGCAGAGAGCTGCTTCCTTTTCTGACTCACCCTAGGACAAGTGAGTCTCCAACACATGGGGCAGGAACTAGGCAAGTTTCCCTGGACCTTTTGCCCTCCCTGCAGATGATCTCTCAGGAGTCATCTCATGATGGCAGAAAACACCAAAAGATTGCCCGGGGCACATCAAACACTCTAGCAAGGGTATACGAGGGGTGTGCCACGACTCTGACAACATCACTGATAATTGCAGTTTCCTGAGGGAGGACTCTGTGTGTTCCCACAGCCAGTACCCAAACTTTTCATTTCTGGAGTCTCAGTTCTCTGTTCCAGTGAAGGAACCCTCACAGGAGCTGGCTGCCCCACCCGTTTCCCAAATACCATTATTTTTATGATGAGGTTCAAGGAAGCTCAGGGCATCAAGAGGACTTCTCAGATCAATATCACGTTCAGAGCTCTTCTCTGCAGCTCCCATCTGTTAAAGGACGAGTCAGCCTGGGTGGCCATTTTCCATCCCCAAACCACGCTGTAGGTCAGCAGCTGCCCTGCCCGCCTCTCTGTACTGCAGGTGACCCGCCGACGTCCTGGATCACAGCTGACTAAATGAACTGGATAATTAAAAGAGCGGATGAGCCATGCCTGGAGATTCTGTTTGCCTCATCGAGAACACCGTGCCCTTTTGATCAATCTACTTGGGGTTTTGTTTTTATTTTTCTCCCTTTGAAAAATGATTAGCCTTGAGAAACTTCCTAACCATGGCACCATCCACCATTAGCTGTCAAGGCCCAAGTCTTTAAGAAGTTTTAAATGGCTTTCCACTTAGAAAACTCCAATAAAAACTAGGAAAGGGAGCATGGAGATCAGTAACTTTTTGCATCATAAAGCAAAGCACTGAAGTTACCTAAAATCTGAATATTTGTGTAACGGTACAATGTTTGTTTTAAAATGTATGATCTGGTAAGGATGAAGGTGTAAATGGAAATGAATCATCCTTTGGTGATTATTTTCACTGTACAATTTCCAAGAATTATATGATTAACTTATGTATGTGTGTATACACACACATGCACGTATATCACCACACATGTACATATGCATATATGTACAAATACACTGTGTGTGTGAGAGGAGGGGGACAGAGGGAGAGGAGGGAGAGTTGCACAAAAGTATAACTTGCTAAGTTCTGTAAGCAAGTTTTTTTGTATTTCTTTCAGGAGAAAGTTTAATAAGTCAGAATATTAAATTGGGCCTGAAAGATAACGCCTTCTCTCCTCATTGTACAGTGCTCTGGGGCTCTGTGGTTCTGGAGTGGATTAGCAACATGAAGATGATGAATGCATCAGCAAGGGTGACATTACACAAAGATAATATAGTCATAACAACAGAAAAGTAAAACATCCTTTGGTTGTTTTACAACAGAAATGACCAATAAGAACCCCCAAAAGCCTGAGAAAGTCCCTCAGAACAGAACCAGTTTCAGAAGAGTAGTAAAGGCTTGGCCCATGCTCTGTAACTAATGTTTACTCTGGATAGAAATTTCAAATCCTTCTGCTGATATTCCTCTTATCCATTTGTCCCCAAACCTTATCTAGAAAACTTTTGCATCCTTCATGAGCATGTAAAGACGGGAAAAAGATATGATCAAGAGAGGCCAGCACCTCATTAGACTCTGACCTTGGGAAGCATGTTTCCATCCATGACATCTCTAAGCTAGCACGATGCTGGACAGCCTAGTCCAAATTCCAGCCAGTCATTCATGAATTTGGGACCAATGACCTAGGATCATTGAGAGTGAGTTTATGCTTCTGTATAATGCAATGGTGGTACTTTTATATAATGGAATTGGTGGTACATCTCATATGGGGCACAGTGAAAATCAAGTAAATTGATATCTGACTATAAAATCCTGAGATGAATGCCTCACAAATAGTTCTCCAAAAATGGCATTGAATTTATCATCAGTATATTGGTGAAAGAGTGAATTGTGCATTCATCTCTGAAAAGTTGAACATTGATAAGAAGAGGATCTAAGGCTGATGTCAGAGTATCTGAGTTAACACTCACATTTATCACATTATGTACATACAACACATGTGCACATGTGCATGTGTGTCCAATGAGGAAAATTACTTATCACCAGACAAGTGAAATTAAAATCTCTCTCTCTCTCTCTCTCTCTCTCTCTCTCTCTCTCTCTCTCTCTCTCTCTCTCTCTCTCTCTCTTCGTGTGTGTGTGTGTGTGTGTGTGTGTGTGTGTGTGTGCATACACTTGGGACAGTGACTGACCTTTGTTCAATTTTCCTTCACATTATATTAGACACAGATGAATTAATTCAACAGAAATAATTCTATGTGTTCTCTCTCTTGAGACCAAGTTGGGCCTGGCTTTGTGAAACCTTTGCTGACTTCCTTGCAGCAAAAATAAAACTCTGAAATTTTTAGTTAAATGAAGCAGGAGGTCATAACCAACCAAAAAATACATACTGAGACAATGAGCACAGAAAGTAACAAAACACCTTTCACCTTCTGAGTGGGGAACCTACATCATTTTACCAAGAAAAACAAAATTACCTAAGGAGTCATGGTGTATCACAGAACAGAAGTGCATCATGGGAAGGAAACAGCAGTTGTAAATATGACTCATATATTAAGGATGCCTATATTTTACACTAAGAAAATAACAAACCTGGATGTTGTGGCCATCTGAAGCATAAATATAAATGATAAACATCCATCTAATAAATTGAAGGCATAATACTTACCATTCCAAATATCAATTCTTGACACAGCCACTAAGGCCAAAGAGAACTGTGGTTGTGAGGGTAACCTCACATCACACTAGGATTAGAGCCAAAACCTCCATGAAGTTCAGTTGAGATCCACAGGTGATGCTATAATTCTACAACATCAGCAATAGTAAGCATACTCTATGCCATCACCTAACAAGCGTCTCGTTTTGATAACATCTATAATGTATATCTGGTCAACAAGATGGCTACTGTGGCTTTGGAGACTTGGAGAGAGTTAAAGAAAAGCTGCATGGTATATTGGAAAAGGTACAAGACATGTCATAATAAAAATTATATATTAATTATGGATTACACTTGCAAAAGCCTGAAGTATTAAGGGAACTTTGCTGAAATTGTATTATCATGTAAGGCAATGACAATCAATAGGATAGGAATTTTTTTCTTGTCAAAAAACTGGAGGGGCAAGATTGAAGCTGCCTTCTCAATGATATTCAGTTATAAAGTGAGGCAATCAACACCCAGGAAAACTGAGGAAAAAGGCAGGCATAACCAAACCTTATTTGCATGTCTCTAGTTCATGACACTGCCAAAGGCCTTCATTGGCATTGAGTCTTCCAACCCCGTAATAACTATCTACATCTTAAATGTGAAGGAACTAATGGCAATAGAAAATAAATAACCTACTTCATAAGGTATTATTAAAAAGATGGCCAAACTCAATTCTGGCTGTGTACTGTTTAAGTGGCAGTCTCCTCATTGAGTTTCCTGGGAAACTCAGCTCAACTTTACACCTTCAAATGTAAAGTAGAAGGTCTATCCTAAATCCATCTCCAGTTCTAGCATTTATTGATCCCATAAATAAAGACTAACTCATTCCATGAGTCATCATCCACCACTGCCTACCTTCAAGACATCTTCTAACCTCTTTGTACCAGACACAGTTCCGTCCTCTTCTCTCTTTTCTCAGGCACACAATCTGCTCTTATATCAAGCTATAATCTACTGTTCCCTGTGGATTTTAGTGGCTTTGTGCCTCCTGCTTAAAACGTTCCCTCTACCTCTCAACCTCTACCTCTCACCCTAACAAAGCCCACAGAGTTCTACTGCTTATCACACAACACACACACACACACACACACACACACACACACACACACACACACACACACTTCATGGAGGAACGGTTCTCAACCTAGTAAAATAGAAGTGACCTTCAGGATCACACACCACCTGTCTATCTCAGAACCTAGTCTATTTTCCAGAACTTCCTTGGTGCTGTGCCTGTCTCCCTCTGCTGGCCCCAGGGACCACATCCACTTGGATTCTCAGCACTCAGCTCTTCTTTCATAAACGTTTGCCTAGAGAGCAAAGATAAAGATTGCTGTCTGAAGAAGAGTTGGCAAGTTCCAACTTGAGCATTGAAGTTGCAGCTAGCACACAGAAAAAGCACAATTCACTGGTGAATTCACTGGTGGATCTAAAAGCATCAGAAGCCAAACAACTATTCCCACCATCACCCTACACAAATTTTCTCAGTCAACAAAAGTTAATGAATATCCAGGAAGTGCCAGGCAGTGTATAAATTTCTGGGAACACACACCCTCCAATAAGCAAGGCACAGTCCTTGCTTTTAGAGAACAGTGATGCTAGGCAGGAGGCCTATAAAGTCAGTCTATCAATAACTCTTCTATAGGATGACACGTGCTTGAAGCAAGAGCTTTTACACTGTACAAGGAAAGATACGGTATGCGTCCTTCCAATGATGTCTAATCACACTGGATGGAGGGGAAGAAAGTACTTACTTTGCTTCTGTTTCCCCTTCTTGAATTTACATAACCAGCCAAACAAAACTACACTTGGTTAAAACATTGCAATTTAAAACAAAAACTGAGATGTAAAGAGACATTCTAAAGGAACCCCCTTTTTTTTAATTATTAGTTTTGGAGAAGATTAACACACATATTAACATGGAAGATGATGTCAGAAAGGAAGCTGATTGTCTCAAATACCTTGGAAGAAACCATTCTGAACACATGCGTGCATGCTGGCTCTCACATGCACATATGCAGGAACTGAGCAAGCAAGCTGAGACTTTGCAAGGTGCTAAGGACTCACTCTGCTCAACCCTTAAGACCAGCCTCTTTACAGTGCATATGTGCATCCTCAGCAGTAATGAACCCCATTCATGTGAGCGAACACAGCACAATGAGGCTTGTCACTAATCCATACTCTTGATCTGCCTTCAGCTTTTACAGAGTGCTGAGGACACTTGGCATGAATTATCTTAGTGAATCTTCTCAACATCCCTATAAGGGTGCTTCTAGGACTATCCCTGTTTTGAGAAAGTGCCGACTGTGGTAGATGCATTGAATATTAAACATTATGTGTGGGTTTAGTCTCTTCGAGTGGTGGGGTCTAGTCCATCCTCCACTCATCAATTTACCTCATAACTTTGCGAAGCTTCACGTATGGAGCACAGAAAGAGTCTCCAGGATCAAAAATGATCACTGAACTTTATGGTTTATGAAAAAGCCATCATTGCTGAGAAGCCTGCTTTGATCATCTATTGGAGACCTGGTTTCTCTGCCGGGACAATAAACAGCAACCCCCTCTGAGTAGTTAAGTAGAACAGAGCTCTCCAGGCCTGCAGTGGCTGCTAACAACGCTGTCACCCCTACAATGTTTAGTTTAGTCAGCGTTTGCTCCTCAATGAATTCCTTCTCTTGTTGTGTGCTTAGGTTACAGAGAGCAATCCGAGAGCCTGCTAATGCAGAGCATAGCTCACGTGAAACATTTGCTCCCTACCTTCTGCTCTCCCGGAACTGACCTTCCCACCAGGGTCCTGAAGTTAAAACTTCATGCAGCGATTTCATGTTCCATTCAAGATCTGGTGGAAGGGTTTCCCGCTTATTCCCACATTAACATCCGAAACTCAGATTTTTTTTTCTCCTGGACAAACAGCATCATTTCAAGGGTTCCTCAGGCACCTTCCTCACTTGACCTACCTAATTTAGTGCAGTCCCCAGTGCCATTTTGGTCACGGTGTTGTTCTGTGACAGCTAATACATACGCATACATTACTGCTGACATTTCAAAACATCCCTAACAGTTTGTGTGAGGACATGGTAAACAGATGCTATGGGATTTTTTACCCATTATCAGTCATCTCTGAAGACTGCAGTCAAGTGACAGGTTTTTGAGACTTCTCAGTCTAACAGCAAGAGATTTATTTTTAATAGAATATTGATATTATGGTACAAAATGATATTTGATGTTTACTCCCCCCCCCAGCAATGCAGTTCAGCTTGGTGGGATACTGTGAGGACCAGGTACCCTCTGTGCTGTCTGTAACTCTGTTGTGGCTTTTTTTTCCTGGGGAGGGGGGAGTCACAGATTTTATGAACTGTCTGATTAAAGCGCCTCCATCTGAATGCAGATTAAAAGTTCCAACACCTGAGAGCTCAAATCCAATGAATATTTATACCCCAAACCAGCAGATGAATACACTCTAAATCTTCAAATGCAAGTCTAGTCATGGGTTTTATCTTATTTTAGGACTTACTTTTTATTAAAATGAACTCTTGCATATTTACACTACAGAAATAAATGTTATTTGCAAGCACAATGCCACAGTGGAAACCTTACAAAATGCACGGCCTGGGGGAAAGCAACTTTGCTCTTTGGGCAAAGGTTCTATTTCTTTCTCAGGTCTTCCTTGAAGAGGAGTTCTCGTATAATTTGAGACCCAGAAAATACATTTATTTGCAAAAAGTATTTGTTTAGTGACCCCTCAAAATTGTATGGGACCTTCCCCGCAAGGCAAAGATTTTGTTGATAGAACTATTTCTCAGCATCATCTTAACAAGTTGACTTGTCCCTTTGTCACATTTTGGGTTTATGTTTAATGTCCCACCTGACAGTTGCCAGATGCTCGTTGTACTGGAACAAGGAACAAATTTGAGATGTACCCTGAGGTCCCTGTCTGCTCTTAGCTCTGCATTAAGACTACATTCACACTGGACTTCAGAATGATGATCTCTAAGAAAGAGTCAAGTGTGCACAGCCAGACCACAGTCTGAGGAGGCCCATACTACGGTTCCTTACCATCCTTCTTCAGTAACACAGAGGAAGGAAATATTCTCATGAAAGTCATGAAATAACACCTACAAGGCCAGTGAATGATCCCTGAACAGGACTGAAGACAAATGTTTCATCTTAGCCCAGGCTTTCCCTAATCCCCTCGAAACCTTTTGCTGTTTGCTACATGTCAGAGACCCCCAGATGAAAGGCCAAGTGGAGTTATCAGAATTAACTTCTGGTTGAACCCGCCAACAACTCGAGACACCCATCCCCTCACATTCTGAGGGCCTGGCACGTGCAAATGTGCCATTCCACCCTGACTCACCCCTCCTTTTTCATAAAGTAAGCTCAAAGATGAATGTTTACAAATCAAGCCAGTCATCATTTCTTCATTTTAATGCTTAAATGCTTCATTTTGATTGCTGTCTTTTTGACATTTCACCAAGGAAATATGCTTCTGTGTTCACAGTGCCATTGAATCAGCAATTAGACCTCCATATTCCAGATGTCATGAGACTTTTTGATGCATCTCCCGATAAAATTTACTTCTGAACTTTGAGAAAGAAACAAAGACGTACTTTGTATAAATTAGGCACATTATCCTCATTTTTTTTCTAATTGCCGTGTGTGCACAGTGAGGGTTTCTGGAGCTACTGATCCCAGGATTCCCCACCATTCTGCATAATAAATTTTCTTGCAATATTTCATACAAGTTTTAATGAGAACCACGGATACATTTTGAGTCACCAAGGTTTCTTCAGGTGGAACAGGCTTCAGAATTTGTGCTGCTAGCAGCACCCTACAGTTTACGTGCACTCGAGTCTTCCAAAGCCTTGGCATTTTAAAGAACACGGGAAACTGATCATTCACAACAAATGAGAACAAAGAAAAAACAGTGGAATTCTGGTCTCCGCCACGCCTTCATTGAAACAGTTAACCTTGTACCTTCCTTTAGACCCAGTTATGACTCTTCTCAGACACAGGCCAGTTCAAAGAGCAGTGTTTCTCTAACCTAGTGGCTATTGTATGTCTAGATATTTGGAGCAACATAATGCCAATATTTCCCTCTGTCAAGCCTTGGCAAATGACAGACTGCTTCTCGGCCCCATGCAGCACCTTCTAATTGACTCTTTACAAACCACAATAAACCAAAATGGCTGTACAACTGGCATTCTGGCAAAACTCAGACATTTCAATGAAGTGCAGAGTTATCTCCACGAGGTACATCCTGAGTAAACACGGGCATAGTTGCATGGGAGAGGAAAGCATTTTTTTTCTGTATTTCTGCTCTCCTGGATCCAATCATTAGTTATGTGCATGCATCACTAAGTGAACAATGCCTTACTGGAGGCTCTCCTGTAAACGGCTTAAGTGTGACTCCCTCCACTTTTCCCTGCAACCTGTATTTCTGGACACATTCTTCTCTCACAAGAAAAATTATATAAGCCATTGTTCCTCTGACACAAAGGTTTTGTTTGCTATTTGCCCACATCCAGAGGATAGCACCAGGAAAGTTTGACTCTATGCTCTCCACACTTTCAGTGAAGGACTTTGTAGATGGCTCCTTCTAGCCTACCCCACATTCTGAAGAAAACCTCTGAGCACAAAGGCATCTGTTAGGACGGAACTGCAAACTGCCTCATTCTAGCTAGAAGTTGTAAAGAGAGCTGTTCCTGCTCTAGCAAATTTATTTTGCCTTTCAAGAGTTTAATTGCACACAACATGGTGCAGTTTTGATTAATCCTTCAGAATTTAATATATACTCTGGGGGGGTCAATATGTTCATTCTCCATGCATCCCTACCATGGGAGTAGCTGGGATGTGTTTAAACACCACAGGAGGCATGCTTCTCCAACTTACCTGGCCCTGCCAAGGGTAAAAAGTGCTCCTTAATGACTCCATCCAGGTCGGAAGCCAGCAGAGGGAAGTGCTTCCTCTCTGACACTATTTCTGGTTTGTTTGGCAGGCTCATGTCCCTTGGGGAGGTCCCAGGTGAGCCACACACTGGAATCTTCCAGGCTCATGCCCTGATCATTTTAATGAGAAAGCGGTGTCCAAGTATTGGCACCTTGCATCCAGCCAACATATGGGGATGCCGTACGAGTGCTTAATTGAACTATTTAGAGATTATGAAGGGGATAGTCAACTGGGTCAATGAGTGCTAATTCTCTAAGTTGGGATAGAAAGGGGTCATCCAGAGGTAATAATGAGCCCACTTGCAATTTCCACAGAGAACACTCCTGTAAATTCTGGGATCTGTGTTCTCAGAGTCAGGTAGCTCGCGGAGCAGAGAAACACTATGAGTGATTGTGCATCTCTAGCCATGGGAACAGTGTAAGAAGAATCAGAGGGAGGAGGTGGTGGCAACAGCACACTTGAGAAGTCACTGTGCCAAACAGCCCCAGGAGAGAGGTGCCCTTCATTAGAAGCAGAGAAACAGAACAGAGTTTCAAATAGGCAAACATACACAGAGAACCATGTAAATACCAAGGTCAAAGTTACAAACTAAGCAAATGGGCTTCTGAAACAAAATGCAATTTGCCAACCCCTTGACCATCAGCTTTAGCCTCCAGAATGGTGAGAAAATAAATGTATGTTGAGTGATATGCCTAGACAATAGTCTTCCATTACAGTATGCTGACCTGGCTAAGAAGGATGGTCTATGAAACGATGAAGCAATCAGATACAATAGGGAATATAAAGTCTCAAGGAATTCTGGCTCCCTCGCATCCCATCCTCCCCAACCCTATCTCATAAACACACAAAGGAAGCAACAGCATCAAGACCAGTTACCTAAGGCTGCTGAGGGCAAAGAAGCAGGAAGTCGCCTTACAAAATTCAGAGACCCAGCCCAGTCTACTGGCCTATGCCTAGTTTTTATACAGCTACGTAAAATCATGGGTGAATGTATAAGTGGCATGAGAGTAGAAGCAAAATTACCTAAAGGAACAAGGAGGAGTAAGAAGAGTGTAGAAGAGAGGGGTAGCAGGCATGGGGACAGAAATGTGCGCAATATTTAATACATGTTTGTGTGAAAGTGAACTTATATAACACAGTATCGTGCACAGTAAATATACTCACTGAAAAGCACATTAAAAGGGTAGAAAAGTGAATGTAGGAAATCACATTGAAGAGCCTGGAGAGTAGGAATGGCTTCTTATCGTGGGCAGATTCATGCCTCAGTATACCTTCAATGTAAGTAAGCCACAAACAAGGGTCAGCAGGAGCTCATTGCCTTTAAGCCAAAGCTCTTCAAAATCCTCAACGTGGAGTGCTAGCCAAACAATCAAGCAATCTCTTACTCCCCCATTTTTTTCTAGCTCACACATAGCTAAACCTATCAGATAAGTGTATGATTAAAAAAAAAAAATTCTAGTCACAAACTGCCACCAACCACAAAAGCCAAGTTCCATGAAATTTTCTCAGAACTATTTGTATGTTGTCACACAAGCATCTGCCAGGCTTCTTGCCAAAAGGAAACTGAAGCACCAGAAGGCCAGGATCATCATGGAAGCCAAGGTTCTGAGTATATAACTGCCCACACCCCTGGGCTATGTGCTCACCAGATTAAACCAGCTACAAAACATCCAAAAGTTAGAACAACAAACACACAGCCAGGCCCGTAGTTAAACTACAATCCGATGGAGCTACCGAGTCACGTGTGCCCCCCTCTTGATCCCTCCTGAAGAGTCAGGTGACTCACCTGAGACCCAAGAAGTGTGTCTATCCACCCACAGCCTGTTCCAATTCAGTTTCTCCAATTTTTGGCAGTTTTAAGAACCACAACCTAAGGGACAACTGGACACAGTCCAAGGAGCTGCCTTAGACACACTAGGCTGCACAGAATGGGCACGTGTTTACTCAACGTGTAAGTTAAGGTCAACAAGGGAAGGTACACTTCCTGCTCCCAGATCCTTCAGGGCTGTTTGTTTTGGGGCCTCTGGTTGTTCCTGGTAGAAAACCCAGAGCATGTGCCTAGGAGTGACCAGCTTGGTCATGTGAAAAATCTTCTCTGCTATGAATCACTAATATCTTCCCAGCCCCGCAGACTCCTGGGTTAAAAAAAATCAAAGATGATTCTCTTCCTCTCAGTCTCTATCTCTGTGTCTCTGTACTTCTGTCTCTGTTTCTGTGTGTGTGTGTGTTCTCTCTCTCCTCACAGTACAAAGGACGTTTAGCATTTGAACGTTCCCCCCGTCTTTGACCTACAGATTTAATTCAGCCAGAAATATCACAAAAAAAATCCACCCAAATGCAAAGACCCTAGTGTGTGCATGTGAATACATTTCTCCCTATCTGAAATCCCAGCAGGGACTGTCTATTAAGCAAGAGTATTGATTTTGAGACTTGTTCCTTTAACCTGCAAGACACCCGATGGCCTCAATCCAGTACCTCTTTAACTTCTTGTGTTTGAAGCTATATATCGTGATCTACCGAGGGAAGCTAGCTTCTATTAGCAATGTCTCCCCTTGGACACTGTAGAGTTCTCCAGGGCAGAGTTTCTTCCCTTGGATCAATGGTAGATGTAAAGTGCATCCTCTAACTATTTTAACTGAAGCAAGTTACCAGGTAGGTTTTCTCCATTATCAGAAACTTCTGATAACTTTATAGATTAATATTCTTTTCCTCTTTCTTTCTTCCTTCTTTCCTTCGTCTTTTCTCTTTTCTTAACGAACAAATATTAATGAATCTGTGGAACACAAATTGATTGAGTACACAAGGATTTTTTTTAAAAGCATGAGTGGAAAGGAAATCAGGCTTTTTAAAGATTTATATTTTATTTATATATGTGCATATTTGTGTGATATTTGCACATCCTTGTGGATGCCCAAAGAGGCCAGAATACAGTGTCAGATGCCCTGGAGCTGGAGTTACAGGGGTTTGTAGGCCACCCAATGGGATTCTGGGAAGAAAACTTGGCTCTGCAAAAGGAATAAGCATTTCTAAGCACTGAGCCATCTCTCCAGTCATAGAACAGATTTTTCTATTAGTTGGTACAATTTTTAAATGATGGCACTTAATGACAAACACACAAAGTCCCAACCTTATCCTTGTCACCTGGCTTTTCTGCTGTTCTCCTGGCTCTGTGGATTTGGACGGTGTACATTAGAATTCTGTGTGTACCGTTCCATGACTGCACATCTATTTTACCTAGTCCCTTCACACATAAATAATCAGTTGAGCATGTGGAGCAGGTGAAGGACATACTCAGTGACACCCAAGGGAGAAAATCATTTGTAACTATAAATGACAGAATTGAGTGCACCCAAAACCAGGTCTGTGTAACACTCTGGTTCAGGATGGCTCTGTGGGACCACACAAAAGGGTAGAACCCTGAAAGCAACTTACCTGAATACTTAGATGAATGCCTTCCTTAAAACTACACACTCAACCCAAACAAGCTGGCTCCTTCTCTGGAAGCAGTATAGGTGCTCAGGTGTTTGGGGTACCTAGTACAGACAGGCCTGCCTCCTACCTTACTACCCCAGAGATTTTATATATGGACAGCATTGCTGGGTCAGGATCCAAAACTGCCCACAATGTCTGCCTGCTTGCCATCTGGCTGCAGGGGACACTGGGACACAAGAGTACAGGTGGGAGAAAGCATCCATCCTCAATATTGATGCCAAGGGTAAACAAAGCATGGTGGAGGCCAGGGCTGGAAATAAATCCATCTTCAAATGCTGAGGACATATGCAGAGATAAGGGTGGGGACAGCTATAGATAAACTTGAGTTATATTCGGGAAGGTATCCGTCTTGGGTCACCTATCTGATCCCAGGTCCTGTAATCACACAGCCTCAAGACAAGAACAAGGGATTTCTTTGTTCACAGTAATGCTGAGGAGCTGTGATTTTGTGGCTGATCACTGGACAATGCTGTGTTGAAGACATTCTGAAAATAGCTCTTTCTCCATGGCCATGCGTAACCACAAGGGGATGAAAATACACTGCACCTTCAACTTCCTCTGATTCCACCCATGCCTCCAGAAATCCCTAAAAGGAATGCCAGGCCCTGGCTGCACGAGATGCTGGATTATATGCCAATGCCCTAAAAATAGGACTCTGCTGATGAAAAGGGGGAGACAAAGAAAGGTGAATCTCTTTCTTTGTGCTCACATGGCTGAGAGAGGCGTGACACAAGAATTCTTTCAAACTCTCAGTTTCTGCCAAGCACACTTATCCTCAGAAGCAAGCTAGAGATGTGTCTTTTCAAACTTGCAGGCTACATATCTTCTGCCTCACTAGGCTCTTCCCCAAAAGAAAACAAAAACAGAGACAATTGCGTCTAACAGTGATGAAGAGGGTCCTCTTGACAGGCCAGATTTCCACTGTTCTCTCTCCTCTGAAGTGTATTGGGCAATTCTCCTAACAAAAGACTAATAAAGAGTTGAGAGAACTCCAGAGAGAAATAACCACAACGCCTGGGCTTTAAACAGCTTGTAGAGACACCAGGACCTGCTGAGCTAGGCTCCTTAGAGCAATGAGTTAAGAAGCAAAATAGCAAAATGAGAGGCTGGAGGGATGGCTCAGCACTTTGACAGTCCTTATTACTCTTCCAGAGGACCTGAGTTCGGCTCCCAGCACCCACACCTGGCCCCTTGTCACTGCCCATAACTCCAGTCCCTGATGATCAGGTACCCTGTTCTGGCCTCTGGGGACAACTGCATGCCCATCACAAATACATTAGTAAAAATAAAACTACATCTTTTTCTTAGATGTGGGGAAATGGGGAGACATCAGCCCCGCATCCCATGAGAGCATGCTGGCCATGCTCTCAGTGGCTCTCTAATCAGTGGTACATTCAAGAGACATGAGAGCAAATCTTAGTCAGAGACCTCAGAGGCTGAGTTCAGAGTCCAGCTGTATTGAACTCATCCAGCCGTTGGGGTTCTTAACAGCTATATGTCTGACATACAGAGGTGTGAAGTCTTATCACCATCTGGGTATTGATCAGGAGTCAGCCATGCTGATGCAGTTTGGCTCCAGATCTGTAGTTTGCTAACCAGCGACTTCTCAAAGAAATGAGTAGGGACTGGCAGGAAAGTAGAGACAAAGGGTCTGCCATGGAAGACATTAGTCCACAAAGTAAAAATGGCAACTGTAGGGAAAATGGCACAAAGAGTCCCCATTCACATGTCACCACTACCATCCTAGAATCCCCATTTTAGTGACCAAATTACAGGTGAGGGGACTGGAGAAGGGGACCAGTGTATGATATGAAGTTAAACCCTGCTGCTGCACTTCGACTCCTGAGAAATGGGACATTCCCTCTCTTCAGCACGCAGGGGTGTGGCCATTTAAGAGGTCAGTAAAAATGAAAAAAGCACCTCAGGCCAACAGGTTCTAGGAACAGATACCAGGAAAAAGAACTAGACTTCTAGTTGGACACAAAGTCTACTACCAAACAAACACCAAGAAAGAGAAATAGACTTCTAGTTGGGACACAAAGCCTACTACCAAACAGAGGGTGAGAACCAGTGGCTTTACACTAAAACTTAAGACTGACAAAGACTAATTTGTGAAGCTTCCCTAGGACCCTGAAAGAACTACTTATCTCTCAGGTATTTATTATTATAAGAGAGTCTGACAACCGTATTCCACATACTCCTTTAAATCTACATGACCTAAACAATCTGACAGCATGCTGTGGAGAAGTAACACATATAGGTGTTAAAACCAACATCAGTGAAACAAGCGGTCCAGATTCTTTTTTCTCTGGGGTTGCAGCAAAAGAGGAAGGTGGTAAGATTCGCTGCCCTCCTGATGTCCTGAAAGGCATTCTAGGACATGTGGATATGAAGTTCTGATGAGTGAGGAAAGTGTGTATTACATGAGGAGGTTCTAAAACAGAAGAAGGGAAAGGAGAAAGCAAACTAGGGCTGTAATACTAAGGTGAAAGTCACAGTAAAGGAAGACCCAGCCAAGAAGTTGATGGTTAAGCAAGCTCTGAAGAGAATGCAAACACCAGTGCAGGTTTGGTGGGTATGCAAAGGAAGACATTTCTTGGGCAATGGAGTAGGATGAGAAGAGGCTCTGAGTTTAGAGCATACTTGGTAGCAAAGAGCCAAGAGGACACTGAGACTGTGCTTAATCATAGCAACACTGAAAGCACAAAAACTATGGCTATTGTATGGAAAAAGTCAAGGAAGAAAACTGTCAGGATGGGCTCAAAGTACTTTTTGTTAAAAATATGCATATATGTAAATAGGGGGTTAAAATAGGATCTCACTGTGTATCCCTGCCTGTCCTGGAACTCATTGAGTAGGCCAGGCTAGCCTCATACTCACAGAGTTCCACCTGCCTACACCTCATAAGCAACGGGACTAAAGGCATGCACCACCACACCTGGGTAATATATATGTGTATTAAATAGAAGAATGCCAAAGTGTTAACTTGAAGGAAGGAACAGTGACAAATGGGAGTAGTTTCTTACTCTTTTATAGTTTATTAATTTAATTGTTTATTTGGGAAATGTTTGTGAAGAGCCTCTTGTGTACCAGCACTGGGAGTAAAATGGTACAGAGAGCAGACAGAGCCCTGGCCTCCTAGACTGTAATGTTAATCAAAGCGATGGTATTTAGAATTGCCATTGACACACATCCCTAGGCATGCCTTGAGGGCTTGTCAGGATGAGGTAAACTCAATTGATGAGACCCATCCTTCCATGGGATAGGAGGAGAGGGTCCAGGACTGAATGAAAAGGAAAACAGAGCTGAGTACAAAGCATGCATTTCTCTTCTTTCTGACAATGGATGCCACGTGACCAGCTCCTTTCTGTTCCTGCCGTCATTTCCCTCCCACGATGAGGGGCACTATCCTGTGAACTGCGAGCCCAAGCAAACCCTTCCTTCCTTGGTTAGTCAGGTACATCAATGAGAAAAGTAAGTAGTGCATAGACGGACATGCCATCAAAGTCCAACATGGTCATAAACTGGGACATGTACCAGGAAGAGTCAACAATGCCTGCAACAGAAAAAAATATGATTGGAAAGAAGGTGGCAAAAGACAGTGTCACTGGGATAACATGGTTTGAACCCCCAAAGAATCAAAACTTGCAGAGAGAGCCAAGAAAGAGTCATGAAAAGGGTTTCTAAATTGATATGAGATGATATAAATATGAATAACTTATGATGATGAATATGACATAACAGAGCATAATAACACAGGCCTGTAAATCCAGTACTCAGGAAGCTGAGGCAGGAGAACTATGAGTTCAAAGTCAACCTGGGTTACCTAGAAAGAGCATCTCACAAAAAAAGAGAGAAGAAGTGTCTATAAAGGTAGGAAGGGAATTAGGTTTAGTCTTGACTAGATGAGTGTGTTAGGCATTTAGATCATGTGTTCATCAATAAGCATTTATTGAACACATACTATATATTACTACTGTGCTGGGAAGAGGGTTATAAATATCACAGACATGGCTCCTGTTCTCAGGAAGGCTTAAGTCAAATCAGAGGCAAACTCTGATCTCAACAGCTGCCACTTGGCATTACTACAACCTGGGGAAGAGCCAGCAACTCAGAAGGACCTGCCAGTATGGCTCCAAGATTGCTGTGAGTTTGAAGCAAAAATAGCAGCTACACTAGTTTTCTTTAGCACTCCTCTCACTGAAACCCTGTGTGTGTGCCTTTCCTGCATCCATCCATCCATCCATCTGGGCCCTGTTGACCGCATGCCCTACACTCCTACACCTCTGCAGAACTGAAAGATAAAGGACAGATATGGGAGGAAGTGTCCCTGAAAGGATATCACACCCTATCTGATAAGATATGAAAGGTAATAAGTACAGTATACACAGCATCCCAAGGAAGTATCTGTATGTTTAATCCTGGGATGACTGTCAGGGGCTTCCACAAATAAAGTTGGCAGGTGTTAACTGTTGTGATTGCTTGAATGCCATAAATGTTCAAAATGTCCTCCCTTAGTCCTGTGTATGATTCATGATATTAACTTTAGGAAGGAGTGGAGTGTCACATAATCGCTTGGTGAAACACTGATGTGGTTCTGTACTGGCCAATGAGAAACATGTCAGGACATCTGTTTGGTAGCTTTGAGGATGACTGTCCGGACAGGCTGGAGAAACCCACAGAATCAGCTGACCTGAACAAGGGGAAGCTCATGCACCCCAGTCTGATAGGTGGGAAACCAGCATAGGACTGACCCAGACCCCCTGAATGTGGGTGTTAGGATGACTGGGCAGTCTGTGGGGCCTCTAGTAATGGATCAGTATTTATTCCTAGTATACAAATGGACTTTGGGAGCCCATTCCAAAGGAATGGATACAAGGATACTTTCTCAGCCTAGACACATGGGGAGGGCCTGGGCCCTGCCCCAAATATTATGATAGAACTTGAAGACTCCCCATGGAAGCAGAAAGGGATGGGCTGGGGTTTGGTGGGGGTGATAGGGGAGGATGGAAGGGTGAGGGAAATGGGATTGACATGTAAAACAAGCTTGTTTCAAATTTAAACTTAAAAAGGAAGAAAAAAAAGATTCCAGTTTTAAAGGAGTTATCTATGTACTTTCTCTCTCTCTCTCTCTCTCTCTCTCTCTCTCTCTCTCACACACACACACACACACACACACACACACACACACACACACACTTTCTACCTGTTCTTGAACTTCATGGTCATCTTAGCCAGACTCTAGAACATCAAAAGTATCTCTGTGAAATGGACACCCTAGTCTTCATCTGGATCCTTAAAAATGAGTAACATTTACTATTGCACAGTTCTCTGTGGCCTTCTTACAGTTTTAACACATCTACTTTGTGGAAAAGTGAGGGCATGGTTAATATGCAGGGCATGTGTGTGTGCATGAACATTGAGTATGACCCTGGGCTCTTTATTTTGGCATTGAATCCCCACAACCCTCATACTATCAGTTCTATTTCATGAGGAACAAAGAAAGGAAGTGGATGTTTAAAGTCACTGTTAGTATCAACAGACACAACCAGCCAGCCTAAAGGCAAACCTATGCCATACTCGTTGCTCTCAAGGTGCAAGGCCTTGCCACCTGCTGAGATAGATGAGTCATTTTAGCATTTCTTCCTACAGACAATGGTACAGCAAGTCAATGAATATAAATGCTGTGCCAAGGGCCACACCCTCAGACTCTCAATCCACCTCTGTGAATTTGTCAGTCACTGTTTTCTGTAAACCTCTGGTGTTCTGCAAGCCTGTGATCAGAATGGCAGGTGTCACATCAGAACTACAATAACTGTCCTTCCAGCTTTAGCTACCCCATTTATTGGAGAGTATGCATTTTTAGAATCACCTCTTTGTTCTGTGTTGGGCAGGAAAAAATAAATAAATCACACCGTACACTAACCCTTATGAGTATTCAGTATGAAGCAGCTAGACGACAGAATAATTCCAGACAGACGCATAGCGAACAAAGCAAATTTAATAGTGTGGGTCTTGTTTATACTTCTGCCATCAGCTTTAATGATGAGCCTATTTATGCTAAACTTCACTACATTATCGAAGTCATTAGTGCCTGTAAGTAAGTGATAATGTGCTTGAAACTTCCATGAGTACATGTGGCTTCTCTGAGTCTTACATTTCTGTGTTGGGAAATGCGGGACCAGGGGATATTTTCAAACATGCTCCTGGATAACTATTAAAGCATATGCCCTCGAAAATGGGGGAGGGATCAGTCAAGTTTGAGAAGGAGAGTTAAAGAAGTGTCCTTTGCCGTAAGTATATAGAGAAAACTCAATGAGTAAAGTGTTTATTGTACAAACATGAGGGAGGTCCTGAGTTCATATTTTAAATACGTACAACATATCATCTGGGCATGCTGGCACATGTATTTAATTCTAGTGCTGTGAAAGGAGAGATAGAAGGGTCCCTGAGCAGTCACCCTAGTCAAATACATGAGTTTCAGGTTCAGTGAGGGACCCTGTCTCAAAAAAAAGTGAAACATTAAGAAAATAACCAACATTAAACCCTGACCTCTACATGTGCGCGCACACACACACACACACACACACACACACATGCTCATCAACATTCATGCATACATACATCTCATGAAATACAAACGATCTCTTTTCATTCACAATTCCCAACAAAGTACAAGATGATGCTGTCCTCTGGGTCTGTAAGACAGAAGATGCTATGTTGGAATTTTTCTGGAAGTATCGAGACAGCAAAAAAGGGACAAATCTTACCCCTCTGGCTATTGGTCCATTAATATATAGTTTCATGGAAGTGAAACAAAAGGATCACAGAAAAACCCAGTAATGAATGCAAAACCAAAGTATAAACAGAATACACATTGGCTCCTGAGTTATTATTATTTGCCATGTGTGTTCTTGGCTTGGGAAAGGGGCAAGAGTGCACAGTTCTGCACTTCTTGTTGAAGTGATCAACAAGAAGGATGCCATAACATTAGCACTAAGAAAAGAACCTCACCCCCACACACACACACACTAGAGTGGTCTCCCATTGGTGTAAGCCAGAAGTTTCACATGACCTCAGATATTCCTACCTTCAGATTTGGAGCATCTTTGTCCATTGCCTGGAAAAGCTCAATGCCATCAAAACCTTAGTAGGAACACACATTAAAGATCCCCATCAGCACTTTCCCCAAAGATGAGTCACAGTTAGAAAACAAGCAATGTGCCCCCTAAATGAATCCCGAAAGAGAAAACGCAAGGCAATAGCCTACACAGGATCATACTAGAAGCTCAGATGGGATCTGCTTGAAATAGGCACTAGGGTGTTCTCTTCAGCAAACACCCCCTCACCAGGAAAGCCTCCCTTGACCGCCTTGTCTAACGGTGCAATCCAGTGGCCCCCCAGCCCGTGCCCCAGTTTTCACTAGCATTTATTGTCTGAAATTACTTTGCTTTGTTTAATTGACTGTCTCCCCTTTAGAAAATACATTCCACAAGGTTGGAAATAGATGCATTACTTTCATCTCCACAGCTCTATGCCCAGAACAGGGTGTCACTCAATAAATATCTGCCAACTGTCAAAAAATATCTATTGTCCAAAAACTTTGACTCCAGGAAACAGATACCCTGGGACAGACAGTCTTGGGTTTTTACTTGATATAATTGTCATATTTCCTCACACGTGGGCCTCCCATCTAATCAGGGCAAGATAAGTAAAGAAGTTAAGAGTATTGTCAGGAAGAGAGAGTCCTGGAGAGGAGATAGTATGTGACATATGTCCCCGGGCTCATACTCAACCCAAAAGACCATGTTCCTTCTCGACTTGGTGTTGACATGAGCAAGAATTGTTTCCAAGCTTTTGAATCAAAATGGTCAATGTCAGCCACATGTTCCAGCCTTTGGGTGAAAGAGTACCTGGCAGAGAGAGCCACCCCATGACTTCTCATTTTGCTTGCCAACTTCTCTGATATATTCTATTGTCTGCCTTGTCTACCATTCATTTTACTCTTAACTCCTCAAGCACCCTGATAAGCCTGCTTGTCTCCTTACTCAATCTTGATGATCTTGACCAAGTTCCCTGCCAGGCAACCTTGAGAGAATAATGGAGACTCTCCTGAGAGGATGCCTGAGTCTCTGACACTACCATGCTGACTGTGGATGGTAGAATTCTAAGTCGTAGCATGCAGCCAAAAAATGGCCCAGGAGGGAGGACAAGGAAATGAACCAAACTACAGAGGGATGGGAAAAGGCAAAAAGGATGCTCTTAGTATCTTCTGGGAATAGGGAAACTTGAAAGCCCTATCTCTGTTCTCTTTGAGACAGAGGCAGACAGAGAGATCTCCCATGCCTCTCTCAGATGCCAACTCACCAGAGGTCCGACTGACTTGAATTTCTTTATCCTGTGTCAGGCTTCTACCTCACTATGCTCTGCTTGAACTAATTCATGTGGCTTTTCCTACCTTCAATCAAATATTGACCAGAATGTCAGCTTTGAGTCTAACAGGCTCTGTACCCATAGGATTGAAGGCTCAGCCTTTTATCTGTGTTATAAGAGATGTTCCTATGAACACCCTTCTTTTATGGTTGGCTGTAATCTTACATATGGTATGTTTGAGGAGGAATACACATGTATGTCAAGGTACATATGTGCAACTGTGTGCATGCATGCATGACAAAGTCAGAGGACAACCTCAGGGATAATTCCTCTGATACCTTTCACTTTATGTCTTAGACATGGTTCTCATCACCAACTAGTTTAAGGTAGCTGGCCAAACAATACCAAGCAATCTCCTGCCTCTGTTTCCTATATCTCTGCTGTTTGAATTATAAGTAGGAACCATCATGTTGACTTTTTGCATAGGTTCTGGAGATTCAACCCAGGTTTTCACACATGCAAGGCAAGCCTTTACCAACTGAGCCATCTCTCTGGCCTGTCTTAACTATTTTTAAAAGTCTTCACTGAGCCCAAATAGAATGATTTCTGAAGTCATCTGTTTGTTTAGCATCTACTAAGTGATCTACCAGGTTGTGGATATGTAACAAAAGAGACACTCTTCAAATATAAGGAGCTCTCAGCAATATATAAAGAAATTATCAGCATATCAATATGTAACACATTGCAAATTGTGAACAACTAAGTTGCAATGAATGGGTTGGGATCCCTGGGATGCCTGGAAAGAAGGGTTCAGGGAAAGAATATCCCTACAGTACTAATATAGGATTTGATGTTCAAACAGACCGAGTCAGGTGAACAGATTACTGAGTCACAATATAGCTCAATGCTACAGCTATCTGCTGGGGGTGAGGGGGGATCTATAACAAGAACATGAACATGATATGTGTTCCCAAGACAGATGAGAAATGCCATCTCTTTGTCAGTAAAGACACTTGGGAGCAGTAGTCAAGACTACCCATTACTGACGTGTGAATAAATGCCTCACTAAGCGCAATGCACATGCACTTGCTTGATTGATCTGTCAAGACTCCGACACCCACTCAACATCAGAAGCTGTGCTCATGTCACACTGTATCCAAATATTAATCTCTGGGTGGCCGTCCCCTTCGCTGTGCACATTCAAATTGCTACCGTGCTTATCCTTAAGTGGGGATTAAAAAAAGAACACCTACTTAAATGAATGACAGAAATAAAACAGGCAAATTGCAGGGAAACTGCTCATAGCTACATGGGAGTAAGCAGCAAATGGGCATGATTGAGAGTTCCCTATATGAGTACGACTATTATTAGTTCTATCTATCTTGCATGGTAAATCAAGAATAATGAAGACATACCACCTATATATATTTCCATAATTCGTCATTTGCCTCCTAATGCCAATATTTCTAACATATAAAACCCAGGTAAGCAGTATTAATGACTGGTTGGATGTAGCAGTTTGGAAAAGATTTTAATATCTTGCATCTTTTATGACAATGTTCTAATAAAAGCTATAAATTGGCAGTCAACAGACAGAATCTGTATGCTAAGGATTAGGCTAAGGTTAATGCTAAAAGGCCTGGTGAAGGATTCTTTTTATTACTAATTTACTCTGTTCATTTAGAGAATCAGTTTGATGCCATTAAAGGCTTGGGGTTCACATATCTCATAGTCTGTACATGTTTCTCCATGTGAATAAATGGTGTAGTCTGGAAGAGCCAGCCTAGCTGACACTCTTGTTTTTAAATGCATGGGTGATACCAAACTATCCCCATCCTCTGAAAGTGGTACAAGACAGCATATATATATATATATATATATATATATGTGTGTGTGTGTGTGTGTGTGTGTGTGTGTGTGTGTGTGTGTGTATGGTTATATATTTATATATATATATATGTGTGGTTATATATATTTATATATATATGGTTATATATATTTATAGATCCTCTCACAATAATGCAGTTATGAAATAATAAAAATTAGAGGGGACCCTTCCTTGTCTAAACTGTTTCCATCTAAATCTAATTTTTATGTACTCACAGCAAACCTCAGGGGTGAAGCCACAATGCATTGATTTGGAATAGGATAGATGACTATCTTTCCCAAGACTCTTTAGGAAGTTAGTGAATTTTGTCCCCTCCAAATTTGGGGACAAAAGAGTTTTTTACAGCTCATAGTGAATCAATAATTCATAGGCGAGAGGACAGACATAGAATATCCTTAACTTAAGATGAAAAACAAATTGCACATTGAGGTCTTTAGTCAATTAAAAGCTAACAGATCAGCAGTGCAAGCAAGACAATACAATCTTATTTCGACCTTAGTCATGAACTGAAAGCTGCACCGGGCTGAGTCCCGTGGTTAAAAATTTGCTCCTGGGATGGCGTTGTTGTGTACTATCAAGAAGAAGGTCAGTAGAGACCAGCTCACTATGGGATTTGCAACACAGGAAAGACAAGTGGGTGGAACACAAAAGGGCGAACTACTCAAATGTCAATTAATGTATTATTCTTTATCTGAACTTCCTTTAGCAAGTGCCATGGTATCTTTCAAGTCCCTGTGTGTCTCCTGAGAGAACGAGTGAGAATTCTTGCCTTAGCTTTTGATTAAACAGTGTTTGAAACACAAGACCCTGTCAACCTAGACTAAGCTTTTCACAATAAACCTAGAGAGCTGACCCTCCCCAATTAGTCCAATTCTTTTGAAAGATTAATGTCAATGGATTCTCTCCATCTTCTGCTATTTAACTGTCAAAACTTGTTCTCATTAACTTATTTATTCTGCATGCAGATGAATACTAACAGCAGCCATCTTTGGACTACCTAGGGTTTAAGACACATGCAAACTATACCCATTTTACAGATGAGGTTTCTGACTCCAAGAAAATGATCAAAATGCAAAGAAGACCCGATCACAGGGTGCCCAACCCAAACTGATCCATTTACAATGCAGCTGCCACACGTATGGCTCTTGGGACATGGTAGAAAGGGTGCTAGAACATTTGTAAGAGTCAGGGGACAAGGATATCTGCTGTAAGATGGTATCTTCCCTATATGACAGGGAAGTTTCGCCCACGAAATCTCAAAAGTATGGTGACCTAATCAAGACCTGCACAGTGACACCACCAGTTGACATGGCAATATGGAGAGCGGACATCTCACAAGGTTCAACCCATAGATGGGGAGCTTCTGAAATGGCTGCTGAGAGAAGATTCAGTCTTCCCTAGGGACAAGCTCCCTGATAGACTTCCTCATTCCAAGCAGTCGCCCCCAAATACATGTACGTATGAACAGCACTAAGAGACTCAGTGAGTATGTTTAAACACACAACTTGCATACACAACAATTAAAGAAGAAGTCGTGAATTTGAGAGAAAGTGGGGAGATGGGAGGAGTCAGAGGAGAGGAAAGGCTTGAAATTCTGAAAATAAATAAATGAAGATTTAAATGGAAAGCAAAAGAATGGTACCCAGTGCCATTCAGTGGAAGGAGGAAGATCGAGAATCACTTTTAAGTCAATTGATTCCCAAGCCTATGCTGTATGCACTGCATGTATGTGGCTGGGTGCTGCTATCAAGATCCACACGATTGTCTATCCCAGTTACCTGCTACATCCTCACATTCTCTCCACATCTTTGTGCTCAACACATCTTTCTTATAGCAAACATATCACCACCTGTCTTGCCACATGTAGGGTCTTTCCACACAAACTGGATCCTGTCACATCCTAAAGTCTGCCATTTCCTAAGTCTCCTTCTGAGAAAACACAGTCTCCTCTGTCTTCTCTAGCAATCAAGTCACTTTTGATGGCATCTAAAGGCACTTCTTACCTCCAGGGTCCCTCAGCACTGCCCTCTTCCCTGTGTTATTCATTGTGAGAGGGCAGAAGCTGTGTGTCTAGGGTCTTAACACAGGCTGCTATAACTGTATGTCATAGCCTACATAAACAACAGAAATTTATTTCTTCTAGGTCTAGAGGCTGGAAGTTCAAGACCAAAGTAGCAGAACATCTGGTTCCTAGTAAGGACTCCCTTTATAGCTGGCAGGCAGCTTCCTTCCTGCTGTGTCATCTCCTAATGTAAGTAGAGAGGGCTCTGGGAGCTTCCTCTAGAAACAGATGTACTCCTCTCATCATAGGGGCCTCCTTCCCAGTTCATCTCCCCAGGGTCCCACCTCTGGAGAACATCACATTCTCGAGTAGGCCAACCACACCGATTTTGCAGAAACACACAGCACTGAGCTAATAGCTACCAACTGCATCTATTTCCATGCTGAGCACTGAAGTTCCTTCCATTGGCTAGAAATACAAACCCATTTAGTTACCATAGCCACCTCCATCCAGCCACTGAGTCCCTGTGAGGGTCTACACCGGGCAACAGAGGAGCACAGAGTAACAGCTGATCTGTTCCAGAGCTAAGGAAGAAACATTTAGGTTTCGGAAGTCTCAATCTTGATGCCACAGAATCTCCAGATAGGCCATTGCTTCAAGGCTGCATCCAGCAGAGTGTTATAATCCCAGGTCAAGATGAGTACAGAGTCCAAAGTGGTGGGGAGAAGCAAACCAGCAAGAGCCAGGGAAACATTCATCAGTAAAGTGCTTGCTTTGCAAGGATGGGGACCCGAGTTCAATCCTAAGAACCAATGCTTAAAACAACAAAAAAGCACATATTTGAAATCCCAAAACTAGGGAGGTAAAAACAGAAGCAGCCAGACCCACGTGGCCCACTGGTCAGCCAGTCCAGACAATACAGTAAATCCCAGACCTATGAGGGACACTGTGCAGGAAGACAAAGTAGATGGCTTCTGATGAAAAAATAGCAGTGATTGTCTGACCTTGACACAAATCTTATAAAAATCAAAAGTCTGTCTTAAGGAGTACCTGGCTTGCTTGCTTCAACAGTGATGTGCAGAGCTGGTAAAAAGAGCAGCTTCTGCTGAACAAAAAGTACCATGACTCTCCTCATCTGATGGAGAACTCAAGGTCATTCTTTCTTCTTTTAAGCCACTTCCTCCCTAAACACAGAGTTAGCTCAAGAAAGAGGCTTTTTATCAACCACAAAGCTCTTGCAACTGTCTCACTTTCCTATCTGTACTTATAGCCTTGAAAGGCGAGTGACTTGAAAAGCAAAATGTTTCCTCCGTTGGTATTAAAATCAATGAAACCCTGAAAAAATCAGCCTTCCATTCATGCAAAGGTTTGCAGAGTGCCTGAGATGCTCTGAGCACTGCCATTGGCCGTGGGGTACCGAGGTATGAGCCAACATTCCCAGACAGGGAGGCAGCTCTAGGAAGCACGATTCCAATTAGACCACCATCTCCAAAACAGACATAATGAGTTGGAAGGGAACAGGTAGAGATCAAGGCAGGCTTTGGGGCTGAGTATCGTCACTAGCTACATTTGTCCAGTCCTACAACACGGAGTGTGAGAGAGCTTTACAAAAATGGTGACCAGGTCACCATTCTCTATCACTATAACTAACCATATGATAAAGTATATTCCAAGGACTGCAAAAGACATGAGCTAATTTGATTAGTCAGGTCTGTATCTACCATTCCAAAAATTAACCATTGAGATGGAAAAAAAAATACTCCCTAACTCTAGGCCTTCAATAAATAAATGTCTATTTACGTATCACAAATAAATTGGAATTTAGCTAATCTCACCTTGTTTGCCACTCGGCAACATTTCCATGTGCTAACACTTCTATTCAAGACAGAAGACATTAATTAAATAATTAGCCTTGAGCTCAGACATGTAAACAAACACAATTGATGAATTTGTTAATTGTTCTTCCCCGCTGTGGACAGGAGCTATTGTTAGCGACAGTAATAATAGCAGGGATCTGATTTCCAGAAGAGTCTTTGGATTCAGGAGAAGGTAACTTCAGAGAAGCATAAAATATTTGCTGAAAAATACGAGTTCTGCAACTGCCCTGATTCTAAGCCGAGTGGATGGGGACCAGAAATGAGAGTGTGAACTGAAAATAGCCTAGTCATTGGATATTTGAATTTGCACCAAACACTGACAATTCAATTATTTTTGCCAGGCTCCCAGCACTCAGAAATAAAATAATTTAAAAACATTTCAAAGAAATGGCATGCTTTGAAAAAAAAATCAAGCATTAGCTGCCTCCTTTTCTTCTCACCAACAGGGCAATATGATCAGAATAAAAATGAAGCTAGATGGTACGGATTGGTGTTTTAATGTTCCTGCAGGGTGCCTTTATAAATGAAGTATAAATAGCAATTATCCACAGACAAGTGTACACTGGGCATGGAAGACATATGCCTGTTGACAACAGGTTTCCAGTAGGAAATACAAGGATAACTCGAAAGCAAGCCAAAATATTTTTTCTGCTGTTTATTAACATGTCAATCACTCCTTAGTCCATAAAAATTTCATAAAATGCTGTAAACATGCCCCCTGCTCTTCATTCACATGAAAAAACGGATGATATTATTTTCTGTGCTGTGTTAATGGCAATGGATGATGATGGTATTGATGAATGACGGTGCTGTGATGTGATTTTGAGATGGTGTTTCTATCACTAGGGGCCTAAAAATAAGACCCATCAAAGCCAGGGAGAGGGATACCAAGACTTCCAAACTGAAACAGAGCCCTGTAAATAACAAGTGTTATGATTTAAATCTAAAATGTCCTCTGAAGACTCATGGGTTAAAGGCTTGGTTGCTAGCTAATGGATTTTGGAGAAGTGAGAGTTCTCACCTATCCAATGGGTTCATCACTCACTGGGCTCACATTTGGATAGACAATTTGGTGGTTATAATCTTAAAGGGGTGTGTGTGTGTGTGTGTGTGTGTGTGTGTGTGTGTGTGTGTGTGCCTTAAGACCACAGGTTCACTTCAGGTATGTGCCTATATCATTCTCCACATTATTTTTTGAGATAGGGTTTCTCACTGAACCTAGAATCCACCATTTTGATTAGACTGGCTGACCAGTGAGGTGATACAGCTGTCTTTGCCACATTACCGCTGGAGTTATGGGTGTGTACCACCACGCCTCACTTGTATGAGTGTCCCGTGGATCTGAACTTGCATCTTCACACTTGCATACTTTATCTATAAAGTCCTCTCCCCAGATCTGAAAGGTGTTTCCTCATGCTGGCTCTTCCCTGTCTTTCTTCCTCTTGGCTTCCATCATCTTCAGCAATGATGTGTCTGTCTTGCCATGGTTTTAAAAGCAACAGAATCAACCAAGTATAGATTGAAGCCTCTGAAATGTGAGCTGAAATAAATACTTCCTTTCTTTAAAAGCATTTTGTTGCAACAAATAAAAAATAACAAAACAAGAAAAGTAAGGAATGGAGAATTCAGGACAAATTGCCTCAGAAAAGCAGAGTACCACCAAGAAAGATATTACCACAAGAAAAGATATTACACAAGAAAAAGGAAGCCACAAATCCAAAGTCACTGCAATGAACAGTCACTATTATTTTTCATTTGCTCTGAAACTAAGATCAGTTTTAATGCCCTCTCTTCCAGGTAGTTATCTATAGACACCTAAAGGTTTGTTGGCCTTATGCAGCTACATTCTACAATGTGAGAAATGTGTCTACTAGGAACTTCTAGCAGGCAAGAGTTCCACATTCTGCAGTTCCCAACATATCCTGGGTTGGTGTCCTGACTACAGGAGATACTCAGAAACCTCTGTGAGATAAGTTAACCAACTAAAAGCTCTTCCTTCTAGTAGTCATAGAACCGGAACATTTTTATTGTCTAGTAGAACTTTGTAATTCTGCAGAAAATAGGAGACAAAGTAGAGAAAGAAACTGCTGCAAATCCCAGTAGCCTGGCATGTGAATAAAACTCAAGAAATATAGCCAATCCACCTCATTCTAGGTCCCGTCTCTCTGGCTTCACATTTGTCTACTGACTTCAAGACAAGCGCATTTCATGGCCCTTTCTGTTCATGGTCAAATCATGTAGACTTTGATGAATAACTAAATGACTGAATAATGGAGGGTATGGGCACTGAGAAGTGAAAGATGGGAGCAGGAGCAGCACCCCTCTCTCTTCTCATGAGACACAGTCACCCACAAAAGATAAAGCAAGACACACTTATGCAAACCAAGATAAAAGGCAAGACAGATTAAAAGCTGTCCATGTAGAAGAGTGACACACTGACCTTATGAGAACGTTGAGGAAAGCTCTTTGGAGCAGCTGAGTTAGACAATGTAAGGTACACCAGACATCCTCCTCACATGAGGAACAAAGCTGTGGCAGGTCCCGGAAATACCAGGTGTTATAATCAGGAGTTGGGGTTTTGCTCTGCTGCAAAGAACTAGGTACCAATGTCATGTCACTACTAAGAAGGTTGGCCTTGTGTGTATCCTTCTCTCCTTTGAACCCAGTTTCTTACCCACAGACAGAAAGGTCACTTCTACCCTCAACAGATTCCTGTATTAATTATAATAATGCGTTCAAAATTTTCCCAACAAAAGGTCTGAATTGAAGGAAGATAATTAAAATTTTAAGCACAACTTAGAAACAAATCAGTAGGTATTTTATTGCTAGAAGTTAAACAATAAACCCAACATTTACTGTCAAAACTACAAATGTGTTTCACTATCTGAGCCCTCCGGAAGCTGGAGAGCTAGCTACCAACACACACAAACACCAAGATAAGTAGGACCTGAGACTCAATAGCCACTCTAGTATTATGACCTGCAACGTTAGGGAGTGATGAGCTTATCCTGAACACTTTGGCCCACAGCTATTTTTCTCCCTATTTCCAGCACTCTGAACATTTTGTAGAAGCAGATCTACTCACATTAAAACTCAATTTGAAACAGGATCCTCAGCTTTGAATCTGAAACCTGGATTTCTGTTGGGTTCAGGCAAATGCTGTTTTTCTCGTTATGAAGATGGATAAACTGAGCTCCTCATACACGCTAAACAACTTGTTCAAATCAACGACACAGCTGGAAATAAAATCCAGTTTCTTTAGCTCATGCTACTGTGTGTATTGGGGGAATGTATAACATGAGCTTCAAACAAACAGTCTTTATGTTCCATCTAACCTTAGTGGGTAATATTCCAATTAACATATCCACCTCAAGGTATTTCTCCTTGTTGAAATCCTCTTCCCTTTCTGTAAAACAAAGAAAACACTCCCCCACATTCACTTATTTTTTTCCCCTTTACTAAAGCTGGCAAGTATGAACATTTTCTCTGGTTTCTGCTCTATACTGTGCAAGAGAAGCTTGAAATGCATTCCATTTTCTGTAACTGTTAGGCTAGGGCTGTTCAGGGGTGGGAAAGATCAATCACGTATGAAAAATGCTAGGTGTCCCATTATAGGATGATAAGTTCGACTTCGTAGCATATGCATTTTTTTTTGCTCTCTGAATAAATGGCAGAAGTCAGTTCCCCATAAATTCAAAATGTATATTAGAACATGAAATCATATTTTAAGTGGATTTCACATATTACTTCTCTTCATCATTCTAAATAGCAAAGATTAAGCTTGCCACTTGGCGCTTGTGGTTTCTCTCTCTCTCTCTCTCTCTCTCTCTCTCTCTCTCTTCTCCCTCTTTCTCTCTCTCTCTCCCTCTCCCTGCTTTCCTTTCTCCCTATCAAAGATTAAGTGTTGGTGACTTTTATTGTTTAAGAATAGCTGGAATAGCTGGGCTGTGGCTTGCAGGACTTTGATCCCAGCACTCAGGAGGCAGAGGCAGGCAGACCTCAATGAGTTCAAGGACAGCCTGGCCTGCAAAGCTATGCAAAGAAACCCTATCTCGAAAAGCAAACCAAACAAACAAACAAATAAAACAGAATACCTGGAAAAGGAAGAAAGACTATGAAGTCTGCCCCATCTCCATTCTCTTCATTCTAAACCAGGCTTATTTTCATTCAGATCATTTCTCCATCATCCAAAATGGCACCATGACCAAACCATGGAGCCAACCAAAATATATTCTCTCAAGCTAGGCTCCTTTAATATTGAATTTCCCCATCTCCTCCATCCTATTTGACTTTTCTTTAAAGATCTCACACAGTGACAGCATAGGGTGGTAGTTAAGAACCAACATACTAAAGCAAAGATCACTGGGTTCATATTCCGTCTCTATCACTTCATCACCACCTTGGCCAAGTCAGATAAATTATCAGATTCTGTTGCAGCTCCTCTGAACAGCATCAACTGCTATGGCCAGTCTACCCCTGTGTTCACAGCAGTCAGCTGCTCTGCAGTTATGGTCTGGATCCAGGTATGCTTAATCTCTCCTCAACCTCCTGTTTGTTTTCCTCCAGTTAAGTGTTCTGTAAAGTTCTTCCTCTCCTGTGATCTGCTGTAGGTTCTTCTAAAATCTTCTTCTTGGGTCTTTTCTCCCTCTAAATATCTTCTCCACTCTATTTCTAGTATCCTTCTAGAAAATTATGTATGGGCATTAAATTGTCTCCTAATTTCACCATACATTTCCTCTTAAATTATGACTTATATATGTGAGCACTGTGTATCACTATTCATATGACTGTTAGACATCTCAATGGGCCCAGGAATGTAGACACATATTCTTTCATGACTTTTTCCTACCTCAGTAAACAAGGCCTTCCATTCTGTTGCTTCATCCCATTTACTGGAAAGGCATCTTTGTTTTCTCTGTCTGCCACTCACCAAAAGCCATACCTCAAGAGTTCTGCCTCAAAATTCTGCAATACTCACTGAGGACACTATGTACTTCAGATGTAAGGACAGAGATTCATGAGTTGGAACGGATCAAAACGCCTACTCCTTGACAATTGGCTCTCATGGACACCTTAGAAGCACCTTAGAAGCTTCTAAAGGAGGAAAGCAACCAACAGTCCTACCCAGCTATGATATCCATGAACCACACTGAAGACCACCGTGGCATAATAACTTTAAGAGTTCAGTGTGGCACACATACCTGGTAGTAACCTATAGCTCTCTAATTGGACTAACAAGATCCACTCAATAAGTGAGAAACTGCCTAGTACTGGAAACTGAGTCAACAACACAGGGCTAGCGAAGTGGATCTTGGAGGAGAACTTACAGCTGCTTCTTTACTCAGCTAGATTCCTAACTACATTCTCAATATTTGTCCTTACACCCAAAGATAAGTGTAGTCCTCACTCCTCACCAAGAAAACTTCTCTTTGAAACAGATGGAGACCATTATAGAGAACTACAACCAATCAAAATACAGATTATGGAGTCCAGCCCCAAGGGCTACATCCACTAAACATCTCCCACACCTAAGGCTCAAGGATCACTATAGAAGAAAAGGAGAGGAAAAAAATGTAAGATCCAACAGTTCAGGAATTTTTCTGTGAGACGGGTCTCCTAAGAATGGCAGAAGCTAAACCCATAAAGTCTCACCAACATGACTGCCTAAACATGAGCTGAATAAGGACAAGAACAGCAGACATGTCCAAGGGGTTGGGATAAAGACCATGAGACCTAATCTCTACTACACACACACACACACACACACACACACACACACACACACACACACACAAACTACAGGCAACTAAGGAATAATGATAACAGGTGAAATAGTCTTCTCTAGGGAAAAGCACACCAAATGTTTATCCAATACCAAATGTTCAGCCATGAAAACATTCATGCAAGCAACGTTGTGCAGAGTAGGAAATACTTATGTATTTAAAAATATGTATTTGTATAGATACGTGCATATAACAATGATTAATGAAAAAAGAGGCCATTAACTTAAAAAGGAGCAAGGAGTGGTATGTAAGAGAGTTTGGAGGGAGGAAAGAGGAGGAGAAAATAATGTAATTATATTATAATCTCAAAATTAAATAATTGAAAAAATGTACAGTGTTCAGACCATCATCTGCGCTTCTATTATGCCACTTTGGATTGGTCTACGTGTAGGACACTTCTCAGTGATCTCTTTGCTCTGATGGTAGTCTTTCATTCCCCCCACTCCAAAAAAGCAAAGTAAATATTATCCTGTCCTAGGTACTCTCTCAGCCGAGACACATGGGGAAGGGCCTAGGTCCTGCTCCAGATGATATGACAGACTTTGAAGACTCCCATGGAAGGCATCACCTTCTCTGGGCAGCAGAAAGAGGATAGGATAGAGGGTTGGTGGGGGGCAGAGGAAGAAGGGAGAGAGAGGGAACTGGGATTGACATGTAAAACAAGCTTGTTTCAAATTTAAATTTAAGAAGGGACAAAAAGAAAGAAAATATCGTCCCCTCCTAGTTTACTACCATGGTCCTCTCCTTGTTGTGAAATTTGTTCATTGGATATAGAACAACCTTCCGTTATCTCAGCATTATCAATGTCCACTGTGATCCAGCCCTTCCTGGCCTCCTCTTTCTTTCTGTCCTCTACATTTAGTGCATGCGCCACACAATACAATCAATCCTATTCCTCTTGTGCCAGCTGTTCCTCTCCTCCATCTTCTCCTCATCACTCCAGCATCTGGCCAGCAGTGGCCTCTCCTAGCAATTTCTCTACTATTCTACAATAGCCTCAAAATCAGTCACTTTCTTTTTATATTGCTTTATTTTTGTCACATGCCTTAAGACCATCCAAAATATTGTCGGCCAGTCATTTATCATCTGTCTCCTCCAAAATCCATGTAAGGAGGGGCCTTATTTGGTTCACTCTTCCATTGCCAACCCTGTAAAAGACTGGGCATATGTTGTGCTCACCATTAATATCTGTTGAATGGATGGATGGCCAGCTTTTAAAATCTCTTAATGCTCTGAATTCATCCACATTACTTCGGTGAGATATTCTGCAGGCCTAGATAATTATATTGTAATTAGTCTGAAGGAAAGGAATTTAAGTTATAAGTTAACAAGCAGATGAACGGCTGCTCTGAGGACACTGACCTCTTGCTCATTACCTCCAGAGTGAAATAAATAAGCAAGAGCTGGCTGAAATTGTTGTGGAACAGCTTGAATTAATGTAAGAAAATTGTGTTGATTTTGAAGGTCATGAATAATTGAGAGACGCTATAAGGAAAGGTGCCAGTCCACTTTTCCTACAGGACTGACAAGAACTATCCAATTATTTGCTTTAAATGCTTCGATAATTTATTGTCATTATTAATGGGCTACAAAATATGTAATATACACAATATTTCAATCATTCTAGAATGTGTATTTTCTCATCTCAGATATCAGAATGCCTCATACTTGATTGTGCATAAGAGTTAAACTGAAAGCATGTTCTCTTAGTGCTATGTAAAATAATGGTCCCTAATATATTGCATCTTAGACTCAATAAAGCATAACAATTCTGATAACTCATATTTATTGAATGCTAGCTTCAGGCAAGCATGTAAAAATCTTTCCCTATTTTATTAATCTCACAATCAGCATTTGGGATAAATCGCATTAGCTCTATTTTTTAAGTAACTAAGGAGTAGGATGATTAAGTAAGTTTCTAAAGTTATAAATGCTGAAACTCATCTTTTAACCCAGCTCTATCTGGACCCAGACTAGATCTCATTACCCTGTTCCTGTGATAATTGCTGTTAAATTGGGTTGAATACCTAAAACACAAACCACCCATCACAATGAGCCACTTAGTCGGCATTCAATTCCTTAAATTCTCTCTGCTTGTGTGCATTTGGCAGAACCAAAGCATCTGAACCTTGCTGCTTCCGCAATCCATGTAAAACCTCTTAGAAGGCAAACTTTGGCAGGCAGAGTTTGAGGTCTGGCCTTTGAAAAGATCTGAACCCATATCAAAGGCAGCATGTTAGCTCAGAAACCAGTGGGGCCCTTTAATGGCAGAGCCCCCAAGGGACCACTCTCTGAGGAATGAAAAGAGAACAAAACAGCTGAATTAGCTCCCTGCCTTGATCTGAACTCAAGGGGTACTCACAAAAGTAGACTCTGAAAGCAGGTGGGTCCTATACACTTGCCCAAAAATGGGAAGTGGTGGGGATGCCTTGGTTTTAAAGAATGTTCATCTAGGGTTCAAATCCTAGTTCTCTTCTCTATGACTCTACCCAATTAACCTCTCTAAACCTTAGTCTTCTAACCTGAAAGAGTCTGACAAGGACTCACTGAGCACTGTCTAAACCATAGAGGATACATCATTGAATAAAACTCGGAGGAGGCCTGCCTCAGTAATTAGTGCTGATATAGGTAGAATGTCTGAAATATTATTTGTTGATTGGTTAAAATGTGAGGTACATGAAGCCACATGAAAATAGTAAGACTATAATCTATGTCCACTTGAAAATCATGCAGAAATTCTGAGTGCAGCAGCAGAACATTCTTTCTTATCTGGCTCTCCTCCCTAGAACTTTCTTTGTTAAGGTCATGACACAGCTAGCTCTTCATCCAACTGTGAAGCCAGTGTTCCCCTCCATGAGGAAAAGTTAAGAGCTCTTCTCACCTATGCTCTGCCGTAGGACCCGCAACATGGTTATATTTCACCATTCTGTCTACCATCTGAGATTCTCGTTGTTGTATGTGATAGCTCAGTTGCTTTGCTATTCTTTGCACAAATAAAAGCTCCTTGAACATGGAGGCCCCTGATCTTCACACCTAGCATAACTCTTGGCACTTAATATTTGTGTAAATGAGCTAAGGGAAAAATGGAGCTGCAATTCCTAAATATGCTTTTAGTCCAAGGGCAAAGCCAGGGACTTCCCAAACAAAACATTCGGACTGTTGCTAGCAATAACAAGTATATGGTGTAAGGCTGCCAACGGCTTTAGAGACAAACTCCCAGATTGTGGGAAGACAAATCACTCCCCTCAGTTCTGAGTCCTGAAAACTCTCAGACTTAAGGTTTGCAGATCACTGCACAGCGGAGATAACAAACCCACAAAGAGAGCAGGGCTATGACTGAGGGTGAAGGCAATGAACTTATGTCCGCTTGATCAGGTAACTCCTCTGAGAGGGCAAGCGTGGGAATGAAGAGAAAAGAATTCATAGGGTTTATTTAGCCTCAGAAGACACTTCTGACAGTATTTGAGATCTGGGGCCATTAAAACACTGAGTCACGCTGGGAATGTGGAAAGTAGGCTGACAAGGAAGGGGGAATCAATGCTTGAACAAGATATTTATTGAACACTTACTATATACCTAACTAGTGTCGAGTAAATCGGCTTACAGATAAGACAAAGTGCAACTAGAGGGAGCCCCAGGGGCCACGCTGAGGTCGGCCTTCTTTAATATTTTTATAAATGATCCAGATAGAAGGATACACCAACCTCTTCAGCTTTGCTGAGCAAAAGAAACTCTTCGGCTTCACAAAACGCTGAGCTGATTGGAAAAAAGGGCAGTGAGAGTTCACTGCACTACCTGGAACTCAGAAATCCAGCAGAGAGACATTTTGGGGAGAACAGAAGTGCTGCTTCATGCCATCCTAGGAAGAATGCCGAAAGCCCAAGGGAAGCAGACACGTCATCTGTTTGGATTGTCATGCCATCCTTAGGTCTAAACCAGAGCTCACCACATAACAGAGACTGACTTGTGGAGTTGAGGCAAAGGACTCTGGCTGGCTTGGATGTGCCTGGCATTGTATTTTTCAAAGCCGTGGTCAGGTAGAGACATCGGAAACAAAGGGAACAGATGAAGTTACCTCCTCACCAGCTTGGCTTCATCATTCCTAAGGCCTGAAAAAATACTGGGCTGTTAGCCAAGAAAAACAGCCAACTCCACCGAGCTACCAAACAATAGGGAGAGAGAAAAGAAGGGAGGGAATCTACAGGGTACAAGCCTCTGTCTGAAGAGAACATGTGGAAAATCAAGACATTCCTGTCACACTCAGATAAGTAATGTAATACTTGAACAATTGAGAACTTGCCTTTGTTGCCTATCTAAAATAAACTTGTGACTAACTGGGTGCCCACAACTCTTGCATAATACCCCATAAGACCATGGTGGAACTGTTGTCTGTAATAAGATCTCTCTCTCTCTCTCTCTCTCTCTCTCTCTCTCTCTCTCTCTCTCTCTCTCTCTCGTGTGTGTGTGTGTGTGTGTGTGTGTGTGTGTGTGTGTGTATACTCTTATGGGAGGTGCATGTATGTACATACCCATAGGTGCGCATGCATATAGAGAACAACCTCAAATGTCCTCCTTGCTTATTTTGAGGCAGGGTCTCTCACTGGCTTGGAACTTGCTATGTTATCTAGGCTGGAAGATCATCAAGCTGCAGGGATCAATCCAATCAATAGTTTCTGCCTTCCCAGAAGTGTGCCAATGAGCATGGGCCACCAAAGTGAGCTTTTGTTATGTGGCATCTGGGGATCAAAGTGAAGTCCTTGTGCTTGTAAGGCAACCACTTTACCACTGAGTCATCGCCTCACAGTCTGGTTTCTTAACTATGAGAGGCGTCAGAGAACAGAAACCTATAACTTAACAGCAGCAGAAGAAAGTAGAAGCATTTCATCAGCAGTGGACTTTTAAGGAGCCCTGGCCCTGGTAAGTACTGTCCACCCTCATGCTAAAGCCCTCTGGAGGTGACCTCAGGAGATACAGTAAGAGACCATCAAAAGGTGCCCTTTCTTCCCCCAGTAATAATGAACCAACCTTCCCATGACCTACAACAGTGGTTCTCATCCTTCCTGATGCTGTGATACAGTTTCTCATAGTGTGGTGACTCTAACCATAAAATTGTTTCTTTGCTACTTTGTAGCTGTAATTTTGCTACTGTTATGAATTTTAAATATCTAACATGTAACCCCAAAGGGGTCTGGGCTGCTTTGAGGAGGTTGAGAGCTGTTGGTCTAGAGCAGCAGTGTGGTTTGGAACACTCAAATTACAAGAGAACAATTCTTGTGGGAAGGTGAGTGGCCATAAAAAGAGTTTGTCACTGTCCTAAATCAGGGAAACATGGCTCCCAACTGGTGTGGCCAAGAAAGAAGATCATGTCATAGCTCTGGTAGACTCGGGTCTCCTTAGTGAACCCATCTGAACCACCTGCATCCTAATGACTTTCCTCTCTCTCTCTCTCTCTCTCTCTCTCTCTCTCTCTCTCTCTCTCTCTCTCTCTCTCTCTCTCTCTGTTCTAAGATTTCCTCCTAGAATGCCCAACTCACTACATTCACTCCTCCTCCTTCACAGCCTAGCTCAGATTCCATGAGAAAAGAGGCAGACTTTGAAGTAAGACCGACGGAGGCTCTGGTGGCAGGACAGGTATCCATGAGATGCGTGTCTAGAAAAAGCCATTTGACTCGCCTGAGACGCAGGCTCCTTACCTGGAAGATGAAGTTAATATGACGAACTTCATAGCTGCAGTCCTCTTAAAAGACCCGGGACATATGGGAGAACAGAGTTTGGACAGGCAGCAAACGAAGGGGCTTTGATTTTGTTGAGTGTGAACTACAACATGGAAGATTAGAGAAGAGGGCAGCTTGCAGATGTTGTGAGGGTGAATTCCAAAGAGATGGGACTGGCAGGGAGCTATGAGTAGATGCCCCCATAACAGGCACTGGAAGACACAGAGGTGGACAGTAGTGGGAGCCATTCTCTCTTAAAGTTTCCACTTCTATGAAAGGAAACGGGCTTTAGAGCCAGCTGGTCTGAGCAGGAACAGCTCAGCCATGTTCTAGAAACTAGGCTTGTACCAGTGACTCGTCTCACGGAAGCTATTTCCATTGTTGTAAAGTGAGGTTAGTTAGTCACCACTGGGGTCTAAATACGAAATGTTCCTCATGGGCTCAAATGTTGTAACACTTGGCCCCCAGCTGGTGGTGCAGTTTGAGAAGCAGGCAGGACTTCTAGAAAGTGGGACCTCCCGGAAGGAAGTGTGTCACTGAGCACTGAGCAGGGAAGACAGGGACTTGGTGATTGACAGTCCATCCTAGAAGCCTTCCTGATGCCTCTGTTTCTTGATTGAGGTTACCATGTGACCAGGCAGCCCCCTGCTCCTGCCTTTGTGCCTTCTCAGTCTGCTGTCATGTTTTTCCTGCCATGATAGATTGTATGCCTTGGGAACTGTAAGACAAATTAACCCTTTGTCCCTTACATTGCTTTTGTCAGGGTATTCTAACACTATAACAGAAAAGTAACTAAGATAGCCACCTTGGGTAGTTGTTATAAAGAGCAAATGGGATGCATATGTAAGGGACCTGCCATACAAGCAAATATCTTCATAAAGGTAACACCCCTTCTGTCTTTTTACTGTATTTTCTTCCATACCAGAAATGCTCAGGTGTTCATTACATTTTCCTGTAAAAGTAACAATGTGTGTATAACAACACTGAGTATATTTTCCCACACTCCTTTCTGAAAAATAATATTTTACATAGTATTGCTATCTGTGTTTTGCTCTGAGTGTGCGTGATGGCTTGCATACAACGCTCTTCATTTCTTTCTGAAAAAAAAAATAATAAAGGGCCTAATGATTTGAACAGTCTCTGACCTGCATGATCAACAGCAATGTCTATTTGTGTATGTTCCACTAAATTATGTGCCATGCTAGATAAAAGATTTGTTTTGAAAAACAGCTACTTCCAAAAATAAGGGAGTTTATCAATTCCAATCATTCTTATCCAAAATTAGTTGTCAAGTTTCAGTGGCTAAAATGAATTTAACCACATAAATTCAGGACTTCTGCTGAATGGTTAATGTGGCCTTGAAGACCCAGCTCCTCAGCATGGCTGGGGTTCACCAGCAACATTTAATATCAGCACTTTTGTGTTATAATAGAGCCTATTAACAACAGTTGACTGACATTAGGTATAGTCCAAGTAAGCTTCAATTAAAAAATATGCTGACCTCTCCAAAAATTAAGAAGTGGTCCCACATTCACCGAAGGGAAATTGGAATAATTACTGTGGTGTTAGGGAACTAAGTCACTTGCCTAATAGACAGCAATATGTTTTCCCTGCCACAAAAGCCAGCAAATACATTATGATGCTGTAGCAATATTGATATTCATAAAATCTCATTAAGCCAACTGGAAATCAAACATTAGCCAATCGTGCTCCTCATTCCTACTTACAGATCAAAGTTAAATACATGCGTTAGCCAGTTAGAAACAAAATTGAATTTGAGATCCGCATGGCTCTCATTAAGTAGCACTCTATTAGGCTGTGTTTAAGAAGAACAGCCCACAGGGAGCTCTTTCCAAACCAATGAAAAGACCTCCTTCCCCTATCAGTCTTGAAATACCATGCCTGTTCATTTAGATAAACACATTTTAAAGCAGTGTAGCCTTCCATTATCCTACCTTCTCGCCCTGCTCTTTTCACCTGCCCACTGGTTTTGTTTTGTTTTTTTGTTTTGTTTTGTTATTTTTTTTGTTTTGGTTTGTTTTTTTTTTTAACAGCAAAACAGAAATCCTGTTGGAACCAAATAATCCTTATTTTCAAAATCAACATCTCTACATTGTGTTCCATAATTAAGCCAGCAGCCATCCTCCTTGCATCCTTATTTCTTGCTTCTGACACAAGCTCCTAATTAAAAGGAAAGACTAGCAAATGGATTTGAACAGGTGTGAAGAGCACTCTGAGCTCCCATGCAGAGGAAACCACAGTTGAGTCCATTTGCAGCCACAACAAGCTGGAGCCTGGTTCATAACCTTGCTCATCCTGGTGGCTGGGAAAGAGCCAGGGGTCCTTTTCCTGCATGAGAGCATACCTTAAAATTCCAATCAGCAGCACTATACAGCGGCACTGGCACGACATGTCATGCTGAGATGGTTCACTGACTCTCCTCCATCATTTAAACCCACAGCTGGAGACTATTGTTAGGGCCATCAGGACAAAAATGACACCCAGAGATGGATAGCTCTGAGCTGAGCTTAGCCTCTGACTGTGTCTCCGTGATGTCATATGTACGTATAAATACTCATACACACCCCCAGAAGTACCATCTAGCTGTTGTACACAAGGGACACCAAGCAGAGAGGAGTTGGCTTGGTTTTGTTTTATTCTTTTAAATTAGTAGCCTGAGAGAATCTGCTTTAAAAGAAGGGAAAAAATGGGAAAAGGAGTCTGCTATGAAGGAAGACCCAAAGTCCCCTCTCATTTCTCAAATGTAACTAACTCCTAGTAGCTGTTACAGTGGCTTGGATAGGAATAGGAAACATGCAAACATGTCTCTAGAGCCAGCAGCATATTACAAGGCCACTATTTGCTCCCTCTCTCTTTGTGAATCCACATAAAAGGTGGAAGCTTATCAAAGGGACTCAAGAGCCAAACACAGAGCTCAGTCAACAACCAAAAGCTAGAATAAGACTAACAACAGCCCCAGAGTAGAGCTCAGTTTATAGAATGAACATCAGCATTTGTGGGACAATAAATCCATAGTTGGCTTAATAAATGAATATGGAAAGAGACAAATTTCCCATACAGCAAAATCCCAGTGGTGCTGGGTATGTGTTGCCTGTGAGGCCATGACATGCAACTCAAGTGTAAGTGATGCTTGTACAAGGTGACTCTTTCTCGGGTTCAAAGATGAGCCCTCCCCCCACCTCCAGAATCCATAAAAACCATGATTCCTTTGCTATTGTCACTGAATGCACTATCAACAAATGTTTTACAATGAACGTTTAATAAGGCCATCTACCACACGCGGCCTACCTCTCCCCACCAATCAAGTGACTGAAAGGCCAGACTCCACAGCTGCTGAAGAGAGAAAGAAAGCTTCATAAACACTATGTGGCAGGTGGCACTCCCCACGGTCTGATTCCAGTCCCAACAGTTCTCCACTGAGTGGTGGTGAAGGGTGACAAGTCTGTTAGTCCCTCACAGCTGGAGGTGGCAGAGGCAACAGCTTCAGCTTGAGTGTGTCTGCACCCAGCAGGAAAGAGCTCCTAAAACTGCAATGTTAAATGCCTTGGGTATTGACAGAGCAATCCATGTGGCAGCTAAGTGGACATTAATGTACTATAAAGTACCTGTTGGTTCTGCACAAACTAAATTATTTTCCCTCCTACCTATCCACCAAGAGGGTATAATCTACTGAGGGGAGAAAAAAATCTTGATTTTTAAATTGAGTTAAATTGCAATGTCATGACAGGGAGGGAACCCAAGTGAGAGCCTCATTGGTGAAATGAAATGGTGTATTGAACTTCTAGGAGCTCCCTCAATTCCCATCCCCATTGCCAAAAAGCCAGGGGTGGATCCCAGAGACTGACACCCAAAGCAGAGACTGAGTCCAAATAGCCATCACTGAGGACCCCTCAGCACAAACTGCCTCTTTCTATTTCACAGAATCATGATGCTGTCTCGGTGTTGCTAGGAACCTATAAGCCCATTCATTGCTCCCCTAGTATCTCATCCAGCCTGGCAGCATCCCTGACAACAGATTTTCTGCTTTTCGTTGGGTTGGTTCTCTCCTAGATCCTGTCCATGAACACCATGCCCCTGCCCCTACCGTTTCTCCGATGTCACATCTCACTCTCCCTCCGCTCTAGCTAGCTGAGCTCTTGCCTGTGTTGAATATAAATTTACAAATGACACAGTTCTTAACTCATGAGAAAGCCTTCAGTATGGTGAGCAGGTCATTTTACAAGAGCCTCTCTGCTTCCTGTAGAACATAACGTTAGCAGGAGATGCAGGCAAAACTGTTTCGCATTCCGTTTCTATGCAATGGTAAACTTTCTGTCAGTGGCTCTTTGTGTAGAACACAGTATTGTACTAAAAGCAGTCTATTGAGCTACAGCCTCAAATATCAACTCTCTTTTTAAGGTTGACTTTTAGTAAGGAAAATACAATGGCATTATAGGTGTAGGTGGTGTGTGTGTGTGTGTGTGTGTGTGTGTGTGTGTGTGTGTGTGTAGATGTATAGTAACAGAAAAGTCACTGATCTCTTGTTTCTCACTTAGGCACTGCGGTAAGGATTTTCAAAGCATGTATGGAACTCACGTGTTCATCTCATCTCCTGCATAGTGACTGGTACAGTGCTTCCCTTATGGGAAGTGTGGGACGTGTTTGGAACAGGACAGGAAGTATCCTATGACTGTGTCCTAAGCTCATAAGAAGGACAGAGCAGAAGAATGCCTCCAAGCATCCTCTACCACTGCAAAAAAACTACCCTCTCAAATTAGCAAAGGGGTTAAAAGCTGCTACTGAACCCCCAAAGCCCCACAAGATTCACTACAGCAGAACAAGAAGCAAAAGAAAAATGCCTGAAACCCCTTCTCCCTACAAAGAAAGGGAATGTGTTCATGTTTAAATGCTTTTGTACACACACTTGTTAGGTACTGAGGATTCTTTGAGGCATCAAATTCAATGAACCTTCTGGTTGTATTACCCAACAGACTGGGGCCCACAAATCTATCTCCTTGCAGGCATCTGAAGGATAAATCCTGGGAATGTGCTCAGAGGTTGAATGTGGAAAAAAGACATGAGTGCCTGAGGGTTTCTGTGTAACCCTCCCCTCTTTTGGAGGAGCCTATGTCCCAGCTTCAGCTTCTCAGTTTCAGCTTCTCAGTCTGTTTCTCACGGGCAGACAGTTCATCCGTTGAAATCAATATGTAGGAAATCGATAAAATGCAAACACGGCACTTTACCTTTGCAGCTTTAGACTTTCTCCCTGCAATCCTGAAAACACTGCAGTGTTTCCTTCCCTCTGCCCCATGTGACTGAGAGGCCTCCATTTTCACCTTCCTTACCATGCCCCTGGCTGCAATCTGAAGCCGCTTTAGAGATCAGCTAAGGAAGACTGTTCTTGAAAAAACAAAACAAAACAAAAACATGTCCGGGATTTGTGCACCCATTGAGTTTTGAGCTCTCTACTTTGGTGGCTTTGAATGTCCCCATTAGATGAACAGAAGGGCATAAATGTGAACAGATTGACAAAGCCGTCAGCTACCCTCACAGACAGCCTACAGTGGCAGCAAATTGTCTGTGCTTAGACTAGTGGCTTTCACTGAGACCCCTTAATATGGTCCCTCATGTTGTGGAAATTATTTCTATTGCAACTTCGTAACTGTAATTTTGCTACTGCTATGAATTGTAAGGTAAATGTCTGATATACAGATGGCCTTAGGTGATCCCTGTGAAAGAGTCATTTGATGACCCCCCCCAAGGGGTCACGACCCACAGGCTGAGAACCATAGCGATAGACATGCAAGCAGAAGGTTGATAAGAGTATCATGACATAATTGACATGCTAACACTGAGGGTTGGTCCAAAGCTCCATTAAGGCCCCTTCAGTCCTGAGAGTCTATTACTCAGATTGCAGGTAGCAGATCTAGAAGACTGTAGAAGCAGAAGAGTAGAAACAAAAGCCCACACCCTGAAGAACTTTGCAGAATTATTTAGAAAAGGCGGACCGCCAAGAGTCACACCAGCTGAAGTCAAGAACACGGGGTCTGAGAGCAACAGCATCAGTGGAACTCCATTTAAACCCAGCAGATCAATTTGTCAGAAATATCATAGCGTGTGGGCAGAAACTACCTCCATGTGTTAGTTAGACATCTTGGTTGGAATTGGGTCCCAGTAACAGGCCTGCCAATCATTCAGGTAGGAGGTACCTTGGAGAACACAGGGGACAGCATGTAAAACTAGAGCAGACTCTGGTCCCTGAAAAGCTTTTAGGACATTGCAGCTCACTTTCATTAGTTGTTATTACACTGAAATATCTACTTTTCCAGATAACTATTATGGAAAGAAGCTATCAACTGCCCCCTGTCACGTCTAGTTTTCATGTCAACTTGACACAAGCTAAAAGTTCAGAAAGGTGCACCTCAACTGAGGGAATGTCTCCTTAGATTTGGCTACAGGCAAGCCTATCAGGCATTTCCTTAATTAGTCATTGATGTGGGAGGGCCCAGCCCATCACAGGTGGTGCCGGGATTATTCTATAGGAAAGTAGGCTGAGCTAGCCATAAGGAGTAAGCCAGTAAGTAGCACCCCTCCACAGCCTCTACATCAGCTCCTACCTCCAGGTTGCTACCCTGTTCGGGTTCCTGCCCTGTTTGAGTTCCTGTCCTGACATCCTTCAATGATGAACAGTGATGTGGAAGTGTGAGCCAAATAAACACTGTCCTCCCCAAATTGCTTTTGATCATAACGCCTCATCAAAGCAATAGAAATCCTGAGACATCCTCTGAAAACTGTAATAAAGAGGGTGAGTCCAGAGAAAATGCTAAGCTATCTATACCACAGAGCCAATTCACAAGACACCTCTCACATACTATATCAATATGTGGCCAAGGATGCTCCCAGGTAGACATATTGCTCCTATAGGGAACACTTGAATGGTAACTCCACACCAATCAGCATTTGGCATCAATAATGCATGCTCATTAGGTCCACTCTGACAGGGCTGTGTAGACCGGTTACTATCATTTCTATCTCTTCAGAACCATGGGCCTTGAACTGATACTCATTTTAAGCTTAGAAAACATTTCAGTGCCTTGAAATTTGGAGTTATGCCAACAACAACAACAACAAAAACCTCAATCTGTCAAAGAACTGTAGCCAAACCACCCTGAGATGGTCGTGACAGAGGCATAGGGCACATCTACTCCGTACACCTGAGTCAACATGTCACTGCCCATAATGACTGGGTCATAATACCAATAGTACATCAAGGGATATATATAACAGGATCGGCCATGCACTTGACTCAGTCCTATGGATGAGAAAGAAACAGAAAATGAATCTTTTGCAGCCTCATGAGCTTTACTGATATGTTCTAAGTAAGTCAGACTCCAATTACCTGAAACAGTCATCAGATACATAGACACTGGAACAGCTGTCAAATCTCATTAGGAGTTCAAGCAGAAGACCAGGGAATCTGTATCTTAGCAGGCATCCCAGGTCATTTACAAAACCGAGCATGTTTGTAGACCTGTGGAATAGTGGACAAGCCACCAGTTGTTGACTTGGTTTCTCAGTGAGCACTCATCAAAGGCCTAGTATATCCCAAGACCTTTCTGGAGTCATGTGCCCTAGGTTACTTCTCAGTCCTTGTGGCCTCTATGTGATGTAGAGACGCCCATGCCTATCTTTTAGTGCCATTGTTTCAAGTTTCAGTAAACATACAAAAGGATGGATATTATTGTGACTTTGTTTTCTTTTTGAGACAAGGTGCTATGTAGATCAGGCTGCCCTTATATATAATGCAGGATGATCTTAAACTTTGATCCTTTAGTGTCTGTCTCCTCAGTGCCAGTATTACAAGTATACATCACCACACCTGATTTATATCATGCTGGATATCAAACCCAGGACTTAGGTTTCGTGTATGATAAGCAAGCACTCTACCAACCAAGCTGAGTCCCTAGCCCATGATATTTTCATACATACATAGTACCATATGTGGCTCATTATTACCCATCATGCATCTCTATCTTCAGGCAGATAGCTAAGTTCAGTGAGGGAAGAGAACTACTCCAGAACCACAGTCTGAGTCTTAGGCCTCCTCTGAAGACCTTTTTCCATACCCCAGGGTTGACTTGGGAATCTAAATTGCACTCTCATCCGAGACTCCAAAACCAATAATCCATGTTCCTATTTGAGACTTAACCATGTGATCTTTCCAGACTAACTGGGGCATGTCTTTCATAGCTTCAAAAGGCAGCTGCCTTCCAGACAGGATGCCACAGGCTGGAGATGGCACTTTGCCCAACACGTGGCCCCTTTAGACATCCTGTGAAAATGCTCTAAGAACATTCTTACAAAGTGTTTATTTTCTCAGGTAATACTAAATACAAATGTTGTCTCTCTGGAATCTTGTAACACGGAGCCTAGCATATAACTTCATAAAAGGAACTGCTGCCTGCACACAGCTTCCCAGAGAGGCCTGGCTATATATATATCATTAGTTCACAAGCTTCACTGTTGGGTAGGAATGCCATTAGAAAACATATCATTTGCCCAATAGACATAAATGGATCCCAAAGAGCTCTTCCAGACCAGCAGGTAATTATGGGGGAACCCTCTATTATTTACTGGAAAAAATGGAAGGCCACCCTAGGAGGAACAAAGCCCCCACACATCCCCCACACACACACACACTTTTTCATAAAAGACAAGATCCCCATTTGTTATTGAGCTTATTCATATTTTTTGTGACACTCTTTGATGTTTCCGTTTGCTTTTCTCAAATTGTCCATATAGATAATGGCCCCAGGTAACACATACATAATAAATATTAAAATTCACTTGAACCCAGCCCAAAATTTGCCTCCTGGAGGAGAATACATAGCCCCCAAAATCTCATTCATTTCATGACCACATGGATAACAACTAATACAGGCAGCCTATAGGGTCCTCTCACTTCACAGAATCTTCGGAAGTGTGGGATCCAGGATCATGGGCAACTGATAAGGGCAATCACACTGGGAGGTGTAACTAAGACACAGTGAGTAGCAAGGCTTAACCTTCACTATATACATATGGAGTATTAAGATTTCCTTCTCTAGTCTCTAAAAAAAACCCCACTGCTCTGAGCTTTTCAATGGTAGAACAGCAAGAGAACATAGCTGGATTCCCAAGACCCACTTTAGTTTCCAGAATTCTTGGGGTGTGCAGTGAATGTGTACACACACAGCGAGCCTCAGCTTTCACCTCCCTGGCATCCAACAGCTTGTCCACTCTTTTTCTCACCCTTGTCCCTAACACAAGCACAGCATGGACACGGGCACAGTTCACTTTTCAACTGGTGGTTCCTTTCTCTCTATCTGAGGAATTGCTTCACATGACTAACTTGATTTATATAAATTTACATATCCTTTATTTCTTGTGTCTTTACCATCTCCTAGAGTTCCATCACAGAACCAAAAGTTGTGATGTAAGGCTAGGGGTGTAGTTCAAGGGTAGAGCACCTGTATCAAAGAATGTGGATGCAAAAAGTCTAAATTCCATCTACCAGGACTGCATATTTTACACTACTAATACATAAAAGTATATAAATATGAGTGTTATAGGAAGAACACATAACGCAATAGGCAACTGCAAAGGCATAGTAGGGCAAACCCAAGCCATGAGGTACTGTTTAAAAGATTGTGAATATTAACAACAGGGCAGGATAGTATGGAAACAGAAGGCAAATTGGGGATGATGCCACATTCGTATAATCCAAGAACTCATGAGACAGAAACAGGAAGAACAGGAGTCCAGTGGCAGCTTTGTCTACACAACAAGTGAGAAGACCCTGTCTATCCTTGTGCCTTGGCCTGTAGCAAAGGGGTTCTTGATGGCTAGGAGAGGGTTGACAGAGTGAAGTCAGGCTTGGATGTTCAGTTCTCTAAGTGGATTTCTGTGGGGCACAGTTCCATACTGGTCCTCTCTATAAACATCCTATCTGTGAAACAGGAAAAATGTGTCATTAGAGTGCTGGCATATGACTCTACAGAACTAACCAAACTACTTCAAGTAATTGTGTCATCTTCTCTGCCTCTGAATACTTCTGAGTTTTCTTTTGTAAACTAGGAGTTTGGATGCAAAATGTAGATTCTTTTGATTTTTCTGGAATCATTGTTTATATAATCTGATAAGGATATGTAGGTATAATCAAAGAAACAAAGAAAGAAATTCGAAAAAAAAAGAAATACATATAGAATCTATTTCATTAAAAAATCTGTTTCCTGTAGACAGGATCATACCCTTGTGGGGCATGGGGAAGAGCTAAGGGCCATAGTGCTCTTACTTGCCAAGTTCCTCAGAGAAGACCATGCCAGATAAAGAAAAACAGTAATATTGAAGTTAGACCCTTCAACCCCCACATGTTAAAAACAGAACTGGGGCAAACAGTAGAGCCAGGACAGAGGGGCTCAAAACAGGGACCACAGGCAAAAACCTCAGGTCACTAGCAAGATGCCAACTGCTCTGCTACCTCAACACCAGGCAATAAACTCCTGCAAGGTCTGGTCTCAGCTGGGTCTTCAGGCCACTGGAGAATTTAGGGGCATTTTTAGTACCTAGCTGGTTAACAGGCATTCTGAGACACATAGGGGACAAGACACAACTGTTCATCTGTACAGAGTTTGCCCCCAGAGAAAGTGTGCCAGCAGAGAAAGCAGTCATTACCATGACCAGTCGGACATCTTGGGACACAAATAAGAAGTAAGACATGAGTCAATGCCGCTCTTGCAGGATTGCATGGATTGCACTCCTAGGAAATCATCTACAGTTCTGAAAGTTATGCTCTGGATTGGATACCTTACACTCCACAAACACAAGCAGGGAAGCCTCAGGGGGAAACATACAACAAGAAATAGTCTTGGTGGAAGGATATGGGTTAAAGGGTGGCCTTTAAACATATATACATGAGGCACTTTTCTCTCTGACAACTCATACATTTTATTAAGCACTCTGTACTTGGAAGTCCCTGAGACTCCCAGTACAAGCTTTCTAGAGCCCACAGTAGGAAAAAGGGTCAAAGGAGTCAAATTTGCTAGAGGTTACATGCTACTCTAGTCTACGTCTATACCTTAAAACAATGTGTGCAAAGGTTAAAACCACAAGTTCTAAAATGACACTTTACTATTGGCAGGGTTTCTTTTATCTCCCTTACTCAAATAACACCATAAATGTATATGAGGCTACATAGTAAGGGGAGGGAGGGAAGATAAAATGCATTGACTCTTTCCTTGGAAGAGCTAACTAATAGTTTGAAGACCTTTATTATTATTCTTTTTAATCTGACTTTGGACAACAACACAGCATGATCTGCAATCTTACTAGAAGTAGTTAACTGTAGGGGGGAAAAGTTGAATATTTCTTGGAGAAGACTGTCCATTTCTACCTGCTAATGCACACTCTAAAATGACCATTTATATGCACAATCATTTACCCGATGCATAATACTTAACTCGAAAATTATCACTAAGAGGTACTGCCAGCACCCACATTGGAACACAGGGTTTGGTGTGGATGCTAAAGTGTTTCTACGGATAATGAAGCATTCCACAAAGTGCCCTTTGTTAGACAATAAAAATAAATGATTTCAAAAGCCATCAACTGGTGACGAACAAATACATTTTATTGAAAAGCTGTTGTAGATTTGAGGGGTAAGCTCATATTTCACTACAATGGGTCTGCTTTCTCTCTTGTTTTTGTTTTTTTTTTTAAATCACAAGCTACTCAGCATTTGCACCTATTGCTTATCTTCCTTTTATCAATAATAAAAGAGCCTCTGCCATTTATGGGGTTTTTCTTTGCACCTGAAATGGGCTAAGTGGTTTGCACTCGTGGTGTACATTTTGTGACTGGTTCTCTTTGTGTCGAAGCTGTGACAGCTGAAGGGCTAGTACATCACCACCTTGTTACATACAATGATGCTAAGGCCTGCAGAACTGAAGTGACTTGCCCAAGGTGATGTATTAGCCGAGTGGTTGGAAGAGACTGTGAAAAATGGCCATAATACTGCCCTCAGCAATAACCTCCCCCCTGCAATGTAATTTCAGCAGCATTCATCCGAGCTGGCCTTACACTTGCGTTGATATACCCGTGTGTCCAAAGAAGCATTGTGCCAGTTCTGGAGTATTCTGCTCTTCCATGCCACAAGAAACAGCCAAGACATGTGGGCCTATCATCTCCTGCACCACAGGTGACACCTATCCAAGAATCAGGTAAAAATCTACCTAACCAACCATCAGCTACCTAAAACTCTATGCTCGCACCCAGATAAAACAAGGCCAAACTGCGGAACCACAACCTCATGAGAGATATAAGATACTATTTTAACTACTGGGTTTTGGATAGTATGTTACACACCAAGCGCTAGCTAATACATGCCACTGCCAAGATATAATTTTATTTCTTACAAAGAATCTGTAATTGACTTGTAATTAAGAAATAAAAGTTGGAAACAGGTGAGTTAAAGTAACGCACAAAGATAAAAACATGTCACTATTCTATTTGATTTAAATAATCACGTGTTGTCTCTGTTTCTGCTTCTCTCTATCTCTAGCTCTCTCTGTATGTGTGTGTGTGTGTGTGTGAGTGTGTTCGTGCTTGCATGCGTGCGTGCATGTGTGTGTGTAATGTGTGTATTACAAGAACCATCTCATCATTCTACCAAAGAGTGATAACTCTCTAGAATTTACCATTATCCTTACCCTCTATAATTAACTTTTTTTTACATTATGAGTGACTTCACCTACTCTGGTTAAAAGCCCAGCTTCATCTTTGAAAACACAATGAGCATGAAAAAATGTTTGCTGCCATTTATATACAACACCACTACAGTTTAATGAACTTTGCATTAAACCAATATTCTTCAAATCCTACTTATTTATATATTGTTGATATGACCTTTGCCAACCTACAAACTATATTATTCCTATTAAGTGGATGTTTTTCTTTAAATAAAATTCCATTTGACTCCTACATCTCACTCTGCCTACAATTAAGCAAGAATTATGAGATAATTTATTTTATATAGTAGTTATATTTTAGACATTGCTTAGAACTTAAAAGTATATGTATTTGCCTATGTGCCATTTAAAATCACTCACTGTGCTTCGGTCTTGGAAATGCTGCTTCAGCAATGTTTAGTATCCTTCAACTCCTTATACTTCCCAGGCCTTTATCAACCACAGGAAACTCAGATAGTGAGAATCACTTTAGCCATGCTCAGCTGTACTAATTAGTTTTCATTATTACTTGACACAATATAGACTAACCTGGGAAGGAAGTCTCATTGTGTGACCATTTGGAACAGGCTGGCTTATGAGCATCTCTGCAGGGGACATTATCTTGGTGATATTAACTGATGTGGGAAGATTCAGCCTCGAAGTGAGTGAAACCATTCACTGAATTTGGTTCCCGAATGTCTTAAGACTAGAATAGCTAAGCTTGCTTGCATGCATTTCTCTCCTACTGTGGGATGTGACCAGCAGTTCAACTCCCAAGTGGCATCCCCACCATGATGAGCTGTCACAAGGGAAGTATGAGCCAGACGAACTATTCCTCTTTAAAAGTTGCTTTTTTGGAGGTGTTTTGTCAAAGCAACAGAAACAAAATCAGGACACCTGCCGTCTAAAGACTATGTACAAGTGTAGCTGTGAGTCCAGAATGACTCTCGGGTGGCGAGTACTTGTGATCTGAGAGGCCAGCTTGAAGCTGGGCATAGTAAATGTCTCTAGATCCTCCGATGGCTCTCTGGCCAGAAGACTGTTTCTGACTGATAATTCCCTATCCACCACATGGGCCAGAAGATAACTCTGCAAATGCTGTTAAACTGTTTCCAGTCAGCCACTGCATTCTAAATGCTTCCATCATCAACACAAGCTCTTGATCGGGGACACTGAAAGCCATTGTCATTGTGTTATTCTAAAAAATCACATTTGAAAGGCAAGATGTTACCCCCTGGGACAAAACATAGACATGTGTCACTCACACATTAGATAACTGCTCCCACCTATGAGAACACATTTTTGTCCCTTCAACTATTGCCCACAAAAGGTATCAATAAAATGACCTAGCTAAAGTAAAAGGTCCCCATACCCACTGGTTGGTGACCGGGCCCAGGGCCTTATACATGCTAGGCAAGTGTTCTACTACCTAACTATATCCACAGTCCCCAGAAGAAATTTTAACTTAGTCAAAATATTGCATAAAACGCACTGTGCTGTCTTTGAGAATAGCATGGTTCACCAAAGTGAAATATTTTTACCAACAGTCAAAGAGGCATTGTAACTAGGAAGTAAGATGCATATACAGGGAGTACTAATGGATTGCCACATAGAAAAATAATCAGGAAAAAAAAAGTCACTATAGACCTAAAGACAGAGGTTCAAATCCTCTCTTGTCTCCAAACATTGTCTAAGTACCCTGGGTAAATTGTTGGGCTTCTGTCTTGCTAGGTATCTAGTGGCCACATATATAAGGCAGTGATAATAGCTGTCATGTATGCTATTGCTGAATAGTAAGGGAGCTGATTTATCATTTATTGAGACCTCTTGGGAAATGGCCATGCATGTATTAAGTATCACTAGTCATTGCTGTTGTGGGTAATTTTGAGCATGCTTCATATAAACAGCAGTATTGGCAACCTACACTGGATGGCACAGGCTCATTTTTTTTTTTTTTTTTTTTTTTTGCCTCCACAGCCTCTCCAGCTCCTCGAAGGAAGGTCTGTGAATCCTACAGGTTAACTAGGTACAAATGGAGTGAAGATAAGGGAGGATGCACACAATGGATGTCAGAATGAAAGTTCCGAGGCTCTCTGACAAATAGAAACTTGGGCACAGGGCCAAGGAAACATCATTTAACAGGGACAAAAGTAAGTCGTAGATGAGCAGCTGCAATTGTGTGAGGGAAATCTTGCTTCGGTGAGTCTGTTTGGCCAGACACAAGTGGGTGAAACAGCTGTGAGACAAACCACCAAGACCTCACCACTAGAAGATATAGAGTGCTGTTTTCCATGACAGAATGTATCTAACATTCTTTTCACTGGCTGAATAGATCTGAACTGCTATATGATGCTTGGCTCTCACTGCCATATCCAAAGAGGAGCACGATGAATAAGAAAATGTTTGAACCAAGACACCCCAAAAGGACCTCAGGCTCATGAGAATATCCATGCTGGGCCAGAAAGCTGGATCAGTTGGTCCTGAGAAGCATTCGGACATGCCTGGATTTGCAGAACACAAGGAATTATCAGGCACAGAAACTGAGCAGCAATCTCTTCTGCCCTCAGTGAGATAATGACTCCCATGACAACTCCACGTGGAAAAACTACAGAGGGGACCAGGTAGAAATAAGGATGAAGTGGCAGTTACATGTGCAAAGTTTGTCAAAATGGGTAGTGTAGATGAAAAGCTGGTTCACACCCACACAAGGAAAGGTTCTCAAGAACTTACCAGGTGTTCAGCTGCTGGACACAGCCTGGGCCATGAAGTCTGCCTGGCCAGCTAAGAAGTCATTAGATAGGTGGGAACACTGAGCCCCTCAGGGTGCTTAGAAAGATGCTGGCTGTGGACCAGGCAGTATGGCTCCAAAACCTGAGTGCTTCCCAGCCTTGCCCTCCAACTCAAAGACATGTCTTATTTAAGTGGAGGGGCAAAGCAGAAAGCAAAAATGCACTGAAGGTTGCATGCCTCTTCTTAGCCTTGAGAAGAGCTGGTGAGAGGCACTGATGTTCATAGTACTCTGCACTAGATTCTAAGGGAGATTCAGTTCTGTTCACAAAAGGCTTGTAGTGAGGGGGGCTTGTGTCTCTGATACAGACGTGAACACCTTGCATGTGTGTTGCAGTTATATAGTTTGGTCCTCTTGTGGGACTCCTAACCGTGGGAACTGGGGCTCTCTGATTCTTTTACCAGTCTTTGGGACCCGACTCTTCATGCTGGGTCACCTTGCTGAGCCTTCATACATGGGGAGGTGCTTAGTCTTGCTGCAATTTGATGTATCATGTTTTGCTGATACTCAGGAGAGACCTGCCCTTTCCTGGACAGAGATGGAAAGGGAACGGATTGGGGGTGGGAATACTGGAGGGATGAGGAGGCGGAAAAAGGAGAGAAGGGGGGAGAAACGACTGCCCAGATGTAAAATAGAGATAGATGATAGATAGATAGATAGATAGATAGATAGATAGATAGATAGATAGATATAGACAGACAGATAGATGATAGGTAGATAGACAGACAGGCAGGCAGGCAGACAGACAGACAGACAGACATTTTTAAAAAGAGGAGCCTGGCCTGGTGTTTTGCACCCAGTAGGTGTTCGATAAATGCCAACTGAGTGATTGATGCCCACCCTCTCTGCCAGCCTCATCCTGGGCTGGATAAAAGTGATGGTGTTCATCTCCACACTAGTGACACTTCCCCCTTGTCATCTGACACCTTTAAGTTCTTCAGTAACTTGAAATTGCAGCAAGACCCAAAAAACCTAGAATGGGGTACCAAAGCCCAGTCTAGCTCCAATGTCCTGGCTAAAATAGTTCCTAGGGTCAAGAAATGGCATACCCCAGAAGAGAAATGAAGAATACAGGGAGTGTAATTTAAAAAGGCATGGGTGTGGGACAGAGAAAACAAGGAAGCAGAAAGGGAATCGGTAAGAAAAAACAAAAACAGCCATGCAAGACTCTGAAACTGAGATTTCTTAAGGGTACCAGACTGAGCAGAAGGAGTCTGCCTGCCATCTACCAGGTGTAGAAGTTTAATTATGGTTTTAACAGGGTATTTGAGAAAAGAGCTGACACTGATCTATACAATTACTCTCCTCAAACACAGGCATTTTGCCTCTGTTTTCACACATGTAAAATGAAACCATCAGATGTACCAATGTTGACATTTTCCCTCATGAAATACCAGATATTTTCTGAAACCGGAGTAATTATGTCCTTCACCAACCTCCACAAAGAAACTCAACCTGTCACAATGTAATTTCAAAATCATTAAAATTCTTAAGTCAGGGACCAGAGAAACTGAAAGATAAGTGGTGTTCTCATCTGAAACTCAAAAGCTGAGTCCTGCTTCTGTTTACAAAGTCAAGCCCAGAATTTTCCAGAAGCACTAACAGAGCACATGACCAGTACCCCAGAAATGCTCTAAGCACACATGATCAATATATGCCACCTTCTGATCTCAAGAGTAGAGGTGTGGGCTTTGCATTTCCCCCCTCACCAGTCCAAGAAGCAAGTGCAGCATTGCCAACTCTCAGGATAAAGATTGGGCTCCCTGTGCAGGTGATTTATTACAGGTTGAGAACTGGACAGAATAGATTTTCTTTTAGTTAGGAGTATTGCTTTCTTTGGGGGCTTCAGAATTTACCTTTTTCCTCTCCATTAAAGCAGCAAAAATGTTGCAGAGATGAAGAAATCACCCCTGGGTCAGCATCTGTTTACAGACCTTTGAGGGGCAGGAGGAAGAGGGACAAGAGAAGCAAATCCTCTAACAAACCTTTGGTTACTTGTGCACAGCAAGTTCAATTTGAACGTTCTCACAGCTTGTTGATAGTTCTTCCCATATGTCAATTATCAGTTGCATATACTATACAGATGCTAGAGACTGGCCTTTTGTGAAGTAATGAGTGGGGAAAAGATAAAAGAGGAACCGCTTGTGAAGGAGAGCAAGAGACATAGGGGTCCCCCAAAAGACCAGCAAGATAGAGGAACACCATCCCACGTGTCTTGGAATTCAAGGAGGACTCTCTTTAAGCCCAGTGATTTAGACTCAAGCATCCCAATAAACGTTTGGGCTTCACACATCACCACCAGCCACATAACACAACAGTGCTTCTGGTGACCCATTATAAAGAATAGGAGCTCTTCTAGATTAGATACCTTGGTTCACATGCATCATTTATCACACCCGCCATTGATGATGTTGGGCAGTTTATTTGCATTTGATATGTCTCAGTGACCTTCTCTATAAATATAACCCAATGAACAGCTTTGGTAGATCATCAGCTGAATATGACGTCAGTAAGAAAAGTATTGCAAGCATTCATTTCTCCTACTCATACTTACTGGGGCAACACACAGTAGGTTACAAGAAAGTGAGAACCCAAGTTGAGCTACCTTTAAAAAGTGCATGCTTGTTTACAAGGGGACAGAATTGTTCTTCCATCCCAGGTGTGGGCTGCCAAAGAAAACGAGCAACTAATGGCTAGCAACAACTCCTTTGTCTTCTGTGACCACTTAGACTACTTTCACACAGCTCAGAGGTATTTGTAAGATCAGTTTTGAGTTGTAAGAAAGCCAAGTCTATGCTTTTCTTTCTTTAATTGGCAAACAGTACGGAGAGGACAGTGTGACTGGGGCTCTCATTACCTCGTAAGAGACTTTTGACTTGAAAGGCAGTAAGAAGCGGTAAATGTGAGTCATGCTTGCCTCTGCACCTTAAGATAATACCATTTCACATCTACAAATGTGTTCCCTGCCTGAGAAGGATGGTGGTGCTGGAGGTGTGATGCTCAAAGCAGAATTCATTGAACACTTTCTATACTGCCAATACTTAAGGATTTTCCTAGAATACCTCATGTAATTTTCATGCCCATTGACAAGGTGTAGAGTCTTTTTTTGTAGCCAATATACAGATGAGAAAACTAAATGCTGAGGTTTGTCCACAATCATAGAGATAGCCTGTGCTAATGATGCAAAGATCTTTACTCCTGAGTACCAAATTAAATCTACCAATGACTTTATGCAAAATTAAAAGCAACGGGTTCTGCCACCCATGAGGTGTGTTTTTTAATGTGTTTATCCTCACCTGGATTAGGTTGCTTCACATCTTCAATTACAAGAATGAAAAGCTTTTATGTTAGAGACCTGCCGAGGTCCCCTTTAGATCAAAACTTTTATGATGTAGGCATTCGTCCATTCAGCCATACATCTAATAAGTCATAACTGAACATTTACAATCTGTTATAGTTTAGGCACTGTGATAATCTTTATGCAAAGAAAAAGGGAAAAAAAAAACAAAATGGGGGCGGGGGAAATGAGGTCTTTCTTTTTCCTGATTTCCTGGAGCTCAGATTCTAGTAGAGAGAGAGGGGAAAGAATAAACACAACAAAAATCCAAGTTTTGGGGTCCCATGGATGAGAAGAGCATGAAGGACTGCTTTAGCCTGGGGATCTATTGAGCTGGCATATTTAAAATAAGGCCTGGACGATATCTTTGGAGCAGTCATCCCTGAGTGGTATGACTTTATCACACCCTTCCCCTCAAGGCCCAGGGATCTACGCAGCAGAGGAGGCAGAAAGATTGTAAGAGGCATAGGGGATGGAGGACTCTAAAGAAATAGCATCTACCACACACAATAAGACTGATAACACAGGAGCTCAGAGGCTGTGACTCCTTAAGACCTTCACAGGTTCAAACCAGCTGAAATCCAGCACTGAGATGGGAACACAGACCAAAGTCCCACCCCTAACAAAGAGGCTGTTTGCAGCTGACAGCTGCTGGGAAAGGGAAAAATTATTTTCCTCCAGTGGAGTGAAACTGGGTATATCAACCACACTCCAGGTCAAGACCCATGCCCAGGAGTAGTTAGCCATCACAAAACAAAACACATGATATTTTATGCGCTTTATTTTGCTGTGGCTTGTCATTTTTTCTTTGAGTTTTATTGTTTGTTTTATTTTCTTGGTTTTGTTTTTAAGACCATTAAGTTGCATGGCTAAGGGGAAGTAAGGAGGACCTGAAAGGCCTTGAGGGGAGGGGAGATAAACAATATGATCCAAATTTATAAAAGGTTAATTTAAAATCAAAATAAAATTTCAAAATATAATAAATAAGGCCAGGAGAAAGGCTATCAGCCTTAAATTAAGTTGTGTTAGAAAACATTCCAGGGGAAGGGGAATGGCATATACAAAGGCTGAGATTGGAAAGACTCTGGCGTTTTCCAGAACTGTAGACAAAGCAGTGTAGCTGAGGCACGGTGAGCAGGGTCATGCCAACGCAAGCACTCCCGTGGAGCCATTCTTAATTGTCTCTACTACACCTGAGATCCCCGACTTGGCAACTGCCAGTTCTTACATCACTCCCAGCATGGCCGATCATTTTACCCCCATTTGTATTCACAAGGTCAGAAGCACCTTGCAAACAACTTACCTAATCAAAGTCATTTTCATGGTTTTTTCTTTTCATATATCAATGATAGGCAAAATCCCAGCCACCCCACCAACCCTCTTCCACTGCCTCTTGCTCCATTTACAATGCCCTGAGCTCTCCGCCACAGCATTTCACCTGCAACCCTGTCCCTTCTGCTGTTTGCTGGCACCCTCTTCTTGGGCACAACTTCTCTGTGCTCCATCTCTGCAAGCCTTAATTACAAGGATGCAGATCGGTGGATGCAGTTACCAATCCTTTGCTAGCATGGAACCTTGTTTAGGAGATTCCCTTCCGTAGGCATGAGGCTGTGACTCCACTGGGCAACCCAGAGTTATAGACTACCTGTAAGAGTCACCAATCAATCTTCTTTGCAGACCAGCCTGTGATGAGGTTGCAGCACATGGGTGGCTACTAAGGCAGCCCACAGACACATCAGGATTCTGCATAGTCTATTAAAAATATGGTGAAAATAGGTGTTATTTGTGAGTTCTATCTGGTCCTCAGGTTCTAATCCTCAGGATCCAAAAGTAAACTGTGAAAGTCTGGGTGGGATAAGGATTTGCTACTATGGGTGTCTATGTCCTGCGTGTGCTCTTCCAATCCTACCACCTGATTCTTTTAGAGATAAAGGTGGATTCCAGCCATGCCCAGCTGTCCTATCCATGAGTTCAGCAGATTGCCCACTTCTTGGTGGAAAGTACCTGCCCTATTCCTTTCTCTAGAGGAAGATCAGGTTGTCCTCCTCCTGAGACCCCTGCACTAGAGAACAGAGCAAGCTTAAACACTGCCCCCCTCTGTAAATCAGGATATCTCAATGGTTTCCAACTAAGAGACCCATACAATGCCCCCCCCGTCTGTGTGTGTATGACAAAACTATGGGGTCTCACTTGGTGAATGAAGAATGTAGTGATGTGTGTTTTCAGAGCTGAAGTCATATCTCATCTCACCAGAGCCAATAGCAGCTTGGACATGAATGAAGAAAGAGAAATAACATCCAGCCTCCAGCAAGTGCCAGGTACTAGGCCAGGCATTTTATACATCCAATCCATGAACTGTCTTCAGAGGGATGCATTAACTAGAGCCCTGCTATGCAGAGAAGTAAACTGAGGCTCTGAGGGGTAATTTGCGAGGGGTTACACAGCTAGCAAATGGCAGACTTTGGAGCAATGCCCAGGCCTGTCTCCCTCCCAGGCCAATGCTTTTCCCATTACCCGATAATGTCTTGCCTTTGCCATGCTTTCCCAACTCCATTTGTTGTGATTTTCTCAGTGGCTTGGATGGATTGCACACTTGGAAATCCACCAAAAGCAGATCCTACATCTTTAGCAATCCACATAACTGTGAGGCCGAATTCTAGCCATCTTTTTAACAAGAGAATTCTCCAGCCTGCACAATGGGGCTTTAAGAAAGAACGGAGAAACAGCAGAAAGAAAAAGAAAGAGGCAAAAAGAGATCTTCCCTCACAGAGCAGGCCTCTAGCATGAGGATGCCTGTGAGTAGCTACAGCTGTCAGGGGCATGTCTGCTGATTGGGGGAATGATAAGGTGACAAAAAATCAGCAAATAAAGAATGCCATCCATTGGTTCATTCAGCAACTAGCTAGTGGTAAGTGCCTCGTTGGCACATAGCAAAGCATTGTGGGACAGACAAAGGAACAGAAAGCTTTTCCCTCGGGGAAAACATAAACTGACACTCAGAGCTCTCAAAGAGAGCAAGAGAGCAGCCTAATAGCAGATCATGAGGTTGTCCAGACACACCTCGGTGGAGAACGCCAGGCGACGCTTTCACCTGACACTCTTGACACAGTCACCCGCAGGCCTCCACTTTTTAAAGCTCCTTTCTTGCATATTCTTTTAGTCTCCCTTCCGTACCTCTCTGGCAGGTTTTGAGTAGAGGAAGTGTTATCCTGGAGACAGAAGAAATACATTGTGTGCTGTATGCCAGCTGTGCAACGCTCTAGGCCCCTTCAGTCTCCAAGTGGTCCTGGGTTAAAGCAGTAATGTACAGATGCCTGTCTCGCAGGTTACACAGGACTACCTGAGATGATAGCCTTTGAAGGCCCCTTCAGAACAGTAAACCGTTAGAGGGACGGTACCATCGCCGTTGGTGTTGATATTTAGCCAAATGAATTTCTTTGGATCACCGCTGGCTTTAGCAGAGAGCAAAAGCAAGGTAAAGAGCATTGAGTTCTCCCCCGAAACGGACAGCATTGTAAGTCTGCTTCAAATAAAGAGCACAAATTATATTCAGCATGATATAAGTAATGACATATCAATTAACTGTGTCAACAAGGTCTAAAAATATGCAAATTACTGTACTTCAATTAGAAAAATCTACATCCTTGGAGAATATTGTAAATCAGGAAATTTGGGAGACATTAAGACTAATCAGGGAGGGAAAGCGTGCACTTGTTGCTGTATCCTATTTTTACACATACATAATGAAATAATTATAGCCACACTGTATTTATGCCTCTGCAAAAATATTAAAATCTTAAGATCTTTACAATGATAAGTTAAGTCTGTAGTATGTTTTCAGACAACATTAATTATAAGAAAAAGAAATCTATTATCATTCAATATAAGTAAGTTGAAACCAATTTGGACATGTAAATTAGAAATGAGGTTTTTCTCAGGGCCAGAACATTAAGAAGGAGAGGGCGCAAAGAGACTTCTAGATCAATTACCACTGAGTCTATAAATGCAAAAGCTTAGGCGTATTTAGGTTGTAATGCAAATTTAAGGATGTTTAGCAACTTTTCTCACAAATATCCAACTAGCTGGTGTACCCTTTTCTGGTTCTCTCTCCTTAAAATGCATGAATCTGTCTGTTTGGGATGTGTTTGTCTTTACTGAGCTGCTCCCTTGCCATAACTCTTGAGTAAATAACCGGAGGCGAGGCTGGGAACACATACCATGGAACAGGGTTTCAGTGGCTCAAAGCTCACTGCACAAACACCAAGTGGGACCTCACTTTGAAATTCAATTGGCATCCACTATACAGATGTCAGAAGTGAGCAGGGAGAGGCTGTGAACAGCAGCACCTCACCTCTCCCCAGCCTTCCAGAAGTGCCTCCTGGCAGGGAATACCCCACGCTGAGACCCCAAAAGGACTGATTGGTTTTACTCCCACTAATTGCAAACTGTATGCAGCTTCATCAAGATCCAAAAGCCTAACTCTAGAAGGGTATATTCCTGACAAGCTCCCACTTCCAGGCAGGTTTCCACACAAAGAACATCATTCACTGATCAGGACCCAGAGCTCGTTGTCATAACTGTGGGGGGTGGGGTTGTCTGCTTGTCTGTCTGGTTTTCTCTACATGTGTTGCCTCTGTGTGAACATGAGCTCATATATGGTGCATGTAGAGGTCAGAGGGCAAACTCTGTCATTCCTCAGGTATCATCTATTTTTTATTGAGGCAGGGTCTTTCATTAGCCTGAAACTTGTCCTCAAGACATCTTCCTATCTCTGTCTTTGTTGCACTGAGGTCACAACGGTATGCTGTTGTTTGTTTAAAGGTGGATTCTGGGTCTGAGCTCAGGAGGACAAACTTGGAAGGCAACCGCTGCACTACTCTACTGTTGAGCTATCTCTCTAGCTCTCATTCTCAAAGTTACAATACTCTATGACTGCTGCCCCTTCTCAGTGTAGCACAGACATGTTCATTGCTTGCTGGTCAGTCTCTCCATCAGAAAGCTCTGCCAGGGCAGCGGCTATGGTGTTTCTCTCTGCTCAAGGTTCCAGCACAATGCCTCCTACAGAGCGGAGACAAAATCAACACTACACCAATAAACAAAGGGAGAGGGACTACAAGAGACTGGATAGATAAGCAACTTGTTACCAGAGGGGGGAAATGTATTCTCTTCAGTCAACAGGATTCAAGCCAATTCTGGTGAAATTGGTTAAACAATAAGAATAAGGTGATGAAATAGTGAAGAAGGTGTCTACATATGTTCATGTCCCTTGCAGTCCTGTCCTGTGCATTCCCCTCCAGTCCCACAGTACCCTCCAATTCCTACCAGTGGTCACTCTCCCGTTTTCTCGATCTGTTCTCCTGTCTGCTTTTCTAGAAAATATCTGATAAAGCTGCTTACAATAAATGTCAGTTCAGAAGCTTCATCCTTGAACACAGAATACCAAAAGGTGTGCCTAAATAGCCAAGGTCTGAGACAGGGGTTTCAAATGCCATGGTCCATAACATAAGTTAGGGAGAAAGGCATATTTCTATCATCTCTAAACACAATGGAGAGAACCAAGGACCACACACAGATTGTCCTGTAACCTCTAACACACACACATTCACACACGCACGCATGCACACATGCACACGGAAACTACTCTGTATGACTCTTCAAATATTAGTTTAGATAGGTGTAGATATTACTTAGAATAAGGCTACATGTCAAATGCTGTTAGCATGACTGTATCATGAGACAGGGACAAGACAGGAAATGTCATCTCTCCTGAGAAGAGACTCATAGTCAACCTTTCAAATAAATAGTAGACAGCCAATATATTTTCCAGCATATTCTTCTTTTCGTCTGTCTCTATTTCTCTTTGTCATCTCTCTCTCTATCTCTATCTCTCTATCTCTCTCTCTCTCTCTCTCTCTCTCTCTCTCTCTGTGTGTGTGTGTGTGTGTGTGTGTGTCTGTGCACATGTATATATACATTCATATGTATATTTGGAGAGCCTGATACATAACCGGAATACAGATATCACATAGCTAAGTAATTGTGAGTAAGGGCTTCTAGACCTTCTAGACACAAACCTGGGTTCAAAACCTAGCTATGTTAACTGTGTACTTTTGAACAACTTATTTAAATTCCTTAAGGCTTAGTTCCCTTAGCTGTAAAACTTAAAAGATCACAATTTTACCCACAGGATTCTTGTGAAGATTAAATGATATAATTCTAGTGGAAGGATTAGTATGATTGGTAGCAAAAGTAACTTTCAGATGGCTGCAATTTTTAAACATCTCCATAACACCAGTTACGTCTGCCCAAAGTTCTCACTGTAAAGCTGAGGTCGGGGGTGGGTGGCATTTTACAAGCTCTGTTTTGTAATCTCTATGGCTACCCCCTTGAGTACCCGTGCTCCCAGTCACTCATCTGCCTAACTTGTTTAAAGCTGTAAATAATTGGGTCAGTTTTGCTTAGTCAGGTGACTATTCAGAAGAACAAAAGCATTGAACAGCAAGAATTAAAATAGGATTTGAGACAATGAATTCAATATCCATGCAGTACACGAACTTCAGGATATCGACTTAATATTTTTATATATTACCGCTTAATCTGTCTTTCTGCTCACTTTCTTTATATTCTTGTTATCTTCATTTTCATGTCCCTTTGCTCATATTTTTAGGTTTTTACATATACTACAACTCATAGCAAAGGCACCAGGCTCACAGGTGGCTAAAGAGTTCTGAAGTTGGGTTATGCTAAGATGAGTCCATTCTGGGATCACCAAACTGTCCCACAAAGTTCCAGAGAAAGGGGCCACCAAGAAAAACTATTCCAGTCAACTCTTTAGAAGTTAACAAGCCAAGAGGGAAGAGATCCCACAAAACATGTCTGCCTTCTCCCTGTGTGCCAAGGGATGGCTTCTGCTCATCATGTCTCCTGTCTATTCTTGGGTACTCAGGGGCAGAGAGAAAATTCGCTAGTGAAGGCCTCTAACCAACTCATTAGGTTTAAAGGATGTCTCCTCTGCCGATCTTGTCATACTGGGGTGAAGGTAAGTTCTACAGCTCATAGTTATTCGTCTGTTTAAAAGTAAAAGAGAGGCTAAGGTAGAAGAGCATCTACTCCAGAAGAGAAAGCAGAAAGTGAAAGCAGGAGAAAGACAGGAATGCTACCCCGACAGCCCACCTTTCACTACAGGGCTCCTGCTGTCTCCGGAGCCTTGCAATTATTTGGCTATTACTTATCTTTAAACATCAGCTAAAGAGATCTAGCATTTTGGAAAGGTAATTATGCCGTAATGCAGATGGCAGTAATAACAATTACCCAAGATAAACCCTTGCAATGATCTTTAAAGAGAAAAGCAAAGTAGGAAAAGTAGTCCTGTCTCGAGAAGGACCTCCAGTGGAGAAGGCTGCAATGCAGTATCCAAGCTGTCCTGGAAAGGGACTGGCAGATGCCAAATCTCATTCTTGTAGGCAAAGCTGTACAGTGGCCAAACACTCCCAGTGTTTAAAAAGTCCCTTGGTGTCGTAGACCCTTTCTGACAACTTCTATCTAAGGTGACCAACCCCTATCCCACCTCAAGTTGTAGGGGAGAAAAGTGTCCTTTCCTTCCACAAGCTAACTTCAGCATCCCTTTCCATATGTGAAACTGCCTGCCATGCGCATTTTAGTGGGGAAGGATTTATCCTACAACGTGATCGTTGTTGAAACAGGGGGATCTAATTGCTTAGGAATCATTAATTGCTATAAATAGATGACTTCTGGGAGTCAATGAACTATACGCAGCGGAGACTGTTTGAATGTCACGCTTGTGCACTGGATATTTTTATGACTTGTCAGTGGCTCTGTGAAGGAACTCACACAGGGAGAGGTGCCTAGTCAACCTGGACTGATGGAAATTGCCAGTTAGAAATAGATTGCTCTTGCTTTAAACCCTTGATCTCACACTTCTAACAAATCAGGGTGTGCATTTACGTTGTATTAGAAAGGAAACTTAGTATCCACCATGTAAAGAAGGGCAGGAGGAGGAAGAAAGGGGAAAGGATGGAAGAGGCTTTCCCTGATCTTTACAATTTTCCAGGGCATAAAATAACAACTTGTCATCTACCTTTTGTAGGTCAGTTTTATCACGTTGAGGGCCAAAATGAAACTTGACCTCTGTTTTCCATCTACAGCAGTGATGATAAATTCAGTGTGCATGTGAGTTGAGCAAATAAACAGGAGGCCCACAGAAAGCCAGATTAGTGTGGGATTACTCATTCCTGACTCGCCACAAAGAGAAAAGGCATTTCTTATCATTGAACTATTATCATTTCCTTTCCTCTGAGCTCCTCTGTAGCACCTACATCTTGAAGGCCTGGCCTGAGTTAATTCCACATATAGTTCCTATAAGACTAGGCTCCTCTGTTCCTAAGGCTTAAAACTAAAAGTTGTTCCAATCCTTAATCTGAGAAAGATACTTGTTTTCTGGCCAAGAAGTCAATAAATGCATCTTTATAAATGTCCCATGCCCCCACTCCCAGCAATTAAGGAGGATGCCACCACCTTGCAAAGGTGCCACAGAGCCAAGCCTGCATGGCCTTGGGGAATGGAAAAACAATTGACCTCACGTGCAAACCTGATGAGTTGGCTAACCCCGCCCCATAGCTGTGGAGTTCACTTTGATGGACATTCACATTGATCTCCAGTCTCCCTGCTAGAGGGCACTGACAAGTGTTCCACACTGACTCTAAAACCCATCCCAATGTAAGAAGTACCAGAGACACCAGAGATGCGGCACTTAGGATACTACTTTCAAAGGTCACAGCACTTTTCCTATTCACAATGGCCTGGAATTCCTGTAGTCCACAATTTCTTCTTACCTTCTTACAAAAGCAGCTCCTAAAAGCATCTGACCTCAAGATAATCTAAGCGTGGAATCCTGACCAGAATCGTTGGTTGTGTGATTTAATACTGTCTCATGAAACACGATTGCCTTTCAGATCTGCATGACTTGGAAGGCTCTAAATCATCAAATTGTGGGTATGACCATTTCTATCAGAAGTATATGAGCATGCATTTGCCCATTGCAAACCTCAGGTACCCCTGCTCTCCACCATTCAGATCCATTCTATTCGTTCATTAGTAATGAACTAACTGTGCACACTATTTTAACCTCACTGGGTTCCACCTCATCTCCAGTGCTTTCTCTTGGTCTCAGTTGCTTCTCCCCTTGATCTGCAGTTGTTTTGTTGTTGTTGTTGTTGTTGTTTTAACTGTAAGTCAAACACACTCCATCCTCAGGTTCAAAGTTGGAATTAGACGTGTGTTTCCCTGTTTCTGAGCTATCTTTCTTCCATGTGCTCATAAGCTTTTTATTCCTGCCCTCCACTGGATGAGTTCTTCCCTAACAATTCCTTCATGAACTCTCAGCCTCTTCAGCATTTTCCATTGGGGTTATTCCAGATGAAGGTAGGGAGTTGGGAGCAGAATGATTATTAAGATTGAAGGAGAGAGATCCAGCACAGGTAGAATGCTGAGTTGGTGATTACTGAGGACAGCTAGAACTTCATAAACCATAGGAAGTATCCTAATCACTGTTCTATTTTCATGAAGAGACACAATGGCCATGGCAACTCTTATAAAACAAAGCATTTCATTCAGAGCTTGCTTATAGTTTCGGGGGTTTAGTCCATTATCATCATGGCAGGCAGCACAGAGCATGCAAGCTGACATAGTGCTAGAGAAGTAGCTGAGAGCTGTATATCCTGATCCTCAAGCAGAGAGAGAGAGAGACAGAGAGACAGAGAGAGACAGAGACAGAGACAGAGAGACATACAGAGAGACAGAGAGAGACAGAGAGAGAGAGACAGAGAGAGATACAGAGACAGAGAGACAGAGAGACAGAGAGAGACAGAGACAGAGAGACAGAGACAGAGAGAGACAGAGACAGAGAGAGAGAGACTGGGCCTGACGTGGGCTTTGTGTGTGTGTGTGTGTGCGGAGAGGGGGTTCAGTCAAGTTTCTCTGCCTCCTCCTCCTCCTCCAGAATGCTAGGATTAAAGGCATGCACCACCAGCACCTGGCTCTGACAGGAGCTTTTGAGCAGGCTGTAGAGTGGCACACTTCTTCCAATAAGACCACACCTACTCCAACAAAACCATGCCTCCTAATCCTTCTCATCTTTTCAAACAGTTCCACTCCTTGATGACTAAGCATTCAAATATACAAGCCTGTTATTCAAAGCACCAAAGGAAGGGTCAGGATGCTCATTGGAGCATACAGACCATTAGCTCCCAGGATGCACCAGCTCCTCTGATTTGGAGAAGGCTGTGAGGCAGTTGAAGTCAGAAATGTAGAATTGGTGATATGAGACACCACTCACTCCCATGTCCCTGCCTACCATTTGACTTCTCCCACCCTTTTATCCCTTGATACATTGATTTGCTGCTCTGTATGTGTGTTGTTAATCAACTTCCTTACCCTATTATGATTGAGTTTCTGTTGCGTGGATAAACATTATGACCAAAAGCAACTTTGGAGGAAAGGTTTTATAAAGGTTTACAGTCTATAGTCCACCACTGAGGGAAGCCAGGACAGAGACTCAAGGCAAAACCCTGGAGGCAGGAATTTAAGCAGAACTAAGGAGAAATGCTATCCACTGGCTTGCTCCCATGGCTTGCTCAGCCTTGCTTTCTTGTACAGCCCAAAGCCACTCCAGGTATGGTACTTCCCTACTGGGCTGGGCTGGGCCCTTCTACATCAGTTACCATTCTTGAAAATGCCCATAGGCCAATTGGGTAGAACTAATTCCTTGGACCCTTCTTCTCAAATGTGTCAAGTAGACAGCTGAAGCTAAAAATAATTATAACATATCCCAGTAAACACATACATGCAAGGTCAATGAGAATATAAACTCTGGCCCTTTGAGATATCTCTAACACTTGGAAAAAGTGCACAGACAATTGTATTGGATTAACACACTCACATAGTTATATAGAATTCATTTTTCTGAGTTACACATTGGAATAAAGTACATGTGGTATATACTGTCCCTGCCTTAGACTCTTACAGCCCAGTGACAGTAACCATCATAAAAAGAAACAGCACAGCATGGTAAATGCAGTGAGCGAGGTTGGTGAAGAGAAGTCCATGAGCAACAGGAGTTCAGAAGAGATCTGGAGATGTCTGAGAAATGACTCAGGGGTCATTTTCATTGGGACCTGAAAGAGGAGAAGGAGTTCGATATTCATTCACAAGAAAGGCACTCCTGGAAAGGGGGATAGGTTTGGAAGGGCTAAGAGGCCATGCTAGCACACACAGATCTGGAGCATAAAGTATGCTGGTGAGAGATGAACTTTGTAATACATCCAGGACCAGCAGGAAATAAATCCGTACTCAAAAAGCCAGAAGGGAGAGGCCAAGGGTATCAAGTGTGACCCAGAAACAGGCACTTTCCCATACTGTACATGGGAATGTCGATTAAACAGCTTTGGGGAGGATAGTTTACCAATATTTAGTAACATTGAAAATACAATTCCACAACAGTTGATCCATTTCACATCCATGTATCGGCCCAAAGAAACTGCTCTAGTATGTGGGAAACAACCATGACGGGGTTATTGATATCACAGTTAGCTAATGTGAAAAACTAGGTGGGAGGCACACACAGGTATCCGTGCATCAGGAACTAGGTATGCTCCAACAATCAGTAATTAAATCAAGGAATAATAAAGAGCCACTAAAATGAAGGCATTAAGTCACCTATATTGTCAACATGGAGATATAGTTGCAATACTGACAAAAGAAGGCAAGATGTCTAAGAGGGCTCTACAGCCTGGTACCACCATGTGAGTTTTAATACTTCTAAGACTCCAGATAGCATAAGGGAAAGTATAAAACCATAGATAGCTTCCTATAGAACAGCAGCCAGCTCAGAAAGGTGAGTAGAGGAAAAAAATCAGAGAGACAGCTATTTTGGGGGTTGTTTCAGGGTTTTTTGTTATTTTTATTGTTGTTTGTTGTTGTTGTTTGTTTTTGTTTGGGTTTTTTGTTTTTTGTTGGTTGGTTTTCCCAAACAGAGTTTCTGTGTTGCTTTGGAGCCTGTCCTAGAATTCACTCAGTAGACAAGGCTGGCCTCAAACTCACAGAGATCCACCTGCCTCTGCCTCCCGAGTGCTGGGATTAAAGGCATGTGCCACCACAGCCCAGCTGAAATGTTTCTTTTCTTAAGAAAACCAACTCTGACATGGTCATGACAAACTTAGCGCTTGTTAAATATAGATATTAGACACGTGGTGCTTCTTGGGTTTTTGTATTCATTACAGCATTTTCTCTGTCTTTCTGACTGTTCAAAAATACTGCATATTTAAAAAAAAAATAGTCCAAGGAACTTTACTGAACAGACAGGCATATTTTAAAGATTTATTTTTTTTGAGTTCATGACCTCATTTATATTGAATTTACCACTCCATCCATTCAGTCAGTCACATATACAGAAAGTACCAACTGGTACTTACTAAGCTTTCAGAATATAAAAAGGTACCATTCTACACAACAATAGCTACTCACAGGCTGAAAGCACAACTTCCAATCTGCTAAAAAAGAAAGAGCACATACAGCCAAACAGCTCTGGAGCAGTTAGGTGTGTAGATATTGTATGCCATCAGAATAAGTCACCATAAAGCACCTTACCCTTCTTGAGGGTGTGGCTGGCATCTGTGTAAAATGAAAGTGAAGCAATTGATACAATGTCATCTCTCAGCAGTTGTCATGATCTAAGGAAGTTGGGACCTAGAGGTGACTCGGTAATTAAGAGCACTTCTTCTTTTAGAAGACCCAGATTCTGCTCCCAGCACCCGCATGGTGGCTCACAACAATCTGACACTCCAGTTCCATGGAGGTCCTATTCTTTCTTGTGACCTTTGAGGGCACATAGGCACAAACATGAATGCAGGCAAAACACACACACATAAAAACAAATTGAAAATCAAAATGAAATTAAAACATTTCTTTTTAAAGATCTAGGAAAAAAGCACACTGAGCTTCCCCAAGGCCAAGGAACCAGAAGAAACAGTGCCAGCTCTCACCCCATTATCACTGTGCCTAAGAGGAGAAAATGGAGACAAATGGTGGGTGCCTCGTGTGGGCGTTTACCACCAGCACAGTCAGCCATTTTAACGCCATATTGATTATTGCAGCTACTCCTCAGGCCAGGTCTCAGGAAAACCAACACCACCCAGTTCTCCCGTCTTTCCTCCAACGAACAGAGTGGTGAGAGAGGTGGACAGGCACTGTGCCCCTCAGCTCTGCCACTTCTCTCTCTGGATTCCAGACGAGCCAGCACGTACATACTTCTCTGTTCTTCAGATGTCATAAGCAACATGAACGCATTATCTTTACGAAACAGAAGAACAAATGTGTAAGAATAAAGATGATGAAATTCTCCTTTCCATACATGTGCCCACATTCAGGAACATAGATAAATACTTTTAATATGAATAGTTCCTCACAAAAGGCAGATTCCTTTTTTCCCCCCATTTAGGAGTCTTGGCCATCTTTCCACGTCATTACCTATGGTTCTATTTGCAGCATTCATCTTAACAGGTGCAGAATATCCTACAGTTTAGTTAGATCATCATTTTTAAGTATTCCCATTCTGGTGGACATCAAGAGTGTTTCTGGTTTCACTGCAATTTTAAGTAACGTTGAAAATTCATTTCCACATGAAGCTCAATTCTACACAGCTGGGCACTATTTTCCAGCTGCAGCATATGTCTGTGCCTTGGTCCCAGTGTGATTCAAAAATTGCTTAGGAAGGAGTGACGATGCCATATTCTTTGTTGTGGTTCCATTGAAATTAACTCAGAGCCAGACATACACACAGGACTGATACACACATGAATTGGGTGAGACTGTGACCTTGGTATTCCCATTATGTCTAGTCCTCTCATGGGAGGCGGTAAAACTGACAAATGGCCCCTTCTAGTCAGTAAGCACACTAATAAGTATTGAATTATCCTACCAACTTGAATAGATTTAAGCATTCTGCTAAAAATCTAGAAAACTATCCATATGAGACAACCCTCCCCTTTAGCCTCCCCTGGGAACAAAGAAGACACTAACCTTAGGGCAAAGAATCAACCCATTCATCATCCAGCAAGGCCCTCCCAAGAAAGACACCTGCCAGGCTCCTCTTGCTACTGTCTCTCTTGATCCAAGCAAGGTTATTACCTGGTGGTATGGACTCTCCTTATCTGCCCTCCTGTTTCAGAAAAAAGCCATCAACAGCCAGGATTCAATCTCTCCTCTAAAGTCCTTTCCCAGATAAACAAGCTTTACAGAGTCCACAGTGCACACGACCTTCGAAGAGAAAAAGTCAGCACAGAGGGGAGGAAGACTCTATCTGCCCAAGTGCCAGGATGGGGTCTTTCCCCCACAAAAAGGCACTTGGCATATAAAAGTAGAGCAATAGATGGTTAGCAGTTGATTGGGGTATGGTTTGTAAACCCAACCTGTGGCGAGGGGAAAGGTAAGAACTACTAGAAACCAAGAAGACCACTTGGTAAGAGGTATTGAACCGTCTGCAAGTGAGAACACACATGCATAGGAAATGGCAGTGGTTGAAATGTACTCTTTTGGTATGGGAATAAGGAACAATTCCAAGAAAGGGGAACAAAAATAAAAAATAAATAAACACAAAGGCATAGAAAAGGAGGAAAAGTAAAGATATACTTATGAGGTTATCTTTAAAAAAACACATAAGATATCTCCAATATAAAAACCCACCTACCTACCTGAAGACTCCTAGGAGGCAAGGCTGTGGTGAGACCCACCGTGAATGTCTGATGGAGCAAGGAACAAGTAGAAGTAAAGCCATTACTTTGAGCTCTTTGAAAAAAAAGGAATTCACCGAAGACCTTAGAGTGCTTTCAATCCTGAGTGAATTGTGTTCAGTGTCTCAACTACACCTATGGGTGCTTTGAAGTGTTCATTTCAAAGTGTATGGTTTGCTATCACTATGAAATTAAGTTGCTAGAATAGAGCATAACACCCAGGAGTCTATGCTGTAGGGATTTTCTTCAGACAGATATGGAGCTGAAGCCACCCCAGTGTCAGCTCCCAGGGAGTCCCTGGTTGAAAATCAGATGAAAGTCACAATGGAAAAATATAATTTTAAAGGACAACTTAAATATCTCTTGGGGAACTTGCACAGTCAGCCAAGTGATGAACAAATATTTAACAAGGTCCTACCATGAACCCTACATGATGTTAATAAAACCCATGCTGGGTCAGCAAAGAGTACAAGGATTTACCAGGAGCCAAAGGGGAAGCTTCTGCTTAGGGCAGCAACACAATAGCTTGGAGGGCTGTTGGAAGGCTGACAATAAGGCATTGTCATCAGGACTCTTAGTGGAAGACCCCCAAGCTTCCTGAACTATAAGCTCTCTGAAGACAAGGACTTGATCTGATTTGTCAATCCAGTCTGGGAAATGGCAACTGAGTTATAAAGAGTTGTTGGTTAGATCAGACAATTGCTAAAAGAATGAGAAGAAGGGGTGGGGAGAAATTTTCACAGAATAATTTTCTAGGAAATTCTTCCTTCTCATCTCCATCAGCAAGTGGGTATCCTAGAAGACAGCATCCAAGCTGTGGTGTCAAGTGAGCACCAGATGCAGAGCTGGCTCATCCTTCACAGTGCTGTAGTATTTTCTTAGCAAGTTTTCTATCTGGACTTGTTTACTTGGCTCTGCACATAAAGAGATAGATCCAGGCAAATACCAACATAGAAGCCTGATAATCTCAAGGCTGGAGGTTAGCCACAAGAGAACTATGAGTCACAGAACCCACGTTTTCCTCAAATTGTTTGCTAAGTCTCACACCTGTGTATCTGATCTTTCCAGGCATCTTCCAGGCATCTTCCCCAGCCCATGGGAAATCATCTCTTCATCGTCATAGTAACTTACAACATAGAACCTGGCAAGAGCTCAGTAGGTACATTTGAAAGAAATAAAAAATTCATTTGAGAGCAGAAAGAAAGAAATATAAAAAGAAAGGAAGGAAGGAAGAAAAGAAGGAAGGAAGGAAGGAAGAAAGAAAGAAAGAAAGAAAGAAAGAAAGAAAGAAAAAGAAAGTCTCTGACCAAAAGCATATAGCTCCTTTCCAAAGGAGACACTTTAAGAGCACAGGTCCATATGGAACATGCATTTACATAACAGCTAATAGCTCTCTCATGACAAGAAGAATATAAAATTGGAAGGAGAGGGTGACTGGAGCAAGTGTTAAATACTGAAGTGGTCTACATTGCCCCCATGCATTGCTGCTGTCCTCCAACACAGAAAAAAAAAGCAGCTGCAATTCTTCAAAATGCAGCAATGTGTGGTACAATTTTTATTCTGAACAAAGCACTCATTCACAAAAAAAAAAAAAAAACAGAAAGCATCAGAACAGGGTATTTGGCATCCATTCTGTTGCACTGGAAAGTTCATGTCTGTGGTCAATACACCACACTTTTCTGTTCAACACAATCTATATTCAGTTTGAAAAGGGTATAACTAAACATTTAAAAAATGCCTAATAACTGAATGTTAGTAGTTTGGAAGGATGCAAGCCTTGAATGATTCAAACTCAGCACTGAAAGGCAAGATAAAAATCTAGCCTGGATTCTTGTTTTGGCTGAGGACAATTCAATATCCACTCTTGGGATCAAGAGCAATAGTACTGCCTGCCAGGGCTCATGAGCTGCTAGTAATGTGCACTGAGCCACTTGGGTGCTCTCTTTGAAAGACTATCCCCTGCTTAGGGTGTAGAAATTTTAATAATGAAACAAATCAGATATAGTGTAATGGGGAGATATATGAGGGTTCAACCCTCAGAACTCATCATGTGACAAAACCAATGCTTAAAGGCAACAATGTGTAATCCCACACTACAAAAAGACAGGAGAACCCCTGGGGTTCACTGACTGCCAAGCATAGTCAATTCTAGGCCAGTGCGAGAGTCTATCTCAAATAAAAGGTGCCATCCAAATGCATGAAACACACACACACACACACACACACACACACACACACACACACACACACACACACACACCAATGCAAACAAAGAGATATGGCCAAAGAGCCCAGACCCATTTTGCTAAGGTAAATTAAGACCACAAGACAATTGTTGGCTGCTGACAGTAAGAGAATCACTGTTCTTCTTGAGAATATTTCTGTTACTCTTGACCCTAATAGAAATCTACACTCCTATGTGCAGAAAAAAAAAAACTTTCAAAAGGATATGAAGCTGGGAAAGATATATGGTGGGAACTCTAGGGAAAGTTGCAGGTAGAAAGTGATAGATCGATATGATCAATATGTATTATATAAATGTACAGAACTTTCAAAGGATAAAAAAAAACTATTTAAAGAAAGGTCCAAGAACCAACAAAGGAATGTAAGTTGGAGCACACTGACTTTAATAAGAACTACGCAATTGTATGCAACAAAAATGACAGAAACAACCTCAGCATCTAATAACAAAGGAAGAAGCTGGCCAAATGTGGTTTACTTGTTGATACAGAGATTAAATTCTGCAAACTTGCAGCAACATAGATCCACCACTATGAGATTTCATGAAAGAAAAGTCCATAAAAATAACAGGTACACAAATAATTGTACATCTCACCTCCCATCAAGGGAGCTGCTCTTGGCCATAGATGGAGATCCTTGCAGAGAACTACAACTGGGGAAAATAAAGAGAACAATTGGTTGTGATACGTCCAGCCCCACTTGATATTTCTGCAGCACAATCCCTGCATCTAGGGCTTCAAGAACATCACAAAAGTGAGGCAAACTAATTGTAAGAGCCAGAGGATCCCCAGGAAATCTGATGTGAGATTCTGTCTCCCGGAAAGGACAGGCAAACTTTACCTCAACCATATGGCTGCCTAAACAAGGACATCACCAACAGGCATGCTAACATGGAAGGGGGGACTAGAATGGGCCCTACCCCTAGAAAAAGAACTACAGACAATTTAGAGACACTGAGAGCAGGATAAATAGTCTTCCCTAGGGATAAGTCCTTTATCTAACACCAAGTGGTCAGTCCTAAATCATATACATATAAGCAACACTAAATAGCCTCAGCAGGTTGTATTTATAATTTATGCACATATATTTATGCAATCATAACAATTAAAGAACACGAGGCCATGAATTTGAGAAGCATCAGTGTGGGGAGGGGCATGGAAGGAGTTGGAGGGAGAAAAGGGATGGGGGGGAAAACAATGTAATTATATTTTAATTTTATACTCTTTTTTTTTAAAAAAATTATGTGCATTAGTGTTTTGCCATGGGTTTTTGGTTCCCTAGAGCTGGAGTTGCAGACAATTGTGGGTGTTGAGAATTGAACCTGGGAACTCTGGAAGAGCAGTCTGTGCCCTTAACAGCTGAGCTATCTTTCAAGCCTCATATTTTAATTTTAAAAATAAATAAAACATTAAAAACCAATGGGATATGTGTATGTATGGTTGTATCACATCTCCTTTTTTGGAAGCCAAGTTTAGGAATAAGGACCAAACCCATTTAAGACCATATTAAAAATGTTAACAGTGGAGAGAAATGGACAGTTGAATTCTCTATAACTTTCATTAAGTTTCTTTTTGTGCTTTGCAGTTTTCTAAATTTTTTCATACATTTCTATAATGGAGGAAATTAAGAGCCTCTATGCCTCTGTCATTTACTTCCGATGAGACATAGCATCCTTTCTAAGACAGTGTTAAAATGATCAGATGTGTCCCAGCATGGTGGCACACTCAGTTAATACCAACAGTCAGGAGGCAGAGGCAGGTGGGTCTCTGAGTTTGAGGCCAGCCTCATCTACAGTGTGAGTTCCAGGACAATCAGAGAAAGCCTGCCTTGAAAAACTTTTAAAAATATTCCAAAAGAAAAAAGTCAAAAGTGTTTTATCCTCATTTCAAAATAATATTGTGATGCACGCATCTAGACAATTCCATGTAACTCAACACAAAGCAGTCTTGGAGACATCCCAGACCATGCAAGAATGAAGCTCCTAGACACTCACTCTATTAATGTCTAAAGAGAGCTGCTTTAGTGAAAGTGAGAGGGGGTTTTTTGTTTTGTTTTGTTTCTAATGCTCCCAGTTGCATAGCTCACTTAGTTAACTGGCAAAATGCACATGCATGCTCACGCCCACAGCACTCCTCCAATACTCCCGTTCCCCATCCCCAAACACCACTAATCCTACTTTCATAAAAACATATTCCGAAAATTACAGGTTTCAGACGCTGAACATTTTTTGAAGACTCTACAACATTAATGAGTCAGAAAACAGTGGAAAATTTGCCCCTTTTTTTTTTAACAGAAAGATAAAAATCATCAGCAGTCATTAGTGAAAAAGAATCTCACTCGTTTTAAACAAGACTGAAATTAAAATGGATGCTGCTCCTCCATTTGTTTGAGTAATGACACAACTAGGCATTAGTTCAAATCAGCTCTTGCTGCTACAATCAATTCTTCCCTGAATTTATCAAGCATTGTTACGTTGGACTTAGAGATGAATTTTTATGTATCCCCAGTATTAAAAAATATTCTTCAATGTAATTTTTTTTTATTTTTGAAAAGCCACAAAAGAGTTCTATTTTTTTTCTTCAAAACTAGTCAGGCTGAGGGGAGAGAGAGAATAAATCAGCAACCTGAAACTAGATAAGTAAAGTCGCATTAGAAGGCAGAGCTCAGGAAGATAACAGGACCACAAAGGTTACAGTGAAAAGCAAGGGGACAATTAGGCCATCCTGACAATTTTACTTCTCCGTGATTATTGATGGGACAAGATGATGAGGAACTCCTTCCTTTTGAACCTCACATCATAAAACAGAGATGTTGGTGCTGCCCCTCCTCTATGCCTCCATTGACAAACACACTCACCCATGATTGCTGCATGGCCTGATGTGGCCAGAGGACTTCTGTAGGAAGTCCTTGATCAGGGCCATTATGTGTTACATTAAATGTAAACCAGGAGATAACGATCATGGGTTTTGTAATGGCTTACAAGAAACAACCCACATGAACATAGAGTCTACAACATCAATTACTAACCACCTATGCATTAGCTTCCTGTCACGTAAGAAAATATTAGAAACGATTAGCTTGTAAACTGGAAAGATTTATTTAGGCTTTGCTTCTGGGGATTAGGAGAAATCCAAGATTAGGTGGCCCATTGCTCTGGGCCTTGGGTGAAGGTAAGATGTCCTGGTGGGTCATGAGATTGGCTCAGCAAATAACTGGCATCATGAGCCAAGAAACAGAAGAAAAGAGAGAATACGGTATCCCACAGCCTGCTGCACAGGCAGGCACAGCTCCAGTGACCTCCCTCCACACTCCTCACCTCACAGTTTCTACCAGTTCTCAATAGACCTACCTACTCGGAGATCAAGCTTCTGGCACTTAGACCTTTGGGGGATATTGGGCAGTCTTAAAAATCACAATGGCCTAGAGGATGGAGATCCAGTGATAAACAAAACAGGTCTGATGCCCATTTTCTGGAATTTAAAATCATCCCACTAAACTCAGAAACATATATTTACATTACACAGTGCATTAATATGTATAATTCATGAGTCCTTACTGTGAGCCAGGAAAGGGTCTATTATATGTCATCATCATCATCATTACAATCAAAATAACAGCTCATCCTGTTTGATAAGAAATAGGAGAAGCCATGTACCAAGTACCATAACCCCAGGCAGGTCATGAGCATATCATTCCTCATATGTCTCATATCTACTTTTCAGGTTAGGGAAAAGTGCTTCATGGGGTCAAGGGAATTGTGTAAGGTCACAGATAATAATGACAAAATTCAGACTTGAGCACACGTCTGCCTGAATCTGGACCCCGAGCCGCTAACCACCACGCCTGGACTCCCTGACACTGGTCCCCTATACTGGTCAGCTACACTGGAACTTTTCCAAGTCCATCATCAGTGAAGCACAAGGAGCTAAAATTAGACATGATACTCATGGGTCAGGAGGCGTCCAAAGGCTGATATCATCCCTGAACAGCTGGCCCTCCCTTCTGGCTGGCCAACCAGAAGAGCTGACAGATATAAGTTGGACTCAAGCCCAAGAGTCCTCTGGATGCGTCTAAAATGGGCCAGATAAAATGCCTCTAGACATGTACTGCTGTGTGTCAACTTCTAGGGCATATGCAAGGAGGAGAAGATCCCTAGTGCTGTCCTCAGGCAGTGGTTTCCAGCTGGGACAACTTTTCTCCCCTGACCCTCTTTTCAGGGAACATTGAGCAATACCTCGAAATCCATTTAGCTCTCAAACTGGATAAAAGCATGTTACTGGTATCTAATGGATAGAGACAAGGGATGTCATTCAACATCTTACAATGAGCAGCAAAGTACTTCTCAACAAACAATGACCTATCCAAAATGCCAACAATACCACTGCTGAGAGGGGCTACCCTGATACATGTCTGATGAATTTTTTTAAATAGACTGGATTTTATAGCTGGATTGTGTACCCTGACTTGTTACTATATTCATGCTTGCTACCAAACACCTCACAAGAAATAATTCAAGAAAAGAAAGGTTTATTTGGCCTTATGGTGTGAGGGTACAATCCATTGTGGCAGAGAAGGCTGCCAGAATACCTCATGGCTGTAGCTGCAAGGAAGCTGCTTGCTGACATATTAGTGGACCAAGAACCAGAAGGGGCCATGTTAGTCAAGTGTTTTTCTCTTTTTATTCCATCAAAGATCACAGACCACAGGACAGTGCTGTCTATACTCAGGTTGGGCCATTGTCCCTCAGTTAATCATCCCTGGAAAAGCATTCATAGAAACTCAGTCACATCCAAAGGCCTGTCTCACTAAAACCTTGGGCATTTCTTATTCTAGTCATGACTGTGAAGATGAACAGGCAAACTGAGAAGGCAGCATAGCCTAAATTGCAGGCTACAATGTAGGACGTGGAAAGAAAACAGGATCCCTTGTATGTACCTTTCTGAATCTTTACATTTTTTAGTTGATGGGTCTTACAGTGCTTATCAGGCAGCATCAGCACCATAACATGTGCCTTAGCTTATTCATAAACATGTTTCCATTTGTTAGATGTGCCTGCTCAGAGAATTTACTGATAGTAACATGTAGTCAGAGAACACCAGAAGTCATCAGATTAGACAAAAATATCCTCAAACCTCACCAGACTGAACTCTCGTGGCTCTCTCCGAGGCTTCTGGGATGTTCTCGAAACTCCTGCATGATGTTATCAAGACCTTTTTTCACTCTAACTCAGCCTTTCTTACCTCCCGCACTCTACCTACTCCATTGGTCCTTGAACATCTGCCATGTGAAATCAGAGATTGCACTGTTTACCTGGTGTGTGGCTTTCATACCTACACAGTCCTACAACAAAATTCTAGGTGCCTAAAATGAACATTCATGAGTTGCCTTCACAAAGTAATGTAGTGTCGAATACAAATCTGGAACCAAGATCTCCAGCTTCAACTCTAACCACTGTGTGTGGCCTCTGTTTAGCTAGCCTAAAAAGAGAACAGGAACTCTGATCCCCACAGGACCGATGCAAACAATTAAACCTAGTGGGGGTTTTGCTCAAGTAATACTGCTTTCCCTCTGTCTATTCTTTCTCCCTCTTCCTACTTTGCCCTAGGTTTAAGGGATTTGGATAAGTCAGAAATTGTCAGACCCATGTGCCATCATCTAACATCTAGTTATGAATGTTTCTCATACTTCATGGTGTAGGCACAAAAGATCAAATCAGAAGGGAGCTGGTAACTAGCAAAAAATACAGAGGATTTATAATATAAAGCCATTTCCTCAAACTGCCTCCATGCAACCTTCTACCAAGGGATTTCTGATAATTACTCCTTTACCCAATTTGGAAAAGCAAAGGTCGACATTCAAAAAGGAAAGGGTTTGGTTCAAATGAATCTGTATGCCTTTTTATTTTCTGCTTACCCTGTTTTACCTTCTCAGCTGAGAAAGTGCTTAAATATTGCAAAATCAGGGATTTCAACAGTGGTAAATCCGGTTGATCAGCGTGGTGTGTGGGTTTTCTTTTTTCTTTTTTTTTTTTTTTTTCCTAGAGGGAATTGATTCACAGGCTGTGAAAACACATTGCCTCACAGACTGACCGCACAACCCGGCACAGACGCTGACCACCTCCCGGACTGGGCTGACGTCAAATTGCAGGGCACGTGTCCCCGGAACACTTCCAGATCAGCACAATCCTGCCACCCACAAATGACCTGGGATTCGTGCTTGATCATCTACAATTCCAAGTGTATTTTTAAACTTCTGAAAATGAAGTGTGTTCATACAAGCACTCTCCAGAAAGGTCAACAGCAAGCAGGAACCAGGATGCCCTCCTTGGAGGGGCTTGAGCTCTTGGAGTCTTGCCCAGTAGGAGCCTAGGAGATGCAGAGAGCTCAACCCCCTACCTAGATTCCACTGGCATTTCCTGACTTTCTCCCCTCATGCTCCCCATTAAAGTTAATAACAATAATAGCTCACCATTTTAAGGCACTTCAGTTTTTTAAAGGAGTAATGAATATGATCTCCTCAGTTCTTTAAATCGCAATTGCTTACTTGTGTCAGCACAAGGCACTGTGCTCTTTACAGGCTCCCACTGGCTCGCCTTCTCAGTTCGGCATTCCCAGTGCCTCCCTGGCATGTGCATGCCCCACAGTAGGTACTCAGCCCTCATTTCTTTACATCAGCAATTAGTAGTTCTGAATGAAGAGAACACTGAAAGCAGGGACCTCGCCTGTGTATTCCAACCTGTTTTACTTTCTGTGCATGCGTGGAAGCCAACAGTCAACAACAGGATCCTTTCTTGAGTACTCGCCATTTTACTTGTTTTTTGTTTGTTTGTTTGTTTTTTCTTGAGACTTATAAGCTATATAGCTGAGGATGGCCTTGAATGGATGATCCCCCAGCCTATGCCTCTCTCATACTGTAATTATGTCTATGCATATGGTACCAGAGACCAACCCCAAGGTTTCATGCATGCTAGGCAGGCATGCTACCATCTGAGCTGCAGCCTTAGCTCTTCCGTGTTGTTGTGTGTGTGTGTGTGTGAGAGACAGAGAGAGAGAGACTCTCATTGAACTCAGAGTCCAGTTTAGCTAGACTATCTGGTCCGAACGCTCTAGGAATGATCCTGTCCTTGTTTTCCAGCTCTGGTATTGCAGGTAAATGCTGTTACACCTGGATTTTTCTCATGGGTACTGGAGATCCAAACAGGGGTTTTTATGCTTGTGTAGCATGCACTTTGCCAAGCACACTATCTGCCTAGCCCGTGCTTTTCTAAATTACAGAGAATTACCAGCATTCCAGTCTTCTGGTCTCAATTCATCAGAGACTCTGTCTTAAAAGGCAACCCTTACCTAAGAAAGGCAGATAGGAAAAAAGCTGCCTGTCATTCTCCTGAGTACTACTAGGGATGGTGATGCCAGCAGGATTAGAGGCAGGAGCAGAATCCTCATGGTGACTTCATGTCAATTCCTTTCCCTTGTGCCTTAGGCATATTTTGTTCTTCAAAGCAGATGTGAATGTCTCTATGTTCACGTGTAACTGGACTGTATGGAGAAGGGACACTCCACCTACATACAGGGAGTGAGCAGACCTCTGGATCTGGAGTGAATAGACTAGAATTTAACCCAGTTCTAGCCTTTTAAAACAATGGTGCCTCCTTTAGCAAGTACTTAATCTCTTTGTTCTTCCACTTTGTAGCTATAAAATAACAGACATAATAGAATTTACTTCCTGGGGTGTTATAAGGATTACATGCGTCCAGATAGATATTCTTTTTAATGTGTAAACTGACAGGGCCATGGCTGTCACACACTAATAAATACTCTAGTCAGTGTGTTCAACCTGTAGCCCATGTGCTGAATGTCTCCCAGGATATCTATGAATGTGGTCCATCATATTTGTAGACCATAGCATCATGCTGCGATATTAAAGGTTAGGAATCTCCCGGATTGATATCACTCGCCATTGTTCCCTCACCCATTCTAGCCAGCGCCATATTATCACTCACCTGGACCAGTCTAAAGACTTCTTACACACAGATTGCCTCTCTACCAGCTCACTTCCTCTAAAACACCTCTTCCTTGTCGTTTTCTGAGGTCCCCCAGCTAAGGAAGGGACTCACAGGTATGGTCCTACCAGTGGGCTATAGGATGCCCCTGACCTTCACATTTGGTATCTACACAATCCTTTAAAAAAATATCGGGGCAGGAGACTGGAGAGATGGTACAGCAGTTAAGAGCACTGTCTGCTCTTCCAGAGCATCTGGGTTCAGTATCCAGGACCCACACAACAATTCACAGTTGTCTGTAACTCCAGGATCCAACACCCTCACACAGACATCCAGGCAACACAAACACACAGTCAAAACACCAGTAAAATAAAAATAAATGAATTAAAAAAAAATATCGGGGCAGAGGCACAAATAAAACAAGTTGTCTCTGAGTTATTTTTATAACACAGTGGAATTTCCAATAAAGCCACTGTCAGGGCTTTGGTGACAACCCAAATAAGGAATCCATCTTAACTTTGGTACTTGTTTGCTGTGTAACCTAAAACAATTTAAATTAGATCTCTGTGACTCTTTCCTGGTAAGTGAAGATATTGTTAATGTTATAAAACATTGTGGGAGTTAAATGGAATGATATTTTCAAAGAATTTCCCACAATGTCCGCTCTACTCTCAAAATGGAGCAGCTGAAACTAACCTCCATAGTAAGGAGGCAAATGGGAGAAACTGGGTAACTTGTTTAGGCCTTTGGAGCCAACACGAATATCTGCCTAAGCTCCCTAATGCATATGCCTCCGGAGAGAACCACTGGGCCTACTTCTAGAGAAACCCACAAGCATGTGATTAAAGTATAAAACAAGGACATTGCAATGAGCAGCCTACGCATAGTCACCTCTACTGTGGTTCTCAGAAGAAAGCATAGAGAATAATAGTCACCGGCCTTGGAGAATGTCTCAGGACTGGAGTCACTGCTATGCCTGTGGATCCAGGTCATCCAGGGATTATTTCTGGGTCAATTGGGATAGTATGCACGTGGCTTCTAGAAGCCAGCCAGAATGCAGGGATGGCAGCAGCTCAAGGCAAGTCCTTGCCCAGCGCAATCCTTGCCACCTGTTTCACCTGCAGCAAAAGTTCTGCAGCCTCTGCCAAAGAAGCTTCCCTTTGAATTTCCAGCATGTTTTTGATGGTGCATGGGTTCTACCAAAGGGTCTTCCGCCAACTGGATAATTAGTGGACATTCACTCTCACTCTCGTGGCTTTCTGTGTCACTTAATATGACTTCCTTCAACACACCTAAGAGGGAGAGATGACAATGTCTCCATACTAGTGCTTTTCTCCTGAGAGGTAGCTGCCAAGAGGTGATCTCCAACAGGCAACTTATTACAATCCATGTGCTCGGGTGTGCATTATGCGTACATACATGTGTTCATGCAGGCATAGGTGTCTCCGTGCACACATACATTCACTTGTGTATGACACACAAAGAAGGAGAGAGAGCAGAAGCTAAGCTCTGCCTTCAAAAATTCCTAATTGATTATCCAGCATGGCATGCTGGCTCAGGTAATTGAGGAAACTGAAATTACATGTTTGTACAGAGATAATCTATGCTTTAAAATATCAGGCCTGGGGGGAGGAACGCTGACGAACACGTTGAAAACTCACTTCACAAGGGCTTAATATGGGACTAATTCAGAAGCGCAGAGTTGAAGAGTTATGGGTCTCCACATAAAAGGTACCAGTTCACTGAGCACCACAGCAACAGAGAAACACACATAAAAATTCCGACAAGAACGGAATGTGAGGCAAAAGCACAATTTCCTCCCAATCTGGACTATCAGCAGGGTTTGTGCGTGGTGTCTGAGGTTTTCTGGGGTAGATGGTACATTACAATGGAGCGTCAGCACTAATGCTACGTGGCAGCTCCTCGCAATACCATCTGCTTCGCTGGGAACTGTTAATATAGTTGTAATTATCTACTTCTAAGCACTTTATTGGGAATATCATTTGCAAATTAATCAACTACAGACCGGTAAAACAAATGACATGCCTCCTCGAAAACAGCAGCATTATTTTATGTTCTTTTCCTAAGGATTTAGGGAAGCTGGAGTGAGGATGAGTGGGTTTTACGCATGCCTAGAAAATTGTGCCCTGTGTAGAAAAGTTGCGCAGAAAGAATTACAATTGAGTTCTTTCCATAAAAGTCTTGAGAGAATTTTGGAAACAGAGAAGAGAAAACCATAAAAACCTAAGAAATGAGTAATGTCACCTTCCAGAGTACTTGTGCCTGCCATCTTGAGGAGAGTGTGAGTCCACAGACACCCGCGTGCCTTTCATGTTGTATGTGGAATATCAATGGCCCCACCACATGGCCAGGTCAGTCCCAGAGGTCAACAAGCCGGTGAGTTTGGGACAGATACACCCAGGATCACCCATGCTTCATTCTCTTGCTGTAATGGAAATATTCACTCTGACAACAGTCAAGAACTAAAAACCAAAAATCAAAGAAATCCTGGAATCCACAAAGAAAAAATAAAGGCAAACACTTTAAAAAAAAAAAGGCACCAGAGAGCCAAGGGATTCACAGCAGGAGGGGGGAACACAAGTACCAAGCATGTGGCTAGCCTCTTGTTCTTTGTAAGCAACCAAATAGCTCTAAATCATGGGTCTTTGAGTGTGTGGCTACAAGCCAGAAACACAGCAAGAGAGGGAGAAGGAGAGGGGGAGGGAGAGGGATGGGGAGAAGGAGAGAGAGAGGGAGAGGAAGAGGGATGAGGAGGAGGAGGGGGAGGGAGAGGGAGATGGGAGATGGAGAGGGGAAGGAGAGGGAGAGGGAGAAGGAGAGAGGAGAGAGGGTGAAAGAGAGAGAGAGAGAGACAGAGAGAGAGAGAGAGAGAGAGAGAGAGAGAGAGAGAGAGAGAGAGAGAGAGAGAGAGAATCTGCATCTGCATTATCACTGTAGCCCAAAAGCACCCTGAGCTGACAGCAGATATGAGAGGTAACCGTCAAGGACACACCATATTCCTCAGAGGTTCAGCCCCCAATATGGCTCATTTGGGACACAAAACTGTCTCTCTCCCAGGCTACCCACAGACAAATGGCCCTATGAATTCACCAGTGTCTTGTCAACTCATAATTCTTGCAGCCATGTCTTGTCAACTCATAATTCTTGCAGCCAAAGATAGTCCCTGTATTCTAATGGAGATCATGCCCACTTGCCAGGACATGGAGCATGCTCGAGAAGATCTGGCTTAGAAAGGCAGTTGGATTTTATTGACTGCATAGAGAGTTTATTGGCTCATCATAAATGATTTTTCAAGAATTTACTAAGATCCTTAGAGACGGGAGGAAATAGAACAGTAAGGGAGGGAGGGGTTGCTGTTGTTGTTTATTTTGCTTTTTAGTATTTTGAGATAGGGTCTTCTTACATACTTTATTCTGGTCTTGAAGTCCAGATTGGCCTCTGTGGTACTGGGATTACAGAGGTGCAATACCAATAGCTTGAAGCAAGTTATTGGAATCAGGTACCCTAGGCATGAAGATAAGCTTGCCCTTGATAATGACCAGTTTCATAATCTCATAGTTACGTTTTCTTTTTTACTAATAACATCATTCTGTGTGTGTGTGTGTGTGTGTGTGTGTGTGTGTGTGTGTGTGTGTATGTGTTTACATGCACACAGGAGTATGTGTGTATGAATGTGCATGTATACCTATACATGTGTGTGCATAAAGGCCAGAGATCAACAGTAACTGTTGTTCTTATGTTCACCTTTTTCTTTGAGACACAGCCTGTCATTGGCTTGGGACTCACCATGTAGGCTAAGCTGGCTAGCCCAGCAAGCTCCAGGGATACACCTGAGACTGTTGCCCGCACACTGGGATTGCAAGTACACTCTGCCATCCCTGGTTTGTTTACTTAGGCTCTTGGGGAAATCAAACTCATGTCCTCAAGCTTACAAGGCAAGCACTTTACTAGCTCAACTATGACCTCTGGCACCATCCATCAGCTTTTGATAGCTCCTTTAAATGGTTTACTTGCAGTGCTGAAATGTTACTACACTATTATGGAAGAAGGGGAGAAATGAATGGAGTTTAAGACAAACATGATGTTCCAACAGAGAAGAAATAAAACATTGTTCTGTGAATCCATGGTTTGCTTTCTGTAGGTCCACATAGAAAGAGCTAGAAAATCATAGTGGGAAAAACTGTGCTGAATAAGGACAGAAGAAGACAGGCCCTGGAACAAGGTGGTGTGTGAATACAGACATGTGGTTTACTAAGAAGAAGTAGCAATAGGACCACATTGGATGTCCTTACACTGAGATGTCTGTGGAAACAGGCTCACCTGTGGAGTATAAAATCTTTTGCCCATTTATTCCTGTTGCCTACCCAAGATCTCAGAAAGACGGTGAATACTCTAGTCATGATGCAAGGGGTTGTGGGAACTATAACTCTGCCTACTTCATCTGTCTCCAGTGCAAACCTCTGCAGTGGGTTTTAAATGGGTGCACCTGAGGCAGGTGTCAGGCCTAGGGTTAGGGTTACGTGTTGTTTATCTAGCCTGCCTAAACCTAGAGAATGACCTCATGACTCAAGCTCATCCATTCTGTAGACCTGTTCTTAAAAGGCAGAACATCATGTACCCCACTTACTCATTGTCAGCTTTTTTGGGGGGGGATGGGAAGAGGGCATAATTAGGTTAAGTTGAAGAGATACATGGAGACTAGTTCTGTTCCTCGGTGGTTTTGGGTTGGACCCAAATTATTTATTTCCTTCATGAAGCCCAGCTTAAAAATAATCGTCCATGAGCCCCAGTCTCTACTCAAATATTTAAAGTGGATTTAAATGACAGTTTCCAGAACCTTCAAAAAAATATTTGTTACCAGAAAAAAAATAGCAAGTAAATCTTACCAAAGAAGGGATCACACTAACAAGAACCTCCTGGATTTTCTAAACATTTCGATTCTCCCTAAAGGAGTATTCATCAAGCTTCCAGACCTGACTGTGTGGCCTTGTGTTCACTGTCCATTCTTTCTCTGTAAATCTTTCCTCTCACAATAATACCTGCACCACTATCACAAAATCATATAACAGATAAGACATGCATAGCATTTACTGACACTTAGTGGGTCCTCAGTGAGCTAAGTGTATATCCCACTAGAGCAAATTTCTGCAGGCCCTGGAACAATGGTGGTGTGTGAATACAAACATGTGATTTACTAAGAAGGAAAGAGGCACAGAGAAGGGGATACAGAGATGAAGACCTTGTGGGTCCTTCAGGAATTTTCTCCCAAATATCTCAAGCTGAACTTCACCTGATTTATATAACAGTCATATTCTTCAGAAAAAGTAGATCATGAAAATGATTAAATCACTGTGAGATGGATTTTATGATCAAAGATGTGAACGAAGGATAAACCTCTGGATGAGAAAATGTAGGAATCAAAGTTTTCTTCTTGATAGCATGGTCTTCTCTGGACCATCCCATGCCTTCATAGAAGTAAGCGGATAAGAATATGGTAACTGGGAGGAATCTAGTCAGACTCTATCTTCTATCATTGTTTAGTTACAGAATATAAGGACATGGAGGGTGTTGGATCCTGACCCAGGGGGACAAGAAAGGTAGCTCAATGTAAGAGAAACATCAGGGATAAGTAACTGGCTTAAAATAGCAAGTGATGTTCTCCCATTTCTAGCAAGTTCTTCTAATGTTTTTGCAACAAGTGATAACATTTATATAAAATAGAAGGCTTTAAAATGACAGGTTAAATAATATATTTTTGAATAACAGTGTTAATCTTGGGTTCCCGGGAGAGAATGCTGGTATCACCTAGTTAAACTTAGAAAATCTAGAAAAGCAAGAAGTCTGGAGTATGGCTGGCAGAATGATGGTGATGCTCCTGAGGAATAGGCTGAGCCTAAGAAGTTGGTGAAGCCTAAGAAACAACTTAGGGTTCACTAAGTGCTTGTAAAATAATAATTGCCATAAACTTCTTGCTCTGGGAATCAAGGAGCATCATTCCTACCAAGCCTGGTATATCAAAGATAGAACAGTAATCACTGTGCCAAAAAAGCAAAGCCATGAAGAGATGCTGCGAGCCTTGGATTAATCTATGTACACAGGATTTTTTCCACACTTTGTGGGTAGACTAAAGTGGCCAATGGGTGAGATAGCCAGTGAGAACACAAGGAAGTAGCCCTTGCCAATTGGGGTAATGGTAGGCATGATTGGACCAAGAAGTATGGGTGTGCCAAGGAGCTTAACACTCAGTTACCTTTCAACGAGGGTTCTCTGCATGTTAGGTGGAGATGTAACCAAAAGTATGACAGAAAATTTCACATGGGAAAGAGGGATACTTCCTTGGTCTTCTCTGTAATGTCCCCAACAACTCAGCTCTGGGCTGGACTTTCATGTTATACTCATTAAACTAGCAAAGAGTTCCCATCCATCTCAGAAGCCAGCTTGGGAAATAACCCCTTCAGTCCACACATATCTTCATGTAGTCTCACACGTTACTCTACAATCACCATTTCATCTCTTCCTTGAAAGGAGAGAAATTCCTTCATACACACTGCAACTTAAATATGTCTGCAATTTATTTAAGCCCCAGTGTCCCTAGTTGAGCTTTGTCTGCAGTGTCATGAGGTCAGTCATCTTCCCACGACATCACTGAGACCATGGTGAAGAACATGATGAAGCCCTCTTGCAGTTAGCACAACTGTAATCTGTGGGTTGATGCGGGAGGGAAGCACGAAGTTTCCTCTTAGAATTCGAGCTTCCAGCTGATACAGAAGCGATGACAGCAGGAAGGTGAGCATATAAGGTAATTGGTTTCCAGCCAGACATCTTGGAGAGCCTTCGTGGCCCCATGACCCTTGAAAAAGGAGCCAAGGAGACAGCTCTGCCTTTCTCCAAGTGCCAGCATGCCACCAGGGGAGGCATACCCAGGCTCTGAATGCTTGTTATCTGGCAGCATCTGACCCTGAGCATCTCTCCAAGGCCAAGCACAGCTGTCAGATCAATGACTGCAGGCTGGAGATGCTACAGTCCTGGGCAGAATCCTACAACCAGGTTGTTTGCACCTGCAAATGCAGCTTTTGCCTCTCCAGACTCTTCTGGTCAATTTTTCATCACTGCCTATATCACTGCCTCTATAGTGTGAAGGCTACTATAAAGACAAAGCATTGGGGGCAGGGTCCTACTCATTTAACAATTTGTCAACCAATGAGGTTTCTCCTTTACCCCTTAACTCTTGTCTACTTCCCTAAATACATGTCACCACTGGCTAGACTCCAGAGGCCTGCCTCCCCTGCCCAAAGCATGGGTGTTCCCATGGTTATAAACATAAAGGTCTATAATCTATGGCAGTGGACCTGAGAACCCCCTCAGACCTAGTATTGAAGGGCACTAAGACATGATCCAACACCAAGGCCACATCTAACACCAAGGCCACATCTAGTGTGGAATATCCCACCCCACCAGCCTTTCCTTCTTGCTAAGAGGTCCACATCGGGTGGAGAGAACTCTCAATGATAACAGCAATAGCAGGCCAATGCCATTAAGAACTCATTTTTCTTTGGATGATTTTAGACGTGAAGTTTAAGAATTCCTTTTCTTGGAATAAGTCCTTTTGAGTTGTAAGTCCTTTGTACAATTCTAGAAACTACAGATGACCTATTCACCCAAAATATGAAGGGGCAAAATTAAGATGCTGCTAATACTGACTGAAGAAATTGTTGTTTTCATTAATGTCCATGAGAGAATAATGTCCATTCATTCTCCCTTTTAGAAGACAGAAAATGGAAAATTTAAATAATGAGTTAGAAGTTACTCAATTAGAGAAAGAAAGCAAGAAAAAAGATTATCTGTGACCCCCCAAAACCTTTGAAGTGGGACCACACACACACACACACACACACACACACACACACACACACACACACAAACACACACACCATATATTATTATCTAATTTATTGAATATTTGCTATATGCCAGGCATTGCCTGTACACTTTACAATTTTATGTATTCTTTACAGCAAACCTATTAGACACAATGGAAGTATCCTTGTTTCACACATAAAGAACTCAAATAATGTGCCCAAGGTCACAGGAAGAGAGATGGTAGAACCTGGTTTGGATCCAGAGCCCTCTGACTCTAAAACTAAAGCTCTTGATCACTGGGCTGAATTACCTGCCAAGTAAGAATAAAAATTCATACCATCTTTTACAACCAAACAGAAAGGAGACATTTGTGAATTATATAATGGGATAAAATGATGCTTTTTGATGAGCAATGGCCTCGTGGCAATTAAATTAGCTATCTGAGATGGTTTGGTTTGTCCTAATAACAATAAGACCTTCATTCACTGCAAGTTCATTATTCTTTATGGTAGGGAAATAAAAGTGTACTAAAAACATCCCAGATACTTCAGTGTTCTGAATGTCTCTGTTAATTTTAGCAAGCCCCGGTGCTCTAAACATCTGCTTCATTGAGAGATGCCCATTGATAACACGGGGGAAGGAAAGAACACAGGAGAGAGTACAATTCAGACATCATCTTCAAGGGCAAAAGATATCATCTGGATGTGTGATCCTGGACTTGAGTCAAAAGCAGAGGAGGCTGAGAAATGTGCTCTCAGTTGTCAAGAGAATAAATCTCCTCCCCCATCCTAAGGGTGGGAAGTGAAGCTCATTAGCATAGACAGAAAGTCCTCTGGACTCTGCCTGGACCTCCCACACATGCCACAGTGCATTAAACTAGTGGAAGGCGGTACATTGAAGTGATGAAAACGGGTTTAATGTCAGACTGCATTGTTTAGTAACCCTACGTTTTAACGTATGAGATGTATCACCTTCTCTGGGTCTCAATTTCTTCATCCATCCATAGGAATAACAACAATAATACCTATTTTACGAAGTCACTGTGACAATTCAAGGAGTTAATGCATACAAAATGATTGTGACTTTGTCCATCAGATGGTAAATGTCATTTGTAAACATTTCCCACTATCATTATCATGCACTCGAAGCTGCTGCATGGAATGCACTCTCACACCTCACACCGTCTGCTACAGAACAAGCAACATCAGCATTCCTAACAAAGTCTTCAAAATTCCAAGGTGAGACACAGAACCTCTCTGTGGGAAAATGGCAAAAAGTCTAATTAGATTTGTTCACAGAAACAAAAAAATTGATTTTCTTTTTCAATAATTCTATTAATTCAATCTCCTCTACCACCTTTGCCAAAGGCCAGGTCATTAAAGAACAAATTATAGTATCTGTTACTTCTTTCACCATGGCAGTAAAAAGTAACTTTTGCTAGCATTCTAGATCCATCATAAATTGACTAACAGATCTTTCACCTCCCCCAAGTAGCCAGATAATGCAAGTACAAACCACTCATTAAGATATAACACTAGGCAGAAAAAAAAAAACAAACTAAACAAAATTTGTAATGCCTAGTGCTGGTTGAGATGAACTAAGCACAGATGCACGAAACACATTTTTAGGTAGCGCTGTGATGCATTGCAGCCATGAGGCCTGAGGAAAGGAGAAGGTTTGTTCCCCTATTAACATGAGCCAGGAAAACCATAAAACAGGAAATACTGGAGGCACAGAGTCTTCCACACTAGAGGGCTATTTTTTAATAAAACGGAACCACTCACCAGCTACTTTATTCCGTTTTAAAGTACCGTTTTCTGGGTAAATTTTCAGCCTCTCCACAATGCAATTTTTATTTTGTAGCCAATGAAACACATGTGATATTGTGTCATTTTTCCCCCACTTTGAGTAGCTACTATGAAAATAATGATAATCTCATAAATAGTGGCATCTGTCAAAGAGATTCAGTGGTCTGACATTGTCAAAACTGGGATCAGATCCAGTCCAGGCTCTTGCCTCTACATTCTTGACTTAAGCAAGTTGAGAATGGTTGTTCACTATGGTAAAGACAAGAATAGAAGAAAGGCAATGTGATGGGATCTTCCAGTCAGTGGCTCCCACACCTAGTCTAAGAGTCAAGTTAGAACCCCAGAACCTCAGCACTTCCAACTATAATTTCCTTGGAGACTTTTGGAGGGGAAAATCTCAGTTTTTACTCTGAACAGAGTAACATGAAAAGTTGGAAGAAACCACATACTTTTCATTCAGCCAAAGAAGAGTTTTAATTCTTGGCTCCAACAACCTTAAGATACAATGCTGAGCAAACAATTTAACCTCTCTCTGTCTCAGTGAATTCATCTATAAAATGGATCTAGAGCAACACAAAGAAATCCAAGTTGCTAGGAACATCAGAGATGACAGAGGTAAAATGCCAACTCTGTTAGTCTTGGCACAAAAATGAAAATGAACTCCAATGTTTTAAATAGAGAGATATAATACTGAGGGTCATTTACACAGGTGATGAAGAGACCCCCAGCATCCTACCATCCCCAATCTCAATTTGATCTCCCATCTGCTAATCCTCCAAGCTTTGGATTATCCCCAGGATCCTTCTTACCTTGTAGAAGAAATTAGACAGGACCAAAACTCCAGGGAGCAGTTTTCAGACATGAGAGCAGGTGTACTTGAGTTGTGAAGGTTCATAATAGAAGATTCTATGGTTTTAATGTGCCCCCCCAGATTCTGTTGGAAATTTAATTATTGGTTCATATATTAATGATATAGGGGCTTAAGGCCTTTGGGAAGTAAAGAGAGTAGAACCATGGCATCATGGTTTCACTAAGAAGAGATGACTGAACTTGTACAATTGCTCCGTCTTACCATGTGGCTTCTTCTACCATTTGATGACACAGCAAGAAGGCCCCACCAGAGGTCCAAGAGATTCTACTGCCATTCTCATGCATCTGAGCCTATGATGCAAATAAACTTCTGTTCTTATAAGTCACCCAGCCTCTGGTATTCAGTTATAGCTTTAGAAGTGAGACTAAGACCCAGCGATTGAGAGAAGCCTGTCTGTCATACTTCTGGTTCAATGGTGAAATGATCACACTAAAAAACTCTCTGCCTTTTCCTCTGAATTTCAAATTAGGAGGGGCCAGTACCTCTGTCCAAATTTGAAAAGAGCAACCTAGCATGCTTTTACTCAGTTCTCTATTTTCTTCATGTTGAAAACAGCCACTTTCACAAGAGTCTGCAAGCCCCACCTGGAGGGGACAGAGTCAGCCAAGGACCAGATGGATAATTTAAGTAGACTGGGCTACAATGGTGGGCCTTTGCTTTGCATAGTCAAGCCTAGTATCAGTTCCACCAGAAGTGATTAGTATCTGGCCTCCATTCTAACCTTGATCTCTACTCTAATGCTATGGAATCACACTCGTTACACATAATCAGAATTATTGGAAAATAATCAAACCTGCAAATGGTTCAGATTATTAAGTTGACAACAAAATTTCAGCCTTTTGGGTTTGTTTGGTTGGTTTTACTTCGTTTTGAAATGGGATCTTAATCTATAGCTCTCATTGGTCTGGCACTCCTGGCAATCCTCCTGCCTCAGCCTCCCTAGTATTGAGATTACAGAAGTGAACCACCATACCTGGCTCAAAAATTCATCTCTTTTTATCCCCCTTTGACAAGTAGATTTATACCCCTCCTTTCCCCCTCCAGTATTGCCAAAGTCTTTTCAGAAAGTTGTTTAAAATACATACACCTGTATTTGGGTATCTGGGACATGGTCTTAGCCCTCTCTTCTACCATCTCAGAATCCAGTCCTCTCATTGTCAAATGTCATCCTACCAGAGCGAGGCTGACAAGACATACAATCAAGTCAAGGGAGAGAAACACAAAGACCTAGCCGGTAACCTATTTATTTTTCCAGAAGGAAAAAAAAAACAAGTGGCAAATATCCTACCAAAGAAAATAGCCCTATATCTGGTCTGTTTTCCCCCTGATTTTTCCTTCAACTTATGAAAAAAAAAAAAGTCTTTTCAAATTCACACAAAATGGTATATACACTGTCTACTTTTCTGCAGCCGCCTTCAAATGTGTAACCTTTCAGGTCACCACGAAACACTTTTTTGAAATATGTCTCAATCTGTCTTTCGGTGTGACAATGAAATTACCAGGCAGTTCAGCTTGTGACATGACTGAATTAGGCTGTAGCTGACCAACTGCTATCATTATCAGACACTGTTGCTGAGAGCTGGGGAGAGGATGGGGAAACATCCTGAAAGAGAATCATGCTGCACTCTGCATGGGTGAAGTGACCCCATGGAATTGGATTGTCCCCTCTCCAAGAGATCTCAGTGTGGTCTCACTTGCAATACAGAACTGGGACTGCTTAAGCACCTCTCTCATCACAATTCCAGCCTCCTATCTAAGACTCTATTAGTCACATACCTACCCGACTCCCTCAGGGCTAGCAGGGAACATTCTGGAATGTCTTCAGACTAACACTCTACAGAAGTACTTGACCTTTTAAAGAAACACTGATCAAATTTGCCTTGACTCTTTCACTATATCACATGAACAATCATAAATGGCATATAAAAATTCAACAGCTGCTAAGATCAATAAACTATCCACCAAGAAATAGATATATACATAATACATAAACAGATTTTTTTTAAATTGCTAAGACATGCCATTATTATCTTGGTAGAATTGGTTTAGTTTCTTATGCTGGTACAAGGAAGCTGGCTGTCAGCCCAGCCTGACTAGGGGACATTTACAGTATCAAATGAAATACTTACAAGGGGCTCTATCTTTTTCACTTAGAGCATTGACTATAGAGTCTATTAAAGGCTGGGCGTGGTGACACCTGCCATAATCATAGCACTTGATAGGCTGAGGCAGCAAGAGTCGAAGTTCAAGACCATCCTCAGTCATACTTTGAATCTGAGTCTAGTCTGAGCTAGATAAAGATCCTGTCTCGAAGAGAGAGAGAAAGAGAGGGGGGAGAGAGAATAAAAGAGAGAGCCTGATAAAATGCAAATATTTTTCAGATCAGTGGTTTCTAAGATATTTGCACAGATATTTACTGACTTAGACAGGTAGGTGGGATGGAACACTGGGCAGAGAAGAACCAACCTAAGGTAGGCAGAATTGATTCTGAATGCCTAGCAGCTGCTAGAACAGCCAGGAAAGATGCCCAAGATTGCACCATAGCTCTTGACCATGGAGACTCAGCATCACCTGCCTCTCCCCCCATGGGTCCCTTTCTTCTAATAAAAATTGCAAAATCAATGGGTCTCAACTCAGAGCATCACACTCAGAATCACAAGCAAATGCAATGAGATTTAAGAAATTCTTCTCCAACTGAAAAGCAAGAGACAAAAATATTTTAGTGAATCACCAGCAACCAAGCAAATGGGGTGATATTTTGTATAGTTTGAGTACTACACGCCTTTCAAAATAGGCATGACATTAAAGAGTTGTGACTCTCTTCTGGGTCTGGTGACAAAGGCCTATAAGCCCTGCTGCTCAGGTGACTGAGTCAGGAGGATCATGAGTTCAGAGATAGCCTAGGCTATAGACTGAGTTCATGAACAGCTGCAACAGTTTAATGAGATCTTGTCTTTGTTGAAAATAAAGAGCAGTCAGAGGGGATGACATAACAGTTCCTAATATTGAGGGCCTGGACTTGAACCCCAACACTACTAAAAAATTTTCTCTATACATCTTTCTTTTCCTCTCCCCTCAACTGAATTTCATGGAAGCTAAGCCACTACTGCACCAGAGTGACAAACAAGCATTAAAGAAATGCATGGGTCATGAAGACTCTGCCAGTTGGAATTTCTTCGTTGACTAAAGCTGAGGAGATGCATACAAAATGTGTGAGCATGTGGGCATGCGGGCATGCGGACACACACATGTTTAAAGATATTGCAAACATTTCCAGAATGCATCTGCCTCATAGTCAGTGAGCTGTTTCAATAAATGTGTTTCAATGGTCATGTAGGCTAACAAAAAAAAAAAAATTAATAGCCTAAGAAGGTAGGGCTAAAGGCCAAAAAGTGAAAGCGCTTACAAGGCAAATAATTTGAAGAGGCAGGATAGAAATCAAAAACAGAATGTAAATGGCCATAGCCTAAGAATTTATACAAGACCAAGTCCTGACCTATGACAGAAATGAGAACTTTATTGGGTGCATAAATTCAGAAAGACAGGAAAAGCTGACACATGAGCACAATGAGTACCAGGTTAAGGATTTAAATCTCAGTCCCACAGTGTTGGGAAAAAAAAAACAATACAATACTTACCAGAGAGTGAGGAGGGGTGTGCTGTGAGCATCCAGAGCCATAGAGCTTGCACTACATAATTAGCCTCTTTGTAATTAACAATCTAGAGGGCCTATGGAAATTAAAGCAAGATGGGTAGAATCAGATCCCGCTGCACAGAGACAGAATGTTAAAGCGGTTAGTTTACCCTAATTTTGGCTGGACACTTGGAACTCTTAGTAAGGTGAGCTCATAAACACCTTTGCATTTCCTGTTTCTAGTGTTCCTTGCTGGCCTTGAGGGAGAGTGCTAAAACTCCTCAGATTTTCTATGTGACTTCAAGAATACCACTTTCTAATACTGGTACTCTCTGGTATTAGAAACTGAGTCCATTACAGGCATGAGGTCAAGACTGAGTGGACCTTGAGGCCAATGATAAACTCAAATCCCATGTTGTGTATTTATAAAGTTCAATGGTATTCAATCAGTTGGGAAGGAAGACAGAAGAATGCAGCTGCGGCTAAATGATGTCTCTGGAAGGCATCTACTATCAGCTTTCTAAAAATACATGACACTGTCACAGACTCTAGCTTTGTCTTTAAAAAATGGATAAGAAAAGAAAGCAGCTTGCATACACATTGCAACCATTGCTTGCCAAATCCAAGAATTCATCTCATATAAAAGTGACATTGGGAGAAAACAATGCATTGTATCCCTTCAATCCAGTGAGTTATCTTCATGGTTATATGCTCATCTGAGCATATTGCCATGTTAATTGGGAGAAAAAAATGTTTAAAAAGCCAAAGAAAGATAATATTTTCTTTTTTGTGGTTGTTGTTATTTAGTTTTGTTTTTGAGACAAGGTCTTGTGTATCTCAGGCTGCACTCAAACTCTCTGTTTCCAAGGTTGACCATGAACATCTATTCTTCCTGCATCCTCTAGAGGGCTGGGACTACAGGTATGTGGCTTCATCTCTGGCTTCTGCAGTGTTGGGGATCTCACCCAGGACTTTGTGAGTGCTAGGCAAGCCCTCCTCCAACTGAGTTACAGCTCTGGCCCAATTTTTTTCTTTTCTTTACAGACAGTGATGGTATTACACCTATTTGTACCATGAAAATAAAGCATCATGGTTGTAAAGGGTTCTGGAAGATATCTTAGTCTCTACAAGAGTCAACAACACAAATCCTTGGTTCCTGGAGTTTCCCAAAGGTTCTTCTTTAGGAAGTCTTTTTTTTTTTTTTTTAAGACAAAAAGAGAGAGACCAATAACAATCTCATTTTAGTAATTATCTGTCAGGAAAAACCTTTGCTGGTTATTTAATAGCTACCGAGTCACCTCAAATTAAAGAGAAGCCTCTCCTTCTGGGGTCAGCATCCTTAATCCAATGGAGACAGTGACTTTTTAAAAATCTGACATTTATAAGAATCAAGAAAGGAAGACTTCAGTAAAAACGTGGTAAGCAGGGGCTCTTGGGCCCTTAATATAGTTTATCTTCCACATAAAGGTTCTCGCAAACCTTTACACAAGGCCTTTATGGGGGAATAATTTCTGAGCCTGGGCAGACAATGGTCTTTCAAATCCATTCTCAGCTCAAAGGCATTTGTAAGGAGGATTTTTCCCCCAGGCAAGGCCTGAGAAGTGTGACACCCTTGGAAATCTCTGTAATTAACAATAAGCCTCTCGAACAAAGGAAAGTGGACCCTAAAGTAGCACTGGTGTTTCTATTTCTGACCCACACCCTTCATTTTATGCAATGTCTTTGAAAAAAAACCACCAAGGGCAAGAACAACCTAGAGAGAAATTTTCAAATTTTGGACCAGAGCCACCAAATCAATAATGGCAGAACAAAATGAATTATCAACCTCTACCACCTCAATCACAGGGAAAGGCAAGGAGTTGTCCCAAAGAGAAACTGCAGTCAATGTTAAGAAACAGAATGAATTGACTTTGAGGTAGGCTTATATCTAATTAAATGAGACTGGGGGCAGAGGCAAGGTAAACTCATCCGGGGCTAATAAAGAAGTGATCCAAGGTGAGTCAGCTCAGCTGTTCTACTCTTCCCAAGCCCCAAAGGGGAGCGGAGAAAGCCATAGAGCTGGGAGACTCAGTGGGAATAGTGTGTGCTCTTAGAGCTGTGTTTCCTCCCATTCTATAACAATACGTATTAGATATAGCAAACTCGCAGGGCTGGCAGGCAGGTTACTATCAATGGCCAAATGTCTCTTGTGAGTCTAAGGGAGAACTTGCTGTGAGCTGCAGAAGAAGGAGAACCATGTTACATGTTACACTGGTGAGCTGATCATTTTTTGAAAAGTGTGCCACAAGCTTGAAGACTTTATGTCCAGAGTTCTAGATTCTTGGGATGTGCCATGAGCTGTACACATCTAGTACCGTATGGGTCATCAGGCGGCATAAGCAAAATCTCTCTAAAGGCAGATGTTCCTAGTGGCTTCTTCATGAATCCCACTGAGAATATGGATGGCATTAAGATAATCATGTGATGGGACCCTAGATGAAGTCAACTCCACAGGCAACAGCTCCTCTTCCTATTTTATAAAGAGTGTGATACCACAAGTTATACATGGAAATGCTCTGTATGAGGCTCAATGACGAAGCTGCCCTAAGCTGAGAGGCCTCTGCATGTGCTAAGAACTGATGGAGAAAATGAGACCCCCAGTCTCTCCAATCTCCCACTCCACTGGCCATGGGAACACTGACCGCTAGTGACACTTGTCTGTGTCCTGCCCTGAGAAAGGGGCTCTACAGTCTACAGTGGACACTCGGGTCTAAGTGGCAGCTTTTTTCTACTTGGATGTAGCTCTTATACATATGCATTCACCTTTCCCATTTCATTTGCAAACAATGTTCTTTAAATGTGTGCAAGCGATGCCCGCCCAGTGCCTAAGAGATTCTTAAATAGGCCCAAGATGACTCACCATTTTCAGGTCCTGTACAGCTAATTACATGTTCAAGTCCCTTTAAAAGTCACAGAAATCTCTCTTTGTGCTCTCAATCCTTTTAAATAGCAAAAGGGTTTGACACAAGGGAGTGGGCCTATAAGACATTTTGATGCCAGTAAGAAATTAACAGGAGCACTGAAAATAGGCTTTGGCCCTCAGTGAAGCTGAACTCAAGAGGCATGTGTGTGCTTATCAGGAAATTAGAAATCTTACTGGCGACCTGGGTAGCAGACGCCAAAAACATATAAATGTGCCCCATTTCCAATTCATGAAGTCCATTTTATCTTTGTATTATATTTTATTAGATTTATGCATTTAGCTGAGAACCTATTATTCTAATAGAATACAAAATATAACTACTGTTTTCTGGCATTGAGAACCTGAGAATCATTTTATTGTTTCCCCATCAAAAGTGATCCCAGCTTTGGATTATTTTTTTCCCTTTCAAGATTACTATAAAGAAATGTCACTTCCTCTCTCTGCTTTTCATAATAGTTGTGTTGTGCCGCTTGACGGGGAAAGAGAGTAAAATGAATTGAGATGGAGGCTGTAAATCAGACCCTTTTGTTATCAGGGTCTACTTCATTTCTTATGATTTTCTATGGTCACTTTTGCCCAGCCAAGTTTGAAATCCTCATCCAGGGCCTATCCACTGAGATAGCATGGAGGGGGGGGGAATTGATCTACAGGTGTGAGTTGCTTGCAGCTGAAAGCTCACCTACAACAACAGCCAAATAAAGCTCAATACCTGCCATGAACAACTGAGCCGCCAGGACAGCCACTCCTACATCCTGCCTACCCCTCAAAGACGCTCCTGCAATCCTTCCTGCCACAACTCTTTCCACTTCACACTATTTGCCTGAAATACTTTAAAAATTCTAAGGTGAGTTATGTTAGATATAAGACGCAGCAAAAAATGCCAGCCCACTTTATGAAACCATCATCGAGTCCTGAGGATGTGTCCAGGCCTTAATCAACAGCAACATCTCCCATAATTCTTAAGATGTCGTAAAGTGAATGCTAATGCTGCTTCACTTAACAGATGAAGAAACTGACACACAGGTTAGACTGTGAAAGAAATGTCACATTCCTCAGTAAGAGTAAGTGGAAGAGGCAGGATTAGAGTCCCATGTTGGACAAATAAGAAAGTCTTGCCTCCTTCCCCAGTACAGAATACCAGCCTCCCCATACGGCTGAGAGCGACCTCTATACTCAGCCATTTTCTAATTACATATAAACATCTCTGGGACTCCACTGCCTCTTTTTACAATGAATCGAGCATAGGTTTTGGAGATTTTCATCCTGGCTCTGTCATTGATCAGCTTGGAGACTTTCATCAGGGTCACTAACTTTTCTGACAGCCCCTCGCTTGCCAAATATAGTAGCAGCACCCACTCATGTAGGTTATCATAAAGGCCAAATGAGATCCCATAGCCTTGTATCCAGCATATGCTGGGGCCAGTTCTGTCACGTGGGATGTAAATGTCTTGGGTGCATATCAACAAACAGAGAGATGACCTGACCATAGCCATGCTTTGGTGCTCATACTTGTGAAATGTAGAATAGGTATAAGCCTTTTTTGTGGTCACCAAAGTGCCCATTGTACTTGCAGGTGTCTACTTATTTATTAGCAAGCTTCTACCCAACTCCCAAATGGACATTTTGCCTCTCTGAAATAACTCAAGGCAACACTGATTGAAGTGTGTGTGTGTGTGTGTGTGTGTGTGTGTGTGTGTGTGTGTGTATAGACCTGCCTGTGCACATGTGTATGAGGGTACCTACACACATGTGTGGAAACCAAAGACTGATCATCAAGTGTCTTTCTAAATTGCTTCTTTCCCTAGTTTTTTGAGGATGGGTCTCTCACCAAACACGGAACTCGTGGAACCAAATAGGCTGGCAGTCATGAGGTCCCTGGCATCCTCTTGTCCTCAACCCTAGGATTACAGGTGAATACTGTGTTTGGATGCTGGGGATCCAAATTCCCATCTTCATATTTATATGGCAGACACTTTAGTGACTGAGCCATATTCCCATCCTCTTCTACTGCATTGTTTTTAAATTTAAGCACTCCGTGGTAAAAGCCATGCATCATTTTGTATAGATACGTTATTAAAGCTGGAGGGATAATGTTAACATCTGAGCCATTTTCTGTGTTTTAGGCACTATAGCACCACAGCGTCTGCAGTATTATTTAGCTATAACCATTAATCTGCTAAGTTGAATGCCCTGCTATTAATCAGAAATTTACATGCCTCACTATAGAAAAAAAACTGTTTGCATTATAAAATCAGGTTTAGTTTTCTATGATTTTTTTAATGCACCCAGTAATTCCTAATTGAGCATCTGAGACTGAGATGCCCCTGGTTGGAGGGCTTGAGATAGATGCAAATGAAATATCAAAGCAAATGGAGACCATGCAACAAGCAAGCCAGAACAATGTGAGAATATAATGGAATAAATGATCTGACCTATCCTGGAAAATTAAGGAGAGGCTCCACAAGCATGTGCTAAGAAACCACCGGCATCCGTGGATGGGGTGTGGCTCCAGTCACCTGCTCACCACTGGCTTTAGTGTGATATTATGCAGCCACTTGGCATGCTTCACTCTTAAGTGTCCCTATCTATAAAATAAGATTAAGGTCAACACACAACCAAGGCTATACACCCTCCCTAATTACTGATGACTGGAAGACTTCTTCAGGAATTAGAATCTAACCCTACACATGTATGGACAGAATCTATACTGAGCTCCACAGCAGATAGCTGGCTTGCCTTCAAAATGCACAGAGAAGTGGGTGCGGGGCAGGGACCTTTCCTGCATTCTCACTGGAAACAGGCGTGAAAAACCTTCTCTCTTGAACTCCAAAGTGGCAAAATATAAGTGTGTGATCAAGAAAGAATGTGCACAATTGGAAGAGAGCAAGCTGCCAGAGTCTATAAGCAGAAGACTGGGTTCTTCTGTGTGTCTTAATCTATTCTTCCCCTCTTCTTATTTCTATCCCTCTGAGTTGCCCCATCTCTGAACTTTCTCCCAGTTATGATCCTTGAAATCAAGCATGCTAAATGAATGAAAGGTGACCCCCTCAACACACACACACACACACACACACACACACACACACACACACACACACACACACCATGTTACTGTGATACACATAAGCTCAAAGTGTAGAATGAATATTGGCAACTGTTATTAATCCAAGTTAGCGCCTTTAAAAGACTCCTCATAATTTTCTGGAAAGGTTTATCTTGTGCAGAGTCCCAGAAGGAGTACATAACAGACTTTGGAAGAAGAAGAAGAAAGATGACAGAGTCCTAAATCAGAACCTTGGAGACACGGAGTCCTCCGGATGCTATGCATGTCAGGTGGGAGGAGGACTGGAACGCTCACTTTTCTTTTAATTATCTGATGTGCACACTACCCTCCTCTGTTGCCTTCAGCCAGGCCTGATAAGAAAAGACACCAATAAATATCGTGGCGGTCTGAAGGGAGAAGCTATGTTTCATGGGACTCCCTGCTTCTACAGCTGTTGTTAAAATATTACTGCTAATTAGCTGGCTAGTTATATATAAACCCTTACAAAGGAGTATTTTTACACAATCATAAAATAAATTAAACTACCAAAAAATTCACGCTGTTAATTAAAATAACCCCTGTAGGGGGGGGGGATGCTACAAGGCTGAGGTAAACAGGAGGCAATTTCACAAGCACAAACTGATTAATTTTATTTCCCATTACATGTATTTGCTAATATCATCAGAATTAGGAAATAAAGCAATTTTGCCTTGACAGTAGTTCAAAGGGAGGCGGTGCTGGCAGAGGGATGCCACTGTGAAATGCATGCTCAGCCTTGGGCAGCTCTGCTGGGCATGGAAGGAGCGAATGGCTTTTCAGCAAACCTCTGTCCCCAGGAAGGACACAAAGAAGGGGATGCAAGACAGAAGGCAAAGGACTTCATCATCTATAGGAGCAGTCACATAGCCTAGAATGGGCTTATGGCATTTAAGAGTCCCATCCTTCCCACATAAAGACACCTGAGAATATAAGGGAAACCCCTGCTGAGGGGTGACAAGGGGAACAGACAAGGAAGTTCCATTTGAGGACTGTCCAGGACAGTTTACATCAGTTGATCATGGACAAAGTATACCTTCATTTATGCTCCTTCTACCCTGGAGTTGATAACATGGATGGACTCTTCTGTAATCTGTGTAAAATTCCTATATTTAAATGGTTGCCCCAGGCCCCTTATAGACCATTCTTTCACAAAACTCACAATGAAAACATCAAAAAGCCAAAAATGTACTTTGTGTGACAACCACAAAATGCTGGTTAGGGGGAAAAGATAAGCTCAGGCAACAAGATCTTTGGCTCCTTTTTGTCTGTCAGACTACATAAACAATCAACATTAACGTAGCATGAACCCCCTTCACAGGCATAACTACTCTACCCAACCTCACCACAGCCTGTACTATTCAAATATTCATCTAGAAACAAAATAGCCCTCAAAATCTCAAGTAAACTATTTTACTTGAGTCCTTTTTGGTGAGCAAGAAAATTTCTCAGTTATCTTTTGGATCCACAATGTATAAGGTTATTTTTATCACATCGTATGTGTGTGTGTGTGTGTGTGTGTGTGTGTGTGTGTGTGTGTGTGTGTGTGTGTTTTCTACTTTGTTAAGCCCCTCCAATGCACCTAAGGCTCAGGCCCTGTTAAAACATCCAGTTTTATTACGTAGCTATTCTTGAAGATTACTGAGATTTGCCAATTGGACAACAAACATCTGGAAAAAGAACTTCAGTCCAAAATCCAGATGTCATATCTGTGTAACCACAAACATCCAGATATTTGAGGGAAGGACAAAACCTACTTTTAACAGAGTAAATAAACAGGTGCACACACTCTTCTAAAGAGCAGGTAAAACCAAGAAAAATTCATTGTTGTTTGTGTATTCCAATATTGCAGTATTTTGTTTCCTTGTAAAGTTTGTTTGCAAGTTGCATTTTGTACAACATGAAATTTAACATAACCCAGCATTTGCCAAGCTATGAAAAAGCAACTGTCTATGTGTCTGTAGCATGTAAGACCCCCAACTCTAACTCCTGTTGGCTCCCTTCTCCTTGGCAATGAATGTCCTGATACATCCACACAGTAGCCTAGTGGCAGTTTTAAATCATCAGCTGAGGACCTTGCTCTCCTGAAGGCGATATCTACAAAGCCTCATATCTGAACAGCTGCCCACTAAGCCTCATGCCTTGTGTGCTGATGCTCACTTCTGCCCTTGGTCCTGAGATCCAGCCTAGGAAAAATAACTAGTTGTGTTCTAGAAGGTTCTGCAGCCTCCTACTGTAGTTGCTGTCCACCTCTCAGAACACTGTCCTTCACAACTACCTTGGAGGACACTGTTCTTTCTTCTCTTTCTCTTCAAGAATTCACATGTCAGCATCTTCAGAAAGCCTGTTATGACACCACTAAAGGAGTCTGCTCTGTCAGTCTTGGTGCTCTTCCGTGTTTATCTCAGAATGTCCTCATGTATCACTGGACCTCCAGGACTTTCCAAGGTTCCTGGTTCCTCGGAGTATCTCATGAATATGTGTGGAATGAATAAGGGAATGGTTTAGTAGAAACCACATGACTACACCATACCCTGTCAAGGGAAACACTGTATCTTATTCACATTGGATTCCAATGCATAGTGGGTTGCTAGTACACACTTCTTAAAGTACAACTGGGGCAGAAACAGATACTAGAACAATTTCCATGTCTCTTAAAGCTAGACTGGGTGACCAAGGCATCTCCAGAATCATACAAGGAGAGTGCACATGCAGCAAAACCATTCAGAAACAGTTCAGCCAATGATGGGGTCTCCCTTCTCCTTTCCCAACCCCATGTTCCATGGTGCAAGTGTAAGGAAGCAGGGCATAGGACAGAGACTGCTTCAGAAATGGCTTAGATTTCAGCAACCTTAGTTAGAAGAGAAAATGTTGGGATAAGTAGAAGGAATGGGACTTCTGCCACAGTTATCTTAATTGTTGGCAGGTAGCAGTCCTGAGAGGCTCTGCGAACATAGGAGCCATGACTGGAGGCCATGTCAGAGACTTCGGTCTTAACCAGCCATCTGAGACTGGCTCCTGCCTCCTTAGTCTGCCTCTTATTTTTAGATTTAGATACAGTTCAAAAGAGACTCTGACTTTGAAAAGCCAAGCAGAGAATTGCTCTAGTCACAGGGAATCATGTCTTACTATTTCCTCAGCTGTTTCCTGAGGAAACAGATTTAACATTTGTCACCCTCACCCCTAAAGAAGGAAAGCAAAAGAAAAAGGTGGGCCTGGTGTCTAGTGAGTGACGGATGGTGCACAGAGTGTTGTGCATCAAGCAGGTCTCTGCTTTTTCCATCTTTCTATATGTTTACATTAAAGAAGATAAATATATTTGCCATGATTCTTTGTGGGGCTTCTCAGTAGAATGGTCCTGCCAGGAAACAACCTTGTTCCTCACCATCTATCTCCCATTCCATTCTGTGTGTCTTGTATCTTTGGCCAAAATTACTCTGTTTCTGGAACATAAGAATGGACGGGGATAGAAGAAGAAGGACAAAAGACCACAACTAAGTCATGTGGTCAGAAGGCCTACAGTGCTGCCCTTCATTCTCCATGTGGCTAATATTTCATACAATGGGTCTTATAACCAGATCATCAATTTTCTAAGTGTGTTTCGTGTGCTACTTTCATTACATTTATTAGTTTTCTAGGTAATGACCTTAGCCATTATGTGTCATTATAGCCTTATGGTAAGTGGAGAATTAAAGGCTTAGATAAGCTGAATACTTCATAGTCACACAGCCACAAAGCACTGTTGCCAGGATTCAAACCCAGATTTCCTGTTGTGCCCAAACCAGAAAAACACAACTGCACAATCTCTGAGTGTCAAGGAGACTTCTCACTAGCAAATCCCAGTAAGTTGTCAAACTAAATCAACAAGAGGCATTCTTGCTCCCTAGGGGCACTTAGGGATGTCTAGAAGCATTTTCGGTTGTCACAAATGAGTAGAGGCTAGTAGTTGGAGGTCAGAAGAGACCCCCCCCCGAATCCTTCAATATACAAGAAAAACTGACAGGTAAGTCAAAACAGTCTGCATGAGACATTTTCATCATTATCTACACCAGTTGTAGAGGCTAGGGTGATCATTTAGTTAATGAAGAATTTATCTTCGAAATCCCACATAAATAAAGCCAGATGTTCTGAGTTTGTTATCTCAGTACTGCAGAGGTAGAAATGAGTAGAGTCCTGAACCTTACTGGCCAGCCAGATTAGCCTTGAGAGACTGTCTCAAAACTCAAGGCCTACTGAACCTCAAGAATGACAATTGAAATTATCCCATAGTCTCTCTCTTTCTCTCTCTCTCTCTCTCTCTCTCTCTCTCTCTCTCTCTCTCTCTCTCTCTCTCACACACACACACACACACACACACACACACACACACACAAATGAACAAAAGAGAAGTTTGTAACTCCTTTCTTTAATCCAAGCTTTCTCACAAGTCAAGAATTCCTCTGTTTTCTCTATTTTAATAATCTCTTAATACAGTTTCATGCTTATCTTTGTCTAAGATTGGAAAAGTTCCTTTTGAGAATGGAGAGGGGAAAGAAATGGGAAGCGTGGAGATGGGGAGAGAGAGAAGGGAGAAGAAAAAAAGTGAGGGAAAAAAAAGAAATGAAGAGGAGGAGAAAACTAAGATTAGAAACTGGCAATCCACAGCCTTCAACAACGGAGTCATATTACATGGAAATCAGTGGCGACAGCACAAGGGGCTTCTCTGTGTCTTCATGAATAACGCTGTGTGCTGGGTAAATGTCTTTCCCCATTTAGAAACAGGTAGTTAATGGGAACTGAAGTGATCAAATGCTGTGTACCCCAAGGTTACTTACATCATGGGCCTTAATGGCCCAGAGCTCATAAATAAAGCATCAGAGTGTCTTATTTTAGACCTGGTCAGATAAGCAAGGACTTGCATCATGTGAACGGAGCCCACAGTGTGATATGACACTGAGCCTGGTAATTCCAGGAGCCCTTGGAATGTGACATTTCCAGCACAGTACACTGAGTTCATGCCCCATGGAAGCTCTCAGACCCACCAGGTCTAAATATCCCATCATCCCTTTGATTCAGCGGCTTAGAGAGAACTGTCACTGAGCCAGACCTTAAATTTATGCCAAGCACATCCCCTGCTATGCAGAAGTTAATTTGAGGCACATTTGCAACTTACAACTCTGATTTACCCATTTTCTAGGACGAGGCCTACACACAGCTTGATAGTCTGCCAGCTAGCGTAGACCATTCCCTCTGAAAAGATTTGGCCCAAGTCATGACCCAGCTTGGCAGCTAAAAAAAAAAAAAAAAAAAAAAAAACAGCAGCTGTAGGACACTGGAGGAATGTGGAATTGAACATGGGAATAAGGAGAATCTTTCTTCTTTTCCTCAAAGTTTTACATGTAATTATGTAATCATATCTCTTTCTGGATACTTTGACATAAAATTGTTGCTAATTTGTTGTTCTATCGTAAGTTCATGGCTTGTTTGTGGATATGCACCCGCAAGCTGTGTTCATGGACACATGCCCACACAGGCACATGCTCAGTTACAATGACGTTGTTTTAAAAGGTAAAGAAAATGAGCTCAGTGAATAATTACTTCAATTGACAGAACAACTAAAGATTTCAAAGGGTGCTTGTTTGCGTGGCATATAAATTGCTGGATGAATAACTTTAATGTGATAATTTTCTACTGCTATTGGGTTTTTCTTCACAGATTTCCTATAATTTGATACCAATCAAATGTGCATGCTCTGTATGAAATACATTATTCCCATGATTAAAAAAAAAAAAACAGACCTGCTTACATGGTAGTCATGATTTCCTATATATGATCTGTGTTATGCCATTTCTCATGCAGACCTTAGGCTCAAAATAGAATATTGTCAATGCATGTTTGTACTCCAGCTTGAAATAAGACAACCTACATTTGAGAGTGTGGAAGTAGCTGGTCATTGGCTAAAAGCAGCCAACTAGCTACCCATGGAAGTACAGAAACACATCCTTCTCTTCTACTGGAACCTGCTTGGGACAATTCTTCTCACTCAGGCATTGATTCTCAATATGTTAGCCCACAGAATGCATATTTGTTAGAAATAAATACCCTAACTACACTACCCACAATAGCCAAGACATGGGAATGGCCCAGATGTCCGCCAACAGATGAAGAAATAATGGAATGTGGTGCATACTGTCAATGGGATTTTTTTTAACCATAAACAAGAACAAAACCATGATAGTTTCAGGGGGAAAGTTGTTGTGTTATATTAAGTAAAATAAGCCAAATTGAGAGAGAGAAACATTACATTTTCTCTCATATGGAGAATCTACATTTGTATTTATGTGTATGTGTATAGGACATGAAAATAGGAAGGAAATTAGAAGAAGAAAGGTTCTTAAGGGGTGGGGCAGTAAATAGCATTTAGTAAATATGTCAGGAAAGCAGAAGGGTTACCTGGGAGGATCAAAGGAACCTGTAAGATGGGCAGGGCTGACAGAAGGAAGGCAGTAGGGAGGTGAAATGAGTAAGAGCAAAGTATACTGATGTGTGTTTGAAGCCCATTACCGTATATGCTAACTTCAGAAGTTAATTTCCAAAAGAAATGAAGACACTACTATGTGTGTTAAGGTAATGTCAGAAAAGTACAAGATACTAACGAAGATTTCTAGCTGCTACTCCAACACGGTCAGGCCAGGATGGATAGGGAAATGTACTTCAAACCACATTTTAAGTGAAAGTAGCTTGCTTCTGCTTCTAGTGGTTTTTCATGGAGTTATTGTTGTTGGTGGTAATTTTTTTTTTTTGGTGCTCGTGATCACATCCAGGGCCTCACACCTTCTAAGCAAGCGTGTCACCAGTGCACTGTGTCCCCAGCCCTATTTGAGTCTTGGAGAATGTGGATTTGTGAGGCTTTATTTCCTATTCTGTTGCTAGAACAGTTCGTCGCAGACCTGATAACTTATTAAGGAAACCTTTTTTTTATAGTTCTGGAAGCTGGGAAGTCCATGAGTCCATGGCTGAGTCTTGTGATGCTCTTCCTGCTGATGGGGACATTTTGCAAAGATCCGAGTTAATACAAGGCTTGGTAGTGGGTCAGCAAACATGCCAGAAAGGGTTGGTTTTATAACAACGCGATTGTTTTAATAACCTATTATTTCACAAATCAATTCATTCATTCATGGAGGCAGAGTCCTCATGACCCATCTTCCAAAGGTCTGACTTCTCAAATGCCATTAGCAAAGGATTTGGGGGACCAGGGTCCCAGCACATGCAGCCTGTAAAGACATATTTACATCGTGGACAAAGGTCTCCCTTCCCCAAATGGAGGGCTATAGTGAAAATAAGAACATGCTTATGAGCCCATGCATGTGAAAAACAAACAAGAAGTCCTCCTGTAACAGTTTCCTATCCTAGAAGACACTTCCTTGACTGATGTTCTTTGTCACCTCTGCTCACCAAAAACATAATAATAAAACAAAATACCTGCTCAAAATGGATGTGCCTAACCTTTTTTGCCAACTGTTTTCTCTCTGTAATCACTGAGGAAGAAAATTTCATGCCCTCCCACAAGAACCATGGCACCTCTGTCTTGAACCCAGCTGTACTCAAGATTTACTGTGTGGCCCTGGGCAGCTCATCGGACCTCACTGGGTCTTAATTTCTTCATCTGGAAAATGAAGATGTTATGTACATCAGAGGCACAGCATCTCAAGGTTAATGCAGCGGGCTGATATTGAAATGTTACTGAATGGGGGAAGGTATCTAATTCTGGGAAGGAAGTGAGGCACAGCAACCCACACTTCTGGGTGCAGATAGCATGTGCAAGGCCATAGCACTGAGCCCTGGGGTCAGTCATGAGGAGTGCAGTAAGCCATTCACAACGTGCCACCTGGAGTCTTTTATTGTTATTGCCAAGTGGGGTTGATAAAAAAAAATCAAACAAACAAAGCAAAAGGTCGAAGCCCTAATTTATCAAAAGTTATTGATACAGATTGCATATTGACAAGCAAAGGGCCGCTTTTAGATTCGCATCGATAAATCCATGTCATAATACAGTCCAATCCCGACACTTCACCCTCAGATCCATCCATCTAGGTATTAGAAATCCATCCTGCTTTGCCTGCAGTCTGTCAAATGTCACCACGGAGTGCAGAAGCCACCCTGCCAAGTCTATATCCTGAACTAAATCCCAATGGAAACTTCCAGATATAAATAACTGCTGTGAACACTACTATGAACACACAGGGAAGAAAAACAGCTCTAAAGTCTCACTGTTAACTTACTTTTTACCCTTCTCCGATGACAAGTAAAATGGAAAAAGAATCATGCATTCATTGTCCAAAAACTATCTAAAACCAGGTTTAATCAATTCCATTTTCTAGTTACTACATCAACTCTTTGAATCTGGGGAGTAGCATTTGTGGCATGAGCAGAGTTCTTTGGTGGCATTTTCACAGGCAGTCCCTGAAGCTTTGTTGCCTTGGTTCACATTGGAAAGTGACAGCTGATGACACTCCATGTCTTATGTCATGAGGACAGGGAGGAATGTGCTATGTCCTTGTGAGCAGAAAACAGAGATGCTGGAGAGTCAGCACTAAGCAACCCCCAGTTTATCATCCGGAAGAAACCTACTTCTCTGGTGTTCTTAAGTCACAGGAAAATAGTGTAAGAAAACAGAAAACTGACGCTGAACATGGAGCTATCCTCAGGGAAATTGTGCAGCGCCAAGATAAATCTCATCACCTCCCTGGACCTGAGTTTCCCCATCCTCAGCAAGTGAAGAAGTCTTATACCATGGTAGACAATAAATATTTGTTCAAACATAATTTAAACTGAAATTGAGATCCCTCATTGTCTAAAGGTTAATAGTCCACTGTGGATGTATATCCTTTCACACCAGAACACAAAAGGTGAGGACCCTTTTCCTCAACCTTAGACAAAGGAAAAGAATAAAAATGGATAAAGAGGCCTAGAGTGTGTGTGTGTGGAGAGAGAGAGAGAGAGAGAGAGAGAGAGAGAGAGAGAGAGAGAGAGAGAGAGAGAGAGTAAATACATGCGTACGTGCGTGCATGCATGTGTACCTTGTATCACAGGAACCCAATATTGTGGAGCTAGAGCCTAAGGCAGGGCACCCCCATTGCTGTTGGAGGGCTGCTGAATTGCCCACCACCCACCACTCCTGGCCCAGCCTGGAGGTTGGCTCCATGATGGTTGCTTGCAATGGATGAACTAACACCTGTGCTCATGGAACAAAAGCCCACTTTAATATCAGCCTCAACCAGGCTGTTAAAAACAGAAAATCTACTGCAAATATAAGAGACTAAGCAAAGATTGCTCTAAGATTATCCAGGCTTTGGAGTTTTCTGACCATATCTGAAGGAGAGACTCAGGGTAGACATGGCAAAGCTTGAAGAAAGTAAATTCAAATGCCTCCAGGACATGGAGAGCAGGGAGAGTTAGTCTTTTCCTATTGCACTGTATTAAGCCTATTTAAATTCATGCAAAATTAAAAAAAATGGAGAATTAGCCAGGCAATGCTGGAGCAGGCCTTTAATCCTAGCAGGCAGAGGCAGGCCAATCTGAGTGAGTTTGAGGCCAGCCTGGTCTACGAGCATGTTCCAGGACAGGCTACAAAGCTACAGGGAAACCCTGTCTCAAAAAAAAAAAAAAAAAAAGAAAAAGAAAAAAGAAAAAGAGAGAAAGAAAGAGGAGGGAGGGAGGGAGGAAGGGAGGGAGGGAGGAAGGAAGGAAGAGAGATGGAGAACTAATTAAAATAGGAAGGAAGGGGGAGAGGGAGAGAGAAAACTCAGGTCTCCCAGGTCTCTGCAGGTTGGCAAGGCCATGGGGGGATTTCTGTGGTTCCCCAGTGGCACATGAGGAATGGAAGTGAACTTCACTCAAGCTGCAAAGTCCTTCCTTCCCTGAGCTTCCAGCCAGGGCGAACCTACTTCTTCTGCCTCCAAAGCCAGAGAATTTATTGCTGCTACGCATGACAGCGAGTTAGAGGACACAACATACCAGGTCCCCTAGGATCCCAAATCTATTCCTGCCGCTATCATTCACTGCCCCAGAATTCCGCAGGCAGTTCATCTGGGGACCACCCAAAGGACTTTCATCATATGCGATTGCCTGCTCCAATCCCTCATCTCATATGGCTCATTAAATCAAGTTACTCTGAAAAAGAAAAAAAGCTTTACTTATAAAACTTTACCATTGTTGCAGGCATCAGTATCAATAACACCATGTCCTCCTTCTATGCTGTGATCCTATCTTAGTGTGGCTAGAATCATTATTGTTAAAACAAAGCAATTAAGAGAACAGATACTACATGTTCAAATCCCAGCTCTGCCCCCTAGCTTTGTGGTGTTTGGTGACAAATTCTCTGTTAGTTGTATGTTTTATTAAATAAATAATTTGGACTAAGCTAATATTGGCTCGTGACATATGGGACCCCCACCGCCACCACCACCACCAAGTATGGACAGTACTTAAGCTAGGCGTAAGACCATCTGACACCCTTTGCCTCAGGGTTTCCTTACACTAATTCCTCCTTAACATATCTGTTGGGGCCATTCTCCTGCCTCAACCAAATTCAGAGTCAACCAGCAGCAGATTCAGCACTAACACAAAACTTGAACACAAGAGTAAAGGCTGCCACTTACTGAGCATCTGTTAACTTGTAAGTGTACTCAATACACCCTCACACATCACCTATTTGAGTCTTCCTTCCAGCCCTATGAGGGAAAACCCTGATTTGAAGAGCAGTGCCCACTACTTGTAACCAGGAAAGTCAGGATTCCAACCCAGTATGCCTGACTTCCCAGTCTGTGGCTGTCATTGACATCACTATAAATCCCCTCTGTCGAGAGCTCACTCCACAGCCCCGCCAGATGCACCATCCTGCTATTCTTCACCTGGACTTGGGAACTCCACACCACAACATAATTCTGTTTGTTTGTCTGCCCCTTGACCCATCTCCGTTAATCAGGATAACTGTTCCCACTTCGTGCATTTTGGAAGCAAAGGATTCTAGAATTTCCCTGGATTTGAAAAAAAAAAAAAAAAGTTTACAATACACTGGACTGAACTTAACAGTTTCTTTACAACTCTGGTCATCTTTAACAACACCACATATTGTCACATTCGGTGATGTAAATGTGACCACAGGGCAAGCTTTCTCTGAGTGAGTGGTGCAGGGTGAGTGTTAAAAACCCTGACTCCCAAGTCCCTCCCCAGATCTACTGAATCAGAGCCGCTGGGTTAAGGGGCAGGAATCATTCCAATTTAAGAACCACTGCCTTAGGGGATGTGCAGGCTTTTGACCCTGCTTAACACTCCCAGATACAGTGGGTCTCTGGTTCTTATGTCTGCTTTCCATGTTTTGTCCAACCTCTCCCACCCTTCAGTTTGACAGCTTTCTCTTTTCCCTGCCAAACGTCATGGCTGGATGAACAACTCCGATTTCTTCTTCTACCAACTAATGTCATGATTTCTAAAATGTTTTTCTATAGCTTGAACACACTTTCTTGCAAACTGTTCGTTAGGCAGATGCCAAAAATGAAGTATATATCATCTCAGAGCTATGTGACAGGCATGAGAATGACTTGGGTTTCCAACACTAGTCTCTTCCCTTGTCTCCATCAGCACCAACCGGAAATCCTCACACCTTTCTGCACATTTATACGGCTTCCACAGAGAACACTGAAATAACTGTCTGGCACATCTTGCCATACTTTGTGACAGATACCTTATTTTTAACAAAGGGTCAAGGCTATCAGAAAAAAAAAACGATGAGGGGGTGTACTAGTTAGTCAGTCAGTGTCATCCAAAATCCATAGTATGTATAATTGTTTCAGTTTGAGGCTATACCCCCCGGTTTACAGCATAGCTGCTCTGGTATATCTGGGAAGCCCCCCTTACAGTCAATAGTCACACTGAGGACAGCAGTGTTCTCTGTACTAATAATTAGACTACCATCTACTTTTGGAAGGCTCTTGTGAAAGCCATGGCCAAGGGAATTTGCCTTTAAAAAATAAAATTCTCCTCTGCAGAAGAGAATGTCACTGCATCCAGAAAAATACTCTAACCTTTAAGTTTTAGTTATCTTACATTGACCACATTCTTAGTATGTTGGTATGCTATCTAAAAATAAGATTTAAGAAGTAAGTTTTAAACCGTGTTTTTAAAATTGTAAGGAAAGTTCTTTTAATATCCCTATTGACTTTCTTTCTAAAATTTACAAGTTGGAAACACAGAATTTAGAAGGTAAATTTAATGCTATGGCTACAGAGTCATAAGATGGGAGAGCTGTTTGGGAGCAGTGGGAGGATATAAGACATTTGGAATTAGGAAAAAGTTCAAAGTTATAGATGCAGAAAAGCAAGTTGGTAGACATGGGTTAAAGATGTCTGGGGGGGGGCTAGTCTTTCTATTTATGTAGGCTTGAAATTCTTCAAAGTAAAATTTGATGGGGAAAAGTTCACCATTTTACTGGTGTCATTTACTCAATGATCCCATTTTGTGCTAAGTCACTACCCAGTGACAGGAACCATCTCTGCACTCCTAAACCCCTCTGAATGTTAGGAAGATGAATTGTACATTTATCAGATAAAAGAGACACAGAGAACAAGCCAATTCTTGCCATCAAAAATATTTTTTTCTCTGCACTAGGTACCATTTTGATATTTTTGTCACCATCACCATCATTATCCTTATAGACATGCTCACGTGTCTACCTATTTCCCAATCCCACTGAACTATTGCAAGTCAGGAGCTGATATTACCCATCTTTATTTCTTTGGCATCAAAAATAGTGATACATGAAGGATTCAACAAATACCCTTTGGATGGGTAGAATGCTATGTCCCTTGGCTTGTTCCTTGCTCCAGGACTTACTATAGTCCAAATGGATATGAAGCCTCACTCTGGATTGTCTAACTAAAATAGCCTCCACCTATTGGAGACTTATGATGTGCTCAGTGCTTCCTACAGTCTTCCCATATATTAACTCAATTAGACCACACGCCACACCAAGATGTGAGTAGTAAACTTCTCCTTTTACAAAAAAGCAAAGAAAGGGCTATCTTTTTCCACTGTGCATACAAAAAAAAACCATACCAGATTTGGCCACCAAGAGGCCCCACGAAGCTGTCTCACGACTACTACACAAAGTGGGGCTCCCCAGGTCAAACAGCACACATGTTCAGATCACTTTCCACACACAGTGTGGAAGGGTCTAAACAGCACCAAGGGGACTTTCAGAGAACTGATCCTCAGCCAACATGGCCTGCGCGGACAGGTCAGACTTGGGGAATTTCCTGCTTAATTTCACCTTTCTAAACGCAACTGACTAAAAATAACCTGCAAGGGACATGTGATCCTGGTTTCCCAAAATACTTGGTATGCTTTTCAGCATCAGCAAGTTGTGTGTTGTGTTGAAAAAAAAAAAAAAAAACGTTTCCAATTATTGGGATTCCGTAGTGTATTTAATTTTGCAATTATCTCATTGTAGTAACGAATGCTAGAGTACAGCAGCGGTTCCCGAGATTTGGGCAATTTGGAAGAACAAAATGTATTCTTTCCCCCAGCTGATTACTTCTCAGGAGCCCGTCCATTTTTCTGGATTGTGGAAATGATGTGTCTATTCAGAAATATAAAGCAAACCAGACCCCCACGTTTGCCAGTCCACCTTTGACCCCAGTGCAAACTAAACATATTTCTGGGCAGAAACATCCACAAATCCACACCATTTTTTCTTCATGGATGGCTTTAGGCTCTTTTTCTCTTTTTGAAATTCCAATAAATATAGTGTAAATAGAAATTTAAAAAGTAGTCATACAAATTGAATGTTTTCAATGATGTGAACACAAATGCACTTCTGTTCATTTGCTTAATAAGGATTTATCCCACAAAGTTCATAAATCAGGCTGTGGAGCCTGGAGCACGCCATCAAAACATCAAAAATAGGTGTTCTGTGATGCCTCCATTACCTCAGCAAATGTGAAATGCAATCATGCAAAATCAAACATTCCATAGATTTTCTTTTCATTCTCTAACACTCCCCCTAAAGTCCAAAATAGGCTATTATGCTTTTGAGTTTTCTTGTTTCTGGAAGCATTACAAGAAACAGGTCTTTTCATTTAGTGCTTTTCAGCTAAGAATCACCAGGCTGTTTACACATAAAACATAATTAACCCACACAGTCTGCAACATCCCTACCCAACAGGAGCTCTCCTTGGTGATGGAGAAGCCGTCCTTACATTTTCTAGGCCCAATTATGTCCAGGCTTTTACATACAATCCCTTTTCCTTGTACGAGACTAAGAGGCACAATCTCAAAGAGGAAAACCTGACCCTTCTTCCTCAGCAGGTAATGGTAAAGGACACAGACTCTGGACCCTAACCACAAAATGGATGAAATGAGCCCCATGACTTCCCTGTGCTTTGGTTTTGGAGAGGTAAGATTTGGGATCTTATCAGCCTACATGCCACAGGGCAATTGAGATATAATGAACTAGTACATGTAATTTAATTACAATGCAGCCTTTTCTTTTAGCATCCAACCTTAACAATGTTAGCAGTCAGTATCAAGTCACTTACCTATGACACCTGACCTTTTAAATTAAATCACAATGACCTCATGGGAGTCTCACCATCTTCCCGTAAAGCAATGGAAGTAGATGCTTCTATTCCAAATCTTCTCCTGGAGAAGGGGATTTCAGACAGGTCCACCAGCACTCAGAACATGAACCCCTGGAAGGCAGCCTAGCATGTTTCTACTATGCTTCTTTCTATCCAGAGAAAGCCAGAAAGCTGACTGACTGGTTCGGACAGGCCCCTGCTTATTTTGTTGGAGGAGTAAAGGGTCTTGTTTCAAGGGAGACATAAAAGCACTCTGCTGCCAAGGCCTATCTTTCACAGCAAAAAAAAAAAAAAAAAAAAAAAGGAAAGAAAATCCAGATCGGCAGGACAACAAGATGCCATCATGATTTCTGCTAACTATGAAATGAAAGTTAATTTCATGCTTTGCATCCACAGACAAAAAGGTTCAGAACTGTTTAAATTCTCTTCGACCTGATGACAGTTAGTAAACAGGCGGCCTCGTGTTCTACTGCTTGAGATCACCCTTCAGATCTCAATATATTATTTATGCACCCAGCTTAAAATAAACAACAGCTCTGAAGTAGGTGAGTGGTCTCATTTAATGCGAACTTTCTTTTTCATTCTGACAGTTACTTTGGAGCATCAGTAAACAACCTTAATTCACTTCTAACAGATTAGTAAGCTGCTGCTGCTGTGTCTACAGGAGGTGAGCAGATTGTATTATTAACCAAAACAACTTTCCCCCTGTCAGTCATCTGCACCTCACAGAGGGATGTGAGCCTTGCAGTCTTGATGCTTTAAGGGCACACCTGGTTCTGGACCGTATCTTCTGGGGTAGCTTGATCACTTCCACCCTTGACTAGCTCTCTTGACTCTGGGGTGCAGAGTGGGGCCTGGAGAAGGTAGACTCTCAGTGCTGCTTGTTGAGAAAGATATGAACAAATGAGAACCTTTCCAAGGGGGCAGGCTTTGGGTACTGTGACAATGATGTCTTCTTAGGAATAGACTTTAACCGTAAGAAACCTGTCAGGAGCCATCCTGAATATTTGAAAGGGTTGCATGCTGAAGGGGGAAAACTTATTTTTTGTAGGGATGGATAGTAAAATTAGGATTCCGGGGAGGTAGCTTGAGAATGAACTCGTCATCAATTCAGGAGGAATGAATGTTGCTGGTAAAATATCTGCGCCCTGCATAGGTCCTCAAGGATTAGTGAGATGGGACCCTTAGAGATGACCACCAAATGTAGATGATACAACCTCATACCTGGATCCCAAGCCTGGGCACTAATGTGGGCTCCAGGAAGTTTCTGAATTCCATTGGGTTGAAAGTTTTTAAAGGGTGCCATCTACTTTTTCAAAAGAAAATTCCATGCATTAAGTACTTAGTCACATAGCCAGCCAGCCCATAGTCAAATACACAGTTCTAGGATGCTGGTTTATTTGGAAAAAATGAAAAGATGTACCATTGTCATGAGTAACTTTAGTTAAATAGCTGCTGGTAGACAATCCTACTCATGCCCCAATCTGGGGCAGTGTGGCTTTGGAACCTTTGCCATCCATTGGATAAAAGGCAACTTCAAACCTCCTAAACAGTAACCAGCTGTGAAAGGATGGTCTGCACCCACTTCACCACTCTGTTTGGCCTCCTCTCCTCTCACAAAGTCTGGAAACATAATATTTAGCAAACCATCTAGATGAGATTCAGCATCAAGACATCACTCACCCTTATGGAAGCCAGCCCCTCCTCCAAGAAACAAACTGATGGCTCAAAACACAAGTTCAATGCAATTGGAAAGGGAGAGAGAGGTAAAATGCGTGTGTGTGTGTGTGTGTGTGTGTGTGTGTGTGTACAAATACCTCAAATTTATATCAAGAGTTTATGGCAACGTTTTTTACACTATACAGACATTTATTATTCCAAATTATCTAGTCAACTTTATATGAATTTACTGCTCTTGTAGATTTTTTTTCTATATCCAACATCTAGATGAAACATTTGAGAGGACAGAAACATTAAATTCTTCAAAGACAGGCACATTATCAATATCTGGATGTAAAACATGGTATTACTGAATTCCTGATACAGCAAAAGCAGACATCTGGTATTTGCACTTTGGAGCAATAGAAAAGAACATGACAAGAATGTGGTATACTTACAAAGTACCCTTCATCCATGGGGCTCCAATTTTACCAATATTAGTTCACTGATTTTCGCAAAAAACCTGAAAGGAAAAGGGTAGGTTTGTGTTACCCTCACTTTGCAGAGGTGGACAGTGAAGTATAACAAGGAGGGAATGGGTACATTATAGGGATTTTACGGTGAGGATAGGGGAAAGGAAGGAGAGAATTATAACTGGTTTTCCATATACAATACAACACAATCACCCATCCCTCCCTTGGAGACAGACAATCCCATGTAATTATTATCACAATCTCAGATTACACACAGTTACCCCAGGTAAAACAGTGAGTGAGGAAAGCCTCATGTTCTTAGGAACCCAGACCCCGACATCCATTAAATGCTATGAGAGGGTAGAAAACACTTCTTGTGTTCAGTTTATAGCAGGGAGGGAAACCAAGATAGACAAAATGCAACCATCCGACTAAAATTTGGCCTGAAGATAATGTTTCTACTGCTCAGTTTGTTGTACTTATGTTCAAATTTCAGCATATGGACTTGTGTTTGAAGCACATTCCAAGGGAGTCAGAATGCTGAAAATGTAATCTCACAACATTTTTAGAAGGGCGTATTTTTAACAAATCTTTCTAAGATGTCACGTCCTTTCTATCACTCTCAAGCCATTGTTCACACATTTCTTAAAAAGATGTTTAATTTGTTGTTACTACAAGCAAGTTTATCTCCACATGTGGCTTCTAAAAAGACAGAGAATGTGGTTAGCATGGGTCTTGCCACCAAGAAATGTTGAATCTCATGGTTTGGTGAATGTATACAGTTGCAACCATCATGATCAGAAACCTTGCAGAATATTCTGTCAGTTTCTGGACACTTGTGTGGAAAAGATACTATCTCCAGGGAGAACTCTTGAAAAAGATGAGCTTGGGCTCTTCACGTGTGCCAAACTCTCAGTAATGATAAAGCATAGCTCTTGGAAAGTGGGAATCTAGAGTCTTCCCAACAGCTGTGATTTCAGGGTCACAATATCGCGTGGTTTTCTCTGTACTCACCCATGCAACACTGACTTTTTCTCCTCAGATACGCAAGTACTTTCCCACTTCCCAGGGCTCTTCCGCTACAGTGCCACTGTCAGTTACCCTGTCTCTTTCATAGGATCACTGCCCAAAGACCCACTCACTGAACCTTCCTCCAACTACTTCTGCAACCCATCAAACCCTTCCCTGTCTTCCCTTTCTTCCTAAGACTTATGACCCTGTCATGTGGGCCCATATCTTTGTTTTTCTGTGGCCCTCCATTACAAAAACAAAACAAAAAACTCCACCAAGTAAGTCATATTTGATCTCTGACAAATTTAGGACCAAAAGAAACCACAGGCATAATCAGCAGAAAGTAGGTAGTCCCAGGTCCTCATTTCTTCTCCACCTCTTTTTCCCCTCATGGGGCACTGTTGAAATTAGTGATGGATGTCTTTTTTTTTTTTTTTTTTTTGTGCACCTCCCAAAAGAAGAAACAGAGTCTCCACTGACATTCAGTGGAATGATTCAAAAAGAATTGTAATAAACACCCATTTTTATCATTTATTTCCTCTTTTCTTGATCGCTAGAACAAAAGCTGGGTGATCTCCATTAGCCTCTCTGCAGCCCTCAACCCCCAGCCTCCTCTTCTCCCCTGGCCCTTTGTTTCTCAATATCTGAAGTATGGGAGCTCTTGTGCAAATTTCCAAGTTTCCTCCTAGCTCAGAAGCCAAGGGGATAGGATGACAGACCAAATCCTATCCAAACCTTTTTACATCTCCTGACTTAATAGCACTAACAAAGTGTAAATTTACCTCTAAGGTCTCAAGGTCACCATTCCATACAAGGAAAGCAGGGACCTTTGTTGCGGGGGGGCAGTTTGATCATCTAAGTATGCCTAAATGCATTCAAGTTTCAAAGGAACACCACAGGCATCTCTGCCTAGCTGTGCCCCATCCCCCACTCTCACACCACTGACACATGACAGACATTGGAAGAACAATGGCGCCTCTGCCACTTACGGCATCTTCAGTCACAGACATTTCACTTGGATCTCTAAGCAGACTTCCTGTTTGCTTCCACATTAATAAAACTCGCACCTTTGCCAGTCAGAATTTTTTTCTTACCCAAGCATCTGAACATCCAAAGAGATTTAGAAGCAATTAACGTTCACGAGTAACAGAGCCATCAACATGGGAATTACTAATGGGACTGGACAGAATCCAAAAGCTGATATTAGGATAATAGCATGTCTCTGACATAGGTTACGGTGCTAATTCTACAGGGCGCAGTCTTGGTTTTATTTCAGTGGCTTTGCTGGCTGTCATCACACTCACATAAGACTGTTCTATATAAGGCTCCCCACCCCCTACAACATAGAGTGTTGTTTTTTAAACTGCCTGTGAGAAGAAGGCATTTTTGCATCGTTATAAGACAACCTCAAGCATTAATGGTATACATTGAATTCAAGTTTATTTTTAAATTGTCTACCTGACAAAAAATGCTAAAATGACATTTTCCCCCATTTTTGGGTCTCTAGACTATCTCCACCTGCTAGCTTTTGTAGCCAGAGGCCACAAAAATAATAGCTATGGACTTCTACCTAACATCTCCCAGGTAACTCTTCCCACTTAATGTGTGTGTGTGTGTGTGTGTGTGTGTGTGTGTGTGTGTGTGTGTGTGTGTGTGTGGAGAGAGAGAGAGAGAGAGAGAGAGAGAGAGAGAGAGAGAGAGAGAGAGAGAGAGAGAGAGAGAGAGAGAGAGAGAGAGAGAGAGAGAGAGAGAGAGAGTTCATACTTCTTTGGAACACAGAAGAGAAAGATGGAACATGCCCATTCTTGGGAGATCTGGTGCTGTTTTCTTACTAGTTCCACTGACTTGTTTTCATAAGAATTACCCAGTGCTCAATGCTAGCTGGACTTGTATCATCCCATCCCACACACCCAAGGCTGACAGAACACTAAGGAAGAGATAGAAAGCATGTGAGAGAAGTTGAAGACAATCCCTGCAAATCAGTGTCTTCTGAACACAAGACGGTTGTACTCAGGTGCTCACAGCATCTGCGGTTGCCAGCATAAGACCTCTACAAGATCAAGCCAGTCCACGTTCTAACCTGGATGAGGGAGGGACTCACAAGGCCCACTCCTATCTGAGGAGTCACTGGGAGTTGATGGCTCTTGGGGGAGAGAGGGGCATTTCTCTTCAGGAATGTAGCCACTAGTAGATTTCTGTTCTGGTTGCCTTTCTGTTGCAGTAATGAAACTCTGACAAGCAGCAACCTGGGAAAAGATGATTTTTGGCTTACACTTCCAGGTCACAGTCTGTCATTGAGGGAAGACAGGGCAGGAACTCAAGCAGACACTTAAAGCAGAAACAATGGAGAGCAATGTTTGCTGGCTCGCACATAAGCCCTCGCTTGCCTAGCTTTCTCATACAGCCCACTACAACCCACTGGGGAAATGGTGCTACCCATAAAGGGCAGGGTCTTACTACATCAAGAAATTGCTCCAGCAGACATCGTCACAGGCCAAGCCTATCTAAGCAATCGCCTAATCAAGAGTCCCTTCTTCGGTGAGTCTAGATGATGTTGAATTGACAGTAAAGGCTACTCAGAACAGCTGTCCATGCTCCAGTGGATGGCCTTACACCTGTGTACGTGGGGCAACACTAATGGAACTTACTGGGATTTTTTAAAAAAGGACATGAAGTGGGAAAGGGGAAATGCTCCCTCTCCCTCTCCCTCCCCTCTCCCTCTCCCTTCCCCCTTCCCCCCTCCTCCTTTCCTTTCCCCTCTTCCTATCCCTTTCCCCTCCCCCTCTGTCTGCCCTCCCTCCCTCCCTTCCTCTCTCTCTCTCTCTCTGCCTGATGGGCAAGTTGCTCAGCCTTTAGGATCACTGCCTCACCTTGCCCATGCCTACCTCAGAGCCCTGGGCAACCTCCTCCTACAGAGACTGTCTATCCCACTTGGACAGAGAATGCAATCCATTCTGGTGTTTCACTTTGTACATATTTGCTATATCTTGTAATTTATTTTAGTAATTTATATCATTTATTTTATTTTTCTGAGTGGTCTAATAAATGAACTGTGTGCCTAGAAAGAATTTGCATTGTTTCAACCGCTCTAATGTTAGACATCGGCATGTAATTGGATAGATATCCCTTCTTTTCATTATGCTCCTTTTTTTGTTTTTTCTTTGCTTGCTTTTATTTCATTTGTGCTTTCTCCCATTGCTTTCTCCTTATAGCTTAGTGCTTCTAACTATCAAGAAAGATCCTTCTTTGTAATCCAGCATGTGCATTTTTACCTACATCTTCCTATCACTGACGCATGCCCAATATAAGCTGTGCTTCTTTGTGGGGGGGGGAGAAGAATGGATGTGTGAGCTTGTGAATGTGTGTGGAGGCCAGAGAGCAAACTCAGACACCCTTCCTCAGCAGCTGTCCACCTTGCTTTCTGAGACAGTGTTTTTTACTGGCCTAGGACGAACCAGGAAGATAGAATGGCTGGCCAGTGAGCTCCAAGGATTCATCTTTCAGAAGAGCACCAGCTTTGGGATAATACCTGCACATCACCATGCCTGACTTTTTACTTAGGTGCTGGGTATCAAATTCAAGGCTTCTTTATTGTAAGGCAAGCATTGTAGTGACTGTCACCTCAGCTCCCCCCCCCCATACCTAACCCTTTAAAGGTTCCATTCCTCCTCTAATAGAACCAGCTTCTGGTGTACAACCTGCCACCACTGGGCTGTGTGTGTTCAAAGTCTGTTTTAACAATTTTAACCCGCAGGATCCAGACCATCCACAGACTCATTCTTAGGGATCCCCTGTTTTATCTCTAGGGAGAGCCCTTTAATATTCTCTGCAGGTACCCTCACTGTGAGGAGGCTCAGTATCTCAGAGCTTCCCACCTCCCACAAGTCAGACACTGCCTCCCTTCCCTGGGTAGCAGCAGTTGAGATTAAAGTGCTTCTGGGTAGTACTAATCCAATCAGGGTTGGCTCTTTCTGTCTCTGCCAGTGGGGAGGGAAAGCTTCTTGGCAGAGTGCCTTTCAGCTCTGCTCTGCATTCCTCTTGGGTTCAGAGCCCTGTGCTCTTTTCTGATGGCTCCCCAGAAGTAAAAGTCCTTGTCACCTGCCTCACTAAACCATCCTCCTGCCATAGAGTCATGATGAAGAGAGAAATAGATAGAGGAGAGGGAAAGGGATGGAGGTGAGTTCTGAAGGGTGGGCAGACAGGAGCAACCAGTCCAGTAACACATAGATTTTTTTCCTAAATTTCTAAGATTAAAGAAAAATCTATTTTTACCCTTTACTCTTACCTAAGCAGCACACTACAGACCACCCAGTTTATCTGACAAGGATTCTTCAGGGGACCTTTGCTTTTCTGGATCCCCCGGGCTCTCTGATGAAAGCCAAAAACCCCTTCCAAGAATGGTGTATGGAGGACTGCAGAGAACATTAATGACATTGACATTTCTTTCTGTCCTGAGTTAAGGACCTAGCAGGGAGTGGAGTGATTTGGGAAGCTGGGCAGGAGAGCTGATAAGCAGAAGAAGGGCTTTGGAATTTTGCAGAAAAGATCTGTGCTTTGAAAGTTGCAAGGTGAAGCAGAAAGCAGAGTGTTGACCTTCTCCACAGCCCTGTGGCTACACTTCTGCCTATGCATGAGACCAGAGCTGTGTCTGTGATGCAGCCTGGCCCATGCACTCACTCGGAGCCCTTCAGCATTTGCTATATGAAACAGCGAGGAATGTAGACTTTCTTTATTTACAGCCTTAAGTAGATTTTAACTACTCCTGAGAGAGAAGCAGACTAGTAAAGAAAGCAATCTGAGGAGCTTTCAGGAAGCTGAAGTAGTAGTAAAAGCTTGCTTTGGACAATTTCACCAAATACTTCACCAAGTATTTACAAAGCCTCTACTGTACATCCACAGTGGTTGACAAACGACCCAAACACCTTTCTCCACACTGAGTTAATGTTCACATGTAAGGACACACTCTAGTAGCAAGCAGGTAAGTAAATGCATGTGCAAAATTGATAAATTCTCTGAAAATAAAAGAGCAGAAAACCAAAAGAATTGCAGGGTATTTGCATATTTCATATAGATTTTATTTCCATTCATGTCAAGGTATATTTGTCACTGGACTTCAACTGTGTTTCAGGTCATGGAATGGAATCAACATATAGATAGATGAAGGATGGGGATGGACGGATGGATTATAAATGGATAACAGATAGATGGTGTTGATGATGATGAAGAGAGAGATAATAGATAGACAATACAAACATACATACATACACACACACACACACACACACACACACACACACACACACACACAAATTCCTGGTCTCTACAATCTAAAAACTGAACAAATCAGACCAGAAAAACAAAATTTTCATCTGTGCTAAATATGCACACAATTTTTTCCTTTGTCATGGTTTTCTAGGTGGTACTATCACCTATTTGTATAGCATTTATGTATTCTAACATAGATTGTATTAGTAAACTAGAGATGATTGAAGTATATGGTAGGATGTTGCTGTGTGGGAATACCATGCTATGTTTTGCAAATGTCTTAAGCAACCTTAGATTATGGAACTTACATGGGGCTCTGAAACCAATGTCCATTCCACACTCTACCCACTGATTGATCTATACAAGTTGTACACTTCACCTCTGAGCTTTAGGACTGTCATCTGCAAAATAACACTGACGAGTTGCTATGCAGGGATACAAGGAGAGGAACCCTCTCCCCAGAGCAGCTGATGCTGAAGAAGGGATGGAAGACAAATCACTTCCTCATCTTCTCACCCAGGAACAGAAAAGACAGCAACACACAAAGGCCCCATACAAAGAAAGGAGAGCAGAGCTGCCATTTCATATTTGTTTTCCTCATTCCACAGCCATGTGACCTTAGGAATCTTAGATTAGGTGGCCTTAGAGCCTTAGCAGTGTCAAACCAGGCGTGATGGCTCACATATGTAATTTTATCACTTTTGAGGTTCAGGTAGAGAGATTGCCTTGAGTTTGAGTCCAACCTGGGCTATATAATGAGACCCTGCCTCTAAAACAATAAGAAAATGAAGCAATGTATAGTTCCCATTGGATGTCACATACACAAAGAAGTGTCAACAATTGTCAAAAAACGACTCCCCAATGTATTGCAGCAAGAACCCTTTGACATAGAAAAGTTGCATTCGATGGCTACTGTATGGAATAGACGTTGAGAAACATCGTGTTTGCTTTAAAAAAAAATGAAACAAAAACTAAAGCATGTACACCCATTTGATTCTGATGTGCTATGATGCCTTTCTTTAAAAACACACACTTGGACATACTCTCTACAAACTAGGAAAGCGTCTCAGCAGGGATTCTTAGCCACTGGACCAGAGCACCTTCTCTCTACAAAAGAGCAGTTATCCCAGGACTGCAATGCAATTGGGGGAAATACCAGCATCCAAATATTTCTCCTTCCCCTACTTTCCACAGAAAATGACCTCTTAAAATAGTTTTGTTAATTATTCCCTTGAAAGCCAAATCCCCTTCTAGCTATGCCTGGGAAATCTCCTCGGAGTCACCCAAGGTTTTATTATCTCGGTGGTTCACAGAGCATGTATTACTTTCATGAACAAAATATGCAGGAACAGGGGAGAGACTAAAGAAGTAATAAAACACCAGCGATTAGTCCAAACATTTCAAGATTCTACACACACACACACACACACACACACACACACAAACATCGTACATGTGCCTTCTTGTGGATTCTTTTCCTCTTATTAGAGCAGGAAAGAATTTTAAGGTAGAAAAGAGAAAACTGCCCTCTCTCCTGCTTAGAAGACAAGATCAACAATAGAATATACCCACTACCAGGACTTAGTTTCGAACTGAACGTCTTACATAATAAAAAGCCTAACTATAGCTAGCAGGAACATTGCCATGTTTTATCTAACTACCACTGTGTGGCCTGCCTGGCAGCAGAAGCCACCCAACTAGCTGTGGCCCCCTAACCTGGAGTCAGAAGGATCCAGTGAGCCTGGCCCCTTTGCATGTCACCCTAGAGCTGGTTCACACTATAGCAGTATGGGGAATTCTTCGTATCCTTGGAATCATGTAGCAATGACCAGGACAGGCAGAGGCAGCTGCCTGTGTCCCAGGATTGTGCATCCCCTGCCTTAGAATCAAGCATTCACTCAGTAAGTCATTCTTTCACTAGTGCCCGTGAGGTGTCTGGAACTACAGCATGGCTTTCAAACACCATGTCAAGCAACCCCACGTTTCTCTCTCTGGGAGCTCATTATCTCCCAAGGAGGCTGCACTAGCAAGGGTGTCCATGTTTTTCTTAGTGATAATGAAGAGGGACTCAAGAGGGGACTAAAATGGTAAAATGTTTGCCTCACAAGCATGAGGACCAGAGCCCCAGGTTAGTAAGAGACCTAGTTCAAAAAGGAGGGGGGGATATTTATTTATTTATTTGTTTGTTTGTTTGTTTGTTTGTTTTTGGAACCTTATATATGACACCAAAGGTTGTTTTCTGGTCTCCACACCAATGGAGGAGGAGGGAGGAAAGAAAAAAGAGGGAGAGAAAGAAGGAAGAGGAAGGAGGGAGAAGGGGAGGAAGGGAAGAAGGCAGGAAGGAAGGAAGGAAGGAAGGAAGGAAGGAAGGAAGGAAGGAAGGAAGGAAGGAAGGAAGGAAGGAAGGAAGGAGAAGAAAGGAGAGAAAGAGGGGGAGTGGCAGAGGGAAAGAGGGAGGAAAGCAGAGGATCTGGGTTTGTGGCTCAGGGCAGAGGAAATGAATGTCTAAAGCATGAACTTTAAAGTTAAGATACACAGAGGATGAGGATGCTATCTTGCAAAGATCCAGAGAAAGAGCAGCCTGGGAGGGGAAAGCAGGATCCTGAGACTCAGCACTGGCCACATCTCCCCCATCCCTCCCTCCAGCTAAGCAGACTCTCTCTCAGCAATCCAAAATTCAAAAGCACACAGACACATTTAATTTTAAATTTTCAAATTGCATACTATGCCGCTAGGAAAATATATCCCGAAACTTAGATTATTTTTAGAATAGTCCACTTGAGTTTCCTCAAGTACTTTTTTCCCCCCTATTCAACCAGAAGACCCAAATAGTCCAGGTACATCAGCCTCCTCTGAATACGGAAACTGCATTCATCAGCCACTTTCCAAAAATTGGATCTTACTTCAAAGCTCAATGACTTGATTACTCCCAGAGCAGAATATATTACACTGATTACCAGATTATTCACGTGCCGCTTCTGAGAGGTTGGGCAACACTGCTCACATTCCATCCACCAACAAACAGAAGGTCAGAAATGGGGGATGGATTCAGTGTTGGTATGCAAAACCTCCTCCACGTTGTGGTTGTGGCACTCAGGATTGTCCCTTTTCACACATTTTGTTAAAATGATGTTGGAAAGGGGATAGGCGGTAGTAATTTGGTACCATAGAGGTCACAGAAAACAAATAAGAAAGTCTAGCAAAGCCCAATGTTTGAGATGACTTCTATGGTATGGTATGGTCCTAGACACATGCTAGGACCTCAGTGTGACACATACTAGATCCTCAGTAAATAGAGGTTTTTTCCCTTTCCTTTTAAATATAAAAACCAGAAAAGTCATTTTATATCAATAATTGACTGATATATTCACAGAGTCATAATTTGGTCCTTAATTAGTCTAGTGCTGATCTTTGCACCCTCTGGCAATTACAGGATCTTCATGGGGTGATACAGGAGGCGGGGGGATGGCCTGGGTGGGAAGGAAACCTTACAGGCTGACTCCCCACCAGCCAAAGATAAGCATTGAGTGCTCAAGAAAATCAAATTCTTATTATTATTATTTCATTTTTAATATTAAAAAGAACAAGTATTAAAAACCAAAATAAGAACAGGGTGTTGTGAGTTCAAATAAAGTATAACTTAGAAAGAGAAGCATGATTCTACTGAAATCTATGTCACTAGCCAATCAGCATGTCACTTTTATTTATTTTTTTTTATCTTTTTTTTTTTCCTGTTGGCATCTACTTACTGTCATGTTATTTCCACAAGGACACCATCTGTATTTATAAAAGAATTATCTTTGCGGTGATCTAGCAATCTACAAACAATGGTGCTATTTAACTTTTCTTAGGGGATCAATTGTAGAATTAGGTTAAAGGATTTATGAGTCTCTTTCCTACAATGACCCTTGGGAGGATTTGCCAGTATCTCTGTGGTGGGGAAGCACTTGGAACAAATAATCAAATATGTGTGAGTAAACAATTTTGACTTATTAGAACAGAAATTTTGACATGTTCCTTGGCATGTGCATTTTGAATGCTGACATAGTTTTTTTAAGAATTTATTTTTGTTTTTAATTACTGTGTGTGTGTGTGTGTGTGTGTGTGTGTGTGTGTGTATGTTTTGTAGGTGTGTATGAGTCTATGTGCCCTTGGAAACCAGAGGCTAGCATTAGATCCCCTGAATCTGGAGTTACATGTGGTTGTGAGTTACCTAACATGATGCTGGGCTTTCTACCTGAGCAACACCCACTCATAACCAGTAGGCCATCTCTCTAGCCCTAACACAAGCATCTTTTAAGCCAACATGATGAAGGTCTATTACAAGTCAGGTAAAATGAGCATAAACAAAACAATTACCTTTGTTTCCCCCCTACTTTGCTGAAAGGAAGGCTTATGGTGCAGTATGCTCTGGTTTGCCACCCTTTGGTTGAGACAGAACAACTTTGCATTATCTAAGGCCATTGCTAAGAGTTTTGTCAGTACTTAACCAACAAGGTTAGTTATGACAAATGTGTGATCAAACCTTGCTTTCTTTAGTTCTTAATGCTAACCTTAGAGAGAAAGCCATAGTTCAGTAATGATTGGTCAGGCAGCCCCCACCTCTGGAGGGACCAGACACTAAGATTAGATGTCCCCCAGTAGGCAAAAGCCTCCTAGACAAGTAAAGAATGGTAATTGCTACCAAGTAGGACCCAAGGAGACTAGCCTCCTATGACACAGGAGGGTATTGCTTAAGCTTTAGGTCAATACAAAGAGATAAAATGCAATTTGAGAATATCGAAGTCAGAAGTCTCTTCATTGGTTGCAATTTCTTCAGTAGCAATCAATTGCTTTATAAATTTAAAAGTGTTTGTAAGGATTATGATTTAAAGTAAGTATGTGGCATGCTGATAGAATAAAAAAAAGCAAAGCAGAAACTACTATGCACATATTTGTGGAGCTCTGCCATGGACCTCAAACTAGGGTGAGCAAATGGCAAATGGATAGACAAAATGCACAGAGGCCCTACCCTCATGGAGCTAGAATTTTTTTAAGTGTGTACAGATGAACCATCAATTGTAAACTCAATAAATCATGTTAAAGATAAAATTAAGATATATAACTAAATTATTATACATAATATAAAACATAACTCTCTGTATAGTACAGTATCATTATCTTCAAAATCTAAAATATTTCTTTTAAATCATGTGATGATTCATAAAAATTATAAAAACTTCAGGATTGGAGTTTTACCTGTCATTTTTTCAGAATTAAAATGTTAACATATGAATGTTCTGATAATCAAATTTTGACATATGTTAATAAAATGGAAACTATTCGGGGAACTGTAACATTGAATTATAGACACTTATCCCAAGAAGTGACCTTGTTATCCTCATCAGGGAATGATGGAGTAAGACAATGAACTCTGGGATCACACAAAACCTGTGCCCATATTCTGGCTCCACCACTACATACTGAGACACTTTCCACATCTTGGTTTCCTTATGCAGGAAAGGGGAAAATAACAAGGAATAGACATGGATGACAGATATTAAATAGTTTTCATTTATTTTATTATCTTACATGTATGGGTGTTTTGTCTACATACCTATCTGTGCACCAAGTATGTACCTGGTACCCACTGAGGCCGAAAGAGATTGGATCCCCTAGAACTGTAATGATAGTTGTTAGCAGTCATGTGGGTGTTGGAATTTGAACTCCAGTCTTCTGGGAAAGCAGCAAGCTCTATTAAATGCTAAACCTCAACATCCTCAAATATAAATGTCTTAGAAGTAACTCAAGTTTAATTGCCATTGGAGCTGCTGCGAGCATCTCCACTGGTAATAGTCCTGAAAGAACATTATCACAGAATGCAGAAGTCTCCAGCACAGGTCCCAAATTTCCCCCTCAAGAGTGAACCTGCACATACTTGAATAAAATTCTCTCAAACTTCTAAAGGTGAACTTTCTTTGCTTTCAAATACACCTAATAAACTTTCTTGTGAGAAAATAGAGTGTCACTTTCATGTGTCAACATGAACGGTCTGTAGACTGTGCAGACTCATGGCTAAGCATTACTTCAGGCATGTTTGTGAGGTTGTTTCTGGACATCCAGATCTGTGGGCTAGTGAATGAGGCCAACCTTCCCAATGTCAAGTCTTCTCTCAAGCCAGTGAAGTCTTGAAAAGCAAAGGCTGAGTGCAGGAGAATTTTCTCTCTGCCTGGAGATCTCTAAGGTGGGCATGGTTCTTCTGCCTTTAGACCTGGACCAGAAACTATACCACCAACATCCTGCTTCTCATGTCTTTGTCCTCTCTGGAGCTGGTAGAGTCTCAGACCACAGGCAGAAGACTGCAGTGACTTCTAAGTCTTCATAAGCCACACATGAAAATCAATCATCAAAAATCAAATCAATCTCTCTCACTTTCTCTTTCTCTCCCTCTTTCACTCTCTCTCTCTCTCTCTCTCTCTCTCTCTCTCTCTCTCTCTCTCTCTCTCTCTGTGTGTGTGTGTGTGTGTGTGTGTGTGTGTGATCTCTGTTTTATCTCTCTGGAGAATTCTAACCATCACTATAAAGAAAAAGTACCATTAAATATACTACTAACTTTATAGGCGCTGGTATTTTAGGTGAAGTGTCTACTAAAGGCCCATGAGTTAAAGGTTGACACCAAGCCTGAGGGCTTATTGTCTGCTGGTGGAGCATGGGTCCTGATAGAAGGAAGTTAGATTATTAGTGGCATTCCTTTGAAGGGAATATTGGGACCCCCACTCTTCCTCTTCCTCTTTGTCTACTTCCTGACACATGAAAGGAACATATTCCTCTGGCATGATGTTCTTTCTCCACAGGCCCAGAAACATCAGAGTCAAACAACATGACCTGAAAGCTACAAAACTGTGAGACAACATCAGCACTTCCGGTACCAGGCATAATGCTGGAACTCAAACAGCATAATGGATTTACACACTCTAGTCACAGCTTTCACTCAACTGCCTTTGCTTGTAAGGAACATTGTAAATTTGAGTTTGGGGCATTAGTTAGATAAACTCTCCTGAATTATCTGGGCCTGAGTTATCAGGACAGGAAAGTGGAAGAGTGTCCCCATGACAAAGAATGGGGATCTGATGTGCAAAGTGCCCAGAGAGAGTCTAACTCACCAGAAAGAGTCCTGATGAAACACTTCATCCTGGTGAAACATTCAGGTGGAGTTTGACTCAGTAATTCCCACTTTGACTATGTGTATCCCCGTGTTCTAAAATGCTTAAAATGGAAAGCACTGTAAATAATCTTTGATGTATCTTGAAATGATTCTTTATGGTTTGGAGGGGGGAAAAATCTATAGATATATAAAACACCCAGGATGTCAAATATATGGTATTATCATTCTGCACGATCACAGTTAATATAGTTCCATCTAAATTGCAGTCTCATATTTGACATAATTATACATAACCAAACACTAATAAAAATTGCTGCCTTATATTTCAAATTGGTAATTACGGTAGTAAACATTAACAACATGTCAGATATAAGATGGTGATTTGTTCTGAAATGTATTAGAAATCATTATACTGTATGATAATTTTAATTACAGTTTGGTAGCTGGAGAGCATGCGGCAGTCTCCTTCTCCAAGTGCATGATGGGAGCTAGCCACTCTCAGGTTCTGCCCTAGCTATCTCTGGCTGGAAGTGTCTCACCACTTTAAATAGTGTATGCCAAATATCTCAGCAGAAACGGGATAGCATGAGATTTGGAACCATTCTTCCAAATGTTGCATCTTTACTCTGTCACTTTCTGGGCACTCGAATCTAGATAGAGGTAATTTCCATGTGCCTTTGTTTTCTGTTCTTTAAAATGGGATTCAGGGTCCAGTGGAATGGCTCAGTGCAGAAAGGTGCTTGCCACCAATACCTGACAATCTGAATTTGGTGCCTAGGCACGTCATGGTAGAAAGAAAACTAACTCAATCAAGTTGTCCTCTGACCTCCATATGTTCACTCACACACACACACACACACACACACACACACACACACACACACACACGAAGGCAGGCAGGGAAGAAAAATATAAACTTTTAGCATAAACCAAGAATAGGGTTGTGGTTGCAGGTTCAGTGACCACTGTGTACAAGGGGGACATGAGAAATGTTGAATACAACTAGTGGTTATTATCATTTTACATTAATAAACACATCCCTTTCCTAAGTGTCTAAGATTAAGCTCTAAATAATATAAACCCAATGTTCTATTTAACATCAAACATGCTAAATGCTATTTTCTAGTCTTGTCTCTGGGCACCACATTCTTCAAAATAAATTCACTCTTTCTCCTTTCTACATCATCTCCTCCCCACCCCCACCTTCCAGTGTTGGGAGTTAGGTAAAAAGCTATGTTCTGTTTTACATTTTCAGCTCTAAAGATTGGGTATTCTGACTTATCTTCTCTTTACCCTTTCATTTTTACTCTACCATGCCCATGAAGTATGTCTCCAGGACTCATCCTGTGGTCAGCCAGCAGCAATGGAGAAGCACTGAGGGGACACCATCCCCCAGCAGGTCAGGACAAGAGCCATGAAGTTCCTATCTCCACCCACATCATACTTAACATAACCAGACCATAGGACCAAAGTTAGAAATGTAATGGCCTCCCTGTTCCTGTTCTCTCTCTCTCTCTCTCTCTCTCTCTCTCTCTCTCTCTCTCTCTCTCTCTCTCTCTCTCTCTCTCTCTCACACACACACACACACACACACACACACACACACACACACCACAAGGAAGGAAGGAAGGAAGGAAGGAAGGAAGGAAGGAAGGAAGGAAGGAAGGAAGGAAGGAAGACTAGGTGAAATGTGTTGTTCTAACACAGAAACTATTTTTGTTTACTTATTTCCATCTCTTTTTAAAATCTCTGGGTCTTACATCCTGCAAGACTCTCCTGGCTCTGAGACCTCCGTGTAAAGTGAGACAAGCCTCCCAGCATCGTGATAAAGCACCTTCCCTTTCCACATTTCCATACCATTTCAGATAAAATATTTGGGAGAAAAGACTGGACTGCTAATTAGAGAACTGTCTGGAACCACCATGAAACACATTTCCATTGGTGCAATAAGGAAGGACTCTTCATTAAAATCACTGTCCTTGGTAAGAGAAAGCTGTTTCAGGCGCCATAGATCTAATTCACAGGAGTGATCATGCAGGCCCAGGTACAGTATTCATTATTAACTTAAAAAGTATGCCAAATCAATTAAAAACCATTTTAAAGGGAAGGAATAAAATTTAGTTCTACCTAACTGCGGCTCAGGTCTAATTTATCTTCCAGCCACTTTCAAGGGATTTTACTTGGTTCTTAATCTAACATTCATTGGAAAGGGTAATTCTCATGAAATTACAATGCATCTCTTGCATCGTTGAATGCAAATGTCCCTCTTCTTCGGCAATGGAGAGCGGCTTCTCCAATAAAGATTCCCTTCAAAGTGCAAAGCGGGAGAGCCCTGGGAGCTACTAGTGAAGAACAAAACACTGCATTTTTGAATCTGCTCAGACTTAAAACTCTGCCCACATCCCTGTGACAAATTGGGTTCCAAATATAGGTTATTCACAACGTGTTTGTTATACAGCAAGGCATATGAATTCCTGCAGTGTCTTTCTTTACAAACATGTCAAGACTTGTGAACCCTTAATGAAATGCAGAACTTTAGAGGCAAGAAACTATGAGGATAGCAGGAGAAGAGGCTCTGATTCCTGAAAGTGGGACCTTCTAATGCCAGGACCAGACGCAAGATACCAGGTCACCTCAGAGGCCACCGAGACCTTCCACTTCATAGTTTACAAAAGAAGGAACCCAGGACCCAAAGCAGATACTTGTCCATCTCCCAGCGTTTAAGAAGCAAAGTCCCAGGCTCGCACCTGCTTAGCCCAGGTAGCTTCCAGTATTGCTGAGTTATGAATTAGAGACTCCAAAGCACATTCGGTTTTTTAAAAAAAATGCCATGGAACACCAACCTTCATGAAGTGAGCTTGTCCCTGTAGCATATTGAGTTGTGCTACGCAAATTAACTGGGCTGGTTTTCTTTTTAAATCAAAGCCATCACCAGGAGTCTGACAAAGAACGTCTGCTCCCTGCTCAGTTACTTCCTATCATGGGACTTCCTGATGTGACCACTGTTCATCAGTCCACTGTTGTTTTGGTTTAAAGCAGGAGTCAGCAAACATTGTCTCTTCAGGAACAAATGTGACTGTTTCAGGCTAGTCTCCATGGCAACTGCTCAACCCTGCCATTGCCATGCAGCAGAAGACATGGGTGATGTGTAAGTGAATGAGTATGGCCTTCTTCCGGTAAAACTTTTATCAGAACAGAATTTCCTGCCATTTCCCGTGAAATGGCAAATCCATGAGGATTATTCTTCTTCTTTTGATTTTTACTTACCCATTTGAAAGTACAAAATTCATTATTTGCTGGTAAGCCATACAAAAAGCAAACAGGGGGGTTGATCCATCTCATCCATTATAGTTTAACCACTCTTAGTTTTCAGTCAACAAAAGTCCCAGTCAGCATTCAAGAGGCTAAAGAAAGAGTTCTGAGTTCAAGTCTACCCTGAGTTACACAGAAAGAGTCTCTCTCAAAAAAGAAATACACAGGATTGGAAGAAGGGAGAGGGAAAAAGAAAGAAAAATTCTGTTCACATCTTGCTATTGGTATCTCTCTGACAAGTCCAAATTTCCACATTTTTTGTTTGTTTTTTTTGAAACAGGGTTTCTCTGTGTAGCCCTAGTTGTCCTGGAACTCACTCTGTAGACCAGGCTGGCCAGGAACTCACAGAGATCCACCTGCCTCTTCCTCCCAAGCGCTGGGACTAAAGTCATGCACCATCACTGCCTGGCCACATTTTGTTTCCTTAAATGCATGTCTTCTATTTGTGTTGGAAAACTAATAATTCAATAAGTTAATTGTTTCAATGACAACTAGGCATTCCTGAATAAAATATCTTTCTTTAACTGTAACTTAATAGACTGGATAGTCACCAAACCAAGTTGTAAGATTGCATCACTACAATGGCCAGATGAAGGAGAAATCTCCATCCATGGGAGGCTGCCCTGAGACCTAAGCTTTTAGGTCTGCTTAGTTTGGGGAAGAAATACTTTAGCTGCACACACGACCAACAGCAGCATCAACAAATCTGTCATATGAAGTCATTATCCTTCTTTTGTCTGCACAATGAAGTAGAGGAGAACACTCTATTTAAATACCTTTACACAGAGTACAACTCTACTGGCATCAGCATATTACAAAAACCAATTTTCTTACATCAACTTCTATCTACTTCTAATTCTGTAGCATAGCTCTGGGGAGTTGCTACAAGGTCTGTGTAAACTGAAAATCTAAATAACATTATGACGCCTATTACAGAACTAATTTATAATCTAATACCCCAGTTGAATTTAATATCCTATTTATTTATTCAAGCAAAATATCTGGAAAAAATATGTCACATCATAATGTAGTTGTTATGAAAATGGAAAAATAAAACAGAATTTTAGAGAAGGTCTGATAATTGCTAGGGGCAGGTACAAGCAAGAATTTCAGAGCCCTTTACACAAAGAAGAGGCAGGAACCCTTTGATAAATAGAATCTTTGCTTTATAACACAATTATTGTCAAATTTAGTATTTTACATCAAATTTACAACTTTAAAATGTGATTCCTATTAATGTTATCTGCTTAGAGCTACTGCAGCATAAAACTGTTGGCCAACAGCTGCCACCTCATCAGCTGTCTTTAACAACTCCATCCCCATCCTGGATGGAAGAGCGCAGCTTTATTGCCGTTTTTATAAGCTGTGCTGCCAAGACAAATGTGTAAGTGATGTGTGTATATATAATTCATACAGGCTAGTGGAGAGAATTACAGCACTGCTCCTCAGAATATTGAGTGACCTACTGATTTTCCCCCTAGAGATAAGAGGAGAGAAGAAAAGAAGAAGGGGAGAAAGACAGAAAAGAAGGGAGATGTTAGAGCAATGAAGGAAGCAAGGCTGTAGAGAGCCAGAGGACCACACTCTGTGAGGAGTGATCATTGCATCCTGTGGCTGGACATGCTCAGCCATCCAGGAGGCTGGAGATGACCAATGGGAAATTCAAACAGGTCCAACATGGCATTTGCTCTCAAGTTCCCACAACACAAAGGATAACCAGGAATCTTGGTCCCTTAGCAAAATGCCCACTGTTCGTTTTCTCTCTACACAGCAGCCATTACTGTAGCTTAGGCAGTAACTCAATACCACCCTGCTAGAGAAAAGACAGACCCACACAAAGCTGGGACCTACCTACACTCATCCTATCACTCCCGTTCCTCACAGAAGAACAGACACAGCCACCTCTTGTATCACAGGGACTCACACAATGAAGCCCTTGGGCCTGTCTAGATTATGAGCCCTGCTCTGGACTTCCTGTACTTATATAAGCCTATAAGGCTATTCCTACATACGTCCAAGTTTAGCAAGTAGTGGCCCCCATGGCCATACATGAAGCGCATCTGGTAAGAGCTCTTTACCTCTGAAATGATTACAACACAACTCTCAATAGCTGGAATCTCACAATTATCAATTCATTCCTTTACCTTAAAGATTTCCTAGCTTCTGATGGTGATGAAATTAGACTCAAACCTACCAGGCAGACACAATATCTTAAATTCTCTTATAGGGTGATCCTGCAAGTCTACAGAAATTAAACAGAGAAACAAGAAGACCCCCACCTCAGTGAAGATACAAAGTCACGGGAGGAGATTCCGTCCCACACATGGAAACACATGGGCTCTCTGATCACATACAACCTCTGAGCAAGCCCACGAGTGACAAGTGGCATGTGTCAGCCATCTGAGCTGAGTACAGTGTGATGGTGAAGATGATTCCCAGGATTCCTGAAGTGTTCTACAAGGCACCAAGCTACCAAGATTTCTTTCAGATGTTGGTGAAGAAGCCACACACCTTCGCTTGTAGCAGAGGACCTCCTTGATGGCTTGCCTTCCCCAAACATAGACATGAACCCCTGCTATTTCCTTGGCATCCCAGTGTGGATTCTGTCTCTCCTCTGAAGCTTTGCCCTACCACACCCTACCCTGTCCACCCCTACTCCTGGTGTCAGCTAAGGTGCTGGGGAGCTGAGTACATCCATTTCACCAGCTCTTTGTGAAAAGTATGTATATGCAACAGGGACCCAGCTCAGCCCTCAATTGAAGATTACCTATAAATCTAGCTAGTCATAAAAAGATTCCATGAAATGTTATCCAGGGACATAAATCTCTCAGAGGGAGAGGAACTCTGATGGGAAATAAAATTCTCTCATTTCATTTATCCCCTTGTTTAAAAGACCGACTTTCCAATCAACTATGAACATTAATGGGAGCAGGCAGGTAGATGGGGGCAGGGTGCCAGCTGGAGGGTTAGCCAGACAGGAGAGCAAATGTGACCAGCTATGTGCCATCAGAGAGCAACACAGCCTCTCTGAGCTGTCTGAGCTCTCTGAGCTCTCTGAGCTCCAGTTATGTCTGCTCTGAAGAAGCATAACAAATGAGGGTACAGGGAGATTAAATGAGATAGACTGAAACATACCAAGTCTATCTCTGCAACTCAGGATGGCAGCTGTCATAAGGAATACATATCTACCTTTACATTTTTAATGCAAAAAAAATATTATCAACCAAAATGTGATCCTTACTTTCTTCTCAGAATTCCAAGCAATGATCAATAAGGTGTGTTCATTCATTCGGTTGATCTTTGTTGCACACAAGCCATGGGTCAGGCTTTGTCCCAGGCTCTGGGAATTTGTCCCAGTTTGATCTGACACTGTAAAAGGTTATAATTACAATGCTCAAGGCCAGATGAAACAGGCACATAATAAAGTCTTTGCATAAATTCATATATTTCATATGGGCACTCTATCCATCACAATTGTTGATGACACCTTCCTATTGTCTGGAAGGCTTTGGTGACCCCCACCATAGCTTGGTTCTCAGGAGGCCTGAACTGGATCACTGTCTAAACGATGGCCATACTGTATTGCTATTTTGACTCAACAAACTGACAAGTCCTTTACACTGTGGATTCATATAAGAAGGGACAGAGTCTCATTAATATTTTACTGTCCCTTGCTAAAAGTATCCACATGCAGAGTAAGCTTGCATGGCTGTCTCTGCTTCAGGACAGACTTGCCATGGCCTCTCTCCCATATTGCTTCCTGTGACTCCTAAGCCCAACCAAGGACATTCCAGATACACCTTTCCATGGGCAAAAAGGTCAATAGAAATGGTTCCTAAAATAAGAAAAAAAAATCTGGGAAGACTGAGAAAAGTGTTGGTGTTGGCATTTCCAGTGTCACCATCTAACCATTTTTTGCCTTCCCAAATGTCTGCAGTCTTCTCCAGTGGAGAAAATAAAGCATGTTCTGCTCCTTCCAGCACACTCCATCAATGAAGTGGCCCTTGGATTGAGGAAGTCAATGGTCTCTAGCCTTGGTTTGCTTTTGTTTGTTTGCTTACCCTAAATGTGAGATGCAGAGAGTGGAGGAGCCTGAGTTGGGCCAAATGCTGGGCAAAGAAATTGCCAAGTCAGACTGAGTGATTTCCAGGCATCCTGAGTGACCCTTGCACAACTCCATCTGTGGGTCACACAGGGGAGGGTTTGGAGCTAGAGGAAATGACCACATACATATCCAGGATGATCAAGCCTCTGTTATGAGCGTGTCTGGCTCTCTAAGTCGAAAAGAAAAACGGAAATCAAACAAAGAATGCACTGGCTGGAACCAGGCAGACTCTCCTGCACTGACTCACACATGGTCTCCTCACTCACGGCTTCTGCCACAGATGGTGACGAAGCCCCTGTGACACAGGAGAACCCTCTGGCGCTGCCACTTCCTCTGAAACCCTCCGCAAAGAGGAATGGCTGTCACGCTCATGTGGGCATAGGCCAGCCTCTGCTCCCCCTTCTCTGTGCTCCCCATCAAAATGGCACACTGCTAGGAATGTGCTCTGGATATATGATTTGGGGCAGATAGTTGCTGGATTCCCCATATGCTTAAGGTACATAACTGGGCCACTGAGAAAAAGGAATTTAAACATTCTAGAAAACAGCAGGAGAGCAAATTGGCCTTTCTCTCTGAGAGCTATTATTAGAGAGGCCTAGCCCAATTCAACCAGAAAGCCAATATCCAACCCATCCGCTCTTCCTGAGACAATGCCCCCTACATCCACCTCCTCCCAAACAGGATGCCCCAGGGCTCCCAGTCAGTCAGGGATCTGGTCTTTCTCGTGTCTCTGTTGCCTTGCAGAGATCAGTATATGTCTCTCTTCTCAAATAGCAACTCCACGGTCCAAAGTTTAATTTCACATGATGCCGGGAACTCTCGCAACATGGCATTCCATTTGATTTGTACTCTGTACTCGTGGAATTTGGCAGCCGGCTAGCTCTCTTCTCTGTGTACCTGCTGAAGTCACAGCTGCTGCCTAAACTTTGTAAATAAATGCTAAACAAATGCCAAATAAAGAAACCAACTTCCCAGGAAGCAGAGAGGGCAGGAGATCACAGTTTTTGTTCTCAAAAATGTGCTATGACCTGCTTCCAGAGTGCACCCTGGCAGCTCCTGTGAGTCTCTGTTCTTCTGGGCCTTGGATGCTCTTTTATTTCAGAGAGGGGAGGGAGGAGAGAGGAGAGAGAGGCATGCATGGCCATATTCTTTACTACAGAGCACATTTCTATGGAAACTGGAGTACAGATTTTTGCTGGACTTAATCTGCAGCTATGCACTGAAAAGCAATAAGAGTGTGAGATTCATTTCACGTGACCCTCTATTTGCCCAGCTGCCTATGTGAGGACATTGTGACAGTGTGCCTTTTGTGGGTCCTGGTCCCTTGGCCTTCTGGGTCATATTTGTCTACAGTAAAGTCCTACCAAAGGGTTATGGAGTTCATTGCTCAAGATGGTCAGGCAGACTGTGTTCGTGTTCTGTAGGGTATTTGCCAACCACGGGTGAAGATGCCTGGTAATTGTCATCATGGGTGAAAAGCCACTTTTTGAGTTAGCTGACGCGCAGCCTCCTCCATCTTCACACCCATCTCCAAGGAAACATCTATTTTACATGCAAGGGGAGAGGTGGAGGAGTGGTACAGCTTGACGGGAGAACTAACCCTGCAGCACAGCCACTTTTCAAATTCTTCCTCTAGTAACACAGACCTAGTCAACTTAGTAGCAATACTCAGAACTTCCATGTATTGAACCATCATGGTGCATCAGGCTCTGTGAAATAGCATGCAATGTCTCTTGTCTTCCCCTGGTAGACCAGAAGTTCTATGAGGGGTACCCATCTTCTCCCCCACCCCTACTGTCTTTACCACAACAGTGACTGATATTAATACTAACCAGGTAAATGGCTATACATAACATGTCCTAAAGGGTTTCACATGATCCTTTTCTACTATGTGTGTGTATATATGTGTGTTTGGGTGTGGAAGGGTGTTCACCTGTGTAATAAGTGTGTAAGACAATGGTTGATGCAGGGATATCTTCCTTAATTGCTCCCCACCCTTTTTTTTTTTTTTTTAGATAAGATCTTCACTAAACCTGGAGTTTGTGTTTTCAGCTGAACTGGCTGTCCAGAAAACCTCTAAGATTTGCCTATCTCCACCCCTCCAGTGTACCCCAGCACTGGGGTTATAGACTGTGCAACCATGAATTCCATTTACACGGTGCTTTGAACCCAAAGTCATTCACTGAGCCATGAGCCATCTCCACAACCCTGCTGAGATATAGATATAGATAGATATAGATATAGACATAGACATAGACATAGACTATAGATATAGATATAGATATAGATGATATAGATATAGATATACTGTTTCTCACAGGCTACTGTGACTTGTCCAAGTAAGCACTGAAAACAGAATTCACAGTTACTCTTACTTCCACAGTCAATGCTTCTAACCTCTATGCTATTTTAAGATGTATATTACATCACTAGTTTTTTTTAAATGAGCAAAGGAATTCTAACCCTACAGAGCAATTATGATGATTCCCACCTACCAATCAGGAAGGAAAGACTCAGAAAGGTTAAGTAACTAGCTCAAATTCACACAGCCTGAAAGGGATTTGATTTGGGTCACTCTGACACCAGAGTCATGATCTTCAAACAGCTGCAGTAATCAAGCAAGGCACTCTCCCTATGGTCCGGTTTCATGACTCTATTACCCTTCCTTAGATATAACAGCTTCTGTATCCACAAAGGAGCTTGAGTGCAATGGCAAAGACATGACTTAATCAGTCACCTGATAAGCTTTAAGGGACCAATGAAACTCAGGTCAATAACTTTCAGGGAAGCCTGCCCATCAGGTCTTGTCATATACCCACATGGGGCATTCTGCATTGAACACCACCAGATGTGAAGCTCCACATCTCAACAAGTATGTGTATCTATCACCTGATGCCAAGTGACACCGAATCCAGTGTTGCTGGTGACACCAAATCAACAGCCTCCTTCCCCTTGTCTGTCCATAGCTCTGAGAACCAAAGGGATCCTCTTGGGCCATAGGGAACCTTTTCCAGCACTTTCTCCATCCTCTTACTCCTAAATGACTGCTCTTAAGGGTGGTTATTTTTCTTCCATCCCCACCTGCCATCTAAGTTTTCACTTTTTAAAAAGTTTTAAAAATGTATTACTCCTGAAGTGAGGACCTGAGAATGAGCCAGCGATTAACAGAGTCATTTGACTGACCTTCAGGAGACCCAACCGTAGGTGATTGATGAAACAGCTACAGGTTTGAGCAGAAGGTCAACTTCAATAATACGGCTGTTACTTCCCATGGCCCTTACAAACTAACTCGGCCGGTGGCCTTCACTTCTCCTTTGCAACAATTTTCAGGCAAAGACACATGACTGGCCACAGGGCGCCCCTTCGTGATGCTCCAAGGGAATGGTCAGAACATGGTGGTGACATCTGACCCAATAAGATTAGGTTCTAATGTGGAAGATGGACCATTCTCAGCTGCAAGGCGGCTCACTGCTGTCCTGCTCCTCAGTAATCACTAGGTTTGGTAGGAAGCTTACCTGAATGGAGTCTCTGATATAGGTCAACCCAGTCCCCACGACTCATCACTGCATCCCCTTTCTCATGTTGAGCATGAGAGTCATACACCTTTTCCACCCACCTTAGGTAGATAGCACGTTTATGTCCTTCTCAACTGTTAGCATTTGAACTTGAATGGCATTGCAAAATAAGGAGATACCCTCATTTCAATCTTTTCTGGCAACTCCTAAGGGACATCATAGATCATTGTTTTCATCTCACTGACACCTAAAAATGCACTTCATGTTGTCTCTATAAACAATAATAAACAAGTACAAGTGCCAACAGTCCACCTTCCAGGTGACCTATGCTGTTTGTCCTGTATCCGTCCGTGCATCTTTAAAGGGATGCTATGAGGTCAGGTTAGGAACAAGTGCAGCTACATGGACTACTTATTGACATCCTGGTGCCTTTTCTGACAGGCACTGTGACCTTGGGCAAGTCACTCCACCTTACTGGGCCTCAGCTTCATAAACGCAGAATGAGGACAACGGTACAGGGCCCTCAGGATTTCTGCGAGGATTAAATAAGTCAACGAATATGACGTGTGAGAATAGGTCTGGGCACATTATAGGAGCCCAGATAAGCACTGTTGATTATTAATTTTATTAATTCAATTTTATGGGTGAGGAAACCGACGCTTTAAGAGGTTAATTAAATGATGTGTTCAAGGTCGTGACTGTTGAATGAAAGCATAGGGAAACATAGAGACTTGAACGTGGCGGTCAGATGCCAGGGTGTGCAGTCTGTTTCTTTCTTCATTCAATTCTCAGATGTGAGTTCCTTCCCCAGTCTTGGGCATCCATTGAAAATGGCCATTTTAGAGGGCAAAGGTCCTCGCAAGGGCAGCTCACCCTGTTACCCAGTGTTCACAAAACGCTAGTGAAGATTGGGTTCTCCAAAATGTTTCAAACTTGGATACGGCTCTGTTCTCTCTCCTCTGACCCTTCTTGAATAATGGAAGAACCCTCCTGATCTGCCCTGAGGTAAGATACAAGACACAGCAGAAGAGTTCTCACCCTCAATAAAGAAAGATTTAAGGTGTCCACTGAGGCAGATTGAGGCTGGAGTGTGAATAGTCCTTCCCTCTGGCAGGAGTTCTGACTGCTATTATCAGTCTTAGGCAGAAAGGGAAAAAGCACTTGCCTAAATAAACTGATTTAAGAGGCCACAGAACTGGATGCAGTGGGACCTGCACATAACCTCAACTACATGGGGAGTTGAGGCAGGGGACTCACTTCAACTTTTGAATTCAAAGCCAGTTTGTGCAATAGAGCAAGACCTTGTCTCTGATAATGATTACAATGATGAACGATGATAGTGATGGTGGTGATGATAGTGGTGATGGTGTTGGTGGTGGTGATCATGATAATGGTGGTCATAGTAGTAGAAGGAAATAGTGTTTATTAGCCAGATGTGTGTGTGTGTGTGTGTGTGTTGTTGTTGTTGTTGTTGTTGTTGTTGTTGTTGTTTTTGTTTTTGCCACTGATGTCTTGGAGGCCATGGTTCATGCCATTGCACTTAGCCTGGCCCTATCCAGCCATCTTCTTTCAAAATGCAAATATGTCTACGATAGGGAAGAAACTAAACCCCTGCTCATAGCAGCATCTTTGTTCTTCCTGTATTCCTTGAATCCCTTTTCCACAGGGCAAGACAACCTGGGCACACCCAGGAATGAATAAGACACAAGAGGTGGAAGGGGCCTTTGAAGAAAAAGCTAGAGAAAGAGAAAGAAAAGCCAAGATTCTTTCTTGCCACAAAAAGGCATCACTCCTGCTTGTCTGCCCTGCTGTAGCCCTTGTGAACTACAGATTATAGAATTGAGCTGCACAGAAGTTAAATGACTTGCCTAAGCCCACTCAGCTAATAAGAGACAGTGCTAATGTTTGAACAGGTTTGAACAGATCCCACTATCTTACCCCTCCACTCCCTGCCTCTGTCTGCTAAATAATCTACACATGGTCAAAATGCAGCAAACAAGTGACTTGTAGGGAGCCTAGACCCAATTGGTACATCCATAATTCACCCCATATATCTAAGGCTCAGGGGACACCATGGAAGAGGTGGCAAAAAGAACAAGAATGCCTGGTACAAGAAGTGTCTTCTCCACATGACAAGAAGTGTCTTCTCCACATGGCAAGGAAGCTGAGTCCATGAAGTCTCAACAGTGCGGAAGCCGAATCAAGACCCACATTGTGATAACACCAGTCATCGTGCCAACAAGGAGAGGGAGAATTTCACAAGTCGCCACCTTACAGAAGAACCACTAACAACTAGTGTTTGCTGAGAGTCAGTCTTCGCCAGGAATGAGACCCGATAGGTTATCCAGTCCCAAGTGATCAGCCCCAGACATGTGTACATATGAGCAACAACTAAATGGACTGGGTACATTTATATATAAAGTCAAGGTAGGGCATGGGAGAAATCGGAGAGATAGAGAGAGGGTAAAATGATATAAATATAGGATTTGTGTACAGAATTCTCAAAAAAAAAAAAAGGTAGTAGTAACACTGTATTTGTGCTGTGAATAAAACTGATCACATTGTCAGAAAGACTGAAACAATGCCACAGGAGATTGCTGTGTATACTTTTCAGGGTAGTATCCTGCTTTGCAACACATTGTGGTCATAAAAAGTATTTGGTTTTGTGAACCGAAGAAGTGAAGACAGGTCTGTAGAATTACCCCAGCACCAGGAGCCCAGAGACCTCACTAGAACTTCAAGTCAAAATATAGCTACTTCCTCTAAGAAAAAGCTACTGGCTCATGGTCATGGAATACAAAGCATGGAATTTTCCCTTGCTTCAGCCTTATTATTATCTACCAATGATAGAAAAGGATTTATGATAAAGACTGGTAATGCTTAATATTTGCTTCCTCAGCCTGTCTCACAACTGAGCCATTGGTACATGTCTTAATCAGGACCACAGAGACCACCAAGTGAATGCACCAATGCCCATAGGTGCATTCAGAGAAAAGTTGTCATCCCTAATTAAAACTAATAATAAATAACCACAAAGAACTTTCCCTCTGCCTGCGGATCTGAGGCCTTAGGAACCTATGAGCATGAGGAGTGAGTTGAACTTGCAGAAGGTGGGATACAGACACAGTAAGTGCTAGGACAGGATGAGATCATGAAACATCTCTCCTTGAGTTCCTTGCATGTTAGTTGTCTGTCACTGCATAACAAGCCACCCCCAGATTTAGCATCTTAATAGCAAATGCTCACAGTGCTGGTAGGACAGGTATCTCATAGTGGCAGAGACAAGATATTAGACTCAGGGTCAAGACCACCATCAAGATGCTGGCCTAGGTTATAGTCAACCCAAGGCTCACTTATTGGGACAGCTGTTGGCAAGAACCAGAAGGCCCACTTCCAAATTCCCTTACACAAGCCACTCCACAGAGAGTAGGTACACTGGCTTCTCTCCTACTCAGCAGTCAAGGGAGGATGGAAGACTCACGCTTCATAACTGAATCTCTGAAATGGCATCGTATTATTTCACATGAATAGACTATTGCCTTAAGGAAAGGCTTCTAAATATCTGGGCTTGCCCAATTCTTTGTTGTGGGTCTCTTTTGTACATTTCTGGGATACATAAGAGCAACTGTTTTCTACCTCCTAGATGTCAGTATAACCAAAAGCTGTCCCCAGATATTGCTAAATATCCCAAGGGGATAAATCTCCTTAGCTTAGTGCTGCTGGCTTCTTACAGGTGCCAGCTCAAGCCCATATTCACATGCATGAAGGCCAAGAAGCAGGGGTCAGAAGGAACCATCCTGAGGGCCACATACTTGTCCCTGCCTTATAAGAAAACCGGCTTCTCTGATGCTGAAGGCACTTAACTGACCCTTTGGTTATCGGAAGCCAAGAGCACTGATACAAAGTAACTAGACAGCCACTTTATCTATTAATACACGTGCTTCTTTTCTGTCTTTAGAGATGGGCAAGTTAAAGCATCAAGTAAATGCCATGGTTAGCAAAAGAGTGCCAGAACTAAGCCCAGTATGGAACTACTGTCTCCAGGGTCAGACCAGAGAACTTCTCGGTTACCTGCTCCTATACACACACACACACACACACACACACACACACACACACACACACACACACCTAAAGGATGAAGACAGAAGTCGGAATACTAAAGGTGGTAATTCTGAAAGGAACGCCACCACTTCCAGAAATGGATGGCCCCGTTATACCATCAGGAATTCCTCAAGCACTTAGTAATGCCTGCATGTTCAGCAAAAGGCTGGGTGTACAGATGAAATAGAAGAGAATATGCCACCATGCAGAAGTCACTATGAAGGAAAAGAGGAGAACCAGCCCAGGAATCGGCACTCACCCCCTCTTTTCTGCCCAGTGGCTACCATCCCCACTTTCCCTGGGCTCTTTCAAAGTCAAGTGTTCTAAGGGAACCAGTGTCTAGGATTCTCTGTGTGTGTGTCTGTATTCATTTTTCAAGCTTTCAACCTACTTCAGCTCTCAGGCTGGTCCCAGTCCTGAGCTTCAGGAGCCACTGGGTTTCTGACCTGAATCTCATCCTTCAGAGCATGGAACAACCAATCCTCCTCAGTCTCCCTAGGAAAGAGTTCCTCTATGCAATAGATATGCATAGTTCCTCTATGCAATAGATATGCATAGTTCCTCTATGCAATAGATATGCATAGTTCCTCTATGCAATAGATATGCATAGTTCCTCTATGCAATAGATATGCATAGTTCCTCTATGTAATAGATATGCATAGTTCCTCTATGCAATATTTGGACCCTACCTGGCTTTCTTAACCTCCAGGCTCTGGACACATTGTCCTAGGGAAAGGTCATATGCTGTGTTTTGTTCAAAACCTCTGGGTCTTTTCATTGGCCTAACCCAACTCTTTCCAGAGCTCCTTCGAAGATTTCAAATCCTGTAATGGGCATCCAAAACCAATTATCAACTAAGGGGCAGTAGTCCCCAGAATAACTATAAAGTTCAAGATGAAAGGCTCAAAATGAAAGCTATTTCCAACACAAATATCTCTTAGAATAGTAGGAATAAACCTTGGGGGGAGGGGAGGGAACAGCATTGTTGTAAAATGTGTTTTATGACATTGTAATGATTAATGGCATTTCACACTCATAAAGCTGACAGGAAGAGGCAGTGAAAGACTAACAAAAGTGCAAATACAAATTTCCTTTTCATATCACCAGCCTTCTTCCATGAGAACCAGACATGCACCAACAGGATAAGAGGAATGGCTATTTTAAAAGCCCAGAATAAATAAACAGGCAACAGCACACACCAGCCACGGACTGGCACAGGGTGGGCCCTGTGGGAAGGGTTCCTCGGGGGCTCTCTGGCAAACCTCTCTCCCCCTTTTGCTCGTGGTTGCACCTGCGACCATGGAAGCTTACCACTCAGCAGAGGAGCAAGTCATGTGAAGCCAGTGTCTCCCCCCCTTACCCCCACCCATTCATTGCTCTCTTTAAGCAGAGCCTGGCCCTGTGTCTCCTGTCTGCACATTCTTATTCCTTCCTGCCAACCCAAGATTGTCACTCTAACCACCAGGGCTGCTGCATTTTCTCTTCTGCACTAGGATCTCGTCCTCCCCTCCGCACTTGCCTTCATAGTCATGCTTGCATGACTATGCATGAGTTGTAGTTCTAAGCCACCACCTACTTTGTTTTCCTTCTGTCTCTGATGTGTGCAGTGAGCCACCCCTGCCCATTCTCACTAGGCATAGATAGCTCCATGTGGGGAGGAATCAGAACTCCGGCATACACCTGAACTCTCTGTGGAGACTGGCCGTGGGTACATCGAAAGTGTCATTTGCACCAAGCACTGCAAGCACAGGCTGTTCTGCTTGACTTCGTAGGGCACTTGACCATTGGAGGTGGCTGCCCCTAGCTTCTGTTTCTCTCCCATTGCTGACCTGTCATGTCCCTACTCCACACACACACACACACACACACACACACACACACTTCCTCATAGCTTCACTGGTGAACGCCCTTCAAAACTCAACTCACAGCGTTCAGCTTTCACTCATGTCACCGGCTGTAAGAATCAGTTTTCTCACTGATAATGTGGATATTACAATATCCTTCTGCCTATAATGCATAGTGTAATTGAAGTCAATGCTAAAGGCACTGACTCAACAGCAAGTGGCTTTTGGCCAGGGTTGCCTTTAGTGCCCACTCCTCCCACTAGAGTGTCCCCTCCAAGAGGACATGGGTTTGCTTTGCTGGCTCACACCTCTAGTTTGCAGAATTGTGCTTAGCACACAGTAGGTGCTCAATAAGTAGTGACGTGAGAAAATTGTGCCAGTGAATGACTCGGTGTCGGTGACTGCTAGTTGCACCCCCTTCTTGCTACTCCTTTATGTTCTCATTTTGAAATCCATTTCACGTGACACAAAACTTGTCACAGTTTTAGTTGAGTCACACTGACTAAAATTTAGTTCTACGTCTCTTTCTCTTTGATTCCTCCCCCCACCCCGGCCATGTTTTTAACCACTTGAAACAAAGCTATAATCAAAAGGCTATAGTCAAAATCTGGACTCATCTTCTACCCTGGCCTCCTACCCTGAGTATACCCTATCTACTTTTGCTTACCTGCTGGCACTGCGTTCCCTTTCATCTGTATCTTTTCCCAGCTTTCCAGCTCTCCAAACAGCACTTAGGCCCTGATATGCTTTTCCTTCCCAGCCACTCAAATGGATTCCACCCAGAAGCCAAATGAATCCCCCAAGGACAGGTGCCTCTCTGTCCAACAAGCTGCTCTTCTTTGCTATTTCTAATGAAGCCGAGTCCCTGACTCTAAAACTTCTGCCTGTTTACAATGCTCTCACCTGGCACAGTGGGACACACCTTCGATCCCGGCTCAGGAGACAGAGGGAAGAAGGACACAAATCTGTGGCCAACCTGGGCTACATAGAAATTCCCTAGCCAGCCTGGGCTATCTAGTGAGACTCTGCCTCAAAAAAAAAAATTAAAAAGAAAAATTAAATGTAAAAGGAAGTTCTCTTACTATATCGGTGAATATCTTAATGATGTTGTACATTAACTTCTTCCCACCATTTGCTCTATCTTGGTTTTGTGGTAAATAAGGGGTCATGTGTAGCATTCCAAGAAAATGCATCTATAATGCACTTTTGTGGGAAGCTGGGAACTGGCTTGGTGGGTGAGAGCTTTCGACAGAAACATGAAGGTCTTACTTTGGGTTCGCCACACCCACACGAAAGCCAGGTGAAGCATTTGTGACACCAGGACTGGAGGTTGTGATGAGCTAGTCTAGACAAAAAGGTGGGCTCTGGGTTCAGACACACACGCACACACACACACACACACACACACACACACACACACACACACACACACGGGAATGGGGGGGGGGAGAGAATGGTAGCAGAAGACCCCTAATATTTGTTGGGGTAGCAGACAGAATTTCTTGAACCTGCATATCATCTAGGGTGTTTTAAGCAATGGATACTAGCCTGTGGCTGCCATTCACATGTACCTGTTCTCTGCCAGGCAAGATGCTGAGGACTCCACAGGCTTTTTCCCAAGCATGAGACACTGAGGCCCAGGGAACTGACACTGATTTGTCTGCAAACACACAGTTACTGAAGCATTAGAACTGACTAGCTTCTGTGCCCGGCCCCAATGGCTACAGAGCCCATAGTCAGAACCATGTTGAACTCTGAAGCTGAACTCAGACTGGTGTGCCAGCAGTAGAAAGCAGCAGACATGAAGAATAAGTAAATTAATTAAAAGAGAAAGGAAGCTGGAAGAAAGCAGCAAGTCAGAGAGGAACATCTGGTGCAGAACCAGTGGAGAGTGGAAAGGCGAGAGAGAATTCTTCGGAGAATGTGAAAAATAAAGACATGAGTGAATTTGAGGAGAAAATGTGTAGAGCGGTTGCAAGGGCTCCTTTAGGGTCCTGTGAGCACCAAAGGAAAGAAGGGTTAGCTTGTTGGCTGTCAGGCAGCCAAAGAAAGCCAGCCAGGGGGACCAGGCATCCTTAGAGGACAAGGGAAGTGGGTAAAGAAAGCAGGGGCCCAGATCGAACGGAGGACTCGGTTCCAGGCGGATGTGACAGATGCATCTACACCAAAATGTCTCAGGAAACTTGGCTTCTACCAAGGACTGTCACAGGAGCTGGGCCAAGTGCTGACTCCTGCAGTGGGTGAACCCCAGAAGAACTTACACAAATCTCAAGGCACAAAGTAGCCATTCACCAAACACTTCCCTTACTGGAAGAGACAATTCTTGCAAGCTGTTTCCAATAACCTGATTATGCCAACCCGGATCCCTTCTGAGAAAAGAGGGATGTGAAGAACAAGCAGGTCAGGAAAGCTGTCCATTGCTCTAAGGGAAATGCCAGCTCGAAATAAGTGGTGTCCTGGGTCTGATGCTCCATCTCCTGAACAGTCTGCCGAGAAGCCTCAGAAGCATCACCTGCCATGGCTGCCAGTCCTGCTTCCCAGCATGCTCCTGCCTACCCCTGGGTCTCTCTATCACATCAAAGCCAGGCTTCCTTTAACCCTAACTCAGGGACTCTAGCTTTCCTCTGGGCTTTCTACAATAATCTTGGTCTCCAAGTTCCTTACCTTTGCTCTGAATACTGGTATTACAAATCACCTTAAAATTGTTTTCTGATTGTTACAGGCAAAAAAAAGTCTTTTCTTTTGAACTTAAAGTGAAGACCTTGAATGTGGAAATCGCATCTGCTCGGTCCCCTTCCCACATCATTTTCTTATTTTCTCAGGTTTATGCCAAAACTGAAGCTATTTCCTTCCATGCTGTCAATGATGAGGTGGATGGATATATAAATGCAATGAGTCAATTTACATCAGACACCACTGAATTTGGTAGGCAGAAAACCTATAAAAGGGCTGGTTATTAATGCAACTACTTTTAATATACCAGCGCCTTTCCTGGTACATAGTTGATGCTCAGAAAATGTGAGCTGAGTGGTGTTTTTGTATTCATAACTCACAGGCAATATCTCTAAAATGTATACTATGGTTTCTACATAGAAAGATTAATTTTTATGAGCTTTTATTTATGAATTCCATCTCTGGGAGTAAATATGGTGTATCTGGTGTTACAAATGATACTTTTTCCGGAAAACGAAAGAAAAGAATGAAGGGAGGGAGGGAAGGAGGGACGGAGGGAGGGAGAGAGGGAGAGAGGGAGAGAGGGAGAGAGGGAGAGAGGGAGAGAGGGAGAGAGGGAGAGAGGGAGAGAGGGAGAGAGGGAGAGAGGGAGAGAGGGAGAGAGGGAGAGAGGGAGGAGACGGGGAAACAGGACACCATTCACAGGCACAGTTAACTTACAATTTAAAGGACAAATGAGAGTGAACACAAGCCAGCTGAGTTACTAAGCAAACCTGGTAGAGTTTGTACAATCTACCCCAAAACCATATTCTATGGGTTAAGAATTTTTGATCTTTAGATGTCCCTAACAAGTTCCATAATTCACAAGGCTGCCTTCACCCATGAATAGAAAATCACTCTGTGGTCAAGTTTTGCATCTCCTTCCTTGAAAAGAGAATCCAGGCCAGGAATTTCTTTTCATTCTCCACATCCCAATGCCACAAAGATCCAATGAATCAACAGAGAGGACATCCAGTTCTTCTAGACTAAGTGTCTTTCACCCTGGAGTGACATCCATCAGGCCTTCCAGGGTGGAATTTCTCCACAGGCTCCCGCATTACCCTGCTCTCTTTGGGTCCAGCAAGGCATCTGAGAAGCAGTTTCCTGGACCACCGGCCATTCTGTGGTCAATCAACAGCCTCTGGTTTCAATTCAGCTGCCTCTGCAGTTAGTGCAAACTGTTTGATTAATACTTTGAGTACTGGATCTGAGTGACAGGCAGCCTCTCGGACTACTGTACAAGGACAATCGCCAGCTCTCAAGTGTGGTGTGTCTTTACATGTTTGTTTTCACTTTTCTCAGTTTACCCTCAAGAAAGAAGATGGCAATGATCTCTTTCTCTCCATCACAACTTTAGGAGATGATTGTTGAAGCCAAAACCTCTCCTGACGTTTGCCAGTTGCTAAATAAGAGATGTTTTTCCTGCCAAACATTTCCTCTCTTTTGCAGTACTTATAAATAGATTATATATAAATAGAATGAGTGGATGCTATTCATCTGGTGAATGGGATTAAAATAGATGAACACAAAATTAAGGTTAAATAAAATCCTACTGGAATTTGTGGGAAAAGCATTAGGAGTAGTAATGGACCAAAATTCTGAACATCAGATATGTGGAGAAAAATTCAATTTTATCCTATAAGGTCTTCTCTTAACTTCCTATGTGACCCCCAAATAAGATTGCCAGGTTTAGGGAAGAAAATCAAGCACACATATGTATATATTTACTCATACACACATATATACACATGTATACATATACAGAGACACATATGTTTATACAGATGCATACTTGAATTTAAATGCTAAATATTTTTTAAAATATTGAATGGAACATACTTTCATTTTTCCATGTTTATCTGAAAGCCAAGTTTATGAGTACCACATATTTAAGTTGCGACTTTCTCGACTAACACTTTATGTTAAGGAGACAAGAAGTCATCTCTTATTTGCAACCCATGAAAAGGCTTTCCTCTTGACCTGCATCACTGAGGTTAGATAATATTTGTTTGATGCCATTCACAAATTCAGGATGCAGCCATCACTCTGACATAATCAGCCGCAAGTAATTTAAACATCTGTGCAATCTGATTTGGGTGTGCCTGTGGGATGGCCTTTACAGTAGAACCCATTCACATTCTAAACCAGAAATGACTGTCACTGAGGTCATCTAGATATCTGTACTAGGCTTTGTACCACCAGCTCACTTAGTCCTCCAATCCTTGTGAGGCTTCAGACATTATTATTATTATTATTATTATTATTATTATTATTATTATTATTATTACTATCATTGCTTGTACAGCTGCAGGGAAGTATCCAGTGTCACTCAGCTAAGTGAAGATGAACAAACACACATAAAAACCTCGTATTGCTCAGTACACACCCTCCTCTCTCACCATTCACCAGTATCTTGTTTTCAACTGCAAATGTATCCTGTGTAAAGGACCATGTTAGATCTGGGGACTGATTCAGGTAGAGGTAAAAGAAAAAGATAAAAGACAAGTGACTTGAGTGTCATCAAGACAAATACATTGAAACAGGACAAATGAAAGACACATAGACATATCAAAGCAGCTCTCACAGGATGCTAACACATTAGAAGATTTGAACATCTGATCATTACTACAAGTAATAAGTGGCATTCAGTGAAAACCTACCACACAGCGGGCAAAAGGTCAGTATGACAACCTTGATGACACGAAGGAGGAAATGAGACAGAGACAACAAGGAGGAGTGGGGTTGGCACACTGACCCTGTTTCCCCATAGTCCCTCTCCCACCCAGGCCATTCTTCGACCCACTGGAATGCTCTTATATACAACCTTCACAGAAAGTACTTTGGAAGCATCTCTTTCACACCTATGAGTCCTTCACACCTTCAACTCATCTTAATGTACAAGCATGTTTACCTCTATGAGCCACAGTGGGATTGTATAACACTTGATACAGACCAATGGACAGATTACATTCCCCTGTATACCCTCCATATCTAGAAGAAAAGGGTCAATGCAAAGGGGAATATACATAGATTCATTGCCAGAAGGTCAATAAAGGTCAAATTGTTTGTTTCTGTCCCAGAAATGAGAATAATACTCGTATGTAAACTTGGAGAGAGGAGAAAGTGAGATTCCTATGTTTTTATTTAATTCAGGCAATATGTACACAGGAGGATGGTGGCCACAAAAGCCCAAATTTCCTATAGCCAAAGCCTCTACTATTCCCTACCCATAGAACTGGTGACAAAAATGATTGGTAAGAATGAGCACTCCCCTGTCAGCAAAGCTTTGGGTCGACCACTTTGGTAGCATGGAACAGAGCTATTTTTGGCAAGATACACCTAAATAATGTTTTGCAGAGGGAAAATGTGAAGCCATGTGGAAATACATGGGTCAAAAGAAAGATGGGAGAAACGGGCTGCATCAAGGATAGCTCAGGGGATCTACGTAATGAGACAACAGACCTGAGAAGCCACGTTCTGCAGTACCTACTTCAGCCCCAAGGATGCTCAATTCCTAGTACCTGGTTAAAAAAATAAATAAATAAAATATATAAATGCCCTGGTTTTAAGTTTGATGCCCACTTTAATGAAGCAAAATCAAGTGCTGTTAACCAAAAGAATGAAAAGAAAGGTGAACAAGAGGAGAGGGGAGGGGAGAGAAGGGAAGGGGGAAGGAAAAAGGAAAAAAATAGATGTTTAGGCAGGCAAAAATATTAGATGGTTATAAAAATATTGAATTGTAGTTACAGGTTCAGACCTTGGGTTGGCGCTCCAGGTTTCCAAGTCTAAATAACTAGGCAACCTTGGAAAAGCTACTTAACCAATTGGTTTCACCTCCTTTTCTATATAATGAAGTGACGATGCCAAGTGCTTCATTTAGCTGTTTCAAGGATTAAGTTTTTAGAGATGTGAATGGCTTAGAACTGTGTCCATCACACTATCATTACTCCATAAATGCAGATTACCATTCCATCACTGGTGTGTGTGTACCTGCCACTGCAGTTTGAGACAACATGACCTACCTCTCCTGGTGATGGTATTTGCCCTCCAGGGCAGTCTACTTTATTTCAGCTGGAAAGTAGGTACCTACAGGTGCTAGATTCTGGGATAGCCATTGAACACTCAAAACAAAACAAAACAAAAGCCCTTCTCAGGCTTCCAAAGTAAGAGAAAATACACAGTGTTTCAGTGTATCAGTAAAGTGTGTGGCTTTTAAAACATTCCATTTGACATGCAAAATAAAACCTAGAAACAGATGTCCACGAGCCAGAGTCCCTATGAAGTCCTTGGGTTTTACTAGTATCAATCATAAAAATTTACTCCTAAAATGTAAACAACTCAGTGCACCTATGCCTCCCTTCTATGAAACAGAGTTTATACTACATATGTGTTTAATAAATGTGCATACTAAATGTTTAATGATGAGAGTCCAAACAGCCCCTTCTTGCTGCAGTAATATGGCAGCTTATAGGCCACTGGTGAACTTGCACAGGGGAAAAAGGACTACGGTATTGAGTCAACTAAATCCGTAGGTCTCATTATCATGAAAGGGATGAAAGATACCACACCCAAATGGGCCCACACATGCTGCCAAAAGGCATGGCCAAACACACAGCTTAAACAGCAACAACAGCTGCAAAGAGAATTTTATCCTCCTTGTTAGATAGCTCCTCCAAGGGCCTGGTTTTAAATTCTATCCTGATTTCTTCCTTTGTCAGCACAGGTAGCCACTGCTGACCACAGGCCCTGGTTTGATGACTGCAACTTTTGCTAATAAAAAGTATTCACTGAAGTGACACACTCGATGGCACATGAAGTATGTTGACATCCCAATGGTCGAGGTCACATGTTGCACTTGAACACTTTTTCCTAAGGAATTGTGACACAAGGCAGTCAGAAGTAAGCAAATGGGCTTCCTAAGACTGCAGAAAGTTCTGGGGTGGTAATCTGCTGCCTAGAGTCTCTTTAAGGGACTGAAATGGTTAACTACCGTAACCAGCTTTGCCTGGGTTAAAGAGCAAGGCTGGCTATACAGAGTCTAACAGCTGTGGGCTAGCCTCACTTCAGTCTGATTCAGATAAACAAAAAAAATCAGCTCTTACATAAATGGTCATTTGGACACAGATTGCTTTCCAATCAAATCTTCATGGCTCAGAGCATCCCTGACTCATCCCTACCCAAAATATGAATAGCTCTGGTATTAGAGGCCACCACATAAAGGAGCCACAAACTAGGATGTTTAGGTCCTTCAGGAAAGATCCATCTCATCTACAGTATGGATAGCATCACTTTAGCCATGGCCCCGGCTAGAAAGTGCCATTTTCCGAAATGCAAAATCCATATGCATTGGCTGTGAATGTCAATCTCATCTACTGGAACCACGTGTGCTGGAGTGGCAGTCGGAAGCAGAAAAGAGTGTGGAGTTGTGTTTGTGATGTGAAAATTAAACATTTTCATAGCTGCAACTGACGCTTTTGCTTGATTCATAATTTCCAATGTGATGGATGTCCCCAGTGAATCAGAGCCTCCTAAAGGTTGGGACTGATGAGATGGGGACGATGCAAAGCAAACCTGAGGACTCAACTTTTCTGCTTTTGTTCATTGTCTACCCAGCCTCCTTCCCAGGAGCAGTTTTCACTCGTCATCTGTGACATCATATTTTTAGACTATTGTTCAACTTGCCACATTTTTATAGATGTAGGTCTTCATTGTCCAAAGATAAAGCAAAACCACATTAAAATACCTTTATGTTTCTTTCTTCCTGTTTAGCAGTGGGATATTTTTCAAACTGTAGCATTTGGCTAAAGTTGAAAACTTACATGACAGCAGTATAATTGGCATGTATGTGTGCCTACATGACAAGGCACTGCATAAGCATACATCAAAGTACATGACCGTGTAAAAATAAGTATTCATAAACACCCACATACATAACTACAAATGGACAATATCAGTTTCCAGCTAGACAAACTTGTTTACACTTGATATCTGGCAGTAAACTGACATCTACAATAATCTAGTAAATGGATCCATCAGATTATAGTGACAGACATTGACTACCTAATAGCAGTGAGCTAAGTCACGTGCCTACCTCCTTCTCCTCAATAACGATGCTGTAATTTCATTTGGAGCACAAGGTACCCAGTTCAGCCAACATTTCCCAGCTTCTCTTGCTGCTAGCTGTGGAGAGGTACTCATCCTAAGAAATGCAAGCAGATGCCATAGGGATGACCAAGGAATTACTTTTTAAAAAGTAACAGAAAATTGGAGATTACCTCTTGTTTTTAACTCTCTCTCTCCTCACTTTCTCCTCTCTCTCTCTCTCTCTCTCTCTCTCTCTCTCTCTCTCTCTCTCTCTCTCTCTCTCTCTCTCTCCCTCCCTCCCTCCCTCTCTCTCTCTCTCTTTCTCTCTCTCCTGAAAATGTCAGCTCAGCATTCTGCAGTTAAGTTATATCTTGATGATAAAAGATGATACACACCAGATGAGAAGGGAAAGAGATAGAAGTGGTCTGGGTCCTTAATAAACTTTGGGACTACGGCATCACCAATATAGAGCTTATTTCTACCTCTCATTAGTAGAGGCTTTGAAATCCTGGCAAAGGAGAAATGGCTCAGTCACTAAAGTGCTTGCCATGCAAGCATGATGCTTGGAGTTCAGAGCCCCACAACCTAAGTGAAGGCTGGGGTATGTGATGGTTACCTGGAATCCCAGCTCTAAAGGCAGCAGACACAGTAGGAGCTCACTGTCCAGTTAGTCTAGTCCATTGATGAGCTTCGGATTCAGTGAGAAACCTCGCCTCCAAAAGTAAGGTGGAAAGCAATTGAAGAGGACACAGGACATTGTTCTCTGTCCTGGAAACATAGAAACACACATACCCAAACTCATATGTGTGTGTGTGTGTGTGTGCGTGCATGCGTGCGTGCGTGCGTGCGTGCTTGTGTGTATGTATGTATGTATGTATGTATGTATACAAAGAAATACTAAACTTATTTTATGGCAAAATATATTTGTTATCTAATTCAGTATGTTTAAGGGCTCTCATAGTGAGATAAAAATACCCATTTGCACTGTTAATAGTGAATAAATGAGCACAATTCTGATTCTGCCTTACTATGAGACATCTTTAAAAGCACAGGATCTTTTAGATGTCGTGAATTAGAAGGATTAGGTCTGGCAAAACCATTCCAGCCCAAGGTTAATGAGGTCCAGGTTGATGAGCTCTGAACTCTAGCTGTTATGTAAATAATAACATCAGTAGAGATTTAAATCTAACATCTCTGAAACTTGTAGCAAATTGCAAATTGCCCTGTGGGGTAGGTAAAATTACCTACATGAGTTCGTTGACAGAGAAACTGAGTCAGCAGATCGCTAAGTAGGCTGGGGGTGCTTGGTGAATATCAAGATCAGTTAATCAAGATCTTAGCCAGCTTGCTAAAGCCACCAAAGAACATTCTTTAGAGTCAGCATTTAAAACGTGTCCCCTACATCCTACAGCCGATGGTCAAGAAGTGTGCTTATATGTTCTAAAGCAAAGTGCTCACGTTTCTTACTTCTTATAGCAAAGAAGTCTCAAAATCCTGCTGCGGGCTTTCTGTCACTGACTCCCCCAACCCAGAAGAAGACAGGTCCCCATACCTGCCTCTTGAAGGAGCCACCATTGCCCAGACTCACCCTGTGGAAAGCACTGGTCTGCATGGCAAACAACTGAGTCTTTCCTGGACATCCCCTTACCCACACCACCCTGGAAGGTGGTTATTAGCTAGGATTTGCAGAGCACTTAGCATTTCACTGCCTCTGAAGTTATTCCGGTGAGACAGATACTGCATTCTCAGAGCCCCCCTCCTACTCTACATTCAAGCCACCTCCAGAAATCCATCTGCCCTCTTGCTTCATTTTTCAGCGTGAACAAGAAAATGGTTTGATGACAGAATAATAATTGATGGTTATGCTATCTGATGTCCTATAGAAAGAGGGCTTGAATTCACGGTTGCATGACTCTTTATAAAACACCGCCTACAAGAAAAAAAAAGAAAAAAAAAGAAAAAAGAAAAGTTGAGGCCATTCTGATTTCTGTTTTTGCTGCAGTGCGCATTTCCAGAGATCTGCACTGCCCACGAAGACTGATGGACAGTGTTGAAATTAGTGGACACGGAAATGTCCCCTGTCCCCTCACAGGCTGTGGTTATGAATGGGGCCATCTGCCTTCGCTCCTTCCCTGTCCCTTCCCTCCAGGCTACTGTACCCACTTGTCTCCAACCGGGACACTTTGACAGTGTTCGATGGAGGAGGCCCTGAGGCAGAGGGCTAGTTTTACTGAATCAAAACACCACAGCTTCACCCAAGACCTTTCATCCAACCACTGCCACAGGCCTTCCAGGCCCTCATTTATAGCAGGTGGATAGAGCACACTTCCCACCAACACTTACTGAGTCAGGGGGCCATAATCAGGTCCAATGGCTGTGAAACCTCCGTTTTTGCCATTTGTCGCATGGCATGAATATGGCTGTTTCTCAAATGGCAGTCAGGGATTATCCATCCAAAGGAGTTTCTGAGAAAGCAAAGTACCCACAGGATGAACCTCAAGGCAGACAAATGAGTTGCTACCCAGGCAGAGATGCTCACGATCTGGTGCCAGCATCTTTGAGTGATAAGGATGCCCATCTTAAGAAACATTCTTGCCCATTGTCAGCCTGTGTTAGAAGTCATTGTGCTCTTGTATAGGCAAGTGAGAGACATGCCAGTCAGGACTCTGGTAAAGAAAGAAATGCTACATGAAGCAAAAAGAAGCTCCCTTGTCCCTCCTGTGATGAGAACTTGGACCTAATGGAACTTTGGCAGCCCATCCTCAGCTTCCTTCTGCCATTCACAGGGCACCCAGAAATGACAGCTCTGTTAAAACCCTATTTGGAATATTCACTTTATTTCCAAAACCAGAGTTAATTTTGAACTAGATGGAGGGGCAGAAACTAGAGTTGAGGTTATTTACAGAAATTAGCTGCAAAGGAAAAAAATAACTGTGAATCTAAATGGAGAGATTATCAGCATAGAGAGATGTGTCAGAGCCTAATAAGAAAGACAGGACATTTACCGCAGATCTGAGCAGAACCATTAGCAGCATAGGAGAGAAGCTATTTGCTGTATTAAAGCTACCGTTACTGGTTGTATAAAAACAAAACAAAACAAAAAGGATTGTATTGGGGCCATCACACTCTCATCTTTTCAATTACAGAGATAGAACAATCTCAGATTCCAAAGCTAACTACAAATCAAAATTGTGTTATGTTATCTGCTGAGACACAAATGGAAAATAAATACTGTTAACTGTCACCTTCCATTAGGTAACAGAAATTCAATTACATTTCAAACAAGCCTCCATGTCAACAGAATAAATCTGTTTCATAAATGAGCAGGTAACCATTTTTGATTCCAACTTCCCAAAGGGAAAAAATCAATTTTAATCACAATTCTTCAATTTTTCCCATATGAATGTTTTGGAGTCGAGTACATCATTGAGTCTAATAGACATTGCTATATAGAAGGACAAGGAATTCTGAAATCGGATGGGTTCTCCCTTGTGGTACCGTTTAAAGCCACGTCTGCATGTCGTAAGTAAACTCTACATTGCTCAAACGTTCTCACTTTAAAACCAAATGTAATGCCAGAAAGGAGGTGCTGTGCAAGGGACAGTTTTCTGCTTTGGGGTTACTCTCAATAGGAAATAGATACAGTAAATAAGTTTAGAAGAAGACCTCCAGGGGCAAGCCCCACCCACACTGATTCCCATCAACAGTCCAGAGACTGAAGCAACTGAAGGACAAGCTCACAATTCAGAAGGCCTGTGGGGATTCTGAGGAAACTGTTCCCTACATACAAGGAATACTTTGATAAGAGAAACATATTTACAGAATGAACATCTCCCATCAAGTTCCTGATGCTCATCAGCTTGTGTTTCAAGGGAACAGCATTGGAAAAGGGGAATTTGTGGACTTGGTTTGAATTTTAGGAATCACCAAAGGATAGGTATTTCTAGCAAAAGCCCCAGTGCTTTGTATAATTTAGTAAGTTGTACATGTCTTTAGAGTTATAATACTGGGATGAAGTACTCCTAATAACTGTCCTCACAGTCCTTCTAATGACAAAGGAGTTGCTGCATGTATGATGCAATGTTATTTGACTTTATCTCACCAGCAGTCCTGTAAGATAAGTCTTTGTCTTGCCTCCAAGATAGAAGGGGATCACAAGGAAGTTAACTTACTGGCCTGAGATACCCAATATACACAGGTATATGGCTGTTCAGACATTCAAATCCAATGGTCCAGTTCCAGAAACTTTATTTATAAGCAGCTCTGCCAGGCCCCCAAATTCAACTCTTCTACATTCAGCAACATTTTTGTGTGTGACCACATAATTCATTCACCTAACTAGGACATTCCTGAGAACAAAAAAAAAATCTTTCTAATAATCATACTAAATGAACAAAAACAAACTTCAACTATTTTTGGAAAATGGGAACCTGTAGCCCCCCTTTAATATAGGAAATATATGCATGTTATAAAGAGAGTTTAAAGAAAAAAAAGCTAAGAAAAAAAGCCATGAGTCATTTGTTCTTGAGAAAAAATAGAAAAGGTTGAAAAGCCATTCTGCTTATGTAAGCAAAAGTACTTTGTATCTATTGAATGTCAAACACTGTACCCAGCTTTCAGGTTGTGGCTGAGACTAAGTCAAAGTCCCTACCCAGCTGAAACTTACACCCAAATAAGTTGTGAGGACTGACATCAGCTACGTGAGACAATATGCTCAAGAATGGCTTTTGACGACACTCTGACATGTATATGTGTTTATAGACATAGGTATATACACTCTACATGTGTATATAATAGGTATGCATATACACATACATACATATACACATATAAAAGGATAATTCTCCTGTTTACCACCTTGGGGACTATCCCCTAGTCAAAAAGTAGATGACAAATGATAGGATAGATAGATATAGATAGATAGATAGATAGATAGATAGATAGATAGATAGAAAGAATAATCACTTGCAATGAGGATGATAAAAATTACTATGACCTTAGAGTGAAGTACTACAGGATTCTAATTTAACCCTTACTGTTCACTGTCTCTATTACATGGACCTATATTAACTACTCAGCATTTATTTTTAAGTCTAAAAAATTGTAAGTATAATGCCTTGATTGCAACATGATAATAAGATTACATGCCTAGTGTGATGTCTGTTCTTGATAAAAAGATGTTGGTCATTGTCATTAGTGGGGTGTGAGTGTCTGGATCCTCATGCCCAAGGTAGATCATGACGCAGCAGGTGTACAGAGTTGACAGAGAACTAAGCAACCAGATTTGCACAACTCAACATAGATAGTGTACAGGAGATAAGTACAGGAACAGCAAAGATCTACCTTCACTCTATGGAAGAAACCTGAATGGCACCAAAAGCAGGCTATGTTGGGGGTATGAGAGCCTGCAAGTTGAAAGAACTAGAAGCATGTTAAGAAATAAATAAAGCTGAGCTCTTCATTGAGTCTTTGACTGGGTTGTTGACTTACGCCAAGACCTTGCCAATAGAGTGAACACTGAGCATACCACTCTCATTATCTGCAAGTTCTGAGTGATTGCTTGGGCCACAGACAGCACATTTGGTAATAAAAGGCTTGCCTATAAATATTTTAAGTATTACAGGATCTACTCTTTTTCCAGACTTTGTTTTATTTCTTTAAATTAGAAACAAACTTGTTTTACATATCAATCCCAGTTCCCTCTCCCTCTCCTCCTCTCCTGTCCCCCACAGACTCCCAATCCCATTCCTTTTCTGCTCCCCAGGAAAGGGGAGGCCTTCCATAGGGAGTCTTCAAAGTCTATCATATCATTTGGAGCAGGGCCTAGACCCTCCACAATGTGTCTAGGCTGAGAGAGTATCCCTCTACGTGGGATAAACTCCCAAAGTCCATTTGTATACTAGGGATAAATACAGATCCACTACCAGAGGCCCCACAGACTGCCCAGTCCTCCTAACTAACACCAACATTCATGGGGTCTGGGTTGGTCCTATGCTGGTTTCCCAGCTATCAGTCTGGTGTCCATGAGCTTCCCTTTGTTCAGGTCAGCTGTTTCTGTGGGTTTCTCCAGCCTGGTCTTGACCCCTTTGCTCATCACTCCTCCCTCTCTGCAACTGGATTCCAGGAATTCTGTTCAGTGCTTAGCTGCGGGTGCCTGTTTCTGCTTCCATCAGCTACTGGATGAAAGCTCTTAATAGTGTGCTATGGTTTGAATATGAAATGCCCTCCCAATAGCCTCATTTGGTCCCCAGGTGATGGCTCTGGTTTAGTGTTACAGAAAATTTGGAACAGGAAGTATAGGTGACATGCCCACAGAGATGGCTTTGTAAAGCTCTGACTCTCCAGTTCTAGCATGGCTTTTTACTTTCTGTGACTGTGATATGGGAAAGTGAGGAAACCTGTGCACATACTCATGACAACCCTTCTCTACCATGAGAGATGGTACTCCCGAAACCATGAGCCAAAATAAATCTTTTCTGCCTTAATTTGTTTTACTCGGGTATTTTTCAGAGCTATGAGACAAATGAATAATATACTCTCCTTGGATTCAAGAAGCTCTCACTTTTCCCAAAGTTACACAAGGTGAAACAGAAGATGAACACTATCCTGTTTTGCTGTTGGTGTTGGACGTGGTTCAAAAGCACCAGGAGACCTGAGATTGTAAAAAGCACCTAGAAGACTCAAAGACTATTGTGCATTTTATTAAGATATATTCTCTTATTGGCATAAGTGTGCATGAAGAAAAGCAAGTCCTGGTTTAGTCTCTGCGGAGGACCTGGTTCCAAACATGAGCGAAGATGAACTATGCTTGAGCTATTAATTAACAGCAACCTTCATCCCAGATGAAACATGAGCCATCCTTCTCTGTTGCCATGGTTCTTCCCACTAACCTGCTCTCCTTCTTTAATGAATACCCAAGGCAGTACTACAGTGTGATGCTCCATGCCTTGTATTTGCAGAGTAGGAAATTACACAGACTCTTACTCCAGGCCTGTGATGCCCAAGCTCCTGCTTTGTCCGACTAATAGGAGGCAAAACGATGCCCTCGAAAGGTTTAAAAACACTGTGGAGATCATTCTTTTCGGAGGTGCATTTATATTGTCTAAATTTTTATTTACTTTGCTGGGTTAAATGTCACATTTCCTTGCCTTAATTTGTGTATAAAGAATTAAAAGTTTTATATATACTGTATGTAAGTACTAATTATATTTTTACCATAGTGAAAAGTACAGGATTTCATTACCTGTGGCTCACCATATAAAAACTGATCGTATTGTAAAATCAGATGCCAGTTCATCTTTTAAAAAACACACACACAATTACCTGGTTGTATTTTGAAGCCCTCGGAACCCCAATACAAGTCTCAGGGGTCAAGAGTGAGACTTGGTGGGCAATGGGACTACCTTGCTATCAACGAATCCGCTTGAAGTTCAACACAGGACTTCACTTGACATGAAAGAGAGGATCTTTACTAATGCTTACAATATTTCCAGCGCTTACAATCATTTGATTCCTTATATCACACAGAAAACAGTACCACGAGAAGAGAGAAGTCTTACCCAACACTGTGAGCTAATTAATAACAGAAGGTGGGGAAATTGCAGAGGGAATTACTATCAATTGAGCAAATCACAGTCTGAAGAAAAACAAAACCTCCCAGCATAATGTGTCAGAAGAGAGAGAAGGCTTAGATGAGTACAGAGGGTAATATGAAAAAGAAAAGTGATAGCTCAGCACTCCTGTTTCCTTTCAGTTACTCATTCAACAGCTACCCCTGGGTACCTTCCACCTGAGAGGTGCCACACCAGCACCGAAGAGAAGCACGACCCAGATGGGGTCAGACTCTGTATTCATGGAGCAAGATAACAAACCAACAAATGAACAAAATAATTGCAAACATGACACACACCAGGAGGGAAATAAGGTGACGGGACAAAGGAATTCTGCAGAGTGGTTAGAAAAGGTCACTTACACAGTATTTGAAATGGAGCAGGAAGAGTAGAAGGCATCAGTTCAAAGGGGCTTGAGAAAAACTCCAGGTGAAAGGATGGTAAGTGCAAAGCCTGGGCATGAGAAGGACCGAGAGCGGCTTCAGAGGCAGGAAAGGGGACAGTGCAGTGAGCAAGTAGCAAAGATGAGGGAGGAGATAAGACAGAAATCTGCCACCTATAAGGACAATGGTACAGAACTTCAAATTTATGTGTGAGTAATAAATATTAAGCATTCCACGAATTCTATCCAGAGAATCACATGCTGTAATTTAAAGAACACCCTGGGTATGGTACAATATAAAAAGTTTGAAAGGATATGAGTAGATCTGCAGAGGACGGAGGTTAAGAGCTTTGCAATTTGCAAAGGAGAAAGATTAACAGTGGCCAGGGGGTAATATTAGAAATGAAGAGAAGCCCACTAATCTTTTTATTTAACTTCTACTTTTATTTTATATGTATGGGTGTTTTTGCCTGCATGTATGTCTGTGCAACTTGTGTGCCTGGTGCCTACTGGGGCCAAAAAAGGGTAGTGGTCCCCAGGAACTGGAGCTACAGATGTTTGTGAGTTGTCATGTGCATACTGGAAATCAAATCCAGGTCCAGCCCATGCTCTCAACCTCCAAGCCATCTCCCTGGCTTCAAAGTCAATTAATCCTAAGGATTAGTTGTAAATTGAACAGGATCTCCTTGTAGGTCTAGGATTGGTGGGAAATAGCAATTCTGGACTGACAGTTAAAGAATTCTTGACTCAAATGCACAAAGTTCTGGGTGCTCTGTCTGCATGAAACCCTATAAGTAAATAAATAACCTGGGTCATCATCAAGGGTAATGGTGTTCCTCTTCCCAGATGGAGGTAAGGAAGGACTTTTATCATGATCAAAATAAACATGTTAGGCATATTATATTTAAGATTCCTGTTACATATCCAAAAGGAGAACAAGAGTAGGGCATTGGCCACATATGCTGGGCACATCAAAGAGTGCTCAGGACTGGAGTCCAAACTGTGACATGTGGGGCTGGAGAGATGACTCAGCAGTTAGAAGTAGTGGTTGCTCTTCCAGAGCCCCAGGTTTGGTTCCCAGCACCCACGTGTCAGTTCACAGCCATTTGTGACTCCCATTCCAAGATCCAATGCCCTCTTTTGATCTCTTGGGCACTGCATATGTTTGGGGAACTTACATTCTTGCAGGCAAAACACCCGTGTATGTGAAACAAAAAAAATAAATCTTTAAAAACACACAAAAAAAAAGCTCTATGCATGCACATAGACCTGATATTTTAAAACACAGAACAGACACTTCTCCATCCAGAGTAGCTGAAAACAGCCCTATCAAGTTGACTAACCTGAGGGTAACAACTATAAACTCTGAACAAAATAACACACACACTACATGAACACTCTAGAAAGTAAATAAAAGCAGGCAGATTCCAGAAAGAAATCGATACTGGATAAAAGATATTGTCACGGGTATTTCCCATTTTTATGGCTTTGGCTGATTTAAAGGAAGAGCCTATTCTTCAGGACTGGAGAAGCAAAAGGCACCGAATCCCTGGAGACCCTGCACCACACAACACCTTGGTGCCTTGAACAGCTAAGCAGGAAACAACAGAACTGAGATTTCAGCTGCCACCCAAAAGACAGATCTGTGTTTCGAGATCAGCCAAATTCATTGCCTACTAAAACAAGTAGCTCTGAGAGGACTGTGACATAGCCTGAATCCCCTCAATGTCTGGAATACAATTTAAAATATTTAACATGTTATTAAACTTGGGAAAATAGTTCAGGATTAAGAGAAATGTAATGGGATAGCGAATTTGATTCAGACAAATTATTAGAGAAATTCTTGGTGAAGGAAAAGAAAACATTTGTTGCTGGGCATTGTGGCACATGTCAGGAATTTCAGCTTTCAAAAAAAAAAAAAAAAAAAAAAAAAGAGGAAGGAAAATCCAAAGCTCAGAGTGAAACCCAATCTGAAACTAGGACATCTGGGTAACCCTGCCAGACATGAATAATGTCAAAATACATGTGTATAGAAGGAGGCCTGAGCCTCCAGCCCAGGAGCAGGGAGCAACCATCAGGTAAGACAACAGCAGGGGATGCCAGAGCTATCACAAAAAGTTCTTCTGGGAAAGAGCACCTGTGTCCCAGCCAGCATCCTCTGCCTTTCTCATTTGGAGGTACCCCACTGCTACAGCAACCACTGGACCCTCAGCCACACCTACACCTAGAGGATCATGGGAGCCATCAATGGAGCCACTGCCTCCAATTGGACCAGTTGGAGAAAGAGAGACCCCATGTAAGCACAAGCTCCACCTATACCAATTAGATGAAGAGATGCATAGACAACAAGGTAAGAACACACTTGACAATATAAACATCAATATTCAATATGGCTAGTGGTGCTGCAATAGCAAGGCCTGAACATCCCAACAGATGGAGTAGAAGAAAATGACCTAAAAGATAACTTTATCAGGATGATTGAGGCCTTTAAAGAGGAAATGAAAAATTCCCTTATAGAGGTAGAGGAAAAAACAAACAAAAAACAGAAGAAATCAACAAATCCCTTAAAGAAAACCAAGAAAAAGCAATCAAACAAGTGAAATAAACAATTCAAAACTTCAAATCTGAAATAGAGGCAATAAAGAAAACACAAGCTGAGGGAATTCTGGAAATGGAACATCTGGGTAAATGATCAGAAGCCACAAATACCAGCATAAACAATAGAATAAAAGAGGTGGATGACAGTATTTCTTGGGTTGAAGATAAATAGAGGAAACAGACCCTTAAGTCAAAGAAAAAATTAAAACTAACAAATCCTTAACACAAAACATGCAGAAAATCAGGGACACAGCAGAAAGACAGAACGTAAGAATGATAGGAATGGAAGAAGGACAAATCCAACTCAAAGCCACAAAAATATATATATATATATTCCAAAAAATCATAGAAGAAAACTTTCCCAACCAAAAAAAAAAAAAGAAAAAAAAAAAGAATGCTAGAATGCTTATGAAAGAAAGTACAAGAAGCTTACGGAACACCAAATAGACTGGACCAAAATCAAAAGTCCCCATGCCAATAATAATCAAAGCAGTAAACATACAGAATAAAGAAAGAACATTAACAGCTGTAAAGGAGAAATGCCAGGTAACATATAAAGGCAGACCTATCAGAATTACACTGACTTCTCAATGGAAACAATAAAAACCAAAAGGTCCTGAACAGATGTTATGCAGACACTAAGGGACCATGGATACCAGACCAGACAACTATACTATACACAGCAAAGCTTTCAATAACCATAGACAGAGAAAATAAGATATTCCATGATTTAAAAAAAAAACAGGTTTAAATAATACCTATCCACAAACTCAGCCCTACAGAAAGTCCTAGAAGGAAATGCCAACCCAAGGAAGTCAGCCAAATCCACAGGAACACAGGGAATAGATGGGTTTACAGCAGCAAATCCGGAAGAAGGACCTATCATAAGGAAAAAATAAATGTTTAAAATGGTTTTTAAAAAGGTAGAATTCTGAGTTGGGGCTGGACAATGACTATGATCAAAATGCATTTATGAAATTCTCAAAGAACTAATCTTTGGAGGATTGAATTAATTAAAAACAAAGCGTCTCTAGTTTTCCTTCCCTCAAATAATAAACACTATATGAATAGCAGACACTATACAATATAATAGACACTATAGGGCTTGGGAAAACTAGGCAGTGCTTTAGCACCTTGTAATACAATACCCATTAGTCTGGAGTGCATATTGTTTAACCTATTAAATGAGGTTACTCAGCTAGTCTGAAGTGTATGTACCTCATATAACCTGCTAAATAAAGCTACCCAGCTGGACAAAACCATGGAGCAATCCAAGGGTGGATGGAAACACTGTAACAAGTGGCTCTTCAGAAGAAAGAATCAACAAGGATGAAAAGAGAAGGCACTCTGACTCATTTATTAGAAAGCCTATGTTGATACTTTGTTATTCTCTTGGCTCCAATCTGTGATTTATATATCGCCCAAAAGGGAAGGATCTCACTGACCTATTAAAGAAAGGAAGATGGCCACTTCATTGACCTGCTGTCCCAACGGTTCTCTCCACTGTTACTAGGACTTTATCAGTAGCACAAAGGACAGCGATCTATTAAAACATCAAGAAATATACATTAATTTGTTTTCTTATTCATCTACAGTTGAGCAGGATTTATTAGTCTTCCTATAATTCTGTCTTGGAAAATGCCCTGGAAGAGAAAATTTCCACATTTTCAACCTATAATCAGAACCAAGAAATTAAAAACATGATCCAAAAAATAAAAAGCATCAAGGTTCATAAGTTTATTGAGACCAAAGAAAAGGGATTTTCAAAACACTGAAATCCATTCCCGTATGAGGCTTACAGAAAAATCAACTTTAGCAGGTGAGATGTAAAGTATAGATTAGAGGGGATTAAAAATGGTGTTTGAAAACAAACAGCCAACGATAACACGACAAATAATATTAAATTCTTTAAGTACATCAGAAATAAGACGACTGCAAAGGGATCAGTGAGTTGGAGAGACGAGCCAGCCAGGCACAGAGTAGATGTGTGGAAGGATAAGGCGAGTGCAGGGAGACTAAATAATGTATTTGCATCAGTTTCTACACTGGAGAATAGAACAGTAGAGGAACGAGAAGGAAAACTTTATTATGTGAGAGAGAGGCCCAGCTCAAATAGAGACATCAAAGGGAGCCAGGAGTCAATGGAACCATGAAGGGAGGTATTTGTGATGTTCCAGATCAAGGCACTCACCAGAGACTCAGAATCAGGGGAGCTCAGAACCCCTTCTTCCATGTTTCCTTAGCTCCCTCTTAACACTTAAAATGCTTTGTGGTCAGCCAGAGGCCAGTCACAACCTCCCAGGTCGGAAAGCTTGATGTTTCTGTGGCAGAGAAAACTCCAAACTGCACAGGCCAGCAAAACACACACACACACACACACACACACACACACACACACACACACACACACCCCAAGCCTAAAACAGTAATTCTTCAAATGTTCCACCCAGTCCAGGAAACTCCTACCTACTGCTTGATCAAAAGTCAAATAAGAGAAAGAAGCTTTAATCCAATACAACTGAGAGCGTACAGAAGGAGAAATTCTAATCCCTGCTGGTGGGAATATAACCCGGGAATACAACCAGTTGTAGAGAACATTTATATTCCCTTGTAATATGCTTAATATGCTTATATTTTATTTAATATCAATATTAAATATTAATATTTAAACTTTCATTACCTAGTGAAATTTCAAATGTCTATGCCAGCTGAACTGCCTGCCCCATTGTTTGCTACACACATCAGGGAAGTTACAAGGTTGTTCATTGCAAGATTGTTTGTAAAAGCAAAAAAAAAAAAATGGTAACAACACAAATTTCTATAAGAAGGAACTACACAATAAAATATAGAATCATATAGTGAATTATAAGTTTTCAACTCCTAATCAACTTGGGTTTCAAGAATGTGCAAAGGCTTCAACATTTTGAAAGAAAGACATTTACAAGAAAAACAAATAGCATGTAAAAAGATTAAATGTTTTGAAATCTAGTTTTTCTTTATATGTGTGGAAGTTCTGCCTGCATGTTGTCTATACACCAAGTACGTGCAGTTCCTACAGAAGTCAGAAGAGGACTTTAACTCTTCTAGAATTGCATTTACAGACAGTTATTAGCTGCCATGTGGATGCTGGGAACTGAACCTCAGTCCTCTGGAAGCATAGTCAGTAATCTTAACCACTGAGCCATCCCTTCAAAAAAGGTCATTTAAAGTTTTAAAACAAAGCAATTTTCACAGATTGATGTACATGTAAATAACAGTAGGAAGTACACTAGTAAGACATACAGCAAATTCTTCTTTAGAATTATCTGACATGGATGCTGGTACTTGAAATTGAGCCCTCTGGAACAGCAGCAAGCACTCTTAAGCACTGGGCTCTCTCTACCCTAGCAAATTCTTAACATGGGATAGCTTTGAAAAGATTATGAAGAGCACAAATATAGGAATTGTTGAGGTATTCACTTTATCAGTGAATAGACATGGTAGAGTCGAAATGTGCCTATTCCAGAAAATTTACATGGAAACCTAACCTTGATGGTGGTGGTAGTGGTGGTGGTGGTGATGTTGGTGGTGGTGATGGGGTCCTATTAGAAGTGTTTACATCATAAAGGCCCTGCTTTCATCAATGCAAAAATGCCTTACACGAGGGCTAGAGTAAACTAGCTATGTCTTCAGGGCCCTTTCATCCCACATGTCAAGTATGGATGCTTCTAGAGCTCCAAACAGAGGTAAAAAGTCCTTACAGATGCCAAACTCACTTGTGCCTCTATCATGGACATCCTAAGTTTATAACTATGAGGAGTAATTTTTGTGTTGCTTATGAACTACCCATTCTAGTGAACTAATTAGTATACTGCTAATTGACGAGTATAACTGGGGACACTAAATATGTCACTAGACCAAGCCTCTCTAACTAGCTCTGACCAGACTGAAAAAGCTGGTCACAAGCCAGTGCCCATAGAACAGTGTTTTCCCATTGGGGCCAACTTTGTTCTCCTCCCAGGCAACATTCAGCAACATCTGCCGACATTATAGTTGTCATGGTTAGGAAATGTTATTGGCAAAGAGTAGGTCAAAACTAGGATTTCTGGTAAACATCGATAATGCAATGTACAAAAGTTGCTCTAAAGGAATTGCCTGTCCCAATTGTCAATATGCCAGAGTTGGGAAACTCTTCCTTTAGATCAGACCAAACTCAACGGGCATAGGATGATCTAAAGTTTCCGTTTGGAACAGAGCCTTAAAGCACAGTGCCTGCCCAAATGCTCCAGTCTGCAAACCTGGGCCAAGGCAAAGGTAAGGTGCTGCCTTTGAACCCAGCGCTTTTCATTCTGACCTCCATGGGCTGAGGGTTCTGCTCAGCTAGTCCCTTCTGTTGGGTTCCAGAGTGATTTTTAGGATCCTTCATGTTCTCATCTATCTTGGTCTAACTGGATGATCACAACTACACGTGATAGAAGAGACCAGCCAAAACGATTCTATGCTTGTCAAGACCAGATGTGCCTGCCACAACAGGGTCTATCATCACTATACAGGGACAACTGCACCAGGAAGGATGGATATATGAGCAGAGCAGCAAACCAGATCTCACCAGCTGCTGAGTCAGTAGGGGAATCTTGTCAAGATTCTAAACCAAAACTTCTGACGTCAGTCAGCACCAAGTCCCAATTCTTTATGCACAATGGTTATTTAATTGGCTGGTTTTTTTTAATAACTGGCTGTCATATTCCCCTGAAGAAGTAAAACTAAAGAGGCCTGCTGCTACTGCTGTTACTGCTGCCACCACCACTGCCTTCATTACAAGCAAACTCTTTCTCAAATATTAATGCAAGAATGCTTTTTGTTAAAACTCCCTCTCACCAAGAACCAGGGACTGTCAGTGAAAAGGGTTGGAAAGATCTTAAGAACCAGAAGCCACCAACTGTCCACAGTTCTGCCACTAGGGCTAGGGACTCATGATGTCCTCCTCCTGGACTGTAGACTAACTCCATCTTATGAGCCAACCACATCTGCATTCTGGAGGCAGGCATTCTGTCGTGTCTGGAAGATGCTTTCTAAGGGTGTGGTCCAATGTACATCAGAGTACAGTCCAGTAGCTGGCACACCCATGATTGATTTCACTGGCAGCACAAATAGGACTATGGGCTACAAAAATTAAAAGAGGACATGAGTCAGGGTGAGCAGGGGTGGGGGTGTAAGTCAGGGTGAGCAGGGGTGGGGGAAGAGAGGCAGAAAAGTGGGAGTGAATATGACCAGAAATCACTAATGAAAATACACTCCAAACCCTCCATATGTGCCCTTGCATCAGCTTCTGCATTACTTTTCTAATTGCTGCAACAAAGTGTGTCTGAAAAGTAGCTTCAGGGAGGAAGAATCCCTTTGGCCCACAGTTTGAAGCTACCATCCATTGTTCCGGGAAGACAGCTGGTGACATGGCATCCACAGTCAAGAAGCTGCTCAGCTTGGCTTCTGCTTCTTATTCAGCCCAGGACTCTGGCCCAGGGAAAGGTATCACCTCACACTCAGGATGAGTCTTCCCACCTCAATTAACCCATCACAGGAACCTCCTCACCAAAAGGACCAGTGGCTTGTTTCTTAGGTGATTCTAGACTCTACTGGGTGGATAAGGAATATTAATTAGCATAGCATCTTTCAAGAATAATCCCACAGCAGGGAGCCAGACCCTAAGCCCATACTTGGTTTTGATGTTTATTCAGGCTATAATCTTGTTCTAGACCCTGTGAGCTTCCATGTCATCGCCTGTAAAGTGGGAGTGAAAACTCATTAGTGAGGACTTATTCTGGGGGATAACTGAGACATTATATGAACTGTGTCGGTACATTGTAGGAACTGTGGGGGGAAAAAAACCAGTACTAATTTTTTAAAGAATACTTTTAGTCTTTAACAATTTAATGCATGTATACAATGTATCGACCTGAAAATGCCTCCCTTTGTTTGCTTGTTTGTTTGTTTGTTTGTTTTTGTAAATGGCTGAGTACAGTTAGTGTGAACACGAGGTGATCAACTTCGGCATGCACAACCTACCAGTGGCCACAATCACTAAGAGTATTGACATTCCCTCCCCAAAAAGAGTATTGACACTCCCTCCCCAAAAAGCCATCACCTGGTAAAATCTTCTCAACTCATGATAGGTTCTCATGAGCCCCTCCCCAACCTTTGTAGAAAGTTGATTGGCTTGACCCTATATAGATCTTGTGCAGTTAAGCATAACTGCTGTGAGTTCATGAGTGCAGTAGCTGTGCCTGCCAGGGGCAGAAGACAGTATTTCTTAGTAGTCCTCCCCACCCTCTGCCTCGTTCCTTTTTCCATCCCTTCTTCCACGATGTTCCCTGCCTTCTGGTTATCAACACAGAAGTCCTAAAGATGGTGACTAATCTGTAGCAGTCATCTGAGACTCCAGAGCACTTAGCACAAATACAGCACAGTGTCAGGATTCCACATATCCCAGCCACTTCTACAGCCTTCCAGCAGCACCCATGGTTCATGTCTGCCTTGTGTGCTGGAAAGTCACCTCATTTCAATCCAGGAATAAGAAGTGAAGTAATATCAAGCTATAACACTCACTCCAGGATTTCCATGGTTTAACCTTCATTGTCCTCTAAAAGGTACAAAATAGTAACCCTGTTACACAGCTGAGAAAGATGAGTCTCTGTAAGTGTAATCTGGGTTAAGAATGTAGCTCAGTGGTACAGTACTGGCCCAGAATTCACAGGCCCAAAGTTCAATTCTCAATATGGCAAAAAAAAAAACAAAAAAAACAAAAACAAAAGCATAAACACACACACACACACACACACACACACACACACACACACACGATGGGAGATGTTATTCTGTATATATGTTTCTAATACTGGTTAATAAAGCTCTGTGGCCAATAGAAAACAAGATAGGCGGGGCTAGGAGACCAGGAGGAGGAAAGAGGAAGTAGAGGGGAGGAGTGGAGATGTAGCCCAGGGAAGAAGCAGGACGCCTGCCGCGCGGCTCCCCGATAAGACGACCACGTGGAAATACTTAGATAAGTAGAAATGGGTTAATAATTAAGACAGAGCTAGCCCATAAACAATAATGGTAATTGGCCAACAGGATTGTATCAAATACAGAGTCTCTGAGTGTTATTTGGGGTACATGTGGCTGCAGGACAATGGCGGCAGGACCAGGAGGCTGGCAGGAACAACATGCCGTAACACACACACACACAAGCTTGCATAAGCATCTTACCCATGATCACTCAGGTACATTCTACATGCAGTTATTACTATTCAACCCTATCTACTATTGCTATGTTTAATATTTTAAATGTCTCAAATGTTGAGGGGACTGGACCATGTGGGTACTAGCGTCATCAAAGGACGAATTCATAGGCAAATGACTAATAGTAGGTAGATGTACCTACCTACTTAGGTTAGTTAGAGGAAGTAGGTCCCTGGAGACATGCTTGAAAGCATCTGGTCCAGGGCCCTTTCCTGCCTCTCTCTCTTTGCTTCCTGGCTGCCTCTTGCTTCCCAAAGCAAAAAGAGCCCACTGACCACGCGCTAAAACCCAGAGTCAAAATATATCTTGTCATCTTTAAGGTCTCAGATATTTGTGACAGTTTCAAAAAAGTCTGATTAATGCACTGCCCCACACACTAGCAGGTGCCAGGAAAACTCCGGCTAACTCTTCGCAATAAAATTCACACATAAGTGTACGTGCTACAGCTCGCGATCAAAAAGAAAAGGCATCCCCCACAAGGCCTCCTGGAAGAAGAAGTTGTGTTTGCTTTGCCAACTGAAAAGGGGATAGACATGAAAGAAGAACAGCTAACAAGAGGCTTCGTAGGAGAAGGCATTTGGGGAGGCCTGGTATTACGGGCACAGGAGTGAGAAGAAGACGAACTCCAAAAGGGACAGCCCTAAAGACGACGCGGCCAGCCGACTCCCTGGCGTCTTGGAACCCAGCACCAGTTGTGTGGCAGGGTTTTTCTCGGCAAAACTGCTGATGCCCTCTTCGGCCTCAGCCCCAGCGCCAGATAAGCATCCATCCATCTTGACTGTGCCTCAAGACAGCCGAACGCCACAGAACGGCATTTCAAAGCACCTACAGAGACAACCGTGTTGTTGTTTGGGAAAATTGTGTGCTAAAAACAGCAGATAGAAAGGAATCTGTGGGCATAATTTATTTAGACTCTCTAAAGGCTGTTGGGAAGGTTTCTCTCATAGGAGGCTATTAAAGCCAAGCGGGCTAGTCGGGAACCGTAGGGTAAAAGGTGAACTTCTGTCGCGATTAAAGCGTTCTTAACAGAGAGGAACCGAAGCGCCGTAATAAATAGCCAATTCTCCACATGGGAAACTAAAAATAATGGGGCCACTCAAAGATTAGTCCTGAGGCCAGTGTTGTGCTATCTATTTTTAATGATTTGTCAAATGAAGTACAGTAAATAGAAAAATGTAAGTAGCTAATGACAGGAGGCCACATGGGTGGCTTTCCTCTAAAGGAAGGATGTGTGGCTTTCCTCTAAAGGGCCAGTGTCTGTCCGCAGGGATGCTGTTGATTTCACAGTAATCCTTTCTCTTTTCCTTTTTTTTTTTTTTTTCCTTTTCTCCTGATTGTTGCCACAAATGCAGACTCAGCAAAAAGAAAGACAACTGTTCTACATGGGTGGGGGGTAGGAGGGATTGAACTGCCAGGGTTTAGGGAACTTGGCCTAGCATAAGGATTTTCTTACATCCCTTCTCTGTGCCTCTTGTGTTCATAGTTTTAGCCTAACAGTAAGATGCAAGATATTTCTTAGATGCTTCAAATCTTCTGGGAAACCAATTGAAATGCTTGAAACTTGAGGTATGGACAATTAATGGCTGCTAAGAGGGAGACTCAGGGTTCTATTGAGTCAAAAACCCTGATAGGCTATCCAATCCCAAGTAGTCAGCCCCAAACACATATACGTAAGAGCAGCACTAAATGGACTCAACCGGTTCTGTGTGTGTGTGTGTGTGTGTGTGTGTGTGTGTGTGTGTGTGTGTGTATGTGTGTGTATGTGTGTGGCTGTGCAGCTCTGTGTGTGTTTCTGTGTATGTGTCTATGTGCCTATATGCATATGTCTAGTTCTTCTGTGTGTATGCGTGTGTGTATGTCTTTGTATGTGTGTGTATCTTGTGAAACTGTATGTCTCTCTCTCTCTCTCTCTGTATGTGTGTGTGTAAAACAATAATAATTAAAGAAGAAGAGATCATGAATTTGAGAGGGAGTGAGGAGACATAGGAGGGTTGGAGGGGGGTAGAAATTATGTAAATATAGTACCCATGTATAAAATTCTGAAAAAAAGTGTAAAAATAAAATAAAATGAAAAACTAACATCATGATTTAAAGAGTATCAGGAAAGGTAGTCAATATTACCACCCTGATTAGTTCAGAATAAGTGATAACTATTTCTAGAAATGCTCCAGCCGGATGGTAGTGGTGCACCCCTTTAATCCTGACACTCAGGAGGCAGAGACAGGCAGATCTCTATAAGTTCAAAACCAGCCTGATCTTCTGCGTGAGATCCAGGAGAGAAACGCTGTCTTGGAAAAAAAGAAGTAGAAGTAGAAGAAGGAGGAGAAGGAGGAGGAGGAGGAGGAGGAGGAAGAGGAGGAGGAGGAGGAGGAGGAGGAGACTGAAGCCGGGCTAGCCAGCTTCATTAGAGTCACTAGTCTGTCTGGTATCACCAAAGTGTCAATAAAAACCACATGTGGCACTGCGAAAAGCACTGAAAACACAAAGAAAAATATTATTAGTCTGTGACCTAAAGCAGGCTGCCATCCTACCCTGCCTCTGTGGCTGTTAGAGGGTCTTTGTAATAGGCAAGTAGGGATGAAGATGAGGGTGTGTGCCTTGGGAACCCCTGCACATCCTCCCTCAAGAACCTGCTGTCTGAGTTGGTGAACTTATGAGTACACAGGAGATGACAACGTGTTGCTGGCTATGCCAAGTGAGTGGCCCAGCCAAGAAAACCTGAAGGACCTATAAACAAGGTAATGAGTGAACTTCTTCGCCAGGAATGACTCTACTCCATGGTTAGAGAGGAACGGATCAAAATAAACCAATAAATAAAAAGAAAGAATAAAATGGTCGTTGGGAGACAGGAAGATGAATCGGGAACAGAAATGAGGAAGAGATCCAGGTGAGAAAAGTTTTCATGTTTCCTGAGATGAGAGTGGGCCCATTGTCAACAAAGGGCCAAGAAGAAAGGACAAAGCAGTAATTAATATGTAAACTTCGTGCTGTACCAGATGGATGCTTCTCGTTACCTTGGACCAAAGATCAAGGCAAGATCAAAAAAATTTTTCATGAAATTGAGAAAAATAAAAATAAATAAATGAGTTGGGAGAGTACCTTGAACAAAGCATAATTAATTCGGGGGAGGGGGGCAGTGTGGCTGCTGTGGGCACTATTTTCCCCAAGTGTTGCAGCATGAATTATTTCTTAATAGAATTGTACGTTCCTTCAAGTGACGGCTGTAGCTGAAGTTGGGGTTAATGTTACCGATACTCATAACCCAAGGCAGACATTGGGGGTCTGAGAAGAGTTCTTTCCTCCCGTTCCATTTTTGCCGAGTACGTTGAATGTGCTTTAAGAAGGATGTGTGGCTTTCCTCTGAAGGGCCGGTGTCTGTCCACAGGGATGCTGTTGATTTCACAGTAATCCTTTCTCTTTTCCTTTTTTTTTTTTTCCTTTTCTCCTGATTGTTGCCACAAATGCAGACTCAGCGAAAAGAAAGACAATTATTCTACAAGAACAAGTCTGGATAGGAGTGTGTCCTGCTTTATATAAGCCAAAGCCTCCAGGAAATCAACAGCATCAGATGACCAGAGTAACTGACATTGACCTGAACAGTGCACCAGGGGAAGGTTCCCTAAAGGAATCTAGAGAACTTCCTTTGCATTTCTTGTATAAACCTAATTTCTAAATAGTGAATTTCCCTAGACCATTTGCACTTGCTATGGGCTGCTGCCACAATGCCCACCCTTCCTGGGGCATGTGTTTCCTCCAGGCTTTATAATGTTTACTGAATTGTTATCTGCCCTGAACTTTTTATCAGCTGAAGGGAAGAAGAAAAGTTTACATCTCCTTTTCCTTCCAGAATATGTAACATGGATGCTTCACACAGTATAAATACCACAGCACCCATTCTACATTTCACGGAGTCTATCCTCCCAGACTTACACGCCCCTGGCCAATTCCAGAGGACAGCAAACAGTCATAGCATTCAATACAAGTCATGGTTTATATGTCCTTTTACTCCCTGTTCTCATCATAAAGCAACACATTTAAGATAGAGGCTTGCTTTTCACTCTCTTTGACATTTCTCAAATACATTTAAGCATTAAGAATTTGGAAACATTTTGCCAGGTAATGAATGTCTTAAAAAAAAAAAAAAAAAAAAAAAAAAAGCATTCTAGCATTCTTCCATAAAGACCAAGACACAAATCTGGAGGCCTGAGCCAGTAAACAGATGTCTCTTTTCAAGAAAGTGGAGTGAAGTTCCTGGGGTAGGCCAAATCTTTATATAAGAACATTCAGGGAGGAGGGCTGGAGAGATGGCTCAGTGGTTAAGAGTACTGGCTGATATTCTACAAGACCTAGGTTCAATTCCCAGCTCACCACCCCCACCACCAAAGCTCACAACCATCTATAATTCCAGTTCCAAAAGGTCCAGTGCCCTCTGCTGACCTCCTCAGGCACTGCTCAACCATGATTCACAGACATCCATGAAGACAAAATACACATCCACATGAAATAAATTTGAATTTAAAGAGAAAGTACACTTCTTGGTGTGGTGTGCAGACCCTCCAGTGCTGGAGATTAAATCAAAGGGAATAAAGACTGGCAGTCTGTGGGAAGATAAATGATAAACCGGTGAAAACTTATTTATTGTTTTACTAAGATCTGAACTTGTGCAAACAAACAAGGTTGAAAGTCAGAAACAGCCCCCAGCAAGCATGCCTTGATAGTCCTCAAAAATGCCACACTATTCCATCCCCTTCAAAACTCAGCCTGACATGGCTACAAAGACATCTAGGCTCCCTTTATCTTACAGGAGTCCCAGCTGAACTGAACAAGAGATGGCTTTAAAATGTAAAGCCTGACTTCTCTTTATGCAAACCTGAATTGCCTAAGCAAGCGCCTGAGAAGAGGAAACTCACTTCCCTGCTAAGTCATCATGTAAAGCTTCCAAGATAGAGGTGCCCTTAGAATTAAATGCTCTGGTGTCGACACCCTCATCCTCAAGGATGCGTGTAAGAAGGATCAAGTGATTAAAATGAAGCAAAAAGAAACAGAGGTCACTCAACACCTGGCTTTTAAAAATCTTCCTAGTTTCCAGGCCTTGGAAAAATAAAATGTGCGTGACGTAAGTCTCAAACCAGAAGGCCTTCGAACTTGTGTCCCATTAAAATGCACAGTGCCATAATGCTGAAGCTGGCAGTCTCTCAGAAGTTTGACTCATTTCCTTGCTAAATATAACTGAAGACAGGTTTTCCACTAGGGGCTACTGTATTATTTTTTCCCCCAAATGAGAATCAAAAACTAATTTCAGTCTCTAAAGAAATCAAGGCAAAAAAAGATGATATACAGGTTTTTCTAATCTCTTCACAGAGCATCACAGTGTACCAGTAGACATGTTTATGGATGGACTGTCAGGAGTTGTGTCTGTTACATGCAATGTAATGATTTAGTTGCAATAGGTGATGACCAATGTTGGTGTCTATTGTCTAGCTTTGCAAAGGCCATTTCCAAAGAGACCAGCATTTCAGCTGACTGCTATTTCTTACCAACTCAAAGGAAAAGTGACTTAAGAACCGACAACAACCCAGCAGGATGCCTATTAGAATTCTTTGTCAGGACTTTGCTTGCAAGCCACAACTCTGGACATGTTCACGAAAGAGAATTAATCGGCCGCTGACCAAGGGGCTCAAATCAAAAATCTCACAGGCTGCATGCAATGGGTTTTTTGTTGTTGTTTTTCCTGTAAAATGGATCATGGATTAATGGAGAACACTGACCTAATAGAAGCATCAGCCATTTTTAGAACATAGCTAACCCCCAAGAAGCCTTGGAAGGAATTATTCAAGCCACAATGCTGGAGACATTGTTACCCACTAAGTTAAAATCAGCTCAAATCCATTTGCTCTTATGCGAAGTCCCCTGAATACAGCTTCCACTCATTTTGCCCACATACCAAATCCGAAGACATTTTTTTTTTTAATTGGTAACTTTCAAAACTGACTTTACTGGTGGCCAAGATACAAAATTATTTTCTCCTCCTCAGTTACCTTTTTTTAATTATTTGGTGAGAAGTTCATTTGGAAGGTTAAGCTTAAGAGTGTGGCCTTGTGACAATGAGGAGACAGGAAATCATCAAATGCCAGCCAGCTTCTCTTGCCCACACCAATGGCTCACCATCGGTGACACTTCAGACTCTTTATTCCCTGCCAGGCTGTGTCTACGTGTCACTTGCAACTGCACATTTTTAGAAGAAAAGCCTTCCTTGGGTGTGTGTGGATCTGCATGCGTGTGCAGGGATGGGAGCAAGGGAGGACATACTACAGACGACAGGACTGTGCTGAAATGGGCTCATATCAGTTTCCTGAGAGCCAACTGTTAAATTTATAGAAGTTTTGCAAGCTGGACAGCAAGCACATCAACAGCTTGACATTGGCCTGGGTGGGCATAGTCACACAACTAAAAATCACGAATGGAGAGTCGGTTGTTGAGTAAAGACCAGCATGCTACCACACCGGCATCCATCCTGACAGGCCACGGTGTCAGCCTAGCCAAGCTCCTGCTAATCAGCACTGCGACACTGAGATTGTCACTTTGTGTAGCAAATGAAGTAACTTCATATCTACGTTTAAAAGTGCCAGATCCCATCCTTTTAAATAGGCTTTTTTTTTCCTTTGAAAAGAAGATTGGACCTCAGGTACTGAATACATTTTTGGCAGCTCTCTGCCGCTAGATCCCAAATAGATCATTTGGGAAGGAAGAAGCATGCTGGGCCTTAGAGACAAGCAAAATGACTCAGTGTTCACTGATGCCTTTGGCTCCGGCAAAGTCTGAAGTCATCCAGCGTGGGGGTAGTTTCCAGTCAAAGGGTTGAGGATGGGGCCACTTATCTGCTCAAGCACATCGGAAGACAAATGACAGTAAGCCAGGCATAACTCAAGCAGCCCCTCCCCCACGAGATGGAAATTAACAGGCCCCCCAATCAGAGCATTAAAACACAGCTCTGCCAACATGTGATTTGAGTAAACAGAGTAATTTGGGCTTTTGGAAGGCATGAAAATTCTGTCAAGATTATAATGTCTTCTACCACAGACCTTAATTTCTTCTGTCATGGAGAATATGATTAAGTTCTGTCCCATTTGATTGTAGGGAATGTCAGTTCCCATTAACAAAAGAAAAGGGGGATTCTGCAATGTGTTCCATGTCTTAACTCCTATGGGCAAGGAGGACTTATGCCCAAACTGCTCATTTGAAATCCTTAGGCCCTTCAGTCCAAGCAGCCTGTCTAATGGATAGTTAAAGAGTTAACCCCTTAAACCCACCTCTGCCCTCAAGAGAAGCTACTTTGCTTCCTCAGTAGCATGAGAAAAAAGGGATAGCCATGTTTGCTGTTTGTGTGTTTTGTTTTGTGGATATTTTCTTCCACACACAGCCCACTGCAATCTATGGGAAGCTCTCTTCCTTGCATGAGGGGAATTGGCTTTAAGTGGCTGGATTCTTTGAGGGCTGCAGTAAGGAAGCAATTATCCCCTTTTGGCTGCACTCATCGCTTGACCATTCAACATGTGGCCTGGTGTGTGCAGGTGTTACTCGTGAACTTGTTATTAATGAGAAATTCCAGTTCTAGCCTCTCGCCTGTCCTGTTCCTGCAAACGTCACCACCTCAGCCTGGCCACTTCCATCCTGATGAGCTCTCTGCAGTTCAAACAGGGCACCTGGGTCAGTCCACAGGCTTAGCAGGCCCCGCCCACCCCAGCTGCCCAGCAAATGGTTTCTGTTGGGGAGTGATCTATCAGAGATTTCCTCTGATAAGGATGCTATTACAGGCTGGCAAATGTGGAAAGGGACCGAGTGAGCTGCTTTTGTCCAGACTGACTCCGGGTGAGCATGCTGGGATTATTGCTGATTGGAGATAAATAGCAATTGGTGATTTATTTGTTCAAGTGAAACTAACCGAGTTCATCCCTCAACACCATCTGCCATCTCTTTAAGCTTTTTCTTCTTCTTCTTCTTCTTCTTCTTCTTCTTCTTCTTCTTCTTCTTCTTCTTCTTCTTCTTCTTCTTCTTCTTCTTCTTCTTCTTCTTCTTCTTCTTCTTCTTCTTCTTCTTCTTCTTCTTCTTCTTCTTCTTCCTCCTTCTTCTTCTTCTTCTTCTTCTTCTTCTTCTTCTTCTTCTTCTTCTTCTTCTTCTTCTTCTTCTCCTCCTCCTCCTCCTCCTCCTCCTCCTCCTCCTCCTCCTCCTCCTCCTCCTTCTTCTTTGGTTAAAGACTTGGGGAAGTCTTCAAATACTACCATTCCAGTGAACCCCATTACCCTTTAGATTCAATCTCCAGGCCTCAAGGGGACTCTGCAATGATGGGGCCCTGGTCCTCCCCTTTCCTGGATTACTTCAATAGCTTCTTCTGCTACTACTCTTTCCCTGGCAGCTTCTCTTTAAACTTCTTATTCCAGATCCAGCATCATCTGCAGGACAAGGCTAGGTCTTCTTATGACTCTGTGTGTCTCTGAGTATTATTTTTCAGTCTTAATTATTCACTGGTTCCATTTTTTTTATTCCCTGTTGATAGCACTGAGTCTTATATATCTAGCACTGAGAGCAACTGCCCATATATTTCTTTGCTTGAATTCATGAGTAAATGTGATGGTGTACAAGAGATATCAACTGCCCAATGGGACAAAATCTTTGTGTTCCATGTGCACAAATAAGGGACTGAGTTTCCTTCCAACTCCCTGTCATGTAACATATGGATTCCCTGTGCCTCACCATTGCATCAGGACTGTCCTAGCAAATGCCCTGCCTGACTTTCTGAACTTTCCCTTGGTTGTTGATGCCATCATCCCTGAAAGTGCACTATGTTCTATGTTCATCACTTAACGTTCTATACCAACCTATGGTTTCAGAGGTGCAACCCCCTCTGGAGAGAGAGACCCCATGCTCTCAAACACACAAGATGTCAAAATCTCCTAGAGAGCTGTTTCCTACCATTGCTGCATCCTCTCCCCAGGGTTTAGGATGCTAGAGGTCTGGGGCCTGGAGCAGGATTTTGTTTGTGATGAGTCTCTGCATGGAGGTGATGCTGCTGCTCTGTGATCCAGTCTCTGGGAACCAAGCATTTCACTTTCTCCTAGATGAACTCCCTTGATTCGCTCCAACAGTTCCTGGGGTAAATACCATTGCATCATCTCACAGAAGAGGAAACAAGCCTTAGCAGGTACACTGAGCTCTGATACCCACATCAATCCAGGCTGCAGAAAAGCAGTCTGGGATCTCTTGTTTTCATCTCCTGAGGCATTGTGATATTAAAAAGGTATGTGTACCTGAGCATAGAAAAAATCAGACTCAGCTCTGGGAACTTCCTTGTCATTCGCTACTACGAGATGGAGAAAACTCATATTAAAAAGTTGAGTGTGCTGTTAAGGTAGGATTTCATGAATCCCACTTGGCAAAAAACCCATGCTCTTGCCTCTATTTCTCAGTTGCACAAAATATTTTGAGCTTCCATTTGACAAAGTGCCCCACCATCCAAGTATTAGTAACTGTAATTTCAGATTATTTAATTATTGGGTCTGTTTTCTCTAAGGAATCTTTTTATTTTTACTGGGAGAGCTAGGAGATAGGGGGTGTGTGTGTGTGTGTGTGTGTGTGTGTGTGTGTGTGTGTGTGTGTGTGTGATGCCCACATATATGTAAGAGTATGCATGCATGTATGTGTAGGCCAGAAGACAATTTCATGTGTTTTGCCTCAAGCACCATCCACCCTTTTTGGAGGTAGGGTATTTCATCGGCCTGAACTTGCCAAGGAGGCTAGGCTGGGTGATCAGAGTACTGTAGGGGTCCTCCAGTGACTGCCTTCCCCACGTTGGTATCTCAAACATGTGCCACCATTGTTCCTGTGTGTCCTGAGTTCAATCCAGGGAACTCAGGCCCTCACACTTACAAGGCAGGCAATTTGCTGACTGAGCGGTCTCCCCAGCACATGGCACGAGTCATTAACAGATTGAGCACTCTCCTTTCTGAGATACCTCTTAGCTGGAAGGAAGGCATTCCCTATGATGTGGTGCATAGTTACACTGGAGAATATTGCAAGCTTGTTCTCCTCCTGTGTAAGGTTTTCTGACTTGGCTTTCAGAGGATACCAAGTGTTTTGATTTCTATATTTAGAACCCCTAGTCTTTTTGGTATGCTACAAATCACACGGAGCCAGGACTAATTGGAAGCACTTGTACTTAAAAATTAGTTTCGAGAATAAAAACCTTCAGAGGTTTCCATATTGTGTTCCACTGGAGTATCATTAAGGGAAGCAATTACTTATCAGGATGTACTCAAAACAACTTTATTGCATTCGGAGGAAATAATGGGAGTTGTCTCTCCAAATTACCAGGCAGGAGCCCTGGAAATCATTTAGTATCATTGTTGGCACAAGGTAGGCAAGTCAATGAGTAGAACAAGGATTCTCGTGGAGGACCACCAAGTATGTGTGAAATGATGAACACATGTCATTCATAATGCCCCGAAAGTCAGACCTGACTCTTTTCACTTACTCCTGAGGATCCTGAGATTCTGAGACATTAAGGGATGCTTTCAGGTGCTTAGATGACAGTAGAGGTAAGATGCCAGCCAGCAAGTGACGCATGGGTGTCACCAGTCTCAGCAAATCACAGCTCTTGATATAAAGAAGTAGCACCACCCTGGAAAAGACTTCAGAGGACCCTGTACTCAGGAACAGAGTGTCTGTGTGCAGACAACAGCCACACACAGTTCATGCTGCAAGCCTGAGGTCTCGGGGGGGGGGGGGGGGGGGGACCAGATGCTCCAGGAGGCAGGAACTCATGGGAGAAAACTTAGTCTGGCTTCCAATTTGAATTAGAAATGCTTCCCTGAGACAGAAGTCAGGTGGACTGGCCAATTTATTTACTGTTTAATGCTACAACTGCTAAATAAATAACAGCAAAGTGCCTGTCGGTTTATTATCCAGAACACACAGAGGCCTGGAGCAACAAAAGAAATTTCAGAGGAATTCTTATATTTTTCCCAACACATCCTTTCCTTCTCTCTGTTTCTTCCTGTGCCTCTGTTCCCCTTTCCTGTTAAGTGTTTCTTTTTTCTGTGTCCTTTCTCTAAATCTGTCCCTCTGGGGGACCAGTTACCCCACTGCCTCCAGAACAGCTCCCACCTCTCTGCTCAGGAGAGCACCAGCATGTGCTTACAAGCCTGCCAGCCTCTCCTGCTGCTGGGAAGACACGAGGTGGAGTCAGTTCACCTGGAGCTGCGGTATTTTATTCTCAAATGCATACAGAAAGTTATGCCCAAATTCAGCCTCATCCAGTTGTAAAAGGGTGGAGGAGACTGAGCCTATTTGGGGCAGTTTGCTTCCTAATTATAAAAGTAATAAGTATGTATTGAAGATTCAGGAATCACCATTCTTAACATATATGGAAGCAATCATTGTTAAACATGGGCGTTACTCCTGTAATTTAACAAATATCACAAATATTGTTTTAACAAACAAATTTGCATATAGCACAATTTTGCATAAATATTGTCCTTGATATTATAAACCTTGTTAACATCAGTTTCGATGGCTGTATCTAACTATTCTGGCTCATGTGCCCTTTACTTGTCTTTTGTTTTCATTTTATTTTTATTTGGCATTCATTTATTTAGTGCTTATGTAGAGCTCAGAGAATAATTTCTGAAATCAATTTTCTCCTTCTGCCACACAGTTCCAGGGATCAAACACAGGTTGTTGATAGGCTTGGTGGCAATTACCTTTACTTCCTGAGCCATCTTGCTGACCCTCTATTATTATTATTATTATTATTATGATTATTATGATGATGATGATCATCATCATCATCATCATCATCATCATCATCATCATCATTATTTTGCTACTCCATAATGTATGGTACTCCATACCATGAACAACTGTATATAAAAAGTTCTTTCTGCAATCTTTAATTATTTCTTCAGTAAATAATTCCTAAAGTAGATCAAAAGGTAGCAATCCTTTGTTTCTTTCTATTGTTAACTCTCTCCAAGTCTTTTAGCAAGCAAAGAAACTTTCAGCAAATTTTATAAAGAAATGTTAAAACATCAACAATCTCATCTCAGCTTTCCATTTATGAAAAACGCCCATCTTTACCCTCCCTCTCACCACTACCTCACACACCACCTACCTGGAGGCAACAGTTTCTGCCTGCTAAGTCTTATCCCTCCTTTATGCAAAACGAGCCTAACAAAGTTATTCTCCTGTGGGTTCACTGGATCGCTCCCTGGACAGTTATTCCCAGGATGTGAGCTGCATGCTTGACCAGCACAGTCTGTAACCTAAAGGGGGCCACGGGTGCCGTGGAGAGAGAGACCCACAAACAACAGAGACCCACTCTGCTAGGAGACAGGCTCCCTCATGCATGAACCTAGAGTGTACCATGGCTCCTTCGAGGGCAGGAAATGAAAGCAAAGGAGGCAGGAGGACCTCCAGCGGCCATGATGTCTGACCATTCACCCCATGACACAATGACAACCTCTCTTTGCTGACACTAGTGACTACAAACCCTGCCAAATGGCTCTGTTCACAAGGTATTGTTACTCTTTCACAAATAACAAAGCCAAAGTTTAAAGAAGTAAATAACTTGTGAAAAACCATTAATTAAACATGATGCTACACAGAGTGCCAGGTCTAAGCTCAAACTTCCTATCTAGCTTATCTGGGACCTATCACAAAGGTTTTACAAGTGAAGTGGGACTCCCACAGACCTGAGCTGTGGCTTAATTCAGAGTATACCCCTTCCCCATCATAGCTGCTTCCTCTGAGACACCTTCCTGTCTATGACCTCCCAGATTTTCTCTCTGATCATGCTATGGAACATTTCTTTGTCCTTGAATTCCGTGCCCAATATTTGTCACCTTGCCTAGCCATGACATTTGTTCTTATTACCAAATAAATAATGAATTCCAAAAAGATTCAATGTCGACTCTCTAGGTCCCAACTGTGTCTCTAAAACAAGGAGATGAGATAGGGTGATTTGTGCAGCCCTTTTTTATTTTCTGGCTGCGAAATCCTACAAGACAATGAACCACACACAGCTATTAGTACAAAAAGAGCAAAAATTTGGTTCAAAATGAAAAGTCTGGCACTTGTGGCATCTTCCAATGAAGAAGAAAGGAAGAGAAGTATTCTAATGATGTGTTTTAATCATTTCCCTGGAGCACACAATGAGAACATATTTCCTGGGGAATGAAAAAGAACACATCAATTCAGCACACAAAACTACTCTAAAGACAGAGGGTCTTGTCTCACACTTTCCATTAATTCCAGGCTGCTAACTTGCAACATTAGGCCCTCATGTCTCATCCAGCTCATGTTTTCTACAAGTACACAAAGAAATAAAAATGACTCTTGCACTGCCAAGAAGTTTTTCAGAGAGAAGATACGTGTCATTTTCCTGCCATCACACTTCCTATACCCCTACATACCCCAACCGCCAGAAATTCCCACCTACCGATGCTGTTTATGCTGTATTACCTTAAAAGTACAGGGACAAAATATTCATCTTCTTACACATTAGAAACAAGAATAAGCTTCAACATAGTTGCCAACCAACAGCTTCATTCGCAGCCCTTCATTCTGCTCGCCTCCTCCATGTATAAGCCTGCGGTACCTACCCGTCATTTGCAAAAATAAGTTTCTACAGATTTTATTTTCTCTATTATGGTAAAATATAAATATTGTAAAAATTTACCACCTCAATCATTTCAAGTGTGTAGTTCATGGTATTAAGTTAGTTGGCACTGATATAGGGATATACCCCAGTAAATGGTAACAGATACTATGCTGTACCTATCAAAAGGAAACTAACATTTCTGCCTTCTCCCATCCCAAGAGGCTAGTCTGCCTTCTGTCATTGTGAATTTGACTTCCAGGGCCTTTATACAAGTGGCAACTTGTCATCAGTCACTGGCATCATTCAGTGCATCTGGCATATTCCGGTAATTACAGCATCTTCAAGCCCCATCCATGTTATCCAGATATTGGGATAACATCCCTTTTTAAGGCTGGATAATAGTCCACTGTATTCACTTGTGTAATGTACTAAGTCTCTCATACTTTTGACTGGTTTTCTTTTCTTCTCCTAAGTTCTCATAGCACGGGTCCACATCCTCCAGCTCAGAAATTAGGCAAGAATGTGATGACTTTGTTACAGAGATTTCAAGACCTTTTTACCTCTGCCCACCTCACAACCTGATTTCTCTAACATTAATCCTATGTGCCCTATGGTCTCCATCTCATACTTGTGTCAGGGGCCAGGAAGATGGCCAGTGAGTGGGTGAAGCTGTTCCTAAAGCAAGCCAAGAGGCCTTAGTGTACTTCCCAGGACACAGATGAAAGCAGATGGTCAGAACTGACTCCACAAAGTTGCCCGTTGACTTCCACACACGATGCCTTGGTGTGCAAACATGTAAGTGCGCATGCACACACAACTAGCTTATTTTAAAATCCCTGTTACACCAGACATGCTACTGAGCATGCTTTCTAGTTTTTCCAACTAGCTATAAGACATGAACTCTCATAGCTGCAAGGGAGCTCGGCCTAGCCTCCAGTGAAGCAAGATAGTTCGTCAGTCATCTTTATGTGCTGGTTTCATTTTTAATGCAATTATTTTTATATGTCCAAGCAAAATTATGGCTAATGTGTATCGAGCATGTGAAAATAATAAAATGGATTGCATTTATGATCTCAGTTTGAAACTGTAGTCATGACTAGCCCATGGAGACACTAAACTATCTCGGATGTAAACACTTGACCAGTTGAGACTAAGACACATATCTTGTAGGACAAATATCATTTCTTCTCGATTTTCCTTGTTAGCTATAACTAAAAACTATACTTAATGGCACAAATAAGCTGAAAGGATACAACTTCTCCTCTATCATTCAAATTGCTTCCTGAAGATTCTGACTGGATATTTCTCTTTAAGACACGTCGTTAGTCCTTCTACATCATTTCTGTGGTTAAATTAGTAATAACAGCATTAAAATCTTGAGAACTGCATAGTACTGTATTTAATTATCTCATCCCATAATTACATTGATTAAACACAGCATAAGAGACCGTAAAGACAGATAAAACATTATGGCTATACAACTTTTTTTTTAATGTCCATAAAATGACTATTAAGCCGTAGGTGACTAAATTAATATCACCCATATGATTTTATGGGGTTTTCTGTCTGAGTCAAACAGCACCAAGAGCATCATTGCGATGATGGCAGATTTTTCTTTTCTTTTTTCTTTTTTTTTTTTTGCATAGCAGTGTTAGAACTCAGGGATTGGCCACATTTTCCAAAGGAGAGTAAGTCTCCATCAATTGAGCCAAAAAGATGAAGTTTGTTTGAGCAATACTTGGCACCACTGCCAACTACACACACTCAAATTCAAAGACCACCCAACAAATGGGTAGCCGCCATTCCCTTCAGCATCTATTTGATTTTGTCTTTAAGAGGCCTCCAGACACTGGGGTTCCTCTAATGATACGGGAAATCAGGGAGAGATTTACATTGTGCAGGTGAAGAATTGAGCCTCTTGCAGCCTCCAGGGACTTTCATTCTGAGAGACCCACACTGTCACGAGGATAGAGAGATCACTCAGAAATCCCAAGGAAAATAGCACCTTAAGAGCCAATCTTGTGAAGGAGGAAAAGAAACCTGCTTTACAGTGATAAAGACTCTAGCTCCCTGGGGTCACACTTTAACAAATAAAACATATATATGCATATAAATGCATTAAATCTATTGAAGGAATGAAAACAAACCTACCAGTCTAAACGTACTTATTGCCACTAAAACCCTGCACAGGCCCATCTGTGTTGGTGAAATGAAAATATATTTAGTACCACATCGAGTATTGTATTTGATCATTATACATATTGTAAGAGCCTCACTGGAACCGGTGATGTCCTGTGTGCAGAAAGATAACAGTAACATCAGCATGTGACGTCATGGATCTGCCAGCATAGTGTATGAGGCAGGAAACAATGACACAAATAAACCACAGTCTAGCGAAGGACACTTTGGGGATGGATAATGGAGGCATTTCATTTACACTAAGCTTGCTCTCAGAGGTCAGTAAGGTTTGCAGGAGGGAAAAAAACTGAAGGTATAAAAGGTAGATGGAAGTTGACATGGAAAACACGTCAAAGAGAAAAACACTCTACTATGGGTGAGGTAGTGTGGTGAGAGACCTAGACCCCACAGATCACATTGCACTGAATATGCCCATTGGGGGCGTGGGGACAGGTGCAGACGTAACCTGTGGGGTCTAGGTCTTGCTGGACCCCAGCTGGCTCTCTTACTTCCTGGACGAGTTGCAGAGAGCATCCAGGGACGTCCTTGGAGCAGGAACTCACAGCAGTCATCTGTCTCAAGAGTAAGTGATTTCTCCCTGAATAAACATCAATCAACCTATATTGTGTTCCAGAACCTTATTACCCATGCAATAAGGCAGAATGGTGTTCTTGAAGGGTTCAAGGCTGCATTGTTCACCACTCCACACAGACCAGTGTCTCATGTACGTCCTGTGCCCATGGCATCTCTGCCGAGTGACTATTAAGTCAATGGAAGTGGTTGAGTATAGGTGGAGTGTAATAAGCAATAAAGGGGGAATGCCTAATATGCGGCTGCTGGGTTGGTGAGAAACCAGATCCTGAACAGCCTGATAGGTAGCTGAAAGGCATCTCCACCTCCCTCTGCAACACACACAAAGCAATCGTGTCGTCTTTTATTGCTCACAAACTTTTAAAACTCACAAACTTTCCATACCCTGTAGCATTGTTCTGTTTTGTTTGAGATGTCACACAGCCAAAGCTAGTCTCAGTCTCATTATGTGGCTGAAGATGACCTTGAACTCCTGATCCTCTGCCTCTACCTCCTAGGAGCTGCTATAGATATATAATACATCATATCTTTATATAACATCCTCAAAGGCAGGAGACATTTCTCATTCATCCCTGTGACTGCTGGCCCTTCCATGTCCACAGAATAAAAAGACACTTAGCAGTGCATACCAACAGAGTTCCCACTGTCTGAGCAGTTAGCATATTCCTTAAGCAGTTCGTATGCATTGGTTCATCCACACTTGATAGGTATCCAAATGCCTGTACATGCATGTTTAACATGCTTGTGTCTCTGACCTGAGACTCAGGTGTCTCTCACCTGAGAAATCTTTCATAGAGGTGTGTTTGTTACTTCTTCGTTGCTATCCAAATACTTGATGGAACAACTGAAGGCTGGAAAGATGTTTTTGGCTCAAGGTTTTGAAGAGTTCAATCCTTCACAGAAGGAAGGGCATGGAGGAGGACAGTGTACATGATAGTGGCCAAGAATCATATATATATATATATATATATATATATATATATATATATATATACATATACATGTATATATATATACACACACACACATATATATATATATATATATATCGAGATGTAGCCTGTGGACTGGTTCCTTGAACTCGAGTGTACCTTTCGTCACTTCCCAATAACACTTCAACACAGTTCCTCAGGTTATGGTGACCCCCCTCAACCCTTAATTATTTCCGTTGCTACTTCATAAATGTAATTTTGCTACTGTTATGAATCATAATGTAAATATCTGTGTTTTCCAATGGTCTTAGGTAGCCTCTGTAAAAGGGTCATTTGACCCTCAAAAGGGTCACAACCCACAGATTGAGAACAGCTGCAATAACACCATCCTATTATGATGTATCCATCAAGGGACTAATCCATTCACCAGGCCAGAGTCCCCATGACAGACACACCCCACAGTGTGCCATGCTATATACCTCTGGTCAACTCTCAATAGTCAGCTGATGCTGAAGACAAACCATTGGGAAGGAACTTGTCCAGGATCATGTTCCTGACAGTTACCAGTTTTTGCTTCTTAGCCTTATATTCTGCTCATATCTAATACAGTACCTCCCCTTCCTCAACTAAGATATAAATATGAGAATTCCCTGCTGACTTCTCTTTCAGAGGAAAACCTCAGTCGCACACATACTGAAGTCTACCCTCCATTACACTGCCAACACTGAGATGGGTGGCTCAAAGTGGATTTCCTTCTTGGGGAGAGGATAAAATCAAAGTGTTCATATTGTAGAGCAAATGGATGAAACTATTAAAAACAAAAGCACCTCTTTCCATTGAACTAACTTTGGAGCTTTAAGACCTGAAGGCCAATCATTTTATGGGATTCCTTTGGAAGAGAGAGGGGTAGAGAATCGGAGCATAAAGTTTCAAAATAGCAAAGGCCACCACTAAATCACTGCTTCTTGGGTCTCCTGACCCAAGCCTAAAAACTCTCCCAGATGATGAAACTAGCCTGTCCCTACTTCGTAAGCTCCAACCAGTGACACAGCAATACATTCTGGAAACTGGATGCTATGTTCAGCTGCTTGGGTCTCTCTACAGTTCATGTTGAAACCTGAGCCCCCAGAGCAGCAGTGTTTAGGGGAAAGTGCCTGTTAGATGTAATTGGTCACAAGAGAGCTGTACTTGTGGGTAATCTCAGTGTGTTTAAAAGGGGACATGAGGGCAAAGGGCATTCTGTCTGTCCTCTATTCTGCACATGGCCTCCATACCAGCGAAAAGTAACTTCTGTGCTTTATAAATTACATAGACTACGGTACTTTATTGTAGCAGTGGGAATGGACTAAGCTAGTGGTCCATATCTAAAATATATTTGGCTTTCTTGATTAAAGATAACACTACATATGCAAGTGTAAGGAATTGAGGCTAAAAGCAAGATGTCTATGTATGCTACCTCGGGGAAATATCTTCAGCTGGTACATTCTGATCCCACCCACCACCCAATAAATAAATAAATAAATAAATAAATAAATAAATAAATAAATAAATAAATGAAATTACACTATGTTTAGGTACAGTAATACAAATAACAACTTTGAACAACTGTTCTAAGTGGTAGGCAAATTTCAATGAAGCCTACCAAGAGGCTATATATATCCTGGGGTTGAATGGGAATAAGGAAACAAGACACAGCTATCTCCTTTATCCAAATCACTAATCCCTTCGGGAGAGAATGTTACAGCATCTCACACCTATGGAATGTTTCCAGTGTACCAGAAAGCATCTCACTCCCAAGATTACATTTAACCTTCTTATCGGACCCTGCAGGAAGCTAGTGTTGCTCTTCCTTTCACAGATGAGGGCAATGAAACTGACAGAATGGACAATTCTGTCAATCACGGGATCACGGGACTAATAATAGGCCCTGGAGCTCTGATATTAGAACATCCATAATTAACATCAACAGAGTAGAAGATGGAGAAAGGAATATTAAATATATATAATATATATAATAATTAAATATATATATACAACTTTTGAAAATGAAAGGACAGCTGAACCTGGATGAGAGGAAGGGCCTGGAAAATCAATCCAGACTTTACAGGAGAACAAAACATCAGGAAAATACTCAAAAGTTCTGGGTAGAGGAGCAGCGGCGTTGAAAGCAGGTTAAACACAGACATTTGACTACAGGTTATTTTTTTCTTGAAAATTCAGTTATCAGTAAAAAATATTACATGATATTCATCTCCCTGAGACTGGCCTAACTCACCAACTGATTGTCCCCAGTTGCATTTATTTCCCCAACAAATGGCATAGCATCATTTTTTATGGCTGAACAGTGCCATAAAAATGTTACCATGTACATTGAATGGTCATGTTTATAAACAAGAAACAGTGCATTCACTGATCAATAGAATGGAATCGAGGACACAGATATAAGGTCATTCACCTAAAGCCACCTGATTTTTTTTTTCAAAGATGCCAGAAATACACATCAAGGACATAATCATTAGCAAATGGTACTGGTGAAACTGGATATCTACATGTAGGAGAATGAAACGCGATCCTCCTCTCTCAGACCACATACAGATCAATCCCAATGGACCAAGGTCTCAGTGTTAAATGTGAAGCTCTGAAACTTCTAGAAGAAGGAATAGGGGGGCACACATAGGGTGTCAGTTCAGGTAAGGACTTCCGGAACAGGATGCTAGTCACCCAGGAAACAGGACCAACAATGAAGAAGTGGGACTTGGTGAGATTTAAAGCTACTCTGATGCAAAGGAAACTGTTGATTGAAGAGGCGGCCTAGAGAATGGGAGGAAATCTTTGGCACTACACATTTGACAAAAGTTGTATCTAGAATATACAAATAATTTTAAAAAAATTAAAAAGTAGACTATGGAACTGAACAGAATCCCAGAAAAGGTAGAAATACAAATGGCTAACAAAAGGAAAAAAAATTTTCAAGCACTCACCATCTATGTCCATCAGAAAGAAAAATGCAAATTAAAGCTTGGACATTTTTATCATACCCCAGTCAGACCGGTTAATATTAAGATAATAAAAGACAACAAATGCTGGCAACGGGGTGGCAAATGGAGAATACTTACTCACTGCTGGTAGGAGTGCAAACTGCCGCAGGCACTATGGAAATCAGAGTGACAATTCCGGGTGAAAACTAGAAATAAATCTAGTGCGTGATTCATCTGAGCCACTCCTGAGCATACACCCAAATGAACTCTATTTCCTACTACTGAGGTTCATGGACATCTGTGCTCATAGCTACTCTATCGCAACACATGGGACACGGAAGCATCCTAGAAGTCCACCAACAAATAAATAGATGTAAAAACATACCTATGTACAACAGAATGTTTTGAGAGTAAAGAAAGATTAATTTAACAGGTAAATAAATGGAGCCGGGAAACATTATACTGAGTGAGACAGAGAACCAGAAAGTCTCTTAAGTCTGCAATGGGCAGTAAAGAAGAGGTGGGTTTAGCTTTGTGGTTTCAACAAGGATTTTAATTCTCTCATGCATGGCGCAAAGCCGCAGAGCTGAGCATAATGCTCCTTGAGTTCTAGCATCACAGCAAAAACCTCAAAGTGATGTTGAAAACCTAAGGATGTCAATCAAGCCAACTCCGGGAACTGATTTGGAGTCAGCTCTGTTCCTATTCCAACTCCCTAATGACACGTGTGTATAACTACATAGTGCCACTGGGATTGGGGCAGCTATGACCAGGAGAGAAATGGAAACTGACCCAGATATAGGAATCAGCAGGGAGAGAGGACTTGAAGCCTGAGGACAAATGGCAAGCTGGGACAAACACACGTGGGTTTTTTTTGGGGGGGGGCAATAAGATAGGAGGTAGCAGACCTAATCTAGGTGAGAGTGAAGCTACAACAGCACAAATAGGCCAAACCCTAACACTGGGTAGAAGAGAACGTTCCAGAAGCTGGCACAACTTTTAAGCATGGAAATTCATGAGCTCAAATGGCTAGATAGCAGCATCCAGTCCCTGTGGATGAAGATACCCTGAAGATGTTTGGTTTTCCCCTCACATCTCAGCAATGTACCAGGCTCCACAGCTCTGTAATAAGATATTCAAGTCCAGCCATCGGAACCAAGCCAAAGGTCAAGGCTTTCTAAACTGCAGGAGATGCAGGGATGCTTTGGACATCCTTCCAAACCAACCCACGAGCAGATGTGTACCACCAACAGCCACACCCAGCTAAGAGATCACCTTTTTAATTCTTATTAGTTGTTTGTGGGATTAAATTGTACCCTTTTAAGATTCATCACTCCTACAATAGATGACTACAAATGTATGGCTTCAACCAAAACAAATGCATCTTCTCACTGTGGCTCGGACCCTGACAAGCATCTCACTGGTCTCCAATCAAAACCTTGTCAGGACAGAGCTCCTGTCTGGGCCTCTGGGGCAGGATCATTTACTGCCTGTTAAGGTTGATGGCAATTCTGTGCACACAGCGTTTTGTGTCTCAGAACGAGCAGTGGGTGCCAAATCCTTCTCAGTGTTCATTCTCTCCTCCCCCTCTCTCTGTCTGTCTCTGTCTATCTCTGTCTCTGTGTCTCTCTCTGTCTCTATCTCTCTCTGTCTCTCTCTTTCACACACACACACACACACACACACACCATGTCTAGGATAGTCTCCACTTTGAAAGACTCATAATTTCTCTGAGCCCACCAAAATTATCTCCCCACTTCAAGATTTTGCAACCTTAATTGTGTCTGGTAAGTCCCACTGCCAAGTCACATGACACATTCTGCAGCTTTGGGACTGGACATAGAGACCTGAAGAGAAGGGAGGTATAATTCTGCCTTCAATACAGAGGAAGTGTTTAACTAGATTACTGAATCTAGGAAGTAGACAACTAGATTACTGAATCTCAGCCAGAAAAAAAAAAAAAAAAACATTGATGATGTCAAACCATTACTTAGTTTTCCTATATTGCTAAATATTAAACTTCTCACAGCATTATTAAGACCAAAGAGTTAAATGTCATTTAAAAATCACACCTTTTCTTAACTTGAGCTTTTAATATTAAGCATTTCTTAAGCAACATCAGCTGAAACCAACATGGTGAAAGTGTCTAGGGAACATGCTGACAGCAGAGGAAGGTCAAGAATGTTCCAGAGCCCTGGCTCGACTCCTGTAAGGAAACTAAAGTGACTTTACCAAAGCTGCCTTTGTCTCGACCTCATCCTCACTTCTGCTTCACAAACAGAAACAACTCACTCATTCAATTCATGACTGATGGCGTAGGAAACAGGAGCCAAACAAATTTCAAATGCCTTGTCCATCATCCTTTCTATAGCTCGTGAAGCATAGCCAAGCATCCACCTTATTAGGCAAGGGACATGCTAAGCAACTTGGCCACTGCTCTAAGCAGACACTGGTGCCAAAAGAAAGAGGAAGGTGGAAGAGAGAAACACCATCACAACCGACATAATAAACTGCCTTTGACTGCAGGAAAGAGAAGCCATGACCCAATCTTCCTCCATCGAGAACTGACCCTTCAATCCATGCCCTCTCCCCTTCTCTAAATTGGATTTATAATCTCCAGTCTCTTGTATAGAGTCCCAGGTGTGGGTCAATGGCTGTCGATGTGAAAAACAAGAAAAAAAGAAAGCTGACGGTTCCTAATTCCTTTCAGCACCAAGGTGCAACAATGCCCTTTGTAGGGTGCTCTGCTTTGGTCTTCAGTAAGTGCCCAAGTGGAGTAATGTTGTTAATGTATCTGAGATTCGAGCAGAAAAGGGCATGCAAAGACCAGGGAGATGGCTCCATGGGTAAAATCGCTTACTGTGATGACTTGAGTGAGATCCCCAGAATCTACAGAGAAGGGGGTGATTCCAGCATCCCTACAGGAAATGGAAAGCAGAGGAAGAAGAATTGCATGGAAACTTACACATACACAGCAGCAAAAAAAAAAAAACAAACAAAAAAAAAAAAAAAAAAAAAAAAAAAAACAAGAGACCCTACCTTAAAGTGGTGGTGGGGGGAGAAGGGGCAAGTATTGACTACCAGGACTACCAGAAGTTGTCCTCTGACCTACACATGTGCTGGGGTACCCATATCACTCGCACGCACACGCACGCTCACACACACACACACACACACACACACACACACACACACACACTGGCACATGGAGTGAAATATTCATATCATGTCAGAACTCTATTTATACTAAGGCCACCAACTCCAACGCACTGGTCAAAGCCAAGCCTCTGACCTTCGAGCAGTCCTCCAGGCTGGCTCTATGTGAGATAATGAGGTTGCCAAGATCATGGAGAAAGGTGTAGGGATTCACTCTAAGTCAGCACTCACACGAAGTCCCTTCATAGGAAGGCCCAGGGTCTGACCTAAGCTAATAAATGATTATCCTCTGCTATTAAAATCAGGACTCTAATTAACTTGCTAATTGTTGGTCTGTGTTCATGGACATTAACCTGAGTTAATATATATATATATATATATATATATATATATATATATATATATATATATAGTGAGTTACTCACTATATATACACCTGTAAGGAAATTACAGGCTCTCTCTTCAGGATGAGCCTACTGTCTGAGTGGATAAATGTCCTCAATGTGATCCTTTTAGGTGACCAGGGATGTAAGGCACTATCATGGACACTTCTCCAGGCAAATTAAATGGACACAAACTCTAATGATTTGTGTCCTGAGCACTGTCTAGGGACACTGTTCTCTGGTTGGTATCATTACCTTATTTGTGCTATCCCATCATAACAGCTTTCAATGCTCACTGTGCACAGACCAATGAAAAGAGGCTAAACGTTGAGTGCTTGTCTACTGGCTCCCTTCAGCCACCCTTGGTCCACCATAATCTGTACTCCACACAACTGCAAGAATCTGCTGTCAAAACAGTTACCTTGAGCTAGGAAGATGGTTCAGTCCATAAGACGTTAACTGTGCAAGCTTGAGAACCTGAATTTCATCCCAGAACTCACATAAAAAAAAAAAAAGTTTGGTGTGATGATGTGTGCTGTAATTCCAGTGCTGAGGAGCCAGAAATAGGTGAGTCCCTGAGGCTTGATGGCCAGGCAGACCAGCATAATCTTCAAACCCTGCATCCCAGCAAGAGAGCCCATCTCAAAATACAAGGTGAATGGTAAGCCAGAGAAGGAACATGCATACACATGAACACACACACACACACACACACACACACACACACACACACACACACACACAATCTGATTGTCACTCTTTGCTCAACTACCTTTTGGCTTCAGTACCCCAAATTAAATGCTTCATTTCGTAAGTCTCCTTGGTCGTGATGTTTCTCCACAGCAGTAGGAAGGTAATTCAAACAATGGGCTATGCATGTAACAGCTTGAGTTGCATCATCTACTGTTGACCCAACCCAACCTGAACTTAAAAATCAAAGACAAAATCAAATTGCTACTTTTGATGCAAGCCATCCAGGTGAAGGCTGAGGAACCTGAACAAAAGGAGAGCCAATCGTTCGCATCCCACCATCAAGGCCAACTACTGCAGGGCGGGTGAGGAAGACCTCTGGGATCGGCTGAGAGGCCGTGTTCCAACATCCAGAAAGCCAGAAGATGGTAGCCACAAATTGAATCCTTCTCTTGGACCACAGCCACGGCCTGGAAGAATTCCAATATGGGAAATAAAAAAGAAATGGTAAATCACAGTCTGTGAAATGTCTCCGAGGAACAGAGCTCACCTAACATTCAAAAGGCCCTGGGTTCGATCCCAATGAAGGAAGAGAAAGGAAGAGGGAACAGGGAACAGATAGTCCAACCCTGACATTCTGAGAGGGTTTTTCTCCTATCAGAAAGCTTTAGGAACAAAGCTCAGTTGGAACTTGGTACTCATTCAGTGTTGCAATTGAGCCAGAATCCCTCATGCCCCAGCCCCAGCATCTGAAGAGACTTCACTGGTGGGTGCCCCAGCACCCGCTCCTTCAGAAGCGCACTGACTTCAGACACCAGTTGTGACCCGCTTCATTTTTCAGGAATGTTCGTCTCCTTCCTCTCATATTGTGACCTCCAAAATGACAAGTTTCAGGCCCTCGTGTCGCTTTTGTCATCCAGCCCAATTCCTAAGGCCCAGAAAATGACCAAATGGATGAATGGATTCATTAGGAGATCAGAGTTCTGTGCTTGGGGTCAGAGAAAGAATAAATATGCTTTGCATTTGTTTTGTTTAAAACAAAGTGCACAGGCAGATCAAATGATTAATGTTTTTCATCGCTAACCAAATTCCACAGCCAAGAAGTAGCCAAGGATAAGCCACACTGCCTGAAAGTGGATAAAAGCATTTGCTGGCCCACTCTCCCCACTTCCGAAAATGAATGAGATCTTGCCTCTAACTTTCCAAGAAATGTCTAGAGGTTGTTCATCCAAACAGTTACAGCCGTCTCCGCTCACAGACAGTCAGGCACAGTTTGGACCCTGGTTGGACACCACCGTTCCCTTTCTCCGCACTTGCATTAAGGGGATGATCGAGCACAGAGCTCATGTAACTTTCCTTCCAGGAGGCAAAAGAAGGAGCTCTCGCCATGCAACAACTGCCAAGGGTTCCTGCCGCCTATTGAGAACAATTACTGGGACTCTCCTCCAGCGGGCCCTCGCAGTCACTGTAATTTACACACAGAGAACTGGACACTCACATCCTCTCTAGATGGCGTTGTCTCCCAGACACCCTGGGAGCTTTTCCCAAACACTGAATTCAAAAAAGAAAAAAAAGAAAAAAAAAAACCTCTGCCTAGAGAACAATCCTTCACGTCCTTTACATGCCTCCCCTTGATAGTGCGAGCTTTAGTGAATTCTGCAAAGACTCAACCTGGATCATGCCTTCAGGGCCCTTTCAACGTCCCAGTTGCATAACACATGTCACAAAAGAAACATCAAGGCCATTTACCCGGATCCTAAAATATAGCCAGAGACCGGGCTCACATATATGTTGCACCCCAGCATTTGTGTTGGTTCAATATACACATTTGCTGCCAGTTTGATTTAATTGTATCACTAATTACTATTGAATTATAGTGGGGGTCACACAGACACACAACACGCAGGCTAGGATGAGAACGGGAGCATGTGACTAATGGCACTAACACAGCTTTCAGCTTGGTAATACACCATAATGATCTGGCTATTATATTAAAGTGTTACTAAATATTCACTTAGCTCCTAAAAACACAGTGGGTTGAGGTTTCTTTGTCATGTTTAGAATTTAAACAGCACTCCCTGTCAGATTTAAGCCTGGTATGGAGCCCCAGCAAACAGATTCTGCCTCCTAAAGGAATGTTTACAAAGGCACAGAAAATATCCACAGAAGGAAATGCATTTATCATAAACAATACAAATATTTACTTGATTATTTAATGGGTGCCCAGCATGTCTGTCCTTAATGTAGCATTAGCTGACATCAGGAATGCACCATATGTGCTAATAATTAATTCAGATTATGCTTCTTTTCCAGCAATTTCTCTTATAAAAGAGCAGAATTGATGTAGAGGCCTATTCCGGAGCAGGGAGTTAGAGATCATGCTCCATGTCTGCCTTCTGAGTACCTGCTTTTGAAGGCTTCCTCCCCATTGTCATTCTGCTGCCAAGAGCTGGTGGCATTAGAATGCTCCTACTGGGTCCCTTATGTAATCAGTAGGCTGACTAACATAGCGATTCAAAAAACCTGACTTGGCTAAAGATTTCCTCAGGAGACTACGCTTTAGATGCCCAAGATCTCCCTAATAAGTCCATCTTTTTTTGGAAAAAAAACATCCACAACTGCAAAATAAATGGTTTGCAAATGCCAACGGTGGATGAGCCAGCGTTCCGGGTCCACCGGGTCTGCAAGCAAGGCAGGCTGTCTAGAGATTTAAGGGTTCAGGTATTTGAGGCTTGTTTAAAGATGTTCCAATGATAGAATAGGATTTTTGCACGTAACTATACTGTCCCCTCTATGCATTAATGAAATGCAAACTGTGTTTGCATGGTGGGTCTGATCGTGTAACCCTTAGTCAAAGGGAGACTCAGACAAGAAGTGCTATATTAAAAGCTGGTGTTAGGAATGAAAACTAATTCAGCCACTATGGTAGTCAGTACACAGGTTTCACAAAGATGAAATAGATCTGCCATAGGGCCCAGCTGCACTACTCTTGGCTATTTGTCCAAATGACCCCAAGTCAACCTGTCACAGAAATGCTGGCACTTCAACGGTTACTGGAGCTTCACTCACAACAGCTAAGATGTGGCACCAGCCCGTGTCCAGCAACAGAGGAATGGGCAGAGCAAACATGGTTCGTATCCACAATGGAACTCGTTACCATAAAGAAGAGCAGAGCCATGTCCTTTGCAGGGACATGGATACAACTGGAGATGATCACATTACGCAAATTCAGCCAACCTCAGAAAGAAAGGCATCATGTGTTGTCTCTCAGCTGTGCTCCCTAGCACTTACATAGACAAAGGAAGTCATGTGTGCATATGCGATATGTGAACACAGAAGTAAAACTGTCCATGGAACAGACAGGAACACAGAAGAGGGGATGGGGAAACGGGAGAACAGGGGCATGATGGGGAATAAGCTCAATGTGTCGTGTATATATGCACACTCATAATTTAACACTCTACTATTTTGTTTTTAAATCTTCAAGTGCTAAAACCATGGGTTGCAGCATGTTGTATCCAGGGAATGTGCCTCAGAGACCCCCCCATCACACTTCCCCTCATAAGAGGCTAAGGTCTGGGGCGTCTCCTTCCTTCCATCACACTGTCCCTACATCTTCTTCCTATAGTTGCTCTGGTTAGCTGTGGTCAAGCTTCCTCCCTCTCTGGGGGTCTGAGGGAAACTGTACTGGTTTGAACATGAGCCTCATACTCTGCCTAACACTTTGCCAACTGAGCTGTAGCCCCCAACCTCCTTGCACCTTTTATTTTACCTAGTGAGTTACCTAGGCTGCCCTTGAACTAGCTCTTTATTCCAACTGAGTCTTGGATTTGTGGTCCTCCTGCTGTAGCCTCCAGAGTCACTTGAACTCCAGGTCTGAGACACCAAGCCTGCTCCTTCTAAGAACAAGAAGAAAAATTAGGAATAAAGAAATGCAAACATGTGTCTCATGAGAACATTGGTTCCTGAGAGCAGATTACAAGCTGTAACTAACTATTCATTTTAATGTTTCTAAGTGAATACACATACAGTTGATGTATACCTATATTAGTGTGTATATTCTATATGTTACATAGCAACAGTACAATTATGTATTGGTCACGAACTAATTAGCACAAAACCCAAACACAACAAAGCCCTCAAAAAACTCATGGAGCTTGGGACTTGCGAGAGTACCAGTGCTGGATGAAGAATGCATGAATGAACTACACTAGCCCCCTCTATACTTCTCAGGGAAGACCAGGGCTCAGAGTTCTGTGACTTAGAGGCATACTTCTGGAAAACAAGAAGTCTGGGATTTGAACCAGACCTATTGGTGTCAAAACTCCCCAGCTGTCTCTGCTGCACTTCCTGACAACCAACCACCTACAGTAACACCACAGGCAAAGAGAGCTCTGAAAACTGGACCAGCTTATTGGTCTAGTTCATCTCCCAATGGGACTTTTAAGAACAGTAAAGCCAAAATAAAAGGGGTGGGGGATTTCTTCTGAATTGTTTAAAATTATCTCGGGCAAGGTTTTTCAGTCTTTTACAGCTGACTGTGAAAAGTCAGCATTTGAAGTCATAAGCTTATTCCCCACCCAGTGACTTCCACTTTTTCTAATGAATCTGTATTTAAAAGGAAATTTCCAAAATTGAAACAATGGCCATGATTGAGTCTTTCATAGCTCGGTGAGATATTAGCAATTAATTGAATGCACCCAGCAATGGGGAAAACCAGTATTCTCCCTTGTATTTATTTTATTCCATTTCATTTCCTGGAGCTTGTATATTCCCCAAAGCAATTCTTTGCAGTAATTTTACCTTCCATGCACAAATCTAATCATGTCTCTTGTTCTTAAGCAACGCAGGTGCGGCAGCATTATTATATTATTAAAGGTACATCAGATAAATGCCAGTTGTGCGGCAGTCTCCAAAAAATGCCTTTTTTCCCAATAACACATTCTCTACTTTTCATAAGTGAGCACCGGGCCTTTATTGGAAACACATTTTTGTATTTTTTTTTTAATGCAAGCCTTAACTTTTCTTCTTCAAGTCTCATTGTTAATCACAGGATTTAGCTGCTATCTTTATGCGCATTCACGACTCTGTAATCTTAAAGAGCTATAGGCAGGTGATTGACAGATAACACTTGACAGGCTCAAAATTAGAGAATATACAATGAAAATTTTGGAACAGCCAGCACACTTGCTATGCTACGCTCTTCTAATTTTGGCTTCTCTCATAATCATCAACTTGAGAGGCAGAGAGGTTAAGGCAGAGGCAAGAGCTAACTAACCCCTGCTCTCCAAACTCCTGGGTGGGAACCTGTAAATGTAAAAGAGCCATCAGTCAGGAACGTCCTAGCTAAGAGCTGAAATTCACAACCTCAAAAATATTAAGTGGAAAACGGGATTCCTTGGCATGTAAACCCAAACACCAGCATCTCCTCTCGAAAGCCAGCCAAAAATCGTTCTCGCATCCTTTGCTCACATACTCCCATTCACTGGAGAGAGTTATAGTTTACATAGCATGACTCCTTAAATCTTTAATGAGAAAGGAAATCATGTCATGTTTATTCAAATGACTAGGCCAATTTTTATTGACTGTGTAATGTATGTGAGAGTGGATATTTACCTGAGCTTGTCTCTTCCAGAAATTGTTTATCAGCGACTTTTTCTTTTCTTTCTGCTCTAATGTGTAATGCAACTTCTAAGTATCTAGCTAGGAAAAGATGTCTGTTGTTTTGCCTGCTTATTTTGTCTTCTAATTCAAGCCTCCCTACTCCACCTCTAACAGTATATATTTTCCTGCATTTCAAGAGGGGAGACACAGACTGCCACCTATTAAACTAGCATCTTGAAATTTCCAAAGGGCCTGGTGGCTCAGTCAAATGTTTCCCAAAACCCTTAAGCTCAGATGAAGACTCTCTGTTCTGTCCTTATACTGTTTTTAGGCAACACCCTCAGCATATGGATTTTAAAGCCCATAAAAACTAATACGGCCAGGCCATTCTCAGTGGCCAGTCAAAGGAACAGGCTCCTGGCACTAGCCATCAACACCATCAACAAAAGGGTTTGCCTCTGCAGTAAAAAAAGAACTATTTTCTCCTCTTCCCCAGTACCTTCCAACTCTGATCACGCTTGCAAGATGACAACTATGCTGGGATCCCATCCAGGAACATTCTAGAAGGGAATAACGCAATGACTGAGGGAGTGTTACTTTATGTGAACACTTGTGAGAAGTGACTGGCGAGGCTGTACGTTTCTGAACTCTTGCTCTCTTCTGCTGTATACGATCAAAATAGATCATAATGGATAAAATTGTTCAAAATGTGACTTTAGTCCCTTTGAAAGGCAATTGCTGTCAAGAGAAGCGTTTGGGCTAATGGCTGGTTATTGCTATTAACAGCCCAAGGGTTAGTGGTCATGGCTGTGTAAGGAAAAGTGGGCACCTGAGGAAGAAATGGAAGGCAGTATCAGGAAAATTACCAAGGAGTATAACCCTGTACTTCTACCATACGAGAAAAAAAAAAAAAACACTAACCAGCCATAACTGGACCAGATTAGTCATAAGAATCAAATCATCTGTTTGAAATCAAAGTTGAAGGAATAAACTTAGCAAGAAAACATAGACCCCTAAATGCACCTCTTGGCTTTAAAAGTCCTTACTTAATATAAAAGGCTCCAACACTAGAAAATTCCAAGTGAAATGAGCTTTTCCAGGAGCTCTGCTATGTCAGGAATCTGTTCAGCAAAGCTGTGAATGCCTACTAACTATGTTGGCATCTTCCATTTTGAAAGATGAAAACAAGTCCAGGTTCATGCAAATAGTAAGTGTTTTAGAAGGGAGGACAAGAAAACATCAGAGACCTCCTTGATTGCCTAAAATGCCTTCCCCTTCTTGCTTAAAAATAGAAGTTGATATCTATAAACCTTCTTTTTTAAATTTATTTATTTATTTATTTATTTATTTTAAAACCCAACTGCTACTTCCCCTCCTTTCTCTCCTCCCAGACCCTTCCGCCATCTCTGCTCTGCCCCCCCCCAATCCACTCCTCCGTTTCTCAGAAGAGGGTAGATCTCCCATGGGTATCAAGCAAACAGGGCATAACAAGCAGAAAGCTGGACAAGGCAACCCAGTTTGAGGGAAAGGATCCCAAAAGCCAGCAAAAGAGTCAGAGACAGCCCGTACTTCCCGCTTGGAAGACCACTCCACACAAATATAACATAGTCTATAAACATTCTTACTGAGTCATATATGTTCATATTTATACTGCCTTAATGAAGATCTTGTTGTTTCTTTATTGTTAGAAAAAGAAAATGCAAGTCACCACTTTTAGTCTCCTTTTATGCTTGGAACGATAGCTGGTGCTTTAGTTCAAACATCGAGAAAAACGGTAAAAAGCACTCTGACAAACAGGGGCCATCACAGCAATTGGGGATCAGTAAAATGCTAGCAAATGCAACCTTGCATTCAAGGGAAACAAATATCTTCACTCCTACAGACACCCTGCTTTTATGCGCCTACAGTTCTACATTGAGAAGACAGGAAGTAAAAGACACCAAAATTTTATATAAGTCAGGTTTTTCTAAAATTACCTTCCTATAACTTGCCAAAATGACAGAGATATTTCTCATTGACTTTCAAGCCACAGTACCTAAATGCTTTGCTGTATGTTAAGACGAAGAGACATGATGGCCATCACCAGCTACATCGAATGCATACTGGAAGCAACAGGGAGATGGGATGAGTTCTAAACTCCATTTGCATAATATCTGAACTTTGCCAGTTAGTTCAGAAGGGGCAGTATGTTCAGTGCTGTGAAGTGCTGATCAGACTGGGCATCCTAAACTAATGCATGAGTTAGCACCAAAAGTTAACCAGATAGTTTCAATATGTGATAAGGATGCTTTGCAGTCAGAGTATACTACAGGCAAATATAGCATTAAAAGGGAAAAAAATCCTCTTGATTTTACTTACAATTCTTCCCTTTTCTATACTCCTATGTGAAACCAGTGATCAAGATTCCTACAGTAATGGAACTAGATCTTAGACTTTCTCCTTTAAAACTATAACTTCATAATCTGAAGGCAGGTCCGTAACCAAAAGCTTTTAAAATATCAGTATGTTGTTCCATGTATTTGTTCTATATAACACACACCACATAAGCTATTTTAAAAAGCCTTAAGTGCCCTGTCCATAGTAGGCTATACCAGGAAATGAGCAATATTTTAATGAATTTCTAAAGAGCTGTGTAGAAGGAAAGTAGTCGGAACATAACAAGCATCAAATCAGAACTTTCCCTAGCAGGGAACCCAGCAAGTGGTGTGTGCTGGGAGACACCCAAAGAGACCAAGGAAGGAAAGATGGAGGGGAGTCTCTTGCAACCTGTGGACTCCATTCCTTTTCTTTGAAAGAATTTGCACAAGCTCCCCGGACAAGGGGATGCATGTCAGAGATCCCCATTCAGCCTCCCACTGGCACCCCATCTGGTTGATCATGCACCACAGCAGAGTGGCCTGAGTCCCCATCTCAGCCCAAGGCCACAGGACCTAAAGATCCATGATAATTAATAACCATGTTCATGCAGAAAGAAAAAAGGATAAGGGAAAAACATGCTAGGTAGACAGATAATGGAGACCCCCTTCTCTGGGCTCTTTCCTGACTTGCCCAGCTTTTCAATAAGCATGCACATTATTTTTATCCGGCTTCATTTAACCAGTTATTTTAAACATGGAACAATTAAATTCCAACAGTATCTCACCTCATGTTCTTAGCATGGCTCCTGCATCAGAGATAGGAACCTTGTCTCACAGCCCATTTTCAGAGATCAGGGCAAGGGTTACAACAGCCCTGCTGGGTGGCATAGGAGTTACAGGTAAAATAATTTGGATAGAGTAATAGCAATACTTTACATCCTAAATGTGCTCGCCAATCACCGTCTCATCCATCATTTATCATAACCCTGTGGAGCAGGTAAGAGAAGCTGAACAGAAACCAGTTTATACAGGAGGCAAACTGAAGCTCCACAGGAAAGAAGGGGTAGAACGCTCAGGTCATATGGAGAAAGAAATATAAAACACCAACCTCATTCACTTTTTAAAAGCATGGTAGCTGGGAGAGCGCCATGCTTCTTTAACACCCCACAAAGCTGTAGCTATAAATGCAGGGAGAAAAATGTTGGCGTATTTGCCATTGCTTAATCACGCAAGGAGGCACTACTGTACTGTCAACACATTTGACTAAGTCACAACGAAGAGAGGAAGCCAAGGCTTGGGTGCCCGCCACCCTGCCGAGCGAGCAGGGACCCAGCAAGTCACAACCACATCCTGGGGCTCAGAAAATAGATGCCTTTGGTGGGCACACAGCACTAACCCTGTGCTGTCCCCTTTTCATGTCTCGGAGATGCTATCAAAGGATTGGCTTGGAGACAATACACTTTTCCCACCTCTCCAAGCCCTCTAAAATCCCATACTCCTCCTTAACAAAGGACAAACAGCTTCAATGCTCAGCCTTCCAGCAAATTTCAGTTCACAGCCTTTAGGCAGCAGGGTCTGCCTACATGTGTTAACTTTGGGGAATTCTTTGGGTTGCCTTTCTCTTTTCGGCATGAGATAGTGATTTTCCATTTAAAATAGTAACATGAAATTTCTTCTGTGAATATATTTCTGAAGGTAAAAAAAAAAAAAAAGTAAAATAGTTTTCCCAGATTAAAACATATGAAACGCTAGAGTCTTACTTATTTGTTTGTTTGTTTGTTTGTTGATTGGCTGTTTGGTTTTGGAAGGGTTTTGGTGGTGGTGGTGGTGTTAGTAGTGGTGATGGTGGTGGGTTTTGCTATTGTTGTTTCTTTTGTTTTGCTCTTTTGTTTTGTTTTGTTTGTCAAAAGCTTGACACCTATGGGACTGGGTCAATGGCTCAGTGAATAAAGTTCTAGCCAGGCAAGTGTGATGATCTAAGTTCAGATCCCCAGAATCTAAGTGAAGCCAGATGTCATAGGGTCCAGCTGTATAATCCCAGCTCCCCTCCTGAAAGATGCAAGGCTGAGACTGAAGAACCCACAGAAGTGTATGAGCCTTCCAGCTGGTGTATGCAGCAGCCAACAACAAAAGGACACTCTACCTCAAAACAAAATGGATATAAGGACCAGACCGAGGCTATTCTCTGACATGTCACACATGCATGCCAAGCACACAAAGATTAGTTTTAAGTGACACTTCCCTGTGGTGTGACCCAATGGGTGATTCCCAGCCAAGTTGATAATCCCCAGCTTACATAATGTCTGAGTTCCTGCCTAGCTCTCACATTCTTCCCAAGCGTGTTCTTAATGTAGGGACCCTTAGCCTTGTCTTGGGTCCATTCACTTGCATGGCTTCTCTTGGTAAAGTACTTGCCTCCGTAGCAATGACAGCTCATGACCTTACCCAGAGATTACTAACCCTTAAGACCTGAAGGGTCTTTTCCTGCCCCAAAACAGATGTAGATGGTAGAAACTCAAGCACTGCAGCAACGCACACCTGGTTTACAATACCCACATGGTGACCTCAAGCAAGATGCTTCATCTATAAAAAAAAAAAAAAAAACAAAAAAGGTTTAGCCTTCTCGGCACCAAAATTGGGGTTATATCTATTTTCTGAGCTGTGGTGAGGAGTGAATGTGCACAGAGAATGAGTGAAGCATATTCCACTCACCATCCCCTCCTGTAGCCTGGAGCTAACTTGGAGGTTGGGGGTTGAGGGAGGGTGTCTATGTGCACAGAAGAAGTAGCTGGACAAAAGCCAAGCTAGATTCTTCTAGAATCCCTGTCTGTAGCAGATCCATGTCAGCCAGGAAGACCCTCAAAGCTTCCAAGTTCAGCCTCCCTCCTCCCATGAGTGGCCACACCCTCCCCACCATCAGCTGCTCAGAAGCAGGAAAGTGAGGTCCAGGTCTGCACCCTGGAAGGGAGAAGCTACAAGTACGAACTCAGAAAACCGCAGGCCAGGAGATAAGTAGGGCAGCCCTGGATTCCTGCAGCCAAGAGAGCAGGAGAAGGGAGGTATGCGGTCAGAGAGCTAATAGGCAAACAGTCGGTCTAGTGATACCAGGGCAAAGAGGTGTCTGCACAGATGGAGGAGGAGAGACAGCAAATAAAAGGTATTTGTTCTTTCTGTCTTTGGCAAGGCCACTGAATGAATTTCTCAGACCACTGAGAATAAGCAGGAAGGAAAAGGCTGTAGGATCTCTGCCACCAAGCCTGTCTATGCACATACAGGCAAAGGAAGGAGACTGGGAAAGGACATGTTAAACCTGTGTGAATATCGTTTGTCTCTGGGTATTGGATGACTTCTGCTCACTTTCAAATGTGTGTCTGCAAATTGCAAATCTACAATAAATCGATGTCTTTTATGGGGAGAGGAGCATCAAAAGGAAGGAATACAGCTTGTTGTCTTTGCTTGTAAGGGGAGAGATGGGAAGGATAAAAAGGAAGGGGCGTCTGGCTGGGATGAGGAGGTGTGTGTGCACATGGGTTAGCCGTCAAGAGAGAGCAGCGTTTTTAACAGATCAAACGAAACTCTGGTGGTTACTCCCTCAAAGGCCCACTTTCCAGAGGGTACTTAGGTCAGAATTTGCAACTGCAAATAGCAAACAACCCTCGGTCTATGTATTCGCCTTTCTTGCCTGTCGTGTTGGCACCGACTCTTCCTGTGTTTTGGAAGTTGCAGGGAACTGCTGTGTGATGACGAGCACAAATAAGCCTCAGAGGGACACTCATGCTAATGCTACAGATAAGAAAGCTCACACCAAGCCCAGACATACAGAACCCAAACCAAAGCAAAGAGGATAATAACTCTACTTCTTAAAATATCACTTGTCGGGCTTTCTCCCCGCATGATGATAAGGGAAGGGAGGGCTCCTGACACAGCCCAGTGGGTAAAGGAGCCTGAGGCCAACTCGGATGACCTGAGTTCATGCCTGTGAACCACATGGCAGAGGGAGAGAACCAACTCCCGTTAGTTGTCATTTGGTTCCACATGTGCACCGCGTGTGTGCACGCGCCACACACACACACAAACTAGTATGTACATACACATATATGCACATAAAGTTTACCTTAAAAAGAAGTGAAAAGTTAAAAGGACCTGAAACTTCCTATGGTAAGTCATGGATTTCAAAGAGGAAAGGCCAAATATCAGAGTGAAATTTTCTCAACTATGTTCATAACACTCCCTTTGGTAAAGCCAGGATCCCCAAATACCCCTAACAAGGGATAGGTCATGGGACAGACTCGTTTCCACAGGCCCAAAGCTGGCATGTCTTTTCTTCTGTCTGCTTCTATCTTTGGCATGCTGTTGTGGCCCCTCTCCATCCTTCTTGACCTTTCAGCATGGTCTGGCTGACAGAAGTCATGCAGACATACTGTGTCCGTCATCTGCCCTGTCAGGTTGAAGGATGCAAAGACATTTTGAGAAAACAGCTGAGCATCCACAACTAAAAGCCCTTGTTGATTTTCACCTCCCAAGGCACTTTTAATCTAGCCCCACATGTTAAGTTTTGAAGAAATCGGTACCGTTAAAAAGGAAAATTGGGTTGGGGTGGGTTCGGGTTAGAGTTAAGATTTGTTAAATGTAAGATTCCACACATTTCAATTAAATGGTACATCGATCCGTGTACCAAACTCTACTGAAATCTGCTCAAAGTCCCATTTGTCAAGGTTTATCTGCCACCATTTGGATTCAAGATGACAGACTGAGTTATAAATCCAATTCAAGATGGAACTCGTGCTCTGCAGTGTACCGAATTTTATCAAAATCAGTCAGCTTCTCCAACAGTTAAACAGAGGACGAGCCCAAAAGACAGCTCAAGAAGGAAAATGTCACGTCAACTAGCTGAAGGGAGAATCATGCTTATGGTGGGCATTTCTGTATTAATCAATTAATTCATTTGATAAATACTAGTAATTCAGCATTCACACCAAGTCAGGGATTATCATGAAAGCTTGGGATTTGACAAAGAATAAGAAAAACAATAAAACTCACTGGGAAAAGAGCAGCTAAAGAGAATCATTATGGAACTGGAGAGATGGCTCAGTGGTTAAGGGCAGTGGCTACTATTCCAGAAGACCCAGGTTCAATTCCCAGCACCCACGTGGCAGCTTACAACTGCCTGTAACTCTGATTTCAGGAGATCCGACACCTTCATACTCACAAAGATGCAGGCAAAACATGATAGCACATGAAATAAAAATAAATTATTTTTAAAAAGAAAGAAAATCATTAATGACTGAGTCTAAAGCTGCCACAGACATTAAAGTTTATTGTGGTTGGGATGGAGAGAGATAGGGCCACTGTATTCATTACTTTCTTGTCACTATGACCAAAAAACCGAAAAGGACAACTTAAGCAGAAAGGAAGTTTGCTATCACTCATAGCTTCAGGGGTTTCAATCAATCCTGGCAGGATGCATGGAGGAACGGAGCAATCGTATCCGGACAGTCAGTAAGCAGGGAGCATATGAAAGACATCATTTCCAGATCATGGTGACACTCTGTCTTCCAGGCAGCAGGACGAGGAGGGAGCATGGAGGATCAGAACAATCATACAGGGACAGTGAGTAAACAGAAAGGAAAAATATGTAGGACACCATTCCCAGAGCATGGTGACATTCAGTGTTCTGGACAATGCACAGCCATTATGGTCACAAAACTAACTGCAAATGATTTCACTGGGTCTGCACAAGAATGGGTCCCATCCACAGTCAGGCAAGAACAGAGGCCCTGCCAATCATTGCTGAACTGTTTCCTACTGACAGATGTAGGAGACATGAGTTATTGCCCTCGGTTGTGTACCCACTGATGGCCCGATGGATCATACTAATCCAGTGGTCACATAGGTCAGGAAACAGGATCAAAAGTCACAAATATGATAAAGGGAGGTGTAGAGGAGAGGGGTGTTGATAAGAATGGGAGATAAGAAAAGGGAGGAGATAAGAAATGTCTAGGGGTAAGAATAACTCGAATACATTATATACATGTATGAAACTGTCAAAGAACTTAATAATTGTGAGTGTGTGTGTGTGTGTGTGTGTGTGTGTGTGTGTGTGTGTGCGTGCGTGTACGTATATATTACAGGGATGTGCCCCTAGTGATGTACTTCCTCCATCTAGGCCCCACCTTTTACCACCTCCCAGTAGTGTTGTCACTGTATGATCCCCTGTCATGAAATTAATTCATTGAATATTAGGTCAGGGTCCTCCTGATCTAGTCATCTCTAGAAATGCTGTCACAGGCATAATTACAATCATACTCTTCTAATGCTCTGGCATCTCTCAGTTCATTCAAGCTGCTAAGACTAACCATCACACCTACACCTTTCTTTAAAAGAAGAACTTTTGGTTGACATGGAAGGAGAGAATAGAAGCCTCCCTGGCATTAGCATCCAAAGCAGAAGGAACAAGCAAGCTCAGGATCCTAAGTGGGGCATCTTATGTTCTCAGTGAGACAGCCTGAGGGTAAAGAGGCAGAACAGGCCTGTGGTGGTTTCAGCACCAAATGATATTGCAAAAATCATCAATGTAGCTTGTGCAAGTGAGTCCTTACATCAGAAAAAAAAAAAAACCACACTGCACACTGGCTCCCACTTCCCCTCTAAGAGCTGTCCAGTCACTAACAGCCCATACGTTTTACTTTCCTTTGGGAAATCATCGCTATTACATATTATCATCAACTCATTACAGAGATGCTAAGTGTGATGCGTATAGTTACGTGTCACTCAACAGTGGGATACATTCTCAGAATGGCATAGCTAGGGGAATTTATGATCCTTCGCACACTAACACCACAGAGTACTTACTCACCCAAGAGTGGTGTCAATGAGCAAAACACCCTCATGGGACCACTGTATGTGTGTTGATCACTAGCTGAGACACCATTCTTTGGTGCATGAGTGCATTTGGTTAATGCATGAAGCAAACACAAGCATATAACTTTCCACCGTGAGCAAGGCAAGAGCCCTTGATGGGAGGGTGAGGTCTGAAAGCAACTGGGTATTTGCTACATGCCTCATAGTGCACACACGCTTTGGCACTTCAGGCCTGTAGGGGATGAGGAGGAGACACTGCAAAAAGTAGCCAGGTCTTTGTGAAAACTTGGACCTTTGTAGGACATAGCCCATCCACTGTGCAGATGGGGTTACCTTTATCTTCCAGTAAATTTTTTAAAAAAAAAAAAGATCCCCAACTGTGCAAAGCATCTTCCCATTTCCCAACCACCACAAACATTATAAAGTTTATGAAAATCCCATCTTAACATGCTCTTAATCACACTTAAGCCATTCAGATGATAAAACAGACTGTAAAATGGCCTCCCTTAAGCAGCTCACTGATGTGTTCCTTATCAAATCAGAATGAAACAATTCACCATTTGATGAAGGGTTGGTGTTCTGGAAATACTTATGGATGACTAGAAGAGGAATGCAATTAGGGGAATACTTACTCATCAGACTCTCTAACACACAGCTTGCTGCAAGGAGTACTAAATCTACCTGTGCTACCACCCTACCCGCTTTCCAGGGGCATGAGCGCATCGGCCACATGTTCTGCTTCCGGGATTCCTCTCTTGCAGAGCATAGGAGTCCCACCTCCAAGTCAGTGACTAAATGTTGGTTATGCTTTAAATTACACAAGATTTTAATTTTCTTACAGCAATGTTTGATGGCTAAGTCTAAAATAAATAAAATATCCAAATGTCCTAACCTTTTATCAATAAAATTACGTGCAATAAAAATGCTGGAACACTTAGCAGTTACCAAACTGTTCTAGACTAGAGAAATACTAGACCCCATTAATACCATTATTCTGTATTGAAAAACCAAATTAGCAGATTTTTTTCTTTGCACTTGGGAAAAAAATGAACAGACCTATAGTACACCTGGAGTTCAATACCCCAAAAAGTCAGCCTGGTACAGAGCATGGATTTCAATTAGATAGATGAGAGATGGGAAGGAGGGACCCAAGAACAAAGAGTAATCACTAAAACTAAATGAGTGAGAATCTAGGTAGAGGGCCATCAAGATGGCCCAGTGTGTCATGTCTCATGCCACCAAGCTTAAGAATCTGAGTTCACAGGTTCATACTCAGGAACCCCAAAAGAGAAGTCTACAGAAGGTAAAGCAAAGTTGCTAGACTTCTACCATGATGTGTCAGATGAACTGAAACTTTGGCCCAGTTCTTGGTGCCTTGAGCTGCTGCAATTCTGTCCCCTGATCTTAAATCCACTATAAGTGCCTTTCAGTTCTGGCCAAGGAAAGCATGTGCCATAGGAAGGTCTGCTGAGCTTCTGGGGTTGGTGAGTTGATATGGGACATGATGCGCATTGTTGTAATGAAAGGGGCTCACTCAAAATTTGTAGCAGCAATGAGTAAGGAAAGTTGGAGATGGGAGAGTCAGACACTTCACAGTCGGTATTTTATTCTGCTTTTTTGGGGTATGTGTGCAATGTTTGTGTGTGTGGCACGTGTACACGTGTACCGGTATGTACACACATGGACCGGTATGTACACTTGGAGGCCAGAAGATGTTTGTTATCCTGTTCTATAATGCTCTGCCTTAGTCTCTTGAGATGGAGTTTCTCATTGAACTCTGAGCTGGGTAGCAGCTAGCAAGCCCCAGCAATCCTCCTTTCTCCAAACTCTCTCAGTGCTGGGTGCACGCTGACGCCCCTCACTTCTTTCCTGGAGTTCTGAAGCGTGAACTCGGGTCTTCATGCTTGTGCAGCGAGCGTTTGTTGTTCGTGATGGTGATGTTTTCTTCAGATAAACTATTCTGCTTTATTGGGAAGACGTGGCTTTATTCTCTATCACATCCCAACCTCAGTTCCCCCTCCCTCTACACCTCCCAAACCCTCTCCCTCATCTCCTCTCTCTCCCAAATTCACTCCTTAGGCATTTCCCTTCGGAAAAGAGCAGGCCTTCCAGGGTTATCAACCAAACATGGCATAACAAGTTCCAATAAGACTAGGCAAATACCCTCAAACCAAGACTGGGCTAGGCAACCCAGTATGAGGAAAGAGGTCCCAAGAGCAGCAAGAAGAGTCAGAGACACCCCTGCTCCCACTGTTAGCAATCCCACTAGGACACCAAGCTACACAACCATAACTTGTATGCAGAGGACCTCGCTCAGGCCCATGCAGGCGCCACAAGACTGTCACTCCAGTCTCTGGGAGCCCCCGGAGTCCTGCTCAGCTGATCCTGTGGGTCTTGTTCTTCAGTGTCCTGACCCCTCTGACCACTACAATCTTCTCTCCCCCTTCTCCATCAGGGTTCTCTGAACTTTGCCTAATGTTTGGCTGTGGGTCTATGCATCTTTTCCTATCACTTGCTGGATGAAGCCTCTCTGATACTGATTGTGCTAGGCTCTGGTCTACTAGTATAGCAGAATATCATTAGGATTCATTGTATTGGCTTTTTTTTTCAGTCATGTTTGGTTCTGTTCTAGGCCTCTGACTTCAGGGAGCAGTCTTACCTGCTGATCTGTCTCCCCAACACCAACATAATACTTAAAAAATGAAGATCATTATTCAAATGAAAGCTATCTGATGTTCACATGATACACCTTGAATTTGGGGATATCCCATTGAACGGATGAAGTGTTGTTTATAGGTACATGAGAAGAATCTCCATTTGAGCTTCCTCTCCATGTTCATCTGACCCCATCCCCATCCCATTCTCTTTCTTTAAGTGTGTTACAGAAATAAAATGATCTGCTGCAATTTACAAATGATGCAACTTTAAGGCCTCATATAGCACACGATAAAACCGTTTGCTTCAAAATACCAATCCTTGGAGCTGTAATGCTGAGCGTCAGAAAGAATAATTTATGCTTATGGCCAATTTTTATTTATCCTCGTGTATTTATAAATGTGCTACAACTTCAATAACCATGGTTAAAGCGAATAACGTCATTCCTAACCACCGTCTTTGACTGGAAAAACAATTTCACAGCAACAGATAACACTAAACTACTCTGAGAATAATCTATAAATGAATGCTGGATTACTAGTCTAAAGACTGTGGTTATAAATGATTACATGAAAGAGTTATGTTGCTTTGAAAATCTTAGAGCCTGTCTATGGATTTTTGTATTTTATATGTAACATTTTTTATGAAGTGATTTTGCCTTTACATAATAGCTTTCATCTTCAAAGCACTTCACAGATATGAACTGGTTACATAAAAAGCTATATTACTGCAAAAATCAGAAAATGGAAACGGTGGGGTTCCCTTAGCAACACTCCTCAAATGCTGTGTGTTTAATCTTCAGCAACGGTTATGTATTTTAAACATGTGTAATTATCAACACTATGAAAAAAATCTAAAGGGTTAATGAAGTTTTTCATGCACCAAGCAGTTGTTACTTGGCAAACAAATCTCTCTTTGCCTGACTTTGTAAAGTTTGAAGAAATTAAACTTATGATCAATCTTCCTTGTACTCTTCTATCTCATAAAATCTGTTAAATATCAATAAAAGCTATTCAATGAAGCATCAGCATATTGAAATTGGAAAAATTAAGCATGCACCAATGAGGAATGATTAAGTAAATTATGGTATATCTATATGATATAATATTGTCAACTATAATGTTGCCATTAGAAATTATATTTTTGAAGACTAAGTACACAGAGAAGCTTTTCATAATGCATTTCCTTTTTTAAAGCTCATAAGAGTGTCTACAGAAATAATTACAAGGGTCAAAAATAGCTCAGTTGAGAGAGTTACTTGCCTAGAATGTACAAAGGCCCAGATTCCATTCTCAGCACCACATAAAACCAGGATGATGAATTACATCTATAATCCCAGCAGGCAATAAGTCTATAAATGAAGGCATGAGGTCATCTTCAGCTGTATTTTAAGTTCAAGACCAGCTTGGTATGCATGAGATCCTGTCTCACAAAAAAATAAATAAATAAATATAAAGGAATTAATAATCAAAATAGAAACAAATACTGAGAATGTAATTTTACTTACTTCCTTGGAATGTATTCATTAATTTTTTCATGATAAAATGTAAAATGGTTGTTGATTGCTTTTCGTAGTAATGGGCATTGAATCTGAGGCCTTGAGTATGTGATGTAAGTTCTCTGTTACTAAGTTATATCTTCAGCCCTCTTGTTCTATTGCTTTTAGACAGGATCTTGCTGGCCTCAAATGTGTGTTTCCAATCCTTCTCCTTCAGCCTCTCCAACAATCAGGACTATAGGCTTGGGCCAACTCACTTGGATGAGGGTACTTCCCTTTTGTCTTTCAATTGTAGGATATAGATGTTATTTAAAGGGAAACATGAGCATGGTCTTTGCTCTCAAGAACTCAGACTCTACTGGAGAGGTAGAAGATTGTCAACCTGTGTGAGACTTTCTAGGAGGAAAGAGATCTCCTAGTGCCTGAGAGTAGCACATGAGCAAGGTGAGAGGAAGAGGAAGTCCCTGAGCTCCATCTTACAAGGTGAACAGGAACTTAGCAAGGACTGAGCAGGCAAGGCAAAGGGAGGAACATTTGAGGTCACAGAACCACCATATGCATGGAAAAGCAAGGAGAGTCTCTTCAGCCAAGTCTGTGTGGCCAGGAATCTTAGAAGATGATGAAGGAGATGGTACATGGCTGGTCAAGGAGCCTGACCATTACGGAAGATCAGCATCATCCTTTCTTGGTGACACAAAGTAAGGTTTCTGAGAAGGGAGATGCCAGGAGAGGTCAGACAAATAGTATGATAGGACTGGAGGGATAATTTATTCACTCTGGCTAAAGAGAAAAAGAATTAAAGGAAAGTAAGACTAGGTCCAAGGATACAAATTAGGATAGTCCTACAAGTTATCCCAGACAGAAACATTAACACAAGAAAAAAAGGACAGGGTTTCAGGGCCAGCTAAAAACTAGGAAAAATAAATGTATGCTGGTGATCAGTTAGATGCCAGAGAATGAGAAACTGTGGCTAATGCAATGCCTAGGTTTCCAGACAAAGCAACGGAGTGGAGAGTGTTACCAGTATCTAAGTGAGTATCTAAGATTTGAGCAAAGGCAGGATTAGACTTGGGAAGTGTATCATCAAAGGAGTCTGGATATCCAGGTTAAAAGTAAACAGCCAGTAAAGACTGGCATGCAACCCACAAAAACAAAGGGTGGAAACATACACTTGAGAATGCATGGCACATCATAGCCCTGTGTATGTGGGTAGAAGTCAGGGAAAAGTGAGGAGTGTGTATGTGTGTGACGGGGTGGGGTATGTATACGTGTGGGAAGTATAGGAGTGTTTGAGAGAGTGTCTGTGTGTTTGGAGTATAGGGATGGATTACTGTAGAAGGCAGGGCAAATTGATGACTGCAGAGACCTGGATACTTCTCCATGTTGGATCAAAGACATGGAGTCACCAAAAGTGTCCAAGATAGGAATGCCAAATACTGAGATAATGGGATCTGAGGAGAGGAAATTTTCAGGAAACAATATGCTTATCAGAAGTCAAATGTGGCCAGGACAGAAATGTTTAATAATAGAAATCCTCACTGCCAATGCTGGAGCGATTCCAAGTGATGACATGGACAGATGTTTAGATGGAGGGCTGATCCCAATTTAAAAAGAACAGGAATGTACCAATGCTATACAAACGTCACCAAGAACTGGGGAAGAAAACAGCAGCCTTAGCAGTGAGCACAGGACAATCAGTGAAAGCACAATCATGAAATCACAAAACTAAGATGTCCCAAGACTTGCCCCAATGTTTGGTCTTAAAATGCCAGAATCATCCAGCTAACATTCATGCTTGCATTCAAATGTTAATGAGAAAAACTCTGAGATTCAGTTGCTAAAGTCTTACCTTAAATATTTATGCTACCAGGTCACTAGAAAAAAAATGCCTAATATAAAGAATCCATTTATTATCTATAAATACTTTGGAAATAGAATTGAATTAGTTTTTCCTAAATTGGTTACCAAGTAGTCCAGATTAAATTAGCTGAATAATTCTTACAACATTAAGTAGACTTGAGGTTGGTTGGGTAAAAAAAAAAAATCCATTTGTATGTAGCATCAATAGTTGAAGGAATTTGGATCAAAATTTTAAAAGTTTAATTTTGGGCACAGACATATTTGATTTAACATAAAGAACTTTGGCAGAGGTGAAAGCTAAATCCAAAAACATACTCACTAGGAATTGTCTTTAAAAAAACAACAAAAAAAAACTTCAAAACAATTGAAAGCTCAACAATGGAAAAAAGAACAACATAAATTATGGACTTCAGCTTGATGGAATAAAGCACACTCATTAAATGCATGAAACAAGGCTGAGTAAGATTGTTTGTTCACTTCAACTGCAATCACATAATTATAAATTATGTATATAAACCAAAAAATTTCTTAAAGATAAAATAATATGCAAACTCAAAGCAATAAAAAAGAGCTATGTTGTAGGAATATGAATTATTTTTATTGCTTTTTCAAATTTCCCTTCAATGTTCTTACAAGAATATCCAGAATTAAGAAGGAACAGAGACAAAGAAGAGAAAGAAGGGAGGCTGGGAGTAGAAGGGAGAATAATTGAGGTTAGAAATCAATAGAAAGGAAGTGGTCTTAAATAGGAAAAACTTCTAAAATATACCTCTAAACATGTTTGTAGACTATTTGTAGACTGTGACTCATCCGTAGCCTTAGAGCCCTGTTTAGAACTGAATCAAGGTTAAATGGAGTTACCCGTTTACAGGCATATGACTCATTGAAACAACACTGGCAGGTACCCTGTTATTCGTAAGTCATCATCTCTTTCCATCATTTTTTCTTAAAACAAAGATGGCAGACAATCCTAGCATAAACTGTTAATATGCTTAACTAAGGTTTGCTTTGTTTTTGTGGCGATTTTATTTTTAAAATATTTTCAAAGTTTGAATATACTCCAGTGAGGAGACTTAGAAGAACATACTAGCAACGGGTCTTGTTTTAACATCATGGGACTCAAAAAAGGCAAAGTCTGTGTCCCAGTGTTTCCAAACACTGTTTCTCTTATGTTGTATACCAATGTCTTGTCAAACAGCTGTTTCTGCTTACTGCCTCAGAAGTTTACAACAGTTAGAAGAGAGCTTTGAGTCAGAAGGGCTCAAATCTGAGCTCCGACATTATTAGTTTGGAGACCTTCAGTGAGCTGCAGACACGATCTGTGTTTCGGGTTCTTCACTGGCAAAATAGGAAGAGAGTATCCCTCTCCGGAGGTCTTGTAGATATTAAGTGAGATTAATGCATGCAGGGCAATAAGAGATACGTCTGGAACAAAATAAGCACACAGACAATGTTAGCTGCTATTATTATTGGAGACTACAGGGGTCCTTGGGGGAACCAGAGCTCTGGCCTTGAGAAAGCCTGTTCATATTACAACTACTAATTATAACATAAATAAGGACAACAGCCGTGATTATTACACCTTTTTTGACTACACACCACTATTTGAATGCATGCCCTCATTTGCATACACATTGTCATTTGCATACAAAACATCGTTTACATATGTGACCCATTCTCATACACAACATCACTTGCATCTTATAACTTCATGGCAGCTCAGCAAGCCAGGTCTTGGACCTCTCAGGTAGCTCAAAAAAACTGAGGTCAGGGAAAACAAATCAACTGGAGGTTTCTACCAAAGTCAAGATGTTAGTTACAAGATGAGAGACCCTGTTTCAGAGCTACAGAACTGGAGGATAGATGGTGTCAACTGTCATGAGGAGATCTAGAGGAGAGAAAACCAGTTGGAAGTTTATGATCTGCCTTTTTGTTGACAAAGCCGTTTAGATGGATTTAGGGATTTTAATGGTACCGTAAAACTGGAGTAATCATTAACCAAGGCATGAATTGTAAGTAACTTTTTTTTCTGCTGAGAAAAGAACTAAAATAGCAAGTTGCAAAAAGCAACTATACTATAGCAGCCGGGGCCGAGGAGCCCTGGAATGTGATTATTTCTCAGACAGGCCTGCAATTGCAGCTGGGAAATGAGATCTAAATCCCAGGACAGGAAGTTTCAACTTCTTCCCCCTCGAATACAAATTAAAAGATCACTGTTTGAAAGATAGTATGATCACACCAAAAAGGGAGGATTTTTAACAATTTATGGAATAAATTCTGACTGGTTTTATCCACTGCTTTGTAGAAGTATGTGTATTTTATCAGGGCTAGTGTTGTACAGAAACCCCGTTTTATAGAAAATTATGCAAAAAAGGTAACAACTTGCTCTAAATTCCATAGTCCATGGTCAATCCCCATCCTTGTTCCCTCCATGTGCACAATTTGTGCTTGTGTTTTTACACAACCCAAGGAGGACACATATCCCTTCATGAGCATCATGATCTATCATTGTTATCAAACTAAACTCTTCTCAATAAGGGGATATTAGATGTGCTGGGTTTGGTTATTCCATTGTTTTTACAAGTAACAATTTGTCAGGAGCATGGCCCATGGTATTGGCTATTGTTGAAATGGTATTTTTAGTAACCTTCCAATTTTGATGACTCCTCCTTAGAGAGAGAGAGAGAGAGAGAGAGAGAGAGACTAGTGGTAGACTGTTTGTGTGCTTATTCTTTGGGTTCCAGATTCTAGACCCAACACAAGAGAGACACAGGGACACAGAAAAAGGGAGAAGAGACAGGGGAAAATTAAAAAAATTAGATTCAAGAGAGTCCTGTGTTTCAGACCTCTCTGACATGATAGGCAATCAAAGAGTCATGACTTTCAGGAGAGTCCAAGTAGCACAGGTTCAGATGTCTAAAGCATCTCAGGACTGTAACTTATTTTGTCTTAAAATAGCAGTAAAAATGAGTAATTCCTGAGTTTGCCTCTTCCAGGCATCTTGGGATACTTCAAATGTTTAGATATGAAAGTTTTCCTTAGCTTTATAGTTTTGTATGCCAAGAATGTTTAAGACTAAAATATTATTGCAAAGTCCTTAAAAATCTGATTGTGCTGGAATCAGATTTTCTAAGAATACATTTCTGAGTGAATATTGTTCAAAATATTGTGGATTTTTAAAATCACTTTAAATCTTTATTTATTGTTATTGTATGTCTATGGATGTTTGCCTGCATGTATGTCTGTGTACTGCATGCATGCATTGACCAGAAAAGGACACTGGGTTCCATGGAGCTGGAGTTACAGATGATTGTGAGCTGCCATGTGGGTGCTAGGAACTGAACCCAGATCCTGTGTAAGAATACTAAGGGCTCTTAACCCCTGAGCCATGTCCCCAACCCTTTAAGTGTTTACTCTTAATTGAGGTGTGTGTGTGTGTGTGTGTGTGTGTGTGTGTGTGTGTGTGTGTGTGTGTTCTTGAGTGCAGTTGCCCACAGAGTCCCAAAAAGGGTGTCAGATCTGGAACTACAGTTGCAGGCAGTTGTGAACCACTGGATGAAGGTGCTGGCAAGCAAACTCTGACCCTCTGCAAAAAATAGTATATACTCTTAACCACTGAGTCATCTCTCCAGGCCCATAAAACTGTATTCTAGAGGCAGTTTTTAGCAGTTTTAATTACATGCATCAGTGATCTCTCCAATCAGAGTTTGGCTTCACCTCCCCCATTGGTTCATCAGACCCCCCAACATTTCTGATTAATCAATAAATTGAGCCATCATTAACAGGTCTACTGCAGGCTAGGGAGATGGCTCAATAAGAAAAGGCTTCAACCAGTGACCCAAGGTCAAGCCCAGAGCACATGGAGGAAATAACCGGAAGTGGTGGTGGGCGTGCATAATCCCAGCATGCTGGGGAGGTAGTCACAGAACAACCAGCTGCAGGCCAGCTTATCTGCAGTGTTTTGCCAATGATGGAAACTGTCACCTGGAAACAAAGTAGGAGAAACCCAACTCCGAGAATTGTTCTGACCTCCAAATGTTTACCAGCACCACACTTACTGCAATCGTGCACGGGTAATCAATGAACAAATTAATGAATTAAACAGGAAGGAGGAAATCTAGCACAGCCATGCATTCTCTTCTAGCCCGTTTGCTCCCCACCTAGAACAGGCCTGGTCGCGGTTTGACTTTAAGGGTTCCGGTTAGCATCGGAGCTGTGTGTAGAGGACATGCTGACTTCAAAAAGAAAAGAACCACAGTCATGGTGTGGTCTCCTGAGAATACATTTATTTCTGCAGTATGAAACAAAATTAAATTCTTCAATCTCAAAGACTATTAAAAGGTTGTATTTAAAATGCATGAAGCATTAAAAAGACATCAAAATTAAAATAATCTCATCAATCTCTTCGTTTAAAAGACTTATTAGAATACAGATCGAGGCAGAAAACAGCTGCCCCATACTCGGGAGCAGTAAATTATGACTGTTTTAACTTTCTTTTATTTTCATCACTGAAAAGTCTTTTCCAGAATAACCGTGTTGCGCAGCCAGACCAACTGTCCCGTATATCTAACGTGTGACTGGTAAATCACTTTCAATGGACTCAGAGACAGATTCGCTGTGTGTTCTTTTAAAGATCAGCGGACCACAGGGTTGTTCGCTGCCACGGGATCCAGAAGGTACCAGCAGAAATTAACTCCTAATGGCAAATTGGCCAGATTAATTATTATTCCAATTCAGATTGCCAGATCAGTAGGAAGACCCTAGGAAACTCTGATACCGGAAGAGCTATATTGTCTACCCCTTCGAGTCGGAACTCTCAGCTAAGACCCAAGGAAACAATTAATGCAACAAGGGCATTGAAATGCACCCAGTTGTCACGAATCATTATTCCCCCACCCCCACCCACCCACTCCCTTTATAAGTGACTGACAACTAGGTGAAGATCTTTTCTTTAAATATAAAGGTTCTCTCCGTAGTCCTGCGCTGTCAGTGTCAGTCCGGACTGTAGGAGAGCAGTCCTTGGAGTACAATTAACCTATCATGTTGATAGCACCTCAGGGCCAGCAAATCCTACAAGGAGGAGCAGGAAGCCCAGAAGCTCACCACGAGGCCTTATGCCACAGCCTCCCTCCCCCATCAGTTTCTTCAAGAACACGCTGTGAGCTGAGCAGAGCTATTTTTGATAGAGAACGGCGCGATCCGCTTTGAAAGTCTCACACGAAGATAAAAGGTGTGTCCCATAAAGCTGCCTCCTATTTTTATCGCCTCCCTTCCGCGGGTGGACTCTGGCATCCGTCCCGGTTGGCAGAGATATGATTAGTAAACAAGGGGGCTTTATGAGGCACTGCTTAAGCACTGTGAGTCCACCTGAACTGATGCGGTAGTTAGTGGTCTGGGATCCTTTTTTGGCTTTTTCTCCCCCAGGAGACAGCGCCGGTGGCAGGAGGAGTGCTCTCTGGCAAGGCAGCATCTATCTTTGTGATTGCGCACACTTCCCATTGCCTCGGCTGTGCAGGCTGAGCAAAGCCCCTTATCTAAGAGCCTGGAAAGGATAACAGGGCTGCTGGAGTATAAAAACTGCTAGTATTTTATTTATCTCTCTTTCTTTCTGCTTAGATTACCATTATCTTTGGTCACTGAATTTTGTCTCTTGGATTTCAAATGAAGAGTGAAGTCAAGCAGAAGCTACCCTCTAAGCCCAATGGAGCACCATTCCCTCGGAGCGTATACACACAGGTGCACAAGTACATATGCACACATGCACGCACAGCACACACACACACACACACACACACACACACACACACACACACACAAGCACTCCTGCTACAATTCCTCCTGGCCGGTCTTTGGCTTTACCCTACGGTTTCCTTCCTCATGAGTAGTAATAGATGGCCCAGTGACCTTCCCTGTACAATAGTCACACTGATAAACAGTGTAAGTCCTACAGATGCCTCCAGAACCATTATCTAAGGTAATACTCGAGAGTAAGGGGAGCCAGGGAGATGCCTGTCACCTGGCTGAACATCAGCATGTGGGGACATAGCATAAAACGACTGCTAACTCCATTTCTCTCTCTCTCTCTCTCTCTCTCTCTCTCTCTCTCTCTCTCTCTCTCTCTTCTCTCTCTCAGCACATAGAAGGCTTTAAGAAGACAGGGAGATAATAAAAAAAAGCAGTCACTATCTCTAAGGTTTCCATCACAACAGAGATAGGCATGTGCTCCTCTGGTTATGGTAAGATTAGAGAAATGTCCTGCAGGCATATGGGATCTGTTTTGGCTAGGATAGTCTCACACATGAAGCATGGGACTCTGACATTAGTGAGAAGGAATTTAGCAGCAGAAGGGGCAAACATGGGGAGCAGAGGGGCTGTCTGGAATTGAGTCACCAATGCCTCTTGTTTGCAGGGTGAGTTTCACATCCGTAGTTTTTAATGCAGAAACACAGAATTTGCATTGATTGTTGCCTAATTCTATTTGTTTTTTCTTTTATCATTGATACTCATATTGAAATCTCTACTTGAAAATGCAATTCTGAGATACTGCTGTAACAGGAAAGCTAATGTCTCATGCCCTACATATGACAGAACTATAAAAGTAAGACAAGTGAAAACAAAAGATGTGAGCCTGGACTCTGTCTGTTACAAAGGTAAGGAAATGTATCTACCACCCAGCTCATATATATATATATATATATATGAGAGAGTGGGGGGGATCAAAGCCAGCAATAAATCTCATGTTTATTGAAGCACAATTTGCAAAAGCCAAAATACAGACTCAAGTCTCGGTGCCCTCAGTGGGTAGGAACATAAAGAAATGGTGGTATGCATATATGACAGAGTATTATCCAACCATAAAGAAGAATAAGATCATTTGTTTGCAGGAAAATGGGTGAAAATGAAGTGAAATAAAACAGTAAGTAGAATAAAACTCAGAAAGACAAATACCATCTTTTCTCTCCATGAAGAATCTAGGTCTAAGAAAAAGACATTGAAGGGAAATATGGAAAGGAATGTAAGCACGAGAGAGAATGGGGCGCAAGAGAAGGATCACAATTAAAATCCATATGAAAATGTCCATGTCTAAATCCATTCTTATGCACAATTAATATACACTAAGAAAAGAGGGAGAGAGAGAAACAGACAAAAGGAAGACAGAGTAACAGGGCATTGCAAACTCACCACCATCAAAACCAAGACCTGCTCCTTGACATATCCTGTGGGGCTGAAAGAATTCTTAACTACATCAAGTATTCAGAAGTCACTCAGGCACCTCAGTGGCATGGTCTGCTGTAGGGTTACTTCTGTAGCCATTGTGAGCTCTGTTAACAACGCTGTCACTGTCCCTCAGGAATCAGTTTTTTAAAATGTAGGAGGAGAAAGAAACTGAGCTACCCATCCAGTTAAGAGACACCACAGGCCTTAGCTGGAACAGTAGGAGACGGGATGGAAGATGGGTTATGTTGCCCCCCCTGACATTCTATGTCATACTGCATTGATGTTTGCCCACACTGTTCATCCTTTCTCTGAGCCAAGTCATTATTAGTGCTTTTCATCAAGTCAAAGATGCTATCAGTTGTGAGCTACGCCATTATTTTATGTGCCACTAAGAAAGAAAAATGCTGCCAATTAAATGATGATACACCATCACTTGTTAGACACATCCAATTTGAAAGATGCTAAAATGGAGGTGGGGGGGGTACTCATCTTGGAACCAATGAGACACATTATTAATCACGATTGCCTAAAAGCAAACAATATAGACTTTGGAAGCTAATTGGTATTCAGAAAACAATGAAAAGTCGTATCTGGTACAATGCCCTGCTGGGTAGAATTTGAGTGAAAGATTGTCATCCTTTAGAGATGGAGGCAGTGTGAAATTGTGATTCCAAGTTGAGCCAGGGAGATCCAGATTTGATTCCTGCTCCCCATCACTTACTAGCCATGGAAACTTCATGAGTAACAAAATCTCAAAACTTGAGCTGGTTCATCCAACATTGGCATACCCCCAATGGAAGAATATAAGGACCCTAAGAATCTTCCTGACTAAATAGCCAGAAGTGACTTCCAACAAAAGTTAATCACAATTAATAACTTATGCTCTCAGCGATCATTAGTCAGAAAGACTGTTTTACATTTTTTATTTTATGAGATCCAAAGACCCAACACCCCCAATGGCACAAGCCTTATTGATGACATCAATAACAGATATTAAGACTGATTGGTAAGAAATAGAGTTTGGGTTCTATATGAGATCATTCATTTTGGCTGGTCAGTTTCAATGTCCCATTCAAGCTCCCTACAATTTGCTGTCCCGAGGCTCTTCCTGAATGACAAATCTGTGCCTGTGAAAATGTGTACCTATGAACCATCTTAAGGATGATACATGGAGTACTATACCCCATGGGTTAGGACTTGGGGCTCTTTAAGGTAAGGAAGTTGAATCTCTTTAATGTGTGGGGTACTCTGGAAAGTATTTCAAACTTCACCAAAAAGTAAGCCTCATGCCAGGCCCAAGTAATATCCAGAATAGCATTGTTCTATACATAGAGGAAGACACCAATTCAGACATACCACAAGGGGACCTACCTGGTGTCACACTACTGGAAGTAACGGGGCCAGGAAAGAAAGCCAGAAGGAAGCTGGAGAATGTGCCACTCTCAAGGACAGTCATGGAGAGCAGTGGGCAGTGGTATCACTCTAGATCAAGTGTACAGTGCCAGCTCTTAGGACAGATGGGGACAGGGGTGAGTGCACAGAGGACAGCTAAACTTGCAAGAAGAGGCTATCTCTACAGTCAAGTCTTAAGTTGGCAAGCTTAGGGTAGTTGGCAAGTTTCTAGCTCTGTCTGCTAGGTGAAGTTTCCATCTAATCTCTAAGAGAAACTCTTTCTGTAACATTCTTCAAGTACTCAACCCTAAACAGGACATCCACACCACCTCTTCTAAGGCTCACGAAATAACACAGAAGAAAAGGCAGAAAGAAGGTACAAGAGTAAAGATAAGGGAAGGGGCTGTAGAGGCTGTCTTCTGACCATGGCACAGTCAAAACAATTATGATCTCAGTGTCTGTCTCCATGGACCTGCAAAGACCAGGCCTGTCAACCATCAGTTACAGATAGGGGAAGGGCCTCATAGACCGACAACTTCTAGTGTAAATGTGGACTACTGATAGATTCTAGGGTAGGGAAGGCATTCTCTTTGGTTGTGCGTCTACTGATAAATAGCACTGGTTATCTTAGCAGGTCACAGAACAAGACAAAATGACATGAATATGGGAAAGGGACTTGCAGGAAATGGGGTGAGTAATAGAGATTAGAGGGAAGGGGAGGGTGACAGTAATCATAATACATTTTATACATCATATTTATTTGGTATATATTTATGAAACTACCAAAGAATGAATTTAACAAAATTTTTTTTATTTCTATATATGTATTCATTGTTGAAACATAATATATAGTATATAAAGCCTTATTTTCCTTTAAAATGTAATCTAATATTTAGTAATGGTCTAACAAAATTATAGTTTTCAGAGAATATAATATAAATATGGTGATTTTTTTCATCAAAAAATAAAAAAGCCATGGGGTCTCGACCTCTAGAGTCAAGAGCTAAAGTGTTTTGCTGTGTTCTTGCTGTAGGCATGCTGCAGTGCAGACTGAATGAGACCATGTCTACCATGAGCACTCAAGGCAAAGACAGACAAGATGTCTGTCTATGGAGCACTTTCTGTTGGATGGGTGACATCATTGCAACCTGCTCTACTGTAAAACAGCAAAGGTAAGTTGCTCTGGACTCAGAGTACAATCTTTCTCTCTACCTTTCCCTAATCCCCTCCTTTCCCCCTCTTTCCCCTCCCTCTTCCCCTTCCTTTCTCCCCCTCCCTCTCCTGCTCTTTCTCCTCCTCCCTTTCCCTCTTCCTCTCTATCCTTACAAAGCCAGATTCAGATGGCCCCAGTGATCAGTTCACTGATCAGAGAACACTATGCTGGCCATGACTCATGCTTCAGACAGAAAGATATAATACTCTCCACGATTCCCTTTCTTCCAGTTGTTCTTGTTTTCTGGTCTCTTTCTAGAAAGTTCGATGTGGAATGTCCTTCTATCTGCTGTGAATATGGGTTGCTTTTATTGGTTGATGAATAAAGCTGTTTTGGCCAATGGACAAGCAAAATACAGCTAGGCAGGAATTCCAAACAAAGATGCAGAAAGAAGGAAGGTGGGGTTGGGAGATTCCATGTAGTCACCTCACCATGTGAGGTAAAGAGCCACTGACCTCATGGTAAAATATAGAATATTAGAAATGGGTTAATTTGTAGGTAGAGCTAAGCCAGCTAGAAGCCTGGGCCATTAGTCAAACAATTACATTTAATATATTAGCCTCTAAGTGGTTATTTCATAAATGGCTACAGGGACCCATTGTGCAGGAAAGAAAAACTGGTCCAGTGGAACAGGGCAAGACAGAGAAAACATCCAACTACAAAAGTTCCTTTAATTTCCACAACTAGATCCTACAGAAAAAGGCTATTGATGCAAACATGGGATTGTAAAACTTGTAAATCTGCTTTATCTCATTGCCCATATTGTTTTTCTGTGTCATCATAGCTATGATACAACATACTTAAGGGTCTTGTACTGCCATTTGTGGTTTCCCTCAACTCAAGTGTGTGACTAGGAGATTCTTTGTGTGTTTGCCACGCTGGATTCTAACGTGATCTAGGTGGTTCCAGAGCCTACACAGTTGACCGAGTCAATCACAGTGACAATGAAGCTCCTGACAGTGGTGGGAATGCTGATGACTTTTAAATGCATTCGCGGGAGATGTAAGGCCCACAGGCCAAGTGACTAAATACAAAAGCCAGTGCAGAACTAAAGAAACCTTTGTTTGAACAAAGCAGAGTTTGCAGTTGCTCATCATGCCTAGAGCACCTGAAATTGCATCAGATGTATGTGGGTACCCAACACACACTTTACCCTCACAGGAAATATTAGTATTTGTGCAGAGAACCACAGTATGTGTTATCATGGTACAATTCCCAGGCATGGTACAATTCCCAGGCTTCTAGTATAAGGTCAAGGCATGCTGCAAACTGAAGTCAAGGTCCACAGAAGGTATCTTACTGCTACTCTTCAAAAGCCCGCATGCTTTGAGGTGCAAAGAGGAAACCACTCCACTTTCAGGGTTTCACACGGTTAATGTTTCCTGAGCACCTAGCATGTGCCAGGAAGGCTTGGAGCTCACTGCTTTTCTTGTTCGCCTCTTCCTATCTTTATGAAAACACTCTAACAAAGGAGTCAATAGGGAATGCACAGAATCAGCTGACCTGAGCTAGAGAGATCACTGACTCGGGTCTGACAAACAGTGATCCTGCATGAGATTGAACAAGACTCCCTTAATATAGGTGACAATGGTGTGACTAGGACAATATATGAGGCCACTGGCAATGGGTCCACAGATCTAACACTAATGCACAAACTTACTTAGTAGAGCCCATTCTAAATGGAGTCAATTCTATATGCTCAGCCTAGACATGGGTGAAAGTAGGGGTGGAGAGGTGCCTTGGTCCTGCCTCAATGAGATGATGGGACAGACTTAGTAGACTTTTGGAGGGGGTGCTTACCCTCTCTGAGGAACAAATGGGAGGTAGGGGTGTGAATTGGGGAAAATGGAAGGAGAAAGGGAGGGGGAACTGGGATTGGAATGTAAAAAAAATTAATAAAAAATAAAGCAAAAACAAGAAAACCCTCTAATGAGGATTCTAAGTACCAACCCCCAAGAGCGAGAGTGGAGAAGCCCAGCAGAGCCATTCAGGGCGTGATTTCCAGGATCAGTGTATCTGGTCTGAATGCTGGTTCTGTCGCTCACTTGGAGGAAAGCAATTTCACTTTCTTGGGATCCTAATCTACCAGTAGGTATGACAGCAGGAGCTCACTCAGGATGGGAGGCAGGAGGGTTCGTAAATCAGCAGCTTTGGGAGCCATCAAGACTGAGATATTACTATCTTACAGGCAGGCAAAGAAACAGAATGCAATATAAGAAGTCTGATTATAGGCAAGAGAGATGGCTCAGAGATGAAGGGGACCTGAGTTCTACTATCGGCTCCTATATTAATGAGTTAAAAACTGCCTGTAGCTCCAACTCCAGGGAGACCTGACACCTCTGGCCTCTGACAGCCTCTGCACTCATGTAAGCACACACACAGACAGACACAGAGAGAGAGAGAGAGAGAGAGAGAGAGAGAGAGAGAGAGAGAGAGAGAGAGAGAGAGAGAGAGAACGGTTAAAAATAATAAAAAGAAATCTTTTTGTTTTGGCTTATTTTTATCGAGACAGGGTTTCTCTGTGTAGCTTTGGAGCCTATCCTGGCCCTCACTCTGTAGACCAGGCTGGCCTTGAACTCACAGAGATCTGCCTGCCTCTGCCTCCCGAGTGCTAGGAAAAAGGAATCTTTTTTTAAAGAAGTCAGATTAGATTACTTAATTTTTAGAAGCAGAACTGGAACGTGAACACAGCCCCTCCTCTCTAGGCCCTGACAAAAGGAGGCGGTGTGACACACAGCACCTTCTCCATGCTATCTGTCTCAAAACCCACACCTCCTCAGATGTTATGGCAAAAGACAGGACTGTATAGAAACAAGGAAAGTCCTGTCCTATGGGCCTAGTCAACTGTTGACCTGCCTTACCTGGCATATTTCTAATTAGAGGGGGTAGAGGACTGGTTAGACACAGAGAGAGATAGATATCCAGGATTAACTCCTGCCATTGACTCCCATATCCCAGCCATAAGGTGGTTAATACTGAGAAAGATGAGGATTGTGTCTTTCCACCAACGTGAGCACCATTTGAGAGCCCATGAGTACCATCACCACAAAGGAAGCCTGACATAGATAGATAGGTAGATAGATAGATAGATAGATAGATAGATAGATAGATAGATAGATAGATAGATAGATAGATAGATAGATAGATGATGGATAGAGATAGATGATGGGTGGATAGATAGATAGATAGATAGATAGATAGATAGATAGATAGATAGATAGATAGATAGATAGATAGATAATCTGAACATTAGAGTAGCCAGGCCAACTGTCCAAGAGAATATAGTTAAATAGCAGGGTTGGGGCTCAGCCCAGAACTGGGTCATAGTCCTTTTACCATGCTGTCCTAAAGCATCAACCAGAGATGGTGTCAGAAATAAAATGATACAAGCTTCCACAGTAGTGGAGGACTTTGGAGACAAAGCCTGGGCTTGGCCTTGGCTCCATCTGCATTCACTATGGCCCCACTTCTAATACCCTCTTGCTGAGGGGACTACTGCATCCTCTGTGTCCTGCTTGCTCTAGACTCTAAGCCCCACGAGGGCAGGATGAGAATCAGACTGATTTCCAACTGTATCTCTGGAAACTAGGGCAAGTTCTTGGCTCTCAGTAAGGGACTGAACAAATATTTCTGGGATGAATGAGTCATGAATAAATAAACAAAAGGAAATGTCCACCTCAGTCCTTACAATGACTCTGTGAAGTAGAATTTGAATCCTATGCATGCAGGCAAAGCAATTAAACCCCCTATCAAAGGCCATGCAAGTTAATGAATGGTACAGATGAAATTCAAAGGCAGCATATCTGGTTACCAAATCGCATCTCCTATTCCCAAAGGAGACAATGTCATTCCCCTACTAGGGCTACTGTGCAGATAGAGGGAGATAAGGTATGAATTGTGTTGTGCAAACTCTGCACTTTGAAAAGCTGGTGGCTGATTTCTTAACACTGAAAATCAAAGCCTAAAACCAAAACAGCAAAAGTTAAGTGGAATTTTAAGTAGTGAGAAGAAAGACGTATGTTGAGAGGGGCAAAGGGGCATAGAGGAGAGCTTTGAAATCAAATCACACTGCCAGGCATCCACCTTCTCGATGTGTGGATGGAGAACACCATCCCCAGTTTTCAACCGCAGATTTGCAAGATTATGTAAGGGGCACCAAAGCAGCACCCTGCTCAGTATGGGACCCTCAGCAGACTGTCTCGTCAACCCTAACTGCCAGACAGTGACAGAGTAGCTCAAGACATAGTCTCAGAACAAGAGGCCTCTGATCCCTGCTTAAGACGCCCCTTGGACTTCACAGTGCTGTTTTTAGATTCCTGGGCGATCTGTCTAGCCTAAAACTCCCATGGCTAAATCAAATGATTCAATTAAGCTTGCACAGCAAATTAGAATTTAGCAACACCTTGCATCTAAGGAGTGTTCTGGGCCACGCTCCTCTCTCTGTTTCTTGTAATAGCAATATCCTCATTTACCTTTTAAGCAGAACCTAGATACATGCACAAGGATTTACCCACAAGAGCAAGAAAATTAAAACCCAGTGCAAATGTGGGAACTGGATAGACTTCCACTTTTTTCCCTCCCCCACCCCAAAAATGGCTTAAACCAGAAGAGGAAACTGATAGCAATTGGATCTAGTAATGGCCATGAACACTTACTCAAGACTACAACTGGAGCAGCAGCCTATGGTGGTTGATAAAGTAAACATCTTTTTCAGATCTCCAAATCCTGGATCATCAGGCTTGGGACCCCATGAAGATAATCTTTCGAGTTTAGGGGTTTTTTTTTAAGATGATAAATTAAGGCATGGAAAAACTAAAAGATTGTTGTAAAATCCTTCAAGAATGCTGCCCTAAATAAAAACCCTCGCATCCCTGCTCTCTCCCAGGTTGGGAGGAGAAAGTACAAATCCCTTAGCTGGGAGCTTCCAAGAGTGAATTCAGGGAACCAAGGATGAGGGAGCAAAAGCCAGTGGCCACTCAGTCTTAATTCTGAGTTGCTGTGGTTTGTGGAATCTTTCTAGAGAAACAAGGTGCCCTTTTGCTGGGTAGAGTGGGTAGTAAAGACTTCTGAATCTTAAATAAATGGTGTCCAATGAAAGGGTTTGGACAAGCCACCACAAGCCGATAATCTGAAGCCTGTCTCCCTGTGGAATGACATAATAGTGACGATCACACAATAAACACGCCAGACTCTAAAGACCCCACTCTCAACCCTTCAGCTGTCAGTTACCCACCTTTCCCAGTGGTCCTCTGAATTTCTTCCCTGGGCTTCCTTCCTTCCATCAGCAAACAGCAAAATGAACTTGAGGATGCCTGCCTTGCTCCTTTCATACAGTTTTTGCATAAATTCAATAAAACAGTCGTTCCAAAAGCAAGAAATGTTTGCTTTATATTCTAAGTGCCAGCTCTCAATCCAAATAAAATAAAATAAAGCTAAAAAGTCCCTTGAACTGGAAAGCATGTTGAATGTTGTAAAGTGGGTACTGAATGGGAAGTATCACCCAAAATGGAAGTCCTCCAAATTTTCAGTTATAGAGAAAGCATGCAGGTGGCCAATATATTTCCCCTCCAAAAGAGTTTAATCAACTGAAATAATGGAAAATATATGTTTAGTACCAGGAAGTGAAAGAAAGAGGGGGAGACATAGAGAGGAAGGAGGAGGGGAAAGAGAGAGTGCCTTTATGCAAATTTTATTTCCCTATAATAACTAAAACTATTCTGCTAGAAGGAATTATCTCTATAGGCTGGCAGCTGTGGTAGGCAGTGAATTAAAAATGGCTCTGGATATGGGAAAATCTGTTCTATAATCGGTGCTATTCTTGGAGAGGACATCAATCCAGCCCAGTTCCCGTGATGCTCCACTGCATGAATGATACACAAGAGTGAGACAGAAACTCCTGTTCTGTTACCCATGGGTTATGGTGCCCCACCCCACGGCTCTCCTAAGTGGAACTATTGGTGGCCACTAACCAGCTAAAAAAGTGAAATACCTTCACTTGAAAGGACAATGGAGGACAAACAAGTCTATAATGCTTTATCCAATTCAACATTCAAAGATTGCTCAGATCTAGTACAGTACAAGACTTTGTACATGTCTTCTTTATAATCCCACTCAACTCCTTCTCCCTTGACTGTTTTCCCTTGCTTTCTTCCTTTTCCTCCCTACTGATACAAAACAAAAGGTACATCCCAAACCTGAAAATACAGACGGTGGCTCTTTGTTGGTGGGAAGAGCAAATGCTTGTGGAAACAGATCTTAAGTGGCAAGCAGTCATTATCATGCTGTACCTAAAGTGTCATCACATTCTTAACGAGGCAACTAAAGCCACCCTTTATTGCAGTTTAATAAGGGTCAGGATAAACAAATAGGCCGAATAGATGTTTATTAAGGGAGAAACAACTCACAACACAGACAGATGAACACAGCAGTTAGAACTGGATGCTCCTCTCTCCATGTCCCGCCAGAAAGAGAGTGTTCTCTGCCTCCTTCGGAGACCAAGCCCCACAGGTCACTTACGCCCCTGGCTCCACTCCTCAATGGGTGTGGTCAGTGCCACAGAAGCACACACAGTGAATAACCCACTACAACCCTTAGTATATATGCCCTTAATATAGGTGCAAGTGTGGCAGCTACAGCCAGTACCCCATAAAAGGAGATCTGAATTTATCTATGTAAGTAGTTACAACACATACAAGTGAATCCTAGCTACTCAATAGACAAAGAATTTTGCTAGGAATGGATGTCCTTGTTATACCAGAGTTACCTGTCCTCTCTTCCTGAGTCACAGGCACCATCTTTGTGTCTACTATAGTAACAGATTTAACTCCCTTCTTATCCTTTAAAGTAACTAAAAGCCAATACTAGGACTGCCAAGAGAGCTAATCATCTTGACCTTTCAAAAATTAGTCAACATCCAAAGTCCATGGTCCTGGAGACTAACCAAGCTATCCATGTTCATACCCACAGAGAAAATCAGTCCTCCGCTGGGGACAGGAGGAACTCTGTTCTAGCCCAACAGTCAGGGAACATCTCTGGGTGGCTGTGAACAAGGCTATGACATAGCTAGAGCAAGATTGTTTGATTTCGCATTAAGACTGGACATGGGTGGTTCAGTGGTAGAATTCTTGCCTGACTCATTAAGACTGGGCATCCAGCACCCAGCCAGCCCTAAAACTCTCTACAGAGATGTAGGAAAGACTACTGCAATTCAATTGTGCTCCCTGGAGAACAGGAATTGCTCCTGATATCAGACATCATCACTTAACATGGGGTAGGGAGCCATTCTATAGATCTCTGTGTTCCCTCCCCTTCCATTGGCTTCCTTCCAGCCTTCTCTTTCTCAGCCCAGGCAGCCAGCAATGCATAGCAGGCACCATGAGGCATGCATACATTTTAGCCCTACTTGTTTTCTCTCCTCTCCCTCTGAAGCTCCCAGGAGCTCCAAAGTCTTCTCTACAGGCACAAAAGCTAGCTGCATTCTCACTTCTGTAGGAAAGCAAAATAGGGTGGCACAGCAGGGTTCCTTTAAGCGACAGCTGCGTCCATTTTGCTCATTACTCTTCGTGTACAAACTGCAAATTGCATTTGCAAATATTTTCTTTAAAATAAAATTGTCATTTCTGAGTTTCCTGCAGGCGCCGGGGGCCATGGATAAAACAAATAGCACTAATGTAATCTGGGGGGGTCGGGGGCATCCTCCCACACCCTCTGCAGAGGGAGTGGTCACACCCTACTGACTCCGTCATACAGGGAAAATGCATATGGAAGGGGATGTGCGTGTGAAACACATCGTTTTCCCGCACATGGAAGCTGTGGCACCATTTGCTCAGTCTCTGGATTCTCCTGAATCTGCTCCAGCAACCCCTCGGTCTTTAAAAGAGAATAAGTACACTTGTAAAATCCTCATTGCTACTCACACTAACCCTGTGCTCTTACTCCTGAACCTAGGTTGCTTTTTCCTAGAAACCCTAAAAGTACAACTAACCTGCCTGGAAAAAAAGAGGGGGTCTGTGCCTCCTCAGTCATTGCCTCTGTAAAATGGGGACAGTCAAATGTCTCTTCTGCTGGGTTATTGGTGAAAACTAAATCCAGTAATAAGCCTGAAGAGATGGTTAACACACTAGTACGAAAGTAGAGCTGTTCCGGACCCATGACGTTCCAGCCTGCAGAACAGAGGGCAGGCACTTCAAAGCTCCCGCTTAAAAGGCTCAGCTGGAGCCAGAAGCCCAGCATCCGACACTTGAACCCACAAATCAATTTCGTCATCACAAGGAAGAGCAAAACGGATTCTGCTCTTCCCAGCTATAGGAACTACACACCACCACCCACGAATTGTTTCTACCAAATCCTCTGGACCTGAATGCTCTCAAGCTTCTGGACCTTCAGTCAATTTGCAAACATGAAATGAAGGGGACAGAGGGGACCAAAGATGCTAGTAGTAAAACACAGGCCAGGGGATTACACAGGCTCTTAACAAATGTCTACAAGTGAAGGAAAAAGGAGAGGTGCCATCTTAGAATAAAAGAAATGGAGATTTCACACTCACCAAATGTGCTGCATAGACATCTTTTTTGCTCCTGCTTTGGGGGGCAGTTCAATTTAGATCAATTTGTAATTTAGATCAATAAGTAATTATTCCCATATGTTAGATGTTCTTCCCATTGAGAGAGTCTAATTCCTGGATGTTGAGTATCCTGCAGCCTTAGTGATTGGCTCCTTCAATGGAAAGGACCATAAGTATGTAACTCAAAAGTAGGTCATTAGAGTCTTCCACTTCTGGGCATATGTCTCTAAAATCTTGCTCTTGGAACATTAGGTCTGAGAACTCAGCAACTATGCTTGGAGAAGAGATGTACATGAGCGCCTCTAAGAAGTTAATGATCACGTCTGTGTCTCCAACTGAGCATCGGATGAGCAAGTGACCCAGAGATCTATGCTCGCACACTTCCAGATGTTGCCACCCTATGGGAAGGTGATCAGAGTCACACTGGACTCCAAATGAAGTCAGTTAGGCCTCAGAACCGTGGGAGATAACAGTGAGCTGGCATCCAAGCCCGAGATTGGAAGGTGGTCCGACACTCAGCAAAACACACTTAGAAAACTGGAACAGATGGAGACACATTCTTAGACGGTAAACAGGGGAAAGAATGATATCTATCTGAGATCTTCAAATCCTTCCAGCTAATAGTTAAAATAAGCTGCTTAGCCATAAAATGACTGTCCAAATGTGGATAGGCATCAGGAAGGAATATATTCCTCTCCTCCTGGATATTTTTGAAATGGGTTCTAGTTAAATGTTCTTGTCAGAGCCCTAGATTTAGCAGGACATGGTCTGAAGTACACAGAAAACAGAAATATTAATGGATATTGGGTGATTCCACCCAGGAGAAGGAACCACAAATGTTATTTAAATGATCAGTTACCCGTCGCTGTGTGAAAGTCCTTCTCTGAGATGATGGCACAGAGAAGAAAGTGCCTAAAGACCACAGTGATGATCAAGGCCCAGCTTCACCTCAGGCTGTAAGTCCTTAGCCACATTCTCCAACTCCCTGATGAAGCTGCCATTTCTTAGGATGCTAAAGTGACAGGGGATACTGTGAAGTTCTATAAGCATATGCACAGAACCGCTGAGAGCTTAACAGAAAACAGCCTTACTCCCAAGACTCTTGACTTTGATTCCTGTAGATGCTTGTATATGCCCAGGGGCTCAAAGAATGCAAAACTCTTCTAAAACACACATCACATCCAGGAACTAGACAGAATGGACTTCTCTCTGGAGGGTATTTTAGAAGGCCCTGTGAAAGCCAAGCCATGTGGGCTGTGTAATGCTCATCTGCAAGCCTGGAGCATCGTGAGGAAGCACATGCTCATCGCTCGGGGTGTCTGAAATGGGATTTCTCTAGAAAGTATGGTGGTCAATGCAGGAACATGTCCTCCCTGGACCAGGAGGCCGTATGTGCTCACAATGAGAGGTCAACATTCAGTGAGGGCAACTCGATGTCAGGGCCTGATGACTGAGCTACTCAAGGGTTCATTGATGCTCAGATAATTAATTATTCTCACAAGCAACAAGCTACCAAGTAGGCTAGCAAATCGTCAGCTTCACTAATGAACTAAATTAATCTACTAATGTGTGCTGTGATATCAAGAACTATAATCCTAATTCTATGTACATCTCTCTTTATTAAGTTTGGGAGAAGAAAGAAAAAGCTCTGTAACTGAAGTGGACTCCTCTACTAACTTATGTTTCCCGTGTGTGTGTGTGTGTGTGTGTGTGTGTGTGTGTGTGTGTGTGTATGTGGATATACACATGTACATGTGGGTGAACATGTGTGTGCACAGTGGCCCACATATGTGCGTATACTTGTGATCAGTGCTGAGTGTCTTTCTCAATCTGTCTTGTTTTCTGAGACAAGGTTTCTCATTGAACCTGGAACTCAGCGATTGGCTAGTCTGGCTGGCCATCACACTCCAGGGGTCCTCCCACTTCTGCCTTCCCCATGCTGGGTGCCCCACTCAGATTTTTGTGTGGGTGCTGGGGACCTGAATTCAAGTCTTTGTATTTTTCTGACAATTTGCTGACTGGGTTGTCCCTCTTGCCCCTGCCTTTCTATTTTAATAGTTAGTCTGTAACTGGGGGAAGAGGGCCTTTAACTGGTTAAGAAGTCACTGTAAACTCACACTTCTGCTAATGGTTGGTAATTTTCTAATAACATATAACAATGTGTTAGGTAACATCAAATTGTGACGAAACAAATAGCATCAGTGTCAGACATTGTTGCCTTTCTCCTCTCTACCAAAATATCTCTAGCATGTGGCTATATTCCTACACCATTAATGTAAATGCCTTAAGCTAGCATTGTCCAAAGAGTGACAAAGATCCAGGACACCTAATTTTAATGGTATTATATTAGTCATTTGACTTTGAAGATGTGCATGTATGTGGGAAACACAGGGTTAAACAACCTTAATGAGATCTTTGCATTTGGTGACAGCTGTTTTTAATGACGTCTCTTCAGAAACATCCAAGTGTATGTTGTGAATCTCTAAAAGGTACCCAGACATGTTTTATTCAAGGGATAGTTCTCTGGATTCTTGTTTCTGCAAACACCCAGGGGAAGAAGAGACAGTAGCTGTACTTGGTAACTAACACTCCCACAACTTCCTGTTCGCTGGTTGTTTTACAAACTAACCCTGTGGTGCATGCACAAAAATAGGTCTGTCAGGCGTTCAAAGTCACTGCTGGCCATATAGTAAGTTCTACGCCAGCCTGGGCTAAGTGAGAACCTGTCTCCAAACAAACCAACAAGGTAAAATCTATCATATCCACTGAACAATGTTGAGTGAAACTGAGCAGGTATTATATTTAATGGGCCTTTTTCATTTACTAAAACTTCTTTTTAAATACCTTACAATACCTTAGTTGACATCATTAAACCTTTATCCAGTAACTGATGGAAGCAGATGCAGAGATCCACAGCTGAGCACTAGGTCAAGCTCCCAGAGTCCAGTCAAAGGAAGGGAGGAGCAATAATAGAGCAAATGGGTCAATACCATGATGGGGAAACCCACAGAAACAGCTGATCCCAGCTAGTGGGAGCTCATGGACTCCAGTTGGACAGTTGGGGAACCTGCATAGGACCAAACTAGACCCTCTGAATGTGGGTAACAGTTGTGTGGCTTGGGCAGTTTATAGGGCCACTGGCAGTGGGACCAGGATTTATCTCTGATGCATGAACTGGCTTTTTGGAGCCATTCTCTATGGAGGGAGACCTTGCTCAACCTAAATACATAAGGGAGGGCCTTGGTCCTGCCTCAACGTGACATGACAGACTTTGTCAGTTCCCCATGGGGAGGTCTCACCATCTCTGAGGAGTGGATGGGGTGGGGGCAGACGTAGAGGGAGGGAAGATGGGGGGGACTGGGATTGGTACATATATATATATGTGTGTGTTGTGTGTGTGTGTGTGTGTGTGTGTGTGTGTGTGTGTTAAATAAATAAATATGCAGTGAGATTAAGCAGACCCAATGTCTGTACATCTCAATAAACTTCCATACGGTCAGCTCAACCAACCTGGACTTCTGGCGCTAACACGTTGGATTTTACATTCTTCACTATCATGTTCATATTTGAGGCAGGGTCTCATTGTGTAGTCTTAGCTGGCCTGGAGTTTACTATGTAGACCAGGCTGGCCTCAGACTCAGAGCGATCCTCCTGCCTCAGTGAGAGGATTAAAAGTATGGGCTACTACTCCTGGTTCAAACCTATTTTATTCACTTATACATTACTAAAAGGTAAGAAGTTAATGGATGACTCAGTTAAAACTAGAGAAACAACTGACCTTATCTGTAGGGGAAACTGCAGCAAGCCTACCCAAGCCACAGTCTCTCTGTCCCCATGCCCAGGCTAGCCCGCACATATGCACATGTGCATGTGCAGCAGGCACTTCCTCCCCTAGCCAAGCACCAAGCCTGCTTCAACACCCAGAGAAGCTGATAGAGAGACACCTGACCAGAGGTCAAGTTCCCCCACCCCATGTCCTATAACTTGGCTACCTAGAGCTAGGAATGACTCATGCATCTTTTTTAATTTTTTTTATTTTACATGTGTGTATACTTGTGTATATGTGCATGTTTATGCATGAAGGCACATGTATATATACATGTGCATGTGTGTGTGTATGTGTGGGCATGTCTGTGTGTGTGAGAGAGACTGGGAGACAGAGACAGAGACAGAGAGAGAAGAAGAAAGCACACGTGCGGGCCAGAGGACAATATCTAGTGTCATTATCATTGATCTTAAGGCAAAGTCTCCCATTAGCCAGAGCTCACCAGTTAGGCCACACTGTTATCCAGTGAGACTCAGGGAGCCCCCTGTCTCTGTCTCCTCAGAACTGGGAGGACAGGCATAAGCTACCATTCCTGACATTTTTAGGTATTTTCTGGGAATCGAATTCAAGTCCTTGTGATTGTGAGACAAGCACTTTACCAACTGAGCCCCGCATATACTTGCTGAAAAACAAGCTTAAAGAATAGACTTAGCATGTGAGAATTACAGGAATTCAAATGTCAGTGGCCACAAATAAAGTTTTATTGGCAACACAGCCATGCCCACTGCTTTCCTACTGCCTGCAGCTGCTTTTGCTCCAAGCAGCTGACTGGCACTTGCCAAATAGGTAGTGTGGTCTGCAAAATCTACAGGAGAGGACTTCTAGGAATGTATCAAAATATCAGATGCAATTAGGAGCATCACACCTGTGAGACAACGGCAGGCTTTGTAGCCATCCTCCGGAAAGCATGGGCTAGCTGATGGAGAAAGTTTCCCTTCCTGGTATCCCTCCCCAGAAAACTTCCTTCTCCACACATCTTCAAATTATCTAGGCAGCCACGCTACAAGTACAGAGTATTGAATTTTGACTCTGCCAGAGCGACCTAGTACAGTCTCTAAGATTTAACAAGCATTTCCCCTTCAAGGGAGCTAAACTTTTTTTTTTTTTTTTTTTTTTTTTTTTTTGCCTTAAGGTTTGTTTACACTCAGCAGGAGGAGAGGTAAGAAGATAAAAGCAAAGCAGAAGGAATAAAGGAAGACAAGACTACAGCGAAACTCAGAGCAGGCAAGATTAGAGGAACAAGCCCTGGGGAAGAAAGTGTACAAGTTAGCAAGGCTGCAATGGAAAGGGAGATTACACCAGCAACAAGGTGGCCAATGGCCAGGAGCGGGGTGCGGAGGCGGAACCGCCACAGGCAAAGGTGACTTGGAAGGTGCAAATCTCCCAGGGTGAGTCACTGAAATTGCTCATTCCATCCTGGCTATTAGCTCCTCCAGTTAGCTGGGACCCTTGATGGTGTTCAGAAAGGACTGGAGCCCCGGGACAGAAGGCATTTGAGAGAATGTTCCTGGAGAGGCCCCTGTCAGTGAACATGGTCAAAAATGAAAAGATGGCCTTGTTGAGCAACTTCCAGGTGATCTTAGGAGCAATGATTGAACACCACAGTCCCTGAAAAAAAAAAAAAATGGTTTCCGAAAGCAAGCAAGCGCGTGCGTGCGTGCGTGCGTGCGTGTGTGTGTCATAGCAAACATGTTGAGGTCAACTTTCAGGAGCTGGTTTCCTCTTCCCACCAGGAGGTTTCTGGGGTCACAGGTGGGTCGTTAGCCTTGAAGACAAGTTGGCTGACCTGCTGATCCATCCAGGCTGTCCATCTTAGATCCTTGTAAACACCCCAGAGATTAGTCATGTTTCCAGTGGGGGAGAATCAGAGAAGACAAATGACCATGCTAGCAAGGAGCAAGGGAGAAAGCAGAGCTGGGATTTGAACCTAGGATGGTCCACCCCAAAGTCCATTCTTGGCAGGAAGGGGCACCATCTCCTTGTGAGCATTAGTTAAGATAAGGGACCTGGATGCTCTAAATTGATCCACCAGGAGCTGAAAAAACTCAAACTACTGCACTTACGGGAGCTAATTCTGAGAGCAGATATGGCTGTGTCTACCGGTCTTGGTATTATCCCTCAAGCATTTGCATCTCACAATGTGATTTTCTCTGCTTAGTTCATCTGATGCTGCCTGGACCTGAGTGGACAAAGAAAAGAATGCTGGGTGCCCAGCTAATATCTTGCCTCCTATTCTCTCTTCTCCTTCCAAGACAGTAGCAGAATAAAGCTACTGTGTCTAGCCACTTGAGAGAGATGGGGACAAGCATGACTACACTGTTCCTCTGACTTCTCCTAGGACATTGTCCCTTCTCCCTCTCAAAAGTCCCAATTTGAATGATTACGTACACACTCGCCCTAGGTCAGTGGTCTCCCGTCTTTATTGTATAATTAGATCACCTGGGGTGTTTTTAAAACACTGACTCTGTATGCCAACCACACACACTCTGACTTAACTTACTTGTGATGAGGCTTAGTATAGATGCTTTTTAAGCCCCATGTATTTTGATTGTGTTGTTGGGACCAGGCACTGCATTGGCTCTAAACTAAAGTTGTTGGGTAGAGTTTTCCAGGGAAATGTTTCGGTGGTCTTCTTGTTAAGAAAACTGCACACGTGATGGCTGGAGCTCACACTGCCGTGCTGGTCTGTGGGGTCCCTTGAGTATGAAATGTATGAAAACAGTAAGAGCTGAGGTCACTGTTTCCTAGGGCCTCTGGGTTATTTTCAGACGATTACAAGAAAGAAAGTAAATCTCTTCATTTCCAAGTCACCATCTCAGATTTCTAGGACCAACAGCCAAATGCAATTTTTAAGCAAGACGGTAGTCATCATTGTGTCCCAAGAAACCAAAGTTGCCCAGGATTACAGGGTTTCTAAACAGCAGAAGCCAAGTGTCTCAGGGTTGTTTGGCTCCAGTCTTATGACCTTTCTGCTGGGAATGGGGCAGAGTGTATTTTAAGGACAGAGAAAAGGATTCCCAGTTACAGAAGGAGAACTCTCCAGACATTTCCACTGACCTTCTGAGCAGCTACTTTTGACTCCCATTCACATGTGTTACCAGTATGCTGAGTGAGGAGAAGGGCCAGAAAGAAACTACCATTTTAAACGCAGGTGGGAAGGGTTTGCTTTGCAGTATTGAGTGCTTATATGTTGCTTTATACTATGGATATGTGTCCAATAAATATTTCCATAAAATACCTTAAATCCCAAATTAACTTATTTGCTCAAACAGTAGTTTTTGAGAACATGAAATGGGGGTGAGACTTATGTTAAGAGGGAGCCTGAGACTGATAAAAGAGGGGTTCATGTTGCCCCCCCACACCCACAAGGAGACTAAAGTCTTTAAATGGGGCCTAAGTCACAAACCAAAGTAGCTACAGTAGGTGTTTCGGGTCTCTGGGAAAGGTTGTGGTTAATTAACCAAGAGAGATTCAGTCACCTTTGGCTTCAGAAACCAGGGAAGTCTTCCTACAAAAGGTAGGCAGAAAAAAAGCAGGCACTTCTGCTTTGTCCCAACTCACAGACAGAGCAGGGGTTCTAAAGGAGTAAGGAGGAACCCAGCTGGACTGAAGCATGATGGTTACACTAGAGAAATGGGGTTGAGCTGGGTTATAGCTCAGTGGAACAGCACTTGCCTGGCATACCCAGCATGCTGGTTTAGACTTTTAACACTGAAAAAGAGGCTAGCCAAGGCCAGAAGGTACTTTTGGGTCAAATCACTAAGAGTCTAGAAGGGAACAGGACTGTGACCTATCTGGGAAGATGAATTTGCCAAGCCTGTACAAGATGCCTTGGCCATGGCAGGGAGGCAATAGGACCATATGGGGCCACTGCCACCACCCAGGCAAAAGGTGATGTGACTAAAAATGGGGGAGAGGTGGTGGATAGAGGGGAAGGCAAAACGCCAGACAGCCAGAACATGCCGGGTAGACTTGGCAAGAGTGGCTCGATCGACAACAGTGTGGCAAGTGAAGAACCAGTAGACTGAAAATGTCGCCCATGGAGAGCAGTGGCTCCAATTAGAAGCTTCCAGAATGTGAATGTCCAGCACTTGGTAGACAGTAATGGACTCATGAGAACTAGGGTTTCAGAGTTAAGATGCAAGGGTGCATTCATGGGGAAGGATTCACAGGAAGAGAGATTTCAAGACAGAAGTAAAAATGTACTGTTACCTGTCAGGTAGTGAGGATGTGAAGGGGAAGAGGTCACCAAAACAGGAAGGAAACTGAGCAAACACATTGCTAGAGAAGAAAAGCAAGAGAGGGAGCTAACGTCAGAGATTTCCTTGAGAGCTAATGACATCTCGGGATCGGCCTTTTTGAACATGGCTTCCTTCTGGGCATAGCTTTTGCTCTGCTCATCAATCACACACACACACACACACACACACACACAGAAGTCTCCCATTTCACAGAATTCCAGAGACACAACAGCCACTGCCACCTGACAGGTTCTGTGGCCTCCACTGATGAGGCAGAGAGAATTGATGGGTGACCAGGTCCAGCCTCCCAGTTAACTGCTCTAGTCACCCACTGGTGTAAATTCATGGTCAAGACCAGCTGCACAAAGATATGTCATTGCCATGTTGCTTTATTACAGCTCAAATCTGGAAAGGATCCACATGGCCAGTAATAGGGGTCGGTTAAGTAAAGTATGGCATATTTGCCCTGTAGATCACTCTGTAGGTTTAAAAATTATGATATACAAATAATTTACTGACACATAAAATGTGTGCAAACTACCACTCTTCAAAAGCAAATTACAATACATGATCTCTCTTTAAAACCATATATACATAGTATATGTAATAAGTGTGTGCGTATGTGTGTGTGTGTATATATATATAAAACTCTCAAAGGAAATAGTGACTTACCATATTTCGGTTTAGTATAGTTGCTCTTTTTTTTTTATAAGAAACGTTTGTTATATCTAAGCTTTTACATTTTTTATTTTCACAATTTCACACACATACATACATTACTTTGGTCATGCTCCCCACACTATCATCTTCTCCCCTCCCCTGTACTCCCTCTTCTTACCAGCAAGCCTCTTCCTATTTTCCTGTCTTTTTATTTTTTGTTAACATAGTTTTTTTTTAAGTGAAATGTCTATCTCATGTTGCTTCCAAACTAGACTAATTATTTTAAGTTTTCTTTAGGAATATGGATCACATAGAGCTTTTACAATGAGGCTATTATTCATTATACATAAGGTTTTTTTTTTTTTTTAATTTTTAAGAACTACCATTCTCTGTGGAGCCTCATTAACCACCCTTTAGCCTAAATCAAACAAGCTAGCAGCCAAGGTTCTGGAAGGTCCTTAACCCCAGTTTCTCACTTTGTAATTCAGTGTAACTAGCCACCTCAGCTCAAGACTGAGGATAGGTTAGAGGAAATGAAGTAGGCTCCCGTCTTTCCAACCTGGGAAAAAGATGCCTGTCATTGAAGAGGGGGTTGTTTGTTTGTTTGTTTGTTTGAGTTCTCTAATAGTTATCAGTGGGTTGAGCATGTGTACTGAAGCCCTACTGTGAACAAGACAGACTCCACAGCAGCCCGAGAAGCAATATTGACTGTCTCTACTGCCATGTCTCATTACCAAGTCATTTCCCAAGCAATGAGGCATATGGGTCAAAACCCAATGGCCAACTCTCTTTGGGGCTTTGGTAAGCCAGGTGCTGACTTACGATCACGGCTTTGCCTTTACATGCCAAATAGTAATATCCATATATCGATTTCACAGACATGGGCCAAACGCTGAAAGCTCACACAGTAGTATCTGACACATGTAGGACTTCGGCAAATTCAACCATTACTGTTTCTACTCTGACCAACTGGATTACTGACCAAAATTCTTATGCAGTTTTTTTTCTAGAGTTGTTTGATAGCAAATTTAATTTCACTAGGCACTCTTTAAGGTTGATCAATATCACAGCTTTCGCCAATTAGGCAAAATCTACTGATTCTTTGCCAAAATTGATAAAATTGCTAATTCTTGTATTTTGAGAGCAAATCCTCCTCTTCCCTCCCCCATTTTTTAACCTTTGGTACTCTTACTAGAGTCATCGTTGAGGCTAGAGTAGGGTTTCTAGGTTTCAAATAATCAGTTTCTGTTTGTAAAGGAAAACAGCATAACTCATTCTTTTGGATGATATTTTTCTCAGTGGTTCACTACAGAAAAAAACAACTGGAAGAAGAGGCTGGCACACGGCGAGACGCCGTGACATTTCCCAGCTTCCAGAACTCCATCGTCTCTACCAAGAGAACATTTCCAGCACATAAACACCAAAGAAAAAGGTAGGGTTAGGACGGGAGACCATCTGGTGTCCCGCTGGAGTAAGGAATACAGCTCTGAACCTGCAACCCGCTTCCCACTGCAACCTTCGCCAATCCCAGCAAATCCTCAGCCAGCACACATACTTATGTGTGCGCATTCATCTCATTGCACAGATGGGAAACCTCACCTCCTAACCAAATACTCTTCTTTGCTGTCGGTGGCCTTGATACATCGAGCATGCATCAGGATCCAAAGAGCCCTGCAATCCAGGGAAGCCAGAGCCACACAGGCTGTCCTTTTCCAACTTCAGCCTTACAGGACTTCCTTAATGCCACAGCCGAACTATGCAACTGTGACCACACTTCCTTGTGGCTACAGTGCCACCTAGTGGCCAGGTGAGCTAGGCGTGCACCAGTTCGCCACAGTCTGAAAAGGCAACTTCTACCAACTGACTCTTCCATTCTTCCCTCGGAGAAGCAGAAGTGGCTGGTGCACATGACAGCCAGAATTAGGAATCATCGGGGTCCTAGCACATCCTGACTATTGGCTGATTGTAATCGCATCCAAATCAGCCAGAAGAGACAAAAGGTTTTCATGTCCAAATGCATCCTCACACGAGCTCACAAGTGTGCAGATACATATAGCTGTGCCCTTTCAAACATCGCAGGCCTGCAAGTATATAAATAAAATTGTTTTCAAGCAAAAACAGAGAGAGAGAGGGGACAAAGTCTAAAGGTTCTGAAGACCCGTAATGAGAGTCCTCTTTTCTCTTTTCCATAAGTGACTTTTGTCAGTTGCTGGCATTTCTGATGGCACAGACAATCCACAACAAAACCGCAGCTTCACCCTGCAGAGAGCAACTGAAAACATGTGCACACCTTGTCGAGATGACAGTTTTAAATAATGTGATTTGTTTGAGACTTAACCTGAGGGTACGCAACCTAATTTGGTTCAGTTTATTTTTTTTTTAAACCCGAATTATGCTGGTTAATAGTCTGCTAGAGCTCAGAACAGAACGTGCGCATCGCCACTAAATATTCCATATTAAAAATAGTTTGTGATGGGATGTGCTTTTTTTAATTAAAAGTTTAATGTACATTAACATTTTTAGATGAAAAACTGACAGTCCGAGAACAGCGCTAAATTCTCCTTTGATTATTTTTCAAGGGCACTGAAAGCACGATGGAGGGGTACATAAATAGGCAAATAGCAAGTTGTTTCGAAGATTCATTTCTGTCCTGCCACGTAACCTCCTTCATCACTCTCTGGCGGCTTCCTTGTGCAGAACCTGGTCATGAACAGACTTCTGGCTGAGATTCCAAGTCATAGCATCTGCCTTTATTTCTGACCCATGCTTTCTGAAGGGGTCAGCCTATCTGTCTTCTCCTGAGGCCCTCTGTGGGCTCAGTCATGCAAACCAAGTTGACTCTGTCAGGCCTGCCTTCTCCAACAGCAGCACCCCAACCCTCCTCCACTCATTAGTTTGCATGCACTCAAACTAGCCTTTGTTGTTGGCAGCTGTCTCGGGCTATTTAGGTTGCTATCACAAAATACCTTAGACACCAGATCCATTTCTTACAGTTCTCAGTCTAAAAAAGCCAATAATCCTGGCAATAAAAGGTTAGGTGTCTCATCAGACCTGCTTCCTGCCTCACAGATGGCACCTTCTAGCTGTGTCTGCATTGCTAGCTTTTCTGGCCTCCTTATGAGGGTCCTAATTTCACCCATGAGGATAGAATCCCATCCAAAACCTCTCCTCCCAACATCACTAGAATTGGAAAGTTGGGTTTCCACATATGAATGCCTACTCCCCACCATGAGACAGACAGACATTTTGAGTCCACAGCACTAAATCTAGCAAAAAGGAAAATGAGACACCAATTAAATGCAACTTTCAGATTGAAAAACAAATGATGACTTTAGTAGAAGCATGTCCCAATGTAACTAATATTGGGGTTGTAGTCATACTAAAAATAAACATTGATGATCAGGAAAGTTCAATGGCCAGGCGCCTTCTTGGCTATTATACTATGATCCAGTCTTCCATATAGCCGTCCCTGCTGCAGCCCTTTCTCAGCCAACCTCCAGGATGACATCTGCTTGGCTACATTCTTCTGAGGTGTCCGAGGGGCAATTATCGATTCTGAGAGACTGGTTTCAAATCATCTTGTCATGAGAAAATGAAGAGGAAGAGGGGGATGAGGATGAGGACGTAGAAGAGGACGGGAGAACAGAACAGCTCAGCTGCTTTGTCTTTGTTGCTGTGGATTTGCTGCAATTCCTCCTTAGTGACAGACATATAAGTGCCACCTTCCTGTGATAGTGACCTAGAGTTCCTTATAAAATGAAGGTTTAAAACAAAGCAAGTCAACACGAAGGGATTATGCAAGCCACAGTGCAGATGTTGCTGGGGTTAACTAATGCCCAAGAAGTCAAAAGGAACAAAGCGGGGTCCTCGGGTGGAATTTAGCAAACCGTTGCCCTGTCTTCACATCAGGACCATTCTCTGTTTTTGCAAATACAACTCTATTGGGGTCATTTCTACAACATTCTTCTTTGCACTACCTGTGACTGTGTTTATGCAAAGTAAAACAGTTGCCACTGAGACCATGTTGCTTGTATACAAGCTCAAAACATTAACTGCCTGTCCTTTTCCACAAGTTAAAGGAAGAAGAAGGAGAGGGAGAGGGACAGGGACAGGGAGAGGGACAGGGAGAGGGAGAAGAGAGAAGGAGAAGGAGGAGAAGGAGAAGGAGAAGGAGAAGGAGAAGAAGAAGAAGAAGAAGAAGAAGAAGAAGAAGAAGAAGAAGAAGAAGAAGAAGAAGAAGAAGAAGAAGAAGAAGAAGAAGAAGAAGAAGAAGAAGGAGAAGGAGAAGGAGGAGAAGAAGAAGAAGAAGAAGAAGAAGAAGAAGAAGAAGAAGAAGAAGAAGAAGAAGAAGAAGAAGAAGAAGAGAGAAAGGAGTTTACTGACCTTTTCCCTAAAGCATCACTCGGCCAGATAACCAGATTAACAGAGAGAACTTTGAAAGTCCCAATGATGAAGGCTTTTGGGGCTAAGTGACCAGATGACATAATAGCATCTAGAATTCACTGTGTCTCCCCTCTCCACTTCGTATCCCTTTCATAAGCCCCCTCCCCACACTTCTAAAGCTTCTTCCTAAGTGGTCTGCCTTTTGCCTGCACACCTGAAGACTCAGAATGAGATCTACTTTCTCAGCAAGCCCCCTTAGTAACTCTAGCCCTCGCACGCTCCAAACTACATGACAGTAAGAAGGTATTGGCATGCTTTTTATTTTGTTCTTAAAAATGAAAAAGGCATTTGAGGCCAGCCTGGTCTACAGAATTAGGTCCAGGAGAGACAAGGTTACATAGAGAAACCCTGTCTCAGAACAAACAAACAAAAAAAGAATAAAAATGAAAAAGAAAATATTTTCTCATTATAAAAAAAAAAAACAAAACTATCTCCACATAAGGCAAATTGATTGTAATGACTTCACATATTTGGTGTGGAACATGTTAAAGTTAGCATAAACAGGTAATACAGTAGCTTCTATAATCATGCACAAATTACTTCTGAAACAATGGGCAGGCTGCAGGAAGAATGCCTTAATCAGTTACAAAGGCTCAAGTAAGCATAATTGCACCCCACTGGCTAAGCACCCTTAAGCACGATGGCTTTGGAATCCAACAAGTCAGCAATGCTGGAGCCTGCTCAAGCCAGTTCACACAGAGGAGGACACACGGGCACCCTGCATTTAAAGGAAAATTAATTACAGCTCCAAAAACTCCCCAAGCCTTGGGAAACCAGACATATATTGAATCCCAGGTCTGTATCGCCTTATAAACCTCACACTGACCCAGACAAACGTTGTGGCCACTCATCTGGAGCTCTCTTACACAGTGATAAGGCCAGTACCATCAACTTGCCAGCATCACACATCTAGTAACAAGCCAGTGACCAGTTGCCTCCAGACAAAAGCCTGTGTTTTCTTCACTTTCCTACAGTGCCTCACTCATGACAAGGTCAACGTTGACTGATGTCTCGTCCATTCATGTCTATCAAAGCTATTCCAAATGAAACCCAAAGAGAAGGTGGCTACATGCTCTATTAAACTACAAAGACAAAGGAAAGCCAAGTAAATAGTCCTCACTAATCAAGGAAGCACCCTACTTGTAATCATGCTTTGTCAACTGTGAGCTGTGTTGACTAGCAGAGAGGTAGCCAATACCCTCTTAGCCTTTCTCTTTCCTGTGCTTTCTCTTCCCATGAAGTTCTCAATATCTTATTCATCCTGCTGTTTCTGCTTCTTTCTAGGGAAATATACCAGTAGTTGTATATTTGTGTGAACAATATAGTTACAGGACAGGGTCTTGGTTCTAATAGTGGCTATAAAGGCATCTTCCCTAATTAAAGGGCCTAACACCATGTACAACAGGAATGGAAAGCTAAGACCTTCCCACTCTGCTTGCAGGAGGAACAGGACACTCACCTGGCTCAGATAGAGAGTCACAAAATGGTGGCTATGATGTTCTCACTCCAACTTTGTACAGTAATTCTTTCTAGAAACTCCTGCAGAGCCCTATGGTCTCTCTACAATTGTTCAAGAACATTATAACATTTATTTGAAGCTACCAGACACATGTGCAAAACTAAAAGTCTTGAGAATAAATGAAAAACTTTAAGAAAATTTTCACTGTATTCATAAGAAAAGTAGAAATCCTGCTTTGTTTACCTCAAGTTTTGCTTTGTACGTGGTATTTTCAGCCTTTGAGGATCTAGAGATGGTTTGATTTTTGCTTGGCATTGTTTGGGAAGCTTCAAATAAGAAAGAGTGAGGCGACTACTAGGCAAAAGCAATACTAGCCAAACTTCTCAAGTAGCTACCTAAATGAGCAGTGGAAGGGGAC